>CM077159.1:48710392-50203179 GCA_039583875.1 Platanthera guangdongensis | reverse complement strand
ACCAAATTGCTCTTGCCGGAGCCCTGTGACTCAAGGCATCTACGATCACATTTCCCTTCCTGGGAGTATAATGAATCTGGAAGGTGTAGTCCATAAGAAACTCCATCCACCTCCGCTGTTGCATATTTAGATCCTTCTGATCTAGAAGATACTTAAGGCTTTTATGGTCCATGAAGATGTCAACCTTCACGCCATTTAAGTAATGACACCACAACTTATGTGCAAATATCGCCGCCGCCAACTCTAAGTCATGTACGGGATAGTTCCACTCATGCACTTTCAACTGGCGTGAGCCATAAGTGATTACCTTTCCAAACTGAAGAAGAATGCAGACTAAGCTGCTCCCTAACACATCACTGTAAATTTCATAGTCGTCCGAACCACCTGGCAATGTCAAGATTGGCGCCATGGTCAAGCGACTATTTAGCTCTTCAAATGCTCGCGCGCACTCTGGAGTCCAAACGAACTTCTGATCCTTCCTCGTTAGTGTGGTAAGAGTCAAGGCAATTCGCGAGAAATTTTCTACGAAATGTTTGTTATAGCTCGCTAGTAGTCCAGTAGACAATACCGACCATTCTCTCCGGACTTATCCACTTTGCCACTAACGACAGTAGACAATACCGACCATTCTCAGACGTATCACACAATCTACTCTCTGCATTGATGGATCCACCGCAATACCTTATCCACTAACCATATGGCCAAGAAAGGCCACTAACGACAGCCATAACTCACACTTTGAGAACTCGGCATAGAGCTTGTTTCTTCTCAAGGTGTGCAACACCATTCGTAAATGGTTCGTGTGATCTTCTTCAGACTGAGAGTATACAAGAATGTCGTCAATAAAGACTATTACAATCATGCCAAAGTACTCTCAAAACTTTTGGTGCATTAGGTTCATGAGCACCGATGGCGCATTTGTTAGACCAAATGACAATACTGTGAACTCATAATGACCGTAGCATGTTCTAAATGTTGTCATGGGTATATCACATTCCCGAATCGGTGTTCACTTCCCGGCACAGAATCAGGAGGAGTAGATCGAGTCCTCTGATACCATGTAAAAACCGAACAAAAACAAACCGAAATGGTTTTAAATGAAACTTTATTATCCGAAAAAGGTATCTATTACAAAGGTATGACCTCCCTTATACAGAATGGAGGAGAGAAGAGAGAATACAAATAAGAGATGTGGGACTAAAAATTTACATGATAGAAGCCGACTATACAGACATAAACCGCACAAGCCGCGCAGTTAGGCAGAAGGGCTAGCCGCTCGGCTACTACCAGAGAGAGGAGAGATCGCCATGGGAGACCGCTAGACCGCCGGGTCTCCAAGTCGCCAGAGACAACCCGCTAGACCGCTTGGACCTCAGACAGCAACACACATCAACCAAACCGCTGAAGGGTAACTGCCAAACCGTACGGTCATCAACCTGCCAATCCAGACCGCCAGACCGCCCGGTTACTAACTTCAACACTCCCCCTCAAGCTGGAGCATATATATCGATCATGCCCAACTTGTCACAAATATGAAGAAACGAGGTAGATAATGGCTTGGTGAAGATGTCAGCCAGCTCTTTATCAGAAGTGACGAAGGGAGTGCAAATTTGTTCTTTCAAAATCTCTTCACGAATGAAATGACAGTCGACCTCAATGTGCTTGGTTCTTTCATGAAAGACTGGATTTTTGGAGATGTATATGGCAGCCTTGTTGTCACAAAACATAAGTAGAGGATGGTTGTAGACCTCTCCTAAATCCAGCATGAGAGCCCGTAGCCATTTTAACTCACAAGTGGTCGATGCCATACTCTGATACTCTACTTCAGCACTGGACCTGGAGACAACAGACTGCTTCTTGCTCTTCCAGCTTACCAGATTTTCCCCAACAAAGGTGTAGAAACCAGAGGTAGACTTGCGATCCCCTTTGTCATCAGCGTAACTCGCATCTGAGTATGCTTCAACCCTCAGATGACCATTCTTCTGAAAGAGTAATCCTTGCCTAGGCGCTGCTTTGACATACTCCAAGATCCTCAAGGCGGACTGTAGATGGTACTCCCTAGGAGCTTGCATGAATTGACTCACCTTTCCCACAACATAGGAAATGTCGGGCCTGGTCACTGTGAGATATATGAGCTTACCAACTAGACGCCTGTACCACGTAGTATCTGAAAGAAGGGGCGAATCATCCGTCCAGGTTTTGTCTTCTACAATTGCCATGGGGCATCAGGCAGGTTTGGCTCCAGTCAATCTTGCTTCTTTTAAAAGATCTAGAACATACTTACGTTGGGAGAGGACTAAGGAGTTGGGCTTCTGAGAGATTTCAATCCCCAAAAAGTACTTCGGAGAGCCCATATCTTTCGTGACCAGATGTTGACGAAGATGCTGCTTTGTCAAGGCTACCCCTTCCTGATCATCGCCAGTGAGAAGAATATCATCGACGTACACAACAAGAACCACCAGGCCCGAGGAGGTTTTGCGAATAAATAGCGAGTGATCGGCAGAGCTGCGCACAAAACCAACGGCCGCCACGATGCCGCTGAACTTGTCAAACCAAGCTCGAGGGCTCTGCTTGAGGCCATAAATTGCCTTCTTCAACTGACATACTCGGGTCTCCCCCTGAGCAACATACCCAGGAGGTTGCTCCATATAGACGACCTCCTGAAGATCACCATAAAGGAAGACATTCTTGACATCTAGCTGCGAAATCAGCCACTCTCGATTGACCGCCACAGAGAGAAGGACTCGGATGGTGCTGAGACGAGCCACGAGAGAGAAAGTGTTAAATTAATCAACTCCATATGTCTGAGTAAAGCCCTTAGCAACAAGGCGAGCTTTATAACGGTCCACCGTGCCCTCGGGGCCAAATTTGACCACAAAGACCCAGCGACAGACAACAACATCAGTACCGAAGGGAGGAGGAACAAGAGTCCAGGTACCCCGCTCCGTGAGGGTCGCTATTTCCTCATCCATGGCCAGCTTCCGGTGGGGAATAATAAGGGCCTCCTGATAGGAACGAGGTGTGGCAGTGGCAGAGATAGCCAGCGCAAAGGCCCTGCGAGAAGGGGTAAGACGATCATATTAAACAACAGCATCAAGGGGGTGTAGGGTACATGTCCGCACCCCTTTGCGAAGAGCTACAGGGAGATCCAGGTCGGCGGCTCCCTCGGCATCTGGAGCGTCCGTGGCAGAGAGAGCTGGCCCGAGAGAAGAGAGCGACGGCGGTGGAGAGGATGGAGACGGTGATGGAGAAGTGGTCGAGAGAGGCGGAGAGAGAGGAGGGGACGGAGATGGCGAAGAGGTGTATATCTCGGTAGGAGACGAGGGAACGAAGGGAATAACATGAGAATTAGAAGCTCGGGGAAGAGGAGAGGAAGCGGGGGAAAGAGAGGAGGAGTCAGCTGAGAAGTAGGAGGCATTCTCGAAGAAGGTAACGTCAGCGGAGACGAACTGCTGATGAAGAACAGGGTTAAAACAACAATAGCCTTTCTGAGTGGTGGAGTACACCAGAAAGACACATTTGGTGGAGCGAGGGGATAGCTTATTACAGGTGGCAGATGGGGCATGCACAAATGCAGTGCATCCAAAGATTCAGAGAGGGAGAGGAAAAGCCTACTTGCCCGGATACAGAATGGAGAATGAGGTTTTCCCGTGGAGAACTGTGGAGGGAAGGCGATTGATGAGGTAGCAGACAAGGAGAACAACATAGCTCCAATAAGATCGAGGGACATGCATCTGGGTCATCAATGTGCGAGCCACATCGAGGAGGTGACGATATTTGCGTTCCGCCACCCCATTTTGTTGGGAGGTATAAACACAGCTAGTCTGATGAATAATGCCATGTTGCACACAAAAAGATGTAAAAGCATGACTCAGATACTCTACTCAGATACTCTTTAGCATTGTCAGAGCAAAAAGTTTTAATACAAACATTAAACTGAGTTTTAATTAACTGATAAAAAGAGATCCATACATCTAAAAGTTCAGAGCGATCTCGTAGGAGATACACCCAAGTACATCTAGAAAAATCATTAATAAAAGTTACAAAATAAGAACTACCCCGACCAACGGTGAGGGTAGGAGAAGGTCCCCAGACATCGGAGTGGACAAGATCAAATGGACGAGTAGAGCCCCGAACTTGCTTCGGTGGGAAGGAGGAACGGTGATGCTTGCCTAGTTGACAAGCATCGCAGTAGAGAGGAGTACTGGAGGGAGGGAGGTGGGGCAGAAGCTGATATAGAAGTCGTGGTGGAGGATGACCGAGGTGGAGATGCCACTGGAGAAGATCCGTACAAGAAGATGAGAAGGCGGACAAGGCGGAAACGTTGTCGAGGAAGTAGAGGCCGCCGCTCTCAGTCCCAGTAGCAATCGTTCGGTGGGAGCTCGGATCCTGAAAAGAACAAGAAGTCGGAGTAAATGTCACAGAACACTGAAGCTGCTTGCATAAAGAGGTAACCGACAATAGATTGCATGGAAACTTGGGCACATAGAAAGTGTCCGCTAGTCGTAGTGACGGAGTAACATGAACCACTCTCATCCCATGAACCGGGGAGGGAGAACCGTCCGCAACGAGAACCGGGGGCAACCGATCATGTTGTTCGAGTAAAGAGAAGCACTGAGGATTGCCCGTCATGTGATTAGTTGCACCAGAGTCGATGAGCCATTTACCTTGAGTGACCATCTGGGCACTACCTGAGGATGTGAAAACAGAGGCAGACGGCTTCAAAGAGTCACCAAAGGGGCGAAGATGGGGATGCTTCGTCCAGCAGCGTTCGGAAGTATGTCCGGTGCAGCCATAGTGAGAGCAGAGGTAGCGGGAAGAAGCATGGCCGCCAGACTGGTGACTGCGGCTACCAGAGTCACTCCGCTGAGTTTGATGAGCATAGTTGTCCGATGGAGGAGGAGCGGGCAGAAGTGGGTGCTGAAGGAGAGAGGTGACAACAGCGATACGGGCAGCAGTGGCATCTAAGGTAGGAGATTCCGCCTCACACAGAATTTGCTGGTGGATCATGTCATAAGTATCAGGAAGCCGGAGCAGATAACACACAACCAGAAGCTCCTGGAAGTGCTTGTGTTGTTGAGCCAAATATGCAGAAAAGGGGCGATTCTGAAGAATCTCAGCCCCAAGAGCCTGAACCTGTTGGTAGGCAGCAGCAGGAGACAAGGTAGGACGGGCAAAGAGGTCCGCATACAACGTATAGATGCGAGACGTCTGAGCCCCCTTGGAGTACAGAGCGACAAGATGAAGCCAAACGACCTTGACCGTCTCATCGTGACGGATGACGGGAAGGCACTCATCGGAAAGGTTGTTAGCGAGCCAAGTACGTACAAGTGCGTCACTCGCATCCCAGTCATCAAAGAGAGGTGAAGTGGGAGGAGGTGGGTCATCAACGAGATGGTGGCGTTTGCGTTGCAAGAGGAATAGAAAGGTGAAAGAGACGCTCCAATCCGGGTAGTTGGAGCCGACAATCTTGGAAACGGTGCCAAGGTTCCCGGAAGGAGTAGGAGGAGGAGGCGGAGCCGGATTGGTGACAGGGGTGGTGGCAGTAGAAGCATCAGAAAGAGCCATAGGAGCAGGAAAAGGGAAGCCTAGCGGTTAGGAAACAACCCGCATGGATAGGAAGAAGAAAAGCTGCAGCGGTCACGAGGGCAGAAACCAGCGGCCAAAAAATCCATGACCAAGCCGCAGACCCAAGCAGAGGGGAAGAAGTCGAACGACTAGAGCACAGGCCGCTCGAACAGGAGCAGCGACAAAACAGGTCGCGACGATAGGAGGCGGTGACTTAGAACAGGAAACAAGAAGGTCGCGCACACAGAGGTCAACGACAAGGAGAGGAAGAGGCCGCGCGGACAGGGTGCAAACCGGCGAGACAAGCCGCGCGGACAGGGAAGGCATAAAATCAGGAGGAGTAGATCGAGTCCTCTGATACCATGTAAAAACCGAACAAAAACAAACCGAAATGGTTTTAACTGAAACTTTATTATCCGAAAAAGGTATCTATTACAAAGGTATGAACTCCCTTATATAGAATGGAGGAGATAAGAGAGAATACAAATAAGAGATGTGGGACTAAAAATTTACATGACACAAGCGGAATATACAGACACAAACCGCACAAGCCGTACGGTTAGGCAGAAGGGCTAACCGCTCGGCTACTACCAGAGAGAGGAGAGATCACCATGGGAGACCGCTAGACCGCCCAGTCTCCAAGTCGCCAGAGACAACCCGCTAGACCGCTTGGACCTCAGACAATAACACACAGCAACCAAACCGCTGAAGGGTAACTGCCAAACCGTGCGGTCATCAACCCGCCAAGCCATACCGCCAGACCGCCCGGTTACTAACTTCAAAAAGTAGGTATCAACGCTACTTTCTCCCTGAGTTAGATGCTGGAACTCATTTTCCATGGCTATGCGCTATGCCGACGACATGTGTTTCGCCAAGAACAGTCTCGAAAACTCCTCTATCGAGACTTCTGTTAGTTGTTTGCCTGCTAACTGGTGCAACTCTATTTCGTCCCACCAAAGCCGAACCTCTCCTTCCAGTAGGAAAGTGGCCAAGGTAACTTTCTGTTCCTCCTTAGTTCTTATTGCCATCAAAATTATTTTGACTCGCGCAAGCCAGTCCTCTGCTTGCATTGGGGATCCTGCCCCTGCGAACGTAGGAGGTTTAAAGCTCATGAACTGCTTCAGTTTCCATTCTGCTGCTAGTGGATCTACAACAGCCTCAACAGATACTGGACTTACACCAACCTGTACTGTCACCACGATAGGCTACGCCTGCCTAGTTGGCTGTGCTTGTATCATCACAAACAACGCCTCAACAACTAAGCGTATTGTCTCCACAAACGGAGGAGCTGTAGGCACCTCGACTAGTACCGCACTCTCATCAGAATGCTGGGGATAAGACTGCCCCACACCACTTTGCGTCACCTATATGTGTAAAAGACACACTTTAGCGACTTGCAAAAGCGACAACAACTTTGTAGGAACGCACAAGTTCCTCAAATAGGTGTATTTTCATTCCTTAGTGGACATTCTTGAGTTCATTTATGTTATAATGGGACACACTTACACATGCTCGCCACCACTCAAACGAATTCGACCAGGAATTTGCAGGAGGAAGACCAAGACAAGCTGATACCAAATTCTAACACCTCCGTCCCTCACATGAAATATAATAGAGGGTCCGGTCAGGGCCCCACACCATATTCCACAAACAGGATTACAGGTTAATATCACAAACTACTCGAATCCTAACTCAGAGCATTCTAGCGGAAGCTTTAGGGTTACGTGAACTCAAACTCATTTGAATGTCCACAATATATAAACTACCATTTATATATAACACAGGAATGTCAATTACAAATACACAAAGGTCATTGCCTTAATGCCTTACAGTTACATTTCACCAGTGTGGATTACAAAAATTGGCACGCAGGATGATTGATGCAATCTCGGCCAGTGCACCGATTGTTGTCAAGTAATAAACTAGGGGAGTTATCCTCCGAGTATCGAATCTCTCGAGGAGTGCAGATTGGGAGTGTGATCTTCCACATCGGAAAGTGAATGCAAACACAACAAAGTTTAGGGGTGTTTTAGAATAACTAAAAGTAATTATGCGGGTTGCCTTCATCGCTTCGCAAGGGTGAAATACTCCAATGAGTATTAGGGCGTGCGGTCATAACCATTGAGGGTCGAAAACACCTCTTCACCAAGCCAACCCCTAACACTCGTTAGTACGACGTAACACCAAACAATCAACACAAAGCAAGCAAAGGAAGGAAAGCTAAGGTATGAACCACAACAACATTTACCATAATAACACAACCTGAACATTGTTAATAGCCCTAGCAAGTTTAGCTAACAACCTAAGCTTAGAAACAGAGTCCAAATAAGAGTAAGAAGGAGATTTACAACCCAACACGTGAAGGATAGCCACGATTCTCGGCTGGAGTCGAAGGTTGTCGGTCTTCGTCCAGGATCGGTCGATGGTTGACATCCAAGGAAGCTTGAAGTGCTGTCACCTACTTCAAAGGCCTTTTCCCCGTCTTCTTCACGTTCCGTGAAGGCTGGAAGTCGCCAGAAAACTCTTCAATGGAGGAGTGAAAGTGCTCCAAATGCACCTCTTGAGATAGAGAAGCAAAAAATAACGGAAGATCTTCGCTTGCGGTGAAGTTTGGAGGAAGAAGGGTGGCCGGATGAGCTTTTCAAGGAGGAGAGAGGAAAAAGCGGCTGGGGTAAGGATTTCACGCTCAGAGGAGCAAAAATGGCAGACTGATCTTTGCTCTAGTCAACTCCTGAACTTAAATACGAGCAGGTCAGAAAAATGGTCACACACGGTTTGGCGCACTACCGTGCATTAACCGCGCGATATTAACTTCCAGGCCAAGATTGCACAAGAAGATGCGTTGACCCATGCGTTTTACTCTCGCACGGGTGCTTCCGCCTGTGCATGAAGGAAAATGCATGGGTAACCACAGAGCGCTGAAATTCACGGCAAGCAGGTGGAACCGTGCGTTTTACCCACGTACGGGCTGTAACACCCCCTATCCGTCGCATAACATATAACAGTAGGTCCGGCCGGGCCCGACGCCATATACCACAGACAGACCGGGTGGTTACTCAATAGAAACCATCCAACTAATATACAACGTCCTACACAGAGTAATTCTAGCGGAAGCAATTTTAATAGTTGCAAATAAAAGAACCCTGCTACTAGCATGAATGTCCACTACAAAGCCAACATGAATGAACGTACAAATACACAAGTACTGGACTTAAGGCCTTACAATAGTTTTCTTGAATAATAATGTTTTCCAAACTTCGGCACGCATGCCGACCATACATGAATAACAGAAAACACTCAAAATTAGGCCTTCGAGGGACGGCTCAGCAACTTGGGCTTTGACCCGCTATTTAGCACTCGGCTCCGCAGCACCTACAAGCAACAATCCACCGCACGATGGCAAACAAAGGCAACGGTCAGCTATGCTGACCAAATTATAACGATCCCGCCCCCAAATCGGGGCGGCGATGCTCCTTCCCTACACTTTGTTAGCATAATCCAGCAGTATAGTGTAATCACACAACAACACAGGTATAGGCACTACGACCGCACACCCCATGCACTCAGGGCACATTCTCGATGAACCAGTCAATGTCACGTCAGTTTAAGCCATAGACATCTCGGTCTCACCACCGCCACAAAGATAGCCAAATCTCGTGAGCATTTTGTCTTCCCAGCATGGGTCACGTCAATTTAAGCCATAGACCGCCGAAGACCCTCATCTATGGCAACGACTCCCACCGAACGACATAGAACGGGTACGGTTCCGCCTAACCCGTGCTCACATCGCAATGACAATTTAAGCCATATGCGCGGGTCAAACTTCTCCCGAGTCTCATTTCCGTTACACACTTCACATAACCCGGTTATGTTCAAGTTGGCTCTTAGGCCACCATGTTAGCAGAATCACGCATCTGCCCAGTTTTCCGGGTGCACCTTGGAGTTAATCCCCAAGTCTCCCTATTGCAATCTACCTCGTAGAAAACCCTAAAAACAAACATTCGCACGAAGTCTTCTCCGACCACTTATGCAATGCAACATCATCGATCCAGACCAACTTATCTGGGTAGGCTTCACACATCATGCATATATCCGTTCTCGATTACGGACTCTACACAACAGGAACTATTCATGTCTACCCGAAGGAACGCCTCAACTCATCGCAAACTCGCGAGAGAGGGCTTCCTATGCAAAGGAAACGAGAGCTTCACATGCTCAAGTAGAGAATCGTTGCCCTAGCATTTTTTCCTTGGCACCATGGAAATGTATGCAGATGGAAGGCACCGCAATCTCCTTGCCTCCGTAGATCCGAAGTCGGCTCGCGATTTGGAGCTCCAAAACTCCGCCAACAACCGGATTTAGCTTCCTTTCTTCTTCCTTGCTCTCCCTTCTCTCTAGACTTTAGAAAGAGACTTAAGTGAAATAAGTGAGGGATTCGAAACCCTATACCCGGGTATATCCCAGTAGGAGCAACCCCCAGCCATCGGATCCAAAAATAAGGAAACGAACGGCCACGATCCGTAGCCGAAGTGCAAAACCTGGGCCGAACACGACCTGCGACACGCCTGTGTCCTAGCCTGTGTCCCCCATTTGCCGTCGAAATCGACGCATCTCGAAAAACACACGGGCACCCGACACGCCCGTGTTCGACCTGACACGCCTGTGTCAGACAGTACACGCCCGTGTTCCCGTGCGTATTCCTCCATCAACATAGGACCAAAACCAACCCGAGACTCACACGGTCTTGGACACGCCCGTGTCCTATTTGACACGCCCGTGTCATACCCGAACACGCCTGGGCTCCAGGTCGTGTTCACAGTCTCGACACTTTGTCGAGCACAATTCGTCGAACACCCGACATGGTCTTGGACACCCCCGTGTCCTAGGCCGTGTTCCATGTCTCGACATTTCGTCGAGCGGAAATGTCGACTTCCCTGACAGATCATTAACACAAGCTCGACATGCCCTGAGACACGCCCGTGTCTCAGGCCATGTTCGCTGCTTGACGATCGTCGACTCCAGAATTCGTCGATCTCTCGACCAAATCGTCTACTTAAACACGACACGCCCTGGGACACGCCCGTGTCCCATGCCGTGTTCCCCCTTCCAAATTCCAAACTTGGCTCAAAATGCCTCCCGTCATTCCTTTGAGTTTTAGGGCGTTACACGGGCACTTCTGTCCGTGCGTGAACAAATCGCACGATTAACCACAGAACGCTATAAAACAAGAATGCAACAGGAAAACCGTGCGTCTCTCTCGCGCACGGTTCCGAAGAAACTGTGCGTGAAGAAATCACATGGGTTGGTCAGTCCATCCAGAGAAAACCTGTAGAAATCGCATGATTCGGTGGAAATCGTGCGCTAAGGAATCACATGACAATGCATTTTCCACAAGTCAGAATTTCAGAATTGGGGGAAACTGACCACCTGCACAGCAAAACCAAAGCTGGAGCAACGGCTCCCAGCACCAATATACACATAAAAATAACTAACTCCATATGGGAAGTACCCTAGCACTTACCCCCGACATCCCGGTGCAATTCACAAACCAAAATAGGCTGAAACAGTGCACAATAGCTAAGTGAGGCCCTAATCAAATATATGACAATTCCAACTGAAATAGTTGTGCACAAGCATGAAAATAAGCCCAGACGAGTCCGAAAAATCCTATATAAATTGGACTCATCACACCACTAGACTTAAACATTTGCTCATCCCGAGCAAATCATCCCTAACGCGGACGAGTAAAATAGCATAGCTGGCCTATAACTGCGTAGCGGAGTACCATGCGAATTCGCATGCTCACGGTATTAGGAATACCGTAGAGGGAATTTCTAATTATGCACTAATAGTCTATATATTTTTAAAGGCGTATCAAAATATTATTACTACTCTACTATTAAATCGAGAGGAATCATTCGATCACGTGCAAGGAGAAAGCAGACAATTACTAAGTGGAGCATTGCCAAAGCAAGGGATCGGGATAACCTCCAAAGGAATCCACCAATGGCGGTGACCATATGATTGCCTGTTCACACTCTCTCCACGGCACTAGTTTGACTCAAGCGTGAATCTGTAGGACTTGGAATATAATGGAGGCTTAGGCGAAGGTGGGGTATACAAAGATAAACAAGATGGATACGCACACCCAAAATGATACCGCTCGAAAACAATAACAACTATACGAAACGACAAACACGCAAAGAGCACCACCAGACTTGGATTTTTAACGGTGCGTGCATGCCCATAGCGATCACAATACAACTTGTGCGAACAGACAAGAGTAAACCGGAAAATGGAATAATAAAAATCTTTATTATCCAAAAAAAGGTGTGCATTACAAGGTATAGCCTCCTTTTTATAGAATGAAGGAGATAAGAGAGATTACAATTAAATAATGTGGGACTAAATAATTACAAGTTCAGACGGTTTAACATAAATACAAGCTGACCAAGTCGCGCGGTTAGATGAATAGGCTAACCGCCCGGCAACCACCAGAACGAGAGAAAAAGCCGCCACGGGAGACCGCTTGATCGCCCGGTCTCCAAGTCGCCTGAGACAAACCGGCAGACCGTCAGGACACCAACAGCAACAGACCGACAACCAAACCTCTTGAGAGAAACCGATAGACGCACGATCTGTAATCCAATAGAGTTAGACTGCCAGACGGTCCGGTCTCTATTCTGCAACACTCCCCCTCAAGCTGGAGCATATATGTCGATCATGCCCAGCTTGTCGTAAATGTGATGAAAGGAGGCGGATACCGGCTTGGTGAAAATATCAGCCAACTCTTTATCAGAGGTGACGAACGGAGTACAAATTTATTCCTTTAGAATTTCTTCCCGAATAAAGTGGCAGTCGACTTCAATGTGCTTTGTTATCTCATGGAAGACCAGATTTTTGGAGATGTATATATCAGCTTTGTTATCGCAAAATATAGGTAGAGGATGGTTGTAGACCTCTCCTAAGTCAAGCATGAGAGCCCGTAACCAATTGAAATCACACGTGGTCGACGCCATACTTCGATATTCTGCTTCTGCACTGGACCTGGAGATGACAGACTGTTTCTTGCTCTTCCATCTCACAAGATTTCTCCCTATGAAGGTGCAAGAACCTGATGTTGACTTGTGATCTCCTTTGTCATCAGCATAGCTCGAATCTGAGTACGCTTCAACCCGCAAATGACCATTCTTCTGAAAGAGTAGTCCTTTCCCAGACGCTGATTTAACATACTCCAATATCCTCGGGGCAGACTGTAGATAGCACTCCCTAGGAGCTTGCATGAATTGGCTAACCTTGCCTACAACATAGGAAATATAGGGTCTGATCACCGTATGATATATAAGTTTACCAACCAGACGTCTGTACCTCGTAACATCTGAAAGAAGAGGAGAGACATCCGTCCAGGTTTTATCTTCTCCAGTCACCATGGGGTATCAGGCAGTTTTAGCCCCAGTCATCCTTGTCTCTTTTAGCAAATCAAGAGCATACTTGCATTGAGAAAGGACAAGAGAATTGGGCTTTCGAGAGATTTCTATCCCCAGAAGGTATTTTGGAGAGCCCATATCCTTTGTGACCAGGTGTTGATGAAGATGCTTCTTTGTCAAGGTTATCCCAGCTTGGTCATCTCCAGTGAGAAGAATATCATCCACAATACTGCAAGCACCACTAGACCTAGGGTGGTTTTGCGAATGAATAAGGAGTGATCTGCAGAGCTTCTCATAAAACCCACGTCCGCCACAATTCCGCTAAACTTGTCAAACCAAGCCCGAGGGCTTTGCTTTAAGCCATAGATAGCCTTCTTGAGCCGACATACCTGTGTCTCCCCCCAAGCAACATACCCTGGAGGTTTTTCCATGTAGACATCCTCCTGAAGATCCCCATACAGAAAGGTATTCTTGATATCCAGCTGTGAAATGGGCCAATCCCTATTGATAGCCATAGAGAGAAGGACCTTGATAGTGCTGAGACGAGCAACTGGAGAGAAGGTGTCGAAATAGTCAACCCCAAAAGTCTGGGTAAAGCCTTTGGCCACAAGCCAGGCTTTGTAATGATCCACACTGCCGTCCGGTCGGAACTTGACCACACAGACCCAATGACAACCAACAACATCTGTGCCGAAGGGAGGAAGAACCAGGGTCCACGTACCCCATTCAGTGAGAGTAGCAATCTCCTCATCCATGACAGTCTTCCAATGTGGAATAGTAAGGGCCTCCTGATAGGAACAGGGAGTGGCAGTGGCTGAGATAACCCATGCAAAAGCTCTGCGAGAAGGGGTAAGACGATCATAGGAAACAACAGTAGTAAGCGTATGCTTGGTACAAGCCCGAACCCTTTTGCGAAGAGCAATGGGAAGATCTAGAGCAGCAGGTTCCTCAGCATCCAGAGCATCCGTGGTGGAGAGAGCTGGCCCGGGAGTAGAGAGCGAAGACGGTGGAGAGGAGGGAGATAGCAGAGGTGGAGAGGGAGGAGGAGACGATGGAGACGGTGGAGGAGGAAATACCTCAGTAGGTGTCGATGGGCTGGAGGGAACAGGAGGAGAAGCGGAAACCGCAGGAAGAAGAGTGGAGTCGTCAGAGAAATAGGGAACATTCTCGAAGAAGGTAACATCCGCGGAGACGAACTGCTTGTGAAGAATGGGGTCAAAACAACAATAGCCTTTCTGAGTGGTAGAGTTTCGCAGAAAGACACATTTGGTGGAGCGAATGGAGAGTTTATCGCGAGTGGCAGAGGGAGCGTGCACAAAGGCTGTGCACCCAAAGATGCGTAGAGGGAGAGGAAAGAGATCCTTGCCCGGATAGAGAATGGAGAATGGGGTTTGAACGTGGAGAACCGTGGACGGACTGCGATTGATGAGATAACAAGAAATGAGAACCGCATATCCCCAGTAGGAGTGATGGACATGCATCTGCATTAGCAGAGTGCGAGCGACATCAAGGAGGTGACGCTTTTTACGTTCTGCCACTCCATTTTGTTGCGAGGAATATACACAACTTATTTGATGAACAATGCCATGTTGCATACAGAAAGTTGAAAAAGCTTGACTAATATACTCCATAACATTATCATAACGTAAGATTTTAATTGAAACACCAAACTGATTTTGAATTAAATTATAAAAAGATGTCCATACATCAAATAATTCAGAGCATTCTCGTAAGAGATACACCCAAGTACATCGAGAGAAGTCATCTATGAAAGTAACAAAATAAGAACTACCCCGACCAATGGTGAGGGTAGGAGTAGGACCCCAGATGTCAGAGTGAATGAGATCAAACAGACGGGTAGAGCCTCAATCTTGCTTTGGCGGGAAGGTGAAACGGTGATGCTTGCCAAGCTAACAGGCGTCGCAGTTGAGAGGAGAACTGTTCGGAGGAAGGTGGGGCAGAAGCTGACGAAGAAGTCGTGGAGGAGGATGACCAAGGCGGAGATACCACTGTAGAAGATCTGTAGAGGAGGAGGAGAAGGAGAACAGAGCAGAAAAGTTGTCGAGGAAGTAGAGGCCGCCGCACTCAGTCCCAGTAGCAATCGTCCGTTGGGAGCTCGGATCTTGAAAAGAAGAAGATGTTGGAGTGAATGTGACGGAGCACTGAAGTTGCTTGCACAAAGAAGTAACTAATAATAAATTGCACGAAAACTTGGGCATATAGAGAGTGTCGGCCAGGCGAAGAGATAGAGTGACATGAACCACTCTCGTCCCATGAATCGGGGAGGGAGAGTCATCTGTAACAAGGACTGGGGGCAACCGATCATGTGTTTCGAGGAGAGAAAAGCATTTAGGATTGCCCGTCATGTGATTAGTCGCACCAGAGTCGATGAGCCATTTACCTTGAGTAACACGTGAGCACTAGCTGATGACATGACCACTAAGGTGGACGGCTTTGAAGAGGAGGTGGAAGAGTCACCAGAATGGCAAAAATGTGGATATTTCATCTAACAACTATCCACAAGATGCCCAATGCGGCCACAGTGAGAGCAGAGGAAGCACAAAGAGCCACGCACACCGAAATGGTGGTTGTGACTACCAAAGCCACTCCGTTGAGTCTGGTGAGCATAGTTGTCTGGAGTAGGAGAAGACAGAAGCGGACACTGAAGTAGAGAGGTAACTGCGGCAATGTGTGCGACAGTTGTATCCAAGATGGGAGTGTCCGCTTTACCCAAGATTTGTTGGCGGACTCAGGAAGTCGCAGAAGATAGCACAAAACAAGAAGTTCTTGGAAGTGCTTGTGCTATTCGTCCAAATCCGCAGAGAAGGAGCGATGTTGAAGAATCTTAGCCCCGAGAGCCTGGAATTGTTGATAAGCGGCAGCGGGAGACATGGAAGGACATGCAAAGAGGTCCGCATATAAAGTATAGATGCGGGACGTCTGAGCCCCCTTCGAGTATAGAGCAGCAAGATGAAGCCAAGCCTTCTTGATCGTCTCATCATGATGGATGACAGGAAGACATTCATCTGAAAGGCTGTTAGCTAGCCAAGTGCACACAAGTGCGTTGCTAGCATCCCAATCATCAAACTCAGCGAAAGTGGAAGGAGGAGGATCATCCGTGAGGTGGTGGAGTTTGCGTTGTGAGCGAAGAAGGAAGGTGAAGGAGACACTCCAATCCGAGTAGTTGGAACTGATAAGTTTCGAGACGGTGCCAAGATTCCCGGAAGGAGTGGGAGGAGGGGGCGGATTGTCCACAGGCGTAGCGGTGGTGGTAGAGGAAACAGAAAGAGCCATAGAAGAGAGGCCGCACGGGTAGTAAGTCGCGGAGACCGCACGAATAGGAAGGGATAAGAACAATGCAAACCGCGATAGATAAGAGAAGAAACCATAGCGGACACAAGCCGAGGTTCTGCAACGGTCACAGTGTCAACACACCAGTGGCTAGAAAGGCCATGACCAAGCAGCAGAAGAAAGCAAAGGGAAAGAAGTCGGGCGGGTAGATAGAGGGTCGCGCGAACAGGAGACAAAGAGATCGTGAAAGCAGGTCGCGGATTGAGAAAGAGAGATGGAGCGAGTAGATGGTCGTGCACACAAAGGGTAGCGACAAAGCAGAGAAGGGAAAGGAGGCCGCACGAACAGTCAATAGGAAGAGGATCAAACCGCGCGGACAGGAGAATGCACCGTATCAGGAGAAAAAGATCGACTCCTCCGATACTATGTGCGAACAGATAAGAGTAAACCGAAAAATGGAATAATAAAAATCTTTATTATCCAAAAAAGGTGTGTATTACAAGGTATAGCCTCCTTTTTATAAAATGGAGGAGATGGAGAGAGATTACACATAAACAATGTGGGACTAAATAAGTACAAGTTCAGGCAGTTTAACAAAAATACAAGCCGACCAAGCTGCACGGTTAGATGAATAGGCTAACCGCCCAGCAAACACCAGAAGGAGAGAACAAGCCGCCACGGGAGACTGCCTGATCGCCCGGTCTCCAAGTCGCCTGAGACAAACCGACAGACTGCTAGGACACCAACAACAATAGACCGGCAACCAAACCGCTGGAGAGAAACCGACAGACCGCACGGTCTGTAATCCGCCAGAGTCAGACCGCCAGACCGCCCGGTCCCTATTCTGCAACACAACCAACTTTCACAAACATAAAAACACAGCTCTACAATAAATATTTTTTTCTTTTCTTATCTTTTTCTTTTTTTCTTTTACTATTTTTTTCTTTTCTTTTCTTTTAACCAAATAACCAAAACTAGCTAAAAACAAGGCAACACCATAAGCTGCACAAACACCCACATAACTGTCACATATAGCAGATACAAACTACACTAAAACAAACCAATCGAGCGACCACATTCGGGTGTGCGAGTAGTAAAGGCTATATGGCTTTGGTAGCGAGGTGTAGGGATATCAAAGGAAGGGACAGGCTCAACGGGGGAAAGCAATAGATAGACGTCAGGATTTGTACAAGGCTCAAACTAGACAAAGTGACGGCCTACATCACGTGCGCACTTGACTAACCATGTACCCATGCTTCGAGAGTAGCTTGGGGAAAGTTCTTAGCCACCGATAAAGATAATCCCTCCTCCCAACTCGAGCAATACGTGGCTAGCGATGTCAACACACATCCCTACGCTACCGTTTGATTCACACCAAATTCGAAGTAGACGAGTAGAATAAACAAGATTTACGCCAATAGAAATAACATACGCCATGAGCATAAAAAGAATTTAATTCTACACGTAATCCTAAATGAGATGAGAGCACTCGATTAGGAGTACTACAGGAGTCAACATTTTACTCTGCCTCGCAATCCTAGGCCATCGCTGAAATTTTCCAAATCGCACATTAGTGATGATAAAACTCATGACGTGCTCATGTTCAAGCACACGCTCAAATGTAGTGCAGTGGTATGCAATGCCAATCAATAATAACAAATGAAAATATTCTTCTAGCATGATAGTGATTTAATGCATGTGTGTGAGTAACCCGCATAACTCTCCTCACCAGACTTAGCCTAAACATCCTAACACCACAATGTGATCGTGAAATTAAAAAGCAAGTGAGGAGAAGGGGTTACCCAATGCTCAGAAATGAGCACACCAAAAGATTGGCGTTAATTTCTATTGAAAAAGTCCGCGATCCAAATGTAATTCACCTACAAAAGCAAATTCCTCCAAGCACACCAATTATATTATAGAATATGCAAAAACAATAAATGCAAAATAATGGATTGTCTCCCAAAAGCCACTTTTCTTTACCGTCCTTAAGGTGGACCAAATACCTAAATTAGCAGTTTTATATAGAGTTCAAGTGCATAAGCGCAATAAGCAACGATAAAGTCTAAAATTTCTCACAAAACATTAAACACAAATTATACTACCAAAAGAGGGGGTGGCCCCGGAGATCCTTCACATCTCAGCTAAACGCGGACTTGTGATAGATACCCCCAGACACGCGAGATAAGGGATAAGAGAAAGCTTTAGGGCCCAGGGAAGCGAATCTCCCATGCCCCTAGCCTCTTCCTTCTCGCATTGGCGGGCAAAATCTAGCACCTTGCGCTTTCACAATTCATTCTTTAGTAATTCTACGGATGGAGATCACCATGGTGGTACAACTACTCCATCCAATCCATAGGTATTCCCAGCTTTTCCGTACGGAGGCGTCCTTTCCTCACCCGCGACGGGTGATAGATCATCCCAAGTAACCTGTTTTCATAGTTTTACACAATTTATTTGAATCAATATAAGTCTTTGGTTCCAAATTAAGCACACTTTCATCAGCCGTGCTCCGCTCCTTTGCCGTAACAACTTTACTTTCACTATGCTCACAACCTTTTTCATCCACAACTAGTTGCACTCAAGCAACTCCAATTTTGTTTCTCCTTCAGCTTTCTTCAGCATACCCGTCTCAGCAATACTTGGCAAACCGTCAGATAACACAACATTTAAGTCCGGCATTTTTTCGGATTCATTCAGAATCATAGAGGGAAGGGATGGCGGTAAAGACGAATCAATCTTGGATGCCAAGATGATGCCACTCGCATTAAATTGCAACGTCGCCCCACTAGCTTTTAGGAATGGGACCCCTAAGATGGGTTTTGAAGCATTCCCCATTGGTCCCAAAACGTGAAAATCAGTGATCACTGTAGCCCCGTTGAATATCACTTCCACCTCCTTTATCTCACCATCGGTCTTCACTACCGACCCGTCGGCCAGAACGAGTGATTTTCGTACATTTGACTCGATATTCAAATTAAATTTTTCAACATCTTGCAAAGCAAGAATGTTGCAAGAAGATTCTAAATCACATAAGGACACAGTCTCAACCTCATTTATTTCACATTTCACAGCCACTTCATTTTCAGTACACTCATCCGCCTCCCCAACACACTTCCCTTGCTCACGGGGATTTTTTTCCTATCGCTCGGGAGGGCGCCACGAGTACGCTTAGATAACACATGGGCCAGTTGACCCAGCTGCATCTCCAAGTTTCTCATGGAGGTAGTCTGAGTGGCCATGTTGGATTGGGCCATCTCCATAAACTTTTCCATCATTTCTTCTAACGCACTCTTTTGCGTCCCATACGCGTTCTGATTATAACACGCTTGTGGCAGTCGCGGCTGGCTATTAGAAGCTTGACCATTAAACTGATGCTGGCCTCCCTGCCACCTTTGACCAGACACATATTGGTTCCAGGAAAAATTCAGATGATTTCTCACATTCGGGTTATAGGCATTGTTATAAGAAGTAGTGCGGTTTTGATTACTTATAAAATTTACTTTCTCATCAGCAGATATACCTGAGGGATCAACAAAAGCTTCTCCAGCGGGCACTCATATGTATGATGGCCGGGGTTTCCACAACCCTGGCATGAAATAGCCATCACCCGAGCCAGAGGATGGGTCGATCTAGTCAGCATCATCATTCCATCCATCATAGGATGGCTCACCTCAGCTTGCGGTTGCACCGCATTTACCTCGAACAAATTTCTCGTACCCCTAGGCGCGTTTCTCCCAGCAGTCCAATACGTGCTATGAGAAGCAGTGTCACGAAGGAGCTGCAACGTCCCGTTGGGAGTCAGGTTCATGATAATGCTTCAAGCTGTCGCATCGATCATAGCCCTGTAATTGGGTTCAACAACAAAATAAAAGATTTCAACTAAATTCCACGGCTCACAGCCGTGCTGGGGGAATCGACGTTGCAGATCAGCAAATCTCTCCCAGGCCTCACACAAAGTTTTCTGGTCCAACTGCCGGAAAGTGGTTATCTCCCTTCGGGCGTTCACTATTTTGTCCACCGGGTATAATTTAGCTAGGAACTTGGTGGAAAAAGCCTCCCATGTAGTTGCAGTCCCGGGAGCAATAGTGTGGAGCCAAGTTTTCACCTTGTCCCTCAGCAAAAATGGGAACAACCTTAGCTTCACCATGTCATCAGTAATGCCGGCGTAGCGGAAGGTGCCACAAATCTCCGAGAATTCCGCTAGATCGAGCTGTGGATCCTCACTTAGAAAGCCCGTAAACGGCGCGTTATTTCAAGATCATGTTGAGGATGGCAGGCTTTATCTCAAAGTGGTAGTTCACGATGGCCAGGCCAAAACCAGTATAAACACTTCCAGCAGTAGGGGTCGTGAAGTCTCGCACTGTCCTAATGCGGGGTCAGACCACCTCCTGGTCCTCACCGACCCATTCACCAATGCCATTTCCTCCTTGACTTAACTCTACCATTCTTTCTCTACCTTCAGCATCAGCAGCACACCGACGAGCTCGCCTCGCTCGTGCGTTTTCAAGATCAACACCAAGATCTTCACCTAAATCCCTGGGGTTTGGATCTGTCATACAACACACAAAAACCAATCAAAATATCAAAAACATTTGCAACAACTTTTCCAATATAAAAATACACACAACGGTTGCACTCCCCGACAACAGCGCCAAAAACTTGATGCAATCTCGGCAAGTGCACCGATTGTTGTCAAGTAATAAACTAGGGGACTTATCCTCCGAGTATCGAATCTCTTGAGGAGTGCAGATTAGGAGTTTGATCTTCCACGTCGGAAAGTGAATACAAACTCAATAAAGGTTGGGGTGTTTTATAACAACTAAAAGTAATTATGCAGGTCACCTTCACCGCTTAGCAAGGGTGGAATACTCCGATGAGTATTAGGGCATGCAGTCGTAACCGTTGAGGGTCAAAAACACCTCTTCGCCAAGCCAGCCCCTAACACTCGTCAGTGCGGCGTAACACCAAGCAATCAACACAAAGCAAGCAAAGGAAGGAAAGATAAGCTATGAACCACAACAACATTTACCATAATAACACAACATGAACATTGTTAATAGTCCTAACAAGTTTAGCTAACATCCCAAGATTAGAAACAAAGTCCAAATTAAGAGTAAGAAGGATATTTATAACCCAACGCATGAAGGCTAGCCACGATTCTCGGCCAGAGTCGAAGGTTGTCGGTCTTCGTCTGGGCTCGGTCGATGGTTGACGTTCGAGGAAGCTTGAAGTTTTGTCACCTACTTCAAAGGCCTTTTCCCCATCTTCTTCATGTCACATGAAGGCTGGAAGTCACCGAAAAACTCTTCAATGGTGGCGAGAAAGAGCTCCAAATGCTCCTCTTGAGATGGACAAGCGGAAAACAACAGAAGATCATCGCTTGCAGTGAAGTTTGGAGGAAGAATGATGGCCGGATGAGCTCTTCAAGGAAGAGAGAGGAAAAAGCGGCTAGGGTAAGGATTTCATGCTTAGAGGAGCGGAAATGGCAGACTGATCTCTGATCCAGTCAACTCCTAAACTTAAATACAAGCAGGTCAGAAAAATGATCAAGCACGGTTTGACACACGACCGTGCGTTATGTAACGCCCCCACCTGTCACATGACATATAACGGTGGGTCCGGCCGGGGCCCCACGCCATATAGCACAGACAAGCGAAGGAATTACGTGTGGAAATCAAACTCTACGCGTATCCTTAACTCATTCCATTCTAGCGCAGCATTTTTATGTTAGCATGAACTCAAACAAGAATGTCCGCCAATATATAAATACCACATTTATATATAACAACACAAGAAATGTATCCAACCCACACTCCCTGGCCTTATGGCCTTACAAGTTTCTCTTTTACATATCAATAATTTCGTACATCGGCACGCAGACCGGCCACACATGAAATCCAAAAACAACTCTTCGCATGTCCTTCAAGGGCCAATAGCAGCAAGCTAGCCATTCCACTTATTCAATCCAAGCCGCGGCACCTGCAATGAGATATCCACCAAAAAGCGGCAAAACAAAGTAACGGTCAGCATTTGGCTGACCCATTATAACGACCCTACCCCCTACCCGGGGTAGTGGTTCCTTCCCTGTAGGCAATGCTATCATCTATCATCAAGTATCATCAAGCATCATATGTATATCATTTTCTTTATCCCGCTAGCAAACACATCACATCACAAACGCTGAAATCCACCAGACGTTTCGTGCACTCAGAGCACCTTCTTGGCGTACCGGAATCCACCAGTCATACACCGCTGATCAGAGGTTTTAACTTGTTGGTTGACCGGCCCTAGTCCACCAGTCTCACAAGCTGGAGACATCCCGCTACCGTCCTGATTGCGGTTAGGATCCTTTTTACCCTTGCCAACCAATCTTCTGCCTGCGTTGGTGAAAGCGCTCCACCAAACGTAGGTGGATGAAAGTGCATAAAACGTGTCAATGAGTCGTCACTTGCTTGTGCTTCCACCACTACTGCAACATGCTCTTGCCTTGCACCAGGCCTTGCCTGTCCAGTTGGTTGTGCATGTAACACTGCAAGCACTGTCTCCGTGACCACCCGTATGGCCTCTGCCGAGGGAGGCATAGGCGCTTCCATGGGTGCTGCACTCTCATCAGACCGCTGGGGCTCAGACGGCCCAGCTCCATCCCTCGCCACCTATCAATGTACAAAACACCATTAATACTTCCAATCATAACGGTACTGCTACATTGACTACACACTCACGCACATCATGTGCATCACATACATTCCTCGTGGACATTCATGAGTTCAATTATGTTCTCTCCTCCCCAACAATCTCAACCTGGCTCTGATACCACTTTGTAACGCCACCACCTGTCACATGACATATAATGGTGGGCCCGGCCGGGGCCCCACGCCATATAGCAAAGACAAGCGAAGGAATTACGTGTGGAAATCAAAACTCTACGCATATCCTTAACTCATTCCATTCTAGCGCAGCATTTTTATGTTAACATGAACTCAAACCAGAATGTCCACCAATATATAAATACCACATTTATATATAAAAACACTAGAAATGTATCCAACCCACACACCCCGACCTTATGGCCTTACAGGTTTCTCTTTTACATATCAATAATTTCGTACATCGGCACGCAGGCCGGCCACACATGAAATCCAAACACAACTCTTCGCATGGCCTTCAAGGGCCAATAGCAGCAAGCTTTCCATTCCACTTATTCAATCCAAGCTGCGGCACCTGCAATGAGATATCCACCAAAAAGCGGCAAAACAAAGTAACGGTCAGCATTTGGCTGACCCATTATAACGACCCTACCCCCTACCCGGGGTAGTGGTTCCTTCCCTGTAGGCAGTGCTATCATCTATCATCAAGTATCATCAAGCATCATATGTATATCATTTTCTTTATCCCACTAGCAAACACATCAGATCACAAACGCTGGAATCCACCAGACGTTTCGTGCACTCAGGGCACCTTCTTGGCGTACCGGAATCCACCAGTCATACACCGCTGATCAGAGGTTTTAACTTGTTGGTTGACCGGCCCTAGTCCACCAGTCTCGCAAGCTGGCGACATCCCGCCCAAACCACTCAGAGGTACAACCTCACAGCATCCAATAACAACCAGAGCAGATCGACCCACACCATGTGGTGTGGCAAGCCGGGTTTATCCAAGCTCCCCAGGCATTACCACCAATCGACCCCCCCTCCTATTCCGATCGACCCACCCATGTGGTGCAGCAAGCTGAGTTTAACTCGGCTCCCCAGGCATTGCCACCAATCGATCACTACCTAACTAGATCAACCCACCCTAGTGGTGTAACAGGCCGGGTTTATCTCGAGCTCCCCAGGCGTGCTACCAATTGATCATATCATAACCAGGAGCTTCACCAAAGCCTCCTCACATTCAGCATCACATCCATACATTCACCACAATAGAAAGCCATTTGCATCTCATCAAATCCACGAAGTCTTCTCCGGTTTACCCATGAACATCACCAATTCAGATTACCGGTCCAGATGCGCTTCACACAGCATGCCTATGCCGTACTCCATATTTCCGGCTCTAAATGCAGACTCAACAAAGGAATCACTTCCACAAATCCACCTCTTGGTGGAGGATTTCGATGTCCAAGAAGGAGATCGTTACCCTTGAAGATCGCTTCGGTGCCATGAATTAGCCGGAGGGAAATCACCGCCTTGGCTCTACCTTCACGAATCCGCTCTCGGATCTTCGCTCCGCACTCCGCAGCTCCTACAGCAGCTGGTCGTCTCCTCCCTTCCCTCTTGCCTTAGGCCTTTCTTCCTCCCTTTCTTGGAATAAAATGAAGAAGAAGAAGAAATGCTGACCGTTACTTTGTTTTGCCGCTTTTTGGTGGATATCTCATTGCAGGTGCCGCGGCTTGGATTGAATAAGTGGAATGGCTAGCTTGCTGCTATTGGCCCTTGAAGGCCATGCGAAGAGTTGTGTTTGGATTTCATGTGTGGCCGGCCTGCGTGCCGATGTACGAAATTATTGATATGTAAAAGAGAAACCTGTAAGGCCATAAGGCCAGGGTGTGTAGGTTGGATACATTTCTAGTGTTGTTATATATAAATGTGGTATTTATATATTGGTGGACATTCTGGTTTGAGTTCATGCTAACATAAAAATGCTGCGCTAGAATGGAATGAGTTAAGGATACGCGTAGAGTTTGATTTCCACACGTAATTCCTTCGCTTGTCTGTGCTATATGGCATGGGGCCCCGGCCGGACCCACCGTTATATGTCATGTGACAGGTGGGGGCATGTCACAGCCCGTGTCCCTCTAAGCGGCAGTCAACCGACTCAATCCAGCCAATACACGGCCGTGTGACACGCCCGTGTCACGTGCCGTGTCCACGACACGCCCTCATACACGCCCGTGGCTGAGGCCGTGTGCATCAACAAAAATAATCCCAAAATAACCCGAGACTTCACACGGCCTGGCACACGCCCGTGTTCCTGGCCGTGTGCACCTGGACACACCCGTGTCCCGCAAACACGCCCTAGCGCAAGATGTCGAGCTGAGTTTGACGACCACTGACGCGCCCTGTGACACGCCCATGTCACAGGCCGTGTCCTCACTCGACACTCGACGATCGTCGAGCAAAATTCGTCAACCTCACGACTCGACACAACCCAGGCCTGACACACCCTGGGACACGCCCGTGTCCCAGGCCATGTCACCCCTGCCTGAACCTAAAATAGCCCAAAATGACCAAGAACTTCGGGGTGTTACACGTTAACCGTGCGATATTAACTTCCAGGCCAAGATTGCAGAAGAAAATGTGTTGACCCGTGCGTTTTACTCTCGCACGGGCGCTTCTGTAACGCCCCCAATTTTTTTTCGATGATTTTATTTGATTTGATATTGTCATATTTATGATGTCAGGGCATTACCCTTTTTATGTCATGTTGACGACGCTGTACCGTTAGTGCGTTTTCGCGTCCGTTTGGTCTGATTGACCAGATTTTTGGGATTTTGGACGAAACTGAAAGTTTTTGAGTTGATAAGTTAAGTTTTTTGGTTTTGACTTCGCCGTTAAATTTGTAGCGTCAGTGTTCGCCTTCGGTGCAAGTTTCGTTTAATTCGGCGCGTGTTTGGGCTTTCGTTCTGAGTCTTCTCGAGTAGCTATGACTCTACTCGAATAGCCCGTTTCAGATTTTGCTTGGACGCCATTTGAAGTGTCAAAACGACATTGAATCAAAAATGATTAACATGAAATTTGTTCGTCTCGTCGAGATCTACAACTTTCATATTGACCACTTTTCGATTTGAAGCCGTTTTGAACCCCTAATTTCATTTTTTCTGCTGGAACTCGAGTGTTGAGCTGCTACTCGAGTATGTTATGCTACTACTCGACTAATGCATTTTAGAACTCGAGTAATGAGCTTCTACTCGAGTAGGTATGCTGCTACTCGAGTAGGTATGCTGTTACTCGAGTAGGTATGCTGCTACTCGAGTAGTTATGTTGGAACTCGAGTGGTTCATGCTGCCACTCGAGTAGGTCATTCCTGTCTGCGTTCGGGCGCCATTTTCAGGGTCAAAACGGCGTCGTATCAAAAAATGGTTAACATCAAATTTGTTCATCTCGAAGCGATCTACAACTTTCATGGTGACCACGTTTCGATTGGAAGCAGTTTTGAACCCCTAATTTCATATTTTCGGCTGGAACTCGAGTGTTGAGCTGCTACTCGAGTATGTTATACTACTACTCGCGTAATGCATGTTGGAACTCGAGTAATGAGCTTCTACTCGAGTATATTATGCTACTACTCGAGTAGGTATGCTGCTACTCGAGTAGATATGTTGTTACTCGAGTAGGTATGCTGCTACTCAAGTAGTTATGTTGAAACTCGAGTGGTTCATGCTGCCACTCGAGTAGGCCATTCATGTCTGCGTTCGGCCGCCGTTTTGAGGGTCAAAACGGCATCGTATCAAAAAATGGTTAACCTGAAATTTGTTCGTCGCGATGAGACTGCAACTTTTCTGTTGACCACGTTTCAATTTGAATCCGTTTTAAACCCCTATTTCATTTTCCGTGCACTCGCTCGTAAATAGTATGTTTTTAGACAAAACTATTCATAAATACCTATATATATACGTATACTTAGAATTAGAACCGGCCCCACTCTTTATTTAGGACTTCTTCTTCTTCTTCTACACTGAACCGAACCAGAGCTGAAGAATGTGAGGACGGTGATGGCAGAGCGTGAGATTTTGTGAACCTTTCGGTCGCCACCGACGGAGTTCCGGTGCTCGAAATCTTCATTCGAGCATAGATTTGAAAAGCTCTCGGTGAGGTCTACGTCGCCGTGGTAATTGTTTTTCCATTTCTTGAGATTTCTCGTCAGAGTTTTTTGACCCTAACTTCTATTTCGTCCACTCTTGTCCAGATTTCGGCTTCTCTTGTCTCCCTTAGTCCCGATCTGCGACGTGGTGTGATTTGGAGGCTTTCTTTGATAAAGCCATGGCAAGTGGTTCTTTTCCTCTCCTTTTCCTTAAGTTCTTATGATAAGACTTTCACCTTATATTAATGTTCCTGGTTCCTTTAGAGTATAAGATGTTTAATTTTTTTTTTAGGGCTTACGCTTAGGGAAAAAGTTTCGACGCCGCTGAGCGTAGGATGCGTTACGCTTAGTATAGGTCGATTGTAAGTCGTGGTCTTTGATTCAGTGTTGTAATACTTAGGTGTTGTGACAATTTTGAGATGGTCATGTTGGGGGTATGAGTGTTGGTTGTGGTTAGCATACCACCGAACTGGGAGGCCCCTTCTTTCTGTGGATCATCACAGTGGGGGTATGCTTAGTTTCTCCTTTCTTGGACTGTTGGGTTCTGGTTGGCCCGGTTTGGCCATGTTTGTGGACCACAATACCGACTGTGAGACGGTTGAGGATCCGGAGTTGGGCTTAGGGCACTTGAGGTCGTCGCCCTCTCCGGCCTGCAACGCAGTCATACCACGTGTTGATGATCCACCATCTTCCGAGTTGTATTGTGATCAGTTGTTTTTTTGTGGTTTATGCCACAGTTTTGCTAAATTTTACTGGTTGTGCCCAGACTTGTTCACCTTCAAACTTGGTGCATTCTTTTTTAAATTTAGAGGTTATTATAATGGCTAACCTTCATCTATATATTCTATTTGGCTAATTGTTGCTGTTTTCTTTTGCATTCTTCCTCCTTTGGTTGTATTTGATACACCCTCCTTTGTTTGGCTTACTCACTTGCTTACCTATTCTTTTGCCACTTGTTATTTTTGTTCTGCTTGCTGAGGTGTTCTTCTCTTGAATGCCTCAGGTTCAGGGTTGTAGCCGGTGGTGCGGCTGAGTAATTTTGTTGTTGGGTTTGCTGAGGGTGCCTTGAGGTTGTGAGGTAGCTTTTGTTCTTTTGTAGTATACTTCAGATTTGTGAACTTTTAGTGGCTTCGTGTCAGGTGTTTGACGCCCACTTATTGTTTATTGTCGTTCTTAGATATTTGGCTAGTTGCTAGTGTCTAATTTTGTGTTAGTAGTTTTTGCTCTCTAGGAAAGATTTATGCTAGGATGCCTATAGGTATTTTCAACTATAAAACCAACTAATATTACTATATCATGCACATCACATTTTAAAACTCTAAATCACTATATTTAAATACCGTATAAACTATTTCGATATTATAAATTTCGGGTAATGCATGCCATGAGTTTTTTTAGGGATGCTAGACTCATGTAGGATGTCTAACTTGTTTACTATAGTATTTTCCACTGCGTATAATTACTTTCCTTTTGCTGGACTCGTGTGCCACTAAGCCGAGGGATACAGCTAATTGCCTAACTTAAAATAAACTCCTTCAATAAAACATTTAAATCATATTTTTTGTATTTATTTGGAGTGTTGCCTGAGCGTTTGCAGTAATCCCCTGCTGACGTGGCATCATGACGCGCATTTTCCCTTACTCTGATATTTCATCGTTGTGGTGAAAATGCGGGTTGTGACAGTTGGTATCAGAGGCAGGTTCTGCAAGAGGTGCAGTTGGTTTGGCAAGTTGGTCGAACAACTTGCCCTCAAGCAAAACTCTCGTCATGTCATTCATTGCATACACACACCGGTATGTCATCAGTAGATCTTGATGGAAGCATGAACACTACACTCATAGCACAAAAGAAGAAGTATACATGGCATATTATGCAGCATGGGATGCATAATATGTGTTTGTATATGGATCCACCATAGGTGGTGACATGTGACGGTTATGTAGTATGAGATGCATAACCACCATCACATGGATGCCCATTAGCGCGTTTTACCTTTTTCATTACATACAATATTATGTAGTATGGGATGCATAACATTGTATGTGTACACCGCTCATAAATGCATTAAGGCTTTTCTTTAGAATGCATAGCACTGCATACATATCATATCATTACATAAGCACACGTGCCAAGTTAAAGATCTACAGGATGACATATGTACACACATGATTTGAAATAAAAAAGTAGTCATTCATGTACTCATATAATAGGCACAAGAGTCATAAGGATGAGGATGTTTTCCCCTAAGTAGGACATGCCATCATTTATTTTAAATCCCAGAGCAAGCTAGCAGCATGAGCAAGTATCTAAGGTTTTATGTCTGAGCTAAGTTGTAAGTCTAGCATGTTACGCTTGGTGTTGATAGATCGTTTATTGATTGTTTAGAATGCCGCCTAAGCATCCGGTGACGAGGATTACTCCACAGTCGGAGGGAGAATCTTCTGGTGCCCAGAGTAAGGCCGTGATAGAGGGATTACGACAGAGCAATGAGGCCCTATCGAGGCAGATGTTGGAGATGCAGTCGCAGATTCAGTCGTTGTTGCCAGTTGTGGCGAGTCAGCTGCAGAGGGTGCAAGAGCCCGCCGTAGATCTAGCTGTTCCCGTTCCCCCCACTCCTCTGGTGCCCCCGGCAGTGTTGCCACCAGAGATGACTTTAATTTCACACTTTCAAAGGTTAGGACCCCCTACGTATGATGACAAGGCAGATTTTATGGCATTAGATGACTGGATGATTTTCATCGAGGAGATGTTCACCTACTCTAGTATCTCTGCGGACCAGAGAGTGATGGTTGCTGCTTATCAACTCAAGGGCATGTCCAAGAGTTGGTGGTTGAGGGAGAAAGAAAGCTTGAAGGATGGATGCTCGTGGGAGTCCTTCAAGGAGTTATTATTGAAGAAGTTCTTACCGTCTGTAGAAAGAGATCAGTTGATGAATGACTTCCTTCACTTAAAGCAGAGACAGCTTACTGTCAGTGAATACGAGGTGGAGTTCAGTAAGCTGAGCCGCTTTGCTCATGACTTGACGTCTTTAGAATCCAACCGAGTCAAACGATTTCTGGGTGGTCTTCGAAATGACATCCAGCAGCTTACCAGTGCCTACGGATCCGGGACTTATTCTGAGGTGGTAGAGGCTGCTCTGAAGGTGGAATCCATTGGCAATGCCAAGATCAGAGGTCAGCAGATGAGGAAGGATAAGAGGAAGTCTGTTGAAGGTAAGGAATCACAGGAATCCGGGACTATTGGGAAGAAAAGAGGCAAGGAAGTGTACAGTTTTTGTGGTCGGGCAGGACACCCGTTCGAGAGATGTTACCAGAGACTGGGAGCTCGGAAGCAAGTACAGGTGCTCGCTATTCAGGGCGCCCCCAAAGAGAGATTAGTTTGTTCCTATTACAACAAGACGGGGCATGATGCAGCCCATTGCTGGAAGGACAAGACCTGTTATCTATATGGACGGAACGGGCATGTCAAGACCCGTTGCCCGCAAGCTCAATCCTCGTTGCAGCCAGTGCCACTTCAGGCCTTGCCGCCACTGCAACTCTTGGACAAAGGGAAGGGCAAGTTGAATGTGGTGTCTGCGGATGAAGCTCAGACGTCGACCCAAGTTATTTCAGGTTAGTTCCTAACCTTGTTTTGTTTTCTAGGTATGATCTTAATGTCAACGTTTTTTCCCCTTAGCCGTATATTTAATATTATAGGAAAGTTTAAGGTAAGTAACCGCTGGGCGCATGTCCTTTTCGATTCCGGTGCTACCCACTCATTCGTGGCTAGATCTTTTGTAGAGCATCACCGTTTGACCCTCAATCCGGTTGGCGACCCATTCTGTGTCAAGTTCCCCTCAGGTGATTCCGTTGTGTCAGATCAAGGAATTCAGGGTTGTCCAGTCCAGTTGGGAGATTTTCTCGTGGTTGCGGATCTAAAAGTTATAGACATGGAAGATTTTGATTTAATCTTGGGCATGGATTGGCTATCAAAGTATGATGCAGTAATCCAGTGCAAGGTTAGGCATTTGGACTTCAAGATGGATGACGGTCAACACAGGAGCGTTTATGGTTATTCGCGCCAAGATTCGCCGATCATTTCCGCGGTAAGTGCTCGAAAGCTTTTGAATTCAGGATGCTTTGCCTGTTTGGTTTCATTGTTGGCGACCGTTATTAGTTTGCCGCTTATGGAGGAGATTGCGGCAGTACGTGAGTTTCCTGACGTGTTTCCTGATAATCTTCCTGGTCTTCTGCCTGAGAGAGATGTTGAGTTTGTCATAGATTTAGAACAGGGTACCCGTCCTATCGCTAAGGATCCGTACCGTATGGCTCCGCGTGAGCTGGGAGAGCTGCTTACCCAGTTAGATGAGTGTTGCAGAACGGTTTCATTAGGCCAAGTTCGTCACCGTGGGGTGCTCCCATTCTGTTTGTAAAGAAGAAAGATGGATCAATGAGGCTGTGTATAGATTATAGAGAATTGAATAAAGTGACCATCAAGAACATATATCCCTTGCCGAGAATCGATGATTTGTTTGACCAGCTGCGTGGTAGCTCTGTATTTTCCAAGATTGACCTGCGTTCGGGTTATCATCAGTTGAGGATTCGTGAGGCAGACATTCCACGAACTGCTTTTCGTTCGTGGCATGGACATTTCGAGTTCTTGGTAATGTCTTTTGGATTGACTAATGCACCTGCCGCATTCATGGATTTGATGAACAGAGTATTCAAGGACTTCCTGGATCATTTTGTCATTGTGTTCATAGATGACGTTCTAGTCTACTCCTGCAATGCTGAAGAGCATGCACAGTACTTGCGATTGGTTTTGTCAACTTTGAGCGAGCATAAGTTGTATGCTAAGTTGAGCAAGTGCGAGTTTTGGTTACCTCAAGTCTCCTTCTTGGGCCATGTGGTGAATAAAGATGGGATAAAGGTTGATCCGAAGAAGATAACTGTAATGATGGATTGGAGTAGGCCTAGCACTCCCAAGGAAATAAGAAGTTTTCTAGGGCTGGCAGGCTACTATAAAAGGTTTGTGGAGGGATTCTCTACATTATCTGCGCCTTTGACAAAGTTAACGCATAAGCATGTAGCCTTTATTTGGAGTGATAAGTGTGAAGAGGCGTTCTAGGAGCTGAAGAGGAGATTATGCACTGCACCAGTTTTGACCCTGCCTACTGAAGGACTGGAGTATGCCGTGTATGTGGACGCATCACATGTTGGGCTCAGATGCGTGTTGATGCAGGAGGGCAAGGTGATTGCGTATGGGTCTAGGAATCTAAAGGTTCATGAATGGAATTACCCTACACATGACCTGGAATTTGCAGCAGTGATCTATGCCCTCAAGTTGTGGAGACATCTGTTGTATGGCGCTATATGCAAGATTTATACTGATCATAAAAGTTTGAAATACATCTTCACACAGAAGGAACTGAATTTGCGCCAACATAGATGGCTAGAGTATGTGGCAGACTATGATGTTGAGATCCCGTACCACCCGGGCAAAGCTAACGTGGTAGCCGACGCCCTGAGCATGAAGACAGCTAAAATTGTTAACCTTTCGGTGGATTCACTGGTGGAAGAATTTCTAATGATTGGAATTTCAGTGAGAAGTGGCAGCTCGACTAGTGAATTAGAAGTGTTAGAGCCTTCATGGATTACGTTTACTAGATTGCATCAAAAGGAGGATACAGATCTGTTGCATCTTTATAGTAGAGATGGGAAGGCTGAGTTTCCAGAGTTTTCTATTGATGATATGGGAACCCTGAGATACCATAGAAGGCTTTGCATTCCCGCTGTTAAGGATATTAAGTATCGGGTGTGCAAGGAGGCACATGGTTCTAATGTGTCCTACCACCCCGGTTCGACCAAGATGTACCAGGATCTGAAACAGATTGTTTGGTGGATGGGTATGAAGGGTGATATAACAAGGTTTTTATCTGAATGTTTCACCTGTAAGCGAGTTAAGGCCGATCATGGAAGGCCTGGAGGCAAGTTAACACCTTTGGAGATCCCGAGTTGGAAATGGGAGAGTACCTCGATGGAATTTATTACTGGATTGCCGAGATCTCCCAGAAGGCATGACTCAGTTTGGGTGATTGTTGATAGACTAACGAAGAGTGCTCACTTCGTGCCATTCAAGATTGACTACTCCATGAAGAAAATAGCTGAATTATATTTGGACGAGGTCATCAGGTTGCATGGAGTACCTGTCAGTATTGTATCTGATCGAGACTCCAGGTTCACGTCTCGTTTTTGGAAGAGCTTGCAGGAGGGGTTGGGTACCGACTTGAGGTATTCCACCGCCTACCATCCGCAGACGAATTGACAAATGGAAAGAGTAAATCAGATCGTGGAGGACATGATTAGATGTTACATTTTGTACCACGGTGGAGCGTGGGATGAGCGTCTGAGGCTAATGGAGTTTGCTTACAATAATAGCTACCAGGAGAGCTTGCAAATGGCTCCATTTGAAGCTTTATATTGGAGACGTTGCAGGACTCCTTTATTTTGGGCTGAGGTTGGTGAGAGACCGTTGCTAGGTCCAGAAGCCCTTGAAGAGATGAAAATTTCAGTTAGGCTCATCCGAGAGAAGCTTCGGGTAGCCCAGGAGCACTACGAAAGGTATGTCAATCGGCGCAGGACCGATTTGGAATTTGCCGTAGAGGGTATGGTTTTCCTAAAAGTTTGCCCGATGTCTGGTGTGAAGCGATTTGGTAAAAATCATAAGTTGGACCCGAGATATGTGGGACCCTTCCGAATTGTTGAGCGGATTGGTGTTTCAGCTTATAGGCTGGACCTATCGTCAAATTTTCCCGGAGTGCATGATGTTTTCCATGTGAGTCAGCTGCGGAAGTGCGTGTTAAGCGACAGGCAGATTCTCGATGTTGTGCCCCAGTTGGAGCCAAACCTTTCTTTTGTGGAGGTGCATGTTCGTATTTTGGAGTCTCAGGATCGAGTGCTACGGAGAAAGACAATCCCCATGGTCAAGGTTCTTTGGAGAAATCAAGACGTCGAGAGCGCGACGTGTGTATTGGAGTCGGTGATGAGGAAATCTCATCTACATATTTTCCCTTAGTTTTGGTAAGTCTTCTTGTTTTTGCGATGTTTGATTCTATCGTTTGGATTGGTTTTGGTGTTGTATTAAGTTTCAGGGCGAAACTTCCTTTTAGGGGGAGTGACTGCAACGCCCCCGATTTTTTTTTCAATGCTTTTATTTGATTTGATATCGTCATATTTATGACATCAGGGCGTTACCCTTTTTACGTCATGTTGACGGCTCTGTACCGTTAGTGCGTTTTCGCGTCCGTTTGGTCTGATTGACCAGATTTTTGGGATTTTCGACGAAACTGAAAGTTTTCGAGTTGATAAGTTAAGTTTTGTGGTTTTGACTTCACCGTTAAATTTGTAGCGTCAGTGTTCGCCTTCAGTGCAAGTTTCGTTTAATTCAGCGCGCGTTTGGGCTTTCGTTCCGAGTCTTCTCGAGTAGCTATGGCTCTACTCGAATAGCCCGTTTCAGATTTTGCTCGGACGCTGTTTTGAGTGTCAAAACTACATTGAATCAAAAAATGGTTAACATGAAATTTGTTCATCTCGTCGAGATCTACAACTTTCATATTGACTACTTTTAGATTTGAAGCTGTTTTGAACCCCTAATTTCATTGTTTCTGCTGTAACTCGAGTGTTGAGATGCTACTCGAGTATGTTATGCTACTACTCGAGTAATGCATGTTGGAACTCGCGTAATGTGCTTCTACTCGAGTATATTATGCTACTACTCGAGTAGGTATGCTGCTACTCGAGTAGGTATGCTGTTACTTGAGTATGTATGCTGCTACTCGAGTAGTTATGTTGGAACTCGAGTGGTTCATGCTGCCACTCGAGTAGGCCATTCCTGTCTGCATTCGGGCGCCATTTTTAGGGTCAAAACGGCGTCGTATCAAAAAATGGTTAACATGAATTTTGTTCGTCTCGACAAGATCTACAACTTCATGTTGATCACTTTTCGATTTGAAGCCGTTTTGAACCCCTAATTTCATTTTTTCTGCTGGAACTCGAGTGTTGAGCTGCTACTCGAGTATGTTATGCTACTACTCGAGTAATGCATGTTGGAACTCGAGTAATGAGATTCTACTCGAGTATATTATGCTACTACTCGAGTAGGTATGCTGCTACTCGAGTAGGTATGCTGTTACTCGAGTAGGTATGCTGCTACTCGAGTAGTTATGTTGGAAGTCGAGTGGTTCATGCTGCCACTCGAGTAGGCCATTCCTGTCTGCGTTCGGGGGCCGTTTTGAGGGTCAAAACGGCGTCATATCAAAAAACGGTTAACATAAATTCGCCTCGATGAGATCTACAACTTTCATATTGACCACATTTCGATTTGAAGCTGTTTTAATCCCCTAATGTTGTTTTACGTGCACCCGCTCGTAAATAGTATGCTTTTAGACAAAACTTTTCATAAATACCTATATATACGTATACTTAGAATTAGAACCGACCCCACTCTTTATTTAGGACTTCTTCTTTTTCTTCTTCTTCACTGAACCGAACTAGAGCTGAAGAATGTGAGGACGGTGATGGCGGAGCGTGAGATTTCTTGAACCTTTTGATCGCCGCCGACGGAGTTCTGGTGCTCGAAATCTTCATTCGAGCATAGATTTGAAAAACTCTCGGCGAGGTCTACGTCGCCGTGGAAATTTTTTTCCATTTCTTGAGATTTCTCGTTAGGGTTTTTTTGCCCTAACTTCTATTTCGTACACTCTTGTCCAGATTTCGGCTTCTCTCATCTCCCTTAGTCCCGATCTGCAACGAGGTGTGATTTGGAGGCTTTCTTTGATAAAGCCAAGGCAAGTGGCTCTTTTCCTCTCCTTTTTCTTAAGTTCTTATGGCAAGACTTTCACCTTATATTAATGTTCCTGGTTCCTTTAGAGTATAAGATGTTTAAATTTTTTTAGGGCTTACGCTTAGGGAAAAAGTTTCGACGCCGTTGAGCGTAGGATGCGTTGCGTTTAGTGTAGGTCGATTATAAGTCGTGGTATTTGATTCAGTGTTGTAATACTTAGGTGTTGTGCTAATTTTGAGATGATTATGTTGGGGGTATGAGTGTTGGTTGTGGTTAGCATACCACCGAACCGGGAGGCCCCTTCTTTCTGTGGATCATCACAGTGGGGGTATGCTTAGTTTCTCCTTTCTTGGACTGTTGGGTTCTGGTTGGCCCGGTTTGGCCATGTTTGTGGACCACAGTACCGACTGTGAGACAGTTGAGGATCCAGAGTTGGGCTTAGGGCGCTTGAGGTCGTCGCCCTCGTCGGCCTGCAACGCAGTCATACCATGTGTTGATGATCCACCATCTTCCGAGCTGTATTGTGGTCAGTTGTTTTTTTGTGGTTTATGCCACAGTTTTGCTAAATTTTGCTGGTTGTGCCCATACTTGTTCACCTTCACACTTGATGCATTCTTTTTAAATTTAGAGGTTATTATAATGGCTAACCTTCCTCTATATATTCTATTTGGCTAATTATTGCTATTTTCTTTTGCATTCTTTCTCCTTTGGTTGGGTTTGGTACACCCTCCTTTGTTTGGCTTACCCACTTGCTTACCTATTCTTTTGCCACTTGTTTTTTTTGTTCTGCTTGCTGAGATGTTCTTCTCTTGAATGCCTCAGGTTCAGGGCTGTAGCCGGTGGTGCGGTTGAGTAGTTTTGTTGCTGGGTTTGCTGAGAGTGTCTCGAGGTTGTGAGGTAGCTTTTGTTCTTTTGTAGTATACTTCAGACTTGTGAACTTTTAGTGGGTTCGTGTCAGGCGTTTGATGCCCACTGATTGTTTATTGTCGTTCTTGGATATTTGGCTAGTTGCTTGTGTCTACTTTTATGTTAGTAGTTCTTGCTCTCTGGGAAAGATTTATGCTAGGATGCCTATAGGTATTTTCAACTATAAAACCAACTAATATTACTATATCATGCACATCATATTTTAAAACTCGAAATCACTATATTTAAATACCGTATAAACTATTTCGATATTATAAATTTAGGGTAATTCATGCCATGAGTTTTTTTTAGGGATGCTAGACTCATGTAGGATGTCTAACTTGTTTACTATAGTATTTTCCGCTACGTATAATTACTTTCCTGCTGGTGGACTCGTGAGCCACTAAGCCGAGGGATACGGCTAATTGCCTAACTTAAAATAAACTCCTTCAATAAAATATTTAAATCATATTTTTTGTATTGAGTCGGAGTGTTGCCTGAGCGTCTGCAGTTATCCCCTGCTAACATGGCACCATGATGCACATTTTCCCTTACTCTGATATTTCGTCATTGTCGTGAAAATGCGGGTTGTGACAGTTGGTATCAGAGGCAGGTTCTGCAAGAGGTGTAGTTGGTTGCAAGTTGGTCGAACAACTTGCCCTCAAGCAAAACTCTCGTTGTGTCATTCATTGCATACACACACCGGTATGTCATCAGTAGATCTTGATGGAAGCATGAACACTACACTCATAGCACAAAAGAAGAAGTATACGGGGCATATTATGTAGTATGGGATGCATAATTTGTGTTTGTATATGGATCTACCATAGGTGGTGAGATGCGATGGTTATGTAGTATGGGATGCATAACCACCATCACATGGATGCCCATTAGCACGTTTTACATTTTTCGTTACATACAATATTATGTAGTATAGGATGCATAACATTGTATGTGTACGCCGCTCATACATGCATTAAGGCTTTTCTTTAGAATGCATAGCACTGCATACATATCATATCATTGCATAAGCACACGCGCCAAGTTAAAGATCTACACGATGACATATGTACACACATGATTTGAAATTAAAAAAAGTAATCATTCATGCACTCATATAATAGGCACAAGAGTCATAAGGATGAGGGTGTTTCCCCCTAAGTAGGACATGTCATCATTTATTTTAAATCCCAGAGCAAGCTAGCAACATGAGCAAGTATCTAAGGTTTTATGTCTGAGCTAAGTTGTAAGTCTGGCATGTTACGCTAGGTGTTGATAGATCGTTTATTGATTGTTTAGAATTCCGCCTAAGCGTCCGGTGACGAGGACTACTCCCCAGTCGGAGGGAGAATCTTCTGGTGCCCAGAGTGAGGCCGTGATAGAGGGATTACGACAGAGCAATGAGGCCCTATCGAGGCAGATGCTGGAGATGCAGTCGCAGATTCAGTCGTTGTTGTCAGTCGTGGCGAGTCAGCCGCAGAGGGCGCAAGAGCCCGCCGTGGATCTAGCTGTTCCCGTTCCCCCCGCTCCTCTGGTGTCCCTGGCGGTGCTTCCACCAGAGATGACTTTCATTTCACACTTTCAAAGGTTAGGACCCCCTATGTATGATGGCAAAGCAGATTTTATGGCATTAGATGACTGGATTATTTCCATCGAGGAGATGTTCACCTACTCTGGTATCTCTACGGACCAGAGAGTGATGGTTGCTGCTTATCAACTCAAGGGCATGACCAAGAGTTGGTGGTAGAGGGAGAAAGAAAGCTTGAAGGATGGATGCTCGTGGGAATCCTTCAAGGAGTTATTATTGAAGAAGTTCTTGCCGTCTGTAGAAAGAGACCGGTTGATGAATGACTTCCTTCACTTAAAGCAGAGGCAGCTTACTGTCAGTGAATACGAGGTGGAGTTCAGTAAGATGAGCCGCTTTGCTCCTGACTTGGTGTCTTTAGAATCCAACCGAGTCAAACGATTTCTAGGTGGTCTTCGGAATGACATCCAACAGCTTACCAGTGCCTACAGATCCGAGACTTATTCTGAGGTGGTAGAGGCTGCTCTGAAGGTGGAATCCATTGACAATGCCAAGGTCAGAGGTCAGCAGATGAGGAAGGATAAGAGGAAGTCTGTTGAAGGTAAGGAATCACAGGAATCCGGGACTATTGGGAAGAAAAGAGGCAAGGAAGTGTGCAGTTTTTGTGGTCGGGAAGGCCACCCATTCGAGAGATATTACCAGAGACTGGGAGCTCGGAATCAAGAGCAGGTGCTCGCGATTCAGGGCGCCCCCAAAGAGAGATTAGTTTGTTCCAGTTGCAACAAGACGGGGCATGATGCAGCCCATTGTTGGAAGGACAAGACCTGTTATCTATGTGGATGGAAGGGGCATGTCAAGACCCGTTGCTCGCAAGCGCAATCCCTATTGCAGCCAGTGCCACTTTAGGCCTTGCCGCCACCGCAGCTCTTGGACAAAGGGAAGGGCAAGTTGAATGTGGTGTCCGCGGATGAAGCTCAGAAGTCGACCCAAGTTATTTCAGGTTAGATCCTAACCTTGTTTTGTTTTCTAGGTATGATCTTAATGTCAATGTTTTTTTCCCTTTGTCATATATTTAATCTTATAGAAAAGTTTAAGGTAAGTAACCGCTGGGCGCGTGTCCTTTTCGATTTCGGCGCTACCCACTCATTCGTGGCTAGATATTTTGTAGAGCGTCACCGTTTGACCCTCAATCCGGTTGGCGACCCGTTTTGTGTCAAGTTCCCCTCAGGTGATTCCGTTGTGTCAGATCAGGGAATTCAGGGTTGTCTAGTCCAGTTGGGAGATTTTCTCGCGGTTGCGGATCTAAAAGTTATAGACCTGGAAGATTTTGATGTAATCCTGGGCATTGATTGGCTATCGAAGTATGATGTAGTAATCCAGTGCAAGGTCAGGCGCTTGGACTTCAAGATGGATGACGGTCAACGCAGGAGCTTTTTTGGTTATTCGTGCCAAGATTCTCCGATCATTTCCGCGGTAAGTGCTCGAAAGCTTTTGAATTCAGGATGCTTTGCCTGTTTGGTTTCAGTGTTGGCGACCGTTGTTATTTTGCCGCTTGTGGAGGAGATTGCAGTAGTGCGCGAGTTTCCTGACGTGTTTACTGATAATCTTCCTGGTCTTCCGCTTGAGAGAGATGTTGAGTTTATCATAGATTTAGAACCGGGTACCCGTCTTATCGCTAAGGCTCTGTACCGTATGTCTCCGCGTGAGCTGGGAGAGCTGCGTACCCAGTTAGACGAGCTGTTGTAGAACAGTTTCATTAGGCTAAGTTCGTCACTGTGGGGTGCTCCCGTTCTGTTTGTAAAGAAGAAAGATGGATCAATGAGGCTGTGTATTGATCACAGAGAATTGAATAAAGTGACCATCAAGAACATATATCACTTGCCGAGAATCGATGATTTGTTTGACCAGCTGCGTGGTAGCTCTGTATTTTCCAAGATTGACATGCGTTCGGGTTATCATCAGTTGAGGATTCGTGAGGTAGATATTCCATGAACTACTTTTCGTTCGCAACATGGACTTTTCGAGTTTTTGGTAATGTATTTTGGATTGACTAATGCACCCGCCGCATTCATGGATTTGATGAACAGAGTATTCAAGGACTTCCTGGATCATTTTGTCATTGTGTTCATAGATGACGTTCTAGTCTACTCCCACAATGCTGAAGAGCATGCGCAGCACTTGCGATTGGTTTTGTCAACTTTGAGAGAGCATAAGTTGTATGCTAAGTTGAGCAAGTGCGAGTTTTGGTTACCTCAAGTCTCCTTCTTGGGCCATGTGGTGAATAAAGATGGGATAAAGGTTGATCCAGAGAAGATAACTACAGTGATGGATTGGAGTAGGCCTACCACTCGCAAGGAAATAAGAAGTTTTCTAGGGCTGGCAGGCTACTATAGAAGGTTTGTGGAGGGATTCTCTACATTATCAGCGCCTTTGACAAAGTTAACGCAGAAGCATGTAGCCTTTATTTGGAGTGATAAGTGTGAAGAGGCGTTCCAGGAGCTGAAGAGGAGATTATGCACTATACCAGTTTTGACCCTGACTACTGAAGGACTGGAGTATGTCGTGTATGCGGATGCATCACATGTTAGGCTTGGATGCGTGTTGATGCAGGAGGTCAAGGTGATTGCGTATGGGTCTAGGCAGCTAAAGGTTCATGAACGGAATTACCCTACACATGACCTGTAATTTGCAGCAGTGATCTATGCCCGCAAGTTGAGGAGACATCTGTTGTATGGCACTATATGCAAGATTTATACTGATCATAAAAGTTTGAAATACGTCTTCACACAAAAGGAACTGAATTTGCGCCAACGTAGATGGCTGGAGTATGTGGCAGACTATGATGTTGAGATCCAGTACCACCCGGGTAAGGCTAATGTGGTAGTCGATGCCCTGAGCAGGAAGACAACTTAAATTTTTAACCTTTCGGTGGATTCACTGGTGGAAGAATTTCTAATGATGGGAGTTTCAGTGGGAAGTGGCATCTCGACTAGTGAATTAGAAGTGTTAGAGCCTTCATGGATTACGCTTACTAGATTGCATCAAAAGGAGGATACATATCTATTGCATCTTTATAGTAGAGCTGCGAAAAGTGAGTTGCCAGAGTTTTCTATTGATGATATGGGAACCCTAAGATACTGTGGAAGGCTTTGCATACCCGCTGTTAAGGATATTAGGTATCAGTTATACAAGGAGGCACATGGTTCTAATGTGGCCTACCACCCCGGTTCGACCAAGATGTATCAGGATCTGAAACAGATTGTTTGGTGGATGGGTATGAAGGGTGATATAGCAAGGTTTGTATCTGAATGTTTCACTTGTAAGCGAGTTAAGGCTGATCATGGAAGGCCTAGAGGCAAGTTAACACCTTTGGAGATCCTGAGTTGGAAATGAGAGAGTATCTTGATGGAATTTATTACTGGATTGCCGAGATCTCCCAGAGGGCATGACTCAGTTTGGGTGATTGTGGATAGACTGACGAAGAGTTCTCACTTCGTGCCGTTCAAGATTGACTACTCCATGAAGAAAATAGCTGAATTATATTTGGACGAGGTCATCAGGTTGCATGGAGTACCTGTCAGTATTGTATCTGATCGAGACTCCAGGTTCACGTCCCGTTTCTGGAAGAGCTTGCAGGAGGGGTTGGGTACCGACTTGAGGTATTCCACTGCCTACCATCCGCAGACGAATGGACAAACGGAAAGAGTAAATCAGATCATGGAGGACATGATTAGATGTTACATTTTGGACCACAGTGGAGTGTGGGATGAGCGTTTAAGGCTAATGGATTTTGCCTACAATAATAGCTATCAGGAGAGCTTGCAAATGAATCCATTTGAAGCTTTATACGGGAGACATTGAAGGACTCCTTTATTTTGGGCTGAGGTTGGTGAGAGACTGTTGTTAGGTCCAGAAGCCCTTGAAGAGATGGAAATTTCAGTTAGGCTCATCTGAGAGAAGCTTCGGGTAGCCCAGGAGCGCTACGAAAAGTATGTCAATCGGCGCAGAACCGATTTGGAATTTGCCGTCGAGGATATGGTTTTCCTAAAAGTTTGCCCGATGTCTGGTGTGAAGCGATTTGGTAAAAATCATAAGTTGGACACGAGATATGTGGGACCCTTCCGAATTGTTGAGCGGATTGCTGTTTCAGCTTGTAGGCTAGACCTACCGGCAAATTTTCCCGGAGTGCACGATGTTTTCCATGCGAGTCAGCTGCGGAAGTGCGTGTTGAGCGACAGACAGATTCTCGATGTTGTGCCCCAGTTGGAGCCAAACCTTTCTTTTGTGGAGGTGCTTGTTCGTATTTTGGAGTCTCAGGATCGAGTGCTGCGGAGAAAGACAATCCGCATGGTCAAGGTTCTTTGGAGAAATCAAGACGTCGAGAGCGCGACATGGGAATTGGAGTCGGCGATGAGGAAATCTCATCTGCATCTTTTCCCTTAGTTTTGGTAAGTCTCCTTGTTTTTGCGATGTTTGATTCTATCGTTTGGATTGGTTTTGGTGTTGTATTAAGTTTCGGGGCGAAACTTCCTTTTAGGGGGAGTAACTGTAACGCCCCCGATTTTTTTTCGATGATTTTATTTGATTTGATATCATCATATGTATGACGTCAGGGCGTTACCCTTTTTACATCATGTTGACGACATTGTACCGTTACTGCGTTTTTGCGTCCGTTTGGTCTGATTGACTAGATTTTTGGGATTTTCGAAGGAACTAAAAGTTTTCGAGTAGATATGTTAAGTTTTGTGGTTTTGACTTCACCGTTAAATTTGTAGCATCAGTGTTCACCTTCGGTGCAAGTTTCGTTTAATTTGGCGCTCGTTTGGGCTTTCGTTCTGAGTCTTCTCGAGTAGCTATGACTCTACTCGAATAGCCCGTTTTAGATTTTGCTTGGACGCCGTTTTGAGTGCCAAAATCGCATTGAATCAAAAAATGGTGTATATGAAATTTGTTCATCTCGTAGAGATCTACAACTTTCATGTTGACCACTTTTCGATTTGAAGCCATTTTGAACCCCTAATTTCATTGTTTCTGATGGAACTCGAGTGTTGAGCTTCTACTCGAGTAATGCATGTTGGAACTCGAGTAATGAGCTTCTACTCGAGTATATTATGCTACTACTCGAGTAGGTATGCTGCTAATCGAGTAGGTATGATGTTACTCGAGTAGGTTTGCTGCTACTCGAGTAGTTATGTTGGAACTCGAGTGGTTCATGCTGCCACTCGAGTAGGCCATTCCTGCCTGCGTTCGGGTGCCGTTTTGAGGGTTAAAACGGCGTTGTATCAAAATATGGTTAACATAAAATTTTTTCGTCTCGACGAGATCTAAACGTTTCATGTTGACCACATTTCGATTTGAAGCCGTTTTGAACCCCTAATTTCATTGTTTCTGCTGGAACTCGAGTGTTGAGCTGCTACTCGAGTATGTTATGGTACTACTCCAGTAATGCATGTTGGAACTCGAGTAATGAGCTTCTACTCGAGTATATTATGCTACTACTCGAGTAGGTATGCTGCTACTCGAGTAGGTATGCTATTACTCGAGTAGGTATGCTGCTACTCGAGTAGTTATGTGGGAACTCGAGTGGTTCATGCTGCCACTCAAGTAGGTCATTACTGTCTGCGTGCGGATGCCGTTTTGAGGGTCAAAACGGCACCCTATCAAACAATGGTTAACATAAAATTTGTTCGTATCGACGAGATCTACAACGTTCATGTTGACCATCTTTTGATTTGAAGCCATTTTAAACTACTAATTTCATTTTCCATGCACCCGCTCGTAAATAGTACGTTTTTAGACAAAACTTTTCATAAATACCTATATATATACGTATACTTAGAATTAAAACCTGCCCCACTCTTTATTTAGGACTTCTTCTTCTTCTTCACTGAACCGAACCATAACTGAAGAATGTGAGGACGGTGATAGCGGAGCGTGAGATTTCGTGAACCTTCCAGTCGCCGCCGACGGAGTTTCGGTGCTCGAAATCTTCATTCGAGCATAGATTTGAAAAGCTCTCGTCGAGGTCTACATCGCCGTGGTAATTTTTTTCCATTTCTTGAGATTTCTCGTTAGGGTTTTTTGGCCCTAACTTCTATTTCGTCCACTCTTATCTAGATTTCGGCTTCTCCCGTCTCCCTTAGTCCCGATCTGCGACGAGGTGTGATTTGGAGGCTTTCTTTGATAAAACCAAGGCAAGTGGCTCTTTTCCTCTCCTTTTCCTTAAGTTCTTATGGTAAGTCTTTCACCTTATATTAATGTTCCTGGTTCCTTTAGAGTATAAGATGTTTAAATATTTTTTTAGGGCATACGCTTAGGGAATACTTTTCGACGTCGTTGAGCGTAGGATGCGTTGCGCTTAGTATAGGTCGATTGTAAGTCGTGGTCTTTGATTTAGTGTTGTAATACTTAGGTGTTGTGCCAATTTTGAGATGGTGATGTTGGGGGTATGAGTGTTGGTTGTGGTTAGCATACCACCCAATTGGGAGGCCCCTTCTTTCTGTGGATCATCACATTGGGGGTATGCTTAGTTTCTCTTTTCTTGGACTATTGGGTTCTGGTTGGCCCGGTTTGGCCATGTTTGTGGACCACATTACCGACTGTGAGACGGTTGAGGATCCGGAGTTGGGCTTAGGGCGCTTGAGGTCGTCGCCCTCTCCGGCCTGCAACGCAGTCATACCACGTGTTGATGATCCATCCTCTTCCGAGCTGTATTGTGATCAATTGTTTTTTTGTGGTTTATGCCACAGTTTTGCAAAATTTTGCTGGTTGTGCCCAGACTTGTTCACCTTCGCACTTGGTGCATTCGTTTTAAATTTAGAGGTTATTATAACGGCTAACCTTCCTCTATATATTCTATTTGGCTAATTGTTGCTGTTTTCTTTTGCATTCTTCCTTCTTTGGTTGGGTTTGGTACACCCTCCTTTGTTTAGCTTACTCACTTGCTTACCTATTCTTTTGCCACTTATTTTTTTTGTTCTGCTTGCTGAGGTGTTCTTCTCTTGAATGCCTCAAGTTCAAGGCTATAGCCGGTGGTGCGGCTGATTAGTTTTGTTGCTGGGTTTGCTGAGAGTGCCTCGAGGTTGTGAGGTAGCTTTTGTTCTTTTGTAGTATACTTCAGACTTGTGAACTTTTAGTTTTTTCGTGTCAGGTGTTTGACGTCCACTGATTGTTTATTGTCGTTCTTGGATATTTGGCTAGTTGCTAGTGTCTACTTTTGTGTTAGTAGTTCTTGCTCTCTGGGAAATATTTATGCTAAGATGCCTACAGGTATTTTCAACTATAAAACCAACTAATATTACTATATCATGTACATCATATTTTAAAACTGTAAATCACTATATTTAAATACCATATAAACTATTTCGATATTATAAATTTAGGGTAATGCATGCCATGAGTGATGGCGACAACCCCCAACATTTTAAAATTGAAGACGGCGATGACGGCAACCCCCAACGTGTTAAAATTGAAGACGGCGATGGAGGCAACCCCCAACGTGTTAAAATTGAAGACGGCGATGGCGGCAACCCCCAACGTGTTAAAAATGAAGACGACGATGACGGTAACCCCCAATGTGTTAAAGTTGAAGACGGCGATTTCCTACATATTGAAGATGACGACGACAACCCCAACATGACGGAGACGGTGACCTTGTGGAGCTACATGATATGGAGCTACGTGATGAAGATGAAGACTACCAAATAATATTTAGTTGTTTCTATTTGCATTTATTTTTATCATGTAATGTTTAAACATTTGAGTATTGTTTTATTTTTAATTAGGTGGGCTACAAATAGCCAATGCATGATGTAAAGCCTATATAAGGCTAACCTTGTTTCATTTTACTTAGAGAATAAAAAATTTGAAAATTAAAAATTTGAATTCCCCCCCCCTCCTCTCTCTTCCCCTCTTGGAAAATTCACCTCCTCCTCCTTCTCCTTGGCCGCCGGCCACCCTCCTCCCCTTTTCTTCTTGTGCTAGTCTCGACCACCTCTCCTTCTCCCTCTCCCCTTGCTCGGCCTCTCCCTTTTGTCCTCCTCCTACAACCCGAGCCACCCTTTCCCCAAGTCAAAACCCGACCTCCTCTCATCCCCTACCAAAAACCGACCAACCCCCTTAATAGTGGTGAAGATTTCGGCCACGAGCAAGACTCCTTCCTTGTGAGATTTCACTCCGGCGTGAAGCGACGAAAGAGGACAAATTTCTCTCCATCCGGCGCGGCTCCGGCGGAACCGTGGAAGAACGATCCTTGAAAGTGAACCAGAATCATCTATTCCGGTTGGGTAACGAGATCTTCTACCTCTTGTGTGTCTTATCCCTTTAGATTTTTATTTGGTGGAATATCTTTGTGTTACTTTGTAATTGTTTTTCGTTCGTGGTTTATCTTTCCGATCGCTTGTGTTGTTCTTTCTAGTTGTTTAATTTTCCGAGAGGTTTGGCGAGTCTTGCTTTCGTTTTGTTGGGAGAGATCTGCCATTTTCGAACCGAACCTTTCGGTAGATCTCTTTTGGTACAACCATCGCTCGGTCGGACTCAAGATTGGTCTTTTTAGCTTGAGAGAACATCGGCCTCTAGTCGTTTGTTCGATCTTTAATCGGCGTGGCTACCGTACGTTAGTGATAGTTGGTAACGTTGTTCGTGGGTGTGCTGCGTTTAGTTATTGTGTGAGCGTAATAGTGGAAATAGAGAGGCGTACGTGTTACTCCCTTTGCCGTTATAGCGTCAAACACCGTAGCCTACATCAATTTGGTATCAGAGGGAGGTTCACGTCAATTTCTTAATTTTCACCCTCCCCTTTTATTTGCACGTCGGCACGTACGCTTCTAGTTTGTTTATTTGAAAATTTAACGACAAAATTTTTTTTTCTGGTCTGCCAATAGCGGCTTAAATTTCTTATTTTTCTGCAAAAAAATAAAAAAAATTTAATTAATAATCTTCATATTTTATTCTGCAAGAAAATTTATTTTATATTAATATTACCCTAGTGGTTAAGCAGGAACAATTCCGACAAACCTATTTTAATTGGGTCAGAAGCATTTCTCATTGTATGTGCAAAAATTCCGGATCGAGTTTTCTCTCCGGTTCTTACGATATGTCCTACGACGTCAATGTTTCCCAAGGAAAATGATTAGGTTCCATTAGGAATGAAGATAAACCAAACGCCCAGGCCAAACGACAAATAACTGATGATTTGGCTACCCTTAAACAAGGGAATAAGTCGGTCTCAGATTATATGCAACTCTTTAAGGATTTGACGGTTAGGAGCGGTGTGCAGGAATCGCCTGAGGTCACCCTTTCCAGGTTTCGTAGGGGATTAAACCCCTACATCCAGGGTAAATTACTGTGTTATTGGCACACAGATCTAGACTCCACTTTTACCACGACATTAGAAATTGAGAAGCACACGATTCCTAGGAGTAAAGTTCCCTCATGTCAGATGATTACTATATGTGAGTCTAGTGGTGAATCTGGTCTTGGCTCTATTGTGCGTCCTACCCTGATTACACCCGTAGACCATTTTGAGTCTCCCCCTGAGTTGCCTGATTTAGTTTTAGACTCCCCTGATGAGTCTAAGGTCGTGCCTAGGACTGTGCCCGTCACTGAGGGCGAGGCTGATATTACTGACGATTGTATTGACGTTGAAGAGATTGGTTACCCTAGTGACCTGGATGAGGATTTCTCCCCCGAGGAATCATCTCCACTTCCCTTTGTCGATGTTTCTGAAACCATTACTGAGTCTGATTTGAGTGAAGTTTCTAGTGAGGTGATAGAGTTACCCTGTTGCGAATGTTTCTCTGATCGTGAGTTAGGTGATGACGAGCCAGTTGAGTTTTCTTTGAGGGAAAATCTTCTGTTTGATTTTCCGTTTGATTTTGATGGCTTGCACCCGGAGGATTTTACTTGGATGATAAATCCGTATTTTGACATTGGACATGACTTAGCCCCTCCTCCGGGATCTATTGATGCTCCCATTCCTGAGATCTGTACTGCTACTGATGTCGTGATTTATGAGTTGGAAGAATGTCCTAGCGAGAGAGTTATATTTTTGGAAGACGACATAGAAGTAGACCCGGATGAGGGTCCCCTGATGCTAACTCCGTTGCGTGAATTTAAATGCGATCTTAACTCTCTCCCGGTTTTAGCTTTACCGACTCTCCCTCCTGATATGTTGACCCGACCAGCGGATCCTTTCGGACATGAATTTATTTTGCCTGATTTGAGTCATGTTATTTTACCATCCATGTTAGACCCTCCTTGGGACATGTCTCGTAGTGTGATAATAGATTTCGTGTTTGGTCATGATAAATGTCTCATTAATTTGGTATCCACTCGACTTTCTAAAACTAACCAAATCTCTGAGAGTACGTTAATGATGTGGTCATCTTTTATGCCACCGGATCGCATTCTGTTAGTACCACCGGATCTCGTTGGGTTGGTGCCACCATATGTAGTTCCGTTAGTGCCACCCTATTACTTTCCGTTGGCACCACCATATTTAGTTCTCTTGGTTCCATCTCAAGTAGTTCCGTTACCGCTATTTTACATGTCAAGTCTGCCTGCAATAGTATTTGCCTCTCACGCTTTCATTTTACATAAGCACAGTAAGGAAGCGCTAGTCACACACGTCTTCTTATCAATATATCGCTAACTTACATAAGAGGGCATCTCCCTATAAGGTTTTCGGTTTCCTCTTGGTGCGACTCGTCCCTGAACAGATGCCCACGGACACTATAGAAATGTTGGCGAGTTGGCGAGTTAGAACTTTTTGGATTTTTAATCAATTAGGAGAAACAACATATCTGTTGAAGTTAACCACTGAATGAGGTAATTCCCCTAGTTTAAATGTTTTCAATTTCACACATTGTGTTTTTCCACCTTTAGAAATATCTAACTCTACGTTTGGTGCCACTATATTTTCATTTGGGTTGGGGGGTGAGCTTGTTCTTGGATCGTTCTCTCCATTGGTCTCCAACGGAGGTACGTTGACTGTTGATGAAGAAATTTTTCCTCTTTATTTGCCTAATGCTTTTCCCAGTTTCCTCAGGACAATCTTTTTGCTAGACAGGTTCATATTTGGTGTTTTGCTCTCCTCTCCAAGCGGTGGTATTCAACGTTATGTGATACGATGGTGTGCTCGCCCGGTATCCGGTGACCCTTGGATTTCGGACTCGACGATGGTTCTTTTGGATGATGTTCTTTGGCGCCATCGCCGCCATGCCAACTCATCGGTGATGATTTATTTTGAGCAGGGGAGGATTGATGGCGGCAACCCCCAATGTGTTAAAATTGAAGACGGCGATGGCGGCAACCCCCAACGTGTTAAAATTGAAGACGACGATGGCGGCAACCCCCAACGTGTTAAAATTGAAGACGGCGATGGCGGCAACCCCCAACGTGTTAAAATTGAAGACGGCGATGGCAGCAACCCACAACGTGTTAAAGTTGAAGACGGAGATTTCCTACATATTGAAGATGACGACGGCGACCCCAACATGACGGAGACGGTGACCTTGTGGAGCTACATGATATGGAGCTACGTGATGAAGATGAAGACTACCAAATAATATTTAGTTGTTTCTATTTGCATTTATTTTTATCATGTAATGTTTACATATTTGAGTATTGTTTTATTTTTAATTAGGTGGGCTGCAAATAGCCAATGCATGATGTAAAGCCTATATAAGGCTAACCTTGTTTCATTTTACTTAGAGAATGAAAAAATTGAAAACCAAGGATTCAAAATTTGAATTCCCCCCCCACCCCCTCCTCACTCTTACCCTCTTGGAAAATTCACCTCCTCCTCCTCCTTCTCCTTGGCCGCCGGCCACCCTCCTCCTCCCCTTTTCTTCTTGTGCTAGTCTCGACCACCTCTCCTTCTCCCTCTCCCCTTGCTCGGCCTCTCCCATTCTTCCTCCTCCTACAACCCGAGCCACCCTTTCCCCAAGTCAAAACCCGACCTCCTCTCATCCCCTACCAAAAACCAACCAACCCCCTTAATAGTGGTGAAGATTTCGGCCACGAGCAAGACTCCTTCCTTGTGAGATTTCACTCCGGCGTGAAGCGACGAAAGCGGACAAATTTCTCTCCATTCGGCGCGGCTCCGACGGAACCGTGGAAGAACGATCCTTGAAAGTGAACCAGAATCATCTATTCTGGTTGGGTAACGAGATCTTCTACCTCTTGTGTGTCTTATCCCTTTAGATTTTTATTTGGTGGAATACCTTTGTGTTACTTTGGAATCGTTTTTCATTCGTGGTTTATCTTTCCAATCGCATGTGTTGTTCTTTCTAGTTGTTTAATTTTCCGAGAGGTTTGGAGAGCCTCGCTTTCGTTTTGTTGTGAGAGATCTACCATTTCCGAACCGAACCTTTCGGTAGATCTCTTTTGGTACAACCATCGCTTGGTCGGACCCAAGATTGGTCTTTTTAGCTTGAGAGAACATCGACCTCTAGTCGTTTGTTCGATCTTTAATCGGCGTGGCTACCGTACGTTAGCGATAGTTGATAACATTGTTCGTGGGTGTGCTGCGTTTAGTTAATGTGTGAGCGTAATCGTGGAAATGGAGAGGCGTACATGTTACTCCCTTTGCCATTATAACGTCAAACACCGTAGCCTACATCAATGAGTTTTTTTAGGGATGCTAGACTCATGTAGGATGTGTAACTTGTTTACTATAGTATTTTCCGCTGCATATAATTACTTTCCTTCTGGTGGACTCGTGAGCCACTAAGCCGAGGGATACAGCTAATTGCCTAACTTAAAATAAACTCCCTCAATAAAACATTTAAATCATATTTTTTGTATTGAGTCGGAGTATTGCCTGAGCGTCTGCAGTTATCCCCTGCTGACGTGGCATCATGACGCGCATTTTCCCTTACTCTGATATTTCGTCGTTGTGGTGAAAATACGGGTTGTGACAGCTTCTGCCCGTGCATGAAGGAAAATGCACGGGTAACCACAGAGCGCTGAAATTCACGACAAGCAGGTTGAACTGTGGGTTTTACTCGCACACGGGCACTTCTGCCCATGCATGAACAAATCGCATGATTAACCACATAGCACTATAAATCCAGAATACAACAGGAAAACCGTGCGTCTCCTTTGTGCACGGTTCCGAAGAAACTGTGCATGAAGAAATCGCACGAGTTGGTAAGTCCATCCATAGAAAACCTGTAGAAATCCCATGATTCGATGGAAATCGTGCGCTAAGGAATCGCACGACCGTGCATTTTCCACAAGTCAGAATTACAGAATTGGGGAAAACTGACCACCTGCACAACAAAACCAAAGCTGGAGTAATGACTCCCAGCACCAATGTACACATAAAAATAACTAAATCCGCATGGGGAGTATCCCAGCACTTACCCCCGACATCCTGGTGTAATTCGCAAACCAAAATGGGCAGAAATAGTGCACAATTGCTAAGTGAGGCCCTAATCAAATATATGACAATTCCTACTAAATAGTAGTGCACAAGCATGAAAATAAGCCCATATGAGTCCGAAAAACCCTATATAAATCAGAATCATCACCGAACACACATGAAAAATAGTAATATAGTTTCATTCGTCCTTCGAGGGCTAGCATAGCAACAGCAAGGGCTTTAGCCCGCTATTTCCCGCTCAGCTCTCCAGCACATGCACAAGGACAATCCACCGCAATGGATGCAAACAAAGCAACGATAAACATTCAACTGATCAATTTATAATGACCTTATCCCATTCCCGGGGCAGTGGTATTCCTTCCCTGAGAGCATAACATTAACCCAAGCAGATATATCACAAGAACGTGCACTCACGCACAGTTCCACATATCACAAACAAATGCCTCAACGACCAAACATTCCGTGCACTCAAGACACATTTTCGGTGTGCCTGTTGCCAGGGTCCCACCACTGTTCAGAGGTCCCAGACATAACGATTTACTTTGAGCATTTCAAGTCTCCACGGCTCCCGACCGGAGACTTTAGTCTTTACGACGTACAACCTAAGACTTTTGTTATAAAATCCTAACGAAGCCAATAACTTAGACACTCGAGTTATACAACCATAACGCGGTTACAGTTCAGCCTTCGCCTATTGCTCAAATCATCAAATCTAAACTAGTTTGACGTGGGTCGGCTTCCCCTTATCCGTTTGGCTCACTGATATTTCGGAGCTCACAGCTCACAGAGTAGCCTCACAGTCTTCTAGAGACAGGCTTTAACATCAAAAGGGTATCTGGAAGCTATCGCCAGCGATAGTCACTATCGCCAGGCGTTAATCACAGAATTCACTTTCTTTACTAGACCCAGCCAAAAACCCTGCAGTTACCTGCAGTGCCAGAAATACTGGACTTTCATAGCATAAATAACTCACCAAGAGCTATCGCCGCTGGTGATACTCACTGTCGCCCGTCGACATCCAACAGTCATTAAAACTGTGGTATGTCATGGGTATTTTCCTAGAGTGTAGCTCCAGTACTTCCTGCTACTTTTAGTTTACAGGTACAACCCCACAGATCCTGTAAATTACTCGTTTATTCTCGGAGTCTTCTCCGGTATGCAAAATGAACATCACCAATCCAAAACAACCTGTCAAGATGGGCTTCACACAGCATGCCTATTCCATACTACACATTTTCGGATTTATATACAAGACTAATTGGAGATTTAATGAATCGATCCAAAGGATTATCCACCTTTTGGTAGGGAATTCCATGCATATGCCAAAATAAGGACTTCACATGACCAAGAAGGAAGATCGTTACCCTTGCAATCTTTCTCGGAGCAATGACCTTGACCTTTGAGCCGGATGGAATTAATTGTCATAACTTCCCCTACACAGATCTAGCGTCGATTCGCGATTCCAATCACAAGCACGCCTTGGATCGAATATCCTCTTGAGCTCCTGGGCTTTTCCTCCTCTTCCCTCTCTAGAACTAAGTAAGGGAGTGTGTGAGAGAGAATGAGAATAAAATCTCAAGCCCAGCCTTTATCTGAAAGCTACCACCGCGTGGTATCAAAGGCGGTAACCGCTTTGACCAATCGCCGCCGCAAGCGCTATCGTCCCGCGATAACTCTCTCGCTCCGTGGTAGGTCGGTTTCTCGAGAAATCCTTCTCAATACTCGCAGAGAGGCTAGCGCTGCGCGCTATCCATTATCTCTTGGCGATAGATTGGTTTCTCGAGAAATACTTCTCGACACTTGTTGAGAGGCTAGCGCGGTGTGCTAACGATTATCGCCTGGTGGTAACAACCTGAGCCCTGGGTCTTTTAATTCACTGAGCTATCGTCGACGATAAGACTATCGTCGTGCGATAACCTCCAATGACCACTCATCCTTTTTGGGGTGTTACACACAACCTGTACTAGAAAATTCTAGGAGAGTCCCGTGGTCGGAAGCGAGGGACAAAAAGACGAGATCTGACTGGGCAAGTGCTGGAAGAGACAAGTACCAGCTAGGCCATCCCGACTTAGGCAAATTCAAGCTCAAATCAACTCGCAGGTATCCACTCACTTATGTATCATCCTTATATACCCTACTTGCAAGATACGAGATGGAATGTGAGGACTCAGAGCACCATGATAGTACTCAAAGAGCTATGCGAGTGTCAGGCGATTAGCAGGCGAGTGCTCCTCGGCCTATGTTTGGCGAGTGCTCCTCGACCTCTCAGGCAAGTGCCAGGGAAGTGTCAGGCGAGTGTTAGGCGAGTGTCCCTTCTCGGCTTGTGTTAGGAAAGTGTTAGGTGAGTGGCAGGCGAGTGGTAGGCGAGTGTCCCGCTTCGGCCTGTGTCGGGAGAGTACTAGGCGAGTGCTAGGTGAGCTCAGCTTATATCAGACGAGTGCTCCTCATCCTTTCAAGCAAGTGGTAGGCGAGTGTCCCTCCTCGGCCTGTGTCAGGCGAGCGCTAGTCTAGTGCCAGACGAGTGCTAGACAAGTGTCCCTCCTCGGCCTGTGTCAGGCGAGTGCCAGGAGAGTCCCCCTCTATCTGCTCCAGACAAGTGTTAGGAGGGCGCTCGAGATGTCGGGCGAGAGCTCCTAAGGCGGGTGCAGGAGATGTTTGGCAAGCTAAAATCCAGGTGAGCAGGGGTGCAAGAAAAAAATCTTCCTGGGGCACTGCCCCCGGACCGCAAGGGGCGTTGCCCCCTTGACCCTCTGCGTAAAGGGTCATAAGTTCGCTTGAGACCCTCACCCCGCCAATTTCCCCTATTTTTGGTAAAAACTATCATCTTGTCATACTTTGTAACACCTCCATCCGTCACATGACATATAAAAGATGGTCCAGCCGGGTCCCCATGCCATATCCCACAGACAGTCGGCAGAGTTATGTATTAATATCAAAACTAAACTACACGAATCTTAACTCAGAGCATTCTAGCGGAAACTTTAATGGTTAACAGTTTGAACTCAAGCGCAAACGAATGTCCACTATATATATATATATATATATATATATATATATATATATATATATATATATATATATATATATATATATATATATATATATATATATATATATATCATGAATGTTACAACATAATACACAAAAGTCACTATCGCCGGCGATAGTCACTGTCGCCCGAAGATAGTTAATAGTACATTAAAACTATTCTAACCTTAATGCCTTACAACTATTGCATTTTACAAAAGTATTTTCATACATCGACACGCAGGCCGACCACACATAAAAACACTAAAAAGCCTTCACTTGGCCTTTGAGGGCCGGCATAACAACATGGGTAGCACCACTCTATTTCCAGCTCGGCTCTCTATCACCTGCACGGGGACAATCCACTACAATGGCGACAAACAAGGCAACGATCAGCTTTCAGCCAACCAAATTATAACGACCCTACCCCATACCCGGGGTAGTGGTATTTCTTCCCTGCAGGCATAACATTTGATGAAGATTGAAGAGACCGAGCGAACTGGAGTCTAACTGCAACGGTCTGATTGTTCTAGCGACCAAGCAGTCTGGTTTGGTAGTCTGGTGATAAACCTCGGCTTGTGGTCAGGTGGACAAGAGTAGTGGTGATTTGGAGGTTAGCCAAAACAGTCTATATGAAGCCGCAACAATCTGGCAGAGTGCAGTCACATCAGTCTAGTTGAAGCCGCAGTGGTCTGGTTGAAGCCGCAGCAGTGGATAAGTGGTTAACAGCAACTACGGTCTAGTGGCAACCCGCAGTTGCAGTCCGATAACTTGCAACAGTTGCAATCTGGTGGTAGCCACAACTGCAGTCTTGTGGCATCCCGTAGTTACGGTCTGGCGGCCTATATCAGCGGACTTCCCTGGAGCATATAAACGACTTTCCTAGTTGTTTATTGTTGTTTTATTAGTTGTTGTATAGTGGGCGGTTTGACCGTATCAATCCGCGTAGGCCACCCGGTTTGTTTTTAGTCCAATATCGGCTGTTGTATTCTCTCATCTCCCCCGATTTCTATAAATAAGGGGTCATACCTATGTAATGATTATCGTTTTGGAGCAATAAAGTTTGCGATTATTTAGCTTTTTGTCCATTTTTCACATGGTATTAGAGCAAACCGATCCTCTGCTTCAAAACGATCATTGTTTGTTTATTTAACAGTGCGGCCTCTTCTACCGTCTTTGTCCGGTTTCTTTCCCTTCCCTTCCCTCCCTTGCAACTCACTGTGCTTGCGACTTGCTTCCTTCTGGATTTTTCTGTTCGCCCGGCTTTCCTTGCTAACCGCGCCGTTTTTGCGACCTGTTGTGTTCGTGAGGTTTTTATTCTCTGTTCCGAGTTTCACCTTTTGGTCACGGATTCTTCCTTGCCACTGGTGTGTTATCACTTGACCAGGTGGACTCTTGCTCTTCTCATTCTTCTTGTTTGCAAGGCTTCTTTGCTAGTCACTTGTCTCTATGTCATAGTTTTTTCGCGCGGTTTGTTGGGCGGCTTCTTTTGCTCTTACCGCCTTTGTTAGCCGCTCTTTGTTGCGACTTGGTTTGTTCGCGCGGCTTGTCCGCTGTTCGCGTATTCTTCTTTCCTTGTCTTCCTGCGGCTTGTTTCCTCTTTGCTGCGAGTACCACATTTTGGTCGCGGCGTGTTCCTTGCCGCTGGTGTGTTGACACCGTGACCGTGCGGTCTCTTCCTCCCCTTTCTTTTCTCTCTTGTCATTGCATCATCTCTCTCTGCTGCGGGCTCTGCTTTTTGGTTGCGGCCTCTTTTCTTGCCGCTGGTGTGTTGTCACCATGACCGTACATTTTCTCCTTTTTTCTGCGACCTTTCCCGTGGTCGGTTTCTTTCTGTGCCTTCTTTGTCGGCTTATTTCTAACCGTGCGGTTAGTCTTTCTGCTTTCCTGTTTCTTCTTGAGGATGACTTCCCTTCTCTCTGCTACTACTCGTGCTCTTGTGTCCTCCTCTAATAAGTGGCTTATTGACTCTGGTGCCACTTATCACATGACTAGCAACTCTCGTTTGTTTTCCTCTTTGCTTAAACTGAACAGGCCGTCTCCTGTGGTTATAGTTGATAGGACTTCTGCTCCTGTGCATGGTGTTGGCACTGTGCATCTCTCTTCGTCTTTGCTGCTAGTGGATACTCTCTATGTTGCTACTTTCCTGTGCAATTTACTCTATTTTCATACTCTTTGCACTAAGTTAAATTGCACAGTCACTTTTACAGGTACCACTTGCTCCTTCTCAGATTCTATCTCCAACGCTATGATTGCTAATGGGACTGCAAGTGGTGGCCCCTTATTTCTTGACCATGACATTGCTCTTTCTACTTCTTCAACTCTTCAGCAGTGGCATCGTCGTCTTGGCCACCCTCCTTCTCGTCTCATCCACCAGCTTCTTCTAGATCTTCCTCAAGAGGATTCTCCTTTGAATTACGAAGCCTATCAGTTTGACAAACAACATCACTCTTCTTTTCCAACACAAACAGGACGTAGTTCTTCGCATCCTTTTGAACTTGTTCATTCTGACATCAGGGGTCCTACTCCTACTGCCACTGTACGTTGGTAGAGGTAGCTTATACTTTGTCTCTTTCATTGATGATTTCTCCAGGTGTACTTGGCTCTATCTCTTGAAAGATCATTCCGAACTTTACATTGTATTTACTGCCTTTTATCATGAGATCTTGACACAGCTTCGGGTGCATATTCAAGTTCATCGTACTGATAATGCCAAGGAATATGCCAGCCGACAATTTTCTGATTTTTGTGCGAATCGTGGTTTGATTCATCAAACTTCTTGCCCCTATACCTCTCAAAAGAATGACATTGCTGAACGCAAGAATCGTCATCTCTTGGATGTTGCTCGTAGCCTTCTGTTACAAATGAATGTCTCTCGGTCCTATTGGGGTCATGCCGTTCTTCTCTCTTGTTATCTCATTAATCAAATACCCTCATCTGTTCTTTACGGCAAGACTCCCTTTTCCATTTTGTATCCTACGACCGAGCCATTTTCTTTACCTCTCGAAGTTTTTGGATGTACAACATTTGTTCACATATCTTCTCTTGGTCGTGACAAACTTTCTCCCCATTCTGTTAAATGCATATTCCTGATTTTTGTGCGAATCAGGGTTTGAATATGCCAACCGACAATTTTCTGATTTTTGTGCGAATCGTGGTTTGATTCATCAAACTTCTTGCCCCTATACCTCTCAAAAGAATGGCATTGCTGAACGCAAGAATCGTCATCTCTTGGATGTTGCTCGCAGCCTTCTGTTACAAATGAATGTCTCTCAGTCCTATTGCGGTCATGCCGTTCTTCTCTCTTGTTATCTCATTAATTAGATACCCTTATCTGTTCTTTACGGCAAGACTAACTTTTCCATTTTGTATCCTACGACCGAGCCATTTTCTTTACCTCTCGAAGTTTTTGGATGTACAACGTTTGTTCACATATCTTCTCTAGGTCGTGACAAACTTTCTCCCCATTCTGTTAAATGTATAGTCCTTGGTTATTGTCCTACTTAGAAGGGCTATCGCTATTTTGATCCTCTTCTATGCAAACAACATGTCTTTGCGGATGTTACCTTCTTTGAAGATACATCGTATTTTTCTTCTGATTCTTCTCTCTTGCCTTATAATACTTCTTCTTCAGTGCCTATTGTCTTGGCACCTCTGCCGGAACTAGTTCTTTCCACGACTATTTCTGTTGTGCCGTCTCTTTCTCTCGACACTGATTCTTCTCCTTCTAACTCCTCTAATGTCTCTCCTTCTCCCGAGCCGCTGCAACCAGCTCCCAGGCCAGTAATCTCTTCTTTGGATGGGGCTGATACTGTAGAAAGGTCTGATTTGGATCTTCTGATTGCTCTTCGAAAAGGTGTTCGATCCTGCACCCAGCATCCTCTTCAGGTTGTGGTTTCTTATGTATAACCGGCCTGCGTGCCGTGGTTTGTAAATCATGTAATATCAAGTGAAACATTTTGTAAGACCTTAAGGCTTATGTTGGTATTTGTATAACATTCCTATTTTGGATTAGTGGACATTCATGCTTTAATGCTGGGTTCTTTATTGCAACTTTTATAAACTGCTTCCGCTAGAATGCTTTGCGTAGGACGTTACAATTGGTTGGATGGTTTCCATGAGTAACCACCCGGTCTGTCTGTGGCATACGGCGTCGGGCCCCGGCCGGACCTACTGCTATATGCTATGTGACGGATAGGGGGTGTTACAATTTGGTATCACACTACTTGTTTTGGTCGGGCTTAAGATGAATTCGTGGATGAATTCTTTTTAAGGGGAGGTGAGCACATTGTGTGCGTCATCATTATAACGGTAAAAGAACCCATGAATGTCCACTTAGGAATGAAAATACACGTGTTTGAGGAACCTGCGTGTTCCTATAATTGCTGTTTGCAATTTTATTTGGTCGCTTAACGGTATTTTGTGCCACTATAGGTGACCAGAAGTGGTGTTGGGCCGTCAGAACGCCGAGATTCTGAGGCTAGTAGTGCACCGGATGTTGCTCCTGCAACACCTCTGTCGGCTGAGAACATACGATTGGTGGCTGAAGCGGTGTTGGCCGTGATAAATGCGCAGCCTGCAAGGCAAACGCAGCAGCCCGCTCCTGCGATGGAGTAGGAACCTCTTCAAGAGGCTGAGCCGAGGAGAGTGGAGCAAGTGGTTCTGGAACCGGTGGTGCCAAGGAGGGCAACTGAGAGGCAGCTTAAGCATGTAATGAGCTTTAACCCTCCGTTATTCTCGGGGTTGGGAACCCCATCTCAGGCAGAAGACTGGCTCTCCAGGGTGAAGAGAGTCATGACAGCAACGGAGACGGAGGAGTGGCAAATGACCACCATCGCTACGTTCCTTCTGGACGGTGAAGCGAGAATGTGGTGGGAAGGATTGGAGCTGCACTTATTGAGAGGTAGGCAACTTGGTGATGTCTCGATGGAAGAGTTCTCGAGATTGTTCTTGGCTAGATACCTCCCTTCGACGCAAAAGATAGCGTTGGAGAACGAATTTATGAAGTTGGTTCAGGGTGAGAAGAGCGTGGATGAATATCTCCATGAGTTCACTCGTTTGAGTCGATATGCTAGCTCCACCATCGTGGATGAGGAGCGCAAGACTAATCGCTTCTATGAAGGCTTGAGAGATGAGTTGAGATTACTACTTTCGGGGCCGATGACGCAGGGTTTCTTAACCTTGGTCAATACTGCCCGGTCCTTGGAGAAGGACATGAAGAATGTGCAAGCAAAGAAAAGCTTGGGTGATAGGAAATCTGAATTTAAAGTGCCGACTACTTCAAAGTCTGGCTATCGGAGGTCTTTCAAGAAGCATAGGACTTCGGGTCCAGCTCCTTCTGGTGCTTTTGGGGCGACTACAGGTCGGACCCCGGGTGCGTGTTTTACTTGTGGAAAGACGGGGCTTTTTGCCCGTGACTGTTGGAGTGGACGTCCTAAGTCCGAGAGAAGGCCGGGAGCTACTTATGAAGAGAAGGGAAAGGCGGTGGAGCCGACCGCATCCCATTGTGCTCCGGCCCAACCAAGGGTCTATAATCTTGGCCAACAGGAGGCCATCAAATAGGCTGATGTGGTGACAGGTACGGTTTAATTTATAGCAAGTCAATTTCTTTAAATACTTGTTATGCACATGTTACCTTACCACTGCTTGTTTAGGATTTGTATTGATTTGTGAAAATCCGGCACGAGCAATCTTCGATACGGGAGCTTCACACTCCTTCTTGTCCGAAGGATTTATATCACGCATCGGAGTCCCTTCTTCGATGACGAAGGATAAGTTGGATGTGTTGTTGCCCAATGGGTGTTCGATGCGAGCGGATAGGATCTGCGATGTTAAGATTCGTATTGGGGATCAGGAGTTCGACCTGCGGGCATCTTTACTTCCGTTGGTGGAGTTCGACGTCATATTTGGCATGGACTGGCTCTCAAAGCAGCAGGCCCATATAGATTGCGGTAGCAAGGAAGTCAAGCTGGGAGCAAGTCGTGAAATGACTTTTACGGGCTTAAAGGGGTCAAGCAAGACGTTGATGTCTGCTCTTCAGGTGGTGAAGGCGGTTCGTGCTGGTGCAGAACTGTTCTTTACACTAGTGGAGGTTGCAAAGCCGAAGCCCGCGTTGGATTGTATTTTAGTGGTATCAGAATACCCTGATGTGTTTCCCGCAGATCTTCCTGGAGCCCCGCCTCAGCGGGAGATAGATTTTACGATCGAGCTAGTGCCAGGTGCAAAGCCTGTGTCACGATCTCCTTATCGGCTAGCGCCTAAGGAAATGGCGGAGCTGAAAGTTCAACTGCAAGAGTTGTTGGAGCAAGGGTATGTGCGCCCGAGTTCTTCGCCTTGGAGCGTACCGGTCCTCTTTGTTAAGAAGAAGGATGGAAGCTTGAGGCTATGTATTGATTATCGGGAGCTCAACAAGTTGACTGAGAAGAACAAGTACCCAATCCCCCAGATTGATGATCTTTTTGATCAGTTAGTCGGGTCGACGGTGTACTCGAAGTTGGATCTCAAGGCTGGGTACTATCAGCTGCGAATAAGGGAGAGTGATATCCCGAAGATAGCGTTTAGTACGAGATACGGGCATTATGAGTTTACGGTCATGCCGTTTGGGCTGACTAATGCGCCGTCAGTGTTCATGGATTTGATGAACAGGACTTTCAGGGAGTACTTGGACCATTTCGTGATCGTCTTCATCGACGATATTTTGGTGTACTCGCAAAGTGAGTAAGATCACTTCAAGCATCTTCATTTGGTTTTGGAGACATTAAGAAGAAATCAGTTGTATGCCAATTTCTCAAAGTGCGAGTTTTGGCTATCCTCAGTGGCGTTCCTCGGTCATATAGTGAGTGGAGAGGGTATTGCTGTGGATCCGGCGAAGATCGTTGCGATACGGGAGTGGCCTGAGCTTGTTACGGTAGCGGAAGTCCGGAGTTTTTTGGGGCTTGCCGGCTATTATAGGCGCTTCGTAGAGAACTTCTCGCGGATAGCGTTACCTCTCACTACTTTGACGAGGAAGGAGCATAAGTTCGTTTGGACGCCGGAGTGCGCGCGAGCTTTTGAGGAGTTGAAGTGTCGGTTGACCACGGCGCCTGTGCTGAGTTCGCTATGTGGGACCGAAGGCTATGAGATTTATAGTGATGCTTCAGGCAGCGGTTTGGGTTGCGTGCTATTGCAACACGGAAGTGTAATAGCTTATGGCTCGAGACAGCTAAAAGTGCATGAAAGGAACTATCCGGTCCATGACTTGGAGTTAGCGGCCGTGATTTTTGCCTTGAAGCTGTGGAGACACTATTTGTACGGTATGAAGATTGATATCTACACCGATCACAAGAGCCTGAAGTATCTTATTGATCAGAAGGATCTGAATATGCGGCAGCGTAGATGGATGGAGTTCCTGGGGGACTATACATTCAAGATCCACTACGTGCCTAGTAATGGGAATGCGGTTGCAGACGCGTTGAGTCGCCGAGCCCCAGCTCAAGCCAATTGGCTATCGGTGCATGATGAGCGGTTGGTGCAGGAGTTGGAGGCATTGGAGATTATTTGTGTGGACAAGCAATCAAGTGCTGAAACAGTTCTGAATTGGACTGAAGTCCAATATGACCTGGCTGATCGTATTCGGCAGGCTTTGGATATGGATGCTCATATGAAGCAGTCCATGGTGGAGGCACTGGATGGGTCAAATTCCCAATTTGTCGTGGAGGACGGATTACTTTGGAAGGGCGGTCGTCTGTGCGTCCCAAGTGTGGTAATTTGCGGGTGGAGTTGTTGTACGAGGCACACCATACCAAGTACTCGATTCACCCGGGGAGCACGAAGATGTACCGTGATGTGAAGAAACTGTTTTGGTGGCCGGGTTTGAAGAAAGATGTGGCGCTATACGTAGTGAAGTGCCAAACTTGTGCCTTGGTAAAGGCGGAGTGCCAAAAGCCGGGAGGATTTCTTAAGTCCTTGCCTATTCCGGAGTGGAAATTTGACGACATCTCTATGGACTTTGTGCATGGTTTGCCAAGGTCGCAAAAGGGGAACGACGCCATTTGGGTGGTTGATTGATTGATTAACGAAGGTGTCGCATTTTATTCTACATAGGAAGGATGATCCGGTGGAGAAGTTGGCAAAGCTTTATGTGGATAACATAGTACGGCTTCATGGTGTGCCCCGCAGCATCGTGAGTGACCGAGATGGGCGGTTCACGTCCAATGATTGGAGGCTAGTGCAACAAATGTTGGGAATAAAGTTGAAATTCAGCACAGCCTTCCATCCGCAAACGTATGGGCAGACCGAGAGGGTCAATAGAACCATGGAAGACATGCTCCACATGTGTGTCTTGGATTTCGAAAAGCAATGGGAAGACCACCTTTATTTGGTGGAGTTCGCATACAACAATAGCTACCAAGCTAGTATTCTGATGGCGCCTTTCGAGGCCCTATATGGTAGAAAATATCGCACGTCTTTGTCTTGGTTAGAAACGGGTGAGTCAAAGTTGTATAAGCGATCGGAAGTGGAGGATGCTACTTCTTTGGTGAGAACCATTCGGGAGAGGTTGCTTATCACTCAGGACCGGCAGACAAAGTACTATAATGCCAAGCATAGGAACGTGGAGTTTGCTGTGGGCGATTATATATACTTAAAGATCAAGCCGTTCAAGGGTGTCTCGTGGGTGCAGCGATTGAAAAAGCTAAGCCCGAGGTACCTTGGACCATTTGAGGTTCTGGAGCGAGTTGGTGAAGCGGCCTATCGGTTGAAGCTTTCAGTAGAGCTTAGTGGTTTGCATGATGTATTCCATATTTCGGTGCTTCGAAAGGCGGTGCAAGAGCCTACACAAATGATCACGGTTGATCAAGTGTCGGTGGATAGTGGGCTGATGACAAAGGTCAAGCCCGTGTGGATTGAGGACTCGGAGGTCAAGCGACTAAGCAATAAAGAGATCAGGATGGTCAAGGTCCGGTGGGACAATTGCGGTCGTGAGGAGCTCTCTTGGGAGCGAGAGCAGACTATGCTTGACGAGTATCCGGAGTTGTTCCGCTCAGGTACAAATTTTGGTTTTGTACATGTCTTTCCTTTATGTAATTTCGAGGACGAAATTCTTTTAAGAGGGGGAGAGTTGTAACGCCCCGAAACTCAAAGGAGCGACGGGGGACGTTTTGGGCCAGTTTTGGGTTCTGGCTGCAGGCACACGGCCTGGGACACGGGCGTGTCCCAAGGCGTGTCAAGCTTGTGTCAACACTGAGCCGGGAAGTCGACACTTTGGTCTCGACATTGTGTCGAGACTGGGCACATAGCCTGCGACACGGGCGTGTCGCAGGGCGTGTCGACCCATGTCGACACTTAGCCCGCGAAGTCGACACTCTGCGTTCGACGAAGTGTCGAGACATGGCACACGGCCTGCGACACGGGCGTGTCGCAGGGCGTGTCAACCCGTGTCGACACTCATCCCGGGAAGTCGACACTTTGGTCTCGACATTGTGTCGAGATAAGGCACACGGCCTAGGACACGGGCGTGTCCAAGGCCGTGTCATCAGGTCGACGATCTTCGCTCGACAAAGTGTCGAGTGTAGAGACCGTGTACATGGCCTGGGGCCCAGGCATGTTGAGGTGACACGGGCAAGGACACGGGCGTGTCCTAGAACCCGTGCAGTGCTCGGGTTGTTTTTGGGGAAAAATGATGGGGGTACACGGCCGGCCACACGGCCGTGTCAGGTGGAACATGGGCGTGTCAGGCCGAACACGGGCGTGTTCGATGCCCGTGTGTTATTCCAAGTGAGCCGATTTTGATGGCGAATGAGGCACACGACCCTGGACACGGGCGTGTGCCAGGCCGTGTGCGGTCCAGATTGGGCATTTCAGTCCCGAATCAAAGCCATTCATTTCTTTAATTGATGATCCAACGGCTGGGGGTTGTTCCTGAAGGGATATACCCGGGATTGGACTTAGAAATCCTCACTTTTCATAAGTTATTATCTTTATAAAAGCTTAGAGAGAGAGAGGAGAGCCAAGGAAGGAAGAAGGATCTAGATCCGGCCATTGGAGGAGCTTCGAAGCCCCAAATCGCGAGCCGACTCCGGATCCACGGAGGCAAAGCTAGTGCGGTGCTTTTCATCCGCTTACTTTTCCATGGCGCCAAAGAGGAATGCTAGGGTAACGATTCTCTTCTTGAGCATGAGTAGCTCTCCTTCTTTGCATAGGAAGCCCGCTCTCGCGAGTTTGCGGTGAGTTGGAGGCGTTCCTTCGGGTAGATATGTGAAGTCCCCGTTGTTTAGAGTCCGTAAGCGAGAACGGACATAGGCATGATGTGTGAAGCCTACCCGGACATGTTGGTCTGGATCGGTGATGTTGCATTGCATAAATGCCGGAGAAGACTCCGTGCTATCGATTGTTTTTCGGGTTTTCTACGCGGTAGATTGCAACAGGGAGCCTTGGGGATTAACCCAAAGGTGCACCCGGAAAACTGGGCGGATATGTGATCTTGCCAACTTGGTGGCCTGAGAGCCAACTTGAACATAACCGGGTTATGTGAATTGTGATGGAAATGGGACTCGGTGGAAGTTTGACCCGCGCAAATGGCTTAAATTGTCGTTGCGATGTGAGCACGGGTTAGATGGAACTGTACACATTCTATGTCGTTCGGTTAAAGAGACCTAAGGGTACGTGGCACTTGCCGTTGGCATAGATTAGGGTCTTCGGCGGTCAATGACTTAAATTGTCGTGACCCAGGCCAGGAAGACAAATTGCTCATAGGTTTCGCCGTCAAAGTGGCGGTGGTGAGTCTGGAATGTCTATGGCTTTAATTGACGTGACATCGACCGGTTCACCGAGAATGTGCCTTGAGAGCACGAGGCGTGTGGCCGTGCGAGCCAACGTCTGTGATGAAATGGTTATATATATTGCTAGTTTATGCTAATGAAATGCAGGGAAGGAGCATCACCGCCCCGAGTTGGGGGCGGGATCGTTATAATTTGGTCAGCATTGCTGACCGTTGCCTTGTTTTGCCACCGTGCGGTGGTTTGTTGTTTGCAGGTGCTGCTGGACCAAGTGGTCAATAGCGGGCTAAAGCCCAAGTGCGAAGCTGGCCCTCGAAGGCCTAATTGGAAGTGTTTTTTGTTTTATTCATGTATGACTGGCCTGCGTGCCGTGGTTTGTAAATCATGTAATATCAAGTGAAACATTTTGTAAGGCCTTAAGGCTTATGTTGGTATTTGTATAACATTCCTATTTTGGATTAGTGGACATGCTAAGCTCTCTCCTTCGTCTAGGAGCTTTGCTCTGGCTCTCTCGGCTTATGGTGTTCCTGCCTCATATCAAGATGCTCTTGCTATCCCTCATTTAAAGGCTGCTATAGATGAAGAGATACGTACTCTTACTGAATGGGGTACTTGGACTCTTGTTCCTACTCCTCCAGGTGCTAATATTGTTGGTTGTCGCTGGGTCTTTATTATTAAATTTCTACCTGATGGATCCATTGATCGTTACAAGGCCCGACTTGTTGCCAAAGGTTTTACGCAGACTTATGGTGTGGATTTCTTTGATACCTTCTCTTCTATGGCAAGGATTACTACAATTTGTGTGCTCTTTTCAGTTGCCGTCAACCGAGATTGGGAAATGTCTCAGCTGGATGTAAAGAATGCCTTTCTTTATGGAGATTTACAAGAAACTGTCTATATGGAGCAACCTACTGGGTATGTTGCTCAGGGGGAGTCTTAGGTCTGTAAACTGCGAAAGACAATCTATAGTCTTAAGCAAAGTCCCAGGGGCTGATTTGACAAGTTCAATGAGATCATTTCACTAGTTGGGTTTGCTAGAAGTGCAACGGATCACTCGTTATTCATTCACAAGTCATCAGTCGGTCTTGTTGTTCTTGCTGTTTATGTTGATGATATTCTTCTCATAGGAGATGATAAAGAAGGTATATATATGACAAAGAAACATCTTCTTTAGCATTTTGTCACTAAAGATATGGGATCTTCAAAATATTTCTTTGGCATTGAAATATCTAGGAAGCCATGATCTATTGTTCTTTCACAAAAGAAGTATGCCTCGGATCTCTTAAAAGAGACAGGTCTCATTGGGGCTAAACCTGCTCGTTCTCCGATGTCGGTTGGAGATGACAAGTGTTGGAGTAAGGACTAACCTCTTCTTGAGAATGTCACCAAGTATAGACGGACACAAGACCAGATATTTGCTATGCAGTAGAAAAAGTGAGTCAATTTATGCAAGCTCCTAAGGAGTGTCATCTGTAGTTGACTATAAAGATTCTAGAGTATGTGAAAGGTGCTCCAGGAAAAGAACTTCTATTTTAGAAGAGGGGTCACTTGAAGGATGAGGCATATTCTGATGCGAGCTATGCAGATGATAAGAAAGATAGGAAGTCCACATCTGGGTTTTGTACTTTTTGTTGGATCCCTAGTTTGATTTGGGCTAGGTTCACTAAGTTAGGATGATGTGACCCAACATGTATAACCAGGGTCAAAGTTGTGTCCTAGAGTCTAGGCCAAGTCCTCAGTAACAACATCACATGGACAAGCCATCATCAGACTGCCAGAGACTCAATACTTAGAGTTTTCTAGAGATTCAGAGATTTCTCAAGAAACTAAGTAAAATGAGTTCGACGTTCGTCGAACTCAGGACGACGATAGTCGTTCTCAGCTTGATGATCTTAGAGAAATATTCTCTGAGCTGAGCTTGACGAACTTAAGTCACAGATCGACAATCCTTGGACTCCACCTTCAGAATTTTAAGTCCAGACTGTTCTCTAGACTCAGGTCGACGAACCTAGTTCTCAGGTCGACAAATTTCATTCTTTGCTCGATGATTTCTGGACTTCCACTTCAACTCTATTGCCAGAGGTTTATCAATTTTTCGCTAAGTCCAGAATCATTTTCAGCTCGATGAATTCAAGGTTCTCCAGACTTAGTTCGACGAACACTATTCTTTGGTCGACGAATCTTTGGACTACTACAACATTCTGTCGAGACTATGTTCTCCAATCTCAGGTCGACGAACTCAGTTCTCTGCCCGACGAATTCTGGAACCAGAAGACTTGTGTCGAAACTCAGAGTATATGTCGACACCAACTAAGTCGACACTAGAAGAATTTGTGTCGACACCCAGATCATCAGTCGACACTGTGGAAAGATTATGCCGACACCACACAAAAGACTTGTGTCGATATACATGATATCAGTCAACACACAGAATATTGGACAACTCCAGAATAGTTGCTAAACTCCAGTCGACAAACACATTTACCAGCTCGACGAACTTCAGACACAAAATAGGCAAACGAGGCAGCAATTCAGTTTCCAGCTCGACGATCATGGAACTCAGCTCGACGAACAAAAGACGTCTGGTCGACGAATACAACATCTCAGCTCGACGAACTGTGGACTCAGTTCGACGAATTCTGTCAACTGTTCAATGATTCCAGACTTAGTTATTTCCGGCCTTCTGTCCTCACTCTAATGCGATAATTCCTGAGTAATTAATGCTCTAACATTCTATAATTATAACCTGTTGGAACACCCTATTGCTAATTTGGGTCAGGATCACTATGTCTCTAGGAAACCTGTTTTTGACCTCATTGTATAGATCTAAAGGTCAATTAGGATTGAGTCTAAGGGTTAGTAGTTAGGTTTGGAAGCTGCCCTCAAGACAAAGGTTTTTCAGTTTGGAGACTAAGTCATTTCGTCGAGCTCTGTACGACGAATCGTCGAGCTCCAATCGACGATCGTCTAGCTCAACTTCGACGGATCGTCGAAGTCCATTCGACGATCGCTGAGCTCAACTTCAACAAATCGTCGACCTCCATTCGACGATCTTCGAGCTCAGTTCAACGATCTTGACTCTAGTATTGATTCTCTATCTCTGAGCTCAGTTCGACGATAGTTGATCTCAGATCGACGATCTCTGTTGCTGTCTAAGTCCAAATCGCTAAGCTCAGTTCGACGATAGTGGAGCTCAGTTCGACATTTTTTTGAAGAGTTAAATGTTTTTCAATATTCAAATTCAGAACAGTTAAGGAGTTATTGTCAGCAATTAATTCAGAAGATTTTGTAGCCGTTTTCATTTATTCTGGACCAAGTTTCAATGGATTATCAAGGAATGTTTCTTTGGACTTTCCCCCAGAAGACAATTACAATTAAGGAAGTCAATTAATGACAGGCTAACGGCTATTCTTGACAGAGGATCATTTTCTATTCAGAACAAAAAGGAATAAAAGACAAGATTTTTGAATACTGATAACAAGAAAGCAATCTGCAGAGAGTGCACAAGAAGAAGAAGAGAAAAACATTCTCTGCTACAATTTTTCTCTGGAACAACAGCTTTCTCAACAACAATCTCACAAGAGAAAAAGAAAGAAAGCTGTAGACATTCTCTGTCTAAAAGAATTCATTCAAGAACACACAACCAAGGAGATCAACTAACTGAAATCTTCAGATCTCTTTTGATTCAAGTGTTCCAGGCCAACATCATTCAAGACTCCAGACACCTAACATTTCAGCTGCTGCCGAAATCATCAATTGCTGGAGATCAAATTTCTGAAGGCCTATCACCCTACAGCAAAGCTTCATTTCCTGAACATCTCAAGAACTCAGGGGGAGTTTTGACAACATCAATATCCACATAGTCTTCTCAGCTGCTCTGAGAAAGAGAAGACTTCCATCATTCTCTCATCCCCACCTCTGTAAAGGGTTTTTCAAACTCCCTTCAAAAGTTTATGCTTGGATTTTGAGCACCTTATCAAAAGCTCATTGGTGGCAAGACACCTGATCAAAAAATCTGATTTGGTTTTTGAGCACCTTATCAAAAGCTCATTGGTGCCCAGGACACCTGATCAACTCATCCTGCAGTGGATTCCTACCTAGGGTGGTAGAAGAGTGGATGTACCTAAGTTTAGGGGAACCACTATAGCTCCTTTTGTCTTTTGGCTTGCTTGTCTTTAATTTTGTTTCTGGCTGTGATTGATCTGTGATTAGTTTCTTTTGTAGATTGTGATTAGATTTACTATTTGCTTCCCTATTCACTCAGATTACAACAACTGTTGTAAAAAGTTTTTAAGAACCATACTCTATTCACCCCCCTCTAGAGTATATCAGATCTAGCTCACACTTTCAATTGGTATCAGTGCCAGGTTGGTTAAACATACCATACCTTGGTGGTTGCACAGGCTAACACCTGAACCCAAAGATCCCTAGTTAGATATGCTTCTTTTGATTTTGTTATTAGATTATTTCTTCACAAATCATGGCCCAAAACAAAGATTATGCTAGCACCAAACCTCCAGTGTGCAATCTGTCTAAGTTTGCACTTTGGAAAGCAAGGATTAGACTATACATGAATTCTATTGACGAGGACATTTTTAATTCTATTTTGACAGTTTGTCCAAGACCTCCAGAGAACACAAGCACAAATGTTGTTCCACCTCCATCAGGAACAGATGCTGACATCAAGAAGTGGAAGGTAGCAGATGCAAGGGCTATGAGCATCTTAGCCCAGACTATGTCTGATGATATATTCCAAAAAGTGGCTGAATGTAATTCAGCAAAGGAAATCTGGGATAAGCTCACTGAAATAGTGTCAGGATCAGCTGATGAAAGAAAGGACAGGAGATCCCATCTCATATCCCAATATGAGAATTTCAAGAAGGGAGAAGCTGAGTCAGTCGGATATATTTATAATAGACTCAGTGTGATAGTCAATGAACTGAAGACTCTGGATAAGGAGATCTCACTAACTGAACTAAATGATAAAATCCTAATGTGCTTCCCAAGCACTTGGGACTCAAGGATCTGGCCAATCAAGGATGCCAGAAGTCTGAATGAGATTACCACAGAAGCTCTCTTGGGCAAGCTCAAATCTTATGAGCTGCTCATTAAAAACAGAGAAGAAGAGCAGAAGACTGCCTCACCAGCCACAAGAAAAGAAAAGACAATAGCTTTTAAAGCCACTGAAGACATGTCTGAAGACAAAATCACAGGCAATGATGAGCTACTCAGTCTATTGGCCAAAAGATTTTACAAGATGGCCAGAAAGGAGTTCAGAAAGAGATCATACAAGGAGCATGATAAGCCAAGGTATGATAAGTCAAATAATAAAGAAATTATCTGCTTTGGTTGCAGGAAACCAGGGCACATTGCACCTGACTGTCCAGAGAACAAAAACAAGGACAGAAGGGACAAGAAAGAAAGAAGAAAGGACAAAGACTTCAAGAAAAATGGCAATGACAAACCCTCCTCAAGCAAGAACAAACACACAAGGAAGGGATTTGTTGCTGAATCCTGGAGTGAAACTGAAGAGGAGTCAGAAGCTTCATCCATCTCCAGTGATGATGAAGATGATGCTGAAGAGATGGAGTTCTGCATGATGGAAATCAATGCCTCTCAACATAATTCAGATGCAGAAGACTCAGAGTCAGACTCAGAGACTCAACTTGAAGAGGACCAGGTAATTAGTTCTTTTGATTTCAATTCTGAGGACTTTAAGTCTGAGTTTAAAGCATTATGCGTAGACTTACTAAAATTTGAAAAGGAAATTATTTCTCTCAGAAATCAATTGTCTGAACATAGTTCCTTAAAGTCAGAAAACCTCAAACTCTCTGAGGAGTTGGAGTGCTGTTGGGAGTAGATAGCTTCACTTAAAGGTGAGCTATCTGAGGCCAAGAAGCTTGAGGAATCCCTCAATGGGAGAAGTATCAAACTGATGGACATCACAAGCACAGTGAACTCCAGATTCAATAGTACACTGGGCTTGGGTGCTTCATCCAGCCAACCTATAGTTCTAACAACCCCAATAAAGTTCATTTCTGATAAAGGGAAGGGAGTTGTAGAGGTAGCAAGGAGAAATTCTGATCTGCCTAAGAAAACCAAGTTCCAGCAGAAATCGTCGAATGGAGCTCGACGATCGTCGAACGCAGATCGATCATCTCAGGCAAAATCGTCGAACTCAGGTCGACGATCTCTAATTCCTGAACTCTGTCACAGTCGACCGTCGAACGGAGCTCGACATTCTAACCCAAGATCGTCAAACGCAGCTCCACAATCGTCGAACGGAGATCAGAGCTCTGGAAATTCCTTCAAGGGCAAATCAAAATCCAATCCTAGGGGTCCTTCATCCCAAAGCTTTAACCCTTATACTGAATGTATAATACCTCCAAGGAGATATCATCTTGAAGGTTATAAGAGTCAACCTGGGATGTCTTTTATTTCTGAGTTTAAAGGTTATCAACCTAGGCCCAAGGTAAACTGGGTCAAAAACAAGTGAATTATTTTATGTGCAGGTGAAGACCTATCCAACATCAAACCAACAACGATATTTGGATAGTGGGTGCTCTAAGCACATGACAGGAAACAAGGACAACCTCACATCCTTTAAAGCCAAGCTTGGACCCAAAGTCATATTTGGTGATTCAAACTTTGGACAAACTAAAGGATATGGTGTAGTCCAGATTGGGACAGTGACATTCAAGAAGGTAGCCTATGTGGAAGGACTGAAGCACAATTCGATAAGTATCAGTCAGCTATGTGATGAAGGCTACCAGGTAACTTTCAGCAAAGTTTCATGCAAAATCAAGTCAGAGGACAACACAACTGTGTTGACAGGTAAAAGGAAAAGTAACATCTATCTAGTAGATTTTCTTTCAACAGATGTAGATATTTGCCTGTTTAATTCTGTCTGTAGACCTAATGTTTTATGGCATAAGAGACTAGGACATTTAAACCTTAGAACCATTGCTAGGCTATCCAAGGACAACCTTATTAGAGGACTACCTTCTGGCCCCTACAAGAAGGAAGGACTCTGCATGGCTTGTCAATTAGGCTAACAAACTAAAAATTGTTTCAAGTCACTTAATAAGAGTGATTTACCTAGGATCTTGTATCTGTTACACATGGATCTTTTTTGACCCATTACAGTACAAAGCCTAGGAGGGAAATCTTACACTTTAGTAGTTGTAGATGACTTCTCTAGATTCACATGAGTGTTCTTTCTAAGGAAGAAGTCTGATAACTTTAAGTGTTTGACAGAGTTTCTCAAATGTATACAGATTGAGTTCAATACTCACATTGCCCTGATCAGAAGTGATCATGGGACAGAGTTTGATTCTCTTCTTATGCAAGAGTTCTATCAGAGTGAAGGGATCAGGCATACTTTCTCAGCTCCTAGGACTCCTCAACAAAATGGGGTAGCTGAAAGGAAAAATAGAACCCTTATTGAATCTGCCACTACATTGTTGTCAGATACTCACCTTCCTCCATCTTTTTGGGCAGAGGCAGTGAACACCTCCAACTATGTGCTGAACAGAAGTTTAATACATAAACTAAAGGGCAAGACTCCCTATGAATTACTCAAAGGGAAGAAACCTAAAGTTGATTATTTTAGAATTTTGGTTGTATTTGTTATATACACAATAATGATAAGAGATATTTAGCAAAATTTCAAGCTAAAGCTGATAAATGAGTGTTTCTGGGATACTCCATGATCAGTAAGGCTTATAGGGTTTATAATAAATCATCTCTTAAAATTGAAGAATCTGTTCATATATCATTTGATGAATCTAACATGTCTTTCAAGGAGAAGAATACTTCTACCATAGAACCTTTGCAGGTACATTCTCTTGCTGAAGATTTGAACAGGTTACAGGTTACTCAAAAAGAGGAAAGCAGTGAAGATGAAGAAAGCATTCAACATATTGAAGAGAAACAACTTGAAGAGCCAGTTATTGTACCACAAGAGGAAATAACAACACAGGTTGGTGAACAATCAACACCCCTGTTGATTTAGTAACATCAAGAGACCATCCAATTTCCCAAGTAATTGGAGACATCTCAGCTGGTGTGCAAACCAGAAATCAGGTCAACCAAAACCCGTTGCACACTTGCTTCTTATCTCAAATTGAACCTCAATCCATTCAAGATGCAGAGCAAGATCCACACTGGATCATTGCAATGCAAGAAGAGTTGTATCAATTTGAAAGGAACACAGTTTGGGAACTAGTGCCAAAGCCTAAGGATCACTCCATTGTTGGAACAAAGTGGGTGTTCAGAAACAAATTGGATGATCAAGGAGTAATTGTAAGGAACAAGGCAAGGCTAGTTGCTCAAGGATACTCACAAGAAGAAGGCATAGACTATGACCAGACTTTTGCACCAGTTGCAAGATTGGAAGCCATTAGAATCTTTTTAGCTTATGCAGCACACAAAGGCTTCAAGGTATATCAGATGGATATAAAAAGTGAATTTCTAAATGGAGACATCAAAGAAGAAGTCAATGTCAGACAACCTCCAAGTTTTATCTCTCCAACTCATCCTGATTATGTTTTTAAGTTAAACAAAGCATTATATGGTCTCAAGCAAGCTCCTAGAGCATGGTATGAGACCATAGCATGCTTCCTTCTGGAAAATGGATTTATAAGGGGTAGAGTGGACCAAACTCTTTTCATTAGAACTCATAAGTCCCATACCCTACTAGTACAAATTTATGTAGATGATATTATTTTTGGCTCTACTGATTCAAATTTATGCAGAAGGTTCTCCAACCTAATGCATTCTAAATTTGAAATGAGTAGCATGGGTGAGCTATCCTTCTTTCTAGGATTGCAAGTCAAACAACATGCTGAAGGCATCTTTATTTCTCAAACCAAGTATGCAAATGAATTGGTTAAGAAATTTGGTATGTCTGAAGCATCTTGCATGAAAACACCTATGCCTACTAATGCTGTATTAGATGCTGATGAACATGGGAAACCTGTTGATCAGACAACATATAGAGCAATGATTGGCTCTTTACTGTACCTTACAGCTAGTAGACCAGATATAATGTTTGCTACATGCATATGTGCTAGATTCCAAGTAAGCCCTAGAGAGTCACACCTAACATTAGTAAAAAGGATTCTCAGGTATGTTAAAAGTTGTCCAAATCTAGGTCTCTGGTATCCAAACGATTCAGCATTTGAATTAACTGGATTTTCTGATGCTGATTATGCTGGATGCAGAATTGACAGGAAAAGCACTAGTGGAACTTGTCAGTTTCTTGGTGACAGACTTGTCTCTTGGTTTTGTAAGAAACAAACATCTGTGTCAACTTCAACTGCTGAGGCTGAATATATGGCTGCAGGCAGTTGTTGTTCATAAATTTTGTGGATTCAAAATGAACTCCTAGACTATGGATACAACTTAGAGAAGTCAAAAATATTTTGTGACAACACCAGTGCTATTTCTATAGCTCAAAATCTAGTCCTCCATAGTAGGACAAAACACATAGAAATTAGGCATCACTTCTTAAGGGATAATGTTGAGAAGAACAAAATTGAACTTCAATATATCTCAACTGATTTGCAAAGGGGAGATATTTTCACCAAACTCTTGGATGAAAAGAAACACAACTTCTTCCTAAATCAGTTAGGAATGTTAGATGAAGGAAGTCAAATAATATCCAAGATTTTAAAACTTTAAAAATTGACCAAGACTAGACAAACATCTTGATTTTTCTAAGTGTCTAGAGTGTATTTCTGGTCTCTGAACTGCGCTCGACGATTTTCCCCCAGATCGTCGAACGGAGATCGACGCTTTCCGAAATCATCGACCTAAGTTCAGCGCTTCTCAGATAGTGTTCAACTATCTCTTCCGGTCAACGATTGTCGAACGACGCTCGACGAATTTGTTCTCTGAACTATCGTCGAACGGAGCTCGACACTCTCCAACATCGTCGAACGGAGATCAACGATATTGAAGACCTTTCAGATTCCTTTAGAAGCCCCGATCGTCGAACTGAGTTCAACGATCTTTCCTTTTCTGCATCGAACCCTAATATAAAATTCATTTTTCGCCGTCGTTCTCTCTTTGCGCCTTCGTTCTCTCTGCAAAAAATTCTCTTTCCCTCCAAGCATCTCTACACTTGGTCGTTTTGTTTGTTGATTTTTGCAGGTAACCATGGCCGTCTCTGTTGTCGTTCTAGCCTCAATGAAATTCGATGCTGGATTTGATATAGACATGGAGTCCTTCAGCACCACTGATCAGGTTTTTCAAGATATTCTGAAACTGTTCAAGGAGCAGAAGCTTGTTACCATCATGTCCACAAGAATCAAACTGGCTGCTAACGAGATTAAGGAGTGGGTATATACTGCCCACAGCCAGGACCAAAACACAGTGGTTGGTTCAATTTCTGGAACCCAGGTACCTTTGACTCCTGCTATTCTGACAGAGATTTTTGAATTAAGTTCTGGAAGAGATTCTGCTGAATTGTCTGGAGAAGAATTTTCTGATTTACTTGCAAGAATGGGTCATTCTGATGCTAACCCTAGCAAGCTACTGAAAAAGAACTTAGCTGTGGAATATAGATTTTTAGCTGATGTAGTGGGAAAGGTTTTGCTGGCCAAGCATTCAGCACATGATACTATCTCTAGGTATCAGCTGTGCTTGATTGGTGCCATTGTGGACAAGAAACAGTTAAACTGGGGAGAAGTCTTCTTTGACCTGATTAAGAAGGAAATAAATAAGAATTTTGTGAATTTTGGGAGGATCCTAGGGCTCTTTCTTCAGAACAGATGCCCTGCCCTACTTGTATCTAATGGGATGCATATTAATGCCTCTAAGAGGCTGTCCTGTGCCCTCTTTGGCAAATGGGACAGGCAGATAACAAAGCCCAGCAGGCCTTCTACAAGCACAACTTCAGGCACAAGGACTGTAATAGTCTCTTCCCCTCAAGTCTCTGCCCCTGCAGATGACTTGCCTGCTGCTTCTCCTCCTCATATTCCATCTCCACCAGTAACATCCACCATTCCAATTTCATCCACCATCATCATTTCTAGCCCATCTCCAACATCAATTCCATCTCCAATCCCAACTCTTCCAATACCAGAAGAAATCTTCCATCCATTACACCACTACCCTCAACCAGACATTTACACATCATCCAACATTCCCTCATTCAATCTTCTTGATGATTCCTTCATGGATGATTCACCTTCATCCCCTCCTGAGCCACCCTCCTCATCTACATCTTACCATTAACTTTTACAAGACATCATTGATCAACCCACCTTCACACCTTCTATCTCCATACCACTGTCTTCCATTTCCACAATCCCCACACCTCAACCCTCACTTCTACCATCCACCAGCTCTCCATCAACATCTCCTGTTGCTCCACCAGCCTTCTCTACCTCTGCTCAAGTCCCTGCTGAGCAAGTAGATATTCCTTCCTTAGCTGACAAGATATATGAGCTGATAGCCCCCAGGCTCTCACTTATGTTGGAGACCTCCTTGGCTCCCATTCTTCAGTCAGTTGCAGCCCTCTCTGCCAGGCTATCTTCTCTCTTTCCTCAGGCAATCCCTTCATTTGGGTGCCTTGATCCAGGTGTATCTGAATCTAGGCAGGGGGAGATGCCTCATGAAGATGTGAGATTGCCTGCTGCTGCTGCTGTCATTTCTTCAGTCCCTGATGCTGCTGTTGTTACTCAAGCTCCATTTTCAACTCCTCCAGTTGCAGTCTTCTCAGTGGACCTCAGGTCCTTATTATCAGATGTTGATTCAATTTACTTCAGCTATCTTCCAGAGCAAAATGCAGTCCAGCCCTCAGAGGATCTCTCTAAGGCCATTGTGCCCTTCTCCAGCTGTGATTCCAACTTAGTTAGCTCCTATATATCCTCCATATATACTGCTGAGCCATCTGGTTCCAGTGATGCTGCTGCTACTCCTGCTGAAAATATTGTTGCTGTTTCTGTTGCTGCTGCTGTCAGTGATGATGCTGCTGATGTTCCAGTTTCTGAGGATATGCAGACAGAGGCATATGATTTTGAGCCTACTATTATTCCTGCTGTTATTACTGATGCTGAGGTTCTTGTATCTGAAAGTATTTTCTCTGAATCTGTTGCTTCTCCAGTTACTGCTGTCATTACTGCTGCTATATCTTCTGCAAGTATTGCTCCAGAAAGTTCTGTGTCTGTTGTTACTACTGCTGCTGCTACAACATCTGCCAGTACTATATCTGCTGTGTCTGCTGCTACTACAACTGCTGTCTCATCTGCTCCAACCCAACCTCAGAAAGATTATCTGAAAAAGATTGATGCCTTATATGATGAGCAAAGCTCTGAAAGTGATGAATATAGGACTGATTCTGATGATTCCTCTGCCACCATAGCCAGGAAGAGAAAGGCAAGGAGCAAAGCAATGAAAAGGGTGCCTCCAGCCAAAGTAAAGGACACTAATGATATTCCTTATTACATTCTTCATGACTGCCCCATTACTGAACATTGGATGCAGTACTCCAAGAACCAATTGAAAGCCATGAAGAAGAAAAGGAAATATGAGAAAGGATCTTCTCAGTTTCATCATCCTCATCCTCCTCCACCACCTCCTCCTGATGCAGGTGCGGGTGGAAGCTCAGCTGCTCAACCTTCTGCTAAAAGCCAAACCCCCTATCAGCCTCATGCAAGATCTCAATATAAGGGAAGCCAGTCCAGAGGCTCTCAATCAAGAAGAGAAAATTACAGAGGAAGCCAAAGGGAATTCCAAGTCTACTCAAAAGGATATTCAAGGCAACATCCATACTCTAGGGAAGGACAAGCTTCATCAGACACAACTTTAGGTCCTTTTCCCTACAATTTGAAAGAAGTAGTCTCATCCAGAGCTCCTCAAGATAATCCTTCCAACAGATATGAGCCTCTAGTGCCCTTTGAAGATCCAGAGAATAACCCTAATGCTTGGACTGCTAGAATGAAAGAATTAGCTACCTTAGATCAAATCAAGAAAGCCAGAGAGCAAGGCAAGGACACCTCCAGCATTACTACAATGTCTGAACAAAGAAAGAAGGAACTTGAAAGATATGCCTCAAGCAAATTTTTTGATTCTGAAAGATATATGGAGCTGTACCCTAAAGCTGTGGTACCAAGGCCTAAACAACAAACTTTTTTAGGTGCAACAGATGACAGAAGATCAAAGAAAGAAGCTCTTGATCCTAATAGAGAAATTAAGCTTATAAAGAGCAAGGAGAAGGAATAATTCTGTAAGGTGACAATTATTCTTATTTCTGATTTCTGTCTGGGATATTATATCTGAGATTCTGCTATGTTGTTATTTATTGTTGCTTTATATGTTGTTATTTAATTTCTCCAAGTTCTGTAAATAGTAATCCTAACCCAAATAGGGGGAGATTGTTGGAACACCATATTACTAATTTGGGTCAGGATCACTATGTCTCTAGGAAACCTGTTTTTGACCTCATTGTATAGATCTAAAGGTCAATTAGGATTGAGTCTAAGGGTTTGTAGTTAGGTTTGGAAGCTGCCCTCAAGACAAAGATTTTTCAGTTTGGAGACTAAGTCATTTCGTCGAGCTCAGTACGACGAATCATCGAACTCCAATCGACAATCGTCTAGCTCAACTTCGACGGATCGTCGAACTCCATTCGACGATCGCTGAGCTCAACTTCAACAAATCGTCGACCTCCATTCGACGATCTTCGAGCTCAGTTCGACGATCTTGACTCCAGTATTGATTCTCTATCTCTGAGCTCAGTTCGACGATAGTTGAGCTCAGATCGACGATCTCTGTTGCTGTCTAAGTCCAAATCGCTGAGCTCAGTTCGACGATAGTGGAGCTCAGTTCGACGTTTTTCTGAAGAGTTAAATGTTTTTCAAGATTCAAATTCAGAACAGTTAAGGAGTTATTGTCAGCAATTAATTCAGAAGATTTTGTAGCTGTTTTCATTTATTCTGGACCAAGTTTCAAGGGATCATCAAGGAATGTTTCTTTGGACTTTCCCCCAGAAGACAGTTGCAATTAAGGAAGTCAATTAATGACAGACTAACGGCTATTCTTGACAGAGGATCATTTTATATTCAGAACAAAAAGGAATAAAAGACAAGATTTTTGAATACTGATAACAAGAAAGCAATCTGCAGAGAGTGCACAAGAAGAAGAAGAGAAAAACATTCTCTGCTACAATTTTTCTCTGGAACAACAGCTTTCTCAACAACAATCTCTCAAGAGAAAAAGAAAGAAAGCTGTAGACATTCTCTGTCTAAAAAAATTCATTCAAGAACACACAACCAAGGAGATCAACCAACTGAAATCTTCAGATCTCTTTTGATTCAAGTGTTCCAGGCCAACATCATTCAAGACTCCAGACACCTAACATTTCAGCTGCTACTGAAATCATCAATTGCTGGAGATCAAATTTCTGAAGGCCTATCACCCTACAGCAAAGCTTCATTTCCTGAACATCTCAAGAACTCAAGGGGAGCTTTGACAACATCAATATCCACATAGTCTTCTCAGCTGCTCTGAGAAAGAGAAGACTTCCATCATTCTCTCATCCCCACCTCTGTAAAGGGTTTTTCAAACTCCCTTCAAAAGTTTGTGCTTGATTTTTGAGCACCTTATCAAAAGCTCATTGGTGGCAAGACACCTGATCAAAAACTCTGATTTGGTTTTTGAGCACCTTATCAAAAGCTCATTGGTGCCCAGGACACCTGATCAACTCATCCTACAGTGGATTCCTACCTAGGGTAGTAGAAGAGTGGATGTACCCAAGTTTAGGGGAACCACTATAGCTCCTTGTGTCTTCTGGCTTGCTTGTCTTTAATTTTGTTTCTGGCTGTGATTGATCTGTGATTAGTTTCTTTTGTAGATTGTGATTAGATTTACTATTTGCTTCCCTGTTCACTCAGATTACAACAACTGTTGTAAAAAGTTTTTAAGCACCATACTCTATTCACCCCCCTCTAGAGTATATCAGATCTAGCTCACACTTTCATAACCGTTAGAAGGAGCATTAATTATGGTCTTCTCCAGGATTATTGCTTGTCGTTTTTCCACGGGATAGTTGGGGAAATAAATCAATGCTGATTATTCTCAAGGCTGTCAGCATTAATTGCAGATGAATTCAAATTTTTGAAGGACAGAGAAGAAGAGAATAACGGATACACACAGAGATATACATATAGAATTAATCAAGCATTATTAAAAAAAAAGCTTTACACAGAGCACAGATTACTGAGAAGAATACAGAGATTACTAAGACACATAGAAAAACATTCAGTCTTAAACTATCTGCTCTGTCAACAAGAAGCATTCTATGATACACAGAAGCTCTTGACCAGAAGCTCATCAGCACTTGAAGAAGAAGAAAAACAACACCTATATCAAGAGTCTTCTTTATTCAAGTACTCCAGAACACTTCAAAAGGACAACTTCAGTTCAATATGTCAAAGAAGTTCTTGAAGATTATTGCTGGTCAAGTATTCAGTTTGAAGACCTATCACCCTGAAGCTTATCTCCTATTTTTCTCAGGGGGAGCCATAAGCTATAATCAAATACACAAGTCTTCTCAGTTGTATATTGAGAAAGAGAAGACAAAATCATCTCTCACCCCCAATGTATAAAGGGTTGTCATCTCCCTTCAAAAGTGATTCCTTGGTTGCAAGTCTCCTGATCAAAAGACTTGGGTTAGTTTTTGAGCACCTGATCAAAAGCTCATTGGTGTCAGACACCTGGTCAAAAATCTGAGTGGATTCCTACCAAGGGTGGTAGAAGAGTTGATGTACCCAGGTTGGGGAACCACTATAAAATTCTTGTGTCGTCTGGTTGCCTCTTTTTCTTTGGTTCTTGTTGTGCTTGTACTTTAGGTTTATTGTGTGTTAGCTTATTTATTTATGCACTTTTAAGTTACAGCAAAAGCTGTAATAGCTGTTAATAATTTTTAAGAATACTCTATTCACCCCCCCCCCCCCTCTAGAGTATTGCAGATCTAACTCTCACTTTCACTTTTGTTGGTGGAAATTTGGTCAGCTGGAAGAGCAAGAAACATGATGTTGTTTCCAGTCAAGCGCGAAAGCTGAGTATAGGAGCATGACACTAACTACTTGTGAGCTGAAGTGGTTGCAGACACTTTTGCTTGATTTTGGAGAGCATTATGATCATCCTCTGCCAATGTTCTATGACAACATGATAACCATATATATTTCAAGGAATCCTGTCTTTCATGAGAGGACGAAGCATATCGAGCTTGATTGCCATTTCATTAAAGAGGAGATTTTGAAGAATCGGGTTTGCACTCCATTTATTACCTCAGAGAGAGAGCTAGCTGATTTCTTCACCAAGCTGGTTACTCCTTCTGAGGAAGTATGTAGCAAGCTGGGCATGGTCGATATATATGCTCCAGCTTGAGGGGAGTGTTCAAGATTGAAGTGACCGAGCGGACTGGAGTCTAACCACAATGGTCTGATTGTTCCAGCGACTTAGCGGTCTGGTCTGGTGGTCTTGTGATAAACTTCAGCTTGTGGTTAGGTGGACAACAGCAGTAGCGGTCTGGAGGTTAGTCACAATAGTCTGTATGAAGATGCAACAGTCTGACATAGAACAGCCGCATCGGTCTGGTTGAGGCCGCAGTGGTCTGGTTGAAGCCACAACAGTGGACAGGTGGTTAACCATAATTGCGGTCTAGTGGCAACCCGCGGTTGCAGTACGATAGCTTGTAGCAGCTGCAATCTGGTGGATAGCCACAACTACAGTCTGGTGGCAACCTGCTGTTGCGGTCTGGCGGACTGTGTCAGCGGTCTTCCCTGGAGCATATAGGAGACTTTCCTAGTTGTCGCTTGTTATTTTATTAGTTGTTGTATAGTGGGAGGTTTGACCGTGTCAAACCATGTAGGCCACCCGGTTTGTTTTTAGTCCCACATCTGTTGTTGTATTCTCTCATCTCCCCCGATTTCTAGAAATAAGGGGGCATACCTATGTAATGATTATATTTTTGGAGCAATAAAGTTTGCAGTTATTTAACTCTTTATCCATTTTCACAACATTTATACAACAGATATATCACAAGGAGTAGCACTTAAGCACCAATCTATATATCACGAACGAATGCCTCCACGGCCAAATGTTCCATGCACTTAGGGCACATTCTCGGTGTACCAGACTTCTCCGGGTCCCACCACCATCCACAGTCTCAGAATTGATGGTATACTTAAGCATTCCAGTATTTTCGGTACGGGGCCTAAGACTCTCATTATGTCAACAACGAAAGCCAGTTACTTTAGGCAATCTTGTCCGAACGACATAATACGGGTACAGTTCAGCTCTTTCCCGTTGGTCAAATAGTCAGGTCAATGTCGATGGTCCCATCCATCATGGAGAAAAACAAGATGCGGGTCAACCTCCCATTTCCCGTTCGGCTCTCTGGCCTTTCTTCGACAGCCGCCCACCGGGTCCACAAGACCAGAGCCTACAATCGACATACAATGACACACGATTATAGATGGGCACCTAGGCTCACAGCTGACCTGCTAGCTTTTCAGTCTCCGCGATACGGGCAATGGAAGTCCAAAGCTATCTGGAAGCTATCGCCAGTGTTAGCCACTATCGCCTGGCATTAGCGACAGAACTCTCATCTGTCTCCAGACTCAGCTACAACTGGAACATATGTACAGAAAACCCTGTAGCATCCTGTAGTGCCAGAAACACTGGACTTTCACATCAATCAGAGCTTACCAAGAGATATCGCCAGTGATACTCGTTGTCGCCCAATGACATCCAATAGTTATGCAAACTGCGGTACTTTCTGGGTATTTTGTTGGAGCACCCCCCCAGTACTTCCTGCTACTCTCTTTTCATAGGTACAACCCCCAGAACCCGTAAACTACTCATTTATACTCGGAGTCTTCTCCGACACACAAAAGAAAACATCACCAATCAGACCAACCTGTCCGTATGGGCTTCACACAGCATGCCTATTCCGTACTGCGATTTCTGGATCTATATGCAAAACCAAACCCTGGGATACTATGTATTGACCCATCAGAATCTCCTCGATTCTCCGTATTTTGGTGGGGGATTCCATGCATATGCAAAAAGGAGGACTTCGCTTGTCCAAGAAGGAAGATCGTTACCCTTGTAGTTTTCTTCGGAGCCATGAACGAGCTTTCTATCCGGATGGTAAGGAGTGCCTTGCTTTCCTCATCTCAGATCTAGCCTTAGTTCTTTCTTTCGACCACATAATCTCCTTCATTAAGCTTTGCTAAGCTCAGCCTCAGTCTAAGCCTTCTTCCTTAGCTCCTTCTTCCAAGAGAGCTTGAAGATGAAGAGAGAGAGATAGAGAGAGAAAAAGTAGAATTAGATTACTCTTGACATCCCCTCTGGTTAAGTGGTCTCGGGATTAATCCCAGCCACAAACTCATTTCATCAAAAGGAAGCAAAGGCCACGATTTCAGCTGACAAGTCAAACAAAATGATATCTTCGCGCGATATCGGCTATCATATGGCAATAGTGATAGTAACCGCCTTGACCACCACTCTTCGGTCCTCATCCGGCCATCTGATATGTGTCAAACCACACATGGCAGTATCGCCCAGTGATACCCAATGTTGCCACGCAATAGCTCACTCGACGATTCGTCGAAAGCGTCGAGTGTGTTGAGTCCACTCAACGCTTCGTTAAAAGCGTTGAGCGTGTTGAGTGTTATCGTCGCGCGATACCCACTATCGCAACATGATAGTCCCTTACTCAATGATTCTTCGAGTTTACTCAATGCTCAAAAGCATTGAGTGTGTTGAATGTTAACGTTATCTCCATCGATACCCACTGTCGCCCGACGATAGCTACCCAAAGTTCTGTTTCCATTTTGGGGTATTACAAACCTCCCCACCTTATAGAAATTTCGTCCCAAAATTTACTCATATGTAGAAAATAAAAACAACAACTAATATAGTATAACATATTGTTCTTTCACCAAACAATGTTACAACTTTACTTTACAAATAACTCGGGAAACTCATCGTGCATGGTTTGCTCAAGCTCCCATGTCAGTTCTTCTCGGCCATAATTGTCCCAACAGACTTTGACCATCCCAATTATTTTGATCCGTAGTTGCTTGATTTCTAAATCCTCGATCCGAATGGGCCTAACCTTCGTTGTCAGTCCACCGTCGCCCAGTACTTGAACATCCGAGATCACTTGAGTTGACTCTTTCATAGCTTTTTGAAGCACCGATATGTAAAACACATCGTGCAAGCCACTTAGCTTTGCTGAAAGAGCTAACTGATAGACAGCTTCTCCAACTCGTTCAACCACTTCGTACATGCCATGATACCTCAGACTCAACTTTTTCAAGCATCGAATCCTGGACACGCGTTTGAATGGCTTGATATTTAAATATACCCAATCGCCCACTACAAACTCCACGTTTCATTGTTTAGCATTGTAGTATTTTGTCTGCCTATCTTAGGCTACCAGTAGCAGCTCACGTATCAAGCAGATAGTCGAATTTGCATCTTCGACTTCCTTGCGCTTATACAATTTTGATTCGACTGTTTCCGCCCAAGTTAAAGGAGTACGACACTTCCTACCGTATAAAGCTTCAAAGGGTGCCATCTAAATACTAGCTTGATAGCCATTATTATAGGCAAACTCGATCATATAGAGATGGTCCTCCCACCTCTTCCGAAATCCAAGGCGCACATTCGGAGTATATCCTCTATTGTTCTGTTGGTTCTTTCAGTCTGACCATTCGTTTGCGGATGAAAGGCCGTACTGAACTTCAGTTGAGTACCCAACAACTTGTGGATTAGCCTCCAATCATTCGAAGTAAAGTGCCCATCTAGGTCACTGACGATGCTACGAGGCACACTGTGCAATCGTACTATGTTATCCACGTACAACTTAGCCAATTTTCCACTAAATTGTCCTTCTTATTTGGTATGAAGTGTGATACCTTTGTCAATCGGTCAACGATCACCCACATGACATCTTTTCTGCTCCGTGATCTCGACAGTCCATGCACGAAATCCATAGAGATATCATCGAACTTCCACACCGGAATCAGTAACGACTCAAGGAAATCTCCTAGCTTCTGAAATTCTGCTTTTATTAAGACGCAAGTCCCACACTTGCCACGTAAAGAGATGTATTTCTTCAAACCTGGCCACCAGAACATCCTTTTCATGTCCTTGTACATCTTTGTGCTCCCTGGGTGAATTGAGTACTTCGTGAAGTGTGCCTCATACATCAATTCCTTATGTAGTTTACTCATATTCGGGACACACAAATGACCATCTTTTCTCAAAAGGCCATCTTCCATGGAGAATTGGGAATTTGGCCCATCCACTGTATTGCGTTTCATACTCTCATCGAGTTCCGTTGCTCGTCGAACCCTGTCTATAAGGTCATATTATACCTCCATCCAGTTCAGGCATGCATTAGCAGTAGAATTATTGTCAACACAAGAAATCTCTAAGGCCTCCAACTCCTGGATCAGAAGCTCATCGTGCATCTACAACCAACTTGCCGTTACCGGAGTCCGTCGACTCAAGGCATCTGCGACTACATTTCCCTTCCCGGGAGTATAGTGTATCTGGAAGGTGTAGTACCCAAGGAACTCCATCTACCTCCGCTGTCGCATATTTAGATCATTCTGATTTAATAAGTATTTCAGGCTCTTATGGTCCGTGAAGATGTCAACTATCACACAATATAAATAATGACGCCACAGTTTAAGTGCAAAGATCTCAGCCTCCAGCTCCAAGTCGTGGACTGGATAATTTTGCTCATGCACTTTCAACTTGCGTGAGCCATACACAATAACTTTTCCAAACTAAAGAAGAACGCAGCCTAAGTCAGTCCCTGAAGCATCATTATAGATCTCATAGCCGTCTGTACCACATGAAGAACTCAAAATAGGAGCTGTAGTCAAATGATTCTTTAGCTCCTCAAAAGCTCGCGTGCACTTAGGCGTCCAAACTAACTTCTAATCTTTCCTCATCAGCATAGTGAGAGGCAAGGCTATCCGCAAAAAGTTTTCTACGAAGCGCCTGTAGTAGCCAGCAAGCCCAAGGAAACTCCTGACTTCTGATACAGAAGACAACACAGACCACTCCCATATCGTAATTATCTTCGCCGGATCCACCGCAATACCTTCTTCACTAACAACATGGCCAAGAAATGCCACTGACAACAACCAAAACTCGCACTATGAGAACTTGACATAGATCTTGTTTCTCCTCAGGGTGTGCAAAACTATCAGCAAATGATTTGCATGATCTTCTTCAAATTGAGAGTACAAAAATATATCATCAATGAAGATGATCACAAATAGGTCCAAGTACTCCCTAAACGTTTGATGCATTAAGTCCATTAATATCGATGACGCATTTGTTAGCCCAAACATCATTACTGTGAACTTGTAGTGCCCATAGTGTGTACCAAACACTATCTTGTGAATGTCACATTACCTAATCCTCAACTGGTAATAGCCTGTCTTTAAATCCAGCTTTGCGTATACTGTTGATCCCAACAACTGATCGAACAAGTCATCAATCCGGGGAATCAGATACTTGTTCTTCTCCGTCAGCTTATTTAGCTCTCGATAGTCAATGCATAGCCGCAAACTTCCGTCCTTTTATTCACGAAAAGAACTGGTGCACTCCAAGGTTACATACTTGGACGTATATAGCCTTGCTCTAGAAATTATTGCAATTGAACTTTTAGTTCCGCCATCTCCTTTGGCGCAACTCGGTATGGCGAGCGGGCCACAGGTTTCGCACCTAGCACCAATTCTATAGTGAAGTCAATCTCCTGCTGGGTGGAAGCCCAGGGAGATCCTTAATAAACACATTTACATACTCTGATACATTAGGAACGTCACTCAAACTGGACTTCAGCTCAACAGCCTCCAACAGCGTGAAGAACAACTCTGTGCCCTTCCGAACAACTTTGACTAAAGATTAATAGGTTGCCTCTGATGCCCTTCGATGAGCTGATGGAGAGGGCTGCCCATGAAGTCGAGGGGGAGGCATCCAACCCGACATTAGACAGGAAGTTAGCCAGGTGGGATGCATAGGAGTAGAAGCAGCCAGGAGGTAGAAAGGGGCTAGAGGACCGTAGGGCAGAGCCCAGGTAGAGGGAGTAGCAGCAGCAACAGCCGAGATGAGTTCACCAAGAGCCGAATAATTGGCTAGGATGGAGGTAGCCAGAGAGGCAAGACCATAGCCCGAGGAGACATTTCCAAGAAGGAGACCCCCACCAAAGGGGGTAAGGCCAGTTCAACCCTCTAGGTTAGAGGCTGGGCCAGAGGACCCGTCTCCCCAATCAACACCAAGATATGACGACAGCTCAGGGGAGAAGGAGGAGAGTGCAGAGGAGGAGGACGGAGGGTAGAGAAGAGCTACCCTATTGTGACTTCCACTGGGAGGAAGGGCAAGCTATGGCTACCTGCCTAGATTTCTTGGAGATAAGGGGGCTAGAGGGCAAGCCTAGCAACAGTAGCACCGCCAGGAGGTACATATAGATGAAGTCCTGCAGGGGGCAGAGGAGGACTGGTGTGAGGACCGGGATGATTTCGGAGGCCAAGGAGGGATTATAGTGAACCATGGGGGGAGGAGTCAAGGCTGCCCGCAAGGTGAGCCTGCACACCATATAACAATGGAGCATTGCCTCCACATCCCTAACCCCCTCCCAAGATGAGAAGATTCCTTTCTCTAAGAAGGACATACCAGACCATGAGGATCTGTTCTACGAGACACTGGTAGACCAGGCCGTCATCGAAAATTTCACAGTCTCCTAGATCCTCGTCGACAATGGGAGTTCCATTAACGTCATCTTTAAGACGGCGTTCGACGCCATAAAGGTGGAGGCCAGGAGGGTGTTGGCCTCGGATGGGACTGATGGCTGTGAAGCGCGAATCTTATTTAATTAGGACACTAAATTCGAATTTCGCGGATGATTTAAGTTAAAATAAGTTTTAACGAAAGGAGGCAAGTGCACCTATCGTAAGTAGTATAAGATATTCAAGGGGAATATCGAGCTCGTATATTTCCCGGGGCGGTTTGATTATTTCTACTCCTCCAGGAGAGACTATTATCTTACCGAAAATAAAGTGTCGGATTAACTAACTAAGGCGGCTATAAAAAAGGGATAAAAATAGACTTAGAAAAGATCGATGAATGAATAACGATCGGTACTGAATCGAATTAGGAGTAAAATAACTTTATGTAACTATAGATCCTAAGTTTCAAATTAATTAAGAGCAACTTGGCCGTGGAGATTCCACAAATGTGAGCTCGCCTATCTCTAGGAATACCGCTCACATGAACATTAGGACTATTCGACCGAGCTCTCATTCGGCGAAGGATTCCTCTTAATGCCCGCTTTACGCTAAGAACCCTGCTATTGGGTGGGGAACCCAATCCGGAAGAATTCCGCTCCTCCTCTCTCGAGGGTTAGTGCACAATTCTCTTTACCCAAGGGCGATCAATCCATATGCACGGCCTCTCGACTAGCTAGCGTATGGATAACAGAAATAGAGCCCACACATCGATATGTGGTTCTACGCGTTAGATACCCAGAGTAATTCTTAAGTTCTTTAATTAAAGTGAAAAAGAAGACCTTTTGTTATTTTAGGTGATTTTTATGTCCCTATGCTCTTTGATAACGATGACTAAGAGCGATTAGCCACTCATCGGAATGAGGATGGATTATGAAGTTGATGAGGCGTGATTTCAAAACGAAGCTCTAAAGGGTTATAAAAGAAGACATAAAATTGCATAATGTTAGAAAAAATAGTAAAACTATGCTAAAAAGAAAACTCACACAGTCCTCAAAGCCATAATTAAGAAAAAGCTAAGTTAAACAAAAAAAACATAATTAAAATTGCAAGTCCTACTCAAATGAGTAGATAGGAAATAAATGCAAGTCCTACTCAAATGAGTAGGTGACAAATGAAAGCAATAAAAACAAGTCCTTCTCAAATGAGTAGGTAGGAAATGAAAGCAATAAAAATTATCTCATACACACCCACAATCTACATAAAGGAAAGAAAGCAATAAAAACTATCTCTCTCTCTCTCACACACACACTCTACATAAAATTGAAGGAAGCGATAAATAAAGTGGTAAAGTCTATCTCATATATGCACACACTCTACAAAAGATAAAAACAAAGAGCACTAAAAATTAAAATAACTACTTTTGTACTCCTAGATCTTACCAAAAATGAATAAAATGAAGAAATAAAATTAAAGGAGCAAAAGTTTTTCAAAATAAAAGGAAAATCAAAGTCTACCAAAAATTAAAACAACTACAAATCCATTTTATAAATTCATAAAAGTGATTAAAAAGTGGAAAAGAGTAAATGAACAAAAAGTTTTACAAACAAAAAGGGAAAAACTAAGTTAAAAAAAATTAAAACTAGTTTTAAAAACACTTTTATAAATCTATAAGGTTGAATGAAAAACACTTTAAAAACATAAAAGCTAAGGGGAAGACTAAGAAAAGCTAGCATAATAACACTAAACTAAGCAAAAAATTAGAAAAAAGCTAAGTAAGAAAATAACTTAAACATAAACGCATAAAATTACTCTCAGACACACACACCCATAGAAAAACAAAGAAAAACAAGGGATATAAAGAGAATAAAATGAGGCACTCATATGCAATCCAATACAACACAAGCATAAAAAAACTACAAATTTTATTAAGACAAAAGTTGGGTTATAAAAAGCTAAAACAAACATAAAGGAACGGGGTGACTTCTCCTTACATAGCACAAATTGCACCTAAGCAGCCCACAAACAACAAAATGGTCCAAAAAAAGTGAACCCTTGGATCACACATAAAATTTCAATTTATATAAAAAAATGAGGTTACACCGCCCTGGGTCATGGGCGTGACAGGGAGGCGTGTAGGGCTGGCATGTTGGAGAGGCCGAAAATCTGGTGACAGGTTGACTTTTGGGATCTTCTGGAAGTTTCACAACGCGGTCATAGGTGTGATGAAATGATACGGGCATGTAGGAGGGGCGTGACTAGTGAAGGCATGCTGCAGGCGTCGAGTCTTTTCCTTGCTCGAGGCATTGAGTCCTTGCCTTGTAGGAGGCGTCGAGTACTTTGGCTTGCAGGAGAAGTCGTGGACACGTGGCAGCAGGAGGTCGGCAACAACTGATTTTGAACTTGCTTGACATGGGAATGTATTGTTGGGCACGAGCGTCTTCACTCTCTATTTCATGAATTATCAGCGGGTAGCAGTTTTCCACATGTATCAAAGTGACACTCCGCGGTCACGGGCGTGACTGAAGTGATACAGATGTGTACTTTGAAAATTTCACATTTTAAACAACATTTTTTGGAAAAAATAAATAAGTCAAGTTAGAAGGGAATATACAAAAAGAAACATTTTATTGATGCATAAAAGCTAAAAACAATGAGAATAACCTAAAATGAACTAAATAAAGTACTAAAAAAATACAAATATTTACAACTCATCAAATACCCCCATACATAAGCTTTTGCTATTCTAGAGAAAAAGTTTGAGATAAACTTATAAGGAATTGAAAAATTCTAAATTTAGCTACCGCTTGAATTAATTAAAAGAGAGATCTAAATAACCATCAGGGGTATAAAGAGTTAAGTCCTAAAACATGAAAATGATTTAAATAGAGGAAAAGTTTTGGCCAAAAAGACTTCTTGAAGTAACTAAATAGCAAACAAAAATTGTATTCGTTAGCTAACAAAAATGAATTGAAATTACAGAAACTTTAGCTTATAAGAGTTTAAAGGAAATAATGTATTTTAAAAATTATGCTTTCAAAAAATTTTATATTAAGTATAGAGTCATTGAATATGGCTAAGGGTTTGTTTTGGTTTATGAAGAGTGCTTTGGTTTAGAGGTGAGATATTTTTTTATCAAACCTCTAATAAATTTTTCTTTTTAGGTGGATGTTTAGGAAAATGAAATTTCTTTTTTTCCGTGACACATAATTTTTGGAACAACTTCATATTAACGCAATGTATATGTATAAGAGTAATAAATTTTATCCTCTTACTCCATAACATATAATATTTTTAAAATATTGGATGCCTATGTTTACAGAATGAAATTTTATTCCCATGACATATGTCATTTTAAGTATAAAAAGTTTATCATGCCAAGTAAGACATGATAAATATGGGGAGATAGTTTTTTTCAAAAAGAAAACTATATTTTAATAAAAACAATTTTGTGAGCAACTTTGATAAATTGAACATTCCTGTGCTTCAAAAATCTTGAAGTAAACATAATTGAAGTCTAAGGTAGTTTTTTTAACATAATACATGTGTCTCTATTTTAGATAAATTAGAAGTAGTGACTAAAAGAAGTCCCCTATCTTCAGAAAAATAAATAAATTCTTTAAAACTAACCCCATATATTTAAATCTATCAATCTTTAATTAATAAACAAACAAAAAAAATAAAAGATTAATAAAATTCGCTTATATATAAACTTGAAACGAGATTTTTGGAGAGCAGAAAGGTTAAGAATGGTATATTTAATTTTATTTGTTTCATAATAAATTTTTTGGGGGTTTTTAGAGTTATCATCTTTTTGTATATTTTTTTGAATTATTATTTTTTTTGGAATTTTGTGTTTATTTCTTTAATATATACATACTAAAGGAAGAAAAAGGTGCAAAAAAAATGTTTTTTTGAAATTTTATGAGTTTTCTAAATTTTTTTGGTATTTTTCTTAAAAACATTAATCAAAATATTTGCAAGAAAGGAACGAGAAAAAGAAATTATTTACAAAGATGAGAAAAGGGGAAAGTGAAAAGAATATTTACAAAAAATGTTTTATTTAAATATTTAGAAAGTAAAAATATTTTTGGAATTTTTATTTTATATTTTTTTTGCTCTTTTGTTTTATAAACTTTTTTTTTGAGGTTTTGATGATAAAACAAACAATATTTTTTGGAGTTTTAATTTTTTGCATTTTTTTGTTTTGTTTTCATTTTTTATATTTTTAAAAAATTTAGTGAGTGTAGAAAATAAAAGTACAAGAAAGGAAAATACGAAAACACCCTCATACTTAATTCCAACATTGTCCTCAATGTTGCAAGATAAGTATAAGGATCAAAAGAAAATAAAATGCATTATGTACAAAGATAAACAGGGAGGGTAGAAACTTCCCTGGAACTTGTTCGTGGAGGCCCATTTAGAAACCCTGCATTGTTAAAAACAAATAGCAAAAACAAATAAATAAAGAAAGAGCGAAAAAGATAAACATGAGTTGTCTCCCAGAAGTGATTTGTTTATAGTCGTGTAGCTTGACTAAATTGGCGGGGTTATATTTCGAGGAGGGTTATGGTTTTTTTATACCGCCCACAGGATCGCTGCTATATATAACTTTAAACAATGACCATTTACTTTAAACGAGCCTTTTTCCGTGTGGGAGAATAGTACGGTATTATATGGCCAAGTCTCTTCAACTTTAAAGATGCCGGACCACCGTGATTTTAATTTACCCGAAAAAAGCCTAAGACGTGAATTATAAAGAAGGACAAGATCGCCCGAAGAAAAAATATTTTGGGGCCTAATTTTTAGATCGTGATAGAATTTATAACGCTCCTTATGGAATTTATTACTCTCACAAGAATTCGCACGCCATTCATCGAGTTCATTTAGTTGCAGTTTTCTATTTTGCGAGGCTAAGTTAGCGTCGAAATTTACGAGTTTTAAAGCCCAAAGTGCATGATGTTCTAGTTCACGGGGAGATGACACGCTTTGTCATAGACTAATCAATACGACGTAAAACCAATTGCAGTTTTGTATGCTGTACGATACACCCATAACGCGTCGTCAAATTTGACGAACCAATCTTTCCTATTAATTGAAACGGTTTTTTCTAATATTTGCTTAATCTCTTGATTTACTACGTTAACTTGGCCACTAGTTTGTGGGTGGTAAGGGGTGGCAAGTTTGTGTGTGACTCCGTATTTAGCTAACGTATTAGCCATTTGGATGTTATAGAAATACATTCCCCTATCACTCACAGTAGCTCGAGGAGCGCCGAAGCGAGAAAATAATTTTTTAGAATGTGAACGACGACTCGCTCATCATTGGTGGGGAGAGCTTGCGCTTCCGCCCACCTTGATACGTATTTGACCGCCACTAAAATGTACCTATTTTAAAAGATGGAGGTAGGGGCCAACAAAATTGATGCCCCACAAATCGAAGACTTCGCACTCTAAAAATAAATTTTGGGGCATCTCTTCATGACAAGAGATGTTACCCGACCGCTTGCAGCTATCGCAGGAGTGCACAAAAGTGTGAGCGTCTTTGAAGAGAGTGGGACAAAAGAAGCCCGCCTCTAGCACCTTCCGCGCGGTCCAGTTAGCTTGATGATGCCCACCGGCCAGGCCCTCATGGCAGTGCCTTAGTATTTGTGTGCACTCCATGCCCGTGACGCATCATCACACCACTTGATCCACAAATATACGAAAAAGGAAAGATCCCATAGAAATTTTTCAAGGCAGAAAAAAATTTCTTCTTTTGCTGACTTGAAATGTCTTTTGGGAGCACCCGCGCAACTAAATAGTTTTCAAAATCTACGAACCAAGACGTGGAAGATGGAATTGTATTTATGGCAAGAAGGCGTTCCTCGGGGAATCTGTTATCTCTGTCAGATTCGATGAGCGCTTCCACACCCGGATTTTCTAAAAGGGAGAGGTGGTCGGCTGCTAAATTTTCCGCACCTTTCTTATCCCGGATCTCCAAATCAAACTCTTGTAGGAGGAGAACCCGTCAAAGTAGGTGTGGCTTGGCGTCCATTTTAGCAAATTAATATTTTAAGGCGGAGTGGTCATTAAATACGATAACTTTAGATAGCGTTATATGTGAGCGAAACTTATCGAACGCAAAAATGACGGCTAAGAGTTCCTTTTCTGTCATCGTGTAATTTCCTTGTGTGGAAGTGAGCATCTTGCTTGCATAACAAATGGGGTGAAAGTATTTGTTTATGCGTTGGCCAAGAATGGTACCTACGGTAATATCACTAACGTCACACATTATTTCAAACGGAAGGGACCAATTAGGCGCTACAAAAATTGGCGAATTTATAAGTCTTTATTTCATAAAATTAATAGTGGACTTGCATTCGCTACTAAAGACAAAATGTGGTTCCTTTTGGAGGAGGTGAGTAAGCGACTTTGTTATCTTAGAAAAATCTTGAATAAAACGCCTATAAAAGCCCGCGTGGACCAAGAAACTTCTAATAGATTTTAAGCTAGAAGGCGGGGGAAATTTTTCGATAATTTCGACCTTGGCCTTATCGACCTCCATCCCCTTAAACGAAATCTTATGTCCGAGGAGAAAATCATCTCGAACCATAAAGTTACATTTTCCCCAATTTAAAAAGAAATTTGTGTCCTCGTATAGTTGAAGGACAAAATCTAAATTTTTAAGCCAATCCGGAATGAGCATCCGAATACGGAGAAGTCATCCATAAAGACTTACATAATATCTTCTACCAGATTGCCAAATATCGCCAGCATACATCTTTAGAATGTTGTTGGCGCGTTGTAGAGGCCAAATGGCATTCTTCGGTATGCGAAGGTGCTAAATGGGCTGGTAAAAGTTATTTTCTCTTGGTCATCATGGGAAATAGGGATTTGGAAAAACCCCGATAAACCATCGAGAAAACAATAGTATGGATGACAAGATAGATGCTCGAGAATTTGGTCTAAAAATGGCAGTGGGAAATGGTCCTTATGAGTGACATCATTTAGTTTTCTATAATGGATGCGCGCCCACCAACCCGTAATAGTACGAGTTGGGATGATTTCGTTATGCTCATTCTCCACTACAGTTAGACCATCCTTTTTGGGCACGACATGCGCGAGGCTAACCCATGCATTGTCAAAAATAGGGTAGATAATTCTCACATCTAATAACTTTATTATTTCGGCTTTAACGACGTCTTTAATGTTTGTATTAAGACACTGCTGTGGCCGAATGGTTTTGTGGCAATTATCATTTAGGAAAATCTTATTGGTGCAAAAAGAGGGGTTAATCGTGTTGAAATATGGAAATCGGTCTCTGTGGAGTTCAGGGTCCCTAGAAAGGGGTGGCCTCACACTTACTGCACTCGGGCGAATGTCACTGACCAAAGGCTCAGGAAATTAGGAACAGACCCTCGGCTCTAGCACGAAGGTCCCACCTCACACCCGGAAGACCTTGGAGATCTCCCCCTCCCTAGCTAATGCTTAGCTAGGTGCCTTGGAGGATGAAGAGATAGTGAAGAAGTTATCATCTCCAAGGCACCCCTAAGGGCCTATTTATAGTTTTCTGGGAATGGCCTGCAAATAACCAACATCCACTGCTCTGAAAATTACCAAATGCCCCTGGATTGGCCCGCCAACATCCAAATCCCGCTGTTTCAAGTGGCTAATTGCAGTCCACCATGGGTAGTCCCTAAAGTCGGGCGAGCTGGCGGTTAAGCGATAAGCGGGGGTGGCCTGGGCGAACAGGCAGCCTACGAGTGGCGACCTAGCGACCTGCTCGGCCACTAGGCAGGCTAAAGTTGGGCGAGCTGCGACCTGCTTGGCGAGACGGCGACCTGGTTGGCGAGCCGCGGCCTGACGAGCTGCGGCCTGCATGGAAAGCTGCGGAGGCCTGGTTGGCGAGACGCGGCCTGGCGAGTTGCGGCCTGCTTGGCGAGATGGCGGCATGGTTGGCGAGATGCAACATGGCGAGCTGCGGCCTGCTTGGCGAGACGACGGCCTGCTTGGCGAGCTACGGCTGCCTGGTTAGCGAGATGTGGCCTGGCGAGCTACGACCTGCTTGGCGAGACGACGGCCTAGTTGGCGAAACGCAACCTGGCGAGCTGCGGCCTTCTTGGCGAGACGACGGACTTGTTGGCGAGACGTAACCTGGCGAGCTGCGGCCTACTTGGCGAGTTGCGAAGTGCTTGGCAAGACGCGACCTGGCGATCTGCGGCTTACTTGGCAAGTTGCGGCCTGCTTGACAAGACGGCGGCCTGGTGGTTGGAGACTTGGTCGACTCCTCAAAGGGGTCGGGGGGAGGGGGACAAATATTTCCTCCCTCTACTAGTATGTACACAATCCCCGCTCTTTTTGAGCAGGTTCCACGCTCGGAAAGAAACGTCCAACCCAACATATTCGCTGCGTAGCCTTCTTGGAGCCGAAAACTCTTGTCCTCCGGGGGGGGTCAATCTGTCCAGCCAACTAATGGAGCCTGGGTGATGAGACGACCTCGGGGTAGAAAACACTTGGCCTCCCCGAGGGGTCAACCTGTCAAGCTAGCTAATGGGAGCCTGGATGACGAGACGGCCTCGGGGTAAAAAAACATTTCGCCTCCCCGAGGGGTCAACCTGTCATGCCAGCTAATGGGAGCTTGGGTGACGAGACGGCCTCGGGGTAGAAAACACTTGGCGTCCCCGAGGGGTCAACCTGTCAAGCCAGCTAATGGGAGCCTGGATGATGAGACAGCCTCGGGGTAAAAATACTTGGCCTCCCCGAGGAGTCAACCTGTTAAGCAAGCTAATGGGAGCCTGGATGACGAGACGGCCTCGGGGTAAAAATACTTGGCCTCCCCGAGGGGTCAACCTGTCAAGCGAGCTAATGGCAGCCTGGATGATGAGATGGCCTCAGGGTAAAAACACTTGGCCTCCCCGAGGGGTCAACCTGTCAAGCCAGCTAATGGGAGCCTGGATGATGAGACGGCCTTGGGCTAAAAAACACTTGGCCTCCCTGAGGGGTCAACCTGTCACGCCAGCTAATGGGAGCCTAGGTGATGAGACGGCCTCGGGGTAAGGTCTACTCAACCCTCCGAGAGATCAACCTGCCCTGCCAGCTAGCGGGAGCCTGACAATGGAATCATCTCGAGGTGAGATCTACTCACCCCTCCGAGAGATCAACCTGCTCTGCTAGCTATTGGGATCCTGGCAGTGGAATCATCTTGAGGTGAGGCCTACTCACCCATCTGAGAGATCAACCTGCCCTGCCAGCTAGTGGGAGCCTGGCAGTGGAATTATCTCAGGGTAAGGCCTACTCACCTCTCCGAGAGATAAACCTGCCCTGCCAGCTAGTGGGAGCATGGCAGCGGAATCATCTTGAGGTGAGACCTACTCACCCCTCCGAGAGATCAACCTGCCCTGCCAGCTAGTGGGAGCCTGACAGCGGAATCATCTCGAGGTGAGGCCTACTCACCCCTCCGAGAGATCAAACTGCCCTGCCAACTAGTGGGAGCCTGACAGCAGAATCATCTCGGGGTAAGGTCTTTCATGGATCAGAAATATTTTCTAGCGATCCATGTCATCAATCATAGTTGATACAATGCAAGCAAAGTTCATTACAAGAGATGATCCACTTCTTTCCTACTTCCCTCTTCACTCAAGAATCATCGGATCCATCCCCGTGTGCCCACATCAACCATGTCCTCACATCTCTCCCATGCCGCATCGGGTTGGACTTCTTCAATCCGCACCAGATCTTGTGCTTGTTGAGGCTGTAGTGGCTGTGGTGTCGGAGCTCTTGTCCTTCTCAACTCCAGGAATTCGGGGCAAGTAGCTGTTCCATGGCCTTCCTCCTGGTGGAACTCATAGTAGGGCAACTCTACTCTGGCTCTTCTCCTTCCCGCATGGTTCCTTCTCCCCCTTCGACCAATCTCCATCGCTTGCTGCGATGGGGCTAGGAGCTGCTTAGGGGCTTGCCTTTGGAAGTTGAACATCCGTTGGACTCCATGAAAAACCCCCCTACCTTGGATGTGACCTCTTCCTGGACCCTGAACGGGTCCTCCCAATTGCCTCCAACCTGACTCTAGACCTTCTTGAGGTCCCTGGAGCCCCTGATCTCTCTACTCATCTCTCATTCTTCCCTCCTGATGCCTTGAGCCACCTTGCTCCTTCGACTCTGCCTCTATCAATCTTGCTAACTTCTTGACAAATGCCGGCTTTGTCACCTCAGTTGATATCTCCTCTGCCGCCCTTTCCAACAGCTCGTCGAAGGAAAGGGGGGCCTTTCGGGTCAGGCTCATCTTGAAGAACCCCTCGCGCAACCCCACCGTGAATGCCATCTGGAGGGCATACCCAGGCATCTCCTGGATATCCAGGATCTCCTCTTGGAACCTGTCACTGTAATGGGACAGCGACTCCTCAGCCCCCTACCTTATCAGGAAGATGGACTCATGACTCTTTTTCCTCTTCTTGGAGGTGGAGAAGAGAAGCTGAAAGCTCTGACTCAAGTCCTCAAACCCATAAATTGATCTCGATGGGAGTTGGTGGAACCAGTCTCTTGTCTTGTCCTTCAACGTGATCGCGAAAAGGCTACACTTGAAGACATCCGTCATCTGCCTAATGGAGATGACATCCTCAAACCACTGTAGGTGCTTGACGGGGTCATCCTTCCTGGTATAGTAAGCCATGTCGGGCTCTCTGAACCCCTCAGGAATGGGAGCTGAGATGATCAGCTCGCTGAAGGGTGACCCTCTGAGGGGTGGTCTCGCCACCTCTACTCGCGCGACCAGCTCGCCTGGAAGTCTGGCACTCGTCGGGCTGGAGAATAACTCCCGACAGGTGAGGTCTCGCTCGATCCCATCTCCCATCCTCTCCTTCCCAGGCCTTCTTCCTGGTATACTTCCTTCTCCCCCTACTGGGGTCACCTCACCTAGACCCCTGAGAGTCGACTCGTCTAGAGGGGGGGGGGAGCTAGCTCCTGGGAGGTTGGAGTGAAGCTGCCACCCCTAGGAGCAATACTTCGCAACATCTCTATGATGCCTTGGATGGATGCCATGAACTCTTCCCTCCCCACAAAGGGTCCTGGGTTGGGGAACTCGCCGAGATCATCACTATCTCCCTGATCTCTATCCATGACACTCTCCCGAGATATTTTGTGCTGGTCACTCTCCACGCTCACCGCACTAAGATGTTGAAACCGAGAAATTGGTCTTTGTGGAGTTCGGGGTCCCTATAAAGGGGTGACCTCACACTTACTGCACTTGGGCGAATATCACAGACCAAAGGCTTAGGAAACTTGGAACAGATCCTCGGATCTAGCACGAAGGTCGCACCTCACACCCGGAAGACCTTGGAGATCTCCCCCTCCCTAGATAATGCTGAGCTGGGTTCCTTGGCGGATGAAGAGAGAGTGAAGAAGTGATCCTCTCCAAGGCACCCCTAAGGGCCTATTTATAGTTTTCTGGGAATGGCCTGCAAATAACCAACCTCCTCTACTCTAAAAATTACCGAAATACCCCCGGATTGGCCTGCCAACAGCCAAATCCCGATGTTATAAGCGGCTAATTGCAGTCCACCAGGGGTAGTCCCTCAAGACGGGCGAGCTGGCGATTAGGCGAGAAGCGAGGGGGGGGGGCCTGGGCGAACATGCGGCTTGCGAGTGGCAACATGGCGGCCTGCTCGGCCACTAGGCGGGCTGAAGCCGGGCGAGCTGCGGCCTGCTTGGCGAGTTGCGGCCTGGCTGGCAAGACGACGGCCTGGTTGGCGAGCTGCAGCCTAGCGAGCTGCGGCCTGCTTGGCGAGCTGCGGTGGCCTAGTTGGCGAGTTGCAGCCTGGCGAGCTGCGGCCTGGGTGGCGAGATGGCGGCCTGGTTGGCGAGACGCGGCCTGGCGAGCTGCGGCCTGCTTAGCGAGACGGAGGCCTTGTTGGCGAGCTGCGGTGGCCTAGTTGGCGAGACGCGACCTAGCGAGCTGCAACATGCTTGGCGAGACGACGTCCTAGTTGGCGAGACGCGGCCTGGCGAGGTGTGGCCTTCTTGGAGAGACGGCGACCTGGTTGGCGAGATGCGTCTTGCTTGGCGAACTGCGGCCTGCTTGGCGAGACGTGGCCTGGTGAGCTGCGGCCTGCTTGGCGAGCTGTGGCCTGCTTGGCAAGACAGTGAACTGGTGGTTGGAGACCTGAGCGACTCCTCAAAGGGCCCGGGGGGGAGACAAATATTTCCTCCCCCTACTAGTATTTACGCAGGTCCACCCAAAATTTGCCTCTAGTAGTGCAAAACTCCCAAAAATCTTAAAAACGTGCACCAAGTTTTGCGCCTTGTTTGGGGCCCTCTCTTTGCGAATACGGGGTTGTACAAATCCCCTTTAAATCATAAATTTGCCACGTATTTGCATGGCAATGTTTAAGCAAAACTACCAATAAATCAGAAGTCTCCGAATCGCTCAAACACAAGGAAATGATAACGGGAAGTGTTTCAACTTTTCCTAAAAATGCATATTTGAGAGATTCATGTAGAAGTTTTAGTTCTAGACAGGGCAGTTATTCTAATGAGGTTTTAATCTTAATATCTTTTGATCCAAATGGTTTGAAAGATAAATTTGTATAGTCATCCTCTACAGAATTACAATTTTTGAGGGAGAAAACAACATCGTTTAAAAAGATAGACTCGAAAATATGAGAAGAACGGTCTCTGAAATAAGTATCTTAATTATAATAAAAGGCATCGCTCGATGACGAGTTTTCCATCGAGGGGTTAATAGAAAATATTACCTCATCATTTCCTACCCGAAAGAGGAGATGACCATTACTCACATCAATTAATGTGCGGGAGGTGACGAGAAAAGGGTGACCGAGTATAATTAGTACATTGGTGTCCTCCTCGATGTCCAAGATGACGATGTCTACCGGAAAGATAAAATTATCAACTCGGACAAGAAAGCCCTCCACTACCCCAATGGGGAACTTAACCGAGCGATCCTCTAGTTGGATACGCATTTTAGTAGGGGCCGGATTGCCCAAACCTAATTTTTTGAAAAGCGAGAACGTCATTAAATTAATGCTCACGCATAAATCTGCTAAAGCGTATTTTACTAATATTTTACCAAAAAGGCACGGGATGGAAAACCTTCTCTGGTCATTTCGTTTTAAGGGAAATTTATTAGTAAGAGCTGCCGAGCACTCTGCATTGAGGGAGATATGCAAAATATTCTCTAATTTTTGTTTGTTAGAAAGGAGTTCTTTTTAATACTTTGTATACTTAGGCATCCATGATATTGCCTCACAGAAGGGCACATTAATATGAATCTATTTTAATAATAAAATAATTTTTTTGTATTGCTCGTCCTTATGCTCATTATTTAATTTATGCAAATATGACAACGACGTATTTAAATTGATTTTTTCGTTTAAAATCGGTAAAGGTTGCATAATCGAAGATGAGGGAAGATGGGTCAGAGGAGAAATATATACCTGCGGATCGATCCGTTTTGGATCGACCACCTCCTTACCACTACAGAGGGTTGTAGTGTTAATATTTTCTGGAGGGTTGGGATTCGTGTTCCCTGGCAACGCCCCTTGCGCACATTCTGACATCATCCGTGCCTGCTGTCCATCCTGTAATTCTACATTTTTAGTGATCCGGCGATGTTTTGTATATTGGCTCGTTGGACGCAATATATCTAGAAAAATTATCCACCATCAGAAAAGGTTTCTGAGGAGGAGGAGAAAATCCGGGCGCTATAGGGTTAGGTGGGCGCTTCACGTTGTTCGCATTACTCCATGAGAAATTGGGGTGATTCCTCCAACCAGGATTATAGTTGTAACAATAAGGGTTGGTATTGGGGTTGAAGGAAGGTGAATCCAAATTTCCAATGTAGGCAACAAACTCTTCAGCTATGCAGATGTTATTAGCATTATTATTATTATTATTCGCCCAAGGCGAAGTGGAGGAGGAAGCAGCTATCTCTGCCACCTGCTTTGTTAGCCTTTCAAATTGAAGGGCTAAGTGAGCTATGGCATCCACTTCGAAAAGGCAAGCTGCCTGCTTCGGACGTCCCCACGGGACATTCCACTAGTAGGCATTCATGGCCAACTCTTCAATAAGAGCTTGGGCGGCTTCGAGGGTTTTGTTATTTAGAGTGCCTCCGGCTGCCGTGTCAATCATTTGACGCGTTTGATAATTTAAGCCATTATAAAAAATTTGGACCTGCAACCATTCTGGCAGCGTGTGGTGTGGGTTGTAACATCCCATTTCGTGTTAGGCCCCTCACACGTATTTTCAGTAAAGGGAGTTGACCCGGGCTCGGGGTGCGCCAGACTCGACTAGTAAAATTTGTCAGATATCATCACGGATATCCGACGAATTCGTCGAGTATGGCTTGTGAGTTGAGACCAATACTATTAGTCTAATATCGTCACGAATATCCGACGAATTCATCGAGTATATGGACTTAGAATGTTTTCTGATCTCAGGGCGTTGAGTGTGTTGAGTGAACTCATCGCGACATTTAGTGTGTTGAGTGCGCTAAATGCCATTCGATGAACTATACTGAGCGGTTGAGTGGACTCAACACCACTCAACACCATTTGACTTAGAATATTTCTGGAAACTACTGCCGTCGAGTGTATTGAGTAAACTCAATGCCATTCGACGAACTAGGCTGAGGAATTAAGTGGACTCAACACCACTCAACGCCATTTGACTTAGAAAATATCTGGGATGATTGGGGTCGAGTGCATTGAGTGTACTTGATGCCATTAGCTGAAAGGCATCAAGTGCGTTGAGTGCACTTGATGCCATTCAATGCTTTTACTCAGAATTAGTCTGAGAGCTGTGTCGTCAAGTGCGTTGAGTGAACTCGACGCCACTTTACGATTCGTCAAGTAAGGAAGGTATACTAGAGGATTTTAACTTTGAGAGTGATGTACTTATATATGGCATTGAGTGGTCAAGATGAATCTCGACGATTCGTCGAGTAAGTGTATGATACTCGACGATTCATTGAGTAAGGGTTGCTTACTCGATGAATTTGACTTAGCAGATTTTCTCGCACGGTCTGCTTGCTGTCATATGCCCGGTCTGAACCAAATTTTAGGAATTGCGCCAATACAATTTAATTTGAAGCATCCTTTCAATATGACATCTTTAAAGAAGTAATAAGCGGTCCAATGACAGGCCGACACGTGGCAAAGCAGTTAACCCTAATTTCTCATTATAAAAGAGACTTGCGGAAAACCCTAGTCGTCACTTTGTCATTTTGTCGAGTCGTTACTGTTCAATCCAGGCATAAGCGGAAGGAACAACAAGTGTCGCCGGAGTCGGATTTTTATGGAGGAAAAGTCTCCCCCTTTCTTCCCCGTAAAGAACAACACCAACAACGAGAAAAGATGCCGCCAAGGAGAGTGATGAGATCCATGGCCGGAATCACCGGAAATGATCTGAGTTTCCTACCCTCTCCCTTGGTGCTAGATCTCTAGTTATTTCTACGAGAGATATCGACTCAAAAGAGTTTTGAATTGCGAGAGGATGATTTCCTACTAAGAAACCATGCTAGGGATTGTGCCCTAGAGATTTGATGTCTTCAAGCTCTCCACACTTCTTTGTGAAGATGGTGGGCTTGGTTTCGTGAAAAGATATGGACTATTGAGGGTGAATAACGGAGGAGGAAGTTCTATGTATAACTTTGAATATATGTCTAAAGGAAGAAGATGAACCGATGTCGTTCATCTTGCTTTAAGATGCATGTAGAAATTTGTTTTCTTTATGCATCGAACTTCAAGGGAATTTTCGGCTATGATACACCCAGATCTGGGCTTTTGACTAGAGATGAAAGTCGTAGCCCTTGGAAAGACCTTTCCAACGGATAGTTACACGCCTTCATAATTTTTAGGGGAAAGTTTTTCGATAATTTCTACTTTGGACTTATTGACCTTCATCCCCTTAGACAAAATCTTGTGGCCGAGAACCAAACCTTTTCAAACCATAAAGTTACCCTTTTCCCAATTTAAAACAAGATGCGTGTCCTCACATCGTTGAAGGACACTTTGGTCTGAAGATACCATCCCCTTTTCCCAATTTAAGATGTATGCTGGCGATCTAAATTGCGAAGACAAGACGGGAAAGAGCATCCAAAAATAGAGAAGTCATCCATAATGTCTCCTATCAGCTCGCCAAAGATCGCCATCATACATCTTTGGAATGTAGCTGACATATTACAGAGGACAAATGACATTCTTCGGTATGCGAAGATGCCAAATGGGCTGGTAAAAGTTGTTTTTCTTTTGGTCATCGGGGGAAATGGGGATTTAGAAAAACCCTGATAAGCCATCAAGAAAACAAAAGTATGGACGACCGGATAAACGCTCCAGAATTTGGTCTAAGAATGGTACTGGGAAATGGTCCTTATGGGTGGAATCTTTTATTTTTCTATAATCGATGTGCACCTGCCAACCAATAACAGTACGAGTTGGGAAGAGTTCATTATGCTCATTTTCCACTACGGTAAGACCGCCCTTTTTGGGCACGACATGAACGAGACTAACCCATGCACTATTCGATATAGGATAAATAATCCCCGCATCTAATAATTTAATAATTTCAGACTTAACGACATCTTTCATGTTTGGGTTAAGACGTCGCTGTGGCTGAATAGTTTTGCGACAATTATCGTTAAGGAAAATCTTATAGGTGCAGAAACAGGGGTTAATCCCTTTTAAATAAGAAATTTGCCACGCAATTGCGTCGCGATGTTTAAGCAAAACTTCTAATAAATTGAAAGACTCTGAATCACTCAAATGTGAAGAAATGATAACGGGAAGGGTATCATCTTTTCCCAAAAAGGCATATTTTAGTGATTCGTGTAGGGGTTTGAGTTTTAGGCAGAGCGGTTCTTCTAACGAGGTTTTAATTTTAATGCCTTTCGATCCAAAAGATTCGAAAGACAAATTTTTAAAGTTATCCTCGTCGCAGTTAAAGTTTTTGAGCGCAAAAATGTCGTCGTTTAAAAAAGTAGACTCGAAAATAGGGGAAGAACAATCTCCGAAATAGGTATCTAAATTATAACAAAAGTCATCGATCGATGACGAGTCTCCTATGGAGGGATTAATAGATAAAGTAACCTCATCATCTCTAACCCAAAGGAGGAGACGACCGTTACTTAAGTCAATTAATGCGCGGGAGGTGGCGAGAAAAGGGCGACCGAGTATAATTGGTAAATCGGTGTCCTCCTCGACGTCTAAGATGACAAAGTCTACCGGAAAGATAAACTTATCAACTCGGACAAGAACGTCCTCCACTACCCCGACGAGAAACTTAACCAAGCGATCCTCTAGTTAGATTCGTATTTTAGTAGGGGCCGGAGGGCCCAAATCTAATTTTTGAAAGAGCGAGAACGACATCAAATTAATGCTCGGGCCTAAATCTGCAAGAGCATATTTTACTAATATATACCCAAAGAGGCACGGGATGGAGAACCGTCCCGGGTCATTTCTTTTAAGGATAAATTTATCAGTAAGAGCAGCCGAGCATTCTCCGTTCAGAGATATATGAGAAATATTTTCTAATTTTTGTTTATTAGAAAGAGGTTCTTTTAAATATTTCGAACACTTAGGCATTTGCGAGATCGCCTTGTAGAAGGGAACATTAATATGAATTTATTTTAATAAGAAAATAAATTATTTATACTGCGCGTCCTTATGCTCACTATCTAACTTATGTGGATACGACAAGGGCGTTTTAATAATTTTTTCGTTTAAAATTTGTAAAGGCAGCGTAACCGAAGAAGGGGGAAGAGGGGTCGAAGGTGAAATATGTACCTGTGGATCGATCCGTTTTAGATCGATCACCTCCTTTTTGCTATAGAGGGTTATAACATTGATATTCTCCCGCAGATTTGGTTTCGTGTTTGATGGCAGTGCCCCGTGTGTGCGCTCGAACATCATTCGCGCCAGCTGTCCAACCTGGAGTTCTAAGTTTTTTAGCGATCCGGTGATGTTCCGGATATTTGATTCATTGGACGCTATGTATTTAGAAAACTTTTCCTCCATCGGAGAGGGTTTTGGAAGTGGGGGAGGTGGCAGAAATCCGGGCGCAAAAGAATTGGGCGGGCGCTGCGCATTGTTCGCGTTACTCCATGAGAATTTGGGGTGGTTCCTCCAACCCGGATTATAGTGATTACTATGAGGGTTGTTGGTGTTGAAGGAAGGTCGCCCAGGATTTCCCACGTAGTCTACGAACTCTTCTACTACGCTGACATTAGAGGGAATCGCCAAAGGCGGAGTTTAGGAGGTAGCAGACATCTCCACCACCTGCTTCGTAAGTCTTTCAACTTGAAGTGCTAAGTGGACAGTGACATCCACTTCGAAGAGGCCGGCAACCTGCTTGGGATGTCCCCGCGGGACGTACCATTGGTAGGCGTTCATGGTAATCTCTTCGATAAGAGCATGGGTAGCCTCAGGGGTCTTATTATTCAGGTTACCCCTGACAGCCCCGTCAATCATTTGACACGTCTGATAGTTAAGCATATTGTAGAAGATTTGGACATGCAGCCACACAGGCAGCGCGTGGTGCAGACACCTCATGATGAATTCTTTAAACTGCTCCCAAGACTTAAATAGAGACTCGATATCATTTTGCACAAACGAAGAAATGTCTTCCCGTAACTTTACAGTTTTGGCGGGCGGAAAATACTTCGTTAAGAACCGTTCTGTAAGCTTGGCCCAGGTGATGATACATACTCGTGGGAGGGAATTCAACCACGTCTTAGATTTGGATCTTAAGTAAAATGGAAAAAGGTGCAAACGAATAGCGTCATCTGTGACGCCATTAATCTTAAAAGTATTGCAGATTTCCAAAAACAAATAGATAAATGAACCTTCGGGTCCTCCTCCAGCTATCCATCGAAATGCACGACATTTTGGATCATTTGGATAACGCTCGATTTTATTTCAAAATTATTGTTTGCCACCGTCGGACGAACAATACTTGAACCAGTATCGTCCAAATTCGGCCGAGCGTAATAAGACATTGTATGCCCTGAGGCCGCGTTCGGATTAGGGTCGGCCATAACAATGACAGTGGGTTCTCCGATGGATTCTTCGGGATCCAAAGAGATATTTCGGTGTTAAGATCGAATACGCGCAAGTGACCATTCGATCACAGTATCGAAATCCAAATTTTCAGACTCCGAAGGTTGTCCACGGGTCATACACCCTAAAATATAAATTAACTAAATGACTTTTTTTTGGATTTCTAAGTAAAGTTTTTAATTTTTTTAGTTTTTAGAAAAATTGGTAAAAGTAATAGACTATGGAATTCGAAATAACAACTTGAAGGCTCCCGCCTGTCATGCGGGTGACCCAGTTCGAGAGTATAGTGGTTGTGGAAAGAGAAAACAAGTAGACCAAAAATTTGGAGTAACAAAATTTTTATTATCAAAAAAGGTATTTATTACAAAGGTATGACCTCTCTTTTATAGAATGGAGGATATAAGAGAGATTACAAATAAGCAATGTGAGACTAACAATTACAGGAACAAGCATCTATACAAAGCCGCATAAGCCGCGCGGTTAGACTAACTGCTCGACAACTATAATGTGTAGAAGACAACCCGACAATATCTTCAAGTCGACATAACAAGCCACTAGGAGAAGCCGCCAGACTGCCAGACACCAATCATCAACAGCCCGGCTACCAAGCCGCTGGGAGAAGCCGCTAGACAACCAGACACCAATCATCAACAGCCCGGCTACCAAGCCGCTAGGAGAAGCAGCCAGACCGCTAGACAAACTGCCAGACCGCCCGTTCTCCATACTGCAACACTCCCCCTCAAGTTGGAGCATAGATATCAAACATGCACAACTTGTCGCAAATGTGAAACAAGGAAGCGGACACCGGCTTGGTGAAGATATCTGCCAACTCGTTGTCGGAAGTGACAAACGGAGTACAAATCTATTTCTTCAAAATCTCTTCTCGAATAAAATGACAGTCGACTTCTATGTGTTTTGTTCTCTCATGAAAGACCAGATTTTTGGAGATGTATATCGCAGCTTTGTTGTCGCAGAACATTGGAAGAGGATAGTTGTAGACCTCACCTAAGTCAAGCATGAGAGCTCGTAATCACTTTAACTCACATGTGGTCGACGTCATACTATGATATTCCTCTTCTGCACTAGACATGGAGACAACATACTGTTTCTTGCTCTTCCAGCTCACAAGATTTCCTCCAACAAATGTGCAAAAGCCCGATGTTGACTTGATGTCTCCTTTATCATCAACATAGCTCGAATATGAGTACGCTTCAACCCTCAAGTGACCATTCTTCTAAAAAAGCAATCCTTTCCCTTGGGCTGCTTTGACATACTCCAATATCCTCAGGACTGACTATAAATGGCACTCCCTCGGAGCTTGCATGAATTGGCTAACCTTGCCTAGAGCATAGGAGATGTCAGGTCTGGTCACCATGAGATAAATGAGATTTCCCACCAGACGCTGGTACCTCATAGTATAAGATAGAGGAGGCAAGTCATCTGTCCAAGTTTTGTCTTCTCCAGTAGCCATGAGACATCGGGCAGGTTTAGCAATAGTCAACCCTGCCTCTTTTAGTAAATCAAGAGCATACTTTTGTTGGGAGAGGACCAAAGAGTTGGGCTTCCGAGATATTTCAATCCCTAGAAAATAATTGGGGGAGCTCATATCCTTCATGACTAGGTGTTGACGGAGGTGTTTTTTTGTCAAAGCTACCCCAGCCTGGCCATCGCCAGTTAGAAGAATATCATCCACATATACAACAAGAACCACTATACTAGAGGATGTTTTGCGGATGAATAAGGAGTGATCAGCTGAACTTCTTGGAAAACCAATGGTCGCAACAATGCAGCTAAACTTGTCAAACCAAGCTCGAGGGTTTTACTTTAGGCCATAGGTGGCCTTCTTCAGCCGACATACTCGTGTCTCCCCCTGAGCAACATACACAGGAGGTTGCTCCATGTAAACGTCCTCCTGAAGATCACCATAGAGAAAGACATTCTTGACATCCAGCTGGGAAATGGGCCAATCTATGTTGACATCCACAGATTGAAGAACCTGAATGGTGCTGAGATGAGCAACAGGAGAGAAGGTGTCAAAGTAATCAACACCATAAGTCTGAGTAAAGCCTTTGGCAACTAGCCGGGCCTTGTATCGATCCACCCTGCTGTCCGGACGGAACTTCACAACAAAGACCAAGTGACATCCAAACACATCAGTGCCCAAAGGAGGAGGAACAAGGGTCCATGTACCCCTTTCAGTTTGAGTAGCAATTTCCTCATCCATGACAGTATTCTAATGAGGAATAGTAAGAGCTTCCTGGTAGGTGCGGGAAGTGGTAGTGGCAGAGATATCCAAGGCAAACGCCCTGCGAGAAGGAGTTAGTTGATCATAGGAAATAATAACAACTAGCGGGTGTTGGGTACATGTTCGCACCCCTTTCCGAAGAGCAATGGGAAGATCCAGGTTGGCGTATTCCTCAGTTTCTGGAGCACCCATGGCGGAGAGAGCTGGCCTAAGAGTAGAGAGATGGCTGCGGAGAGGAGGTAGATATCTCGGGAGGTGGACAAAGTGGAGTAGATGGTGGAGATGGCGAAGGTGGAGGAATCTCGTCAGGTGTAGAGGGGACGGAAGGGGTGGTATGAGAAGTAGGATCATCCGGTCGAGAAGAGGAGTTGTGAGAGAAGTAGGATGGATTTTCAAAGAAGGTGTCGTCCGCAGAGACAAACAGCTTACGGGCAACTGGGTCAAAGCAAAAATAACCTTTTGAGTGGTAGAGTACCCCAGAAAAACACATTTGGTGGCATGTGGTGAGAGTTTGTCACGTGAGGCTGAGGGAGAGTGCACAAAGGCTATGCACCCAAAGACACGCAGAGGGAGAGGAAATGGATCCTTGCCCAGATAGAGAATGGAGAAGGGGGTTTTGCTATGGAGAATGGTAGAGGGAATGAAATTGATAAGATAGCAGGTGATGAGAACAGCATAGCCCCAATAGGAGCGAGGAACCTGCATTTGAGTCAGCAGAGTGCGCATAACATCAAGTAGGTGACGGTCTTTGCATTCTGCCACGCCATTTTGCTGTGAGGTATATACACATCTAGTTTGATAAACAATACCATGTGTCATACAAAAAGAGGAAAACTCATGACTCAGATATTATTTTGAATTATCAGAGCGAAAGATTTTAATAAAGACCTCAAATTGATTCTTAATCATAAAATAAAAAGATGCCATACATTGAATAATTCAGAGCAATCTTTTAAGCTACACCCAAGTACAACGGGAAAAATCGTCAATAAAAGTTACAAAATATGAACTACCATGACCTACGGTGAGGGTAGGAGCATGTCCCCAGATATCAGAGTGAACTAGATCAAACGGTCGGGAAGATCCACGACCTTGCTTTGGTGGAAAGGAGGAGTGGTGATGCTTGCCAAGCTGACCAGCATCACAGTTGAGAGGAGGACTCTACTGAGCAAGGTAAGGAAGAAGCTGATGAAGAAGTCATGGAGGAGCATGACCAAGATGAAGGTGCCACTGGAGAAGATCCGTAGAAGAGGAGGAGAAGGCAGACAGCGCGGAAATGTTGTAGAGGAAGTAGAGGCCGCCACTCTTAGTCCCAGTAGCAATCGTCTGTTTGGAGCCCGGATCTTGAAAAGAACAAGAAGTAGAAGTGAATGTGACGGAGCACTGTAGTTGCTTGCAAAGAGAAGTAACAGATAACAAATTGCAAGGGAACTTGGACACGTAGAGGGTGTCCGCCAAGCGAAGAGACGGAGTGACGTGGACGACTCCTATTCCATTGACCAGTGAGGTAGAGCCGTCCGCAATGAAGACTGAGGGCAACCGATTATGCTGTTCTAGAAGAGAAAAACACTGCGGATTGCATATCATATGATTGGTAGCACCAGAGTCGATCAGCCATTTACCTTGAGTAGCGACGTGGGCACTACTTGAAGACATGACCACTGAGGCGGACGGCTTCGAAGCGGAGGTAGAAGCATCCCCAGTTGGTCAAAGATGAGGATGCTTCTTCCAGTAGCGGTCAACCGTATGGCCAGTGCGGCCACAATGAGAGCAGAGAAAATGGAAAGCACCGCGGTCACCAGATCGGTGGCTGCGGCCAGCAGAGCCACTCCGCTGAGTCTGGTGAGCATAGTTGTCCGGTTGAGGAGGGGAGGATAATAACGTACGTTATAGGAGAGAGGTAACTGTGGCTATGCAGGCAGTAGTGTCATCCAGGGTGGGAGACTCTGCCTCGCCAAGGATCTGTTGATAGATCATGTCATATGACTCAGGAAGTTGCAGAAGGTAGCACACAACCAGAAGCTCCTTGAAGTGTTTGTGTTGCTCATCTAGATCCGCAGAGAAGGGGCGATTTTGAAGAATTTTGGCTCCGAGAACCTGAACTTGTTTGTAAGCAGCAGTAGGAGACTTGGAGGGACGGGCAAAGAGATCCGCATACAAAGTATAGATGCGAGACGTCTGACCCCCCTTGGAGAGGAGAGCGGCAAGATGAAGCCAAGCAGCCTTGACCGTTTTATCATGACAGATGACGGGTAGGAATTCATTAGAAAGACTGTTAGCCAGCTATGTGCAGACAAGAGCATCGCTGGCATGCCAATCATCAAAGAGAGGAGAGTCTTGCGGAGGAGGGACATCGGTTAGATGATGGCTTTTGCATTGAGAGCAGAGAAGGAAGGTGAAGGAGACACTCCAGTTCGGGTAGTTGGGACCGATGAGATTGGAAACGGTGCCAAGGTTGCCCGAAGGAGTAGGAGGAGTAGGAGGAGTAGGAGGAGGAGCAGCAACGGGAGTAGTGGTGGTAGAGATATCGTATGTTGCCATAGAAGAGAGTAGAGAACAGCGTGAAGAACAAGTCACGGCTAGAAAAGGAGTGCACGATGACTAAGCACAGGTCACGATAAGAAGAACAGGTTGCGGCGACTTAAGAACAGGTCGCGATGAATTAAGAGCAAGAGCGGTTAGAAAAGGAGTGCGAAGCGACTAAGCAAAGGTCGTGGCGACTTAAGAACAGGTCGCGACAAGAATAAAGAGGAATTAGAGAGGTCGTGCACACAAAAGAGCCAACAAAAAGTATAGAAAGAAGCCGCGCGAACGGGGCGCAAACCGGTGGAAGAAACAAGTCGTGAAGATAGGTCACGACAAGAAAGGTCAAGCCGCGCGGATAGGCCGTGCGGACAAAGAGAGCTCACAGAATTAGGAGGAAAAGATCGAGTCCTCTGATACCATGTGCGAACAGATAATAAATAGACCGAAAATTTGGAGTAACAAAATTTTTATTATCCAAAAAGGTATCTATTTCAAAGGTATGACCTCTCTTTTATAGAATGAAGGAGAGAAGAGAGATTACAAATAAGCAATGTGAGACTAATAATTACAGGAACAAGCATCTATACAAGCTGCATAAGTCGGGCGGATAGACTAATCGCCTGACAACTATAATGTTCAGAAGACAACCCGACAATATCTTCAAGTCGCCATAACAAGCTGCTAGGAGAAGCTGCCAGACCGCCAGACACCAATCATCAACAGCCCGACTACCAAGCCGCTGGGAGAAGCCTCCAGACCGCCAGCCACCAATCATCAACAACATGGCTACCAAGCCGCTGGGAGAAGCTGCTAGACTGCCAGACCGCCAGACAAACCGCTAGACCGCACGGTTTCCATACTATAATAGTGGTTAGCATGGTGGGTCCGGATTTCGCTCGACTAATTATAGGTAAGTGCATATTTAGGGGAATATCGAGATCATAAAATTACCGGGAACGGGTTGATTATCTCTACTCCTCCCGGAAGAACTATTATCTTACCGAAAAATTTGTCGGATTTAACTAATTAAAGCAGTTATAAGAAAGTATTGAAAATAGATTTTAAAAAAAGGTCGATGAAGAAATAACACCCGGTATGGAATTGTGTTAGGACTAAAATAGATTTAAATAATTAGAGATCCTAAGTTTCAATTCAATTAAAGGGGAAACTTGGTCGTGGAGGTTCTAAAAGAATGAGCTCACCTATCTCTAGGACTATCGCTCACCTGAACATTAAGACTATTCGACCAAGCTCTCTTCTGACAAAGGACTCCGCTTAATGCTTGCATTACTATAAGAACCTCGCTATTGGGGGGGAACCCAATTCAGAATAATTACGCACCTCCTCTCGTGAGGGTTAGTGCGAAATTCTCTTTACCCAAGGGTGATCAGTCCATACGTACGACCCCTCGGCTAGCATGCATATGGATAACAAAAATAGAGCTCACACATCGATATGTGGTTCTACGCATCGTAAACCTGTGGTAAACCTTAAGTTTTTTTGGGTATTGCATCCACAATAACCCAAATTTGTATGAAGTCGCCCTTGAACTAAGATGAATTAAGTTTGTATTTGATGTCCTTTTTAGTTAATTGTTTGCAGGATAAAATTGCCAAGTGTAGACCAATGTCAGTCTACAATGAGTCACTAAACACATGACAATACAATGTAAACCCTCATTATGTGATCTATAGTTTTAAATCATGTGTAGCCTCTCTATTGGGACACACTTCTTTTTCAAGCAATACAACCATGGGAGAAAAGTTGGTAGTTGTATATCTTGAAGAAATAAAGTTTCATATTTTCAGAAAAATTGCTCAGTGTTTTTCTCGAGTAGAATGTTTTGTACTCTAGATGAAATAAAGCTTGTACTCGAGTTAGACTTGTCATGAATTCAAGTTGCAGAAGCAGTTCTCGAGAAAGCTTACTTAGTGCTGTTCTCGAGAAGGCCCCGTGTACTCGAGTACTCCATGACATTCCTTCTCGAGTTACTTCATTTTCAATCAAAATATTTTCTAAGTCTTTTTCTCGAGAAGCCAAAGTCTTTTTCTCGAGAAGACTATATTTAGTTCTCGAGAAACAGAAAATATTTCTCGAGAGCTAGAATATTTTTATCATGATACTTCTTTGTTCTCGAGTACCAGAGTACTTCTTCTCGAGAACAAAATAATATTCTTCTCGAGTACTTTTTTCATTCTTGAGATTGCTGAATTCCACCTCCACATTTTTCCCATGTGTTTTTCTCGAGATCCTAATCATTTTTCTCTAGAATCAGAGAACTTCTTCTCGAGTACAACTCTTCCTCTTGAGAAATGCTGAATTATTTTCTGAAATTTTTCTAAGTTTCGACAAACGTATTTTCAAATGTGATTAGCATGTGATTGGTCCACGTGTCATGCATTTAATATGATTATGACTGTTAGGTAAGTCCTATAAAAGGTCTTATCATAATCGACCAACCCAAAGAAAGAAAAAGAACAAAAAGGCAAAACCTAAGTATTCTGAATCAGAAATTCTCTTTCAAAAATCGGAAGCCGTCGCTGTTCATCGCCGATCTGCTTTCGATCCAGAGATTCAGGACAAGAGATTCAACAGATCAAGCTCTTCTACATCGACAGATTCTTTTCTTAATCGTGTTGAGTCAAGAATTTTTAGATCCAGATATTTAGCAGTGTCTTCTTCAATCTATTTCTGACAAAGCATCAAAGTTTTAAGGAAGAAGAAGGGCTGAAGATTCAAATCTGGAATAATACTGTTTGTATATTTCTTTGTAAATCATTTTATTCTTGTAGGAGATTCTTCTTTGAGTTGTCGGAGCTTTGTTCTCCGAGATTTTGTAGGAAGTTTCTCTTCCGAGTGTAGATCCTATTTTAGGGATCGAGTTGTAGGAACTTCGTTCCGGCTGGTAGGATTGTTTTCAATTCGAGAATAGTGGAGTAGCTGAGTCTAGTGCATTGCTAGATCGGTGAGGTGGAAAGTGGATGTAACCAAGGTTGGGGAACCACTATAATTCTTGGTGTCATCTTGTTGGGTACATTGGAATAAATGTACCTGATTTGAAGAAGCCTCACCCTACTCAATGATATACATCAAAATGTATTTGATGTGTTTTGAGTTTAGTTGTGCAGGTTAAGTATTTGCAGGAAAACTGAAAAGTTTCTAAGTCCATGTGTCGACACCTAGAAGAAAAGTGTCGACAATTAAGAAGACTTGTGTCGACACCCAGAGAAGCTGTGCCGACACTTGGAGTAATTGTGTCGACACCAGGGATGCAGAATCGACACCAGAAGGAAAGTGTCGACACATACAGGTTGTGTCGACACTCAATGAAGAAATGTCCAGAGAAGCTGTGTCGACACTTAGAAGGAGTGTCGACACCCAGAGGAACATGTCGACATCAAAAGTGTCGACACTAGAAGGCTGTATCGACACTCAGCAAAAGTTCAACAAAGCTCAAGTACAAGTGTCGACACTAGAAGATGTGTTGACACTCAGCAAACTTCAACAGAGTTTAAGTACAGGTGTTGACACAATGAAGAATGTGTCGACACACAGCAAAAGTCTCAACACATGAAGAAAGTGTCGACACTAGGAGGCTGTGTCGACACTCAGCAAATTTCAATGAAGTCTAAGTACAAGTGTCGACACAAAGGAGATGTGTCGACACTCAGCAAGAGAATCAACACAGAAGGCATGCGTCGACACCACAAAGATGTGTCGACACTTAGCAAGTATCAACACAAGAAGATGTGTCGACACAAAGGAGTTGTGTCGACACTTACAAGAAATCAACAAAGTATCAAATAAGAAGGACTTGTGTCGACACACAGGATCAGTGTCGACACATGTTGAAGAAGCAGTATCGAGAAGCAGATTCTACAACACAAGGACTTGTGTCGACACCTTAAAGGCTAGTGTCGACACTTAGTCTACTTGTGTCGACACTTAGTCTATCAGTGTCGACACTTAAAGACTGATTGTCTCGACACTTTCAGACAGTTACAGAAAATTCAAGAAGTGACTGGATGACATGACAGCTGCCATTCCAGCCGGTCTACTGCAACTGTCAAAGCTGTCAGAAAGCTGTTAGAAACCGGATCAGCCGGTCACCATGAAGGAAGTCTATATAAAGGCTTATACCTTCAATAGATGACAAGAGTAGGAAATCAACAGAGATTAACAACAATCAACTGAAGTGATCAGAAGATCTAAGAAGTTGGAGAGAGAGAGCTCCTTCTAAGAAGACAGCTATTGAACCAGGCTGTAAAGTCAAGTTTCAGATTGAGATCTGATTCTTAAGTTAGTAGTGATTGAAGATCAGCTGCAGAGAGACTCAACCCTACTGTGTTCTAAATTCAAGAAGCTTTGAAGGAAGCCAAGGGAGGTTGATCTCAGCAGATTTCTTCCAAGAACTCATCAAGAAACCAGACAACTCTTCTCTCTCATACTGAGTTGTGGTTATATACATTGTAATTTTAATTTCTTGTAGGATCCTTAGGTATCTGAGTTGTAAGCCTGAAATTATAAAGGCTGAGTGGTAGGGCCTGTGTGCCTGAGTGTAGGAGATCCATTTCCCTGAGTGTAGGCCTTGTTGAGGGCTGAGTGTAGGCCTTGTTGAAGGCTGAGTGTAGGTCTTTGTGAAGACTAAGTGGTAGGGCTTTGAGCCTGAGTTGTAGGAACCTGATTGGGGTTCTGAGTGTAAGATCTAAGGATCTGAGGAATAGTGGAGAAGTTGGGCCGAATCTAGTACACTACTAGATAGACGAAGACGGAAAGTGGATGTACCCAGACCTTGGGGAACCACTATAAAACTGTGTGTGCTTGATGTTATGATTGCTGTGTTGTATTGCTGTGAAGAATTGTTTATAATTCTGTGATTCTGCCTAAAAGTTTAAAAAGATTAAAGTCACCTATTCACCCCCCCTCTAGGTGATTAGTTACAATTTCTTTCAAGTGGTATCAGATGGAGGTTACTCAAAAAGGACATAACTGTCTGAGTAAAAGATCCTGCTGGCAGATTCAGTATAATCAAGGGCAGACTCAGCATAATCAAGAAAATCAAGAAAATGAGTTCAATAGAGAATCACAAAGAACTTGGATCCATGAAGTTGCCAATCTGTAGAAAGGAGATTTTTGGCATCTGGAAAGAAAGGGTTAGACTATTTATGGAAGCCTCTGACCCCAGAATCTATATTACTGTTAAATAAGGGCCATATGTGCCAATGAAGGTATCTGTGTTGGATGCAAATCAGAGAACTCCAAAAGACTATTCTGAAATGACCAAGGATGAGATTATTCTGGCCACTATGGACAAGAGGGCTCAGAATATCATTGTAAGTGCAATAGATGATGCCACATTCCAGAATTTGATTCACTGTAAAACATCAAAGGAAATGTGGGACACACTGATAGTGTACATGGAGGGCTCTGAAGAAGTTAGACAGGACAGAAAGTCTTTGTTAAACCAAGAATATGAGAGCTTCAGACAAGAAAGGTCTGATAGCATAACTGAGTGCTACAAGAAATTCTATAGGATAGTTAATGAGCTAATGTCCTATGGAAGAGAATTCAGCAATTATGAGCTGAATGATAAGTTCTTGAGATCCCTAACTAAAGACTGGGATACTAAGATTTGTGCCACAAGGGAAATGACCAAGTTAGCAGATATTCCTCCTCCAACATTATTTGGAAAGCTGTTATTCTATGAAATGCAGCTAATGGTTAGGAAGGAGGAAGAGAAGACTACCAGAGTTGAGCACAAAGAAAGAGCTGTGGCTTTCAAGACAGAAGCCACTAGGAAATATAAAAGTAAGTCTACATCTCCACCACCAAAAGTTGCTGAGACTGAGTTAGATGAGTCAGAAAGCAAGAATTCTGAAAACAGTGAGAGTGATGAAGATTTTACAGCTTTCACTAGACATTTTCAGAAGTTTCTTAAGAAGAAACAGTGGAGGTCTAAGTCATCCACTTCACAGAAGTCATCAAAGTATGACAGGAGAAAGCCCAAGACAAGTAGAACTACATCTTCAAATATAGTCTGTTATTATTGTAACAAACAGGGATATGTTGTTTTTGACTGTCCAGAGAAGAGAAAGGAGTCAACTGATAAGAGGAAGACTCAGATCAAGGGCAAAAAGGAAAGGTCCTTTGTTGCTAAAAAGGACAAAAGTCTGTCAGATATGTCATCTTCAGAAACTGATTCAGAAGCTGAAGCTTACATTGGACTGTTTGCTGAAGAAGAGGAAGAGGAGTTCATCAAGTTAATGAACTCTATATATGAGCATGAGGACAATCAGTGTCAGAGACTGATGGCCTTATCAGAAGGAGATAAAATCCAGGATCAGCCTGGACCAAGTCAGGTACAAAATTGTTCTGCTGATTCAATTTCTAGTACTGTGTCAGATTCAGATTCATCAGCATCAAGTGATGAGAGTGGATCTGAATCTGAAGGATACATTCATCAGTTGATTGATGAATATAGGGTAGTGTTGCAAGCTTTGAAGAAAAGCAAATCCTTGACCAAGAGTCAGGCTACGGAGATTGCTAATCTCAAAGTGGCTGCAACAGATTTTGGTAAGTTGATTGATCAAAAACTAAATGAAATAGCCAGGCTGAAGAACATAACTGTTATTCAGATAGGGACTATAACATTTAAAAATGATTAAATCAGAAATCTGGAGATTAGTCTTCAGAAAGAGAGAGACATAGTTGCAAGGCTTTCTAAACCAAAGTCTGTTCTACCTTTGATAGATGAATTTGTACATCAAAAGGGTAAAACTGGGGTTTACAAAACCTGCTAGGACTATAAAGTCCAAGTCTAAGGGCAAAGCCCCAGTACTCAACAAGGAGCCTGCTGTAGACAAAACAGTCAGGGTTGTACCTAAGCAAAGGTACAACAGATTTGAGTGCTGGTGTTGTGGCAAGGTAGGCCACTTTTCCATAGACTATTGGCACAATTCTAGTGCCAAGGTGAGTAGCAATCTGTCAGCTAAAAACGATACAGGTAGTTTTGTTAAGAGGCAAACTAACCAGCACCAAGGACCCAAGAATTCTTTGGGTTCTAAGGTTAACTAATCTGTTTTGCAGGTGAGTCCAAGTGACCATGCCCCAATATAGTACTTGGACAGTGGATGTTCCAGGCACATGACTGGAACTAGGGGATTGCTAAAGGACTACACACCAATCAAGGATGGTCCTAAAGTCACCTTTGGTGGTTCTGAAAAAGGAATCATCAAAGGTTTTGGTAACATTTCTAGCAACCTTATAACAATTACTCAAGTGGCTTATGTTAAAGGTTTGAAACACAACCTCATTAGTATAAGTCAGCTGAGTGATTTAGGATATGACATCTCATTTGTCAAAGATGGTTGTCATATCAGGAGATCAAATGATCAAGAGATCATTCTGACTGGTTATAGGAAAAGAAATGTCTATTGTCTAGACATTATGTGTGAGAACAATGTTTCTCCTGTGTGTCTTGTAGCTGATGAGAAAGTCTCTCATTGTGTCAAATGGCACAAGAGGCTAGCCCATCTTAACTACAAGACAATTGGCCAACTCTATAGCAAAGATTTAGTGAGGAATGGTCCTCAGGTTAAGTGTATTAAAGATGGGATATGCTCAGCTTGTCAAAAGGGCAAACAGACTAGATCCACCTTTAATAGCATTGAGAACAAAGATGCTGTGAGGTGCTTATACCTCTTGCATATGGATCTCTTTGGTCCTATGCCAGTTCACAGCCTAGGTAGGAAGGTCTACACATTTGTGGTTGTAGATGACTACTCAAGGTTTTCCTGGGTGTTCTTCCTTAGACAGAAATCTGAAACTCCTAGTATCTTTTATAGTTTTGTCAAACAAATTCAGAATGAGTTAGACAGTACTGTGGTCAAAATAAGAAGTGACCATGGTACTGAATTCCAGTCTGACAGTATGACAAAGCTATGTGAAGAATTTGGGATATTTCAGGAATTTTCTTCACCAAGAACACCTCAGCAAAATGGCATTGCTGAAAGGAAAAACAGAACCTTGATTGAGGCAGGTAGAACCCTATTAAGTGACACATCTCTCCCAGAATATTTCTGGGCTGAGGTAGTAAACACTGCATGCCATGTAATTAATAGGGCTACTATCACAAAGAGTCACAATAAGACCCCCTATGAGATTGTGAAAGGCAGAAAACCAAATCTATCCTATTTCAGGATCTTTGGTTGTAAATGCTATATACTTAATAATGGTAAGTCTTACTTAACCAAGTTTGCTGCCAAATCCCAAGAGGGGATCTTTGTTGGGTACAACAACAACAGTAAGGCTTATAGGGTCTACAATTTGACTACTCAAGTTGTAGAAGAGTTAGTACTTGTAGTATTTGATGAAGCTAGACTCATTAATAATGAATTGTCCAGAAGTATTTGCAGCTCCACATGTGTGACTAAGAAGATGGACAAGCTCACTATTGAAGAAGGTTCTACTACAAGTCAACAAGTAGTTGATAGTGGCTGTTGTCCAGGGGGAGTACTAGATGCACCTGATGCAGAAGAAGATCAAGGGGTACAGCAAGTTGAAGAAGCTGAAGGAGTATAACCTGAAGACAGGCTGCCTCCAGCTAATAGACATCTAAAAGATCATCCAGCCAATCAAATTATTGGTGATCTCAGACAAGGGGTACAAACAAGAAGCATAAATCTAAGTTCAGTACTCTACTCCAGCTTTCTATCCCAAGTTGAGCCAAATAAATTTGAAGAAGCCATCCTAGACCCTCATTGGATTGAGGCAATGCAAGAGGAGCTGAACCAGTTCAAAAGATGCAAAGTCTGGGAGCTTGTTCCTAAATCAAAAGACCACAACATAATTGGAACTAAGTGGATCTTTAGGAACAAGATGGATGAACATGGAGTTATTATAAAGAACAAAGCAAGACTGGTTGCAAAAGGTTATATGCAGGAAGAAGGTATTGACTTTGATCAAACCTTTGCTCTAGTGGCCAGACTGGAAGCTATAAGGATGTTCCTGGCCTATGCAACCTATCAAGGGTTTAAAGTATACCAAATGGATGTTCAGTCAGCTCTTCTGAATGGAAATCTGAAGGAAAAAGTCTATGTGGAACAGCCATCAGGTTTTGTTGATTCAACTAAACCTAATTATGTTTATAGACTTAGGAAGGATTTGTATGGGTTAAAACGAGCCCCTAGGGCTTGGTATGAAACCCTGTCTAGTTTCCTCATTGAGAATAAATTCACAAGGGGGAAAATAGACAAGACTCTATTCCTTAGGGAATCCAGAGGCAAGATCATTCTAGTCCAAATATATGTAGATGACATCATATTTGGGTCTACTGAAAGTAGTCTTTGCAAAAAGTTTGCAAAACTAATGCAAGGACAATTTGAAATGAGCAGTATGAGGGAACTTAAGTTCTTCTTGGGTCTCCAAGTTAGACAGACTGAGAATGGTTTATCCATATGCCAGTCTAAGTTCACTCTAGAATTGATAAGGAAGTATGGTATGGAATCATCCAGTACCATGAAAACTCCTATGGGGTCAAGTATGTCTCTTAGCAAAGATGATGCAGGGAAACCTGTAGATGAGACTTTGTATAGAGGGATAGTTGGCTCCCTATTGTATTTGACTGCAAGTAGACCAGATATCATGTATGCTACATGTGTCTGTGCTAGGTACCAAGCTTGCCCTAAAGAATCTCATTTGACAGCAGTCAAAAGAATTCTGAGATATCTTAAGGGCACACCTTATCTAGGCCTTTGGTACCCTAGGAATGGAGATTTTGAACTGACAGGTTATTCAGATACAGATTTTGCAGGCTGCAAGGAAGATAGGAAAAGTACAACTGGAACCTGTCAATTCCTAGGTGTAAGACTGATATCATGGAGTAGCATGAAGCAAACAAGTGAGGCTATCTCCACAGCAGAATCAGAGTATGTTGCTGCAGGAAGTTGCTGTGCTCAACTTCTATGGATTCAATATCAGCTTGAAGGTTATGGTATACAAGTAAGTAGAACACCTTTATTTTGTGATTCTACTAGTGTTATTTCTATTGCAAACAATCCTGTCTCCCATAGTAGGACTAAGCACATAGAAATCAAATACCATTTTCTAAGAGAACATATGGAAAAAGGAGATATTTCACTAGAGTATGTTAATACAGATAATCAGCTAGCTGACATGTATATTAAGCCTTTAGATGAAACCAAATTCAATAAATTCAAGATTGAATTAGGGATGATAAACTTAGAATAAGTTTTCAAAATTGGCTAAGTAAAAAGGTGTCGACACACAGAGTTGTATGTGTCGACACATAGAAGTGGTGTCGACATTTCAGAGAAATGGTGTCGACACATATAGGAAGTCTGTGTTGACACTTCAGAGAATTAGTGTCGACACATGCAATGTAGGTGTCGACACATCCAAGGTGGTGTCGACACTTAGACTTTACTTAAAATTAGTCTAGTAAAGTCTCGACTAAGTGTCGAGCTAAGCAGTGTCGACACATAAACAAGTGTCGACACATATATTCTGTCGACTATACTTGTGTCGACATATAGTTGTCGAGACATTATAAGTCTGTATCGGCACTTTTCAACAGTGTCGACACAATTTAAGTATTTTGACGCGCCCTTTCATCTTCGATTCTAGAAAGGTATAAATAGGTTTTCGTCATTGTTTGTCGACACGCTCACCAAAGTTTCGAGACCAAACTTGTGTGTCGACATCTCTCTTCTCTAAATTCAAATTTCTTCAAACCCTAATGGCGCCCAAGCTAGAAGAGAATGTGAATGAAGGATACGAACTCGTGCGACACGCATTTGAGGACGCGGAACCCGAGATCAAAGGCGTGATAACCCTAATCGCAGAAACTGGGCTAGAATTTCTTGTTTCAGAACCAATTAAGATCTGGAAGAAGGAAGTCCTTGAGTTTCTGAATGCAGCAAAACTAGATGAATCAGGACACAAGATTAAGTCAAGAATTCATGGGGAAAAGGTGAAGGTCTCTCCTAAGAGTCTGAGAAAGGTACTACAACTACCAAGAACTAAGGAAGAAGAAGATGTTTCAGCTTCTAAGACTAGAGAAGCATTGACATGGTGTGGTTTGGACTCAAATCTGAAAATTGGATCTGTTTTCAATAGGAAGGTAATGAACATGCAAGGCAAATTCTTATCTGAAATTGTTGGCAAAGTCATCCTGAGCAAGCCTGGAGGCCATGACAGAATCTCAGCTCACATGTTTAGCCTCATGACAAGGATAATATTCAAACTAAATACTGATTGGGCTACAGTTATGTTTTATAAGATTAAAGAAAGTATGAAGAAGCCAAATTTGGGTAGAATTCTGAGTCTTTACCTTGCTGGAAGTATTCCAGATGTAATGAACCAAGCTGCAGGTTCAAAGATTAACCACATGAGGAAGATGGATATGAGAATCTTCTCTAGGTGGGACAGAGTATTGATCAAGGAAATGCCAACTCCAGTAAAGGACACACCCCTGAAGAAGAAGAAGAAGAAGATAGCCCCTATGGCTCAAGAATCCTCAAGCAGTTCTGAGGAGCAAGTAGTGTTAACTCCTGATGAAGAAGAAACTGGAAATGCTGGACAATCTCCAGCTAGACAAGAAGATGCACCAAGGCAGGGGGAGCTACCACCAGCAAGCCCAATTCACCAGGATTCAATCCAGGGGGAGCCTCTACTGGTGGATGAGCCAACTCCACTAGAAAGTGAACAAGCTACTCACACAATACTTGAGGTAATAACTGAAATTAATGAATTAGATTTCCCTATTGAGGATGATGTTTTGTCTGATTCATTACCTAATGTTAAACAACAAACACAAACACATAGCCAACCCCAGGATGTTGTCATGGAAGACACATCTGTTGCTGATCAAGTGGTTGATGAGATAAGAGATTCTCCAACCCTTCCTCAACAGGAATTTACCCTAGAAGAGCTATTCCCAGATCTTCTACAAACAGATTTTGAGAAAGAGAAAGCTGCTGCTGAGGGGGAGAAGGCCCATGTTGAGGGGGAGCATGTGGATATTGTTGAGGAAACTACAAGGAAGGAGACTGAGGTGCCAAAAGATGCTGAAGGGCTACAAAGGACTGAGAAGGAGTTACCTCCAAGTCCTAAGGACAGAGTGAATATTGATAGCACATCTACATCAGAGGATGAAGAGGCTGCAAGAGCCAAGAAGAGGAAATTCCAAGTCTTTAAGAGAAGGAGCCAGAATTATAAGAAAGCTTTACAAACAATTGCACCACAGCCTGCACCACAACCAACCCCATCTACAGATTTCAGTTCTCGATGGTAGCATTGCAGATAAAGATGGATGAGCAAAGACAAGCTTTGCAATCTTATATGGATGAAGGGCATAAGTCACTACAATTTGATCTGGCCCAAGACATCAAGTCAATCAGATTTGAAATGAATCTGAACAAGAAAGAGATGACTGCTTCCATAAAGGAGGGAATGCAGTAGTCTATCTGGCCACTCATCAGGAGAAGATCAAAACACAAGTAGATGATATTGCAGTGAAGTAAGACTATGTCCTGGAGAACCAGCTGAGAATGAATGATAATCTCACTGCTTCACACAATGCAATAGTAACAGAAATGAAGAATATAGCTACTGGTCAGACTACAGCAAGTGCACAGCTAAGGCAGAATTTGATAAAGCATTACAAGAAGGTATCACTGCTGTTACTTCTGCACTCCACGTATCATGTATTTAATATGATTATGACCGTTAGGTAAGTCCTATAAAAGGTCTTATCATAATCGACCAACCCAAAGAAAGAAAAAGAACAAAAAAGGCAAAACCTAAGTATTCTGAATCAGAAATTCTCTTTCCAAAATCGGAAGCCGTCGCTGTTCATCGCCGATTTGCTTTCGATCCAGAGATTCAGGACAAGAGATTCAACAGATCAAGCTCTTCTACATCAACAGATTCTTTTCTTAATCATGTTGAGTCAAGAATTTTCAGATCCAGATATTTAGCAGTGTCTTCTTCAATCTATTTCTGACAAAGCATCAAAGTTTTAAGGAAGAAGAAGGGCTGAAGATTCAGATCTGGAATAATACTGTTTGTATATTTCTTTGTAAATCATTTTATTCTTGTAGGAGATTCTTCTTTGAGTTGTAGGAGCTTTGTTCTCCGAGATTTTGTAGGAAGTTTCTCTTCCGAGTGTAGATCCTATTTTAGGGATCGAGTTGTAGGAACTTCGTTCCGGCTGGTAGGATTGTTTTCAATTCGAGAATAGTGGAGTAGCCGAGTCTAGTGCATTGCTAGATCGGTGAGGTGGAAAGTGGATGTAACCAAGGTTGGGGAACCACTATAATTCTTGGTGTCATCTTGTTGGGTACATTGGAATAAATGTACCTAATTTGAAGAAGCCTCACCCTACTCAATGATATACATCAAAATGTATTTGATGTGTTTTGAGTTTAGTTGTGCAGGTTAAGTATTTACAGGGAAAGCTGAAAAGTTTCTAAGTCCATGTGTCGACACCTAGAAGAAAAGTGTCGACACTTAAGAAGACTTGTGTCGACACCCAGAGAAGCTGTGTCGACACTTGGAGTAATTGTGTCGACACCAGGGATGCAGAATCGACACCAGAAGGAAAGTGTCGACACATACAGGTTGTGTCGACACTCAATGAAGAAAAGTCCAGAGAAGCTGTGTCGACACTTAGAAGGAGTGTCGATGTAACACCCCCTATCCGTCGCATAGCATATAGCAGTAGGTCCGGCCGGGGCCCGACGCCATATACTACAGACAGACCGGGTGGTTACTTATGGAAACCATCCAACCAATCTCAACGTCCTACACAGAGCATTCTAGCGGAAGCAGTTTATAAAAGTTGTAACAAAGAACCCAACATTAAAGCATGAATGTCCACTAATACAAAATAGGAATGTTATACAAAATATCAACATAAGCCTTAAGGCTTTACAAAATGTTTCACTTGATATTACATGATTTACAAACCACGGCACGCAGGCCGGTCATACATGAATAAAAGAGTAAACACTTCCATTTGGGCCTTCGAGGGTCGGCTTCGCAAAAAGGGCTTTAGCCCGCTATTGACCACTTGGTCCAGCAGAACCTGCAAGCAACACACCACCGCACGGTGGCAAAACAAGGCAACGGTCAGCAATGCTGACCAAATTATAACGATCATGCCCCCAACTCGGGGCGGCGATGCTCCTTCCCTGCATTTCATTAGCATAAGCGAGCAATATATATATATAGCCATTTCATCACAGACGTTGGCTAGCACGGCCACACGCCTCGTGCTCTCAGGGCACATTCTCGGTGAACCAGTCGATGTCACGTCAATTAAAGCCATAGACATTCCGGACTCACCACCGCCACTTTGACAGCCAAACCTATGAGCAATTTGTCTTCCTGGCCTGGGTCACGACAATTTAAGCCATTGACCGCCGAAGACCCTAATCTATGCCAACGGCAAGTGCCACGTGCCTTTAGTTCTCTTTAACCGAATGACATAGAACGGGTACGGTTCCATCTAACCCGTGCTCACATCGCAACGACAATTTAAGCCATATGCGCGGGTCAAACTTCAACCGAGTCCCATTTCCATCACAATTCACATAACCCGGTTATGTTCAAGTTGGCTCTCAGGCCACCAAGTTGGCAAAATCTCGTATCCGCCCAGTTTTCCGGGTGCACCTTTGGGTTAGTCCCCAAGGCTCCCTGCTGCAATCTACCGCGTAGAAAACCCGAAAAACAATCCATAGCACGGAGTCTTCTCCGGCATTTATGCAATGCAACATCACCGATCTAGACCAACATGTCCGGGTAGGCTTCACACATCATGCCTATGTCCGTTCTCGCTTACGGACTCTAAACAACGGGGACTTTACATATCTACCTGAAGGAACGCCTCCAACTCTCCGCAAACTCGCGAGAGTGGGCTTCCTATGCAAAGAAGGAGAGCTACTCATGCTCAAGAAGAGAATCGTTACCCTAGCGTTCCTCTTTGGCGCCATTGAAAAGTAAACGGATGAAAAGCACCGCACTATCTTTGCCTCCGTGGATCCGGAGTCGGCTCGCGATTCGGAGCTTCGAAGCTCCTCCAATGGCCGGATCTAGCTCCTTCTTCCTTCCTTGGCTCTCCACTTTCTCTAAGGTTTTAGAAAGATAACCACTCATGAAAAGTGAGGGTTTCTAAGTCCAATCCCGGGTATATCCCTTCAGGAACAACCCCCAGCCGTTGGATCCCAAAATAAAGAAACGAACGGCTTTGATTCGGGACTGAAATGCCCAATCTGGACCGAACACGGCCTGGCGCACGCCCGTGTCCAGGGCCGTGTGCCTCATTCGCCGTCAAAATTGGCTCGCCTGGAACCTCACACGGGTATCGAACACGCCCGTGTTTGAGCTGACACACCCGTGTTCCACCTGACACGGCCGTGTGGCCGGCCGTGTACCCCCATTGTTTTTCCCCGAAAACAACCCGAGCACTACACGGGTTCTAGGACACGCCCGTGTCCCGACCCGTGTCACCTCAACACGCCTGGACCCCAGGCCATGTACACGGTCTCGACACTCGACACTTCGTCGAGCGAAGATCGTCGACCTGATGATACGGCCTTGGACACGCCCGTGTCCTAGGCCGTGTGCCTTGTCTCAACACAATGTCGAGCCCAAAGTGTCGACTTCCCGGGACGAGTGTCGACACGGGTTGACACGCCCTGCGACACGCCCGTGTCGTAGGCCGTGTGCCATGTCTCGACACTTCGTCGACTGCAGAGTGTCGACTTCGCGGCTTAGTGTCGACACGGGTCGACACGCCCTGCGACACGCCCGTGTCGCAGGCCGTGTGCCCAGTCTCGACACAATGTCGAGACCAAAGTATCAACTTCCCGTCTCAGTGTCGATAAAGGCTTGACACGCCCTGGGACACGCCCGTGTCCCAGGCCGTGTGCCTGCAGCCAGAACCCAAACTGGCCCAAAACGTCCCCCTTCGCTCCTTTGAGTTTCGTGGCGTTACAACTCTCCCCCTCTTAAAATAATTTCGTCCACGAAATTACATAAAGGAAAGACATGTACACAACCAAAATTTGTACCTGAGCAGAACAACTCTGGATGCTCATCAAGCATAGTCTGCTCTCGCTCCCAAGAGAGCTCCTCACGACCGCAATTGTTCCACCGGACCTTGACCATCCTGATCTCTTTATTGCGTAGCCGCTTGACCTCCGAGTCCTCAATCTGCACGGGCTTGACCTTTGTCGTCAGCCCACTATCCACCGGCACTTGATCAACCGCGATCACTAGCGTAGGCTCTTGCACCGCCTTTCGAAGCACTGAAATATGGAATACATCATGTAATCCACTAAGCTCCACTGAAATCTTCAACCGATAGGCCGCTTCACCAACTCGCTCCAGAACCTCAAACGGTCCAAGGTACCTCGGGCTTAGCTTTTTCAATCGCCGCACCCGCGAGACACCCTTGAATGACTTGATCTTTAAGTATACAAAATCTCCCACAGCGAACTCCACATTCCTGTGCTTGGCATTATAGTACTTTGCTTGCCGGTCCTGAGCGATAAGCAACCTCTCCCGAATGGTTCTCACCAAAGAAGTAGCATCCTCCACTTCCGATCGCTTATACAACTTTGACTCACCCGTTTCTAACCAAGACAACGGCGTGCGACATTTTCTACCATATAGGGCCTCGAAGGGCGTCATTTGAATACTCGCTTGGTAGCTGTTGTTGTATGCGAACTCCACCAAATAAAGGTGGTCTTCCCATTGCTTTCCAAAATCCAAGACACACATACGAACCATGTCTTCCATGGTTCTATTGACCCTCTCGGTCTGCCCATCCGTTTGCGGATGGAAGGCTGTGCTGAATTTCAGCTTTGTTCCCAACATTTGCTGCACTAGCTTCCAATCATTGGACGTGAACCGCCCATCTCGGTCACTCACGATGCTGCGAGGCACACCATGAAGCCGTACTATGTTATCCACATAAAGCTTTGCCAACTTCTCCACCGGATCATCTTTCTTATGCGGAATGTTGAAGTTGGTGACCGGGCGGTCTGGCGGTTTGTCTTGGCGGGTTGAAGACCGCGCGGTCTGGCGGTTTGTCTCAGCCGGCTTGGAGACCGGGCGGTCTGGCGGTCTACCCTGACAGTCTCTCTTCCTCTCTAGTGGTAGCCGTGCGGTTAGCCCTGTTGTCTAACCGCGCGGCTTGTGCGGTTTGTTTTGTATAGTCCGCTTAGTCCTGTAAATTATAGTCCCACATCTCTTATTTGTATTCTCTCATCTCTCCTCCATTCTATATAAAGGAGGGCATACCTTTGTAATAGATACCTTTTTTGGATAATAAAATTTCAATTATTCAAAAGTCTATCCGTTTGTTCTTTTCTTTTCGCTACTTTTAACATGGTATCAAAGGACACGGTCATTTCCTCCTGATTCTGTGCGCTCTCTGCTTCTAGCGGCTTGTTTTCCGCTATCCGCGACCTCTCTCGCGGCTTGCCTTCTCTTCTGTTCGCTGCCCTGTTCGCGCGGCTTGCTTCTTGGTTCTCTTCTCCTACTGCTATTCGTCGCAGCGACTTGTTTCCTTGTCGCCGCGCTCCTTGCTCTTTCTTGCCTCTCCGACTTCCTAGTCTTTGCGGCTTGTGTCTACCCGCTGCGGACTTCTTCTCCCTGTCCGCTTCTGCTTTCCCCATATCCGCTTGCCCCTATACTCGCGGTTTGCTGCTGTGATCTGCCTGACCGTGCGGGTTGTTTCTTTCTCACCCGCATCTTGGTCGCGGTCACCTGCTCTTCTCCTCTCTTCTGTTCGCTCGGCCTTTTCAGTCCGCGCGACCTCTTCCCAGCTGTGCCTTTGACCTCTTGCTAGCCGCTACTGTTCGCGCTCTACTTGTTGTTGCCTTCTACCCGCTCCTGCTTGCTAGTCGCGCCGGCCTCATCTTTTGTCGTGCGACCTGTTCTCCTCTGTTCGCCCGACATTTTCAAGCCGTGCGACTTCTTTCCCTCTGCTTTGCTCTGCTTCTTGGTAGCGGCCTTCCTAGCCGCCCGACCTGTTTTCTGTTCGCTCGGCTTGGTGCTCTTTTCTCTTCTCGCGGCTTGTTCTTATCGTCGCGGCTTGCTCCTCTCTTGCTTCCATGACTTTCCCCTCCTCCAGCCTGTCCGCCTCCGTGGTCACCTCTTCTGGTAGTGCTCATGTTGTTACTCGCGGAAGATGGATCATTGACTCTGGTGCAACCAATCATATGACAGGCAATCCTCAATGTTTCTCTCTTCTTGACACACATGCTCAGTTGCCCCCGGTCATTGTTGCTGATGGATCTCCCTCCCCGGTCCATGGGACGGGCATGGTTCAAGTCACTCCATCTCTCTGCCTGGCTGATACCCTCTATGTGCCCAAGTTTCCGTGCAATTTATTATCAGTTACTTCTTTATGCACGCAACTACGGTGTTCTGTCATATTCACCCCTAGCTCTTGTGCTTTTCAGTATCCGGACTCCCAACGGACGATTGCTACCGGGACTGAGAGTGGTGGCCTCTACTTCCTCGACAACGTTTCTGCTCTATCCGCCTTCTCCTCCTCCTCTACAGATCTTCTCCAATGGCATCTTCGCCTTGGACATGCTCCTCCCCGAATTCTCCGCCAGCTCCTGCCGCACCTCCCTCCTCATCATCCTCCTCTAAACTGTGATGCATGTCAACTTGGCAAACATCACCGCTCATCCTTCCCCCCAACGCAAAGTCGGGGCTCTTCCCGTCCGTTCGACCTCGTTCACTCTGACATATGGGGTCCCGCTCCTAACCTCACCATCGGTCGGGGTAGTTCCTATTTTGTCACCTTCATTGATGATTTCTCTCGATGTACGTGGGTATATCTTCTCAAAGATCGCTCCGAGATGTTCTCTGTTTGGACCTCCTTTTATTCTATGGTTAAGACCCAGTTTGATACGTCTATTAAACTCCTTCGTTCTGACAATGCTAAGGAGTATCTTAGCTACGACTTCTCCTCCTTTTGTATTCACCATGGTGTTATTCGTCAAACAAGTTGTGTCTACACCTCCCAACAAAATGGGGTGGCGGAACGCAAAAACCATCACCTCCTTGATGTCGCTCGCACTATGATGACTCAAATGCATGTTCCTCGCTCCTATTGGGGATATGCTGTCCTCCTCTCCTGCTATCTCATCAATCGCCTTCCCTCCACAGTTCTCCACGGTGCTACCCCCTTCTCCATTCTTTATCCAGACAAGGATCCCTTTCCTCTTCCTCTACACATCTTTGGGTGCACCGCTTTTGTGCACTCTCCCGCTGCCACCCGTGATAAACTCTCACCACGTGCCACCAAATGTGTCTTTCTGGGCTACTCTCCCACTCAGAAATGATATTGCTGCTTTGACCCTGTTACCCGCAAGCAATTTGTCTCTGCGGATGTCACCTTCTTTGCCAATGCCTCTTACTTCTCTCCTGCTTCCTCTTCTACTCCTCCTGATCCTACTTCTTATACCAACCCATCCATTCCCTCTGCTCCCACTGCTGTTCCGCCCTCTCCACCCACTCCACCGTCTTCCCCATCCTCATCATCTCCACCCTCTACTCCGCTTTCTCCCTCCACTCCGCTGCCATCTCTCTCTACTCCCGGGCCAGCTCTCTCCACCACGGATACTCCGGATACTGAGGCACCTGCTGACCTGGATCTCCCGATTTCTCTTCGCAAAGGGGTTCGGGCCTGTACCCAACACCCGCTTGCTGTAGTTGTTTCCTATGATCGTCTTACCCCTGCTCGCAGAGCTTTTGCACTGGCTATCTCGGCCACTGGCACCCCCCGTTCCTACTAGGAGGCCCTTACTATTCCTCATTGGAAAGTTGCCATGGATGAGGAGATTTCTACTCTCACTGAACGGGGTACCTGGACCCTTGTTCCTCCTCCTTTCGGCACAGATGTTGTTGGCTGTCGCTGGGTCTTCGTGGTGAAGTTTCTCCCGGATGGCAGTGTGGATCGTTATAAGGCTCGCCTGGTTGCCAAGGGTTTTACCCAAACTTATGGGATTGATTACTTTGACACTTTCTCTCCCGTGGCTCGTCTCAGCACTATTCGGGTTCTTCTCTCTATGGCTGTCAACAGGGATTGGCCCATCTCGCAGCTAGATGTTAAGAATGCCTTCCTCTATGGTGATCTGCAGGAGGATGTTTACATGGAGCAACCTCCTGGGTATGTTGCTCAGGGGGAGACACGGGTATGCCGGCTAAAGAAGGCTATCTATGGCCTTAAGCAGAGTCCTCGTGCCTGGTTTGACAAGTTCAGTGGCATTGTTGCGGCCATTGGTTTTACAAGAAGCTCAGCAGATCACTCCTTGTTTGTTCGGAAAACTGCCTCTGGTCTTGTTGTTCTTGCGGTTTATGTTGATGACATTCTTCTTACTGGCGATGACCAGGATGGGGTATTGATGACCAAGAAACACCTTCGTCAACATCTGGTCACAAAGGATATGGGCTCCCCGAAATACTTTCTGGGGATTGAAATCTCTAGAAAGCCCAACTCCATGGTCCTTTCACAACGGAAGTATGCTCTTGATCTTTTAAAGGAGGCAGGACTGACTGGTGCTAAACCTGCACGTTGTCCTATGGCTGTTGGAGAAGACAAAACTTGGACAGATGACTCAACTCTTCTCTCCGATCTTACGAGATACCGACATCTGGTGGGCAAGCTCATATATCTCACGGTAACCAGACCCGACATCTCTTATGCTGTTGGCAAGGTGAGCCAGTTCATGCAAGCTCCGAGGGAGTGTCATCTACAATCTGCTCTGAGGATATTAGAGTATATTAAAGCTGCTCCAGGGAAAGGACTCCTATTTCAGAAAAATTGTCACCTTAGGGTTGAAGCGTACTCTGATTCAAGCTATGCGGATGACAAAGGGGACCGCAAATCGACTTCAGGTTTCTGCACATTTGTTGGAGGCAATCTTGTGAGTTGGAAGAGCAAGAAACAGTCTGTCGTTTCCAGGTCTAGTGCAGAGGCGGAATATCGCAGCATGGCATCGACTACATGTGAGTTGAAGTGGTTGCGGGCTCTCATGCTTGACTTAGGAGAGGTTTACAACTATCCTCTTCCTATGTTCTGTGACAATAAGGCCGCGATACACATTTCCAAAAATCCGGTCTTTCATGAGAGAACAAAACACATAGAAGTCGACTGTCATTTTATTCGGGAAGAAATATTGAAGAAACAGATTTGCACTCCATTTGTCACTTCCGACAACGAGTTGGCAGATGTCTTCACCAAGCCGGTGTCTGCTTCCTTTTTCCACATCTGCGACAAGCTGGGCATGATCGATATATATGCTCCAGCTTGAGGGGGAGTGTTGAAGTTGGTGACCGGGCGGTCTGGCGGTTTGTCTTGGCGGGTTGAAGACCGCGCGGTATGGCGGTTTGTCTCAGCCGGCTTGGAGACCGGGCGGTCTGGCGGTCTACCCTGGCATTCTCTCTTCCTCTCTGGTGGTAGCCGTGCGGTTAGCCCTGCTGTCTAACCGCGCGGATTGTGCGGTTTGTTTTGTATAGTCCGCTTAGTCCTGTAAATTATAGTCTCACATCTCTTATTTGTATTCTCTCATCTCTCCTCCATTCTATATAAAGGAGGGCATACCTTTGTAATAGATACCTTTTTTGGATAATAAAATTTCAATTATTCAAAAGTCTATCCGTTTGTTCTTTTCTTTTCGCTACTTTTAACACGGAATAAAATGCGACACCTTCGTTAATCAATCAACAACCACCCAAATGGCGTCATTCCCCTTTTGCGACCTTGGCAAACCGTGCACAAAGTCCATAGAGATGTCGTCAAATTTCCACTCCGGAATAGACAAGGACTTAAGAAATCCTCCCAGCTTTTGGTACTCCGCCTTTACCAAGGCGCAAGTTTGGCACTTTGCTACGTATAGCGCCACATCCTTCTTCAAACCCGGCCACCAAAACAGTTTCTTCACATCACGGTACATCTTTGTGCTCCCTGGGTGAATCGAGTACTAGGTATGGTGTGCCTCGTACAACAACTCCACCCATAAATTGCCCACACTTGGGACGCACAGACGACCGTCTTTCCAAAGTAATCTGTCCTCCACGACGAATTGGGAGTTTGACCCATCCAGAGCCTCTACCATGAACTGCTTCATATGAGCATCCATATCCAAAGCCTGCCGAATACGATCAGCCAGGTCATATTGGACTTCAGTCCAATTCAGAACTGCTTCAGTTCTTGATTGTCTATCCACACAAACAATTTCCAACGCCTCCAACTCTCGCACCAACCGCTCATCATGCACCGATAGCCAATTGGCTTGAGCTGGGGCTCGGCGACTCAGCGCGTCCGCAACCGCATTCCCTTTGCCAGGCACGTAGTGGATCTTGAATGTATAGTCCCCCAGGAACTCCATCCATCTACACTGCCGTATATTCAGATCCTTCTGATCAATAAGATACTTCAGGTTCTTGTGATCGGTGTAGATATCAATCTTCACACCGTACAAATAGTGTCTCCACAGCTTCAAGGCAAAAATCACGGCCGCTAACTCCAAGTCATGGACCGGATAATTCCTCTCATGCACTTTTAGCTGTCTCGAGCCATAAGCTATTACACTTCCGTGTTGCAGTAGCACGCAACCCAAACCGCTGGCCGAAGCATCACTATAAATCTCGTAGACTTCGGTCCCACATGGCGAACTCAGCACAGGCGCCGTGGTCAACCGACACTTCAACTCCTCAAAAGCTCGTGCGCACTCCGGTGTCCAAACGAACTTATGCTCCTTTCTCGTCAAAGTAGTGAGAGCCAAATCTATCCGCGAGAAGTTCTCTACGAAGCGTCTATAATAGCCGGCAAGCCCTAGAAAACTCCGGAATTCCGCTACCGTAACAAGCTCAGGCCACTCCCGTATCGCAACGATCTTTGCCGGATCCACAACAATACCCTCTCCACTCACTATATGCCCGAGGAACGCCACTGAGGATAGCCAAAACTCGCACTTCGAGAACTTGGCATACAACTGATTTCTCCTTAGCATTTCCAACACCAAATGAAGATGCTTGAAGTGATCTTCCTCACTTTGCGAGTACACCAAAATATCGTCGATGAAGACGATCACGAAATGATCCAAGTACTCCCTGAAAGTCCTGTTCATCAAATCCATGAACACTGACGGCGCATTAGTCAGCCCAAACGGCATGACCGTAAACTCATAATGCCCGTATCTCGTACTAAACGCTGTCTTCGGGATATCACTCTCCCTTATTCGCAGCTGATAGTACCCAGCCTTGAGATCCAACTTCGAGTACACCGTCGACCCGACTAACTGATCAAAGAGATCATCAATCCGGGGGATCGGGTACTTGTTCTTCTCCGTCAGCTTGTTGAGCTCCCGATAATCAATACATAGCCTCAAGCTTCCGTCCTTCTTCTTAACAAAGAGGACCGGTGCACTGCAAGGCGAAGAACTCGGGCACACATACCCTTGCTCCAACAACTCTTGCAGTTGAACTTTCAGCTCCGCCATTTCCTTAGGCGCTAGCCGATAAGGAGATCGTGACACAGGCTTTGCACCTGGCACTAGCTCGATCGTAAAATCTATCTCCCGTTGAGGCGGGGCTCCAGGAAGATCTGCGGGGAACACATCAGGGTATTCCGATAGCACTGAGATACAATCCAACGTGGGCTTCGGCTTTGCAACCTCCACTAGTGTAAAGAACAGTTCTGCTCCGGCACGAACCGCCTTCACCACCTGAAGAGCAGACATCAACGTCTTGCTCGACCCCTTTAAGCCCGTAAAAGTCGTCTCACGACTTGCTCCCAGCTTGACTTCCTTGCTACCGCAATCTATATGGGCCTGCTGCTCCGAGAGCCAGTCCATACCAAATATGACGTCGAACTCCACTAACGGAAGTAAAGACGCCCGCAGGTCGAACTCCTGCTCACCAATACGAATCTTAACATCACAGATCCTATCCGCTCGCATTGAACACCCATTGGGCAACAACACATCCAACTTATCCTTCGCCATCGAAGAAAGGACTCTGATGCGTGATATAAATCCTTCGGACAAGAAGGAGTGTGAAGCTCCCGTATCGAAGAGTGCTCGTGCCGGATTTTCACAAATCAATACAAATCCTAAACAAGCAGTGGTAAGGTAACATGTGCATAACAAGTATTTAAAGAAATTGACTTGCTATAAATTAAACCGTACCTGTCACCACATCAGCCTGTTTGATGGCCTCCTGTTGGCCAAGATTGTAGACCCTTGGTTGGGCCGGAGCATAATGGGATGCGGTCGACTCCACAACCTTTCCCTTCTCTTCATAAGTAGCTCCCGACCTTCTCTCGGACTTAGGACGTCCACTCCAACAGTCACGAGCAAAATTCCCCGTCTTGCCACAAGTAAAACACGCACCCGGGGTCCGACCCGTAGTCGCCCCAGAAGCGCCAGAAGGAGCTGGACCCGAAGTCCTATGCTTCTTGAAAGACCTCCGGTAGCCGGACTTTGAAGTAGTCGGCACTTTAAACTCAGATTTCCTATCACCCAAGCTTTTCTTTGCTTGCACATTCTTCATGTCCTTCTCCAAGGACCGGGCCGTGTTGACCAAGGTTAAGAAACCCTGCGTCAACAGCCCCGAAAGTAGTAATCTCAACTCATCTCTCAAGCCTTCATAGAAGCGATTAGTCTTGTGCTCCTCATCCATGATGGTGGAGCTAGCATATCGACTCAAACGGGTGAACTCATGGAGATATTCATCCACGCTCCTCTCACCCTGAACCAACTTCAGAAACTCATTCTCCAACGCTATCTTCTGCGTCGAAGGGAGGTATCTAGCCAAGAACAATCTCGAGAACTCCTCCATCGAGACATCACCAAGTTGCCTACCTCTCAGTAAGTGCAGCTCCAATCCTTCCCACCACATCCTCGCTTCACTGTCCAGAAGGAACGTAGCGATGGTGGTCATTTGCCACTCCTCCGTCTCTGTTGCTGTCATGACTCTCTTCACCCTGGAGAACCAGTCTTCAGCCTGAGATGGGGTTCCCAACCCTGAGAATAATGGAGGGTTAAAGCTCATAACATGCTTAAGCTGCCTCTCAGTTGCCCTCCTTGGCACCACCGGTTCCACAACCACTTGCTCCACTCTCCTCGGCTCAGCCTCTTGAAGAGGTTCCTGCTCTATCGCTGGAGCAGGCTGCTGCGTTTGCCTTGCAGGCTGCGCATTAATCACGACCAACACCGCTTCAGTCACCAATCGTATGTTCTCAGCCGATAGAGGTGTTGCGGGAGCAACTTCCGGTGCACTACTAGCCTCAGAAACTCGGCGTTCTGACGGACCAACACCACTTCTGGTCACCTATAGTGGTACAAAACATCGTTAAGCGACCAAATAAAATTGCAAACAACAATTATAGGAACACGCAGGTTCCTCAAACACGAGTATTTTTATTCCTAAGTAGACATTCATGGGTTCTTTTACCATTATAACGATGACGCACACAATGTGCTCACCACCCCTTAAAAATAATTCGTCCACGAATTCAGTTTAAGCCCGACCAAAACCAGTAGTCTGATACCAAATTGTAATACCCCCTATCCGTCGCATAACATATAGTAGTAGGTCCGGCCGGGGCCCGACGCCATATACTACAGACAGACCGGGTGGTTACTTATGGAAACCATCCAACCAATCTCAACGTCCTACACAGAGCATTCTAGCGGAAGAAGTTTATAAAAGTTGTAACAAAAAACCCAGCATTAAAGCATGAATGTCCACTAATACAAAATAGGAATGTTATACAAAATACCAACATAAGCCTTAAGGCCTTACAAAATGTTTCACTTGATATTACATGATTTACAAACCACGGCACGCAGGCCGGTCATACATGAATAAAATAGTAAACACTTCCATTTGGGCCTTCGAGGGCCGGCTTCACAAAAAGGGCTTTAGCCCGCTATTGACCGCTTGGTCCAGCAGCACCTGCAAGCAACACACCACCGCACGGTGGAAAAACAAGGTAACGGTCAGCAATGCTGACCAAATTATAACGATCCCGCCCCCAACTCTGGGCGGCGATGCTCCTTCCCTGCATTTCATTAGCATAAGCGAGCAATATATATATAGCCATTTCATCACAGACGTTGGCTTGCACGGCCACACGCCCTGTGCTCTCAGGGCACATTCTCGGTGAACCGGTCGATGTCACGTCAATTAAAGCCATAGACATTCCGGACTCACCACCGCCACTTTGACGGCCAAACCTATGAGCAATTTGTCTTCCTGGCCTGGGTCATGACAATTTAAGTCATTGACCGGCAAAGACCCTAATCTATGCCAACGATAAGTGCCACGTGCCTTTAGGTCTCTTTAACCGAACGACATAGAACGGGTACGGTTCCATCTAACCCGTGCTCACATCGCAACGACAATTTAAGCCATATGCGCGGGTCAAACTTCCACCGAGTCCCATTTCCATCACAATTCACATAACCCGGTTATGTTCAAGTTGGCTCTCAGGCCACCAAGTTGGCAAGATCTCGTATCCGCCCAGTTTTCCGGGTGCACCTTTGGGTTAGTCTCCAAGGCTCCCTGTTGCAATCTACCGCGTAGAAAACCCGAAAAACAATCCATAGCACGGAGTCTTCTCCGGCATTTATGCAATGCAACATCACCGATCCAGACCAACATGTCCGGGTAGGCTTCACACATCATGCCTATGTCTGTTCTCGCTTACGGACTCTAAACAACAGGGACTTTACATATCTACCCGAAGGAACGCCTCCAACTCTCCGCAAACTCGCGAGAGCGGGCTTCCTATGCAAAGAAGGAGAGCTACTCATGCTCAAGAAGAGAATCGTTACCCTAGCGTTCCTCTTTGGCGCCATTGAAAAGTAAACGGATGAAAAACACCGCACTAGCTTTGCCTCCGTGGATCTGGAGTCGGCTCACGATTCGGAGCTTCGAAGCTCCTCCAATGGCCGGATCTAGCTCCTTCTTCCTTCCTTGGCTCTCCACTTTCTCTAAGGTTTTAGAAAGATAACCACTCATGAAAAGTGAGGGTTTCTAAGTCCAATCCCGGGTATATCCCTTCAGGAACAACCCCCAGCCGTTGGATCCCAAAATAAGGAAACGAACGACTTTGATTCGGGACTGAAATGCACAATCTGGACCGAACACGACCTGGCACACGCCCGTGTCCAGGGTCGTGTGCCTCATTCGCCGTCAAAATCGGCTCGCCTGGAACCTCACACGGGTATCGAACACGCCCGTGTTCGAGCTGACACGCCCGTGTTCCACCTGACACGGCCGTGTGGCCGGCCGTGTACCCCCATCATTTTTCCTCGAAAACAACACGAGCACTGCACGGGTTCTAGGACACGCCCGTGTCCCGACCCGTGTCACCTCAACACGCCTAGACCTCAGGCCGTGTACACGGTCTCGACACTCGACACTTCGTCGAGCGAAGATCGTCGACCTGATGACACGGCCTTGGACACGCCCGTGTCCTAGGCCGTGTGCCTTGTCTCAACACAATGTCAAGCCCAAAGTGTCGACTTCCCGGGACGAGTGTCGACACGGGTTGACACGCCCCGCGACATGCCCGTATCGCAGGCCGTGTGCCATGTCTCAACACTTCGTCGACTGCAGAGTGTTAACTTCGCGGCTTAGTGTCGACATGGGTCGACACGCCCTGCGACACGCCCGTGTCGCAAGCCGTGTGCCCAGTCTCGACACAATGTCGAGACCAAAGTGTCGACTTCCCATCTCAGTGTCGACACAGGATTGACACGCCCTAGGACACGCCCGTGTCCCAGGCCGTGTGCCTGCAGCCAGAACCCAAACTGGCCTAAAACGTCCCCCTTCGCTCCTTTGAGTTTCGGGGCGTTACAGTCGACACCCAGAGGAACTTTGTCGACATCAAAAGTGTCGACACTAGGAGGCTGTATCGACACTCAGCAAAAGTTCAACAAAGCTCAAGTACAAGTGTCGACACTATAAGATGTGTCGACACTCAGCAAACTTCAACAGAGTTTAAGTACAGGTGTTGACACAATGAAGAATGTGTCGACACACAGCAAAAGTCTCAACACATGAAGAAAGTGTCGACACTAGGAGGCTGTGTCGACACTCAGCAAATTTCAATGAAGTCTAAGTACAAGTGTCGACACAAAGGAGATGTGTCGACACTCAGCAAGAGAATCAACACAGAAGGCATGTGTCGACACCACAAAGATGCGTCGACACTTAGCAAGTATCAACACAAGAAGATGTGTCGACACAAAGGAGTTGTGTCGACACTTACAAGAAATCAACAAAGTATCAAAGAAGGACTTGTGTCGACACACAGGATCAGTGTCGACACATGTTGAAGAAGCAGTATCGAGAAGCAGATTCTACAACACAAGTGAAAGAAATTGTACCTAATCACTTAGAGGGGGGGTGAATAGGTGACTTAATCTTTTTAAACTTTTTAGGCAGAATTCAGATTATATCACAGAGTTATCACTAATTCTACACAGCAATCACAACAATCAATCAAGCATACAGTGAACACACAAATTTATAGTGGTTCCCCAAGGTTTGGGTACATCCACTTTCCCCCTTCGCCTATCTAGTAGTGTACTAGATTCGGCCTCCACTATCTCAGATCCTCAGATCTTACACTCAGAACCCCAAAACAGGTTCCTACAGCTCAGGCCCAAGGCCCTACAACTCAGCTTCTTCACAAAGCCTACACTCAGCTTCTTCACAAAGCCTACACTCAGCCACAACAGGCCTACACTCAGCCACAACAGGCCTACACTCAGAGATAAGAATCTCCTACACTCAGGCACACAGGCCCTACCACTCAGCCTTTATAATTACAGGCTTACAAACTCAGATCCCTAAGGATCTTACAAGAAATATAAAATACAAAGTGTATCTACCTACAACTCTGAATAAAGAGATGAGTTGATAGGTTCTTGATGAGTTCTTGGATGAACTCTGCAGAGATCAATCTGACTTGGCTTTCTTCAAAGCTTCTTGAATGTAGAACACAATAGGATTGATCTCCTCTGCAGCTGATCCTTGATCTCTGCAACTTAAGATTCAGAACAAAGTCTGAATCCTTCTTCTCAGCCTGGTTCCAACGGCTGTCTTCTTGGATGGAGCTCTCTCTCTCCAACTACTTAGAACTTTACTTGAAAGTCTTCAATCAATTGTTTTTCAACAACTTTGATCATCTATTTCTGTAGACAGTATGAGCCTATATATAGGCCTTCTTCATGGTAACCGGCTGGTCCGGTTCCTAGCTGATTTCTGACATCTCTAACAGGTGCAGCAGACCGACTGGAATGGCAGCTGTCAAGTCATCCAGTCAGTTCTTGAAATAACTGTAACTGTCTGAAAGTGTCGAGACAATCTGTCTTTAAGTGTCGACACTTATAGACCAAGTGTCGACACAAGTAGTCTCAGTGTCGACACTAGCCTTCAAGGTGTCGACACAACTCCTTGTGTTGTAGAATTCACTTCTCGACACAGCTTCTTCTTCATGTGTCGACACTGATAATGTGTGTCGACACAACCCATTGTTCTTCAGTACTTTGTTGATTTCTTGAAAGTGTCGACACATCTCCTTTGTGTCGACACATCTTCATGTGTTGAACTTGTTCAGTGTCGACACATCTTCTTGGTGTCGACACATGCCTTCTGTGTTGATACTTGCTGAGTGTCGACATAGCTCCTTGTGTCGACACATCTTCTTGTGTTGAGACTTTTGCTGAGTGTCGACACATCTCCTTTGTGTCGACACTTGTACTTAGAATTTTGTTGAACTTTGCTAAGTGTCGACACAGCTCCTTATGTCGACACTTTCTTCAAGTGTTGAGTCTTCTGCTGAGTGTCGACACATTTTTTCTTATGTCGACACTTTCTTCAAGTGTTGACTCTTCTGTTGAGTGTCGACACATTCTTTATTATGTCGACACTTGTACTTAGACTCTGCTGACTTTTGCTGAGTGTCGACACAGCCTCCAAGTGTCGACACTTTCTGATGTAGACACAATTCCTCTGGGTGTCGACACAACTGCTAAGTGTCGACACTACTTCACTGCACTTTTCTTCATTGAGTGTCGACACAGCTCCTTGGGTCGACACTTTCTGTCTGGTGTCGACTCCACATCCCTGGTGTCGACACAAGTACTCCAAGTGTCGACACTGCTTGCCTGGGTGTCGACACAAGTCTTCTTAAGTGTCGACACATTTCTTCTGGGTGTCGACACATGGACTTAGAATCTTTTCTGCTTTCCCTGCAAATACTTAACCTGCACAAGGCAACTCAAAAATACATCAAATACATTTTGATGTATATCATTGAGTAGGGTGAGGCTTCTTTAAATCAGGTACATTTAAACCAATGTACCCAACAATCTCCCCCTATTTGGAGAAGTCATAACCCTTAGTCAATGATATACACCATACAGAATAAAATTATAGCATGATGTAAAGCAGGATTATATAACAGGGCAAATTCATAAACATGTATTAATCAAAACATGTAAACACAGATATCATCTCAGAATAATTATGAAATAGATTTATAACACATCACATTGTTCTAACAACTTTGTCATATTCATTATACAAAAGTTTACAAAGTGTTTTAATACAAGTGATTACATTGTAAAATTAAGATAATGCAATTCTAATTCTGATCAGCCTCCTTAATCACAATTCCTTTTCCTGATTGTACTTTGGCTTGTACAGGGGCTTCAGCAACTTCAGTATCAGCAGGCTTTTTCCCTTTCAGATCCTTCTTCTTTAGCTCTTCAACTTTAATCTTTTGCCTCTCAAAGTAATGATATGGCTTGGGAAAGTACTTGCTAGGCTCCTGGGCAGTAGGAGGTAGCTTTCCCATCTTTGCCTTTCTTCTATATTGCACTATAGCTTCTTGCCTAGATTCATGCTTTCTCCACTCAAGTTCAGAAAACCATTTATTTCTATCTTGAACATTATCTTTGGCAGCCTTCCATGCAGTTAGAATGATATTCCTTGAAGTGGGGCTCCACTGTTCAAAATCAGGCCTTTGTTCAGCTTGCTCTCTGAACCTAGACAATCTAACTTCTTGTTCTTTCAGCAAAACTTCTTGCATAGCCTCAGATACTGGCTGAACCACTTTTTCTATAATGACATTGTGCTTTTCCTCAGGTGGGCTATACATAGTCTGAATATCAGCTTGTATCATATCAAAATCTGGAGGAGGATAGATCACCTGAGCTACTTCAGCTTGCTCACCTCCAAGATAGGCAGGATGAACCCCAGATTCTGCAACATTATCATCATCACATAAAGGAGGATAACCAAGAGTTGCTCTGATAGAATTAGAAATCCACTTTGCATGATCAGAGTTGGCTTTGACTAACACCATCTCCCCCTTTATGACTTCTCTTTCCATGTGATCTTTTAAATCATCTTTCTGAAATCTTACTTGGGCATCCAAATAGTTTACTCCATCTTTAAAGTAAGGTTTCAACCTTTGGAGTTTTTCAGTGATCAACTTCTGAGAGTCTTGTATAGCAGTTGTAACAGCTGTTAAGCTCTCTTGCAAATGTTTATCAAAAGTTTCTTTGGCTTTGGCACTTTCTGCAGACTGTGCAGTGGCTATATTCTTTATCTCAGTTACAATGGCATTGTGAGAAGCTGTCAAATTATCATTCATTCTAATTTGATTCTCCAGAACATAGCCTTGCTTGACTTCAAGTTCATCCACTTGAGCTTTGATCTTCTCTTGATGTGTTGCCAAGTACACCACTGCATTCCCTCCCTTGTGGAAGCAGTCAGTCATCTCCTTCTTATTGAGATTCATTTCAAATCTTATAGACTTAATGTCCTGAGCTAGATCAAACTATAAAGACTTATTCCCCTCATCCATATATGTTTCCATGGCCTTCCTTTGCTCATCAAGTTTGATCTGCATAGCAACCATCAGAGCACTGAAATCTACAGATGGTGCTGGCTGAGGAGAAGGCTGTGATACTATAGTTTGCAGAGCTTTCTTATAAGTCTGGCTGCTCCTCTTGAATACTTGGAATTTCCTTTTCTTATCTCTTGCAGCCCCCTCATCTTCAGAAGCAGATGTACTTGCAATATCTACCCTCTCCCTAGGTAGCTCCTCAACAGCTTTTGGCTTCTCAGGCTCTTACCTTACATGTTCTTCATCAAGTATAACTTGCTCCCCCTTAACAGGAGCATTCTCCCCCTCAGCAGCAGCACTTTCCTTTTCAAAGTCTGTTTGATCTAGATTGAGGAAAAGATCTTCCATTGTATATTCTTTTGGAGAATGGGCTGGAGAAACTCTTGGCTCATCTACTACTGGATCAGATACTACATGAACTGTAACATATGTGTCCTTCATGACAACATCTGGGGGTTGACTATCAATCTGAGATTGCTGATTAACATCAGATAAGTTGTCAATTATAACTTCACTCTCAATAAGGAAATCCAATTGATTGATTTCTGAGATTACCTCAAGGATAGTGTGTGTTGCTTGCTCGCTCTCAAGAGGAGTTGGCTCTTCCACCACTAGAGGCTCCCCCTCGATTTGATCCTGGTGTATGGGGCTAGCCTGAGGTTGCTCCCCCTGCCTCTCTGCAACATCTTGTTGAGCTAGAGACTTCCCAGCATCTCCAGGTTCTTGGTCATCATCTGGTGTAAAGACAACTTGCTCCTCAGAGCTGCTAGATGACTCTTGAGCCACATGGGCTATCTTCTTCTTTTTCTTTTGAGGTGTTACCTTCTCAGATGTTGGCATCTCCTTAGACAAGACCCTATCCCATCTGGAGAAGATCCTCATGTCCATTTTCCACATATGATTGATCTTAGATCCAACATCTTGACTTATTACTTCTGGTATACTACCAGCCAAGTAAAGACTTAATATTCTACCCAAATTGGGCTTCTTCATACTCTCTTTAATCTTATCAAAGACAACAACAGACCAGTCAGTTTGCAGAGTGAAGATAATCCTTGTCATAAGATTGAACATATGGGCTGATATCCTGTCATGCCCTCCTGGCTTACTCAAGATCACTTTTCCAACAATTTCAGAGAGGAATTTTCCCTGGCTGTTCATGCCTTTCCTATTGAATACAGATCCAATTTTCAGCTTGGAATCCAGTCCACACCATGTTAAAGCTTCTCTGTTCTTAGAAGCAGTAACTTCATCATCTTCTTTTGTCCTAGGTAGGTTTAGGACCTTTCTCAAACTTTTAGGTGAGACCTTCACCTTTTCTCCATGTACCCTTGACTTGATCTTGAATCCAGAGTCGTCTAGGGTTGCTCCAGTCAGAAATTCCAATACTTCTTTCTTCCAGATCTTAGTCGGTTTCGAAACAAGAAAATCAAACCCTGAGTTTGTGACTAGGGTTACCACATTCTTGATCTCCGGGTCTGCATCATCAAACGCATGCCGCAGCAGTTCATAGCCTTCGTTCACATTCTCCTCAAGCTTGGGAGCCATTAGGGTTTGAAGAATTTGAATTGAGAGAATAGAGGTGTCGACACACAAGTTTGGTCTCGAAACTTTGGTGAGCGTGTCGATAGACAAAAGCAAAATCCTATTTATACCTTTCTAGGATTGAAGATGAAAGGGCGAGTTAAGAAAGTCAAATTGTGTCGACACTGTTGAAAAGTGTCGACACAGACTTATAATGTCTCGACAACTATGTGTCTACACAAGTATAGTGAATAGAATATATGTTGGGTACATTGGTCAAATGTACCTGATTTGAAGAAGCCTCACCCAACTCAATGATATACATCATAATATATTTGATGTATGTTTGAGTTACTTGTGCAGGTTAAGAAAGTACTGGACTGAAGCAAAAAGTTTCTAAGTCCATGTGTCGACACCCAGAGGGAAAGTGTCGACACTTGAGAAAGCTTGTGTCGACACCCAGACAAGCAGTGTCGACACTTTGAGTCATTGTGTCGACACCTGGGATGCAGAGTCGACACCAGACAGAAAGTGTCGACACTTGGAGCTGTGTCGACACTCAGTGAAGAAAAGTGCAGACAGAAAGTGTCGACACAAGGAGCTGTGTCGACACCCAGTGAAGCTGTGTCTACACCAGTAAGTGTCGACACTTGGAGCTGTGTCGACACTCAGCAAAAGTCTGCAGAGACTAAGTTAAAGTGTCGACACTCAGAACAATGTGTCGACACTCAACAAAAAGAGTCAGCACTTGAAGTATGTGTCGACACCCAGCACAATGTGTCGACACACAACCAGTAGAGTCAACACTTGAAGTAAGTGTCGACACCCAGCACAATGTGTCGACACTTAGCTAAAGACTCAACACTTGAAGAAAGTCTCGACACAAGGAGCTGTGTCGACACTTAGCAAAGAAAAGAATTATCAACAAAATATTCTAAGTACAAGTGTTGACACTAAGGGAATGTGTTGACACTCAGCTGAAGTCTCAACAACAAGAAGGTGTGTCGACACAAGGAGCTGTGTCGACACTCAGCAAGATTCAACATAGAAGACTATGTGTCGACACCAAGAAGCAGTGTCGACACTTGACAGATTCAACACAAGAAGATGTGTCGACACAAAGGAGATGTGTCGACACATAGAAGAATTCAGCAAAAGCTAGAAGAACAAGTACTTGTGTCGACACTCAATTTCAGTGTCGACACATGCAGAAGAATCTGTGTCGAGACATACAAGGAGTTGTGTCCACACCTTGTAGACTTGTGTCGACACTTACACAACATGTGTCGACACTTGGACTATAAGTGTCGACACTTAAAGACAGAAAGTCTCGACACTTACAGACAGTTAGAGATTTTCAAGAAGTGACTGGATGACTTGACAGCTGCCGTTCCAGCCGGTCTACAGCAACTGTCAGAGATGTCAGAAGTCAGTTATGAACCGGACCAGCCGGTTACCATGAAGAAGGCCTATAAATAGGCACCCACAGTTTACAGAAACTGTTGTTGAAGTTGTTGATCAGATTATTGTTAAGGTTGATCACCTTGTTGAAGTAATTATTAAAGTGGTACAAAGAGTATCAACACAAGAAGATCTAGCAGTTCAAGTGCAGATCTAAGAAGTTGGAGAGAGAGGGCTCCATCCAAGAAATCAGCCTCTGGAACTAGGCTGAGAAGAAGGATTCAGATTCAATTCTGGATCTTAAGTGGCAGAGGTCAAGGAACAACTGCAGAGGATTCAGTCTTATTCAGTTCTACTCAAGAAGCTTTGAAGAAAGCTAAGTCAGGGTGAATCCAGCTGAGTTCTTCCAAGAACTCATCAAGAATCTCTCAACTCCCCTCCTTTAATTCTGAGTTGTAGAGTTATTATTTGTAAAACATTTTAACTTGTAGGATCCTTTGGATCTGAGTGAATTGTAAGCCTATATTTATAAAGGCTGAGGGTAGGGCTTGTGAGCCTGGGTGTAGGAGATTGAGATCTCTGAGTGTAGGCCTTGTTGGCTGAGTGTAGGCCTTGGTTGGCTGAGTGTAGGCCTTGATTGGCTGAGTGTAGGCTTTGGGATAAAGCTGAGTTGTAAGGCTTTGGGCCTGAGGTGTAGGAACCAATTTGGGTTCTGAGACAGTGGAGAAGTTTGGCCGAATCTAGTACACTGCTAGATAGGCGAAGGGGGAAAGTGGATGTACCCATATCTTGGGGAACCACTATAAAACACTGTGTGCTGTGCTGTGATTGTGCTGTGGATTAGCTGTGTATATTTTGTTATTGTTGTTTGCTATGCAAAAGTAGTTAGAAATCTGTGATATAACTGTTTGGCTGCCAACAAAGTCAGAAAAAGGATTAGGTCACCTATTCACCCCCCCTCTAGGTGTTTAGGTACCATATCTTTCAAGTGGTATCAGAGGGAGGTTCCTCAAAACAAGGACTAACAGTCTGAGGAGATCCTGTTTGGCAGATTCAGTGTAAGGGAAAACACAGATTCAAGAAATTCAAGAAAATCAAGAAACATGGGTTCCTATGAGAATCACAAGGAATTGGGTTCCATGAAATTACCCATATGCAGGAAGGAGATCTTTGGGATCTGGAAAGAAAGGGTAAGGCTATTTATGGAGGCCTCAGACCCTAGAATCTACATCACAGTAAAGGAAGGGCCTTATGTGCCAATGAAGATTTCAGTATTGGATGCAAATCAGAGAACTCCAAAGGATTTCTCTGAGATGACAAAGGATGAGATTGTCCTAGCCACAATGGACAAGAGGGCACAAAACATAATAGTGAGTGCCATTGATGATGCAACTTTTCAGAATCTTATACACTACAAGACAGCTAAAGAGATGTGGGACACTCTTATAGTGTATATGGAAGGATCTGAAGAAGTTAGGCAAGATAGAAAATCCTTGCTAAATCAGGAGTATGAGAGCTTTAGACAAGGTAAAGGTGATAGCATAACTGAGTGCTACAAGAAGTTCTACAGAATAGTTAATAAACTCATGTCTTATGGAAGAGAGTTCAATAACTATGAACTAAATGATAAGTTCTTAAGGTCCCTAACCAAAGATTGGGACACAAAGATCTGTGTCATAAGAGAAATGACTAAGTTGGGGGAAATTTCTCCTCCTACACTGTTTGACAAGTTATTGTCATATGAGATGCAATTGACAGTGAGGAAAGAGGAGGTGAAATCAACAAGGATTGAACACAAGGAAAGATCAGTTGCTTTCAAGACAGAAGTTCCCAAAAAGTGCAGGAATAAGTCATCAAATCCACCTCCAGAGGTAGTTGATTCAGAGTCTGATGAGTCAGTCAGCACAAAGAGTGAGAGCAGTGAAAGTGATGACGACTTTGCTGCCTTCACTAGGCACTTTCAGAAATTCTTGAAGAAGAAACAGTGGAGGTCAAGACCTTCTTCTTCAAAGGGAAAGGAAGTCTTTTATCAGGAGAAAAAGCCTTCAAAGAAAGACAGGAAGAGGACAAAGTCAAGCAAGGCAACTGGATCTAAGATAGTATGCTACTGCTGCAATAGACAGGGACATGTTATTGCAGATTGTCCAGAGAAGAGAAAGGAATCTGGTGACAGGAAAAAGACTCACTTCAAAGGGAAGAAAGAAAAGTCTTTTGTTGCTAAGAAGGAGAAGACTCTATCAGATATCTCTTCTTCAGAAACTGAGTCTGAGGCTGAAGCCTACATAGGGCTGTTTGCTGAAAAAGAAGAGGAAGAATTCATGCAGATCTTGGAGTCAATTTATGAACAAGAAGACAGTCATTGCCAAGGGCTAATGGCTTTGACAGAGAGTGCCAAAATCCTGGAGCAGCCAGGACCCAGTCAGGTACTAAGTTCAAGTTTAAATTCAGGTTCTTGTTCTAGTTCAGAATCAGATTCTTCTTCATCAAGTGATGAGAATATATCTGAGTCTGAGGAAGATATTCATCAGCTTATAGATGAATATAAGGTACTGTTGCAAGCGTACAAGAAAAGCAAGACCCTAGCCAAAAGTCAGGCAAAGGAAATTGCTGATCTTAAAGCTGCTGCAACAGATTTTGAGAAGCAATTTGATCAAAAACTGAATGAGGTTGCCAGGCTGAAACACATTACTGTGATTCAGATGGGAACTATCACCTATAAGAATGATCAAATTAAGAGACTGGAGATCAATCTTCAGAAAGAGAGAGAGCTTGTTGCTAGGTTTTCAAAACCTAAATCAGTGCTACCTTTAATTGATGAATTTGTTCATCATAAAGGCAAGGCTGGACTGGGTTTTGTTAGACCTGCAGGGACTGAGCAGTCCAAGTCTAAGTCCAAGGGCAAAGCCCCAACATTCAACAAGCCTGATGTAGTCAAGACAGCCAAGGCAGTACCTAAGCAAATGTACAATAAGTTTGAATGCTGGTGCTGTGGCAAAGTTGGCCATTTTGCAGTGTACTGTTGGCACAATGTGAGTGCCAAAGTGAGTTCCAAACTACCTGTTGGAATGCCAGTAGGTAGGTTTGTCAAATTGCAAACTAACAATCACCAAGGACCCAAGAATACTTTGGGTTCTAAGGTTCATTAATTTGTTTTGCAGGTGAGTCCAAGTGGCCATACCCCAACATGGTACTTGGACAGTGGATGTTCCAGACATATGACTGGAACAAGGGGACTACTGAAGGACTACACTCCAATCAAAAATGGTCCTAAAGTGACCTTTGGTGGTCCTGAAAAAGGAATCATCAAAGGGTTTGGTAACATTTCTTCAAACTTAGTTACCATTACTCAAGTGGCTTATGTTAAAGGGTTGAAACACAACCTAATAAGTATAAGTCAATTAAGTGATGTAGGGTATGACATCTCATTTGTTAAAAATGGTTGTCATATCAAGAGGTCAAGTGATCAAGAGATCATTTTGACTGGTTATAGGAAGAGGAATGTCTACTGCCTAGACATTATGGTTGAGAACAATGGTTCTCCAGTTTGTCTTGTAGCTGATGAGACAGTCTCTCATTGTGTCAAATGGCACAAGAGGCTTGCCCATCTTAACTACAAGACTATTAGCAAACTCTTTAGCAAAGAGTTGGTGAGGAATGGTCCTCAAGTTAAGTGTGTTAAAGATGGTATTTGCTCAGCTTGTCAAAAGGGCAAGCAGACTAAATCCACCTTTAGAAGCATAGAAAACAAAGATGTTGTGAGGTGTTTATACCTCTTGCATATGGATCTCTTTGGTCCAATGCCAGTTCACAGCTTAGGTAGGAAGGTCTATACCTTTGTAGTTGTAGATGACTACTCAAGGTTTTCCTGGGTGTTCTTCTTAAGACAGAAATCTGAAACACCTAGTGTCTTTTATAGCTTTGTCAAGCAAATTCAGAATGAACTAAATAGTACAGTGGTCAAAATTAGAAGTGACCATGGTACTGAATTTCAGTCTGATAGCATGACAAAACTGTGTGAAGACTTTGGGATATTTCAAGAATTCTCTTCACCTAGAACACCTCAGCAAAATGGCATTGCTGAGAGAAAGAATAAAACCTTGATAGAGGCTGGTAGGACCCTACTAAGTGATACATCACTGCCAGAGTATTTCTGGGCTGAAGCAGTTAACACTGCATGCCATGTTATAAATAGGGCTACCATCATTAAAAGGCTTAATAGACCCCCTATGAAGTTGTGAAAGGCAGGAAACCAAACATATCCTATTTTAGGATCTTTGGTTGCAAATGCTTCATACTTAACAATGGGAAGTCTTACTTAACTAAGTTTGCTGCCAAGTCCCAAGAGGGAATTTTTGTTGGGTACAGCAATAATAGTAAGGCTTATCAAGTCTACAACTTGACTACACAAGTTGTAGAAGAATCTGTGCATGTAGTTTTTGATGAGACTAAACTTATTAATAATGAGTTGTCTAGCAGTGTATGCAGCCCCACAGGTTTATCAAAGAAAATGGACAAGCTTGCTATAGAAGAAGTGCCTGCTGCAAGACAGCAAGGAGAAGAGAGTAGCTATTGTCCAGGGGGAGAACTACATGTGCCAATTGTTGAAGAAATACAAGGTATACAGCATGATGGAGATGCTGAAGAGGTTCAACCAGAAGTTAGGATGCCTCCAGCCAATAGGCATCTTAGAGATCATCCAGTAGAACAGATTATTGGAGATCCAAGACAAGGAGTTCAAACCAGGAGCAGATACATGAATGCAGCAATCTACTCCAGCTTTTTGTCTCAAGTTGAACCTAAAAGATTTGAAGAAGCAATAATGGATCCACAATGGACTGAAGCAATGCAAGAAGAGCTTAATCAGTTCAAGAGGTGCAAGGTTTGGGAACTTGTTCCTAAACCTAAAGACCACAATGTAATAGGAGTTAAGTGGATCTACAGGAATAAGATGGATGAACAAGGGGTCATCATTAAGAATAAAGCTAGACTGGTTGCTAAAGGATATAGGCAAGAAGAAGGTATTGACTTTGATCAAACCTTTGCTCCAGTAGCCAGACTGGAAGCCATAAGAATGTTCTTGGCCTATGCAACCTATCAAGGATTCAAGGTGTACCAAATGGATGTCAAGTCAGCATTCCTAAATGGTAATTTGAAAGAAGAAGTCTATGTGGAGCAGCCTTCAGGTTTTGTTGATCCAACTCTACCTCATTATGTCTATAGACTTAGGAAAGCTTTATATGGGTTAAAGCAAGCCCCTAGGGCTTGGTATGAAACCCTATCTAGTTTCCTCATTGAGAACAAGTTCTCAAGGGGGAAAATAGATAAGACTCTATTCCTTAGGGAATCTAGAGGCAAAGTCATACTAGTCCAAATATATGTAGATGACATTATATTTGGGTCTACTGAAAGCAGCCTTTGCAAAAAGTTTGCAAAACTTATGCAAGGTCAGTTTGAGATGAGTAGTATGGGAGAGCTGAAGTTTTTCTTGGGTCTCCAAGTTAAACAGACTGAGAGTGGTTTGTCCATTTGTCAGTCAAAGTTCACCCTAGAACTCATAAGGAAGTATGGCATGGATTCATCTAGTACCATGAAGACTCCTATGGGGTCAAGTATGTCTCTTAGCAAGGATGATGCAGGGAAACCTGTAGATGAAACCTTGTATAGAGGGATAGTTGGCTCCCTATTATACTTGACTGCTAGTAGACCAGACATCATGTATGCTACATGTGTTTGTGCAAGGTATCAAGCCTGCCCTAAAGAGTCTCATTTGACTGCAGTCAAAAGAATATTGAGATATCTAAAGGGCACTCCCTATCTAGGCCTCTGGTACCCTAGGAATGGAGATTTTGATCTAACAGGTTATTCAGATGCAGACTTTGCAGGATGCAAAGAGGATAGCAAGAGCACTACTGGAACCTGTCAATTCCTAGGTGGGAGACTAATTTCATGGAGTAGCAAGAAGCAAACCAGTGTGGCTATCTCCACAGCTGAGTCAGAGTATGTGGCTCTAGGAAGTTGCTGTGCTCAACTTCTGTGGATTCAACATCAGCTAGAGGACTATGGATTTCAGGTAAGTAGAACTCCACTTTTCTGTGATTCTACAAGTGCTATTTCAATAGCTAATAACCCTGTATCCCATAGTAGGACAAAACATATTGAGATTAAATATCATTTTCTTAGGGAGCATGTAGAAAGAGAAGATATTTTATTAGAATATGTTAAAACAGATGAACAAGTAGCTGATATGCTTACTAAGCCACTAGAAGAAACTAAGTTCAATAGATTCAAAATTGAACTAAGAATGATAAACTTAGAGTAAGTTTACAGATTTGAAAATGACTAAGTAAAAAGGTGTCGACACATAGACTAGTCTATGTCGACACAGAATAGTGGTGTCGACACTTCAGGAAAAAGGTGTCGACACATCTAGGAATGTGGTGTCGACACTTCAGAATGTTAGTGTCGACACATGTCAAGTAGGTGTCGACACATCCAATATGGTGTCGACACTTAAGTTTTACTCAGAATTTTTCTAAGTAAAGTCTCGACAATATGTCGAGTTATGTTGTGTCGACACATAACCAAGTGTCGACACATAATATCTGTTGACTAAACTTGTGTCGACACATATGTGTCGAGACATTATAAGTCAGTGTCGACACTTGTTGCCAGTGTCGACACATTTTAAGCTAGCTGTCCCGCCTGTTCATCTTCAAAATTAGAAAGATATAAATAGGGTTCTGTCTTTGTTTGTCGACACGCTTTCAAAGTTTCGAGACCAAAACTACTGTGTCGACACCTCTCTTTTCTAGAGACAAATTCTCAAACCCTAATGGCACCTAAGCTTGAGGAGAACGTTAACGAAGTTTATGAGCTTGTGCGCGGCGCGTTCGACGATGCAGATGCGGACATCAAGGCGGTAGTAACCCTAGTCGCCGATTCTGGATTGGAATACTTAGTTTCAGAACCAACTAAGATATGGAAGAAGGAAGTGCTTGAATTCCTTAATGGAGCTGCAGTAGATGACTTTGGATACAGAATCAAATCCAGAGTTCATGGAACTAAGATTAAGGTTTCACCTAAGAGTCTGAGTGGTACTTCGGCTACCAAAAATTCAAGATGAAGAAGAGGTTACTGCTTCAAAGACCAGGGAAGCTTTAACCTGGTGTGGTCTTGATCCAAAGATGAAGATAGGTTCTGTCTTTAACAGGAAAGGCATGAATACTCAAGGAAAATTCATGTATGAGATTGTGGGAAAAGTCTTACTCAGTAAGCCAGGAGGGCATGACAGAGTGTCTGCCAATATGTTTGGAGTAATGACAAGAATTATCTTTAATCTAAGAACTGATTGGTCAATCATAGTTTTTGACAAGATCAAGGAGAGCTTGAAGAAGCCCAATCTGGGCAGGATCATTAGTCTCTACCTAGCTGGTACCATACCAGAGGTAATGAATACTACTGCAGGCAGCAAGATAAATCATATGAGGAAGATGGATCTAAGGATCTTTTCTAGATGGGACAGGGTGTTGTCCAAGAAACTGTCAACCCCTGAGAAGCCAGTATCTGAAAAAGAAATTCCTCCAAAGAAGAAGAGAAAGACTGTACAAGTGGTACAAGAGTCCACTAGTGATTCTGATAGTGAAGAACATGTTGTCTTCACTCCAGATGATCATGAGGGAGAGCCTGCTGAAAAGACTCCTGCTCCTCCAGCTGATGCTGAGATCTAGGGGGAGCTGCCTCCAGCTAGCCCCATCCACAGGGATCAAAGCCAGGGGGAGCATCCAGTTGTAGAAGCAGCATCTACTCTGGACAGTGAGCAAGCCACCACCATCATACAAGAGGTACTCACTGACCTAAATACTTTAGAATATCTTATAGAAGATGCTGATTTGTCTGATGTTCCTCAGCAAACTCAGCTGCATAGTCAAGAACCAGATGTTGTTAGAGTAGACACATCTACTGTCCAGGAAGTGGTAACTGATTCAGTAGTTGAAGAGCAAAGACTGTCTCCAGCTCCATCCCCTCCTGAATACACCATGGAGGATTTATTCCTAAATCTAGATCAAGAAGATTTTGATATGGACAAGGATGCTGCTGCTGAAGATAAGAGTGTTGCTGCTGAGGGGGAGCAAATGACAGTTCTGGAAGAGCCTTTAAGGCCAGAAACTGTGAAGGCACCTGATGTGCAAGCTGACAAACCTCCAAGCCCTAAGGAAAGGGTTGAAATAGCCAGCACTTCAGAATCTGAAGAAGATGAGGCTGCAAAGGCTAAGAAGAAGAAACTCTATGTCTTCAAGAGGAGAAGTCAGAGTTATAAGAAAGCTTTGCAATCCATTGCCCCACAACCTATAGTTCAGCAAGCTCCAACTGCTGATTATAGTGCTTTACTGGTTGCCCTACATATAAAATTGGATGAGCAAAGGCAGGCCATAGAGAAGTATGTAGATGAAGGACAGAAGTCATTACAGTTTGATCTTGCTCAAGATATAAAGTCAATAAGGTTTGAGATGAACCTGAACAAGAAGGAGATGACTGACTGCTTCCACAAGGGTGGGAATGCAGTGGTCTATCTAGCAACACACCAGGAGAAGATCAAAGCCCAAGTAGATGATATAGCATTGAAACAAGGATATGTGCTTGAAAATCAGTTAAGAATGAATGACAATCTCACACAATCTCACAATGATATAGTCACTGAATTGAAGAATAAAACTGCTGAACCTTCTACATCTGCTGCTGCTGCAGTTAAGGCTGACTTTGATAAAGTATTCCAAGCTGAGATTACTGCTGTCAAGACTGCCATTCAAGATTCTCAGAAAGCTATCTCTGAACAACTGCAAAAGCTAAAACCATTCTTTAAAGAGGGAATCAGATATTTGGACAGTCAAATAAGATTTCAAAAGGATGATATCAGAGATCATATGGCCAGAGAAGTCATAAAGGGGGAGAGAGTATTAGTCAAAGCTAGCTCTGACCATGCCAAATGGATATCTAACTCCATCAGAGCTACACTGGGCTATCCTCCACTCTGTGATGATAATAATATTGCTGAATCTGGGATTCAAAGTGCATATCTTGGAGGTGAGCAACCAGAGGTAGCTCAGGTCATATATCCTCCACCAGATTTTGACATGGTGCAAGCTGATATTCACCAGATGTATAGCCCAACTACAGGGAAGTCAAATGTTGTTCTGGAAAAGGTTGTTCAACCTATTTCTGCAGCTATGCAAGAGGCATTAGAGAAAGAAGAAGAGGCAAGGTTGTCAAAGAAGAGGTTTAGGGAACAAGCAGAACAAAGGCCAGACTTTGAACAGTGGAGCCCTACCTCTAGACATATAATTTTAACTGCCTGGAAAGCTGCCAAAGACAACATGAATGACAGGAACAAATGGTTTTCTGACGCTGAATGGAGGAAACATGAGATCAGACAAGAAGCCATAGTTCAGTATAGAAGGAAGACAAAGATGGGAAAGCTACCTCCTACTGCAGTGGAGCCTAGCAAGTACTTTCCTAAGCCATACCACTATTTTGAGAGGCAGAAAATCAAAGCAGAAGAGCTGAAGAAGAAGGACTTAAAAGGCAAGAAGCCTGCTGATGCTGCAACTGTTGATGCCCCTGTCAAAGCTCAAGTTCAAGCTGGCATGGGAATAGTTATCAAGGAACCTGATCAGAAATAGATTAAGATTTTACCTGAAGATTATGTTGCAATCTTTTTAATGTTAAACATTTTTGTAAACTGCTGAAAATGTATAAGGAACAATGTTAGAACAATATATGATAAATATATTTCATGATTGTTCTGTAAATGTGTCTATTTCTTGATTGTTCTGCAATGATGAATGTGTATACATGTGTGAATTTCTACATGTTTATGTTTACCCTACTGAATATAATCTGCTGTACATCATTTTGTAATTTTAATTATGGATGGTGTATATCATTGACTAAGGGTTATGACTTCTCTAAATAGGGGGAGATTGTTGGGTACATTGGTCAAATGTACCTGATTTGAAGAAGCCTCACCCAACTCAATGATATACATCATAATGTATTTGATGTATGTTTGAGTTACTTGTGCAGGTTAAGAAAGTACTGGACTGAAGCAAAAAGTTTCTAAGTCCATGTGTCGACACCCAGAGGGAAAGTGTCGACACTTGAGAAAGCTTGTGTCGACACCCAGACAAGCAGTGTCGATACTTGGAGTCATTGTGTCGACACTTGGGATGCAGAGTCGACACCAGACAGAAAGTGTCGACACTTGGAGCTGTATCGACACTCAGTGAAGAAAAGTGCAGACAGAAAGTGTCGACACAAGGAGCTGTGTCGACACCCAGTGAAGCTGTGTCTACACCAGTAAGTGTCGACACTTGGAGCTGTGTCGACACTCAGCAAAAGTATGCAGAGACTAAGTTAAAGTGTCGACACTCAGAACAATGTGTCGACACTCAACAGAAAGAGTCAGCACTTGAAGTATGTGTCGACACCCAGCACAATGTGTCGACACACAACCAGTAGAGTCAACACTTGAAGTAAGTGTCGACACCCAGCACAATGTGTCGACACTTAGCTAAAGACTCAACACTTGAAGAAAGTGTCGACACAAGGAGCTGTGTCGACACTTAGCAAAGAAAAGAATTATCAACAAAATATTCTAAGTACAAGTGTCGACACTAAGGGAATGTGTTGACACTCAGCTGAAGTCTCAACAACAAGAAGGTGTGTCGACACAAGGAGTTGTGTCGACACTCAGCAAGATTCAACATAGAAGACTATGTGTCGACACCAAGAAGCAGTGTCGACACTTGACAGATTCAACACAAGAAGATGTGTCGACACAAAGGAGATGTGTCGACACATAGAAGAATTCAGCAAAAGCTAGAAGAACAAGTACTTGTGTCGACACTCAATTTCAGTGTCGACACATGCAGAAGAATCTGTGTTGAGACATACAAGGAGTTGTGTCGACACCTTGTAGACTTGTGTCGACACTTACACAACATGTGTCGACACTTGGACTATAAGTGTCGACACTTAAAGACAGAAAGTCTCGACACTTACAGACAGTTAGAGATTTTCAAGAAGTGACTGGATGACTTGACAGCTGCCGTTCCAGCCGGTCTACAGCAACTGTCAGAGATGTCAGAAGTCAGTTATGAACCGGACCAGCCGGTTACCATGAAGAAGGCCTATAAATAGGCACCCACAGTTTACAAAAACTGTTGTTGAAGTTGTTGATCAGATTATTGTTAAGGTTGATCACCTTGTTGAAGTAATTATTAAAGTGGTACAAAGAGTATCAACACAAGAAGATCTAGCAGTTCAAGTGCAGATCTAAGAAGTTGGAGAGAGAGGGCTCCATCCAAGAAATCAGCCTCTGGAACTAGGTTGAGAAGAAGGATTCAGATTCAATTCTGGATCTTAAGTGGCAGAGGTCAAGGAACAACTGCAGAGGATTCAGTCTTATTCAGTTCTACTCAAGAAGCTTTGAAGAAAGCTAAGTCAGGGTGAATCCAGCTGAGTTCTTCCAAGAACTCATCAAGAATCTCTCAACTCCCCTCCTTTAATTCTGAGTTGTAGAGTTATTATTTGTAAAACATTTTAACTTGTAGGATCCTTTGGATCTGAGTGAATTGTAAGCCTATATTTATAAAGGCTGAGGGTAGGGCTTGTGAGCCTGAGTGTAGGAGATTGAGATCTCTGAGTGTAGGCCTTGTTGGCTGAGTGTAGGCCTTGGTTGGCTGAGTGTAGGCCTTGATTGGCTGAGTGTAGGCTTTGGGATAAAGCTGAGTTGTAAGGCTTTGGGCCTGAGGTGTAGGAACCAATTTGGGTTATGAGACAATGGAGAAGTTTGGCTGAATCTAGTACACTGCTAGATAGGCGAAGGAGGAAAGTGGATGTACCCATATCTTGGGGAACCACTATAAAACACTGTGTGTTGTGCTGTGATTGTGCTGTGGATTAGCTGTGTATATTTTGTTATTGCTGTTTGATGTGCAAAAGTAGTTAGAAATCTGTGATATAACTGTTTGGCTGCCAACAAAGTTAGAAAAAGGATTAGGTCACCTATTCACCCCCCCCCCCCCTCTAGGTGTTTAGGTGCCATATCTTTCAATATATGTGTCGACACCACTTAACTCGACACTTAGTCGAGACTTTACTTAGATAATTCTGAGTAAATACTAAGTGTCGACACCACCTTGGTTGTGTCGACACTAACTCTGAATGTGTCGACACTAATTTTCTGAAGTGTCGACACCAACTTCCTAGATATGTCGACACCTTTTCCCTGAAGTGTCGACACTACTTTTCTGTGTCGACACAGATAACTCTGAGTGTCGACACCTTTTTACTTAGCCATTTCTGTAAACTTATTCTAAGTTTATCATACCTAATTCAATTTTTAACCTATTGAACTTGGTTTCTTCTAGGGGCTTAGTATACATGTCAGCTAGTTGATTATCTGTATTTACATACTCAAGTGATATATCTTCTTTTTCTACATGTTTCCTTAGAAAATGATATTTTATCTCAATATGTTTAGTTCTACTATGGGAAACAGGATTGTTAGCAATAGATATAGCACTAGTAGAATCACAAAACAGTGGTGTTCTACTTACTTGAATACCATAATCCTCAAGCTGATGTTGTATCCATAGAAGTTGAGCACAACAACTTCCTGCAGCCACATATTCTGATTCTGCTGTGGAGATATCCACACTTGTTTGCTTCTTGCAACTCCAAGATATCAGTCTTCCACCTAGGAATTGACAGGTTCCAGTTGTACTTTTTCTGTCTTCCTTGCAGCATGTAAAGTCTGCATCTAAATAACCTGTTAGTTCAAAATCTCGATTCCTATGGTACTAAAGGACTAGATAAGGAGTGCCCTTTAGATATCTCAGTATTCTTTTGACTGCTGTCAAATGAGACTCTTTAGGGCATGCTTGGTACCTAGCACAGACACATGTAGCATACATGATATCTGGTCTACTTGCAGTCAAATATAAAAGGGAGCCAACTATCCCTCTATACAAAGTCTCATTTACAGGTTTCCCTGCATCATCTTTGCTAAGAGACATACTTGACCCCATAGGAGTTTTCATGGTACTGGATGAATCCATACCATACTTCCTTATCAGTTCTAGGGTGAACTTAGACTGGCATATGGATAAACCATTCTCAGTCTGTCTAACTTGGAGACCCAAGAAGAACTTAAGTTCCCCCATACTGCTCATCTCAAATTGTCCTTGCATAAGTTTTGCAAACTTTCTACAAAGACCATTTTCAGTAGACCCAAATATTATGTCATCTACATATATTTGGACTAGTATGATCTTGCCTCTGTATTCCCTAAGGAATAGAGTCATGTCTATTTTCCCCCTTGTGAATTTATTCTCAATGAGGAAACTAGACAGGGTTTCATACCAAGCCCTAGGGGATTGTTTTAACCCATATAAAGCTTTCCTAAGTCTATAGACATAATTAGGTTGAGTTGAATCAACAAAACCTGATGGCTGTTCCACATAGACTTCTTCTATTAGATTACCATTCAGAAAGGCTGACTTAACATCCATTTACTAAACTTTAAATCCTTGAAAGGTTGCATAGGCCAGAAACATTCTTATGGCTTCCAGTCTGGCTACTGGAGCAAAGGTTTGATCAAAGTCAATACCTTCTTCCTGCCTATATCCCTTAGCAACCAGTCTTGCTTTGTTCTTGATAATCACTCCATGTTCATCCATCTTGTTCCTAAAGATCCACTTGGTTCCAATTATGTTGTGGTCTTTTGGTTTAGGAACAAGCTCCCAGACTTTGCATCTCTTGAACTAATTTAGCTCTTCTTTCATTGCCTCAATCCAATGAGGGTCCAGGATGGCTTCTTCAAACCTTTTTGGCTCTATTTGGGATAGAAAACTGGAGTAGAGTACTGCATTCAGATTTCTGCTCCTTGTTTGTACCCCTTGTCTTAGATCACCAATTATTTGATCTGCTGGATGATCTCTTAGATGTCTATTAGCTGGAGGCATCCTGACTTCAGGTTGAACTCCTTCAGCTTCTTCATCTTGCTGCACTCCTTGAATTTCTTCTACATTAGGTACATGTAGTACTCCCCCTGGACAACAACCACTATCTTCTACCTGCTGTCTTGCAGTAGGTCCTTCTTCTATAGTGAGCTTGTCCATCTTCTCAGTCACACCTGTGGAGCTGCAAATACTACTAGACGACTCATTGTTAATAAGTCTAGTTTCATCAAATACTACATGTACAGACTCTTCTACAACTTGAGTAGACAAGTTGTAGACTCTATAAGCCTTACTATTGTTGCTGTACCCAACAAAAATTCCCTTTTGGGACTTGGCAGCAAACTTAGTAAAGTAAGACTTTCCATTGTTAAGTATAAAGAATTTACAACCAAAGATCCTGAAATAGGACAGGTTTGGTTTTCTGCCTTTCACAATCTCATAGGGGGTCTTATTGTGGCTTTTAGTAATGGTAGCCCTATTAATTACATGGCATGCATTATTAACTACCTCAGCCCAGAAATATTCTGGTAGAGATGTATCACTTAATAGAGTTCTACCAGCCTCAATCAAGGTTCTATTTTTCCTCTCAGCAATGACATTTTGCTGAGGTGTTCTTGGTGAAGAAAACTCCTGAAATATCCCAAATTCTTCACATAGTTTTGTCATGCTATCAGACTGGAATTCAGTACCATGGTCACTTCTTATCTTGACCACTGTACTATCTAGTTCATTCTGAATCTGTTTGACAAAGCTATAGAAGATACTAGGTGTTTCAGATTTCTGTCTAAGGAAGAACACCCAGGAAAACCTTGAGTAGTCATCTACAACCATAAAGGTATAGACCTTCCTACCTAGGCTGTGAACTGTCATAGGACCAAAGAGATTCATATGCAAGAGGTATAAACACCTCACAGCATCTTTGTTTTCAATGCTACTAAAGGTGGATCTAGTCTGCTTGCCCTTTTGACAAGCTGAGCATATTCCATCTTTAATACACTTAACTTGAGGACCATTCCTCACTAACTCTTTGTTATAGAGTTGGCCAATTGTCTTATAGTTGAGATGAGCTAGCCTCTTGTGCCATTTGACACAATGAGAGACTTTCTCATCAGCTACAAGACACACCGGAGAACCATTGATCTCATACATAATGTTTAGGCAATAGACATTCCTCTTTCTATAAGCTATCAAAATGATCTCTTGATCAATTGACCTCCTGATATGACAACCATCTTTGACAAATGAGATGTCATATCCTACATCACTCAATTGACTTATACTAATAAGGTTATGTTTCAAACTTTTAACATAAGCCACTTGAGTAATAGTAATATGGGTGCTAGAAATGTTACCAAAACCCTTGATGATTCCTTTTTCAGAACCACCAAAGGTGACTTTAGGACCATCCTTGATTGGTGTGAAGTCCTTTAGCAATCCCCTAGTTCCAGTCATGTGTCTGGAACATCCACTGTCCAAGTACCATATTGGGGTATGGCCACTTGGACTTACCTGCAAAACAGATTAGTTGGCCTTAGAACCCAAAGAATTCTTGGGTCCTTGGTACTGGTTAGTTTGCCTCTTAACAAAGCTACCTGCTGATCTTCCAACAGGCAGTTTGCTACTCACTTTGGCACTAGAATTATGGCAGCAGTCTATGGCATAGTGGCCTACCTTGCCATAACACCAACACTCAAACCTATTGTACCTTTGCTTAGGTACATCCCTAGCTGTTTTATCTACACCTGGCTTATTGAGAGCTGGGGCTTTGCCCTTAGACTTGGACTTGACAGTCCTAGCAGGTTTTGTGAAACCTAATCTAGGTTTACCCTTTTGATGAACAAATTCATCAATCAAAGGTAGAACAGACTTAGGTTTTGAAAACCTTGCAACAATGTCTCTCTCCTTCTGAAGATTAATCTCCAGCTTTCTGATTTGATCAATCTTAAATGTTATAGTCCCCATCTGAATAACAGTTATGTTTTTCAGTCTGGCTATCTCATTAAATTTTTGATCAAACAACTTCTCATAATCTGTTGCAGCAACTTTGAGACTAGCAATTTCCTTTGCCTGACTCTTGGCCAAGGATTTGCTCTTCTTAAATACTTGCAACAGAACTCTATATTCATCAATCAATTGATGAATATCCTCTTCAGACTCAGATGCACTCTCATCACTTGATGATGATGAATCTGTTTCTGAACTAGCACATGAAATTGAACTTAAAGAACAATTTTGTACCTTACTAGGTCCAGGCTGCTCCTAGATTTTGTCATCTTCTGTTAAGGCCATCAGTCCTTTGCACTGGATGTCCTCTTGCTCATATATAGAATTCATGATCTGGATGAACTCTTCTTCCTCTTCCTCAGCAAATAGACATATGTATGCTTCAGCTTCTAACTCAGTTTCTGAAGAAGATATATCTGACAAGCTTTTATCTTTCTTGGCAACAAAAGACCTTTCCTTCTTGCCCTTGAATTGAGTCTTTTTTTTATCATTAGACTCTTTCCTTTTCTCAGGATAGTCAGCAATAACATGTCCTTGTCTATTACAGCAATAGCAAACAATTTTTGATAAAGTTGCTTTGCTTGACTTGGTCTTTTTCCTGTCTTTCTTTGATCACTTTTTGTTCTGATAATAGTCATCTTTACCCTGTGATGTGGATGGCTTTGTCCTCCACTGTTTCTTCTTTAAGAACTTCTGAAAGTGTCTTGTGAAAGCTGCAAAGTCCTCATCACTTTCACTGCTCTCAGAATTTATACTTGCTGACTCATCTGACTCAGTCTCAGCTACCTTTGGAGGTGGAGATGGAGACTTGCTTCTGTATTTTCTGGTGGCTTCTGTATTAAATGCCACTGTTCTTTCTTTATTCTCAATTCTGGTAGACTTCTCCTCTTCTTTCCTCACCATCAACTGCATCTCATAGGACAGCAGTTTTCCAAACAGTATTGGTGGAGGGATATCTGCTAACTTTGTCATTTCCCTTATGTCACAGATCTTGGTGTCCCAATCCTTTGTTAGGGACCTCAAGAACTTATCATTTAACTCATAATTACTGAATTCCCTGCCATAGGACATTAGCTCATTGACAATTCTATAGAACTTCTTATAGCATTCTGTGATGCTATGAGACCTACCTTGCCTAAAACTTTCATATTCTTGATTTAACAAAGACTTTCTATCCTGTCTCACTTCTTCTAAACCCTCCATATACACTATAAGAGTATCCCACATCTCCTTAGATGTCTTACAGTGTATCAAGTTCTGAAAGGTAGCATCATCTATGGCACTCACAATGATATTCTGAGCCCTTTTGTCCATTGTGGCTAGAATTATCTCATCTTTTGTCATTTCAGAGAAGTCCTTAGGTGTTCTCTGATTTGCATCCAGTACTGAAACCTTCATAGGCACATATGACCCTTCTTTAACTGTGATGTAAATTCTAGGGTCTGAGGCTTCCATAAACAGTCTCACCATTTCCTTCCAGATGCCAAAAATTTCTTTTCTGCAAATGGGTAACTTCATGGATCCAAGTTCCTTATGATTCTCAGTTGAACCCATGTTTCTTGATTTTCTTGATTCTGCAATTTACTTAGTTTGAATCTGCCAACAGGATCTACTCAGACAGTTAAGTCCTTTTTGAGTAACCTGGCTCTGATACCACTTGAAAGAAATTGTACCTAATCACCTAGAGGGGGGGGGGGTGAATAGGTGACTTAATCTTTATAAACTTTTTAGGCAGAATTCAGATTATATCACAGAGTTATCACTAATTCTACACATCAATCACAGCAATCAATCAAGCACACAGTGAACACACAGATTTATAGTGGTTCCCCAAGGTTTGGGTACATCCACTTTCCCCCTTCGCCTATCTAGTAGTGTACTAGATTCGGCTAAACACCTCCACTATCTCAGATCCTCAGATCTTATACTCAGAACCCCAAAACAGGTTCCTACAGCTCAGGCCCAAGGCCCTACAACTCAGCTTCTTCACAAAGCCTACACTCAGCTTCTTCACAAAGCCTACACTCAGCCACAACAGGCCTACACTCAGCCACAACAGGCCTACACTCAGAGATAAGAATCTCCTACACTCAGGCATACAGGACCTACCACTCAGCCTTTATAATTACAGGCTTACAAACTCAGATCCCTAAGGATCTTACAAGAAATATAAAATACAAAGTATATCTACCTACAACTCTGAATAGAGAGATGAGTTGATAGGTTCTTGATGAGTTCTTGGATGAACTCTGCTGAGATCAATCTGACTTGGCTTTCTTCAAAGCTTCTTGAATATAGAACACAATAGGATTGATCTCCTTTGCAGCTGATCCTTGATCTCTGCAACTTAAGATTCAGAATAAAGTCTGAATCCTTCTTCTCAGCCTGGTTCCAACGGCTGTCTTCTTGGATAGAGCTCTCTCTCTCCAACTACTTAGAACTTTACTTGAAAGTCTTCAATCAATTGTTTTTCAACAACTTTGATCATCTATTTCTGTAGACAGTATGAGCCTATATATAGGCCTTCTTCATGGTAGCCGGCTGGTCCGGTTCCTAACTGATTTCTGACATCTCTGACAGGTGCAGCAGACCGGCTGGAATGGCAGCTGTCAAGTCATCCAGTCAGTTCTTGAAATAACTGTAACTGTCTGAAAGTGTCGAGACAGTCTGTCTTTAAGTGTCGACACTTATAGACCAAGTGTCGACACAAGTAGTCTCAGTGTCGACACTAGCCTTCAAGGTGTCGACACAACTCCTTGTGTTGTAGAATTCACTTCTCGACACAGCTTCTTCTTCATGTGTCGACACTGATAATGTGTGTCGACATAACCCCTTGTTCTTCAGTACTTTGTTGTTTTCTTGAAAGTGTCGACACATCACCTTTGTGTCGACACATCTTCATGTGTTGAACTTGTTCAGTGTCGACACATCTTCTTGGTGTCGACACATGCCTTCTGTGTTGATACTTGCTGAGTGTCGACACAGCTCCTTGTGTCGACACATCTTCTTGTGTTGAGACTTTTGCTGAGTGTCGACACATCTCCTTTGTGTCGACACTTGTACTTAGAATTTTGTTGAACTTTGCTAAGTGTCGACGCAGCTCCTTTTGTCGATACTTTCTTCAAGTGTTGAGTCTTCTGCTGAGTGTCGACACATTCTTTCTTATGTCGACACTTTCTTCAAGTATTGACTCTTCTGCTGAGTGTCGACACATTCTTTATTATGTCGACACTTGTACTTAGACTCTGCTGACTTTTGCTGAGTGTCGACACAGCCTCCAAGTGTCGACACTTTCTGATGTAGACACAATTCCTCTGGGTGTCGACACAACTGCTAAGTATCGACACTGCTTCACTGCACTTTTCTTCATTGAGTGTCGACGCAGCTCCTTGTGTCGACACTTTCTGTCTGGTGTCGACTCCACATCCCTGGTGTCGACACAAGTACTCCAAGTGTCGACACTGCTTGCCTGGGTGTCGACACAAGTCTTCTTAAGTGTCGACACATTTCTTCTGGGTGTCGACACATGGACTTATAATCTTTTCTGCTTTCCCTGCAAATACTTAACCTGCACAAGGCAACTCAAAAATACATCAAATACATTTTGATGTATATCATTGATTAGGGTGAGGCTTCTTCAAATCAGGTACATTTAAACCAATGTACCCAACAACAAGGAGTTGTGTCGACACCTTAAAGGCTAGTGTCAACACTTAGTCTACTTGTGTCGACACTTAGTCTATCAGTGTCGACACTTAAAGACTGACTGTCTCAACACTTTCAGAGAGTTACAGAAAATTCAAGAAGTGACTGGATGACATGACAGCTGCCATTCCAGCCGGTCTACTGCAACTGTCAGAGCTGTCAGAAAGCTGTTAGAAACCGGATCAGCCGGTCACCATGAAGAAAGTCTATATAAAGGCTTATACCTTCAACAGATGACAAGAGTAGGAAATCAACACATATTAACAACAATCAACTGAAGTGATCAGAAGATCTAAGAAGTTGGAGAGAGAGAGCTCCTTCTAAGAAGACAGCTGTTGAACCAAGCTGTAAAGTCAAGTTTCAGATTGAGATCTGATTCTTAAGTTAGCAGTGATTGAAGATCAGCTGCAGAGATTCTCAACCCTACTGTGTTCTAAATTCAAGAAGCTTTGAAGGAAGCCAAGGGAGGTTGATCTCAGCAAAGTTCTTCCAAGAACTCATCAAGAAACCAGACAACTCTTCTCTCTCATACTGAGTTGTGGTTATATACATTGTAATTTTAATTTCTTGTAGGATCCTTAGGGATCTGAGTTGTAAGCTTGAAATTATAAAGGCTGAGTGGTAGGGCCTGTGTGCCTGAGTGTAGGATATCCATTTCTCTGAGTGTAGGCCTTGTTGAGGGCTGAGTGTAGGCCTTGTTGAAGGCTGAGTGTAGGTCTTTGTGAAGACTGAGTGGTAGGGCTTTGAGCCTGAGTTGTAGGAACCTGATTGGGGTTCTGAGTGTAAGATCTAAGGATCTGAGTAATAGTGGAGAAGCTGGGCCGAATCTAGTATACTACTAGATAGGCGAAGGGGGAAAGTGGATGTACCCAGACCTTGGGGAACCACTATAAAACTGTGTGTACTCTGTGTGTGCTTGATGCTGTGATTGCTGTGTTGTATTGCTGTGAAGAATTGTTTATAATTCTGTGATTCTGCCTAAAAGTTTAAAAAGATTAAAGTCACCTATTCACCCCCCCCCCCCCCTCTAGGTGATTAGTTACAATTTCTTTCACATCTATGTATGCTTAGTTATTTTTTGTGCATCGCTCGTTCAATTTTCATTCCGTAAAAAGACGCAGAACTCACCTATTCACCCCCCCTCTAGGTGATTTAGGTAGACAAATTAAACATTTTTCAATTGGTATCCGAGGGAGGTTGTTCATCAAAAGGTTAACACCTTGAATAGATCTTCCCCAAGTTATCTTTTGAGTGATTCAAGCATGGACAGAGAAAAGGATTTTGCAAAGCTTCCTTTATGCACAAAGACAAACTTTCCCATGTGGAAAGAAAGAATTAAATTTTTCATGGAAGCTGTAGACCCAAGAATCTTCATGATTAGGATGAAGGACCTTATATTCGGATGACGATCTCCACTATTGATCCCACCAAGAAAGTTTCAAAGAAGCTCATGGATCTTGATAAGGATGAGATTGTACTTGTCTCCTTAGACAAGAAAGGCAAAAATATCATCGCAATTTCAGTCGATGATTCTATGCTGCATAACCTGATTCACTGCCAATCTGCCAAGAAAATGTGGCAGTCTCTCATCATCATGATGGAAGGTACTGAAGAGGTTAGGGATAATATAAGATCCCTCGTGAATCAAAAATATGAATCATTCAGACAAGGTCCTAAGGATTATATTGCAGATACTTTTGAAAGCTTCTTCAAGATTGTTAATGGCCTAAGAGTATATGGCCGGGTCTTCACTAATGGAGAATTGAATGATAAATTTCTGAGGTCCCTAACAAAGGAATGGCACAACAAAGTCTGTGCAATTCAGTAGTTTGGCAAGTTGGCAGAGACTGACCCTCAAGATCTCATTGGAAAGCTTATGTCATATGAGTTGCAAATCAATTCAAGAAAAGCTGAAGAAGAGAAGAACCGGTCTTCATCTAAGGAGAAGTATATCACACTGAAGGCAGTCAGCTCAAGGAATGTCCAAGCTGTATCACCTGCTCCTGCATAGGAAGAGAGTGAAGAAGAAGTTTCAGAGCAAAGTACCTCGGGCTCAGAGCTATCAGAAGGAGAGTTTTCTCTTCTTTCAAGGTAGTTCAAGAAGTTCTTGAACAAGAAGAAATAGTGGAGAGGCAAATATGCTTCGTCCAGAAGATCACGTCATGATGGTGATCGTCACAAGATAGACTCAAGTGGCCAAGACAGGTATCATTCTAAACAGAACAAATATATTTCTTCTGACATTGTTTGTTATTGTTGAAACAAGATAGGACATGTCATTGCTGATTGCCCTCACAAGAAGGAGGGTGGAAAAAGAGAGGAGAAGAAATATTCTTACAACAAGAAGAGAACTGAAAGAAGCCTAGTAGCCAAGAAAGGCAAGACAATCAGCGACTCTGACTCATCTGCGTCAAGTGAGGAAGAGGAAGCCTACTTTAGGCAAATGTCACAAACAGATGAGGAAGAAGAACCCCAGTACACTGGGAAGGTAAACTCTCATACTCCTCTCTCTGAATCAGATGCTTTGACCATGATCATGAGGACTGCTCTTCTGATGATGAGTCTGAACTCATGGCTCAATATAAAGAGTTAATCAAGGCTTACGACAAATGTCGAAAAGTTGTGAAAACTCAGACCAAGGAGATTAAATCTCTCAAGGCTGAAGAGAACAATTTGAGAGAGGAAGTCGCCAAGACGGACTCACTCAGAGAGAATTTCAATGCTGCAATTAAAGAGTATAATAAGGCTGTCGAGCACTTGGATCTGAAGGAGAAAATCATCAAAGAATTGGAAGAACAACATGCAGCTGAAAAGAAATTTATTGAAAGTTTCTCCAAGCCCAAGACTGTCCTTCCGTTTGTTGCTGAATTCTCAGCTTAGGCCAAAGGTGCTGGCTTAGGCCATATGGATGCTCTTAGTAAATCTTCTAGGAGAAATAAGGCTCAACGGAAGAATAAGGCATGCAAGAAAGCTTTGGCAAAGGAGAAGGGGAAAGCTCCTCAAGATCAGACTTTATTCAAAAAGGTTATCTTTCCAACTAACGAGTTTGATCTTGATTCCTTCTACGGTCACTTTGTTAGGCCTACTTATGTAGAGACCAAGTCTTGGTACCAAAGATGGACCCGTACCCGGAACTTTGGCAAAAGGGTCTTCAAGGCACCTTATGAGGAGATCACTCTTTAGAGCTATGACCCTTATAGTCACTGTCACAACATCAAGAAAGCACCAAAAGTAAAACCCGTTGTGCAAAAGCCTCTTAAGGAGAAGAAGTCATGTGAGTCCCATCACCATGAAGCTTCTACCTCCAAGTCTACTTTCCCTACTAGACCACACTCTCAAAAGGTCAAGCAGGAGAAATTTAGGCAAAGATACAACAAGTTTGACTGTTGGTGCTGTGGCAAAGTTGGTCACTTTGCTATAGATTGCTGGTTTAAATCCAGAAATTATGTAACTTCTCAAGTTAATAATATGAGAAAGACCACACACAATGTTAACACACGTAGGGGGAGTATGCTAGCTAGAGACCAAGGACCCAAATGAGTTTGGGTTCCTAAGGAAAACTGATTTGTGTATGTAGGTATGTCCAAAGGCCACCAAAAACCTATCTGGTATTTGGACAGTGGATGCTCTTGTCATATGACAGGGACTAGAAGCCTACTCCAGAATTATTCTCCAATCATGAATGAGCCAAAGGTCATCTTTGGAGGTTCTGACAGAGGAATTACTAAAGGCTACAATATGATTACTGGTGGTAGTGTATCCTTCTCAGATGTGTCTTATGTTGAAGAATTGGAACACAATCTTATAAGCATAAAGCAGCTCTGTGATAAAGGATACATAGTAGAATTTCATGCAGATAAGTGCTTGATAAAATCGGTAGGCAATTTGGAAACGATTCTATCAGACACTCGTAGTAGAAATATATTTTGTTTAAATTTTATTTGCATAGCCTCTTCTACGCCAGTGTGTTTTTTGGCTAAAGATAGTGCCTCTCTTGGTGACCAATGACACAAGAGATTAGCACAAATTAATTTCAAAACTATTAGTAAATTATTTTCTCTAAATTTCGTACGTGATGCCCAAAATTTCAAATGCGCTAAAGATAGACCTTGTCACGCATGTGTAAAAGTCAAGCAAACAAGGGCTACCTTTAAAAGCATTATTGGCAAAGGCTCTATTAGGTGTTTACACCTACTTCATATGGACTTGTTCGGTCCACTGCAAGTTAGTAGTTTGGGAGGTAAGGATTATAAATTTGTTATTGTTGATGATTACTCTCGCTTTGCGTGGGTGTTCTTTATAAAACACACGTCAGATACTTTTGATATCTTTACTAGTTTTGTCAGGCAGATTCAGAATGAATACAACTATTCTGTAGTCAAAATTAGCAGTGACAATGGAACAGAGTTCAATTCTAGGCCCATGACAGAATTCTGTGAAAGCCTAGGTATCTTTCATGAGTTTTCCTCTCCTCGTAATCCTCAACAGAACGGAGTAGCTGAGAGAAGGAATAGAACACTCATAGAGGCCTGCAGGACTATGTTGAGTGATGCCTCACTACCAGAATATTTCTAGGCTGAAGCCGTCAACACTACATGTCATGTGCAAAATTGAGCACTCATAAACAAGAACCATAATAAGACACCTTACGAACTACTAAAGGGCAGGAAACCAACTATTTCATATTTTAGAATCTTTTGTAGTAAATGCTTCGTTGTTAACAATGGTAAGTATCGCACCACTAAATTTAGTCAAAAGAGTTTTGAAGGTATTTTCGTATGTTATAGTAGCCATAGTAAGGCATATATGATATTTAATAAGAAAACCCTGGTTGTAAAAGAGTCTATTCATGTTGTATTTGATGAGACGAGCCTTCTACAAGACAGCTCTTCTAGTGTGTTTATTTAAGATGCAGGTTCAAGAATAAAAGAATTTAACATGGATGAGCCGACTGAAGAAAAAGATCAAAAGTTCATCAAGATCACCACTCCAACCCTAATTGGAGAGGTTGATGACCATGATGAAGACATCATTCAAGTTGATGAAGTCACTCTTGTGGTTGAAGAAGCTCCAGATGCAAGGACTCTAGAGCTCAGACACTTGAGGGATCACCCAATGGATCAAATCATAGGAGATCCCCAGGATGGTGTTAGAACTCATAAAGGTACATCTAATGAAAATTTATATTTGAGTTTTCTCTCACAGGTTGAACCGAACAAGTTTGAGGAAGCAAACTCAGACGCATCTTGGATAATGGCAATGGAAGAAGAATTGAATCAGATCAAGCGTTGCCAAGTCTGGAAGCTTGTTCCAAGACCCAAAGGTAAAAATGTTATCAGAACAAAGTGGGTCTACAAGAACAAGATGGATGAGGATGGGACAATTATAAAGAACAAGGCCAGACTCGACGCCAAGGGATACAAACAAGAAGAAGGAATCGACTTCGATCAGACGTATGCACCAGTGGCAAGGCTGGAGGCAATCATGTTGTTCCTAGCATATGCAACACTTAAGGACTTCACTGTCTATCAGATGGACGTGTAGTTGACCTTCCTTAATGATAAAATAAAGGAAGAGATGTATGTGGAACAACCTCCAGATTTCGTTGAATCTAACTATCTTGAGCATGTTTATCGTTTATTTAAAGCTCTATATGGTTTGAAACAAGCTCCTCGAGCTTGGTACGAGACACTGTCTAACTTTCTTCTTGAGAAAAAATTCACAAGAGGAATGATAGATAAGACATTATTTCTTAGGGAAATAAAAGGTAAGATTTTGCTAGTGCAAATCTATGTCGATGACATCATATTTGGCTCCATGATGAGTCCGATTTATATAGGGTTTTTCGGACTCATTTGGGCTAGTTTTCACGCGTTTGCACTTCACTTTTAGTTCGTTATCGTACATATTTCATCTTATCTTTATTTCCATAGGAAGTGCACACTTAGGCCCGTGGTTGTGTATTTTTGTACTTTTAATGTTTGTACTCCCTTTTTGTGATCGTCTGGAATGTCTGCACATATCAGTGCTGGGTTTAGGGGTCGTGTGCATGTTCAGGGGATGTTTTGAAGCAGGAATACTGCAGACGATCATCGGATATAGTGTACACGACCACTGGTCGTGCGCCGATGATCGTCCGCAATGTACCCTGATTTCCAAAATCTGCCTGGGGTAATCGCAAGACCACTGGACATAGTGTGCACGACCACCGGTCGTGCGCCACTGATCATGTGCATTAATTCCTCTTTTCCTGGAGTCCTGTCTGGGGTAATCGCACGACCATTGAACTTAGTACGCATGAACGGTGGTCGTGCGCCACTGCTCGTGCGCGTTATCCTAGTTCTTACTAATCTGCCATGCCAGTGCGCACGATCACTGGACATAGTGCGCATGACCACTGGTCGTGCGCCCGTGATTGTGCGTATTATTCAATTCTGCTTTGTATAAATATCGCAGGTCTCGCCCTAATTCGGATCGCTCGACATTTCTCAGCCGTTTTCCTCCTTCTCCGCCATCTTGCATCATCTTCCACCCTAGGGAGGTGCTCCAGGCAAGATTTCACCGCCAAATCCAAGTCGGAGCTTCCTCTCGGCCTCCCCCATCATCTCTTGGGTTCATTTCAAGCTTCAACGCCATCGCCATCAAGCAAAGAGAAGCTTGAAACTTTCATCCTCTATCGTGATACGAAGAAGACGGGCCATTGGAAGGTGGTGACAGCCCTTCTCTACCCCGGACGCGGTTGAGGACCGAGCTTGGACGCGGATTGACAAACCGACAATTCCAATAGTGAATCCTCAGCAAGACTTCAGATTCGGTCGATCTCTTGACTTCTTCTTCCTTTATTGTTGTATATGTGTGTTAAAACTTCATTTATATTGATGTTGTTGCACTTTAGATGTAAACTTTATTAGATTCATGTCTATGTGATTCTGTATTGTCTTACGCTTTAGTTGCTTGAGGTGCGCCATATTTCATCCACAATCATCCACCCTTGCCGCACTAGCAATTGCTAGTGGCGTGCGTAGTGAAGAGGTGCTCATGACCCTCATTCTGCCATTCTCACCACCTCATCCGCAAGCCTACTCGCCCATCCACCAAGTGATTCGGTGTATAGCGGCCCGACTAGTCTTCCATCTCGCCTGGCAAAGCATCGCATATCTGCGTTGCATAGGAGTAGTTGTTAGATTTTTACTTTCTTTTTCCGCAAATATCAAAACCCCCCTTAGTTAACTCCGACCTAAGGACCTCAATCTCAAGTCCTCCTCGAAATTAACTCCACCTTACTGTGTTCCTTGAGAGATCGATACTTGGGAAAACTCGCCCATTTTATATTACTTGTGCGACCGGTTCACTGCCGTGATCTTTAGCATCAAGTTTTTGGCGCCGTTGCCGGGGAACACAGTCGTGTGAGTTTTTGGAGAGGGAGATAGGAGATATAAGCCCTTTTACATTTGTATATTTCATGTTTCTTCTTTGCTTTAGTTTTTAGAATCTGTTTCTTGTTTTTATGAGTTCTTATTCTAGTTTTAATATTTCTGTAGCAGGTTTTCCTATTCTTTTATCTGTGGTGTATAGTTAATTGTTGCTTAGAAACTTTCTATTGGTGAATTCTTCTTGTTGCACCATGTATTCTTATATAAATATTCGTTGCCGATGGTGTGGGGATTATAGGTATGGTAGTAATGAGTGCCCCACTGAAGATTTGGTGCATAATTCTTGTGGTTCTGTGTATGGAGCACCGTCTTCCTATGGTACTTCATACAACCAACCCAGGTCTTATGGTCACTCCTATTCTACGCATTCATCTTTTTCTTATTCCTCTCCGGTCCCACCTGGATCAAGGAGTAATGGAAAACGATATTTGTATTGTTGTAGCACTGACCACGTGTTGAAAGATTGCGCAGAATTTCAGCCCCACTTGGAGGAGGACGATGAACCGGGTATCCGATTCACTCTATCACCCTCTCAAATGGCCGCCCCTTCTGATTCTGATGATATATTCGCAGCACCACCTTGTCTATGGGGGACTGCTGCAGATATGCCCATCAGACTTTCTGCGGATCGGTGTGACGACATTGTGGCGTCGTCTCTTCCCATGCACTCTTTCCCTCTTGTTGATTCACCCCCGGAGGAACCTGCACATATTATCTCTGATGTTGTTGTTCCTCCGCCTTCTTTGCAAGAATTATCTATCCCTATTTTTAGTGAGTCGGTTATGATGTTCGGCCGGATTGTGATTCTGAGCCTGAGGATGTGCCCATGTTTGACGAGGATATTATTTTCATTAATGTAAAGTATTACGTCTTGGAACATGTGGACGCACCGAGGTGCGTTGATGAGGAGATCCTCTTTGTTGAGGAAGTTTCCACTTTCTCGATGGATGAGGAGGTCCAAACCACCACCGAGGACCTCGAGCTCGCGGATTCCCCTCGCCATGACTCATATGACGCCGACAATGAGCTATGTTTGGATCCTGCTGGGAGTGCGACCGGGACCACTCCCCCTATTTCAGATTATTTTAGTTCTTCTTCTCCTTTATTTCTTGATCCCCCTTCTTTATCTGAGCCTGGGCGGGTTGAGTCTCTGATGTAGGCTTCTACCGCGGACACTAAATGGGTTACGGGGATGAAACGAACGCCACACTCAATCCACAATATATCACGCACTAGATTCAACCGCAGCGCACTTGCAAACGTTTTACCACAGTTCACCAACGTACGGTAGCCACTCTGCGGGAAGGTCAAACAAACGGCTATAGGCCGACGTTCTCCCAAGCTAAAAGGACCAATGTTGGGTCCGACCGAGCGAACGTTGTACCAAAGGAGGTCTACCCAAAATGCGATCGAAAAATGTTAGATCTCCCCCAACAAAAATACGGGGTTCGCCAAACCCTTTCGGAAATATCGTGATTAAGGTTGATGCAAATCCAAAAGGAAAACCACGAAGATTCTAACGATTCAAATCCAACGCAAAAATCTTTCCGACCACTAGAATATCAAGAGGGAATCACACGTGAGTGGAGAGGATCGTTATCCAAGTCGGAATAGATGATTCCGACTACCTTTGAAGGGTCGCTCTTCCACGGTTCCACCGGAGTCGCGCCGGATGGAGAGATAGATCGTCCGCCTTGGCCGCTTCACACCAAAGTTCAGATTTTTCACCGTAGAAGGAGGCCTTTCCGGTCAAAGCTTCACGTGGAGGGGGCTGTCGGGTTCTCTTCAAAGGGGCTGCTCGGTGGAGGAGGTAGGTGGCCGACTAGCTATGGAGGGTGGAGGTCGGGTAATGAGGGTGTGAGGTGGTGGTGGCTTGGATGAGGGAGATGAGTGGGCTGGCCGAAATTTCTAGAGGGAGAGTGGGAGAGGAGGGTGGCGGCTTGTGGAAGAGGGGGAAGAAAATGGTGCTGGCCGAAATTTTAGAGAGAGAGAGGGGGAGTGGGGGTGGCGGCTAGGAGATGTAGAGAGAGAGGGAGAGAAGGCTTAGAAAGGAAAGTCTTAGGGTTTTTTTTTCTCCTTCAACTTGAGTTAAACAAAGCATACATGCCTATATATAGGCTTAACAATAAGTCTTGGCTATATGTAGCCCAAAATAAAAAATGAAAACAACATACAAAATGGCTACATGCAGCCCTCAATACAATATCCCAAATAAAATAGCATACTGAAAATAAGATAAATTTAAAGATAAATTTAACTATATATTTGTCTTGCGCCGAGGGCGGAAATTGTAGCGCCGCTCCATACGAACACCTCGGCGACGCGAGTCCTTTGTTGGAGACGAAGGAGGGTCTTCCGTTAGCGTGTCGTCATCAACAACTTGGGGGCCATCGTCTACTTGGGGGCCGTCGTCAACTTGGGGGCCGTCGTCGCCACCAATCCTCCCCCGCTTGAAAGGACTCATCACCGATGAGTTGTCTTGAAGATACCGTCGGAGAAGAACACCATCCAAGAGAGCCACTTCCGCTTCCGGGAGCCAAGAGTCATCAGAGGCGGGGCGATCACGCCAGCGGATCAAGTAGCGGCGCACATCGCCATCAGTAGTGGGAAACACGTCATCCTGGAGAATCCTGTCGGGCAAAAATGCGGTCCTGGCAAACCTGGGAAAAGCATTAGGCAGCAAAGGGGGAAAATCTATATCATCAACATGTAGCGTACCTCCGTTGGAGACCGACGGAGAGAGCGAGCCCTTACCCCCCTCAACCCCATACCCATGAGAATCTGTAGTGGAACTAAACGGATAGGAAGATAGTTCTAGTGGCGGAGTAATATATGGCGTTAAATCCGAAACATTAAAAATAGGGGAAATACCCCAATCAGTGGGCAATTCCAAAAGAAAACCATTGTCTCCCAACCATTTTAAAATCCGAAATGGTCCAGCTCGCCAATCCGCTAACTTTTTTAAGGTGCCCGTAGGCAACCGTTCAGGGATGAGACGTACCATGACTAAATCGCCCACTTTTAAGGGAGACACTCTCTTATGTGCGTTGACATGAACTTGATAAGATGCGTATTGAGTGGTAAGCGTTTCATTTATGCGTTTGTGAAGATCATGGATGTGAGAGGCAAAGTCCTGTGCAAATTGACTTGACTTAAACGATGGCGGTAACGGAAGCAAGTCAAGGGGCACGAGAGCTTTATAACCGTGCACGATCTCATTCGGGGACAAACCCGTGGACCTATTTTTGGAATTATTATATGCTAACTGAGCATGAGGGAGGATAAGGTCCCATGTACCCTTGTGGTCTCCCACAAGGCATCGAAGCAAACTACCTAAACTTCTGTTCACAACTTCTGTTTGCCCATCCGTCTGCGGATGGTACACGGAAGAGAATAGAAGTTTGGTGCCCATAATCCTCCACAGGGTCTTCCAAAAATAACTAGTAAATTTCACATCTCTATCAGTAACTATAGACTTCAGAACTCCTCGATGGCCTACCACCTCTTTAAAATATAATTGTGCGACGTGTGACGCGTCGTTGGTTTTATTGCAAGCGATAAAATAAGCCATTTTAGAGAAACGATCTACAACAACTAAGATAGAGTCGTGACGTCGAAATGTGATTGGGAGGCCGAGAATGAAGTCCATGCTAATGTCTTCCCAAGGAATAGATGGAATCGGAAGAGGGGTATAAAGCCCCGCATTAGTTTTGTTCCCCTTCGCCAGTTGGCACGCTCGGCAACTACCCACGATCTTACTAACCATGGCCTTAAGACCGGGCCAATAAAACTTGTCTTCAACTAACGTGATCGTCTTGTCACGGCCAAAGTGTCCCCCTAACCCTCCACCATGCAATTCCCACACTATGAAGTGGCGTAGGGAGGAACGGGGGATGCAAAGCTTCGAATGGTTAAATAAGTAGCCGTCCCGAATGTAAAAATAAGTAATGGTTGTCGGCGAGTCATCTTGGGTGGCGAAATAGATATCCTTAAAATCTGGGCAGTGGACGTACTCGTCCTTAATCCTATCGAAGCCAATCACCTTTACTTCTAGCGTGGAGAGCAATAACGAAACACGACTAAGGGCGTCGGCTACGCGGTTGAGAGTCCCCTTGAGGTGTTTGATAATGAAAGTGTACTCCTGTAGATAGGAGACCCATTTGGCATGTCTAGGACTAACCTTAGTTTGAGAGTTAAGAAACCTTAGCGCTTCATGATCGGATAAGATGACAAACTCCTTAGGAAGTAAATAATGCCGCCAATGTTGGAGGCATCGAATGACCGCGTAAAACTCCCGATCATAATTGGAATAATTTAATTTTGGACCTGCTAGTTTCTCACTGAAATACCCCACAGGGTGGCCTTCCTGACTCAACACTCCACCAATTCCCACTACAGACGCATCACATGACAACTCAAAAACCTTGGTAAAATCCGGTAGTCGCAAAAGGGGGGCTTCCGACATGCGCGATTTAATTAATTGGAACACCGCAGCGGCTGAGTTCGTCCATGTAAATTCACCTTTTTTCATGCACTCGGTAATAGGGGCCATAATACTACTAAAATCCTTAATAAATCGCCGATAAAATGTAGCGAGCCCGTGAAAACTCCTAACATCCCGAATGTTGGCGGGCTCGGGCCAATCTCTAATGGCTTGCACTTTCTTGGGGTCTATGTGGATCCCCTTCGAACTCACAATATAACCGAGGAACTCAACCGATGTCACATGGAAGGTACACTTCTTAATGTTCACGAATAATTTTTCCGATCTCAGCGTGGTAAGGATGGTTCTTAAATGTGACTCATGATCAATCGTGGAGGTGCTAAATACCAAAATATTGTCAAAATATACCACGATGAATTTTCCCATATAAGGTTGGAAGACGTGGGTCATCATCCTCGAAAACGTGCTCGGCGCATTGGAAAGTCCAAACGGTATAACTAACCACTCATAGAGCCCTTCCTTAGACTTAAAGGCGGTTTTCCACTCGTCACCTTCCCTAATTCGGATCTGATGGTAGCCACTCCTAAGATCCAATTTCGAAAAAATCGTGGCACCGGCTAACATGTCCAATAAATCATCCAAGCGAGGGATGGGAAAGCGATACTTAATAGAGATTTTATTAATGGCTCTACTATCCACACACATCCTCCAAGAGCCGTCCTTCTTGGGGGCAAGTAAGGCGGGCACGGCACACAGGCTCTTGCTGTGGCGGATAAAACCCTTTTGCAATAAATCCGAGATCTGGGTTTGCAACTCTAAGTGCGCGGAGGGGTTTAGCCGATAATGTGGGAGGTTGGGCAATGAAGAGCCCGGAATGAAATCAATGGCATGTTGGATTTCCCGCAACGGGGGTAATTCAGCCGGTAGCTCTTCCGGGTACACGTCCACAAACTCTTCTAGGAGTTTTCTCAACGCCGACGGCAAGTTCTCAAAAGGGGCTGCGTATTCCTTAACTTGTAGGCACACTAAGGCATAGAGGACCCCATCTACAAAGGTAGTACACTTCAATTCTTTCCTTCCTATCAGGCTCAACGTCTTCTTCTCGACCGGGACGACCGTATCCTTCGAGGGGGCCGAAGGATCTTTTGGCGGGGCAGGTTTTAAGAGTATGGTTCTGCCATTAAATTTAAACTCGTAAGTGTTGGCCCGACCAAAGTGGGTGACGTCATGATCGTACAACCAGGGGCGACCACACAAGACGTGAAACGCATCCATAGGGATGACGTCACACCAAATCTGCTCAGAATAAGCTTTGATGGTAAGGGGTACCAAGCATCGCTTCGTCACAGGGAGGGACGACTTGTCTACCCATGCCACTTTATAAGGGTGAGGGTGTGGCTCGGCAACAAGAGACATTCGTCTCACCGCGGCTTCAGAAATTACGTTCATGCAACTACCGCTATTGATGATCAACCTACACCATTTTTCACCACTCTTAAAATTCAACGTGAAAATGTTCGTCCTATTCCAATCGTCTAACGCTCGAGGGGTCGCCAGGATACACCTCATAACCATCATACGGGGGTCATCCTCCATATCACTAGGCACTTCGTCCGACTCGCTCTCTTCGCCCGCCTCGTAAGTAATGTCGTCGGCCCCACCGGCGGAATTTAACAAGGCTAATGGTCTGGGTGTAGTAGGACAATCACTAGCATAGTGCCCTTGGACCCCGCAAGCGTAACAAGTGACATTCGTTCTATTGACCCGACCCACCGGGACTCTCTCACCAGAGGGGTTTCTATCATTCCTAGCCGTTACGACTATGGAGGTCGAGTCGGGGGACTGATACTTTCCTTTATCCTTATAGGTGGCGGTGGGAGGCGGTCCTAAAATGGACTTCCCCTTTTGGAACAAGCGAGACTTGCCCTTAAGCGCGTTGTGCTGCTCAATATCTAAGGCAGCGTTGAAAGTGGTGTGCAAATCGGTGTGACCATAACGCAGAAGCTTTCCTTGGATGTCGGGGTTTAGTCCCTTACGGAACCTGGAGAGGGTGACCTCGGGCATCTCTTTCACGTCACACCTAACCATCATGTCCTTCAGCAAACTCATAAACTCAGACACCGACCTAGTCCCTTGCTTAAGGGTGGCTAAATCATCGAACATTTGTGTTCGATGGTAAGTAGGGACGTACTGTTCCGTTAGCCTAGCCTTCATTGCATCTCAGCCTATGGGCAACGCTCCGTTCTCGACCCTCATACGCCGCTCCTCATTCAGCCAAAATATTTTAGCACGCCCTAGCAACTTCATTCTCGCTACTCGCACCTTATCCGCGTCGTTCAGGGTATAACACTCGAAATAACATTCGATCTCCATGATCCAGTCCTGGAAGACTTGGGGATCTCCTAAACCATCGTAGGATGGTGGCTTGACTCGGACGGCCCGAGTAAGGTCAAACTCGTACGGTGCTCGTGGGGCGTTCTCATTAGGAGGGTGGGGGTAAGGGTTGTGATGTTCTCCCACCTGTGGGTGAGCGGGTTGATTACGGGGTGCCCTGTGTGGTAACCCCAATCCGTGAAGTGCTTCCCTAATGACCGTCAACTGCTCCGTGAAATCCTGATGGAGCTCCTCAATCTCCATGAGGGGACGACCCTCACCCCGGTCATCATCCATATTAGACGACGATGGAGGATATTCCGTACCGATCCTAGTACGCATGCAAATGGAAGACAACAGATTCAGACAGACCAAAGAAGGAATTAATCCCGCTTAATGACTATAGGAAAATAATTTTTTTTGATTTTCTTGCAGGAAATAAAAAGAGGATTATTAAAAAAATTATTTTGATTTTTTTGGCTGAAAAATAAGAAAACTACGCCGCTATTGGCAGACCAAAGATAAATTTTTTTTGAGATTTTTTTGTGACAACTAACGCGCAAACACAAGTGCAGGTTAACGTGCTAAAAGAGGGGAGGGTGCCAATTAAAAAATTGACAAGAACCTCGCTTTGATACCAAAATTTGATGTAGGCTTCTACCGCGGACACTAAATGGGTTACGGGGATGAAACGAACGCCACACTCAATCCACAATCTCTCACGCACTAGATTCAACCACAGCGCACTCGCAAACATTTTACCACAGTTCACCAACGTACGGTAGCCACTCCGCGGGAAGGTCAAACGAACGGCTATAGGCCGACGTTCTCCCAAGCTAAAAGGACCAATGTTGGGTCCGACCGAGCGAAAGTTGTACCAAAGGAGGTCTACCCAAAATGCGATCGAAAAATGGTAGATCTCCCCCAACAAAAATACGGGGTTCGCCAAACCCTTTCGGAAATATCGCGATTAAGGTTGATGCAAATCCAAAAGGAAAACCACGAAGATTCTAACGATTTAAATCCAACGCAAAAAGCTTTTCGACCACTAGAATATCAAGAGGGAATCACACGTGAGTGGAGAGGATCGTTACCCAAGTCGGAATAGATGATTCCGACTACCTTTGAAGGGTCGCTCTTCCACGGTTCCACCGGAGTCGCGCCGGATGGAGAGATAGATCGTCCGCCTTGGCCGCTTCACACCAAAGTTCAGATTTTTCGCTGTAGAAGGAGGCCTTTCCGGTCAAAGCTTCACGTGGAGGGGGCTGTCGGGTTCTCTTCAAAGGGGCTGCTCGGTGGAGGAGGTAGGTGGCCGGCCGGCTATGGAGGGTGGAGGTCGAGTAATGAGGGTGTGAGGTGGTGGTGGCTTGGATGAGGGAGATGAGTGGGCTGGCCGAAATTTCTAGTGGGAGAGTGGGAGAGGAGGGTGGCGGCTTGTGGAAGAGGAGGAAGAAAATGGTGCTGGCCGAAATTTTAGAGAGAGAGAGGGGGGGGAGTGGGGGTGGCGCCTAGGAGATGTAGAGAGAGAGGGAGAGAAGGCTTAGAAAGGAAAGTCGTAGGGTTTTTTTTTCTCATTCAACTTGAGTTAAACAAAGCATACATGCCTATATATAGGCTTAACAATAAGTCTTGGCTATATGTAGCCCAAAATAAAAAATGAAAACAACACACAAAATGGCTACATGCAGCCCTCAATACAATATCCCAAATAAAATAGCATACTGAAAATAAGATAAATTTAAAGATAAATTTAACTATATATTTGTCTTACGCCGAGGGCGGAAATTGTAGCGCCGCTCCATACGAACACCTCGGCGACGCGAGTCCTTTGTTGGAGACGAAGGAGGGTCTTCCGTTAGCGTGTCGTCATCAACAACTTGGGGGCCGTCGTCTACTTGGGGGCCGTCGTCAACTTGGGGGCCGTCGTCGCCACCAGTCTCCGCAGGAGCTTCAGGAGGACTTGGAGCTTTCAGCTCGAGTCATCGATGGTAGCATCCTCTCTCGCGAGGAGGTTGATTCCTCCTCTGTTGAGAAAGCTCCATTGATTGCTTTCTCTTCCTGCCTTCTTCATGCAGTAGACGATACCTTGCTGGGCAAGGACTCATTTTGTGGTGAGAAGAGTGAGGACCAGCGCTCCTTCTCTTCTTACTTCCTATTTCCTCTACCTGTGTTGGGCAGGTTTTACTATTTAGGTAGAGGGATAACTATTTTATCACCGTATCGGTACCCGTTACCGCAACGGATAATGGAACAGTTGCCTGTGCATTTTTCTTTTCATAGACCCATTAGTTAGCACTATATAAAATTTAATAAGTCGTGCTGGGATGATAATAAACCCAGTAGTTATCTTATATTTCCTGCATTTTTATTTTTCATGTCTATTTTAGTTTTAACATTTCTTTTTGTATATTTTGTTTTGTTTTTGCGGAGCTCACCCCTGCAGGTATTCTTGACAACTTCTTGTTGGTGGGGTTGAGATTCTTCGTATGGCGGGCCTGCTTCAGGTTTCCACGCGTCTTCTGGTGTGCTCACTGGCTGAGCATTGGGTAACCTCTTCCCTTAGCTCTTTATGATTTTAATTTCTCCATCATATGCTGTGTAGTTTAGTTTAAGTCTGGGGGAGAGCCAGTTTTGTTACCTTTTGCATGCGCATATTTCATGTGCATACTAGAAGCTTTTATAGATTTATTATGATTAGTTCATTGCATCACACCCCACTGCACCCACATGAGCGCGTGCTTAGCTTTTTGCGTGCTGCGAGTTAAACTCGTTTCTTTTGTATGATTTAGGAAAATTATGGTGCTGACATAGGATTGTGAGACAGAGTAAAATGTTGACCTTGTTGTGCTCCTAGTCAAGTGCTCTCGTCTCGTGTAGAAATTGGAGTAGATTTAATTTTTCTGTATACTTATAGTTTTATATTTTTCTATTTGTGTAAAGTCTTTTTATTTTACTCAAAAATTGATGAATCCGGTGTGAATCCGACGGTAGCTTAGGGATTTGTGTAGATGGCCGTTAGTTTCGTATTGCTCGAGTCGGGATGATGGATAGTCTTTCTCGTTGGCTAAGAACTTGCCCCAAGCTACTCTCGAAGCATGGGTACTTGGTTAGTCTAGCATGAGCGTGATGTAGGCTATCATTTTGGCCTAGTTGAGCTTTGTACCGTTCCTAACGGCATATCCTCGCTAGCCCCGTTGTGCCTACCCTTCTTTTGATTCAGTTCCACCTTCATTCACCAAAGCCCCATAACTTATCCTAGTCGCACACCCATGTCGAGTTTAGTGTTTTATATTTTCATGTTGGGATGTGATGTGGTGTTATTATTTGTGAAAATATGGAAGTGCTCCCAAGTTTATATCTGCTGAATTGTGAAAATAAAATGAAGAAAAAAAAGAAAAATATTTGTAAAGAAAAATAAAAGTGAAAAGAAAAAGTTTAAATTGAAAATCTTTTTGGAAATGTGATTATATTTGGAGTAGGCGGTGCACACACCCATTTGTTAAAAGTTAAGTCTGGAGGTGTGGTGTACCTACATATATTGTGGTTAGCGGTTGTATTCTTTTTAGGCTAGCTCATTTGGGTTAGTTGCATAGCCTTTCTTTTTATCATTGTTTACCTCACCATAACCCAAGCCCCGTGATTATCCTAAAGTCCTACGGATTTGCGCTTGAGTCTAACTAGTGCCGTGGAGAGATTGTGAACGGGCAAGCGTATGGTCCCCGACATTGGTGGATTCCTTTGGAGGTGATCCTGAGCCCCGATCTTTGTAAAGCTCACCTTAGTGGCCTGCCTACTTTCTTCCTATGCGTGACCGGTTGATTCACCGTGATTCTATTTTTGAGTAGTAATAAAATTTTGATAAGCATTGTGAAAAATATAAACTATTCTGCATACTTAGAAATTTTCTCTATTGTATTTTTACGCACGTGAGCATGCGACTTCGCATGGTACTTTGTTTTTCAATTTCTTTGTTAGCTAGTAATTTTCCCTATCTGCTTAGATTTTGTTTGCTCGGGACGCGCAAACAGTTAAGTTTGGGGGTGTGATGAATCCGATTTATATAGGGTTTTTCGGACTCATCTGTGCTAGTTTTCACGCGTTTGCACTTCACTTTTAGTTCGTTATAGTATATATTTCATCTTATCTTTATTTCCATAGGAAGTGCACACTTAGGTCCATGGTTGTGTATTTTTGTACTTTTAATGTTTGTACTCCCTTTTCGTTATCGTCTGGAATATCTGCACATATCAGTGCTTTGTTTAGGGGTCGTGTGCGTGTTCCGGGCACGTTTTGAAGCAGGAATACTGCACACGATCATCAAATATAGTGCGCACGACCACTGGTCGTGCGCCGATGATCGTGCGCAATGTACCCTGATTTCTAAAATCCGCTTGGGGTAATCGCACGACCACTGGACATAGTGCGCACGACCACCAGTCGTGCGCCATTGATCGTGTGCATTGATTCCTCTTTTCTTAGAGTCCTATCTGGGGTAATCGCACGACCATTGAACTTAGTGCGCACGACCGGTGATCGTGTGCCACTGCTCGTGTGCGTTATCCCAGTTCTTCTTCCTAATCTGCCATGTCAGTGCGCACGATCACTGGAAATTGTGCACACGACCACTGGTCGTGCGCCCATGATCATGCGCATTGTTCAATTCTGCTTTGTATAAATATCGCAGGTCTCGCCCTAATTCGGAATAATTCAGATCGCTCGACATTTCTCCGCCGTTTTCCGCCTTCTCTGCCATTTTTCATCATCTTCCACCCTAGGGAGGTGCTCCGAGCAAGCTTTCACCGCCAAATCCAAGCCGGAGCTTCCTCTCGGCCTCCTCCATCATCTATTGGTTTCATTTCAAGCTTCAACGCCATTGCCATCAAGCAAAGGGAAGCTTGCAACTTTCGTCCGCTATCGTGACACGAAGAAGACGAGCCATTGGAAGGTGGTGACAACCCTTCTGTACCCCAGACGCAGTTGAGGACCGAGCTTGGACGCGGATTGACAACCCGACGATTCCAACCGTGAATCCTCAGCAAGACTTCAGATTCGGTCGATCTCTTGACTTGTTCTTCCTTTATTGTTATATATGTGTGTTAAAACTTCATTTATATTGATGTTGTTGCACTTTAGATGTAAACTTTCTTAGATTCATGTGTATGTGATTCTGTATTGTTTTACACTTTAGTTGTTTGAGATGCGCCATATTTCATCCACCACCATCCACCCTTGCCGCACTAGCAATTGCTAGTGGCATGTGTAGTGAAGAGGTGCTCACGACCCTCATTTCGTCGTTCTCACAACCTCATCCGCAAGCCTACTCGCCCATCCTCCTAGTGATTCAGTGCATAGCGACCCGACTAGTCTTCCATCCCGCCTGGCAAAGCATCGCATAGCGGCGTTGCATCGGAGTAGTTGTTAGATTTTTACTTTCTTTTTCCGCAAATATCAAAACCCCCCTTAGTTAACTCCGACCTAAGGACTTCAATCTCAAGTCCTCCTCGAAATTAACTCCACCTTACTGTGTTCCTTGAGAGATCGATACTTGGGAAAACTCGCCCATTTTATATTACTTGTGCGACCGGTTCACTGCCGTGATCTTTAGCATCACTCTACTGACGACAACCTCTGCAAAAAGTTTTCCAAATTTATGCAAGGGAAGTTCGAAATGAGCAGTATTGGAGAGCTGAAGTATTTCTTAGGACTTCAGCTGAAACAATCTGAAGATGGAATTTTCATCTCTCAGATGAAATTCAGTAAGGAGTTAATTAAGAAATTCGGAATGGAGAACGCAACCTCTATGAGGACTCCAACGGGTTTAACTATGTCTCCAGACAAGGATGAGAAAGGGAAACCTTTTGATGAAACCAAGTACAAAAGCATAATTCAATCTTTGCTCTATCTTACTACTAGTAGACCGGACATAATATTTTCAACATGCGTGTGTGCTAGATTTCAAGTGAACTCTAAGGAATCTCACTACGCTACTGCAAAGCGGATTTTGAGATACCTTAAAGGTATACCAAATCTTGGCTTTTGGTACCCAAGAAGTAATGATAGCGAACTAATTTATTTTTCAGACGCAGATTTTGTAGGAAGCAAAGAAGATATAAAGAGCACTTCCGGGACTTGTCAGTTCCTTAGAAGGAGGCTCATTTCATGGAGCAGCAAAAAGCAAAATTGTGTCTCAATCTCAATATCCGAGCCAGAATACATTTCTGCCGGCAGTTTTTGTGCACAATTGATTTGGATAAAGAACCAACTTGAAGATTACAACTTGAAGGTCAAGGACATTCCTTTATTTTACGACTCCTCCAGTGCGATTGAAATAGCCAACAACCCAGTCTCTCATAGCCGGACAAAGCATATAGAGTTGCGGTACCAATTCATCCGGGAGCATGTTGTGCATGGAGACATCAATCTCCAATATGTCCCAACTGAAAGGCAGATTGCAGATATATTCACCAAGCTGTTGTACGAGATCAAGTTCTCATTCTTCAAAACAGAACTTGACATGCTCAATAAGGAAGAATAAGAATGAAGAAAAAGGTCTCAAGCAAGTTCAAGATCTTGTCATACTTCAAAATCAAGAAAATTTCAAAGTATGGACTTCATTTCTCAAGTGCATCACTTGTACTCGAGAACGACGGAATTAATTCTCGAGAAAAAAAGCTCTACTCAAGAACATGGATTGCTCTACTCGAGAACTTGGAAATTTCTACTCGAGAACAAGAAGAATTCTATTCGAGTGATAACTATCTTCTTCTCGAGAATAACATTCCATCGCGAGAAATCAGATTGGAAATTTTTCATCAAGTTCAAATTTTTCATACTGGCACCCGGGCACTTCACCGCCATATTCCAGGTATTTTTAACAATATTTATATCATTTATCATTAAAATTAAGGTAAAATATAAATAGACTTAGGACCAATAATTTCTATTCCCAATTTCAAATCCCTCTCTCTCTCTCTCGAGAAAATACTCTTCACCTTCTCCGTCGCCACTGACTACCGCAATCAAGCCCAATTCTCCATTCGCCGGCCAGCCAACATCACTTTCTCCACATGAATGGCATCATCTTCCAAGCTCGGAATCGGCAGCGAATAGGTTTCAAAAAGGATTTGCGAAATTTCAGATGATTTCAGAAATGTTCTCATTTTACTCGATACCGTCAGTTTATCATTAGTTCTTGAACATCCCTGCAAGGTACTCACCTCTGATGTTGAAGAATTTTTTCAACATACCAAAGTCAAGCGCAATGGTAAAGTACTGAAATCAAGGGTTCAAGATATTAAGGTAATGATGAATTCCAACTCTGTTTCAAAATTTCTAAAGTTACCAGTGATTGATGAAGAAGATGACCTAAAAGAAACAAATTATGAAAGGGCCTACAGTTTTTGTTGCCTTCCCCAATCAACGAACTTTGTTTGCAGACAGTTCATGAATGCAGAAAGTAAGATGCTGGCAGATATCCTTGGAAAAGTACTTCTTTGCAAGACAAGCTCCATATGCTACATCACACCGAATTTATTTGACATGATGACTGATGTTATTTGTAGAAAGAAATATCATTGGGGTATGATGATCGTTGATAAAATTAAGGCAAGCATTAAGAGTCGTAGTTATGGCAGGATCTTATCTTTGTACCTGAACTAGATGGACCCAGAGGTATTTTCCATGAAAAAGGGCATGACCCTACACCATATGAAGAAAGTCTCCATCACCTCTATGTAGAGATGGGAAGTTAAGCTTCAGAAATCTGACAAGAAAACTGAAGATGTGGACATGACTCCATCTCCTCCTTCTCATCAAATAACTGATCCAATTATTGAGGGGGAGCCTGCCCCATCTGTTCAAGTTCAGTCCACTCCAGCTCCTGCTCCTATTGCTACAACAATTCTACCCCAAGTCACACCACCTGCTGCCTTTCATACAGTCCAAGAAGTAGATACTTCTTCTCCTACTACTGCAACCAATGCTTTAGAAGAAAATTCAACTCCATCTCCTGCTGCCACTTCCACCTTACTTCATCCAGAAAATACAGATTTTACTACTAAAGATCTACTAGATGCAAAAATCCTAATTGATGCCCAGGTTCAAGAGCAGATTATGTCTACTGATGATGACATTAATAGGATGATAGAGGAACTCTCCTCTAAAGAACCTCTTTTCACTGTTCCTGAAGTACATCCTTCTTCTCCAAACAAGTCACCAGAACATCAACCAGAACAGTCCCCATAACTTAAAAAGTCTCCTGTACCAAAACTAGCAAAATCTCCATTTGAAGATATATATAATGAAAAGGTTGTTTCTATTCATGACTCAGAAGATGAATTACCTGTTGAAGATGTTGAACCACCACTTCCCAGTCTCCATTTTAAGATTCCCTCCATACTAGCCAAAGATGCTGAAGATGAAGAAAGTACAGTCAGCAGAAAGCAGACCTCTACCTCTATAGTCCTCCTTGAAGAAATTGCCCCATGGACTGCTCCAATTATACCTTTTGCACCTCTTCAAACTGAAGCACTTCTTGAAGGTACTATCTAAAGTAAGATTGAAGCTATGCAAGCTACACAGAGAGATTATTTTGATATTTCTCGTAAAATGATAACTGATAAAGTCACTGCCTTGAAAAAAGAAATGAGACGTGGATTTGCTGAAATCCAAAATAACACTGATGAATTTAAAAGGCTGTTACAAATTGGAGGAAAAGCAATTGATCATACAATCACTAGTATAGGTACAATGATGGAACAATCAGTTACCCTTGCAAACAATCAGATTCAACTTGAAAAGAAAGCCCAAGAACACAACTTCAAAACTTGTGAAGAAGTTGGGCATTTCAAATACGCTGCAATCAGCACCCTATCTCTAGAAGTCAGAAAGGGGGAGGACTTAGTGAAAGAACAGCTTGAAAAATAAGTTCAAATAATGAAAAATCAGTGGGATGACCAATTGAAAGAGATCCAGACATTAGTGCTGAAAGAAGTCAAAAGTACAAAGTTGTACACTTATGATACTACTATTTGGATGTATAATCAAGTTTTCCCTAACTTATTTATGGATCCTTCTGCACCCCCTCCTGCACACCTGGATGTGAATAGGCCAACATTTTCTCCACCTCCTGAATATTTTGAAGGACCACCTCCTGAATATTTTGAAGTACCGCCTCCTGAAATCTATGAGGAAGTTTGGGAATCTGATCAAGTAAATGTGCCTCCTCAAGCACCTCCAGAGATTTAGAAAGCTAAAAGAAGAAAATATGGTGATGGTGCATCATCCAGCAGATTAACTCCTCATCCTAAAGCAGAAAGGAGAAGAGCTCAAGAATTCTCTAAAGTATGGAGTCCAACCTCCAAAGCTCTGATTCTTGAAACTCTAAAACTTGTGGTTGATTTTAATAAAGACAGGAACATTCATTACAGCTCCTATGAATGAGATTTATATGAAAAATCTCTTACCAAAAGGAGGTTGTATGACATGGAGTTTGGAAAGAATAATCCCAAGGCACCACCCAGACCTCCAAAATATTTTCCAAAACCTTACAGTTATCAGAAAAGGCAACAAGAGAAACAAGATAGAAAACAACAACAACAGAACCAATAGATATTGGAGATGTTCAAAAAAATTCATTTTTAAAATCTTGTGGAATTGAATTTCTCTTGGACAATTTTTATTAATAAAAACCTTTAAGTTTTGATAATCTGATTTTTCTATATTACAACAATTCTTCCAGTTATTATGGTTATTAGTTTCTTTATTTATTTATCTTGATGTAATTCACCTTTGTGTAGAGGGCTCTGACTTCTATAAATAGGGGGAGATTGTTGGATATTGCATCCACAATAACCCAAATTTGTTTGAAGTCACCCTTGAACTAAGATGAATTAAGTTTGTATTTGATGTCCTTTCTAGTTAAGTGATTGCAGGATAAAATTGCCAAGTGTAGACCAATATCAGTCTACCATGAGTCACTAAACACAAGACCATACAATATAATCCTTCATTGTGTGATCTATGGTGTTGACTCATGTGTAGCCTCTCTATTGGGACACACTTCTTTTTCAAGCACTACAGCCATAGGAGAAAAGTTGGTAGTTGTATATCTTGAATAAATAAAGTTTCAAATTTTCAGAAAAATTGCTAAGTGTTTCTCTCGAGTAGAATGTTTTGTACTCGAGAAGAGCAAAAACTTGTACCCAAGTTTGACTTGTCATGAATTCGAGTTGCAGAAGCAGTTCTCGAGAAAGCTTAGTGCTGCTCTCAAGAAGGCCCTGTGCACTCGAGTACTCCATGACTTTCCTTCTTGAGTTACTTCATTTCCAGTCAAAATATTTTCTAAGTCTTTTTCTCGAGAAGCCAAAGTCTTTTTCTCGAGAAGGCTATGTTTAGTTCTCGAGAAACAAAACATTTTTCTCGAGACCTAGAATATTTTTCTTGAGAGTCAGACATCTTTTCTCAAGATACTTCTTTGTTCTCGAGTACCAGAGTACTTCTTCTCGAGAACAAAAATATATTCCTCTCGAGAACTTTCTTTCATTCTCGAGATTGCTGAGTTCCACTTCCACATTTTTCCCAAGTGTTTTTCTCGAGATCCTCATCATTCTTCCCGAGAATCAGAAAACTTCTTCTCGAGTACAACTCTTCCTCTCGAGAAATGCTGAACTATTTTCTGGAATTTTTCTAAGTTTCGACAAACGTATTTTCAAATGTGATTAGCATGTGATTGGTCCACGTATCATGCATTTAATATGATTATGACCGTTAGGTAAGTCCTATAAAAGGTCTTATCATAATCGACCAACCCTAAGAAAGAAAAAGAACAAAAAAGGGAAAACCTAAGTATTCTGAATCAAAAATTCTCTTCCCAAAATCGGAAGCCACCACTGTTCATCGCCTTCATCGCCGATCTGCTTTCGATCCAGAGATTCAGGACAAGAGATTCAACAGATCAAGATCTTCTACATCGACAAATTCTCTTTTTGATCGTGGTGAGTCTAGAATTTTTAGATCCAGAGATTTAGCCGTTTCTTCTTCAATCTATTTCTGACAGAGCATCAAAGTTTTAAGGAAGAAGAAGGGCTAAAGATTCAGATTTGGAATAATACCGTTTGTATATTTCTTTGTAAATCATTTTATTCTTGTAGGAGATTCTTCTCCGAGTTGTAGGAGCTTTGTTCCCCGAGATTTTGTAGGAAGTTTCTCTTCTGAGTGTAGATCATGTTTTAGGGATCGAGTTATAGGAACTTTGTTCCGAGTGGTAGGATTGTTTTCAATCTAAGAATAGTGGAGTAGCCGAGTCTAGTGAGTTACTAGATCGGTGAGTTGGAAAGTGGATGTACCCAAGGTTAGGGAACCACTATAATTCTTGCTGTCATCTGTGGATGCTTGCTTATTTTTCTGTGCATCGCTCGTTTAATTTTATTCCGCAAAATGACGTAGAACTCACCTATTCACCCCCCTCTAGGTGATTTAGGTAAACAACTTAAACATTTTTCAAGTTCTTAATTAATTAGAAAAACAAGACCTTTAATTATTTAGAAACATTTTATATCCCAATGCTCTTTGATACTGAGGGCTAAAAGTGATTAGCCACTCATCGAAATGAGGATGGCTTATGAGTTTGGTTAGGCGTGAGTTCTAAAATGGGCATTGAAGAGTTACAAAAAAAATACAAAAAAATAAGATTACCTAACATTAGAAAGAGAAAAGCTACTAAAAAGGAGAAAAACGCATGCACTCAACCAAACTCATAATAAAGGGAAAAAGGCTAAGTGACAAAAAAAAGGAAAATTGCATAACTAAAATTATAAGTCCTACTCAAACAAGTAGGCAAGAAATGACAAGTCCTACTCAAATGAGTAGGCGGGAAATTAAAGATGAAAATGAAAAGTCCTACTCGAACGAGTAGGTGGTAAATTAAAGCTGAAAATAACAAGTCCTACTCAAATGAGTAGGCAGGAAATTAAAGCGGTAAATTACAAGTCTACTCAAACAAGTAGGTGGGAAATTAAAGCGGTAAATTGCAAGTACTATTAAAACGAGTAGGAGAGAAATTAAAGCGGTAAATTGCAAGTCCTACTCAAATGAGTAGACGGGAAATGACAAGTCCTACTCAAACGAGTAGGCGGGAAATTAAAGCGGAAAAAGCGAACTCATAAACACACACACAACTTGAAAATAAAGTAGAAAAAGCTAACTCATACACTCACACACACAACTTGAAGGAAAGCAAGAAAAAGCTAATACAAACAGTCACACACATAAACAAAAATAGAGAAAAGCAAACTGATCGAAAAATTAAAATTTTTACATTTTTACCATTAGAATTTGCTGGAAATGCTTAAAAAGTGGAAATAAAAATTGTTGGAGCGAAAGAGTTTTTAAATAAATGCGAAAATCAAAGTGTTTGAGAAATTGAAATAACATCTAATTCATTCTTATATGTTTGTAAAAATGTTTAAAAAGTGGAAGAAAGTGAAAAAGAAGAAAAGTTTTGTAAGCTAAAAAAAGAAATACTAAGTTAAAGAGAAATAAAAACCACTTTGAAACCATTTTACAAATCCATAAGGATGAATGTAAAAGCACAAAATCCTAAATCTAAACAAACCTAAGGAATATGATAAGGAAAAAAGGCTATAATAACGACTACTAAATTTGAGAAAATAAAAAATGAAGCTAAGCAATTTGATGATTTGAAAACATAAATTCCACAAAGCTAACGCATACACACACACACACCCATACAAAAAACAAAAATGAAGATACATAAGATTGCTGAAAGAGTGGGACTCAGAGGCATTCCAGTACAATATAAGGATGCTAAACTAAAAAATTTTATTAAGAAAAAAGTGTGATAACAAAAGCTAAAACAAACACAAAGAGGAGGGGGGGGGAATAATCCTTACATAGCACAAAAATCCACCTAGAAGCAGCCCAAATAGCAAAATGGCTCAAAATTTTGAGCCCATGGCTTTTACATCATGGTTTTATTTATAGGCAAAAAAATCAATTTACACGTCCTGGTCACGGGTGTGTAGAGGGGGCGTGTCAGTACGCTCAGGTGAAGCCAAACATTTATTGTTGGTTAACTTTGGGGCATTCTATGTGGAAGTCACAGGCGTGACCCTGCAGTCACGGGCGTGTAGTATAGGCGTGACTGGCCATGTCGCGGTGGCCATCTTGTATTAAATTCACGATAGTCACGGGCATGTTCTGAATCGACACAGGCGTGTTTGGAAGGTGTAACTGGGGAAAGCATTGAGTGGTGGAGGGGTTGAGTGGAGGAGGCGTTGAGTGGCAGAGGCGTTGAATGGCGAGTCATGGGCGTGTCGAATCGGCATAGGCGTGTCTGGAAACTTTAAGTGGTAGAGGCATTGAGTGGCGGAAGGCGTCGAGTGGTGGAGGCGTTGAGTGGCGGAGGCGTTGAGTGGTAGAGGCATTGAGTGGTGGGTCACTGGCGTGTCGAATCAGTACGGGAGTGTTTGAAAGTATTGAGTGGCAGAGGCGTCAAGTGTTGAGTCAACACTCCACGCCGTCGGGCGTCGAGTGGCGTGATACAGGCGTGTCGAGTTGGGACAAGGGTGTGTCGGGTAGTTCGTCAAACGCCGAATGTCGAGCTGGAGGCAACTTTCCGTTGGAATCAAATTAACACGCCCAAATCACGGGCGTGACCGAGAAGTACACGTGCGTGTATTTTGATTTTTTTGGCTTTTTCTGAAAATTTCTGAAAAACAAAATTAAGCTAAGTTAGAAGAGTATATACAAAAAAGGAACATTTTATTGAACAAAAATAACAAAAAATAACAAAAATAAACTAAAATCACTAAAATAAAGTATATAAAAATACGTATATTTACAACTTATCAATATACTTATAAGGAATTAAAGAAATCCCAAGTTTAGCTACCGCTTGAATTAATTGAAAGTAAGATCAAAATAATTATCAGGGATATAAGAGTTAAGTTCTAAATTATGACAAAAACTTAAATAGAGGAAGAGTTTTAGCTAATAACTTCTCGACATAATCAGATAGAAAGCAAAAAGTGTAATTTTAGGTTAGCAAAAATAGATTGGATTATAAAAACTTTAGCGTATAAGAATTAAAGGATATAATGCAATTTAAAAATTATGCTCTCAAAAAAATTTTAAAATTAAATCTAGAATCATTGAAAATGGCGGAGGGGGATGTTGGTTTATGAAGAGGGTGTTTTGGTTTAGAGGTGAGAAATATTTTTTTCGCTCAAATCTCTAATGAAAATTTTTTGGGTGAATGTTTATGTTTAGGAAAAATGAAATCTTATTTTTTGTAACATATAATATTTTTTGAACAACCTCATATAACCCAATGTATATGTATTGGAGTAATGAATTTTATCCTCTTACTCCTTAATATATAATCTTTTAAAAATATTGGATGCTTATGTTTATGGAACAAATTCATATTCCCATTGAAATAGGCACTTTTAAGGATCAAAATCATGCCAAGTAAGACATGAAAAAAAAATGGGAGATTGGTTTTTTCAGAAAGAAAACTACATTTAATAAAAAAAATTTGAGAACAACCTTTATATATTGAACGTTCTTGTATTTCAAAAAAAAATCTTGGAGTAAATGTAATTGAAATCTAAGGTTGTTATTTTCTAACAAAATAAATATGCAACTATTTAGATAAATTAGAAGTAATGTTGAAAACAAGTCCCTTATCAAAATAAAAAATATAAGCAAAATAATTTTTTTAAAACATAACCCCAGATATCTAAATCTATCAATCTCCATTTAATAAACGAATAGTAAACAAAAAATCAATGAAATTCACTTATAAATAAACTCGCAACAAAATTTTTGGAGAGCAAAAAGTATTAAGAATGGTATATTCGATTTATTTATTTTGTAATATTTTTGGGATTTTTTAGAGTTATTATCATTTTTTGTGTTTTTGATTATTATCTTTTTTTGATTTTTAGAGTTATTCTCTTTTTTGGATTTTGCATTATTTATTAATATATATACAGACTAAAAATGCGAAAAAGATATTTTTTGAACTAATTTTTGTTATTTTCTAATTTTTTGTATTTTTAAGATTTTTTAAAGATTCTCTCATAAATGAATCTGAACACCACGAGCCTCGGTTGTACTTTCTTTCCGAGCATGGGGCAGCCTCGCGAGGAGCGGGGATTGTGTACAACCTTGGGCTCGCGGGAAGCATCTCAAGAGGGAGTGTTGAGTTATTCGCGAGAGGGCCGAGAGGACAACATGGGCGAGACGGGAACAGTAGAGACGCGAGACGGCTCTCGCGTCATGCGATGACACTTTGTGGCGAGACACCTCTCGCAAGGCAGAGGACTCGCGAGACGAAGAGATAGGCTCTTCCCGCCCGCCATTTGTTTTCTCACTCGCCATATAAGAAAAAAGTGATTTTACTTTTTTACCCCCAATGGGGGGATTTTACTCTTTTAACCCAGGTAATTTTACCCTTTTACCCTTTGTGGTCTGTGTAAAACCCTTCAGAACAGAGGAGTTTGACTATTGGCAGCCCCAACCCAGAGTATTTTGTTAATTTTAGGTCGGTTCAGTTTGGTTATTGGCAGGTCAAACTCAGAGGCCTATAAATAGACCAATAAGGTGCCTTGAAATGATTGTTAAACCCTTTCCATCTTCTTCCTCCAAAGCACCTAACTCAATACTGGCTAGGAAGGGGAAGAACTTTTAATTCTTCCGTGTAAGAGGTGGGGCCTTCGAGCTGAGGCCCTCGGTTTGTTTCTGGTTTTGAGACTCACGTCAGGAGGATGGTTTGAGAATAGTATGTGTGAGCTGCAACTTCAGTTCCGAACTCTAGGTGAAGTCGGGTTACTGGCATTAACAAAATCGAGGAAACGGCCTTGGACATGATCTCAAATAATTTTATTAGATTCGTAATGATAATACAAGTTCAACGGAGTCATCCGTTCACGAATCTGACATCATTTAGACAAATTTGAAGTTAAAGAAATTGTCCGCAAACCCTCCGGGGAGCGTAAAATCAGCATACGAACTCGGATTGGATCACAGATCATTTCAGTGGATGCGTGTCAGCGATACGGTCGTAAAAAACTCATCCCGGGTGAAATCTGACATAAGTTGGTGTCGACACATGCCCTAAGTGTCGACACAAATCTTTTGATTCCAGAATTTATCGAGTAGAGTACTGAGTTCGTCAACCTGAGAAGTTGACTTCGTCAACCTGAGAAGATGTGAACTTGAGGTCCAAGTTCTTCGAGCTCAGAATCTTATTCGTCGACCAAAGTCTGAAGTTGGACTTAGAATAATCTGGAGTTATCCTGACTTTAGTTTGTTGAAGTATCCCAGTTTTCGTCGACCAGAGAATGAAGATCGCCGAGCTCAGCTCAGAGAAATATCTCAAGATCGTCGAGCTGAGAACGTCTTTTGTCGACCTGAGTTCGACAAACGTCGAACTCATTTTTACTTGGTCTTGAAATCTACTAAGTCTTGAGTCTCTGATAGTCTTGTTGATAGCTGGTCCATCTGATGTTGACTCTAAGGACTTGGTCTAGACTTTAGGACACAACTATGACCTTGGCTATACATGTTGGGTCACATCATTCTAAGTTAGTGAACCTAGCCCAAATCAACTAGGGATCCAACAGTGCAGAACTTTGTTTTCTACGCGCAGCGAACTTCGAGGCCAGTTTCGGGCATGATGTGGCCAGATCTGGGTAATGGGCTGGACATGAAAGTTTTATCCTGCCGAAAGACCTTTCAAACGAGGGGTTACACGCCTTCACAGTATTCCTATAGCCTTATGAATATCCGGTCGAAATTGTTGTCCAGAAGGTGTCGTGCACTTAAAGATCTTGGGTTAGTGTAGAATCGACTTTGGACTCGGTAGACATTGTAGCAAATTGACATTGAGGTTGGGTGAATTCTTTTTATTTCTAACCATGATAATTCAATGATTGATGAAATTTGTTGGATAGATCCTTAACAAATAAATGGAGTAGTGAAACGTACTTGAATCAAAGGATTTGGTGGAGGTTAATGAGTGAATGGTTTGATGAATTTGGAATTATACACTTAACAATGAGAATTAATAAAGATGCGCTGGATAATAGCAATATGTCAGATATCATTTGGAAACAAATTGTATGGTGCTAATTTATGGCCATGTGAGATGTTGACTGATGGAATGAATTTAGTCGTCCACTGCTTAGAGTTGTGCTCCCTTACGGGTAGCAATGTGAGAACGACATGTTGTATAAGGTGGCTTACCATCTGTGAGAATAGTGAACCATTGTGTGCTTGGATGTACGGAAATGTGGAAGGGTTGAAAGTGCGTGTGTTTGCCACACTGGAATTATGTATTGGTAAGGGACTCGGTGTGGAGCTCTTGCGTGATGTTGAGCACGAAATGTGAATAATAAAATGGGGGCTCAATGTGGAGCCCCGTATATGAAATGCATGCGGTGTGAGTTGACACACGATGTCATAATCCTGGGTTTAGGGTAGTGTAGAAGGTCTACGGGCTCGCCAGTCATCACATCGACGAGAGTTGGAAGTTATACTTGGATAGTTGGGCCTTGGCCATCGGTGCTTACTTCCCGAGGCACCCTCCGTACCAGTGGAGGTTGGCCTTGGTACTTTGGTGATACGTTCACAGAGGCACCTTTCGCCCCATAAGATAGGCCAGTTGGGCAGGGCTCTTGGTGCACATTTACTCGAGACCCCTTCTGAGCCGTAGTACGCATGCGAGCTCAGATGTTGTGTTCTTAGCGTTGAGGCGTACGGAGTCGTATTCTTGGTTGTGTGGATGCCCGCCTAATAGTGGAGAAGCCTGCTCCACTGTCACCGCCTGGCCATGATGGTTGACGCCTGAGAGGTTAGTTATCTGCTCGAAAAGTGGGAACTACAAGTCTTTATCGACATAGCAGTTGCTTGTGCATGATCATGGGTGAGTCATTGCACTGCATTCATATCATTACATACATTACATACACAAGTTGGTCATCATATAAGTTTGTACGAGCACTCCTATACGATGAGTTACTTTACTGTTGAGCCAATCTTTAACTTATATGTCTGTATGGGCATTCATATAAGTTAAGTTACTTACTGTCGTAGATTTATACTTATATACTGTTGTTGATGGTAGAACTGCTAAGTAGGGTAATATACTTAATTATTATAGTTCCTTGATATACAATGTTGTTGATTAATCCTTTACCACATGTTTGCACTGCTGTTTATATATATTTTGATCCCTTGTTCCTTTCTTTGTCCAGTGCCGAGGATCCGCCAGGGGAGCAGATGTGATAGCCACTTAGTCTTTATGACTAACAGTTGCTACGTCTTCCTTTTTGGAGGAAACTCCGCAGATAGAGCAGCATAAGGTTATGCAGGAGGGCAGCCATGTCAGGATGATAGGGCATGATGTGATGGTACCGTCGTTGCCGTCAGTGACTGATATGAGTTTTGAGAGACTCATGTTGTAGCTCCATTGGGCAAAGTTTTATATACTCTGATATTTTCAAGAGCCTTTGTGTACCTTCCTGCTTTTCTGGACTTTTTACTTTATGTGGATCATGACTTCTGTGTCTATTAATTTGTTGATGGGTTAGCAGTATTATATTTGAGACTAGCAGGCAGGATAGGTGTCTTGTGGTACAGGTTAGCCTGTGTGCTAACACTACCACAATGCGGCTATTCTGGGCATAAGACTCCCCTCGGCCGTGTCTTGTGTTCCGGGAGGGGGGTCTTACAAATGCTATCAGCTTGCAAACGATCCTGAGATAAAGAAGTCCATTAAACCACTTGGTCACCATGCTCGATAGGTCAGTTTGTGGACAAACTGACATAGCGGAAGCGGTGGTGTGCCCATGTGGGATTCACATTAAGTATGTACACTAACCCTTAGATGTAGTGCCAACCTAACTAGGATAACACCTTAATTTGGCTGACCAAGACACTTTATGTCGTACCCTAGTCTAAAACTAATCTCGGGTATGGTATGTCCAGACGGTAAGATTCCCGAGAATGAACAAAATGATAGATTTGAGTGCAAATATAATTGTCCAAGTATTACACCTTGTTATCCTCATATAACTTCTCCGTGAAGTTGGGAGAATCTCGAGAAGTAGTACTTATAATCTATTGTTGGAACAGTATGAGACTTGTAAGTTTGATGTTCATATCCATGTTGTTGTGCTCCCCACTGTAGTTTACGTCAAATAAGACTACGAGTGTAGAAAGTGACCATTTTGGGGTCTAGAATATGTCAACCCATAAAAGGTTGTTGTAAATAGGTAGCACTGAGGAGCTAGAACATGTATTATGTAAATAGGTCTTAAGTGCTAATATAGAGGTGCTTTGATACAATGATTTATAATGTTTGAACCCCAAGTCAAGGACTATATGCCCCTTAGGATTGTGTGCATACAGGAGATGAAGGTACCGTGTTTGTGGTGGAGAAAACACCGTCCAAAATATACAGAGGCTTATCTCTTCGTTTATTGGGCTTGTTATGTACCGACTTGGGTTTCCCCTAGATATTATTTTGAAAATGAGATGTCACAAACATATGATATTAAGGTTTTGGTTTATTCAAATATTACTCGAATGATGATGACTATATTTGATTTGTGATTAAGATATTGTGTAATTTGGAATTTGGATTCATAAAATGACTCATCCTTAGTGTTTTGACCTAGAAAGAGGTCGCACATGTTTGAGGTGTGGATAGTAGAAACTTACATGTTGAACTCCTTTTTTGATAACTACCCAAAAGACGTGAAACTTGATACACAACATCATATCCACCTTAGGAAGGACTCCAAAATTGTCTATAATTATTGGAGGAGCACGATTTCCCTAAATTTAGTGGGTTTAGTTAATAATTGTTATATGTTGAAATTATCAATATAGTATGGCTTGTCGGGTGAAAAAATCTATATTTTATTATGAAATAAATATGACATGAACGATCACAGGTGGAAATTGTAGGGCATTTTTTGGATTGGATAGTGTCATAGAAAATGAGGTAGTGTGATCATGAAACTTGATTATTATGTGATTAAAAGGTAAGAGGTGAAAATTCAGGATGTTTAAGTAATTATGATATTTTTTCATATCATGACATTGGAGGTATAATTATCTCAGAAAACTTAAAATCAAGTGGAGATCATGCTATGTTTTAGAAGATGTGTAAAATATATATGATCCTTCGGATATGACTCTGGTGATATTATAATCATTTTTAGAAAAATTCATTATTTTGAGGTTAAATTTATTTTCTCTTCATGCAATGATATCAGAATTGGAGATAGTCGTGATTATTCGATGGTTAGCAAAGTAAGTTCTCTTTTGACAGATACATTAATAATAAGAGACACCTTGTTACATAATACCCATATAAAACTGCAAAAGGTATCAAAAAAAATTTCTATTGTTAGAGTCAATCTTAGTTCGGGGCTCTCAGTGGATTCAGCTCAATTTTATCATGCTTTATGAAAAACGTAATAGGGCTTGTTATAAAAAGATCTCCCATTGAGACAACTCGAGATATTGACATTTGAGAATTGATTGAGAGTTATTTTTTTTGTACATCACTAATACAATTATTACTGGACATATAATCTGAAGTTTAATGATGTGACTTCTTGAATTTTAAAGCTGATGACCCGTTTGACATTGTGACCAGCCAGATTGAATGCTAAATTTCATAAGAGTCAAATTGATTGTATTGATTGACTACTCATACGTACTTGAGGGAGATAAAGAACTTGATCAAGTTGATAAAATTCACAAGTCATTACAAACACAAAGCAACGAGGATCTTCGTAACGGAGGAAAATTGTATTTATCTTGGGCATGTTGGCATTGTTATACTAAATGTTGTTTGGATCACGATGAATTGTATTAGAACTAATATTGTAAAAGCTAAGATCATGATATGATTTTGGAAGTAAAGTCTAATTATTACTTGAATATATGAATACTAATCTCATGTGTATAATGATTTTTGGACATAAGAGATTTTAGATCCAAAGTGTAATCAATGGTTAATTGAATAGCTAGGGACTTGGAGATATGCCCACGAGATAGGAATCACATGCTTATGAAGATAACATATTAATAATTATCATTCGGTGTTGTTCAATTTTCCTAGGGATAGTATAACTTCAAATCAATCCAGTGAAATTGTTATCTAAAGGTTTAAGGGTCATAGTCTTCATAAATAATTTTGACTTCTCGCACACACCCTCAACGAATATAAGTTCGTTTACCTTCATTTGATCCAGGGTTGATTATTCTTTGTTGTATTGGGAAACTTTGAAGTTAGATAATTTATTGATGAAATATAATCAATATTATCAATAATTTGATTTGCCCAACAAAAAGCTTTCATGTGTTGTTAGTGCACTGACAACACAACGAGCACTCAGATGATATTGATCTCCGGTGGTTATGTCAGAATGTTGATTCATTTAGGTTACCTTTCTCTTATGCTGGACACATACTTACGAGATACTATCATAATCAGTTAACTCAATTAACTGTTTTAGACTCCTTAAATTTTTGACTGAGAGTGTAGTTGAATGAAAACTTAAATCCCTTTTTATAGTGTTATAGTGCCTCTCAGTGATCAATGATCAGTTTGATGACCGCATGACAAATTTTGTGGGGCGCCTTGAGATTTGTTAAGTTGGAGTTGTATTGATTATTGATCAAAGAGGTATGTTTACAAAAGCATAAAATTAATGATAAATTGTTCAAATCGAAACACTCATTGTGCTAAGGCTTTGCTGTGAGGCTTGTTAGGTTAATAAACTCATGCAAGTATATCATAAATGTGATGAGAAATATTTTTTTTGACCATTTGAAATCACAAGATGTTTGTTAGACTTTGTAAGTGTGAATAAGTGATGAGTAGAATGTACTCTGTAACACCCCAGATTTTGAGAAAGGGTCGATTTGCGTTTCTGGACAATTTTTGGTTTCTGGCAGGGGGCACACGGCCCGGGACACGCCCGGGACACGGGCGTGTCCCAGGCCGTGTCAGGCTGGAGTCGACGACTTGGCCGCGTAGTCGACACTTTGCGCTCGACGAAGTGTCGAGTGAGGGCACACAGCCTGCGACACGGGCGTGTCGCAGGGCGTGTCGAGCCCGTGTCGACACTCGGCCCGGGGTGTCGGCACTTTGCGCTCGACGAAGTGTCGAGTGAGGGAACACGGCCTGCGATACGGGCGTGTCGCAGGGCGTATCGAGCCCGTGTCGACACTCGGCCCGGGGTGTCGACATTTTCGCTCAACTATGTGTCGAGACAAGGCACACGGCCTAGGACACGGGCGTGTCCAAGGCCGTGTGGGTCAGTCAATGGTGTTCACTCGACGAGTGTCGAGTGTCGAGTGTCGAGACTAGGGCACACGGCCTGTGACACGGGCGTGTCACAGGGCGTGTCCCGCTTGGTCGACGATCTTCGCTCGACATTTTTCCGCGGTGTCGACACAAAGGCTGTCGACGAGTGTCGAGACTTGGCACATGGCTTGGGACACGGGCGTGTCCCAGGCCGTGTCACTTATCAGGTTGTTTTCGGGGCTGTGTCGATGGAGGCACACGGCCGACCACACGGCCGTGTCAGTTGGGAAACAGGCGTGTCGGGTCGAACACGGGCGTGTCGGATGCCCGTGTGCTGTTCTAGGCGCGTCTATTTGAGACGGCGAATGGGGGACACGGCCCTGGACACGGGCGTGTGTTAGGCCGTGTTCGGCCCAGGTATTTTATTTTTCAGACGGATCGTGGCCATTCCTTCCCTTATTTTGGGATCTGATGGTCCAAAACTGCTCTTTGGGAGTTAAGTCCGAGAATAGGGTTGGAAACCTTCATTCTTCTTCAAGCTTTTCTCTTACTAATTTCTAGAGAGAAGGGAGAGCAAGGAAGAAGGTGAAGGAGGGTTTGGGCTGTAGGAGAAGCTTCGGTGCTCCAAATCGCGAGCCGAGTCCAGATCCGTGGAGGCTAGGTCGTTGCGAAGGTTTTCATCCGGCTATTTTGTCATGGCAAGGAAGAGGAGTCAGAAGGTAACGACACTTCTCCTCTCGGTCTTAGGATGCATGTCTTTAACATCTTTTCTTTCTAATTTATGGGCACCAAACTTTCAAATGAGAGGGGTTTTGAGTTGCCAAGGTTCAAGAGGAACCTCCGGGTTGATTGAGTCCGTCCCCGACATGTTTTGCATTAGAGATCCTCTCCGTTAGTGGATTAGGCATGGTGGGTGAAGCCGTAGTCGCGACCGTTAGTCCGACTCGGTGATGTTGCATATGAACTTTAGGGATTCGTAGAGATTCTGTTGCGGCAAGATGCCGTTTGTGATGTGGTGGTGTTTTCCCCTTTCCTTGAATGAGTACGTGTAGTCGGAACCAGACAAGGTTAGCTCCTCGTGGCGGTAGATGGTTTCCTTGGTGGACAAGGTTAGCTCCGCATGAGTTGGAGATGGTTTCCTTAGTGCGCGGGAACGTTGTAGTACAAATGAGGGACTAGGGTGGAATTGTCTTAGTTTGTGATGTGCCAAGACGTGCCTATGTCTCCGTGGTCGGCTGGCTATCCCGTGACGTTCACGTCATGTGTGGAGAGTGTCCCGGCGAGACTAGTCCCCTTCTGTGAGACTGACGAGAATGTCAAGCATGGGGGCAAGCCCGGGCAATGAGGCCAAGAGCGGGTGGGGTCCGGTAAGGCTTCTTAGAATCGGTCAGTTTGTGTTTGTTGGAATCCTGACAAGAGACGTCGGAGCTTGCAGGCAAGCCCGGGTCTAAGACCTTGAGCGTGTGGGGCCTTTGCAAGAGTTCCATGTGGCGGCCTGTGTGCCGTTGGGGGCAATGGTGTTACCACTTTGTTTGTGGCTTTATGCCAATGAGGAATCGATGAGTACCCATATGATGTAATGATGTGCTAGATGCATACGAGATAGGGTGTCTTGGGTGAAACTCGGGTTTTTGCATACATGTTGCATAAGTAGGCCCTTTTTATTATATGCTCAACCCGTAGAGAACATGTATGATGTGTGTGACATCCAAACCTGTTTCTGTAGTTGCTTTTCTTGCTTATGATTATTGCATACGAAGTGCTAACTTGCAGGTTGGAGGGGGTACCCCGGGGTCCGTTAGGGGCGGCCTGGAGGAGATGTGTTGTTATGTAGTTTGAGGTCAGCCTTTGCTGACCCACGTTACAAATAAATTTTACAGGGCAAGGATCGCATGCAGGAGCTAGCTCGCCGGCCAGAAAGGCCTAAGCCTCATGAAGTGCTTTTCTCTTTTGTAGCTCTACTTAAATGATGTTGTATGTTTGAGATTCATGTTGTCCGGCTTGCATGCCGAGGTAGACTAGGAGTGTTATGCACTTTCATGATTGGTGTATTGTTAAGTTTGGACTCATTTGTGTTGTAAGGCCATAAGGCCAATGTTATTACTCTTTTAGTGGTGGATGACTTCTAGTCTTGTTTATGTTTCCGCTGTGTTGTACAAAGAGTTTTGAGTGTGGGTAGCTATATCAACTTATAATACTAAAGCTGTGGCGTTCGTATGTTGTGGGGCCCCGGTCGGACCCATATTATACGGTCATTATAGGGGAGGTGTTACATACTCAAAATACTTTATATGTACATTAAATCCATATAGAAGCCTAGTTGGCTTATCCACCTTGTCTGACTTGTTGTTTGAGACGAATGTTGATATTCTAAATGTAGTCTCTAGTTCTCATGAATTCATAGTAGTTGCATCAATGCACTGGTCTGCATATATAATGTGATGATATTGTAAACTACATAAGATTATCGAGGATGTGTGTTGGAGACTCTTGGCAGATAGAGAAGATATTGATGCATCACAACCATTGATGGCACTTGTTGTAGGGATCTAGTGTTTTGAGATCTAGTCCTGCAAGTTGTAAATGAGTTGGTGGCTTAGCAATTATGTTAGTTCGTGGAACCTATACTGCGATAAAGAGGTTGATAGCGGTAGCCTGATGCATTGTGTAATTATAAATGAGTGGCTTGTATGATGTCATACACACCACATCCTCGCAGAATACCCTCAAGTAGTCTTTATTGAAATTAATCACAACAAAATCAGCATTGTCTGATGTAATTATTGTTGAAATAGTATGTGTCATTATTAGTTCGTATGACTTTACAAGGCAAGAGTGCTTATACAATTTAGATTAAATGTATAAATCGTAACTATTGAGTATGCTTTATTCTCACCTGTAAAATCCTCGTAGCCTCAAACTAAATTTCGGGGACGAAATTGTTTCTTCGTTTATTGGATTTGTAACATCCCAATTTGAGTTAGACCCGTCGTGCGTGTATTGTGTCATCTTGGGTGACTTAGGTCGGTAGATATTTGGAAGAGAAAACTCAAGGTCACGGGGCGGTAGGTAGGTCCGGGCGGTTGAGTAAACTCAATGAATTGTCGAATGCACTCGACGAATCATCGAGTGAACTTGACGAACGGACGTGGCGGAATTTCCTTATGAATTTGTCGAATGGGTTCCAGCGCGTGGATGGTATACCGCTGATGTTAGCATTCGCCTAGAAGGCCCATGTCACCTCGGAAGCCTGTGTTGCATCGAAGGCAGCATGACGCCTTGAAGAAATTATAGTGCGTGCACGAGCTCAAATAACATGGTTTGCAAATAGTGTATTTATGCAAAACAGTGAAATCGAGGAAACGACCTGGGACATGATCTCAAATAATTTTATTAGATTCGTAATGATAATACAAGTTCAACAGAGTCATCCGTTCACGATTCCGACGTCATTTGGACAAATTTGAAGTTTAAGTAAATTGTCCCCAAACACTTCGGGGAGCGTAAAATGAGCATACGAACTTGAATTGGATCACTGATCATTCCGGTCGATGCGTGTGAGTGATACGGTCGTAAAGAACTCATCCCGGGTGAAATCCGAGTTCTTTAGAGCAATATATATGAGCATTTGAATGATGTAATAATTAATAATAATAATAAATATATCATTATATGAATATATAAATATAATAATGCATGACTTTTGATATTTATATACATAAAGTTTTGGTTTGTAGCAGAACACACGACCCCCTCCCTGCTTCGCTTGACGGCCGCACCTGCACATATTTCTCCATTCCCGATCCAACCTCTCCAAGCTTTTCCGGCGAGTTCTTTGATCTTTTTCGGGATCCGGTCGCCCCTCTCAAGTTCCGACCACCTTCATCAACATCTCCATCTTCTATGAGATTTACTTCGTCCGTCTCCGTTAAAACAACGGCTCCAAGTTTTCATTCCAGGCCACCTCCGCCATCTCCATCATGGCCGGTGACGACAACTTCAAGCAAAGCCCTCTATCTCTCTCAAGCTCTCCCTCCAGATCTGATCCAGATCCGACCTACCTCCTATCTCCAAAATGTAACTATTCAGCAAGCAAGGCCGGAATCCCTCCAAGTCCAACCTGACAACACCATACCCGACCTCTATTTATCTCTTCCTACAAACCCGTCTGACCTCTTCTCTAAGCAGACCACTTCAAGACCTTCCTCATTCCTATGTTTGTTCTTGAAGCAACTCGGATGATAGCATTGGAGATGAAATTTGGAGGAATTATTGTTGAGTGATTATTGGAGCTTTCAAGATATGGAGGTGTTGACTCATTAATTTTCTATAAGAGCTTCAATAATTCAGGCACTGGATCCATGGTCGACTCCTTTGGAGAGCGTCAAACGTGGTTGGATAGGCAATGTCCGTCTATGGACTCGAACAACGCGCAAACGCCGCATACGCGGCGATTGGGTAGCATGCATGGACACTCAGTGAGCTTTCTACCCTCTCCCTTGGTGCTAGATCCTTAGTTATTTATAGGTGAGATGTCGACTCAAAAGAGTTCGATTGGTGAGATGGAGATCTCCCTTGGTGCGGACACTCGCTATGCAGCCCGCCATTCCTTGCCTCCAGCACCCGCTTCTCTCCACCAGCAGGGCCGACCACCTCAGCCCGCACAGTCTTGGCGCGGGCTCAATCAGTTATTACGGACTCCGCAGATTCTCCCCGTAGTCCGCCAGGCAGCAGAACCTCATCAAGGAAGTCCCAGACAGCACAGCCTCGTGCGGACTCGACGAACTCAGCAGGCACTCCTCAGCTCGCACCCTTAGCGCAAGCCAAGTTCAGCAGGGCGGATTCAGCGGACTCGCCATGCAGCCCGCCACTCCTTTGCCTCCAGCATCCATCTCGTCAGCAGCAGCGGACTCCGCGGACTCTCTTCGCAGTCCGCCACTTAGTCTCCCAGTTCGCAATCAACAGCACCAGCTCCAGAAGCAAGCCCCAGTCCGCCCGGCCTGTTGCGGACTCGGCGGACTCCTTCCTCTTCTCGCTCTAGTTACCGTCTCACCGGGGGTAACGTCACCACAAACCATTACCTCCTTGTGCCTATAAATAGACCTCCATGCCTCTCATTCAGGGAGGTCTCAACATCGCCAAGGTGCTCACGCTCGAATACAACCCACAACAAGCTCTACCCCTGCGAACTCCTTTTCCCAGTCCGCCGCTTCTCTTCTCTTAGCCGCGTGCGGCCTGCCGGCCTCAGTTCCCTGTCCGCGCGGTCTCTATTTTTCCCTTAACCGCGCGGTCTGCCGACCTGGCTCCTCAGTCCGAGCGGCCTCTTCTGGCACTCCTTTCTTAGCCGCCAGCTTCCTCTTTGTACCCAATTATTGATTTCTTGTAAAGGTGTATTAGCAAGCTGTAACTCTCAATATTAGTCAAAGGAAAGCCCGTCGGAAGAGTGATATTTAAGCCGCGGCGGGTGAAGTATGTTGTTGCCGCGGCTAGCGGCCCCCTCTCTTCTTCTCAGCTCAACCCTCTCGGCATCAACCTGCAAGCACAACCGTCATAGTAAACGTCTGCTCGACAGATCCTGATCAACCTCCTCTTCTCATCATCCTCCTCTGGCTGCTCTCAGCATGTAGCACCCCCAATCCGTCGCATAACATATATCAGTAGGTCCGGTCGGGGACCGACGCCATATACTACAGACAGACCGGGTGATTACTCATGGAAACCATCCAACCAATCATAACGTCCTACACAGAGCATTCTAGCGGAAGCAGTTTAATAAGTTGCAATAAAGAACCCAGCACAAAAGCATGAATGCCCACTAATACCAAATAGGAATGTTGTACATACACAAGTACATGCGTTAAGGCCTTACAAAATGGTTTTACTTGATATTACATGTTTTACAAACCACGGCACGCAGGACGGTTATACATGAATAAAAGCAGTAAACACTCCAATTAGGCCTTCGAGGGCCGGCTTTGCAATTTGAGCTTTAGCCCGCTATTGACCGCTTAGTCCAGCAGCACCTGCCAGCAACAAAACCACCGCACGGTGGCAAACAAAAGCAACGGTCAGCAATGCTGACCAAATTATAACGATCCCGCCCCCAACTCGGGGCGGCGATGCTCCTTCCCTGCATTTCATCAGCATAAGCGAGCAATAAATCAATATTCATTTCATCACAGGCGTAGGCTCATACGGCCACACACCCCGTGCACTCAGGGCACATTCTCGGTGAACACAGTCTAAGTCTGCCGACTCACCACCGTCCCTTTGGACAGCCAATCAATGAGCAATTTGTCTTCCCGGCATGGGTCACGGTAATTAAAACCATAGACCGCCGAAGACCCTCATCTATGCCAACGGCAAGTGCCACGTAACCTTAGGTCTCGTTAACCCGAACGACATAGAACGGGTACGGTTCCATCTAACCCGTGCTCACATCGCAACGGTAATTTAAACCATATGCGCAGGTCAAACTTCTCCCGAGTCCCGTTTCCGTCACAATTCATATAACCTGGTTATGTTCAAGTTGTCTCTCAGGCCACCAAGTTGGCAAGATCACGCATCCGCCCAGTTTTCCGGGTGCACCTTTGCGTTAATCCCCAAGGCTCCCTGTTGCAATCTACCACGAAGGAAACCCGAAAAACAAACAATTGCACGGAGTCTTCTCCGGCATTTATGCAATGCAACATCACCGATCCAGACCAACATGTCCGGATAGGCTTCACACATCATGCCTATGTCCGTTCTCGAATACGGACTCTAAACAACGGGGACTTTACATATCTACCCGATGGAACGCCTCCAACTCACCGCAAGCTCGTGAGAGCGGGCTTCCTATGAAAAGAAGGAGAGCATCACATGCTCAAGAAGAGAATCGTTACCCTAGCGTTCCTCTTTGGCGCCATGGAAAAGTAAGCGGTTGAAAAGCACCGCACTCTCTTTGCCTCCGTAGATCCGGAGTCGACTCGCGATTTTGAGCTTTGAAGCTCTTCCAATGGCCGGATCTAGCTTCTTCTTCCTCCCTTGGCTCTCCTCTCTCTCTACACTTTAGAAAGATAACCACTCAAGTAAAAGTGAGGGTTTCAAAGGTCCAATCCCGGGTATATCCCATCAGGAACAACCCCAGCCGTTGGATCCCAAATTAAAGAAACGAACGGCTTTGATTCGGGCCTGAAATGTACAATCTGGACCGAACACGGCCTGACACACGCCCGTGTCCCTCATTCGCCGTCAAAATCGATGCGCCTGGAACAACACACGGGCATCCGACAGGCCCGTGTTCGACCTGACACGCCCGTGTTCCAATTGACACGGCCGTGTGGTCGGCCGTGTGCCCCCATCGATTTAGCCCGAAAACAACCCGAGAACTACACGGGTACTGGACACACACGTATCCTTGCCCATGTCTACCTCAACATGCCTGGGCTCCAGGCCGTGTTCACGGTCTCGACACTTCGTCGAGCACCCGACACGGCCTTGGACACGCCCGTGTCCTAGGCCGTGTGCCTTGTCTCGATACATCGTCGAGCGAAAATGTCGACACCCCGGGCCGGTTGTCGACACGGGCTCGACATGCCCTGAGACACGCCCGTATCTCAGGCAGTGTGCCCCGTCTCGACACTTCGTCGAGCGAAAATCGTCGACACCCCGGGCCGATCGTCGACAGGGGATCGCCACGCCCTGAGACACGCCCGTGTCTCAGGTCGTGTGCCCTGTCTCGATACAGTGTCGACCGAAATTCGTCGACTTCGCGGCCAAGTCGTCGACTCCAGTCTGACACGCCCTGGGACACGCCCGTGTCCCAGGCCATGTGCCTACTGCCAGATTCCAAATCTGGCCCAAAACTTCCCCCATCGCACTTTTGAGTTTCGGGGCGTTACAACTCTCCCCCTCTTAAAAGAATTTGGTCCACGAAATTATATATAAAGGAAAGACACGTACAAAATTAAATTGTACCTGAGCGGAACAACTCCAGATACTCGTCAAGCATAGTATGCTCTCGTTCCCAAGAGAGCTCCTCTCGACCGCAATTGTCCCATCGGACCTTGACCATCCTGATCTCTTTATTGCGTAGCCGCTTGACCTCCGAGTCCTCAATCCACACGGGTTTGACCTTTGTCGTCAACACACTATCCACCGACACTTGATCAACCGCGATCACTTGCGAAGGCTCTTGCACCGCATTCCGTAGCACCGAAATATGGAATATATCATGTAACCCACTGAGCTCCACTGAGAGCTTCAACCGGTAGGCTGCTTCACCAACCCGCTCCAAAACCTCAAACGGCCCAAGGTACCTCGGGTTTAGCTTTTTCAATCGCCGCACCCGCGAGACACCCTTGAACGGCTTGATCTTTAAGTACACATAGTCGCCCACGGCGAACTCCACGTTCCTGTGCTTGGCATTTTAGTACTTTGCTTGCCGGTCCTGAGCGATAAGAAACCTCTCCCGAATGGTACGCACCAACGAAGTAGCATCCTCCACTTCTAATCGCTTATACAACTTTGACTCACCCGTTTCTAGCCAAGACAATGGCGTGCGACATTTTCTACCATATATGGCCTCGAAGGGCGCCATTTGAATACTCGCTGGGTAGCTATTGTTGTATGCGAACTCCACCAAATGAAGATGGTCTTCCCATTGCTCTCCAAAATCCAAGACACACATGCGAAGCATATCTTCCATAGTTCTATTGACCCTCTCGGTCTGCCCATCTGTTTGCGGATGGAAGGTTGTGCTGAATTTTAGCTTTGTTCCCAACATTTGCTGCACAAGCCTCCAATCATTGGATGTGAACCACCCATCTCGGTCACTCACGATGCTGTGGGGCACACCGTGAAGCCGTACTATATTATCAACATATAGTTTTACCAACTTCTCCACCGAATCATCCTTCCTATGCGGAATGAAATGCGACACCTTCGTTAGCCAATCTACGACCACCCAAATGGCGTCGTTCCCCTTTTGCGACCTTGGCAAACCGTGCACAAAGTCCATAGAGATGTTATCGAATTTCCACTCCGGAATAGGCAAGGACTTCAGAAATCCTCCCAGCTTTTGGCATTCCGCCCTCACTAAGGCGCAAGTTTGGCACTTCGCCACATAGAGCGCCACATCTTTCTTCAAGCCCGGCCACCAAAACAGTTTCTTTACATCGCGGTACATCTTTGCGCTCCCCAGGTGAATCGAGTACTTAGTATGGTGTGCCTCGTATAACAATTGCACCTACAGATTGCCCACACTTGGGACACACAGACGACAGTCTTTCCAAAGTAATCTGTCCTCCACGACGAATTGGGAATTTGACCCATCCAGAGCCTCTTCCTTGAACGTTTCAAGTGGTCATCCAAATCTAAAGCCTGCCGAATCCGATCAGCCAGGTCATATTGGACTTCAGTCCAATTCAGAACTGCTTCAGCTCTTGATTGCTTATCTACACAAACAATCTCCAACGCCTTCAACTCCCGCACCAACCGCTCATCATGCATCGATATCCAATTGGCTTGAGCTGGGGCTCGGCGACTCAACGCGTCCGCAACCGCATTCCCTTTACCAGGCACGTAGTGGATCTTGAATGTATAGTCTCCTAAGAACTCCATCCATCTACGCTGTCGCATATTCAGATCTTTCTGATCAATCAGATACTTCATGCTCTTATGATCGGTGTAGATATCAATCTTCACACCGTACAAATAATGCCTCCACAGCTTCAAGACAAAGATCACGGCCTCTAACTCCAAGTCATGGACCGGATAATTCCTCTCGTGCACTTTTAGCTGTCTCGAGCCATAAGCTATTACACTTTCGTGTTGCAGTAGCACGCAACCCAAACCGCTGCCCGAAGCATCTCATAGCCTTCGGTCCCACTCGACGAGCTCAGCACAGGCACCGTGGTCAACCGACATTTCAACTCCTCAAAAGCTCGCGCGCACTCCGGCGTCTAAATGAACTTCTGCTCCTTCCTCGTCAAAGTAGTGAGAGGTAACGCTATCCGCGAGAAGTTCTCTACGAAGCGCCTATAATAGCTGGCAAGCCCCAGAAAGCTTCGGACTTCCGCTACCGTAGAAAGCTCAGGCCACTCCCGTATCGCAACAATCTTCGCCGGATCCACTGCACTACCTTCCCGACGCACTGTATGACCGAGGAATGCCATTGAGAACAACCAAAACTCACACTTCGAGAACTTGGCGTACAACTGATTCCTCCTTAGCGTCTCCAAAACCAAATGAAGATGCTTGAAGTGATCTTCCTCACTCTACAAGTACACCAAAATGTCGTTGATGAAGACAATCACAAAGTAGTCCAAGTACTCCCTGAAGGTCCTGTTCATCAAATCCATGAACACTGACGGCGCATTGGTCAGCCCAAACGGCATGACCGTAAACTCGTAATGTCCGTATCTTGTACTGAACATTGTCTTAGGGATAACGCTCTCCCTTATTCTCAATTGATAGTTACAGACTTCAGATCCAATTTAGAGTACACCGTCGACCCGACCAACTGATCACAAAGATCATCGATCCTTGGGATTGGGTACTTGTTCTTTTCTGTCAACTTGTTGAGCTCCCGATAATCAATGCATAACCTCAAGCTTCCGTCCTTCTTCTTAATAAAGAGGACTGGTGCGCTCCAAGGCGAAGAACTTGGACGCACATACCCTTGCTCCAATAACTTTTTGAATTTGCACCTTCAGCTCCGCCATTTCCTTAGGCGCTAGCCGATAAGGCAAGCGTGACACATGCTTTGCACCTGGTACTAGCTCAATCATGAAATCTATCTCCCGCTGAGGCGGGGCTCCAGTAAGATCTCTAGGGAACACATCAGGGTATTCTGATACCTCTGAAATACTATCCAACGCGGGCTTAGGATTTGCAATCTCCACTAGTGTAAAGAACAGTTCTACACTGGCACGAACCGCCTTCACCACCTGAAGAGCAGAAACCAACGTCTTGCTCAACCCCTTCGAACCCGTAAAGGTCGTCTCACGACTAGCTACCAGCTTGACTTCCTTGCTACCGCAATCGATATAGGCTTGCTGCTCCGAGAGCTAGTCCATGCCAAATATTACGTCGAACTCCCCTAGCGGTAGTAACGATACTTGGAAGTCAAAGCCTTGGATCCCTGATCACACCTAAACGCAACAGATACTACCCGCGCGCATTGAGCGCCATTGGATCATAGCACATCCCATTTGTCTCTTACCATCGAAGGAGGTACTCCGACACACAATATAATTCCTAAATAAAGGAATGCGAAGCTCCCTAAACGAACGATGCTCTCGCCAGATAAAGTAAAGTCATAACAAAGCTTAGCACAAGTAGTTCTAAGCTAACATGCACAAGAGCGACAAGTATTCAAGGCTAACCTGCTATAACTTTAAACCATACCTGTCATCACGACAGCATGCTTCTTCTCGGACTTGGGACGTCCGCTCTAGCAGTCTCAGGCAAAGTGCCCCAGTTTTCCACAAGTGAAACATGCGCTCGGGGTTCGACCCGTAGTCACCACAGAAGCATCAGCAGAGGGGGCTGGACCCGTAGTCCTAGCCTTCTTATACCACCTACGGTAACCAGACTTTGAGGTGTTCGGCATTTTGAATGTCGTTTCCTTTGCACTAAAGTCCTCGACTGCTCCTGACATAGCTTTCTTGGCCTTCTGAGCACCTCTCCAATAGTCTCGGGCAAAATGCCCTTTCTTTCCACAAGTAAAACATGTGTAAGTAGCTTTGCTAGTCGATGTCGTAGCCCCTTTTTCCAGCATTCCGCCAGATGCAACTCTTATGGGGCTTGCATAGTTCGATACCATGGTCGCTGGCATCGGGAGAGTCTTCCTCAAATCTGCCTCCAAAGATTTAGCTGATTCCACCAAGGCTCGGAATCTCAATAACTTTGGTCCTAGCAGTAGAACTCGTAACTCGGCGGGCAGGCCATTATAAAATCTATCGACTATAGCTTGCTCATTATCCAACTCGAAGCATGGGTAACGGCTTATCATAAGAAATGCTTGCAAATATTCCTCAACTGTGTGCGCTCCCTGCACTAAATGCATATTCAGTTGCTGCCCCGATGGGCTAACAAAAGTCATCTGCTCCATCACGCCAACCGGCGTTGAAGCAACAACAAGGGCGCAGGGTTGTACATTTCTTCCAAGCTGTGCACCCGTCACAACAAACACCGCTTCAACGATCCTTCTAACGGTTTCATACGAAGGAGGGGTCTCAAACACCTCAACGGGCGCACTAAAATCCTCATAAACCGGACATTCTGGTAGTCCAGCACCACTTCCGGTCACCTATAGTGGTACAAAATACCGTTAAGCGACCAAATAAAATTGCAAACAACAATTATAGGAACACGCAGGTTCCCCAAACACGTGTATTTTCATTCCTAAATGGACATTCATGGGTTCTTTTGTTTTTATAACGATGATGCATACACATGTGCTCACCACCCCTTAAAAAGAATTCGTCCACGAATTCATTTTAAACCCGACCAAAACCAGTAGTCTGATACTAAATTGTAACACCCCCTATCCATCGCATAGCATATAGCAGTAGGTCCGGTCGGGGCCCGACGCCATATATTACAGACAGACCGGGTGGTTACTCATGGAAACCATCCAACCAATCATAACGTCCTACACAGAGCATTCTAGCGGAAGCAGTTTAATAAGTTGCAATAAAGAACCCTGTTGGGTACATTGGTTAAATGTACCTGATTTGAAGAAGCCTCACTCAACTCAATGATATACATCAAAATGTATTTGATATGTTTTTGAGTTACTTGTGCAGGTTAAGTATTTGCAGGACTGAAGCAAAAATTTCTAAGTCCATGTGTCGACACCCAGAGGGAAAGTGTCGACACTTAAGAAGACTTGTGTCGACACCCAGACAAGCAGTGTCGACACTTGGAGTCATTGTGTCGACACCTGGGATGCAGAGTCGACACCAGACACAAAGTGTCGACACAAGGAGCTGTGTCGACACTCAATGAAGAAAGTACAGTAAAGCTGTGTCGACACTTAACAGCAGTGTCGACACCTAGAAGAACTGTGTCTACACCAGAAAGTGTCGACACTTGGAGCTGTGTCGACACTCAGCAAAAGTCAGCAGAGACTAAGTATAAGTGTCGACACCCAGAACAATGTGTCGACACTCAACAGAAGAGTCAGCACTTGAAGTAAGTGTCGACACTCAGAACAATGTGTCGACACTCAGTTGAAGACTCAACACTTGAAGAAAGTGTCTACACATGGAGCTGTGTCGACACTTAGCAAAGAACAGCAAGATCAACAAAATATTCTAAGTACAAGTGTCGACACTAAGGGAATGTGTCGACACTCAGCTGAAGTCTCAATAGAAGAATCAAGTGTCGACACAAGGAGCTGTGTCGACACTCAGCAAGAATCAATATAGAAGACTATGTGTCGACACCAAGAAGCAGTGTCGACACTTAACAGATTCAACACAAGAAGTTGTGTCGACACAAAGGAGATGTGTCAACACTTAGAAGAATTCAGCAAAAGATAGAAGATCAAGTACTTGTGTCGACACTCAATTTCAGTGTCGACACATGCAGAAGAAACTGTGTCGAGACATAGTATCTACAACACAAAGAGTTGTGTCGACACCTTGTAGACTTGTGTCGACACTTACAGAACTTGTGTCGACACTTGGTATATAAGTGTCGACACTTAAAGACAGAAAGTCTCGACACTTTCAGACAGTTAGAGAACTTTCAAGAACTGACTGGATGACTTGACAGCTGTCGTTCCAGCCGGTCTACAGCACCTGTCAGAGATGTCAGAATTCAGTTATGGACCGGACCAGCCGGTTACCATGAAGAAGGCCTATAAATAGGCTCATACAGTCTACAGAAACTGTTGTTGAAGAAGTTGTTGAAGCAATTCAAAAAGTGGTTCACAGAGTTGTTCAAGTTATTGATCAAGGATCAAAACAAGAAGATCTAGCTGTCCAAGTGCAGATCTAAGAAGTTGGAGAGAGAGGGCTCCATCCAAGAAATCAGCCGTTGGAACTAGGCTGAGAAGAAGGATTCAGATTCATTCTGGATCTTAAGAAGCAGAGGTCAAGGATCAACTGCAGAAGGAGACAATCTAATTGAGTTCTACTTTCAAGAAGCTTTGAAGAAAGCTAAGTCAGATTGAATCCAGCTGAGTTCTTCCAAGAACTCATCAAGAAACTCTCAACTCCCCTCTCTTGTTTCTGAGTTGTAGAGTTAACAATTATAAATTCATTTTTATCTTGTAGGATCCTTTGGATCTGAGTGATTGTAAGCCTGTATTTATACAGGCTGAGTGTAGGGCTTGGGAGCCTGAGTGTAGGAGATTGGAATCTCTGAGTGTAGGCCTTTTGTGGCTGAGTGTAGACCTTTGTGTCTGAGTGTAGGCTTTGTGGTAAAGCTGAGTTGTAGGGCCTTGGGCCTGAGGTGTAGGAACCAGTTTGGGTTCTGAGACAGTGGTGAAGTTTGGCCGAATCTAGTACACTGCTAGATAGGCGAAGGGGTAAAGTGGATGTACCCAAATCTTGGGGAACCACTTTAAATCTCTGTGTCTACTGTGCTGTGCTGTGCTTTGCTATGTATGCTGTGTGATTGCTGTGCAAAAGTAGTTAGAATTCTGTGATATTAACTGATTGCTGCCATTAAAGTTTAAAAAGAAATTGGTCACCTATTCACCCCCCCCCCCCTCTAGGTGTTTAGGTACTATATCTTTCAAGTGGTATCAGAGGGAGGTTCCTTAAAAAGGACTAACAGTCTAAGGAGATCCTGATTGGCAGATTCAGTGTAAAGTAAATTACAAATTCAAGAAAATCAAGAACCATGTGTTCCTCTGACAATCACAAGGAATTGGGTTCCATGAAATTGCCCATATGCAGGAAAGAGATCTTTGGGATCTGGAAGGAAAGGGTAAGGCTGTTTATGGAAGTCTCAGACCCTAGGATATACATCACAGTAAAGGAAGGGCCTTATGTGCCTATGAAGATATCAGTTCTAGATACAAATCAGAGAACCCCAAAGGATTTCTCTGAAATGACTAAGGATGAGATTGTCCTAGCCACCATGGACAAAAGGGCACAAAACATTATAGTGAGTGCCATAGATGATGCAAATTTTCAGAATATAATACACTGTAAGACAGCCAAAGAGATGTGGGACACTCTTATTGTGTATATGGAAGGTTCTGAAGAAGTTAGACAAGATAGAAAATCCTTGCTAAATCAGGAGTATGAAAGTTTTAGACAAGGAAAAGGTGATAGCATAACTGAGTGCTATAAGAAGTTTTACAGAATAGTGAATGAACTCATGTCTTATGGAAGAGAGTTCAGTAATTATGAACTAAATGACAAGTTCCTAAGGTCCCTAACTAAAGATTGGGACACAAAGATTTGTGCCATTAGAGAAATGGCTAAGTTGGGAGAAATTCCTCCACCTACACTGTTTGGCAAATTGTTGTCATATGAGATGCAGTTGACAGTGAGGAAAGAGGAGGAGAAATCAACAAGAACTGAACACAAGGAAAGAACAGTAGCTTTCAAGACAGAAGCTCCCAGAAAGCACAGAGGGAAGTCACCAACTCCACCTCCAAAGGTTGCTGAATCAGAGTCAGATGAATCAGTCAGCACAAAGTCTGAAAGTAGTGAAAGTGATGAAGACTTTGCTGCCTTCACTAGACACTTTCAGAAATTCTTGAAGAAGAAACAGTGGAGGACAAGGCCTTCTACTTCACAAGGAAAAGAAGACTACTATCAGAACAAAAAGTCTTCAAAAAAGGACAGGAAGAGGACTAAGTCTAGCAAGACAACTGGTTCAAAAAATAGTTTGCTATTGCTGCAATAGACAAGACCATGTAGTTGCAGATTGTCCAGAGAAGAGAAAGGAATCTGGTGACAAGAAAAAGACTCACTTCAAAGGCAAGAAAGAGAAGTCTTTTGTTGCCAAGAAGGAGAAGACTCTATCAGATATCTCTTCTTCAGAAACTGAGTCTGATGCTGAGGCATACATAGGGCTGTTTGCTGAAGAAGAACTCATGCAGATCATGGAGTCTATATATGAACAAGAAGACAGTCAATGCCAAGGGCTAATGGCTTTGACAGAGAATGACAAAATCCTGGAGCAGCCAGGACCCAGTAAGGTACAAAGTTCAACTCTAAGTTCAGTTTCTTGTGCCAGTACAGAATCAGATTCATCTTCATCAAGTGATGAAAGTGTATCTGAGTCTGAGGATGATATTCATCAGCTGATAGATGAATATAAAGTACTGTTGCAAGCTTACAATAAGAGCAAGTCCCTAGCCAAAAGTCAGGCTAAGGAAATTGCTGATCTCAAAGCTGCTGCAACAGATTATGAGAAGCTATTTGATCAAAAGCTTAATGAGATAGCCAGGCTGAAACACATAACAGTGATTCAGATGGGGACTATCACCTTTAAGAATGATCAAATCAAGAGTCTGGAGATCAATCTTTAGAAAGAGAGAGAGCTTGTTGCTAGGTTTTCTAAACCTAAGTCAGTGTTACCCATAATTGATGAATTTGTTCATCACAAGGGTAAAACTGGACTGGGCTTTACTAGACCTGCAAGGACTGAGCAGTCCAAGTCCAAGTCCAGGGGCAAAGCCCCAACATTCAACAAGTCTGCTGTAGATAAGACATCAAAGACAGTACCTAAGCAAAGGTACAATAAGTTTGAATGTTGGTGCTGTGGCAAGGTTGGCCACTTTGCAATGGACTGTTGGCACAATGCTAGTGCCAAAGTGAGTTGCAAATTACCTGTTGGAAAGCCAATAGGTAGTTTTGTCAAGTTGCAAACTAACAAGTACCAAAGACCCAAGAATTCTTTGGGTTCTAAGGTTCATTAATCTGTTTTGCAGGTGAGTCCAAGTGGCCATACCCCAACATGGTACTTGGACAGTAGATGTTCCAGACATATGGCTGGAACTAGAGGATTACTAAGGGACTACATTCCAATTAAAGATGGTCCAAAAGTCACCTTTGGTGGTTCTGAAAAAGGAATCATCAAAGGATTTGGTAACATTTCTAGCAACTTGGTTACCATTACTCAAGTGGCTTATGTTAAAGGGTTGAAACACAACCTAATAAGTATAAGTCAATTAAGTGATGTAGGGTATGACATCTCATTTGTTAAAAATGGTTGTCATATCAAGAGGTCAAGTGATCAAGAGATCATTTTGACCGGTTATAGGAAGAGGAATGTCTACTGCCTAGACATTATGGTTGAGAACAATGGTTCTCCAGTGTGTCTTGTAGCTGATGAGACAGTATCTCATTGTGTCAAATGGCACAAGAGGCTTGCCCATCTTAACTACAAGACTATTAGCAAACTCTTTAGCAAAGAGTTAGTGAGGAATGATCCTCAAGTTAAGTGTGTTAAAGATGGTATTTGCTCAGCTTGTCAAAAGGGCAAGCAAACTAAATCCACCTTTAGAAGCATAGAAAACAAAGATGCTGTGAGGTGTTTATACCTCTTGTATATAGATTTCTTTGGTCCAATGCCAGTTCACAGCTTAGGTAGGAAGGTCTATACCTTTGTAGTTGTAGATGACTACTCAAGGTTTTCCTGGGTGTTCTTCTTAAGACAGAAATCTGAAACACCTAGTGTCTTCCATAACTTTGTCAAGCAAATTCAGAATGAACTAGACAGTACAGTGGTCAAGATTAGAAGTGACCATGGTACTGAATTTCAGTCTGATAGTATGACAAAACTATGTGAAGACTTTGGGATATTTCAAGAATTCTCTTCACCTAGAACACCTCAGCAAAATGGCATTGCTGAGAGGAATAATAGGACCTTGATAGAGGCTGGTAGGACCCTATTAAGTGATACATCACTACCAGAGTATTTCTGGGCTGAAGCAGTTAACACTGCATGCCATGTTATAAATAGGGCTACCATCACTAAAAGGCTCAACAAGACCCCCTATGAAGTTATGAAAGGCAGGAAACCAAACCTATCGTACTTCAGGATCTTTGGTTGTAAATGCTTCATACTTAACAATGGGAAGTCTTACTTGAATAAGTTTGCTGCCAAGTCCCAAGAGGGAATTTTTGTTGGGTACAGCAATAACAATAAGACTTATAGAGTCTACAAATTATCTACACAAGTTGTAGAAGAATCTGTGCATGTAGTTTTTGATGAGACTAAACTTATTAACAATGAGTTGTCTAGTAGTGTATGCAGCCCCATAGGTTTAACAAAGAAGATGGACAAGCTTACTATAGAAGAAGTACCTGCTGCAAGACAGCAAGTAGAAGACAGTAGCAGTTGTCCATGGGGAGAACTACATGTACCAATTGCTGAAGAAATTCAAGGTATACAGCATGATGGAGATGCTGAAGAGGTTCAACCAGAAGTTAGGATGCCTCCAGCCAACAGGCATCTTAGAGATCATCCAATAGAGCAGATTATTGGAGATCCAAGACAAGAAGTACAAACAAGGAGCAGAAACCTGAATGCAGCAATCTACTCCAGTTTTCTATCTCAAGTTGAACCTAAGAAGTTTGAAAAAGCCATACTAGATCCACAATGGACTGAAGCAATGCAAGAAGAGCTTAATCAGTTCAAGAGGTGCAAGGTCTGGGAACTTGTTCCGAGACCTAAAGACCACAATATAATAGGAACCAATTCGATCTACAGGAATAAGATGGATGAACAAGGGGTCATCATTAAGAATAAAGCAAGATTGGTTGCTAAAGGATACAAGCAATAAGAAGGTATTGACTTTGATCAAACCTTTGCTCCAGTAGCCAGACTGGAAGCCATAAGGATGTTCTTGGCCTATACAACCTATCAAGGATTCAAGGTTTACCAAATGGATGTCAAGTCAGCATTCCTGAATGGTAATCTTAAAGAGAAAGTCTATGTGGAATAGCCTTCAGGTTTTGTTGATTCAACTCTACCTCATCGTATCTATAGACTTAGGAAAGCTTTATATGGGTTAAAGCAAGCCCCTAGGGCTTGGTATGAAACCCTATCTAGTTTCCTTATTGAGAACAAGTTCTCAAGGGGGGAAATAGATAAGACTCTATTTCTTAGGGAATCTAGAGGCAAAGTTATACTAGTCCAAATATATGTAGATGACATTATATTCGGGTCTACTGAAAGCAGCCTTTGCAAAAAGTTTGCAAAACTTATGCAAGGTCAATTTGAGGTGAGTAGTATGGGAGAGCTGAAGTTTTTCTTGGGTCTCCAAGTTAAACAGACTGAGAGTGGTTTATTCATTTGTCAGTCCAAGTTCACCCTAGAACTCATAAGGAAGTATGGTATGGATTCATCCAGTACCATGAAGACTCCTATGTGGTCAAGTATGTCTCTTAGCAAGGATGATGCAGGGAAACCTGTAGATGAGACCTTGTATAGAGGGATAGTTGGCTCCCTATTATACTTGACTGCTAGTAGACCAGATATCATGTATGCTACATGTGTCTGTGCAAGATATCAAGCCTGCCCTAAAGAGTCTCATTTGACAGCAGTCAAAAGAATATTGAGATATCTAAAGGGCACTCCCTATCTAGGCCTCTGGTACCCTAGGAATGGAGATTTTGAACTAACAGGTTATTCAGATGCAGACTTTGCATGATGCAAAGAAGATAGAAAAAGCACTACTGGAACCTGTCAATTTCTAGGTGGGAGACTAATTTCATGGAGTAGCAAAAAGCAAACCAGTGTGGCTATCTCCACTGCAGAGTCAGAGTATGTGGCTGCAGGAAGGTTCTGTGCTCAACTTTTGTGGATACAACACCAGCTAGAGGACTATGGATTTCAGGTAAGTAGAACTCCACTCTTCTGTGATTCTACAAGTGCTATTTCAATAGCTAATAATCCTGTATCCCATAGTAGAACAAAACATATTGAAATTAAATATCATTTTCTTAGGGAGCATGTAGAAAGAAAAGATATTTTATTAGAATATGTTAAAACTGATAATCAAGTAGCTGATATGTATACTAAGCCCCTAGAAGAAGCTAAGTTCAATAGATTTAAAATTGAACTAGAAATGATAAACTTAGAGTAAGTTTACAGAATTGAATATGGCTAAGTAAAAAGGTGTCGACACATAGACAAGTCTATGTCGACACAGAATAGTGGTGTCGACACTTCAGGAAAAAGGTGTCGACACATCTAGGAAGTTGGTGTCGACACTTCAGAATATTAGTGTCGACACATGTCAAGTAGGTGTCGACACATCCAAAGTGGTGTCGACACTTAAGTTTTACTCAGAATTTTCTAAGTAAAGTCTCGACTATGTGTCGAGTTATGTTGTGTCGACACATAAACAAGTGTCGACACATAAAATCTGTTGACTAAACTTGTGTTGACACATGTGTGTCGAGACATTATAAGTCTGTGTCGACACTTATTGCCAGTGTCGACACATTCTAAGTTAGCTGTCCCGCCTGTTCATCTTCAAAATCAGAAAGGTATAAATAGGGTTTTGTCCTTGTTTGTCGACACGCTTTCAAAGTTTCGAGACCAAACTTCAGTGTCGACACCTCTCTTCTCTCAAGATAAATTCTACAAACCCTAATGGCGCCTAAGCTAGAGGATAACGTCAACGAAGGATACGAGCTGGTGCGCGGCGCTTTCAATGATGTTGATCAAGAAATCCAGGCGGTCGTAACCCTAGTGGCTGATTCAGGACTAGAATATCTCGTTTCTGAACCGACAAAAATCTGTAAGAAAGAGGTACTAGAATTCCTCAATGGAGCCAAAGTGGACGAATCTGGATACAAAATCAAATCTAGGGTTCATGGTGAGAAGGTGAAGGTATCACCAAAAAGTCTGAGGAAGATTTTACAGCTTCCAAGAACTAAAGAGGAAGTTGAGGTTACTGCTTCAAAGACCAGGGAAGCTTTAACCTGGTGTGGATTAGATTCTACAATGAAGATTGGTTCTGTGTTTTATACAGGAAGGGAATGAACAATCAAGGAAAGTTTCTTTCTGAAATTGTGGGAAAGGTCATTCTCAGCAAGCCAGGAGGGCATGACAGAGTGTCTGCCCATATGTTTAGTATAATGACAAGGATAATCTTCACTCTACAAACTGACTGGTCAATGGTAGTTTATGAGAAGATTAAGGAAAGCTTAAAGAAGCCCAATCTGGGCAGAATCATTAGTCTATACCTAGCTGGTGTGATTCCAGAGGTAATGAGTGCTGCTGCTGGAACCAAAATCAACCACATGAGAAAAATGGACATGAGGTTGTTCTCAAGATGGGATAGGGTGTTGACTAAGGAGATGCCAACCCCTGAGAAACTAGTTCCTGAGAAAGAAATTCCACCCAAGAAGAAAAGGAAGACTGCTCCAATGGCTCAAGTGTCCACTAGCAGCTCTGAAAGTGAAGAACAGGTTGTCTTCACTCCAGATGAGCATGAGGAAGAGCCTGCAGTGAAGTCTCCAGCTCCTCAAGCTGGTTCTGAGATCCAGGGGGAGCTACCACAAGCAAGCCCCATCCACAAGGAGAAAATCCAGGGGGAGCTTCTAGTTGTAGAAGAACCCTCTATACTGGAAAGTGAACAAGCAACAAACATTATACTAGAGGTAATCACTGAACTAAACACTTTAGATTTTTCTATGGAAGATACTGATTTGTCTGATGATCATCAGCAAACTCAGCTGAATAGTCAAGTTCCAGATGCTGTTATAGACGACACATCTGCTATTGTTCAAGTGGTTCCTGATCCAGTGGTTGAAGAGCAAAGAATTTCTCCAGCTCCTTCACCACAAGAATACACCATGGAAGATTTATTCCTAAATCTGGATCAAGCAGATTTTGACATGGACAAGGATGCTGCTGAGAAGGAGAATGCTGCTGTTGAGGGGGAGCAAGTGCAGATTCTGGAAGAGCCTATAAGGCAAGAAACTGAGAAGGCACAAGATGTGCAAACTGAAAGGCCTCCAAGCCCTAAGGAGAGGGTGGATATAGCTAGCACCTCTGCCTCAGAAGATGAGGAAGCTGAAAGGGCAAAGAAAAAGAAACTTTATGTCTTCAGGAGAAGAAGCCAGAGTTACAAGAAGGATCTCCAAACAGTTGCACCACAGCCTATAATTCAACCAGCCCCAGCCATTGATTATAGTGCACTGATGGTGGCAATGCAAATCAAGTTGGATGAGCAAAGGCAGGCCATAGAGAAATATGTAGATGAAGGACAAAAATCACTCCAATTTGATCTGGCCCAGGATATAAAATCAATCAGGTTTGAGATGAATCTCAACAAGAAAGAGATGACAGACTGCTTCCACAAGGGTGGAAATGCAGTGGTGTACTTGGCAACACACCAGGAAAAGATAAAGGAACAAGTGGATGACATAGCATTGAAGCAAGAGTATATTCTTGAAAATCAGATAAGGATGAATGACAATCTTACTGCTTCCCATAATGCTATTGTCACAGAATTAAAGAACCAGGCTGCTGGACCTTCTACCTCTACTACTGCTGTTAAAGCTGAATTTGACAAGGTATTTCAAGAAGAAATTACTGCTGTTAAGACTGCTATCCAAGCCTCCCAGAAGGCCATATCTGAACAACTTCAAAAGCTCAAACCTTTCTTTAAAGATGGAATCAGATACTTGGATAATCAAATCAGATTTCAGAAGGATGATGTCAGAGATCACATGGCTAGAGAAGTCATAAAGGGGGAGAGAGTGTTAGTCAAGGCAAGCTCTGACCATGATAAGTGGATATCAAATTCTATCAGAGCTACACTTAGATATCCTCCTCTGTGTGATGACAATGATGTTGCTGAATCTGGAATTAACCCTGCATATCTAGGAGGTGAGCAACCAGAAGTAGCTCAAGTCATTTATCCTCCTCCAGATTTTGAAATGGTGCATGCTGATGTACAGACCATGTACAGCTCACCTGGGGGCAAGGACAATGTGATTATTGAAAAGGTTGTTCAGCCTATATCTGAAGCCATGCAAGAGGCATTGCAGAAGGAAGAAGAGACAAGATTGTCAAAGAAGAGGTTTAGGGAACAAGCTGAATAGAGACCAGATTTTGAGCAATGGAGCCCTACCTCTAGAAACATTATATTAATTGCCTGGAAAGCTGCCAAAGACAACATTCATGACAGGAACAAGTGGTTCTCTGAGGCTGAATGGAGGAAACATGAAACCAGGCAAGAGGCAATAGTCCAGTACAGAAGGAAGGCAAAGATGGGAAAGCTACCTCCTACAGCTCAGGCGCCTAGCAAGTACTTTCCTAAGCCATACCATTATTTTGAGAGGCAGAAGATCAAAGCTGAAGAGCTTAAGAAGAAAGATCTGAACGGCAAGAAGCCTGCTGATGCTGAAACTGCTGATGCTCCTGTCCAAGCTAAAGTTCAAGCTGGCAAAGGGATAGTCATTAAGGAGCCTGAAAAAAATAGATTTAGAATTTTCTTGAAGTTTGCTTTGTATTCTTTTTGATGGAAAACATTTTGTGAACTTCTGAAAATGTATAAGACAGATATTAGAACAATATATGATTAATCTGTTTCATGTTTGTTATGTGATATTGTCTATGTCTATTTCATATTTGTTCTGTAATGATGAAGTTGTATACATGTGAAATTGATACATGTTTATGTTAACCCTGCTGTATATTATCCTGCTTTACATCATTTTGTAATTTTAATTATAAATGGTGTATATCATTGACTAAGGGTTATGACTTCTCCAAATAGGGGGAGATTGTTGGGTACATTGGTTAAATGTACCTGATTTGAAGAAGTCTCACTCAACTCAATGATATACATCAAAATGTATTTGATATGTTTTTGAGTTACTTGTGCAGGTTAAGTATTTGCAGGACTGAAGCAAAAATTTCTAAGTCCATGTGTCGACACCCAGAGGGAAAGTGTCGACACTTAAGAAGACTTGTGTCGACACCCAGACAAGCAGTGTCGACACTTGGAGTCATTGTGTCGACACCTGGGATGCAGAGTCGACACCAGACACAAAGTGTCGACACAAGGAGCTGTGTCGACACTCAATGACGAAAGTACAGTAAAGCTGTGTCGACACTTAACAGCAGTGTCGACACCTAGAAGAACTGTGTCTACACCAGAAAGTGTCGACACTTGGAGCTGTGTCGACACTCAGCAAAAGTCAGCAGAGACTAAGTATAAGTGTCGACACCCAGAACAATGTGTCAACACTCAACAGAAGAATCAGCACTTGAAGTAAGTGTCGACACTCAGAACAATGTGTCGACACTCAGCTGAAGACTCAACACTTGAAGAAAGTGTTGACACATGGATCTGTGTCAACACTTAGCAAAGAACAGCAAGATCAACAAAATATTCTAAGTACAAGGGTCGACACTAAGGGAATGTGTCGACACTCAGCTGAAGTCTCAACAGAAGAATCAAGTGTCGACACAAGGAGCTGTGTCAACACTCAGCAAGAATCAACATAGAAGACTATGTGTCGACACCAAGAAGCAGTGTCGACACTTAACAGATTCAACACAAGAAGTTGTGTCGACACAAAGGAGATGTGTCGACACTTAGAAGAATTCAGCAAAAGATAGAAGATCAAATACTTGTGTCGACACTCAATTTCAGTGTCGACACATGCAGAAGAAACTGTGTCGAGACATAGTATCTACAACACAAGGAGTTGTGTCGACAACTTGTAGACTTATGTCGACACTTACACAACTTGTGTCGACACTTGGTCTATAAGTGTCGACACTTAAAGACAGAAAGTCTCGACACTTTCAGACAGTTAGAGAACTTTCAAGAACTGACTGGATGACTTGACAGCTGCCGTTCCAGCCGGTCTACAGCACCTGTCAGAGATGTCAGAATTCAGTTATGGACCGGACCAGCCAGTTACCATGAAGAAGGCCTATAAATAGGCTCATACAGTCTACAGAAACTGTTGTTGAAGAAGTTGTTGAAGCAATTCAAAAAGTGGTTCACAGAGTTGTTCAAGTTATTGATCAAGGATCAAAACAAGAAGATCTAGCTGTCCAAGTGCAGATCTAAGAAGTTGGAGAGAGAGGGCTCCATCCAAGAAATCAGCCGTTGGAACTAGGCTGAGAAGAAGGATTCAGATTCATTCTGGATCTTAAGAAGCAGAGGTCAAGGATCAACTACAGAAGGAGATAATCTAATTGAGTTCTACTTTCAAGAAGCTTTGAAGAAAGCTAAGTCAGATTGAATCCAGCTGAGTTTTTCCAAGAACTCATCAAGAAACTCTCAACTCCCCTCTCTTGTTTCTGAGTTGTAGAGTTAACAATTGTAAATTCATTTTTATCTTGTAGGATCCTTTGGATCTGAGTGATTGTAAGCCTGTATTTATAAAGGCTGAGTGTAGGGCTTGGGAACCTGAGTGTAGGAGATTGGAATCTCTGAGTGTAAGACTTTTGTGGCTGAGTGTAGGCCTTGTTGGCTGAGTGTAGGCCTTTGTGGCTGAGTGTAGGCTTTGTGGTAAAGCTGAGTTGTAGGGCCTTGGGCCTGAGGTGTAGGAACCAGTTTGGGTTCTGAGACAGTGGTGAAGTTTGGCCGAATCTAGTACACTGCTAGATAGGCGAAGGGGGAAAGTGGATGTACCCAAATCTTGGGGAACCACTATAAATCTCTGTGTCTACTGTGCTGTGCTGTGCTTTACTGTGTATGCTGTGTGATTGCTGTGCAAAAGTAGTTAGAATTCTGTGATATTAACTGATTGCTGCCATTAAAGTTTAAAAAGAAATTGGTCACCTATTCACCCCCCTCTAGGTGTTTAGGTACTATATCTTTCAAACCCAGCACAAAAGCATGAATATCCACTAATACCAAATAGGAATGTTGTACATACACAAGTACAGGACTTATGGCCTTACAAAATGGTTTACTTGATATTACATGTTTTACAAACAACGACACGCAGGCCGGTCATACATGAATAAAAGCAGTAAACACTCTAATTAGGCCTTCGAGGTCCGGCTTCGCAATTTGGGCTTTAGCCCGCTATTGATTGCTTGGTCCAGCAGCACCTGCAAGCAATAAAACCACTGCACGGTGGCAAACAAAAGGAACGGTCAGCAATGCTGACCAAATTATAACGATCCCGCCCCCAACTCGGGGCTGCGATGCTCCTTCCCTGCATTTCATTAGCATAAGCGAGCAATAAGTCAATATTCATTTCATCACAGGCGTAGGCTCATACGGCCACACACCCCGTGCACTCAGGGCACATTCTCGGTGAACACAGTCTAAGTCTGCCGACTCACCACCGTCCCTTTGGACGGCCAATCAATGAGCAAGTTGTCTTCCTGGCATGGGTCACGGTAATTAAAACCATAGACCGCCGAAGACCCTCATCTATGCCAACGGCAAGTGTCACGTAACCTTAGGTCTCTTTAACCCGAACGACATAGAACGGGTACGGTTCCATCTGACTCGTGCTCACATTGCAACGGTAATTTAAACCATATGCGCAGGTCAAACTTCTCCTGAGTCCCGTTTCCATCACAATTCACATAACCTGGTTATGTCAAGTTGGCTCTCAGGCCACCAAGTTGGCAAGATCACGCATCCGCCCAGTTTTCCGGGTGCACCTTTGGGTTAATCCCCAAGGCTCCCTGTTGCAATCTACCATGAAGGAAACCCGAAAACAAACAATTGCACAGAGTCTTCTCCGGCATTTATGCAATGCAACATCACCTATCCAGACCAACATGTCCGGGTAGGCTTCACACATCATGCCTATGTCCGCTCTCGAATACGGACTCTAAACAACGGGGACTTTACATATCTACCTGAAGGAACGCCTCCAACTCACCGCAAACTCGCGAGAGCAGGCTTCCTATGCAAAGAAGGAGAGCTTCACATGCTCAAGAAGAGAATCATTACCCTAGCGTTCCTCTTTGGCGCCATGGAAAAGTAAGCGGATGAAAAGCACCGCACTCACTTTTCCTCCGTAGATCCGGAGTCGGCTCGCAATTTGGAGCTTCGAAGCTCCTCCAATGGCCGGATATAGCTTCTTCTTCCTCCCTTGACTCTCCTCTCTCTACACTTTAGAAAGATAACCACTCAAGTAAAAGTGAGGGTTTCAAAGGTCCAATCCTGGGTATATCCCATCAGGAACAACCCATAGCCGTTGGATCCCAAATTAAAGAAACGAACGGCTTTGATTCGGGCCTGAAATGTACAATCTGGACCGAACACGGCCTGGCACACGCCCGTGTCGAGGGCCGTGTCCCTCATTCGCCGTCAAAATCGATGCGCCTGGAACAACACACGGGCATCCTACACGCCCGTGTTCGACCTGACACGTCCGTGTTCCAACTAACACAGCCGTGTGCCCCCATCGATTTAGCCCGAAAACAACCCGAGAACTACACGGGTACTGGACACGCCCGTATCGTTGACCTTATCTACCTCAACATGCCTGGGCTCCAGGCCGTGTTCACGGTCTCGACACTTCGTCAAGTGAAGTTCGTCGAGCACCCGACACGACCTTGGACACGCCCGTGTCCTAGGCCGCGTGCCTTGTCTCGACACATCATCGAGCGAAAATGTCGACACCCCGGGCCGGTTGTCGACACGGGCTCGACACGCCCTGAGACACGCCCGTATCTCAATCCGTGTACCACGTCTCGACACTTCGTCGAGTGAAAATCGTCGACACGCCGGGCCGATCGTCGGCAGGGGCTCGACACCCCCTGAGACACGCTCGTGTCTCAGGCCGTGTGCCCTGTCTCGACACAGTGTCGACCGAAATTCGTCGACTTCAGGGCCAAGTCGTCGACTCCAGTCTGACACGCCCGGGGACACGCCCGTGTCCCAGGCCGTGTGCCTATTGCCAGATTCCAAATCTGGCCCAAAACTTCCCCCGTCGCTCTTTTGAGTTTCGGAGCGTTACACAGCAAACCTCTCCTCTATCCCCGCAACCCTGGAACAAGCGCTTGCTCCACTCTCGAGCACTCAGAAGCTTCCTCTTCGATCCCGCGCAACCTTCATCCTCTTCCTCTCATAGCTCGTGAGATCGAACACCCCCTCCGTGTTAACTAGGCGGTGCCGTTTTTACGCATCAACACTCCTCAAGTGTCCTGCCTGGTTGCATCTGTAGCACTTAAGCCACTCCTTCTTCTTCCAATCTCGCTTAAGGGCAATGCTCTCCTCTTGCTAATATGAAGTAGAAGGTCCTTCACCAGCATCAGACTTCTTCTTCTCCCACCTCTTGTTCTTCCCTAAAAAGAGTGCCTCACTGCCTCCTTCGGAGACAGTGACTCCAGCTATCTGCCTTGCCAAGCTCTCCTGCAAAGACAACTGGTTCTCCAGCTCCAATAATGATTGCTGAGTGGCCTAGCCTTGAACTGATGTGAGGAAGGCCACATATTCCTTCCGCAAGCCGCGAATTATGTGCCTCTTCAGCTTTGCCTCAGAAATAGGCTCATCAGGGTCCAGCGCTGAAATCTCAATGCATAGGTTATTCATTTTCAAGAAGAATGTTGAGATGGGGAGATCACCTTGAGTGGCACTTGCCAACTCATTCTCCAGAAACTATAGTCGAGCTACATTCTTTCTGTTGAACAACCCATCAAGGGAAGTCCAAATTTCCGCAGCAGACCCACATCCAATGATGTGGTTAAAGAGTTCAAGCAAAATAGCCCACTTGAGAGCAAACTTAGCTTTAGCATTAGTCTTACTCCAAGCTTTCACCACATCAACACCAACACGTGCAGCAACAGTAACATCTTGCTTTTCGTCTCCTCCGACGACTTCCCAAAGGTCCTTGGCCCACAGATAACTCTGCATACACGACTTCAACTTCTTATAGTTAGTCATTGTAAGGAGTTCGATTCCAAGACCTCTTGCATAACCTTCTTTTATTGCAAATACTCTCGTTACTTAGACTCTTAGAAGTAAAACAAGCAACGACAGGTAGATCATTGCTCAGCCTCCGATCCCTCTAATACTACGTAAAAATTTCTGAATGCGAAAAATGGGACATCACGCGCAGGAACACTCAACCATAATGAGATCAAGCAACCAGAGAGCAACTAGGAGTGCATGAATCTTGTACTAATCAAAGCATTATGTACATAAAGAGGCATACATGGCGAGACATGATTGCCAATGTATCCAATGGAAGCAGAAAAAATACAACCCAGAAGACCAAACTGCGCGGCCTTAAAAAAGTAACCGTCGGCTCTGCTGCTAACCGCTAAAGGAGTCCGCTGAAGCCGCCTGGTCGCAAGACCGCAAATAAGCCGGGCGGACTACCCGTTATTTCTGTGCTGAAAGAAGTCTAGCCGTTGATCTGTAAGCTGCTTGACCACGAGGTTGCCTAACCACTAGAACACACGGACTACTGCCACCAATCTGAACAAACCGCCCAGAGGCAGATAGCTTATTGAAACTAGGAAGAAGTTGAAGAAGAGAAACCTCTCAGTTGCAAGTCATGACCTGCTGTAAACTGCTAGTTGAACCCGTAGAGTCCGCACTGTCCCTGACTAGAGTAAGAACTAACTTCCTGGTTTTCCAAGACTATCCACACAACCTGCATAGCACAAGCCAGTCAAACATCTTCAAACCGCGCGGATAGAAAATCCTAACCGCAGAAACTTCCTGTAAGTTGACTTACTGTTCACTTAGTTAATTATGATGTGATAGGGGGTACTATTTATAGGCATGGCGAGGAGTGTGATCACCACCCCAGATGATAGGATAACCGCCCTATCTAGTACGAGCACCAAGTGTATTCACACAAGCTGCGGATAGACACAAGACCGTTGTGGCTTAGCCAATAGAGACCACCAAGCCCAACCATACAAGATCATCAATAAGAGGACTCAGGGAGTACACCCTAGTCCGCCCACACTTGCGGACAGCTCCAGTTCGCAATAAGCGAACTCATAGCCAAGTTGCATAATATAGACTGCTGCCGAGCTCAATGGATAAGGATCCAACCCGCATAAGGTCATGTGACCTGGACTTGGTCCAAAACCAGACCAAGTCCACACCACCACCATCCATAGTGCGAACACAACACCAGCAGATACAAAGAGCAGTCCGCACTAGACCGGCGAACTCCAAAACAAGTTGCAGAACACTAGCCTACCTAACTAGTCGATAGCTCAGTCCGCACAGACCGCCCAGCCTGTTCACCGAGTCCACCAAGACTGTCTGCATAGTTCGCCCGAACAGCCCACTCAGGCTGCCACTTTCACTTCAATAATTTCAATAGCATGTACTTTGAGATTTTGGCCTTAAAGCTCGAAATTTTCTCTTGATAATGTTTGTGAACTCCAAATTGATATTTGCAGCCTCAAATTACCTTACAATGAAAAAAGAAAAGAAATTAGTTATTTATAAATGAAATAAGTAATAAAAATAATTATTTGTTGGTCCATTGCCCACAATGTCCTAGATTTGAGGAAGTCAGTCTTGTCAATGATATACATAAAGTTGTATTTGATGAGTGCCAGAGTTCATGCATGCAGCGATGTCCTAGTAACAATGATGGGACAGGTACCCTAAGTGGCTAGGTCAAGTAAACACTTACCTAAGGTGTGGATAGATAAAAAAACTATCTGTCCACATGCGTTGAGTGAAGGTCATTCACTCAACGCAAGATGACTTATAGCACTGAGTGGAGCCTATACAGTCAAATCCAAAGTAATAGAAAGCTGAGAAAGTGGCTAAGTCCATAGGAGTTGAGTGAAGTCAACTCACTCAATGCCATACAACAAAAACTGCGAGACATGCTAATGCAGTAAAAGCCTAAGAAGAAATGGGCAGAAAAGTGGCTAAGTCCACAAGCATTGAGTTAATATCAGTCACTCAATGCCAAACTCTATATTCATTGAGTATTTCCTTATAAGTCAAAGCCACAAAAAATCTGTGCTGATATTTGGCTAAGTCCAAATACATTGAGTATAGCTTACTCACTTAACACCAGATAAATAGAATAAAATCTGTTAAGTAGTTTGGCGTTGAGTGAACCTTACTCACTCAATGCTAAGGAGCAGAAAAATCTGGCTAAGGCAAAAAGCGTTAAGTGAGGTATGTTCAATCAATGCTCTCAATACCTTGATTCAGAAAATCTGGCTAAAGCAAAAAAGCATTGAGTGAGTTGTTGATAAGTAAAATTAGGATTAATAATATCTCCAAATTCTACGAATTATAGGCAAGAATACCTATCATTCATAGTATAAGATATTTTAAGAATATCAAGTGTCGTATTCTTCCGGGTCTGTTGAGTACTCCTACTCATGCAAATTAATAATATTTTATCGGAAAATAAAATAAGTGAAATTAAACTATAACTAGAAAAATATAATAAAGGATAACACTTGATCTAGACTCACTTTAAAATATAATAAACTTATCATAAAGGCAAACTTTTAGATTACCTGCTTTGACCGTGGAGGTTCCTAAATTACGAAAATGCCTCTCTAGAGAATACACTCTCGACTAAACTTAGGTTGATCGATTAAGACCTCTCGTCCAGTCGAAACCCCTAAGTCTGCTTTAGGAGGTGAGACCCTCTATTGGATTTGACTCCAATCCGGAAGAGTTATGTCGTCCTCTCTTGAGGAGTGCAATCAACTCCTTTTGCCTTTGAATGATCTCCCTATATCCGCAACCTCTCGGTCATTTAGGATACGGATCTTAGATCGAAATCGAAGCTAATAAATCAAAGATAAATCGAATTGATAACAATAGAGTTTGACAAAAAGAAGGACTTTATTATATTAAAAAACTTGTCATAATCAAGTGGTAATGAGAAGAGAGATACATGGAAAGATAAACAACAACAAACTTGAAATAAAAGTGCTAGAATTAAAGCCTACAAACAATGATATTGAAAAGTACATAAAGAAAATGCATAAAAACCGGAAAATAATCTACTGAAACTACTCCTAGATTGGCTTCCTAGCTCCTCCTCCAGCTCCTGGCTTTGTCTGGATTTTATAGTAAAATTTCTGGAAGGTCACGCTCTAGGTCACGCCCGTGACCTAGGGCGTGTAAGGTTCAGAAACTGCTTTCTTGAAAGCCCGGGAATGTTGGAGAAAAACCTCCAAAAATCGTTGTTTTTCGGGTCATGCCCCTAGGTCACGCCCGTGACCTAGGGCGTGTCAAGTCTGTTATTGGAAACATCGAGAAGGAGAAATGGCAGGAAATAAATTCTGGTTGTTGCGGGATATCACGCCCCTAGGTCACGCCCGTGACCTAGGGCGTGTACTGACCGGGTCAGCAAACAGCTGGAAACGGCGCAATCTGGCATCAATTCGGCAGTTTCGGGCAGGTCACGCCCTTGGTGACGCACGTGACATGGGTGCGTGTACTTAGAGAAAGTACCAGAATTGTCCACAGAATCTTTCTAAAGAAAATTATATTTTTGCCTGAGACACGCCCCTTGTCACGCCCAGATAGGACGTGACTTGTGGGGCGTGTACTTTTGAAATTCTCCAGATTTGTAGAGGACGTCGTCCTCTTTCCGTTGACTGGCTGCACATCCCGTAACTCTTCCTGGTTTGAAAGTTATGACCATTTGAAGTTCAGGTATCCGCGACCAAAATGTTAATTTTCTCCAAATTGCTTCCAGAACATGGGCATGGACTTAAAATTTTATATTTATAGCCCAATTATACCTAAAATTAAAAAATAAAGTAATTTAGAAAAATATTAATCTAAACTAAATAAAAATTGATTCTTTATTTAATAAAAACTATATAAAAATAACTATAAATATTGACTTATCAAATACCCCCATACTTAAGCTTTTGTTATTCTAGAACAAAATTATAAGAAGTACTTATAAGAAATTAATCTAATTTTAAATTAAACTAAAAAAATTATTAAATCAAAAGAAAGTTAAAAGTAAAATTCAGTGATTTAAAATTAAGTCCTAGAATATGAAATGAAAATGCGAAGAGCCAAATATATTTAGCAAACTTTCTCATATAAATTAATTAAACTTCAAAATTGAGTAGTTTAGCAAACAAATTTAGATTTAGAATTATTAACAGTTTTTAACTAAAGAGACTTAAAGGAAAATTTAAACTACTACTTATGCTCTCTTAAAATTTTAATTTAATTCTAAAGCAATAATATTGACTATTGGGTTTTGGGAATAAGGAAATTAAAGAGATCTTAGATTGAGGGTGATGAATTTTATCCTCTCACCCCACACAATTTTTTTTCTTTTTGATATTTTTTCTCTTCAAATAAAAACAAAATTGCTTGTGAGTAATGAATTTTATCCTCTTACTCCTTTTTTTGGGTTGCATATGTGTACCAAGGAATACTTGATTCCCATGACATATGATCTAACCAAAAATAAAAAAAATTACATATGTGTACCAGGGGATAATGAATTTTATCCTCTTATCCCCATGACATATGATCTAACAAGAAAGTTAAAAATTTGGGAAAGACTTAATAAAATTTAGATTAAATTAAAAAGCTAAAAGAGCAACTATAGTAAATTAAAATTTCCTAAGAATCATAGAGCATAAAGTGAAGATAATTAAAATCTAAAAATGGTTAATCTAAGTACTAAAAAATTGAAACTAATTAGAATAAAAGAGAAAAATGGCTAAATAGTTTACTCTAAACAATTTTAATTCATAAAATATTTCTCAAAATTAAATTGCCTAAAAATTAAATTCAACTAACTATGATAAAATAAAAGATTAGAAAATCAAACATTATAGAAATTCTTATAAATTAACAAAAAATAAATTTCTGAAAAGTCAGAAACATTTAAGCAGTGGTTTATTATATTTTTTGGAATTTTCTTTTTTTTTTCTTCTATTTTTTGTATTTTTCTTTTGATAATAAAAAGAAAACAAAATTTTGTAATTTTTAAGATATTTATATTTTTAAAATTTTTAAAGATTTTTTTCATTTTTTTTATTTTTAAATAAAAATAATAAATAGGAATTCACCCCCATACTTAAAAATAAACATTGTCTCCAATATTTATAAGTCAAGTAAGAGGGGAGAAACAACAAGAAATAAATTAAAATTTTTTTAGAAATTTTTTTAAAACAAAAAAAATATTAAAGATAAATAAGGGGTGTCTCACAAGAGCGCTTTTATTTTTCCCATTTTTAAGCTAGACGGTTTTGGTTATTAGAAGGAAAAATAAAAATTTAAATGAAGGGGCAACTCCCTTAATTCGCGCATTGGCGAAGATGCCAAAGCCGCTCGCCCGGCTACTCCTCTGCTAATTGTTTGATTTTTCCCCTTGCGATTGACTTGATAATGTATATTCAAATCACTCACCCTTACCTGAGGTGATTTGAATCTTTGTAGATGAGCGGCGAAGGGATGGTTGACAACATTTCTTTGCAACAGCTCATCTTCTACATAAAATCATTAGAATAAGAAAAATAAAAAATAAACGTTTTAGAAACAATTTCACACGGAGGAGGGACGTGTGAAATAAAATGATCAAGCTCCGGTTGTTTATTTTCTAAAACTAAAATGTCGTCCGAAAATTTATTAAAAATAAGATCATCGGACGCATCATGTTCATAAAATTTTGCTCCTAAAAATCATAAATTGTGCATGGGGAGTCATTAAGAGGTGAAAAATTGGGAGTAGTTGAAGGAGAAACATGTTCTTCTTCTACTCCTCCCAGATCATCCAAACACCTAACAAACTCTTGAAATAAAAGTTTTTCTTCTTCTTCGGTATAAACAACTATGGGAATACATGAAGAGTTATATTCCTCATTAGCGACATTATTTGAAGAAGGAGAAAAATCACTAAAAGTACGAAAATTCTCATCTAAATTGTGTGGGGGGGGGAGAGTCAAATTGAAATTTAGAAGATTTCCCAAAATTAAGAGAGAAAGCTTGCGGTGCGGAAGAAAAAGAACAATAATTCGGATCCAAATAATTATTCTAATAACCCGGGAAACCTTCTGGTTGATCTGACGACCAAGAGAAGTTTTCATCCGAGTTAGAAGAATAATTATTCACATCAAAATAATTATTCACATTACAATTCGAAAAATCATTTTCATGAACATTTGAAAAATTAGAACAATTATTCTCATAAAAATTTGAATTATCATAAAAGTGAGAAGAATTATAATCATAATTACTATCAAAATTATTTTCATAAGAAAGTTTTTTATAATAATTATAATGGTAACAATACTCACTTCGATGGGAATCGCCACAATAATAACAAATACTATGGTGCTTTTTTGCGGCTTCCAAAATATTTAGTTGATTTTGAAGCTTTGCAATTTGAGCAGCCAATTGAGATAGCATTTTTTGTAAAAAGAAAATAAAACAACCGGTACTTAATAGAAAGGAATTTGAAAAAGAAAAAAAAAGAGAAATGGAGGTGGAGAATGAGAATGATAAAAGTAATAAAATAACGCTTTCAAAATATCCACAAAGAAAGAATCCCCGGCAGCGGCGCCAAAACCTTGATAAGTAAAATTAGGATTAATAATATCTCCAAATTCTACGAACTATATGCAAGAGCACCTATCATTCATAGTATAGGATATTTTAAGAATATCAAGTGTCGTATTCTTTCGGGTCTGTTGAGTACTCCTACTCACGCAAATTAATATTATTTTATCGGAAAATAAAATGAGTGAAATTAAACTATAGCTAGAAAAATATAATAAAGGATAACACTTGATCTAGACTCACTTTAAAATATAATAAACTTATCATAAAGGCAAAATGTTAGATTACCTACTTCGACAGTGGAGGTTCCTAAATTACAAAAATGCCTCTCTTGAGAATACACTCTCGACTAAACTTAGGTTGATCGATTAAGACCTCTCGGCCAGTCGAAACCACTAAGCCTGCTTTAGGAGGTGAGCCCCTCTATTGGATTTGACTCCAATCCGGAAGAGTTATGTCGTCCTCTCTCGAGGAGTGCAATCAACTCCTTTTGCCTTTGAGTGATCTCCCCGTATCCGCAACCTCTCGGTCATTTAGGATATAGATCTTAGATCGAAATCGAAGCTAATAAATCAAAGATAAATCGAATCGATAACAATAGAGTTTGACAAAAAGGACTTTATTATATTAAAAAACTTGTCATAATCAAGTGGTAATGAGAAGAGAGATACATGGAAAGATAAACAACAATAAACTTGAAATAAAAGTGCTAGAATTAAAGCCTACAAACTATGAAATTGAAAAATACATAAAGGAAATGCATAAAAACAGGAGAATAATCTACTGAAACTACTCCTAGATTGGCTTCCTAGCTCCCCCTCCAGCACCTGGCTTTGTCTGGATTTTATAGTAAAATTTCTGGAAGGTCACGCCCTAGGTCACGCCCGTGACCTAGGGAGTGTAAGGCTCGGAAACTGCTGTCTTGAAAGCCCGAGAATGTTGGAGAAAAGCCGCCAAAAATAGTCATTTTTCGGGTCACGCCCCTAGGTCATGCCCGTGACCTAGGGCATGTCAAGTCTGTTATTGGAAACGGCGGGAAGGAGAAATGGCGGGAAATAAATTCTGGCTGTTGCGGGATGTCAGGCCCCTAGGTCACGCCCGTGACCTAGGGCGTGTACTGACCGGGTCAGCAAACGGCTGGAAATGGCGCAATCTGGCATCAATTCAGCAGTTTCGGGCACGTCACGCCATTGGTCACACCCGTGACATGGGGTCGTGTACTTAGAGAAAGTCCCAAAATTGTCCACGGAAGCTTTCTTAAGAAAATTGTATTTTGCCCGAGACATGCCTCCTTGTCACGCTATGATAGGACGTGACTCGTGCGGTGTGTACTTTTGAAATTCTCCAGATTTGTAGAGGACATCATCCTCTTTCCGTTGACTAGCTGCACGTCCCATAACTCTTCCTGGTTTGAAAGTTATGACATTTGAAGTTCAGGTATCCACGGCAAAAAATGTTAATTTTCTCCAAATTGCTTACAGAACATGGGTGTGGACTTAAAATTGATATTTAAAGCCCAATTATACCTAAAATTAGAAAATAAAGTAATTTAGAAAAATATTAATCTAAACTAAATAAAAATTGATTCTTTATTTAATAAAAACTATAAAAAAATAACTATAAATATTGACTTATCAATTGTGCTCACTCAACGCTCTCAACGCTTATGATGCTGAAGAAGCGGGAAATTGGTTAAGGCAGAAAGCATTAAGTGAGTGTGCTCACTCAACGCTCTCAACGCCTAAAATACAGATAGCATGACAAAAGCACAAAGCGTTGAGTGAGGTGTACTCACTCAACGCTCTCAATGCCAAACATGCAGAAAAGGCTGAAGAATAAGCTAAGTCAAAAAGGGTTGAGTGAGACTTGCTCACTCAATGCTGTCAATGCCTAAATAGACATAATTCTGTCTAAGTGCCTTAGCGTTGAGTGAAGCTCATTCACTCAATGTTTATTCCACTGATGCTCGATTTTGGCTAAATCCACAGGTGCTGACGTCAGCAAAATCTGCAAAATCGACAAAATCAACTAATTTCAAATCAAGTACGGAGAAGCTACAAAACACAACAAACTCTGTCGAGAAGCTACTGTACGTTTTCTTCCGTTAAAGCAAAGTGTAGCTGGAAGCTGCGGGTGGGCCCCACTATCTCTTAAAGCCATTGATCGACTAACTACAAAAGGAAGAGATTGACCAAGACACAAATAACTTTTAGGGCTTTATTGATTTCAAAAGTTGTAGCTGGACTTCATCTTCCTCGCCATTGCTGCCGAGAAAAAGTCTTCCTGCAAGAACCAAAAGTTCAGTGAGCTGTTGCATCTTCATCTGCTATAACATAATCAGAAAGATTTCTGATAGAGAAAGAGAGTAGAACCTTCATTCTCTAGTGGGCTCAGTTGGATGCTTGAAGAACTCAAGATCGAGCAATTCATCTTCTTCTCCAGCAAGGTCAGAATCTTCATTCTAAAACCCTTCCAACAGAGGCAGAACTTCTTCCTACTGCTGTGAAGAGAGATAGTGTTGAGACATCTCAGCCCTTGTTGTTGACACAAAAACATTTCTGTGTCAAATATATTAAATCACCTTTCTTCCTATAGGATCTAATTGGATCTGAGTGTAGGGCTTTTCAAGCCTTAGGTAGTGCAATCTTGCCTCAGCTATAGGAGAGTTAAACTCTCTGAGTTATAGGATCCCGCTGGATCTGAGCTGTAGGACTTGGTATCAAGTATGAGGTAGGTGAGTCATTCTCACTGAGTTGTAGGGCACTTGTTCCTGAGCTGTAGGATCCCAAGTGGATCTGAGGTAGGGCTTAACAGCCTGAGCTGTAGGAGAGTCATTCTCTCTGATGTAGGATTCCTAGTGGATCTAAGGTAGGGCTTTCCTCCCAGCCTGAGTGTAGGGCCTTTAGCCTGAGGTAGGTGATCTGCTGATCACTGAGTTGTAGGCCCTTGTGGCTGAGTTGTAAGTTTTGGAGGAGACTGAGAGATCCTAAGGGATCTGAGGTGTAAGATCTTCGGAGCTGTGGTTTGGAGAAGTGCCTTGACTAATAGGAAGTTGGTAAGGTTGGAGGAGAGTGGATGTACCCACAAGTTGGGGAACCACTATAAATCTGTGTGTGTTTTTCTGTGTTGTTTTTTTTGTGCAAGTACTTGAAAGCTAATTACTGCCAACACATTAAGTACTAAAGGAAAAATAAAATTAAAAGAAACTAATATCAGTGAAGCAACCTATTCACAACTAGGTTGTAAGCTATCTTGAAATTAAAGACTTTCAACTGGTATTAGAGGGAGGTTGATCAAAAAGTATCTAACAATTTGAGTGATCTTCCAGGGTAGCTACAGACCGTCCTTATGGGTTCAGTGGTGAACTATAAGGAGTTGGGTGCCATGAAGCTTCCTATCTATAAGAAGGAGGGATTTAACATCTGGAAGGGGATGGTCAGGCTGTTCAAGGAAGCTGCTGACCCCAAAATCTTTATAACTGTTAAAGAAGGACCTTTCATTCCCATGAAAGTGTCTTTCCTAGATGAAAACATCCAGACACCCAAGACTTATGATGAGATTATAAAGAATGAAGTCATTCTTGCCACCATGGACAAGACGGCTCAGAATGTCATTGTTAGTGCTATTGATGATTCTATCCTACAGAATTTGATTCACTGCAAAACTGCAAAGGAGATGTGGGACACTCTAGTGATCTACATGGAAGGCACAAAGGAGGTTAGGGATAATAGAAATTCTATGCTCAACCAGGAGTATGAGCCCTTCAGAAAGACCAAGGGTGAGAACATAGCCACCTATTATGAAAGATTCTTCAGGATAGTAAATGAACTAAGGACCCATGGAAGGGTCTTTAGTTATTATGAGCTAAATGATAAGCTCCTCAGGCCTATCACCAGTGATTAGGACATAAGGATTTGTGTCATCAGAGAAATAACTAAGCTGGGTGACACTCCACCTCACACCCTATTTGGAAAACTGCTCTCTCATGAGATGCGACTAACAGTTAAGAAAGTGGAAGAGACTACCTTCAAATCTCAAGCCACAGAGAAGTAAGTGGCTTTCAAAGCTGAAGCCACAAGGAAAAGTAAGAGAAAGACCCCTTCTCCTCTAAGAAGATAAGTAGATTCAGACTGATCTAAATCAGAGGCATCAGACATCAGCATGTCTGATGAGGACTTTGTTGTTTTCTACAGGCAGCTCCATAGGCTGATGAAGAAAAAACACTGGAATATCAGGCCCTCCACCTCAGCTCATCACTGGAAGAAAACCTCCAAGGAGGACAGGAATGGATCTAAACCCAGTAAATAGAATTCATCTAATATTTTCTGTTACTGCTGCAACAAGCAAGGGCATGTCATTGCTGATTGCCCTGCAAAGAGAAGGGAGGATGGTGAGAAGAAATCTCACCAAAAGCACAAGGGTAAGAAAGAAAAGTCCCTTGTGGCTAGAAAAGAGAAGAGCTGGACAGACTCATCATCATCAGAGTTAGAAGAAGAGGAAGCCTATATTGGGCTAGTTGCTATTGCTACTAAATAGGAAACTGTTTCAGCAGATGAAGACTACCCTGCTGCAAGGATAGGAGTCCGGGCCCCTCTGACACTGTTGGACAGTGACTCAGAGGTGGATGTTGATGAAGAAGATTCCTACAGCTGCCATGGGCTAATGGCAATGATTGATGAAGAGGGAAGCTAGGATCAGCCTGGTCATTGTAAGGTACATTCCCTATCCAGTTCTATGTCTAGGTATGAGACAAGTCCTTATGCAGAAGCCTCTTCATCTAATGGTGAAGATGATTCTTGCTCAGAAGGTGATGTCAATCAACTGATTGACAAATATAGTAAACTTTTGGATGCCTTTAAGAAATGCAAGAAGTTGACTAAGAAGCAGACTAAGGAGATTCTGTCTCTTCAGCCTGCTGCTTCTCAGCATGCTGAAACAACTTCTGTGCTAAATTAGACAATGAGGGAACTCAGTCAACTGAAAACCCAGCCAGACATCCAGATGGAGACTATCAAGAGCAAAAATAGTCTCATTAAAGATCTTGAAGAAAAGCTCCAGTGGGAGAAAGGTATTGTGGCCAGTTTCTCTCAACCCAATACAATGTTGCCCTTGATAGATTCCTTCTCCTCACAGGAGGATAAGGGGTTGGGCTTTAAGGGTAACACAGGTAATGGAAATTGGTACTGGTAATGGATATCTCTCTCACCTCACTTTTCAGTGTATGATTTTCATTCCCATATGCTCTATTCACCTTAGCTTGTAGGGTTTAGACTTCTTCAAATAGGGGGAGATTGTTGGGTATTGTATCCACAACGTACCTGATTTGAAGAAGCCCCTGAACAAGCTAAGGTAAATAGACAATGTATTTGATAAAATATTTTAAGTTGTGCTTGCAGTTATTCCACGCTAAGTGCACAACAATGTCAGGGTGCAGTAGGTCAATATACACGGGTCTGCACGACGTAATCCCTCGTTGAGCAGATCAGTGCGTTGGCCTACGTGTACTCTCTCTATTGGAGTGTACTTATTTTCAAGTACAGGGATGTGATATTGCAAGAGCAGACAAGGAGCAAGGATGGGTCAAAGAGCAGTCCATGGGCGGATAGACGAAAAATCGTCTAAGTGTTAATCGACGAGAATCACCAAGTGATTCTCGCCGATTCGGTGAGAATCATCAAGTGAGAATCATCAAGTGATTCTCGCCGATTCGGGGAGAATCATCAAGTGATTCTCGCCGATTCGGGGAGAATCACTAGTGATTCTCGCCGAATCGTCGAGAATCAGCTAGCTGATTCTCGCCGTTTCCTTCCGGCGAAAACAGTGCGTGCAACCAAGTCAACTTCGACGAGAATCATCTTTGATTCTCGCCGAATCGTCGAGAATCACCTTTGATTCTCGACGATTCGACGAGACTCACCTTCGATTCTCGCCGATTTTGACTTGGGCGAATTCTGGATCCCGCTGGACTGGACTCTGCCGCTGACACTGTTTTGAAGCGGAATTAGGGTTTTTTCTGGTGGGACCCGCAACGGTCATTAAGGAGTATACTTGTGTATAAATACACGCGTATTTTTGAACAGTAAGCACACACAGAAAAAGACGAAGCCGAGCAGCCGACCTTGACCTAAATCGCGATACTGCTCCGCCGCCGCCATCGCCGCTCGTGCTAGTTGGTCGCCGCTTTTGATCGAGATTCTTCCAGATCTCCCGACGACAGAAGCTTAGCCAAGCATAGCGTCTCACACGTCTAACCAGAGATCTCTTGTCTCTTGATTTGTTGATCGGGAAAATCTTCCCCATCCAAATCGATCGAGACGATTGATCCTAGTGTGACCGTTGGAAGACCTAGCTAGCTTTGCTACGAAGTTTGAATCTCCAAAGTACTGCAGCTGCACACCGTTGTCGCCGCCGATCCCGAGAACCAAGCCGCCGCCCCTCTTGCTGCAGCCGGTTTCGGGGAGATTCTCTCCAAGAGAGATCTAGGGTTATGGACTCTTCGATTGTCATCAAACGAAGAGGGACACCTTAGTCTCCAAAAGTAGTTTGTATTTCTTGTACATTCTAGTTCATTTTTGTTGTAAAAGAACGTTGGTTCCTAGTTATAAGGGTTGGGTGCAACCCGTGTTGTGGGAGTGTTGTCTCCTACGTGTGGAAGGGTTCCTTCCGATAGTGCAAGGATTGGAATTCAATCCTGTTGGTGAAGAGACCGAGTCGTCCCTTGTTGGGAGATAGATCGAAGGGGGAAAGTGGATGTACCCAAATCGAGGAACCACTATAAATAGCTTGTGTACTCTGTTTGCTGTGCTGTTTTATTTTCGTGTGCAGGTACAATTTTAATTCCGCAAAAACGCTGCACGTCACCTATTCCCCCCCCCCCCCATAGGTGAAGGTAGTTGACACTAGGTGGACTTTCATGCACACCGGTAGATTCATAGATGACATGTCTTTGTTTCTTTACATGATGAATGCGCGGAATCTCAGAACACTAGATCAGGGATCTTGATCAAGGTGTTTACCTTATCGACCAAAACACCCCTATGATACCAATTGAAAGTATCTAGCGTCTACATAAATCACCTAGAGGGGGTGAATAAGTGATGTTTGTGTCTTTTTGTAGAATAAAAATTATCTAAAAGTTCAAGCACACAAATAAGAGATTTATAGTGGTTCCCCGTATTGGGTACGTCCACTGTCCAGCCTCGCCTATCTACCACGAAGGGTAAGATTCGACTACTTCACCTTTCTCAAATTATCATAATCTTACAACTTGGAGCAACGTTCCTACACCTCAGAAAACAAACTCTCTTGCACCTCGATCCACAACCAGATCTAACCTTGATCCACAAACCGGATCTACAAACTCAATGCACTAACAGATCTACACTGGGAAGAACAAACTTCCTACAATCTCAGAGACAAAGCTCCTACAAAGGATAAAACAATTTTTACAACAACAATAAAAATTTTACTCTTCCAGATCTGAAATCTTCAAGGATCTTCCTTTTTGAAAACTGAAAATCTCAATGAAGGGGGGTCTTACATTCTTGGTTAATGCTGGCATTCTCTAGGTCATTGTATCTGAGGGGGGTTCTCGTCCAACCTCGTTTGAGAGTTCTATATGAACCTAAGGGATCCAGCTCTCACTAATCTTGACAGTGGAGTCCAGTCACACATTGGAAGTCTGTTTTTGACCATTCTTCACGCGGACTTAGAGAGTTCGTATGGTCTGTCGACTATCTCCAATCGGCTCGATGTTGTGGAATTGTTCAGGAACAATATGGACTGGGCACTGATGAACCAACTTCTCTGTAGTGAGTTCATGTATCGCAACCTCATTACGTCTATGACTAGTTTATCTCCTGATGCCCTCATCATCCATTACATCCTTTGTCATTCTCTCATGTTCATATCAGGGGAAACTCAGAAGATCACTACTCAGATCACTATGGCGACCTATCATATCCTGGAAGGTAAACTCTTTGGCATTTTTGATTTAATCTTATTGATGATTCAATATACTTTCTGGTTGAGGGATCCTGACCATTAGCGGTTGAATACCTTGCCTTTGGGACCTGTCATTCAGAGGATCATGGCATCCAAGTATCCTACCATTGATTGGACAGCTTATCCAACCGATTGTCAGACTCTGACATATACAGTTGAGGACATTTCAGTGGCCCCTTGCACTGCAGGTGCGTCTACCTTCTGTCCACCGCTTTGTCATGAGAGTTCACTCCAGGAGCCCCGACGAGACATACACGAGGAGATCTAGGAGATCAAGAAGGAGGTCACGACATTGGGGGGACTTAAGAATATGATGATGAAGATTATGTATAAGCAGAAAATTTCCCGAAACACTTCGGAGGAAGCAGAGTTTCATCAGAGCATAGGCAGTGATGACTGAGAGAGTATTATTATTTTTATGTATAAGGCAGGTGTATAGAAACATTTGAGCGTATCTATTTGCTATCACATGATAGTAGGTTTACTGTCGGCGCTAACCTATCATTTTACTTGCGTTCATTCTGAATTATCTCGTAACCATAATCTGCTTAATTAAAAATTTTACTAGATTCGGTGAATTTCAGTAGCTATCTAAGTTAGGATTTGAGTAGTGCACACGATAACTACTTTGACAACATCTTTATGCACACAAGTGCCCGAGACATAATATATATACTAACGTGTGGTTTTTTGTGGAACATAATATAGATTTTGCAAGTTTATGCTATTTTTTGAAAAAAAGTTAACCAAAATCATATGAACCAAAGTTAACCAAAAGGAAGAGAATGAATATAGTAGTAGGAATAAATTTTTCAAAAAAATCATTTAGAGAAAGTCAAAAAATTCAAGAAAATGCAATTACCACCGACGATAGTTAGCACCCGACGGTATTAGACAAACACTTTAAATTTCATGCAAAACACATGATTTTCGTGATTTTTCGATTCCGATTTATCTCAATCATAAATTAGCATGTTAGGAGATATCTAATGTTGCAATGGAATTTGTGAAATATCCAAAAAAAACTACGCATTAACTATTTATGCATAAGACCACTAATAGCTCTTTTTCAAATCCAGTTTGCATGATTTCATTACTCTTCGTAATATAATTTCTAAAATTCATTGTTTGACTTATTTTAGTGATATTATAAGATATTTATATACAAAGGATAGAATCTAGATAGATAGGTCACTTGAAGTGATATGTCTTTTTATTCAATTTTATTCAACATGTTTTATTAGACATCAAGTATAATGTGTGAAAGTGGTATCTCAAACTATAAAAAGTGATCATAGTGTGTTGGCTCAACAAATTACCAAACAATCAACGCCAAAAAAATAAACATATCGTGAAGTGAATTTTTAACTATTTTATTCCATCGCACTTGCTATGAATAGACCCTCGGCAAATAAATTTACCAACTATATTGATTATAACTTTTACACATGTTGCGGGTCGCCCGGTTTTTTCCCGGTCCGGAGAAATCAGACTGCCTTATATCGGAGTCAGACCAGACGTGCAAACAGTAAAAAAAACCGCATCAAATTACAAGATATTTTTTACGTGGAAAACCCAGAAATGATGAAAAACCACATGTTTGGATTTGTGCCAGGCCAAAATTCACAAGTTTCTTGGAGTTTTACAAAGATTGGTTTGACTTCGATGGGCGACAAGCCGCTACTCCGTTACAAGTGCAGAAAAATGAAGGAAAAGTGCTAAGTACTCGGAGTCTCGATGGAAGCGCTTCAACCTTGGGGGTGTTGCTGACTTCACGAAACTTTGATGAGAGCGTTCCCGCTGGGGACTTCTTCAAGTCCACAGGATTTTTGGAGGGAGCACGCTCTCGTTGATGCAGAGCCTAGATGAGAGTGCTCTCGTGGATGCAGTTGACATCACTTGAGCTGTGAGAAGATCTTTGCGCAAGGGGAGAGCGGAGAGAATTCCTGAGCGGAGAATCGACCTAAGTACACGATCTCGCCGGAAAACCTCATAGCTCTCTCTTGCCTCTGGAGTTTCTTGACTTCAAATGAAGACCTGAGAGTATATTTATAGTTTTTTGGAGGGTCACAGTGGTAATTGCGTCTGAGAGTGATTTTTGCTGACGAATGAAGTCACTCTATTTTGATCACGCAGATTGCCAATTTTGTCGAAATGACAGAGATGCCCCCTAGGCAATTTGGGCAGCTCGGGCGGGGTGCCTGGAGACGACGGTGGTTGGAGGCGGCCGACAGCGGTCGACTGTGTGGGCCGGCGGCGACCGACAGTGGTCGACGACGCGGGTCGGCGGCGGCAGACAGTGGTCGACAACGAGGGCTGGCAGCGGTGACCTGAAGTGGCAGCATAGATGGCCGCCGACGCAGTGCGCGGCGGGCAGCCGCGCGGGGCACTGTCGCGCGAGGCGGGCAGCTGCGCGAGCACGACCTGGTGCCGGCGCGTATTTGCTGAGCGCGGCCGCACGGGGGCGGCTGTGCGGGGACGGCCGCGCGGGGCATGGCCGCGCGAGGCATGGCCGTGTGTAGCCCTGACACATTCTTCTGGTCTTCTCGGGCGCTTGCGGTTCTCTACGTGCTACTGATCCGGTCGGGCTCCCTTGTACTTGGACCTGCTTGACTCAAAAATTTCATGGGGACCCTATCAACACTAGCTAATTTTGTTGGGATAATCGACATTAATGCATCCTCGCTTTTGCAATATCACTAAGGCTCTATTTGTTTGGGCGTTTCCGTGCTCCGTTTTGGGTAAACGCCGCCAGAAGGCGGGTAAACAAATGAACCTCCGGCGGCGTTTGCTCCATTTCCACCCGCCCGCCTTGAGAAACGCCCCAAAAAGCTCCGTTTAGAGCAGCCACCTCCCCCCTCCGTTTCGAACACTCCGTTTCCACCCGCCGGATCGACCCGCCACTGCCGAAACAAATGAAGCCTAACTCTATTCTGGAGTTCCAAGGATGAAGGATTAACATAATCTACTCCCACTCTGAATGAAAATGCAATCTCTTCATTATTAATTTATAGTTGATTCTTAACGAAGATGTCGTTGGCAAACGATTGCATCAAAGTTAAATATGTACAATTAAAGCTCTATTTGTTTGGGCGTTTCGCTGCTCTATTTTGGGCAAACGCCGTCAGAAGGAGGGTAAACAAATGAACATCCGGCGGCGTTTGCTCTGTTTCCACCCGTCCGCCTTGAAAAAATCCCCAAAAAGCTCTCTTTGAAGCAACCACCTCCCCCCTCCGGTTCGAACACTTCGTTTCCACCACCCGGATCGACCCGCCACCGCCGAACCAAATGGAGCCTAAAAAGAAACAACTACGAAAGGGATGTGATTGAGACTTCATTTGTTTCAGCGGTGGCAGGTGGATCCGGCGGGTGGAAACGAAGTGTTCGAAACAGAGGGGGAAGGTGGCTGCTCAAAACAGAGCTTTTTGGGGCGTTTCTCAAGGCGTGCGGGTGGAAACGGAGCAAACGCCGCCGGAGATTCATTTGTTTACCCGCCTTCCGGCGGCGTTTGCCCAAAACGGAGTACCGAAACGCTCAAACAAATAGAGCCTGAGATATTTCTACATTATTCCAGTCTTCCTATACAAATAAAGATAAACAACTCACCAGTCCTTGAGAGTATCTGACGAAAGGGATGTGATTGAGATGAGTGGCCTAGTAAGGAGGATCCTAGGCCTTCTTCCCCAAGAATCCTAAACCAGATAGAAAGGAGTCAAATTGAAGAAAGGGGTGAAGGACTGCCGATAATCGAAAAAAATTTCTCCCATTGTCAATCAAAAATGATGCTGCAAAAAGAACTCACCAACAACACACTACGACGGAGAAAATGAGGGCCGGGCTCTGCGACTCACGAGAAACAAATGGGTTAAATACAAATATTTGCTTTGTTTTAAAAAAACAGGCTAAGATTTATAACATGGGTTACAAATATTTAGAACACCAATAACAATTCATTTAATTCAAGGAAGAAAAAGAAAATGGTAGTGATCCCGGGTCAAATCGCGCCATTTACGAGCGATAGGACGTGCGATGGGCTTGCAGAACATCATTTTCGCGGGGTTCAAGAGAGAAAGAGCTCGACAAATAAGGCGATTATGAGCAGGTGTTTAGTAGGATTCCAATCGTCAGTACTAAGGCAAAAGATTGTCGAGCCGAAACCTACGGCGATCGTCGCCTCCGCTGCCTTTGTCCTCCTTTAATACCGGTAAAATATACAAAGAAGGCGATTATGAGCAGTTATCTACCACCAGTTCTTGCTTTGGCTGCCCCGGTGTCCGGAAGGAGGGTTAATGTCAGTAGTAAGACGAAGTTGGCTTCGGCGTCTTCTCAGTCAATGGACGAGCAGGGGAATGAGGGGAGGGATAGTGCTCCGAACAGCTGCCATACCGGTATTAGAAGTCATAACCCACTCTTCTCAAAGAAGAGGAAAACCAGTGTTGATCAGATGGAAAGGGAGGCAGTAGTGAGTCCAGTTAAATTAAAGAGGAAGAGAAAGGGTAAGAAGTCGAAGAAAAATACGAAGAGGTTGAGGACGACGAGAACAGCTGAGAACTTACACACAGAAGAGAATTCCTCTTGCTGCAACTGCAATGCTGATATCAACAAGGAGAGCTTGCAAAAATTTGAAAACATGCTCAAACAGTTAACGTATAATGAAAACAAGATGCCCCAAGATATTCCTAACTATGTTAAATCTCAGATCGGTAATGCAGATGCCACCTTCTCCTCAACCAAAATTGAGAGCATTGAGGAATCAAAGAAGATGAGAAAGCTCCAACAGGTACAACACTCTCTTAGTTTCACAGAATCTCCTCCACAAATTATCTCCTCCTCAAATACTTTAGCTATTGATAAGAGTGACTTGGTTCTTAAGCATGCAAGATGTCGGGGAAGAAGAACAATGACAAAGAGAGAAAAAACAAAGGATTGCTACCGTAGGATTGGCGCTGATAATACATGGGCATCTCCAAACTCTCCTTATGGGTTACTGCAGGAGGACCATTCTTTCGATCCTTGGAGGGTCCTGGTGATATGCATTCTATTAAATCAAACAACCGGAACACAAGTAATTTTCACATGCTTGTCTTCTTTTCTCTACTTTTCTGATGTTAACTTGCTCGCATAAAGTTTGATGTTTCGTTATCAACTATTTATGAAGTTAAAATTTGGAATTGATTTCTTTCATGTATGTCAATATTTTGGATTTAAATTCAGTGTATTTTTTGTATTCCATTGTCATATAGAAAACAAAATGCATTCTCATGTCTTATTATTAGCCAAAACAATACCTCAAGCCATGAAATGCTTATGGATGAATGTTCAATATGCTATACACAATTTATATTTGATGATTTGTTTATGTGATTATAGAAAGAAGAACTACATATGCCAGTACGATATGAAATACATAGGCTACATTTAAAACGTAAATTGCATCAATCCAAACCTTGGGAAACACAAACACATGATTCAAGATAAATAGAAAAATCGGATGGCCGAAATACTTGTGTAAGACAATCCTTACATCACACATTCGTTTCTTCCTCATAAATTCAAGCTTTCCGGGATGGGGTGTGACACCTAGACCATGAAGCCCGGTCCTGATCATGGTGGAAAATTGCGCCAACCGTAGTTTTTTCTCCCATAACCTCCTCTCTAGCTTTCCAGTAGACATCACCTACAATGAAGACGACCTTTTGGTCTATTTAGGTGATGGATGCCGCTAACCACTTTAGGTCACAGCTCCTAGGGACTCATCACCTTGCGATAATTCTCCTTCGACGCAGACTTCTATCCCTTTGGCTTGGGCGGTGTGTATGCTATTCTCGTGGCAGGATGGTTACAGTCCTTGGGCGAGTTTAGTATAGGCCGGTCCACTTTAGCAATAAATTTTGTGCTTGATGACACTGGAAACCATCTCAACTACGATAATTCATGATCCTGCTCACTAGAAGACATTCACTAGTTTATTCACATCAACACGATTGGGTTTGCAGCCATGCTCTGGCAAGTTGATTCTTCTTCCCCTCCTTAGTAGGCACAAATTTAGAAGAGTTAGCGACATTGTTACAAGAATACTTGGTGTTTTTTGGGGACCCTTCGCACTTGCCCTCGTCACGCCCCTTCAACCATCATTTTCAATTCTACCACACTAGCATGTGGACACCCAAAAGGGAGAAATCAAGCATCTCATTGGAAGAGATGCTCTCAGGTGGAATAATTCTGCCATGCTCGAGTTGCTCACGAGTTTTTTTAGCCCATGAGCCTTATTTTCTTTATATATACATTTAAAAAAACATTTTAAAATAAAATTCTCGCGAGCCGGCTTATGGGCTCATGAACAATAATATCTGAGCTCGAGCTCGACTCATAATCAAGCTCGAGCTCGTGATCCATAGGATCGAGCTCAAGTCGAGCTATTTTCGAGCCGACTCAGCTCAACTTACACCTCTAGTGGAGTGTGATAACTCGTTGGATGGGATCGACGTCGTGTTAATATATGATGGTCACATGTTGGTTTACTTCAACAAAGCTTCGTCAATAAAGGCACTAACTCATTCTGCTTATAATATTGAGCTTTGCACACATGTCTTCTCCATTCATTACTGACGTTCATACATGACGGGGCATCATTTTGTCATTTGCACCAACCAGTAGATCCTTCAACATCTTCTTGAGCACAAGATTGCACGCTAGATTAACAACTTAGGATTTCCAAGTCTTGATCCATCAAATACAAGACTGACACTTTGACCACTGCAATGCATTCCTTATCACGATAATGTGAAGTTGCCTTTCTCTGTGTTATATAACTCCCACATTGGCCCGATACAAACGTCATTCCAAGCGAGGTCCTCCAAGTTTCCCACTACACCACCATCATGTTGGTTCTGCGCTGCGATCTGTCCTCCATGCCGCCTTTGCACTTATATTGGGATCTCTTCATTGCGAAAACTGTTTAATTGTAGATGACTTTTCAGTTCTATGTCTACTTCAGGAGTTCCACTCGACAACCTCACAGGGCCATCCTGGCGCGTTATGGAGCTACCACCTCCTAGCTAGTTCCATATATTGGCGCATGAAGTTAAAGACAAAATAAGCATGTGTCATGCTATTTGATATGCTGGAAGTCCATGTACCAGGTCCTTAGCCACACTTAGGCATCTCTAGCCACTTCTGCCTCTACGGGGTTCCTTGCTCGATCGTCTACATCCCCAATTCGATATTTATGAGCTTTTCTAGCAAGAATTATTCAAACTCTACGTCACCAATCTTCGTCTTTGCTCTGTCTATCAAATTCAAACACACAGTTAGACAAAGGTCCATAACCTCACGTTAGAGACATGTGTTGTTTTGGAGGTAGAACAACCTTGCCATTGGTGTGGATCCCTTATATAAAATTCTCATCCAATACCTCATTTCAGATTGGACTGACGAATTTCACATTTTAGATTGTGTATGTATGTTCTCCATTACTCATTCTCCACTTCTTAACAAGGGAGTGTCGCGCGAATCTAACATACTGTGACTAGGCCTTACACCATCTATAAGGTGACCTAATCAACACCCAACAATACATAACCTGCAATGACAACAAACATCACCGTGATGTTATCTTCACACCAAGTGACTCAAACTTTATCAAACTTCATCCCCATCAGTACAATTGCCGAATCGGATCTACTCGAAGTCAAGCTCTTTCTTTTATGACCCTTTATGGATTCTATAATCTTTTTGCAAGGTATCCTACCACTTGGAGCTTCCTCCTCACCTCCGCCTCTACCCAATCTTCCATGTTTTATAGCTTCTCCGCGTGGTTATACTAAATTGTTTTGTGGATTATTAGCTAACTAGCGGGAAGAAAGCCTGCGAAGGAAGGGGCCCAAGGGAAAGTGATTGACTCAGGAGGGAAAGGGAAGAAACTATAACATTTTATAAACTCAAAACTATTATGTCGCTCGAAGCATCCCGGGTGATGGTCAAAGTGGAACTACCTCTCCGTGGCCCCCAGCTTGAGTTTTATTGGCAAAACCTAGGTTTAATATGAGTATCGAATATCCCGGAATTCGAACCAGACCTGTTAAACCTCTGAATCCGTTATGTACCCAAATATACATCAACAAGCTCGTCCTCGATTTGTGGTATATAATATTTACGTTTCAGAGTGCAGTAAAGTAGAAGACACTAAGTTTTAAACTTTAAACATTTTGCAAAAAAGAAAACACAATTGGACATAATGAACTCTTGCATAAACAAAAAAACAAATATCCAAACATAAAAGTGCATTTCAGGAATAAAAGTCTGAAAACATCGTCATAATGGATCAAACACGTAACAATTCTACTTGGAGAGTAGATCATCATCATTCAGGTCAAAGTCTACTTTCTCTCCTCCATCTTCACCGGTGTCTGCAAAGAATTTCATGAGTTTAGACTTTATGAATTCATAAACATATGCAGTGACGTTTTAAAGTAAACTAGCTCTACCTAAATGAGCTTAATAATTGTTGTAGTAGTGAAGTAACACTGTCAGCATTTCTATCCAGTCTAGCTAGGATTAGTTCAGTTATGATTTTGATAAATCACACGTTATCTTACTCATTAATGATCACTATGCACTTCATCATCAGGTGTGGAATGATTTGACACATCATTTACAACATTATCAAATATGGAATTATATGCAATGATCATTAATGTTTAGATTAATGTTTACAATATCTTTCTATTCTCAGTTGAATAATTCTCGAATCAACTTACAATGATAAAAATGTTATGTCATCAAATGTGAAATGACTAGCATCTAACCATCTTTGATTTTCATCAAGAAATTATTTGGGGTTTTCAATCTGTTATTAGATGCTTGAATATTGCGACTATAGATTTTTACTATCAAAACATAAACATAGGATGAAAATTTCATATTCCTATGTATTTTAATCTCATCTCCCCCGATATTTTGCTTGTGAGAGCTCTATTTAAGTCTTTTGTCAAAATGTCTGCAATATTATCTTTTGACCTCACATCAATCAGAGTCATAATCCATTGACTTCTGAGGGAGCTCAACCAGACTTATTTCATCCTTAGTTGTCTTCTTTTGCCATTGAAAAAAACATTTGTAGCAATCATTGTAATAAACTGATTGTCGCAGTAAACTGCAACAAAACTCAATTTCAGGCTCATCAGTGAAATGTCCATCACTAAATCTCTTATCCACTCAACTTCTTCTTCTGTTGGAGCTAAAACATAGAGTTCGAATTCCATAGAAGAGTGCAATACATGATTGCCTCTTGGACTTCCAGGCTACAATTGCTGCTCCTATTGTGAAGATAAATCCACTAGTGGACTTGCTGTCGCTTATTTCTGAGTACCATGATGCATCAGAATATTATTCAAGAACTGTAGGATGATCATTGTAACATAAATCATACTTTGAGTGCGCTTTACATATCTCATTAGCCTATCGAGATCATCCCAATAGTCTTGACTGAGATTACTAGTGAATCTACTTAACGTGCATACTATAAAGGCTATGCCAGGTCTGGTGCAGAGCATAACATACATGAGATTACCATTCTGTTTAACATAGTTTAACCGTCTCGCCGCTACTTTTTCATTGAGCTTTAAACGGTTATTGAAGTCATATGGTGTCTCTATTTTTTTCACTGTATCCCCACATATCCGATATGAATTTTATGTTGTGACTTTGACTTAGGGAAATGACATATTTCCCAAAACTCACTTGCATGCCTAGTATAGTTTCAACTACACTTATATATTTAATGTTATATTCTTTTATTAGACCTGACTTTACGTCATCTACTTCGGATTGATCAGATCCTAAAATTAGCATATCATCTACATACAAGCATATTATATTGACTTTATTTGATCTATGACGTATTTAAATGCATTTATCAAAGAGACTTAACATGAATCCCATGTCCTTTATACTATAGTCAAATTTTTCATGTCATAATTTCAGTACTTGTTTTAATTTATATAGTGACTTAATTAACTTATAGACCTTATTTTTGTGATCTTCTACTATGAAAACTTCGGTTGACTCATGTAGATCTCTTCGCTCAGATCTCCGTTCAAGAACGTAGTTTTCACGTCCATTTGATGAACAATGAAGTTCTCAATAGATGCAATGACAAGGAGGATCCTAATAGTTGCTAGGTGTCATACGGGTGAGTATACATCAAAATAATCTACTCCGCTAACTTGTGTGAAACTTTTAGCTAACAGACATGCTTGATACTTAGCTATGCTACCATCATGATTTTTTTTTTCAGAACATACTTACACCCTATAGTTTAGCTATTTTGACTTCTCAACCAACTTCCAGGTGTTTTTCTAAAGTAGAAAGTTAATCTGTTCATCAATGACTTCATTTCAGAGTAGTGAATCCCTTGATCTCATTGCTTCCTTATAGGTGGATGGATCAGACTCAACGTGAATTGTGATAAAATCACTACCAAAGGTTTTGAGAGTTCTCTCTCACAAAGTCCTCCTAGATTCTAGACCACTACTGACTACTGGAACTGAATAGCAGGTGCTCGATAATGATTCAAGATCTTTCTCAGTAATAGTTACTTGCATACCTGACCGTGACAAATTCCTATCTTTAAGGAGTTTATCTTCAAAAAATACTGCATCTTTAAAAATATCTAAGAATCTATCTACAACACTATCCTTAGTACAACCTAGGTTGACGCATGTGTTGGTCCTAGGTCCAATCTTAGACCTTTGGTCGGAAACCCTAACATAGGCTATATAGCCCCAGGTCTTAAGCCTACTAATAGTCAGGGGTCTCTTAATCCAAAGTTTGTAGGGTGTAATCTCTAACTTAGCATGAGAGACTTTCATTCAGAATGTGCTTTATAGTTAAAAGTTTAAACTGCTTCTTCCCAATAAGCAGTAGACATACCAGCAGTCAGGAGCACGTAATTTAATATTTCTGTTAACGTTCTATTATTTCGCTCAGTTATACCATTTGATTGAGGTGAGTAAGGAGCAATGGTTTCTACTATGATTTCTTAAGAGGCAAGAAAAACACTTGAACTCACTGGACATTTATTCACCTCCTCTATAACTTCTAAATCTTTTGATTTTAATGTCAAGTTAGTTTTCTATCCTGGTTTTAAAAAGATAAATTTTCAAACGTTTCATCTTTAGTTTTAAGGAGCTAAATGTGACAATCATAGAGCAGTCATCTATAAAGATGATCATATATTTCGTACCACCTATGGTGACAACTTTTAAAATCCTAGATGTTGGAATGTATCAGCTCCAGGGGTTTATGATTCTAGTAATCTCACTAAAAGGTTTCCTAGTGATCTTAGTGTAAGCACACACTTCACATTTCTCAAGTTGTTTTTTAGTGTCTAATGTGATCTGATGAGTTCTAAATATTTGGAACATTTTTCTATAGTTCACGTGTACTAGTCTCTCATATAGAGTTTTAGGGCTAACTAAGTTTGACTTCACTTGCTGAACTAATTCGTTTGCTAAACTTAGTCAGCACATTGTATTTTGGACGTATTTACATCCAAAATAGTGTGAGTTAGCTAACAACGTTACTCTACCGCTACAAAAATTAAAAGGCATACCAACATCACAAATTAAACTAATATGCACAAAATTAGCAGCTAGTGTAAAAATAAATTAATATTTTCAAAATTAAAATTTTTACCTGAGGAGAGGACCAAGGTAGCATTCCCAACATGAATAACCTCGGTCTCTCCTCCATTGCAGTTCTCCACCTTTTCCATAACTATTGTGACCTTAAAAGGAAGATCCTTGTCATTTGTCACATGACAGGTAGCAACATTGTACAGCCACCACTCAGAAGACCAGCGTGTTGCAGTATTCTGTGGGCCTTCATCTTCCTTTTTCAGACTGTTCATTTTGGACTTGAAGGCGAGGCAGTTTGTTTAATGTCAATATAAGGCGAGCATTCAGGAAATTCGAAAGATAATCCCTGCAAACATTCTCGTCTTTGCTCCACTAAGATTTGTCCGCATCCTCTCAGATGGTGGCAAAATTGCTGAGCACTGCGTGATAAATTTCCTATTTTTCAAACAAAGTTGAACATGGAGTTTCCACCTTTGCAATTCAGTGGGACTAAAAGACTGCAATTTTACTATAACATAGGTGGTATGTTTCGACAAGATTAAAGAACAAAGTCACCTGATCCGTGCGAGACTATCCGATGTCTTCGATTCTAATTCCGAAATGTATTGCTCCTTTCTGGCTGAGCACAGTCACCAAAGGCTAGATTCAGTCAGCAAACGGCTTAGAGAAGCACACCTTCTCCAAGCGACACGGGATATGAGAGCTCCTCCAGATGGCTCATGGCTCACTTGTATGCTCTCTTTTGTGTTTGAGGTTTGCTTTAGAAAACAAGAGCCAAGAATAGATGCTCCACATTGTCCTTCTTCCTTGAAGAGAATCAAAACTATACAACCCAGTGTTCGCCGAGTGGGACCACTAGGCAGGCGAGCGAGCTAGGGCAGCCGACCCGCACCCTCCAGGCAAGCGAACGAGCTAGGGCAGCCAGCCCGCACCCGCCAGATAGGCGGGAGAACCAGGATCACGAGCTAGCTTCCTCCAGGAAGGGCGGGCGAGTTGCGCGAGCCAACTCACGCTCAACTAACGATAGAGGAGAGTCGAGTTCGCCAGCTCGCGTCCGCCCAGGCTAGTGGCGAGTTGGTCCTGATTTCCACGTGGTTAACCTAATTAGTTTGCATATAACCTTTTAGACCAGCGGAGTTCTGCTGTTGACAGACCACTTTTGGCTGCATATAGCCTTTCCAAACAACGAAGGTGCGCTATCTGCAGAACGTTTTCAGAAAACTATAAATAGACCCAAGAGGGTACCTCAGAAGGCATGCTTACTTGTGCTCTGGTCTTCTTGCACTTTTTGAGGTATCCTTAGCTCAGAACTTGGATAAGGAGGGGAAACGCTCTAAGATCTTCCGGGTGTGTGGTGGGACCTCCGTGATGGTGCCTTGGGTCTGTTCCTTGTGCTAAGTCTTTGGTCATTTAGCTTGTTAGAGAGAAGTAAATGTGCGATCACCTCTTCCCAAAGGGTCGAACTCCACAGAGACCGATTTTCAGTTTCAACATTTTGGTGCGGTGAGTGTGGAGCGTGATCAGCACCAAAAATCTTTTGCGAGCTCGATGACTGGAGGATAAGGACAAGGTTTGGGCAGGGTCGACTCGCCACCCCCTCCCCCTCTCGCCACCATCGGGATGTTCGAGGAGTTCAGGCAGGAAGTGTTTAGCCTCGTCAAGCTCGCATTCGGCGCGCGCGCCGAGTGCTCGACGCCGGCCGTCCCAGTCACTGCTGCCCCAGTCCTAGGCGAGGATGTCCCGGCTAGGCGAGCTGGGAAGGAGGTAGCGGAGGAGGGGAGTGAGCGAGATCTCCCCGGGCGAGTGTTGTTCCCCGGTTCGGCGAGCGCTGGCCGGATCGGCGAGGTTGCTGAACGAGATCGCCCGACACGCCCGACAGGGGGAGGCAGCCCCTTCAGTGATTTGGTTTCATCTGCCCCAGTTCCAGAGGGATTTCGGGGGCCGGAGATGTCCTACTACACCGGGAAGGACGATCCGGTTCAACACATCTAGTGGTTTGAGGATGTGGTCTCGATCCGACAGATGTCAGATGCGTTCAAGTGCAGGCTCTTCGCCATCACCTCAAAGAGAAGACAAGAGATTGGTTTCACCAGTTGTCGGTCAGCTCCATCTACTGTTTCGAGAACCTGCACCGAGAGTTCATGCTGAGGTTCACCACTTCCATGAAGAGGAAAAAAGAGTCCGAGTCTCTGTTCCTCATCAAACAGGGGGTGAACGGGACCCTGGAGAGCAATGTGGATCGGTTCCAAGAGGAGGTCATCCAGGTGCAGGAGATGCCCGGGCACACCCTCATGGTGGCCTTTACCCTGGGACTGCAGCATGGTTTCTTCTGGATGAAGTTGAAGAGGGTGCCTCCCCTCTCTTTTGAGGAGCTGATGGAGAGGGCGGCGAGGGAGATCGACGGGGAGTCGTCGAACTCGGAGTTCTCTAGGAAGTTAGCCAGGTGGGCCACGGAGGAGGAGAAGGTGCCAGAAGGTGGCAGAGGTCAGGAGGTGAGGAGGGCTGAACCCAGGCAGAGGGAACAACAGCAGTCGAGGCTGGGGCGCCAGGAGCCGAACAATCGGCTCGGCTGGAGGCAACAGGAGTGGCAGGACCAAGGCCAACGGAGAGGTTTCCATGGAGGAGACAACCGCCAGGGGGGCCAGGGTCAGTTCAACCCCCAGGCTGGAGGCAAGGCCAAAGGCCTCCTCTCCCCGATCAACATCAGACTATGGCGATTGCCTTGGGGAGGAGGAGGGCCCAGCATAGGATGAGACAAGGAGTCAGGGTGGAGTTGCCCTATTACGATTTCCATCAGGAGGAGGGCCATGCTACGGCCACGTGCCCAGAGTTCCTAGAGTTGAGGGGAACCAGGGAGCAGCAACAACAAGGCCGTCAGAAGGTGCGGATTGAAGAAGTCCTGCCTAGGGGAGAGGAGGACCAGTGCGAGGATAGGGCCGATATAGGCAACTGAGGAGGGATCAGAGTGATCCACGGGGGGGGGGGGGGAGTTGAGGCCGCTCGAAAGGTGAGTCTCCATACTATGTATCGCCGGAGTGTTGCCTCCACATCTCTAGCCCCACCCCCGGAGGAGAAGATCACCTTCTCCCGGAAGGACATGCCGGATCATGAGGATCCTTTTTGCGACGCGTTGGTCATCCAGACCGCGATCGAGAATTTTACTCTCTCCCGGATCCTCATTGATAACAGGAGTTCGGTCAACGTCATCTTCAAGAAGGCGTTTGACGCGATGAAGGTGGAGGTCCGGAGGGTGCTGGTCTCGGATGGACCTCTCTTTGGGTTCTCAGGAGAGAGGAAGGAGGTGGAAGGAGGAGTTGGAATCTATGTTACCTGGGGGGGGGGCAGTCCAGAAACTGCAGGTTTGTCATCGTGGATGCCCCCAGCAGCTACAACGCTATCTTCAGACGACCCATCATCAGTGCCTTCCGTTGCATGCCCTCATCTTTCCATCAGTGCTTTAAGTTCAACACTGAGGGCATCCAGGTCAGGGTCCGGGGAGACCCCAAGGTGATAAGGGAGTGCTGGCGTGATCGCCGTGATGTTATGTTATTTTCTTGCACATTAGTTTAAAGTATTTGATTGTTGACTTGGTAGCTTAGGTTTGTTTTTGATGCGAAAAATTGCAATTTTGATTTGGTAGATTACGATTGCTGACTTGATTGTTTTGTTTATGTTGTTATTTTTATTATGTTGCCTTCAAAAAATGATCTCATTTTATTATGCTTAAATGTTTTATTCTAATACTTCTTTTCTGTTTTATGGAGGTATTTGGTCATTCATTAGCTGAGTGGAAGACATGCTATATTGTTAATTCAAGAGAGGTTGATCTGGGATGTTAAAAAAGTACAAAAATTTTTACCCTAAATTTATTTATCTCCGTCAACCTTATATTATATGTTGTAGTTTTTTATTTGATTTCTAGTTGCACTTTGTATGCATCAATTATGACTCATGTACTTATATCACTTCTCACGTGTTTAGATAAAATATTGGAAAATATGAGCTCTTATACTAACTTGATAGAAGAGAACTAACCCAATTCCAGCGATTTGGTCGCCCAATTCGCTGGAATTGAGCGATTTGGTCGCCCAATTCGCTCAATTCCAGCAAATTGGGCTCTTAATTCGCTCCATTTCGTTTTTCCCAAATTTTTGCGCCTCACGTACCTCAGGCGCGCGCCTGCGCCTAGGCTCCAGGGGCCCTTTGCGTCTTGGTGCGCCTTGCGCCTTTGATAACTTAGGGTGAACTCCATCTCTTGGCAAGGAGTAGCCGAGGAGATGGAGAGGAGGATGAAGGAGCTGTCCAGACAGGAGGCCAAAGGAGAGGTGGAGGAGATGGAAGTAGAGGAAGAGGTCCGCACCCAGGTGGAGGTGGCGGAAGGAGTCCTGGAGGAGCAGGCCGAAATAATGGCCATAAAGGAAGCTGAGGAGGAGGTCCCGGTCCCAGGCGAGGGATCCGTTGGAGAGTGGGAATAGCAATCCCGGCTGGAGATAGCCGAGGAGGTGGTGGAGATGCAGGTTCTCACCCAGGGAGGTATGGTGGAGAAGGTGCGAATCAGTGGGGGCTGAGACCGGAGGACCAGGGGAGGATGCTGAAGTGCATCCAGATGAAAGTGGACATCTTTGCGTGGAGCGCGACAAATATGATGGGGATCGATGCGGACGCCGCCTGCCACCTCCTCAACCTGGATCCAGAAGCCCGTCCCATCCAGCAGTAGAAGAGGTCCACAACGGACAAGTTGTCCGAGCCCATCAGGGAGGAGATGACCAAGCTCCTCAAGGTCGACTTCGTATCCGAAATCCAATACCCCCGCTGGGCCTCCAATGTTGTAATGGTTAAAAAAGGAGACGGCTGGTGGAGGATGCGTGTTGATTTTTCTTTATTAAATAAATCATGTCCTAAGGATTGTTATCCTTTGCCTCAGATCGACGTACTGGTTGACTCAGCTGTCGGTTTTTCTGTGATAAGTTTCTTCGATGCTTTTTCAGGTTATCATCAAATCAGGATGAACCCGTCCGACATAAAGGATGTCTCCTTCATCACTGAGGATAGGTGCTACTGTTACAAGATGATGCCATTGGGTTAAAGAATGCGGGGGCAACATATCAAAAGATGATGAATCAGGTCTTCCGAGAGCAAAAGGGGAGGAATCTGAAGGTGTACGTAGATGATCTTATGGTCAAAAGCCGGGAGGTGGACTCCCATCTCCGGGATCTGGAGGAGATCTTCGACACCCTACTGAAGTATAAGATGAGGATAAACCCCTTGAAGTGTGTCTTCGAGGAGAGCATGGGGAAGTTTCTAGGCCATCTCCTTACTCCTGCAGGGGTGGAGCCCAAGCTTGACAAGGTCAAGGCGATCATGGAGTTGGGGTCGCCTCGGAACGCCAAGGAGGTCCAAAGGCTGACAGGAAAGTTGGCCGGGCTGAGCATGTTCCTCTCTCGGGCGGGAGAGAAGTGCCCAACCTTCTTCAAAGCGTTGCGGGGGGGTGGGGGGGGAGGAGAAGTTCGAGTGGTCCAAGGAGTGCGCGGAGGCATTCCAAGTCTTGAAGTGGCAGTTGACCCACACTCCGCTCCTCCAAGGGCCCAAGGAAGGGGTGGACTTGTCCCTGTATCTTAGAGGGGAGCCGAGGCCTTGAGCTCCATCTTGGTCCGGGAAGAAGGGAAGAAGTAGTTGCCTATCTACTATGTGAGTAGGGTCTTAAGGAAGACGAAGCTCCGGTATCCGATCTTATAAAAGCTGGTTTTTGCTCTGGTCATCTCGGCCCGGAGACTCAGACCCTATTTCCAGGTGCACTCCATCCGGTTGGTGACTGACCACCCCCTCCGCAACATCTTTGAGAGGGTGGAGCATTCAGGGAGGTTGGCAAAGTAGTCGGTGGAATTGAGTGAGTTCGAAATATCCTTCGTCCCCCGCCTCTCGATCAAGGCCCAGACGATGACCGACTTTCTTGCTGATTATGTGGTTGAGGTGGCGGAGGCGTAACTCACTCGTCCGGTCCCTTGAAAGGTGATGGTGGATGACGCTTCAGGGAGTTATTCCTTGGGGGTGGGGGTGATCTTGGAGAGCCCTCAGGGAACATAGATTGAGAAAACGATGGTGGTACATTTTCCCATCACCAACAATCAAGCCGAGTACGAGGCAGTGATAGCAGGATTGCGCCTGTCCAGGGAGTTGAGAGTGCATGATGTGGAGGTCCTCACAGACTCCATGGTGGCGGCCTCCAGATCAATGGGGAGTTCGAGGCAAGGGAGCCAACTATCCAGTTGTACTTGACAAAGGTGAATGATGTTATTGACATGTTCCAGACCTTCTCCATCCGGCATGTGCCACAAGAGGAAAATGAGCAGGTAGATCAATTGGCCAAGCACGCATCCCGGGTGGGTGGCACCATCACCGACTTGTTCCGCCCGTCCATCGAAGAGGGGGAGCTGATGGAGATAGGCCAACACCCCTCGTTGATGGATCCTTTCGCAACTTTCTTATCCACAGGGGAATTCCCAGAGGGGATGGACAAGAAACAGTTCAAGCATAAGTAGGCATACTACCTTATACACGACGGGCGGTTGTACAGGAAGACCCTCTCAGGGATGTTGGCGCGTTGCGTGGCCGAGAGGGAGGTCCCGAGGATTTTGGAAGAGGTCCATTCCGGGGAGTGCGAGAGTCACTCTGGGAGTCGGACCCAGGAGGGGAGGATTGTTAGGCAAGGGTATTTTTGGCCGACCCGGTGCCATGATGCCGCTGCGTTCAGGAAGAAGTGCCACAAGTGCAAGTTGTTCGCACCTCCCCAACTTCTGCCAGCTCAGCGTCTCAGGAGCTTCACGGCACCCTGACCCTTCGCCATCTGGGGAATGGATCTGGTGGGACTCTTCTCTCAGGTCAGTGGACAAAGGAAGTTCTTATTAGTCATGATCGATTATTTTTCTAAGTGGTTGGAAGTAAAGACGCTAGCCAAGGTGACCTCCCAGGTAATCCGAAACTTCGTATGGGGGGAGATCATTTGCAGACACGGGTTGCCCCTGAGAGCGTCTCCCAGACCCCGAGCAGATCCCGCTGCCAGGCTCCCACTACCTGGCAGTGCTGGATATCACTCGAGAGTATCTCTCATACCCTGAGCAGATCTCGCTGTCAGGCTCCCACTAGCTGGCAGGGCTGGATGTCACTCGAGAGCATCTCCCAGACCCACAACTGATCCCGCTGCCAGACTTCCACTAGCTGGCAGGGCTGGATGTCACTCGAGAGCGTCTCCCAGACCCCGAGCAGATCCCGCTGCCAGGCTCCCACTAGCTGGCAGGGCTGGATGTCACTTGAGAGCGTCTCCCAGACCCCGAATAGATCCCGCTGCCAGGCTCCCACTAGATGACAGGGCTGGATGTCACTCGAGACCGTCTCCCAGACCCCGAGCAGATCCCGCTGCCAGGCTCCCACTAACTAGCAGGGCTGGATGTCACTCGGTGGAGTTTTGAAACGATGGGCCCCGAGATGGTTCCGCTGGCCAGACTCTCACTAGCCGGCAGGGCAGATGGGCCTCTGGGAGGAAGCTTCGATATGCCCAATAGAAGCCCAACACCCGCCGTTAGGCTCCCCTCTAGCTAAATAGGCCGGTGGGGGCACCCGATGTTCTGCCAAAGCGAATGATTGATTCATACTCGTCTCACATCGTCAGGCTCCTGCCAGCTGAGAGAAGTAAGGGAGTAGATATTCCTAACAGTATTGTCGTAGGGCCCAGATCGCAGGCAAGTTGGATTCCACACCTCGGGCGCCCGCCCAATATGCATCGAGCCCGGCGCCCGTAAAGCAACCAAGGTCACGAGCACTCAGGCCACGCCGCGACCTCCTGAGGCCCAGCTCGCGCGAAGCCGAGCGGCCCGGATGCGAGTTGAGTCGGGTCGGCCCCTAATCTCGCGAGCGGCGCAAGGAGAGTCTCTGGATAAGGGAGGCGGATCGTCACTCGCGGGTCGGCTACCAAAGATCTCGACATTCCCTAAGCTGAGTGCTTAAGGAACGTGCGATCTCACTAACGAAATGCGGGCCCAAAGGAAGCGAGCGGGAGGGTCGAGCTGAGTTACGAGTATGAAGGAGAAAGGGAAAGAGAAAAACAAAAGCAGCACTATTCCAGAAAAGAACATATATTACTAACCGCAAAGAGTTACAAGTGGGGAACTCATCCTGCATTTACATTGCAACAATAACAAATATACATAAGTCACAAAGAAGAAAGGCTCGGCGCGGGGGTTCAACGAGGCGAGCCCTCGGACGACGAGCTCCACTAAAGAGGTTTCTAGGACCTGTCGCCCTGCTTCGGTACCCGGAGGAATAGCTCCGATACCACCTCGCTCGCCGAAAGCCCCACGCCTTCGCATGTGACAAGGCCGACCCGCTGCATAGTTTGGAGCATGAACTTCGCAACCTTGGCGGCGTTCTTTTGCATTTTCTCCTCCAACTCGTACTCAGAATAGTGGGTGAGCTGACAACTGCTGTTGGAGGGCGGCGGAGGAGCTGTGGCTTCCAGTTCTCGCACTCGCGCCCGCAACGCCTCGTTCTCATTCTCGCGGGTGGCGATTTGGAAACCAAGACACTTAGCCGTCACCGCATCCCGCGAGAAGAAATAAAAGGAACATAAGAAGAGTGGAAGCAACCTTAAGGCATCTCGTGCAAGTTATGAGACTTACCACCCCCCTAAGTATCCGACGAGAATGGCATCGGCCGCATCCGCCCGCTTCCTCCTGAGAAAGACGGCGGGCCTCTTCCTTGTCATCGGCGGGCTTTTTGAGCGAGGTGGAGTTCCGCTCCAACTGCGTGCACCGCCTGCCCACCATGTGAGCCAGCTCTAGGCCACATAGCTGGGCCCACGCGCTCTCGTGCACGAGAACTCGCGTTGCCTCCTCATCAAAAATCGCGGCGCCCTCCCGCGCATAGAGGCCGAAAAAGAAGGCATAAGCCTCCCGCCGATGGTTTCCTGCTCCTACCAGCTCGGCAGCAGGGTGGAGATAGAGGCTCGATTCGCCTCCTTGTCCCACTAGAGGAGGTGCTCGCCGTGCTCGTCCAGATGCCGCTCGCCGTAGCCAAAGTTGCGATGCCCTCTCGGCATGGGCTTAGCGACGGGCACCTGTCGTCGCGACCTGGAGGTGCAGGCCGCCTCGCCAGGAGGCCGCCGGTCGAAATGCTCGGGGTGGCGGGCTCTTCAGGTGTTACGGGAGGTGCGCCGCCCGCGGTCTTTGGCTTTTTGGGCGGCGGAGGCGGCGACAAAGGCTGTGCGAGGGTGGCCCGCTTCTGGGTAGCGAGGGCCAGGGCCTCGCGATGCGCGACAGCCGCCGCCTCGTCATGGGCGAGTTCCCCGGAGGCGGCTCGCGCACTCTCGTAAGGTGGGTGCATGGGAATGTCTCGCTCACCTGCGGAAATAGGGTTAGGGCAAAGAATGAATGAGCTAAGTGAAAAGGGTAAAGTGCGAGTAGCTTACCTCCCCCGGGCGGGACGGGGGCGAGGTCCACGTTCCTGCGGAGGAACGCGACTTCAAAGTTCTTCCCTTGGAAGAACCTGCACACGTCGGCTTCATGGCCCCCCAGGCTAGGGTGCAGTAGCTCGCCTCGTTGAGTTGTACCGGCGAGAAAGGAACGTTGCCGAAGTCGCCTTTGACGAAGACAAACTTCCTGAGCCAATTATGGCTCTTGTTCACCGTCTTGCGCACCTTGACATGGGTGCTGGAGAAATCGGCGGTGCCATCCTTGTTCGCCCGGAAGGAGAACAGCTTGCGGAAGAACGCAAGACTGAACTCGATCCGCTCCTCCCGTAGGTTGCAAGCAAACCCGACCACGACGGCCACCGAATTGGGAGTCATCTGGCTAGGTACGACCCCAAAATACTTCAGTATCAGCCCGACCTCTGGCCATAGGGGGAGCCGGAGGCCCGCGTCAAAATGGGCTGGGGATGGCGAGCTCCTTGACAGAAAGATCATTAATCTTCTCCTGCTCTCCAGGCCGCCTCGCCTCAAAGCCAGGCGGGATGAAGTCGTCGATCACGTCAAGAAATTCGGTCTCGGTGGTGCTGGCGAAGGAGGAGTGGTCGGAAAAAGTCTAGGCACACTTGCTTCGCCCATCAGCGTCACCGCCACTGCCACCCATCTCGCAAATAAGTAGCTGAGCGGGACGCTGGAGTTCTCGCAAAGAGGAGACAGGTAGGGAGTCGCAGGAAGGGGAGAAGGAACGGAAGGTCTTAAATGCGGTAGGTAGGAAAAAGCGTCAGAGCCTATTTATAGGAAAGGAAAGGGCGGGAAAACGTCCCATCGCCGAGAAATGTGCGGATAGCAAAAATACGCCGTGATGCTTCGACATCCGAGCCCGCCACTAGTTCCCGCTAGCTCGCCACGACCCTATGAAAGTTATGCGGCAGCGAGCAACGCTGACTCCCGTCTGCCCAAGTGGCCGGCGAGCCGCACTGACTCGCGTCCGCCCAAGTGGCGGGCGAGCCGCGCCGACTCGCGTCCGCCCAAGTGGCGGGTGAGCTGCGCTGATTCGCGTCCGCCGAAGAGGCGAGAGAGTAACGCTGGCTCGCGTCCGACAGAGGGGCGAGCAAGGGCACCTTGTCCGCATTCGCCTAGAGAAAGCTAAGCAGTTACAAGCTATGAAAATAATATACAAACATAAGCCCGTCAGCGGGCAAGAAGTCCCAAATGTTTACAAATAAGAAAGAGTTCGATGAGAAAAGATGAATCAAGTTCATGGCCCTATCACGCGGGCTGATCCAAGATGCAGGTGCGTTCCGTGCTTACCGGCCGATAGCGAGGAAGGGGCGGGTGGCTCAGTACTGAATCCACTTCCACCTGCCCCGCCCTCGCTGTCACGACCCGTCTCGACAGGAGTCAGAGTGCGCTTTGAGACGAGCCGTGATGCCACAGGCATGGGCGAAAAGAAAGTCATGCCTGCTAAGGCGGATGTAGAGTAGTTGATAATAGTTATTATTGAGTAAAATAGCTTGATTTTTATGCGGAAGCTCTTAAATTCATCAGTGAAAAGAGTTTTGATGCACATGTACTTGGTAAAATTCATGTTTTACAGGCTACTACAATAGTTCTCATGCAGTTATGATTCAATAGAGGGTGCACATGCATTAATTCCAGATTCTAGAACATAAATATTTAAGTAGCCTAGCAGTTGTCCATGATGTCAGAGAAAATGGCTGATTGCAATTATTACATAAAAGAATTAATTGACAGTAAAAGAAATGTAATCATAGAACCTGAAGCTTGATGCTGATCGGGGTCGAGGACCTGGCGGCGCTGCACGAATTCTAAGGCAATTCCAAAACATAAAGGAAAAGCCTCAGAACATTGAAATAAAATGGGAGCACAGTAAGAGTAAAGTGCAGTAAGAGAAGCAGAAATATATGAGTGTATCAGTTTCTCATAAAGCTGTGTTATTCGAGGCAAGCAAATACAAATGCTAAACAGAACAAGTTAGTTTATTATACTACTTTGAAGTTTAACACTTAGACGGACCAAGGGATGTCATTAGCGGTAATCAGTTGAAAGTGGAAGTGTTTTATTTGATGCACGTGATTCTGATGCAAGTCTGAATGCAAGGCTTATCAAAATAATTGAGCTTGCTATGACCATTTGTTGGTTTCCGTTGTCAGTCAAGCAGAAACTCGAGTCAAATCGTCACATCAATTGAACACTACCTTTCACTGATTGTGTATGACATTAATGACTTCAAAAATTCATGATTTAGGAGATTCGTAACATGTCGAGACCGGATGCAAATTTAGCGATACAACTGTACAATATTAGAGTTCATGAATGCGGCAAGAGAGGACTTGAGTTATGGAGCCACATTCGCTCAATTCTTAGAACAGACCTAAGAAACCAGACAGACGTCAGAAACCGGATTCGATGACAACAGATTTGATGACACCAGATTCTTCGCCACAAGATTCGACGACGCGCACAAAACCGGATAAGGAGCAATATATTTAGCGAGTTCAAGTATGTACGAGTGATACGACCGTCATACGCTACTTTTCTGGACATTTAATATTCCTTTAGATTAATCATTTCTCAGACATAAATATCCTCCAAATAAGCTGTATATATTTATATACGAGCATGACACAAATCACCAACCATTTAATTGTAACAAAAATATTAACTGTATCCTTCAAAATAATCATTGTGGATGTTCACATAAACTATAGGTCTCCTAATCATCCATCAAATGAGATCCAATTCATGTAAGTGCGAATCCAAATGACACAATTCTAACAATTCCTAATAATTCTCATTAGGGGATTCGTTAATCATGCCAACATATTTCGGTTTATACATCAAACAAGAAAATTCGTATAATTATGAGATCAGACCAAATAATTGAAATTCAATGATTGCAAGGGAGAGAGAGATCTCTACTTGCCTGAAAGAGGCTAAAACTGGCGGCGGCTAAGTGCGCAAGCGAAAACAGAAATCCTGGCTGGACCTGTTCAGGAACAATCACAGACAATATTTGATAAATAGCCCTGACAGGAATCCAAAATGCTAGCACAAATAATTAAACGATACATAACTAAATCGAGAGAGGGCTAAGAAATTTACCTCCCTCATGAGCGAGAGGACGAGAGATACCACGCGGAAACGGAGACTTGGCGATGCTTAGGTTAGGAAAAACTCTAATTTGGAGAGGGATCCTTCACGAACCGACCATGGATACGACGAACGATGCCGGAGAACACAACTGCAACGAGAAACAAACGATTAAATAGGGCAAAAAAATCTGAATCATGGATTATACGCAAATTGGAGCACGCAAGTTCCAAAATAAATTCAAGGAGAGAAGAAAACAAGGGGAAAGAGGAAACTCTTACCAATAGGAACCAAATCAAGTGCAAAAATCTGAGTTGAGGAGGGTTTGAGCGAAGCCCTAGGCGTAATCGAAGCCTGAGGACGATGGAGAAACGGCTGTCGGCCTTGGAGTAGAGGGAGGAGGCGGCTGCCGGCAGCCAGGAGGCGAGAAAAACCGCTGCCATCCCTCAGAAAGAGAGGGCCGCCGATCTCCATGGAGGTGAGAAGCCGGCCAAGGAGGAGGGAGAAGCTGTCGGCCAGAGAAAGGAGCGCACGGGAGGAAGGAGCCGGAGGAGTAGTCGGTGCCGAAGCAGGAGACGGGGCTTGCGGGAGCAGTGGCCTGCGGTGGAGTCGGAATCGGGGTAGCCCTAGACCAAGCGGAAGCAGCGGGATGCGGGAGTCGGCGTGATCGGGAGAAGCGCGGTATGCAGAAATCGGGATAGGCGGGTTGCGGGCTGCGGTTTGCGGGAAATAAAAGGGGCTGGCTCGGGTTAGGTAGGAATTAGGTCTTTTAGGTTTAATAATTATTATTATTATATATATTAAATCGGGTTGTTACACTCGCACCCTGGAACGGGGCGGCACGCGAGGATGAAAGTACTCGCGAACCGCCAATAGTTCCCGCTAAGCCAGGTCGACCTGCTCCATGGCGTGCCTGAGCCGTTCCTCCGCTCGCGTAATGTGCACCCCCGGAGAAGTCGTCCCATCGCCGTCAGGTGGGAGCCTCATGCCCTCCATTACCGCGAATCGCTCCTCCGCCTCGGCCTTATACTCATCCACCCTATCGCAGACCTCCTATAGCATCAGGGATTGCTTCTGGAATAACCATATCACACGCCTCTTCATCTCCTTGGCATCCTGCGGGTCGCCCAAGTACTCCGAGATGTGGTCCGCAGAAGGGGGAGGCGAGTATCCCCCGCTAATGTCGACATCAGAGGAGGAGATCACATTGAAGCCTGCAAAAGTAGGAAAAATCAGAAAAAGCAAGCGTACAAACTCACCGGGGGTCGGCACGTCCCCCGCGCTGGTACGCGGGCGGGAGGAACCTGGCTGGCCCTGGAAGAGCTCGCCTTCGAGAGCCGCAAAAGATTTCCCTAGCTTGAGGCGGGTTGGCAATGGAGGAATTGCGGGAGGGGCAGGGCCCAGGGTCGAAGGGCTGGTGACCCACTCAGTTATCCGTGGGGAGGAATGCCCTAGTTCCATTCTACTGCATCTGTCATCGCGGGGTGCCTCATGTGGAAAAAGAGATTAGAAGCGGAGTAACAAATCAGGCAAGAGGCCCGTATACCTCATGGGCGGCCTCGGCACCGACCGCTGAACTGGATGCAGGGGCGCCGTTTGGGGGAGACCGCCTGATCATCTTCCCCTTCTTCGGCCTAAAGACGGGACCGGGTGATCCACGCGCCAGCCAAGGAGCAGCATCGAGGACCTGCTCCCGCGTCCTCTCCCTCGCCGCCGCTAGGCGCGCTCGCATCTCTTCTGACATGGACATCGCTCAACTACAGTTTGCAATGAAGGTAAAAGAAAGAAGACGAGATTTTTCCCGTAGGCTCGGTGACATATTTATAGCATATTGGTGGGATACACCAAAAGATTCCCTCTAGCTCAGCAAACACTCACCAAACACGTGAGGTTGGATGATTCTTTCCAAGCTTTGCCTAGCTCAAAAAAGCGGGGATTGTGTACAACTCAGTGTTCGCCGAGTTGGACCACCACGTAGGCGAGCGAGCTCGGGCAGCCGGCCCACACCCGCCAGGCAAGCGAGCGAGCTAGGGCAGCTGGACCGCACCCGCCAGGTAGGCGGGCGAACTAGGATCACGAGCCCGCTTCCGCCAGGAAGGGCGGGCGAGTCGCGCGAGCCAACTTGCGCTCACCTAACGATAGCGGCGAGTCGAGTTCGCCAGCCCGCGTCCGCCCAGGCTAATGGCGAGTTAGTCCCGATTTCACCTAAGAGTGGGTTGCAGGTATCACATGGTCAACCTAATTAGGTCTGCATATAGCCGTTTAGAACAGCAGAAGCAGACCACTTTTGGCTGCATATAGCCGTTCCAAACAGCGGAGGTGCGCTATTTGCAGACCGTTTTGAGAAAACTATAAATAGACCTAAGGGGGTATCTCAGAAGGCATGCTTGCGCCCTGACCTTCTTGCGCTTTTTGGGGTATCGTTAGCTCAGCACTTGACTAAGGAGGGGAAACGCTTTAAGATCTTCCGGGTGTGTGGTGGGACCTCTGTGCTGGAGCCTTGGGTCTGTTTATTGTGCTAAGTCTTTGGTCATTTAGCTTGTGAGAGAGAAATGTGCGATCACCCCTTCCCCAAGAGTCGAACTCCACAGAGATCGATTTTTGGTTTCAACAAAAACATGGATTTGATTTTTCCCCTTATTCCTTCTCGATCCACCATAAATGGTTTAGAGAAGAGCCACACATAAGATATTGTCTTCTCAATATCAGAAGGTCTAAGATTTCTTATGGAAATCTTATGATGAGAAGACCTGGTCATAAAATTGGGAAGATCCACTCAAACCAACGAACACTTTCACCTGGTTAAGCATACACAGAAGGAATCACCCAGAAGCATCTGACAGGACGTCTCGGCCCGCAACTTCCCCTTGGCGGTGAGCACCGAATGATTGGATGAGCTCCCTTGGATACGCTCCTCCTCGTTCCACGTGCTCTGCCCATACATAACTGATGGCGATCGACGACACACGCGCGTCTACTCCCGCAGGAGGCGGTGATCGACAGCCCGGCTAGGCGTTCCGAGTCCGCAGATGCGTCTGGAGGGTCGTTCTGAGCAAATTTGATATATTAGTTTTTATATTTTTGATGTATTTAGCCCCCGTTCAGACCGAACATTTCTAGCCGTCCGATCGGGAGCCCTAATTTTACTTTGCCTTGTTTCTTATTTAAGTGCTTGTTGGTGACCGGTTCATGGAGATCGAAGTTGCTTGTGCTGCAACTCACGGTCTTCTCCTTCGGTGGATTCCGAAGAGCTGTGCCCCGCCCCGTCCGCGCCTGCTCCTTCCCGTCCAGTTCTGCCCCGCCCCGGCCAGTCCCGCCCCGTACGCGCCTGCTCCTTCCCGTCCAGTTCCGCCCCGCCCCGGCCAGTCCCGCCCCGTCTCCGCCCAGCCTAGCCCTCCCTCTCGTCCACCTCTTTCAACCCTACACTGTCCCGTCCAGATCCGCCCCTCTCCTCCCACGCTTTCCCTTCCCAAGCCTCCACAGCCCATGCTCGGCCCAAACCTAGATCCGCCTACATAGATCCCGTTCTCCACATTCCCTAATAGCCCTAATCCACCCATCCCCTATCACCCGCAGCCCTCCGCGGATCCACCAACACACCGGAAGCACCCCGCCCACGACACTTCATCCCGAGGCCGAGCCGCCGCATGAACGAGCTAATCAAGGTATATGACATTTTATTTCTCTCCTTTGGATGCTAGGTTTTGAACTATTGCTATGGTTTGGTTGTGGAATCATTATATGCTATTGTATTGAGAAGTTGTTCGACTTGTTGGATCCCTACCGGCGCTCTTAATTTGACTCGCGCCTCATTCGTTGGAAAATTATAAAAGGCTCCTATGTTATTAGTTGCTCAAAATTGTGGTTGTCGTGTTCTTAGCCTTTTGTTGAAATTTTATCACTTGCTAGTTGATCTAGTTTGGTTGCTGTCATGTTTGCACGCGCACGATCCATTGACCGCATGCACCCTAGTTCGCATTGTTAGAGTCATGTTAAATTTTAGCCGGTCTGCCACTGTATCATTTGGTATCAAAGCGAGGTTCGAGTCACATTGCATGCTTCGTAGTGGTAGGTTGTTTCGAGCCCCAATGTCTGATCAAAACGTCACTGATGATCGGGCCACCAGTTCGAATTCGGACATGGCTGCCCCCGAGTTCCAGCGCTTAGTCCTCGAGCAGTTCGCCACCCTTAAAAACGAGATTGTTAGGGTCAACACTAGAGTCGACTAGATAGGAGCCCTTAGAGGTCCAACCCTAGCACCACGTTATGAGGAAACCCTGGAAGACCCACAGGACGCTCCTCCACCTGATCGGCGAGGTAGAGAGCCACCACGCCGGCACCCCGCTCCACGAAGACGGACCCCCGAGGCGGTACATGATTACCGTCACGACCCCGCTCCGAGGGGTAACCCTCGGCCACCCTACGAGCCATGCCTACCACCGGCCCAATACGGACGTGGCCCACCCGCACGACACGAGTATGACTTTGACGATCCTCGCGATGAGTATGTGGCAGCGCGCCAAGAGCGCACCCCGGTAGAGGACGACCTCATCCTACGCCTCCGAATTGATGCACCCTCCTTCGATGGTCACCTGGACCCGAATGCCTTTTGTGACTGGATACTAGATATGGACCACTTCTTTGATTGGTATGAGATGAATGACGAACGGAGAGTTTGGTTCGCTAAAATGAAGCTTCTGGGCCAAACCAAGATGTTCTGGATTAGTGTGGAACGGTCGCTCGAACGAGATGGATATTATCCCGTTACTCGATGGGATGAGATGAAGCAGCGATTGAGGGACAAGTACCTCCCCGCATCATATCGCGATCAACTCCTCGACCAACTCTACGCGTTGCGGCATGGATCACTTTCCGTTGCCGAGTACATGACACGATTTGATGAGTTAGTAGTGAGAAGTGACATTTTGGAGGAGCCTATTGCGACCGCTTCCCGATTTAGAGCGGGACTTCGAGCTGAGATTCAGAGAGATCTTATACCACACCGCATAGAGACGGTCGAGCAGGTGTTCCAACTCGCACTCGAGTATGAGAACTATCTGCGCCTCACGGGATCGCGGCAGACCACACATCGCTCAGATGCCTCAACCCGCGCCCCATCAGATGCGAAGGGCAAGGCTATCATTTCGACAGCCCCTAGACCCGGACCCGGACAGTGTTATCGATGCTCGGGCAGGGGGCACATAGCTGCACAGTGTCCTACGAGGAACCTTCTGATGGAGGGTGACGATGAGGCGGGTGTTGAAGTTGACAATGATATAGTGGAAGAAATTACCACGAGAGTTGAGGACGGTTGGGAGAGCGACGCAGAGAGATCGTTAGAGTTGGGAGTCATCCGCCGACTCCTCCACGCACCCCGTACTGAGGAAGATTGGCGACGTACCTCGATATTCTACACCTATTTTCAGAGCGCGGGCGGCCCCTGCAAGCTCGCCATAGATAGCGACAGTTGCGTAAATATCGTAGCAAAGAAGGGCTTAGAGAGGATGCAGCTTTCTGCCGAACCCCACCCACATCCTTACCGAGTCCTCTGGGTGGACAAGTCGACCATTCAGGTCACGCAGAGATGTCTTGTGCCGGTCCGCCTAGCGTCCATTGAAGACAAGGTTTGGTGCGACGTCATCCCGATGGACGTCACACATGTTCTCCTGGGCCGCCCCTGGCTCTACGATCGTGACGCCACGTGTTATGGTCGCTCCAACACGTGCGTCTTCTTCGACAAGGGACGGAAGATCACCCTCACTCCGACCCAGCCCAGGGATCCTCCCAAGGGCCAAGTCGAGTCATCTATTAGTGCAGGGTTGACTAGATCTGTTGAAGCCAAAATTGACCTCTGTGGAGTTCGGGGTCCCAAAATAGGGGTGACCGCGCACCTACTACCCTCAAGCGAACGATCTAGGCACAAGATTAGGAACACAAGGGACAGACCCAAGGTCTCAGCGTGGAGGACCCACCGCATACCCGGAAGACCAACAAACTCTTCCCCTCCCAAGCCAAAGGCTGAGCTAAGACACCTTCGGAGGGCGCTCTTGGCCGACCGGAACATCTAAGGAGGATCTCAAGACCAACTCTCTCCTATCCAGGTGTGTCTTCTTGGGTCTACACAAAAATGCTCCTCACCCGCCCTACTGATGGCGCAAACTCGCCGAGCAATGCCACGACACGCTGCCCAAACTGGGCCACTAACATCGTAATTCCGCTGTCCTAAAAGGCTGTCAACAGGCCATGAGGGGCTTCCCGGCAACTATACCTCGGGGCCCCTACGGGGCGAGCGGTTCTCGAGAACACCGCCCGCCTGATACGAAGAAGAAAGCTACACATCCTCAGAGCATCACAGATATTAAAAGAATATTACAGGAATATGAATTCCATACTTCGGCACGCAGGCCGGCAATATAAATAAAAAAGGCCTTCGAGGGCCGGCACAAGCTTGAGCTTAAGCCCGCTACTCCCCGCCTGGTACTGCAACACCTGTACGCCAACGTCTCGACAAGCGGCGGTCAGCTAAACGCCAGTTGGTTAACATAAGCTGGCCGAACACATTGCACATACACCTTTTTCGGGGCTATGGTGCGCATTCCCTGCAAATGGAAAATATACAACATCCTCGGAGTCTTCTCCGGGATCCCCAGAACATCACCAATCCGGCTCACACGTCCGGATGAGCTTCACACAGCATGCCTAAACCCGTACTCACGCTTCCGGGTGCTAACACAGTTAATTGCGGGGACGTACACGTCAACCCGTCGGAGAGCTCCCTTCCTCCACCCGTTGGTGGAGAGGGGCTTCCATGCAAATATGGAAACTGATGGCTTCACCTGCCCAAGTAGAAATTTCGTTACCCTTGACGCGTGTTTGACGGGGCCGCAACCGCGCTCATTGCCCGAGGCTCCACGTCTAGCATCCGTAGTGGTTGTCCGTGCCCGAATCCGACCACCGTGGGAGAGTTGAAAGCTCCGAATGATTTTTCTCTTCCATGGCCGAGCCTCTCCATGGCCGACCGTGCTCCAAGTAACGTCGAGGAAGTCGATCCCGACCTCCACAACTTCTGGCGGCGTCGGGGAAGCTGATCCCGATTGGCCTAGCTCCAAGGGGCGCTGGATGAGGAGCTCCCGACCGACCTAGCTGTAGGCGGCGCCGGGAGAGGAGCTCCCGGTCGACCTAGCTGTAGGCGGCGCCGGGAGAGGAGCTCCCGGCCGGCCTCGCTGTAGGCGGCGCCGGGAGAGGAGCTCCCGGCCGGCCTCGCTGTAGGCGGCGCCGGGAGAGGAGCTCCCGGCCGGCCTCGCTGTGCCCTAGGCGGTGGCGACGAAGAGAGAACAGAGAGAGAGAGAGAGAGAGAGCCGAGGTGGGGTGCTGCTCCAGGCGGCCGGAGAAAGAGAGGTAGGGGGCGGGGTCGGGTGCTGCTCCAGGCGGCCGGAGAAAGAGAGGTAGGGGGCGGGGTCGGGTGCTGCTCCAGGCGGCCAGAGAAAGGGATGCGGGGGCGGGGTCGGGTGCTGCTCCAGGTGGCCGGAGAAAGGGATGCGGGGGCGGGGTCGGGTGCTGCTCCAGGCGGCCGGAGAAAGGGATGCGGGGGCGGGGTCGGGTGCTGCTCCAGGCGGCCGGAGAAAGGGATGCGGGGGCGGGGTCGGGTGCTGCTCCAGGCGGCCGGAGAAAGGGATGCGGGGGCGGGGTCGGGTGCTACTGGTCGACGGGAGAGGGTGACACGCGGGGCGGCGGGGCTGCTGCCGCTCCATGGCCGAACCCTAGCTCTGCCCCTCAAAAATCCCGATCTCCTCCTCTGCTTCTCTTTTTCTTTTTTCTCCTCTATCTGTCCTGTCCCCCCCTGCCATTCCTCCTCCTTTTTTCTTTTTCATTTCTTTATTATATATAAAAACTTATATATATATAATATATATATAATATAATATAATATATATATAATATAATATATATTATAAGCCAAAGCAAATAAAATCTCCGCACGCACGCACGAGCACCCGCACGTCCTCGAACGGGGCTGCACCAAAACGTCGCTCATAACATGTCCCGAGCGCGCCATTTGGGGAGGATCCCGCTCGGCCGGATATGGAGTTGTACAAGACCTGTGCACATCCTGAGGAGGGGCGATTTTCTTCGTGAGAGTTTAGACTCAGGAGTTATGTTTGTGGTGGCCGCCGCCTTGACATCTGGCGACACCTCAGCTGTGGAGAGCGTGGACCCGGACATTCGGCGCCTGCTAGCCGAATATAGTGACATCATGCCTGAGGAACTTCCTGATGAGCTTCCCCCTATGAGGGATATCCAGCATGCAATTGATTTAGTCCCGGGGGCATCTTTGCCCAAACTACCCCACTATCGCCTAAACCCGACAGAGCATGTAGAATTGAAGCGACAGATCGACGATCTTCTTTGGAAGAACTTTATTCGGGAGAGCCCGTGTGCCGTTCCAGCCCGTCTTACCCCTAAGAAGGACGGGAGTTGGCGCATGTGTATCGATAGTCGGGCCATCAATAAGATCACAATGAAATATCATTTTCCGATTCCCCGCCTCGACGACCTCCTAGTTGCGATGGCTGGTGCCCAAATATTTTCAAAGATCGACCTGCGGAGTGGCTACCATCAAATCAGGGTACGAGAGGGTGACGAGTGGAAGACGACCTTCAAGACGAAGGATGGTCTATATGAGTGGTTGGTTATGCCGTTCGGACTGTCGAACGCGCCAAGCACATTCATGAGGGTGATGACGCAGATCCTACGGCCCTATATGGGGAAGTTCCGGGTGGTCTACTTTGACGACATACTGATCTTTAGCCAGGACCGCGCGGATCACCTGGACCCCATTCGACTGGTATTTGATCTCCTACGGAAGGAGCATTTGTACATCAATCTGAAGAAGTGCTCATTCTTGACATCCTCGATACAATTCCTAGGATACATCGTCTCTCAGTCCGGCATCTCCGTTGACCCCGAAAAGGTCAAATCTATTCGCGAGTGGCCCGTTCCGACCAATATCCACGAGGCCCAGAGCTTCCACGACCTCGCCACCTTTTACCGGAGGTTTGTTCAGGGGTTCAGTTCGATCATGGTCCCAATTACGAGCTTCCTCCGCAAGGGAGATTTCGCCTGGACTGCTGCAGCTACCAGAGCCTTTGAGAGCATCAAGCAAAGGCTAGCGACTGCCCCCGTACTGTGCCTTCCGGATTTTTCCAAGGCCATCGAGGTGGCTTGCGACGCGTCCGGGGTAGGCATTGGGGGAGTACTGAGTCAGGAGGGTCATCCAGTTGCTTACTTTAGTGAGAAACTGAATGACGCCCGACAGAAATACTCCAATTATGATCGAGAATTCTACGTTGTCGTACAGGCGCTCCGATATTGGCGCCACTATCTTGTACACAAGGAGTTTGTCCTGTACTCTGACCATCAAGCCCTGCGATACCTGGATTTGCAAAAGAAGTTAGGACACCGACACACGAAGTGGGTGGAGTTCATGCAGGAGTACCACTGCGTTCTCAAACACCGCGCTGGTGTTGAGAACAAGCCGGCCGATGCGTTGAGTCGCCCAGTCACCATCCTCCATACCATGGACGCGCGAGTTGAGGTTTTTTAGCGCGTTTGCCAGGACTACCCCGAGTGCCCTGATTTTGGCGGTATCTTCTCTGCCCCATCTAAGGACCCACCCGAGCCCCGCGAGGGCTTTATCATTTCTGAGGGCTACCTGTTTTTTGGGTCTCGCCTTTGTATACCGCAGACTTCTCTTCGGGATTTTCTCATCTGGGAGCTTCACGCGGGCGGAGCCGCGGGGCACTTTGGGCGGGACAAGACGATTGCGTTAGTTGAGGACCGCTTCTTTTGGTCTGGCCTGAAAAGGGACTTTACACGGGTCGTCCGACATTGCCGAACATGCCAGACAGCGAAGGGAACTCGACAGCCCACAGGCCTATACACTCCATTGCTTGTTCCTCACCGGCCCTGGGCAGACATTAGTCTAGATTTCGTACTTGGACTCCCCCGCACCCCGCGGAAGTTCGACTCGATCTTCGTTGTCGTGGACCGCTTCGAAGATGACCCACTTCATTCCTTGCCATAGGACGTACGACGCCCCCCACGTGACAGCCCTGTTTTTCAGGGAAGTATTCAAGTACCACGGGCTGCGCACTTCTATTGTCTCCGATCGCGACGTTCGCTTCACGAGTTATTTTTGGAAGACATTGTGGAAGAAGACCGGCACGACGCTGAAGTTATCCACCGCCTACCACCCACAGACGGATGGACAAACCGAAGTTGTCAACCGAAGCCTTGCGACCATGTTGCGTTGTCTAGTTCGGGATAGTCCAGCCACCTGGGATTCGGTCCTACCTATTGCGGAGTTTGTATTCAATAGTTCGGTCAATAGGACCACGGGTCTGAGTCCATTCCATGTCATATTAGGTTACGAGCCTAGGAAACGCATTGACCTAGTGAACGTCCCGTTAGGAGCTCGACCTAGTGAGTCCGCCGAGTCGTTCATCCAGCATATACACACACTACATGAGCCGGTTCAAAAGAAGATTGCGGCCAGTAATGAAAACTACAAGGCTCAGGCCGATCTGCACAGGAGAGAGCAAACATTTGACGTCGGGGAGCAAGTTATGATATGCCTTCGTCCTGAGAGGCCTCCCAGGGGGCTGCGAAAAAGTTAAGTGCTCGTCAGATGGGCCCCTATACAGTCACTCGACGGATTAGTACGAACGCGTATGAAGTTGACATACCACCCGCAATGCGGATTCACCGGGTGTTCAATGTAGAGGATCTGACCCCATATTATGAGCGAGTGTACGCGGATCCGTTATCTCTACCGGACCTTGAGCCCCAGCCTGACCCTCACCCTTCCAGTGCACCTACGCCAACCTTGCCCAGGCAGTCACAGACAATTGAGCACAGCTCAGAGGATCCCCCTCTACAGCCGACAGTTCCAGTGGCACCTCGCTCTGACGGAGATACATCGCTACGACAGCCGCCTACCATAGATACACTACAGATCGTTGGCCATGACTTCACGACGATGAGCGGATTGACGGTCCTGCGGTACTTGGTCCATTGGTCTGCCCGCCCGTCCTCTGACGACTCTTGGATTGCTATTAAGGAGCTCGAGAGACTCGCCCCGAACTTGCGCAGAGAGTACGATCATCTTCACTCACCGGAGATGAGCGCTTTCAAGTCGGGGGGAGTTGATGGCGATCGACGACACGCGCGCGTCTACTCCCGCAGGAGGCGGTGATCGACAGCCCGGCTGGGCGATCCGAGTCCGCGGATGCGTACGGAGGGTCTTTCCGAGCAAATTTGATTTATTAGTTTTTATATTTTTGATGTATTTAGCCCCCGTTGAGACCGAACATTTCTAGCCGTCCGATCGGGAGCCCTAATTTTGCTTTGACTTATTTCTTATTTAAGTGCTTGTTGGTGACCGGTTCATGGAGATCGAAGTTGCTTGTGCTGCAACTCACGATCTTCTCCTTCGGTGGATTCCGAAGAGCTGTGCCCCGCCCCGTCCGCGCCTGCTCCTTCCCGTCCAGTTCCGCCCCGCCCCGGCCAGTCCCGCCCCGTCCGCTCCGGCTCCTTCCCGTCCAGTTCCGCCACGCCCCGGCCAGTACCGCCCCGTCTCCGCCCAGCCTAGCCCTCCCTCTCGTCCACCTCTTTCAACCCTACACTGTCCCGTCCCGATCCTCCCCTCTCCTCCCACGCTTTCCCTTCCCAAGCCCGCACAGCCCACGCTCGGCCCAAACCTTGATCCGCCTACATAGATCCCGTTCTCTACATTCCCTAATAGCCCTAATCCACCCATCCCCTATCACCCGCAGCCCTCCGCGGATCCACCAACACACTGGAAGTACCCCGCCCACGACACTTCATCCCGAGGCCGAGCCGCCGCATGCACGAGCTAATCAAGGTATATGACATTTTATTTCTCTCCTTTGGATGCTAGGTTTTGAACTATTGCTATGGTTTGGTTGTGGAATCATTATATGCTATTGTATTGAGATGTTGTTCGACTTGTTGGATCCCTACCGGCGCGCTTAATTTGACTCGCGCCTCGTTCGTTGGCAAATTATAAAAGGCTCCTACGTTATTAGTTGCTCCAAATTGTGGTTGTCGTGTTCTTAGCCTTTTGTTGAAATTTTATCACTGGCTAGTTGATCTATTTTGGTTGCTCTCATGTTTGCACGTGCACGATCCATTGACCTCATACACCCTAGTTCGCATTGTTAGAGTCATGTTAAATTTTTGTCGGTCTGCCACTGCATCACTAACCAAAACCACTCTCTTTGTCACCGAAAATTCGGGGAATTGCAGCGTAAAGCGACCGACCCCCGTTTTCAGATCGTCATCGGAGGGTTGTTCCTCCTCCTCCGGCGCGCTCGAGCAGGAAACATGGAGCGTCGGTGGGTTCCTCCGGCAGAAGAAGAGCGATTTCCCGCTGGCGGCAAACCTACTGAGAGCATCAAGGGGGATAAACAAATTTTTTTAATTTCTTCCCCATCCGAATTAAGCGACTGCCATAAAAAGAAGTACGGCGGGAAACTTTTTTTATTTTTCTTCCTCGATCGAGCGATGCGAGCAGCGGAAAACTGGAGAACGACGGGGAAGAACTTTTCGACCTGAGCGGCGAACGACAGGAAGCAAAAGTGATGTAGGGGTAGGCTAGTGATGCTCGGAAGCTAGGACTCTACGTGCACGTGTGAGGGAATATGCGAATGCAATGCTACATGCAATGAGCAGTCGGAAAACAATGACTAATAATGTAAGCAATGAAAGTCAGCAGCACCACGCAGTTAATTGAAATAAAAAAAAGACAGTTAAATAACTTTGGCAATTTGGCAACGGCTTCCTCCGCACGGAGGGCCTGAGCAAGCGACGGCGACTAATTCCACAATAATTATTAGCGTATAAAACAACAACTACCAAACTAGGATCACAACACAAATATAGATAAACGACCAAGTGCCAATGTCAAGTACAAACATAATACCATGAAATACTCACGACGCAGTGGGCTGATCCGAGGCGATGGAGGATTTGACGAGCCGGATGCAAAACGAGCGATCGGAAGTGCAATCGGAGGCGACGCGGCGATGGCGGTGGCTGCCTTCGGCGAAAAGAGGCGGTGGCGGATGGTAAACGGCGGATCCGGCCACAAATGAGTAGATCCGGGCCGGGGGAAAATAGATCCGATGATTTGGAGCGGATCCGAACAAAAATGGAAGGTTTGGGTGGAGGGGATAACAGATCGGAGTGTCGGTGGATAGATCCGTTAATTTTAGGACGGATCCGGGCTATGGGAGTGAGAATACGGAAGTGGAGAGTAGATCGGGGAAAGGTAGTGCTAGATCAATTAGATATAGGGTTTTCGGAGTGTTGAGGAGTGGATCCACGAAGGGGAAGAGAGAGGAGTGGCCGGTTAGGGTGGAGGCTCCTCTAGGGTGGCTGGTTTTGGTGAGAAGAGGTGGCGGCTTGGCTGGGCTGCTGTAGGGAGAGGCCGGCTGGTACAGGATGGAGACAGGGGTGGTGGAGTGTGCTGGTTGGTCGGCCGGTGCAGGGGAAAACAGTGGGCTGGGCTGTGGTTTGAACAGGGGCTGCCGGCTGCTGTTTTCACAGCAGGCCGGCAGATTTCAGGGGTGGTTTTGGGGCCTCCGGCGGTGGAAAAAAGGGGGAAATGGCTGGAAAACGAAGGAGGGGGATAGGGGTTACCTTGGGGATGAAGAAAACCACCTAGGAGTCGTCACCTAGGGCTCCACGGCGTCGGCACCGGGGAAGGATCGCAGGAATCCGAAAATGAATTCTCCAAATTCTGCAATGCCCCCAAATCAGCCCCCTAGCATCCTATTTATAAGAAAACACAAACTAGGGCATCCCCATCAACGGCTATGATTGGCCGGTGGGTTAGCCCTTAAAATACATCCAAATAAACTCAAAAAAATATAAAGTAATATAGCATTTTGACTCGCGGCGACGCTCCGGACGCAATCGCGGAGCCCGATCGTCGATCCGGGCACGCCATATATGGAAAGTTGCCAAATCAGCCCTGAACGGGCCCAAAACGTGTACTCGTCTCTGCTCCGCATCAATCTCCCCGACTTGAAAGAATTCATCTCCCGATGAATAGGGATCAAAATTCTCTCGCTGCATGCCGGGTAAAACTCGAAGAAGTCCACCTGAGGTCGCCCAAGTGTCGTCGCTGGAAAGTGTCCTCGCCAATCAACTCCCCCTGACCGAAAAGATGTCATCTCCGGTGAATGGAGACGGACGTGCTGAAGTCGAAGTCCATGGGCGAATCGATCAAACTCTGCTGCAAGTACCCAAGAGTCACCAACGTCTGTAGTGGGAATGCACTGGTGGAGTCTGGTCTCCATGAAGCTCTCAACGGTCAACTCACGAGTGGCGGATCCCGGTGCGATCAGTGGTGCCTGCGGTGAAACCAAAGAAGACGAGTCCCCGGGTGGGTGGAGGCCAACAATGGGTGAGGACGTATGAGGATGATATGGTAACGACCGTGGGGGTGGGGGTGCCTGGGCATCTCCACTGCTCGGGTCCACATACTCATGAGGCTCATAGTATGGAGTCAGGTCCTCAACATTAAACACGTGGTGAATTCCCATACTGGCCGGGATGTCAAGTCGGTAGGCGTTGGTCCCAATACGACTAATAATGGAATATGGACCTATTCGCCTCGCGCTTAACTTCTTGGCAGGCCCCGAAGGGAGCCTCTCGGGGCGGACTCGCACCATTACCTTCTCGCCTACGTTAAATATCTGCTCTCGCTTTCGCTTATCTGCATGTGCTTTATAATTATCATTGCTTGTTAATATTCGTCGGCGGACCGACTCATGCAAATCATGCAAATGTTGTGCAAATGACTCAGCAGACTCATGCAGGTAATGCAAATGATGCAAAGACAACATGACAGACACAGTACACTCCTTATAGGAAAATCCAATAATTCCTGAGATGTCTCTCAAATGTGGTGGCCTATCAGGAGGTTCTTTCGGTGGAGTATAGACAAACTCATCCTGTGTGTGACGAGCGCTCAGATGACCGTGAGAGACAACTATACTCAAATACGTGCTCGTAAAGAGCCAAATGTGTCTCGGGAAACGTAGCGTATCAGGGGGGTCCCCAGGAGGTGTGTAAGAAAAGTCATCATGAAGGAGACGACCACCTGAGTGAAAATCGTGTGCACTGACTAGAAGTCGTGACTCTAAAATATGGTGAGCGTCCCAGACAAGAAAGAACTCATCGGGTGGCTCAGCGGGTGGCGTGTCCCAAAACTCATCCAGAGTGTGAGGCATCATAAGATAGGTCCTCCCAATATGAGTATACTCAAGTGGACTCAAGGTAGGCCCTACATATGTCATGCTCCACTCAAGGTCCCTTTTCATTGGCAAGGTCAGAAATGATAATGAAAGAGGCGTCATACCTGAGTGGCTCACCTGAGTCTCAACCTTACCAAGATGTGGCGGATCATCAGGAGGCTCAACAGGGGGCTCGTCACTAAGGTCAAGGTCCTCCATGTGAGTACCATCGTAAGTGGTCGTGTTCCCTTGAATGAGTGGCATAGTCACTGTGAGATCAACATCAAGCTCTGGGCTCTCGGTCGTGATGTGACTCGGGGCAATGACAACGGGAGAGCAACATAGACCTACACTCAAGAATGGGTCTGTGGGTGTAATGTCAAGAATTGGGTCTACGGTGAGGGTGTTAACTAACCCGGTACATGACAAAAGAAGAGATGTGGGTGAGAGACACAAGTCACACAATACTGCAGACTCAATAGGTCGCTCAGGCTCACTCTCACTCAGGGTCGCGGGAGACGGGTCAGAGACAAGAGATAGGTCACTCACTGGGATAAGCATCTCGCTGGGGTGAGAGCAATCCGTATCAGGTACCACTTCCGTCGTGGGTAACAGAACAGTGGTAGGCGTCATGGTGACCTCAATATGAGGACTCGTACTGCGGAGGCCAAGGTGAGGGTCCAACCGACCAGCTCTGGCGGATCTCAAAGACTGTTCGTAGTGAAGGGCAAGCTGATACGTCTGCTCCAGGGACTTCGAGCTATGATAACCCACCTTAGTACGGATGTCAGATCGAAGCCCAGACCGAAATCTGCAAGTGGTCATGGCTGAATCCTCTCGGATATCGCTCCTCACAACTAACTCATCAAAACAATCCCTGTAATTAGCGACAGACATGGATTTTTGCTGAAGGAAAAATAATTGGTCGAGCAAGCGACTCCGATATGATGAAGGCAGGTACCTCTGACACAATGTACGCTTCATGTCCACCCAACTAGTGATGCGACAAAGACGGTTTCGCTCGCGGGTCCTCTCAACGCTAGCCCAATATGCTCTCGCCTGATCTAAAAGTTTAAGTTTCGCAAACTTAACGCGACGCTCACCGAATAACTCAAAATAATCAAGATAATACTCAATGTCCACAAGCCAATAACTGAAAGATTCGGGACTCGATGTGCCGTCAAAGGAAGGGGAAACTGTACGAAACTGACTCTCAAGATTTCTCTCAAAGTGACGATCCTCATAATAGTCATCCCTAAGGTAATCGAGTCGCGTCGAAGGATCAACACGATCCGCTCGCGTGTAAGGATATGAACGACGACAATCATCATACTGATCGTCTTTGGCATAGTGAGGTTGTGTCGGTGGGTCGACACGATCTCGAGAAGTGGTGTGCCGCAGACGATAATAATCATCATGATAACGTGAGGATTTCTCTGAAGTCGCTCTATGAGATTGGGTATAGGCAGACTCAGAATGCCTCAAGAGAGGAGAGGAACGACAACGATAATTAGTCATGGATGAAGCTAAAGACTCTATATGACCTACCACTACAAAACATGCAAATAGCCTAACCTGGCTCTGATACCAAATGATGTAGGGGTAGGCTAGTGATGCTCGGAAGCTAGGACTCTACGTGCACGTGTGAGGGAATATGCGAATGCAATGCTACATGCAATGAGCAGTCGGAAAACAATGACTAATAATGTAAGCAATGAAAGTCAGCAGCACCACGCAGTTAATTGAAATAAAAAAAAGGCAGTTAAATAACTTTGGCAATTTGGCAACGGCTTCCTCCGCACGGAGGGCCTGAGCAAGCGACGGCGACTAATTCCACAATAATTATTAGCGTATAAAACAACAACTACCAAACTAGGATCACAACACAAATATAGATAAACGACCAAGTGCCAATGTCAAGTACAAACATAATACCATGAAATACTCACGACGCAGTGGGCTGATCCGAGGCGATGGAGGATTTGACGAGCCGGATGCAAAACGAGCGATCGGAAGTGCAATCGGAGGCGACGCGGCGATGGCGGTGGCTGCCTTCGGCGAAAAGAGGCGGTGGCGGATGGTAAACGGCGGATCCGGCCACAAATGAGTAGATCCGGGCCGGGGGAAAATAGATCCGATGATTTGGAGCGGATCCGAACAAAAATGGAAGGTTTGGGTGGAGGGGATAACAGATCGGAGTGTCGGTGGATAGATCCGCTAATTTTAGGACGGATCCGGGCTATGGGAGTGAGAATACGGAAGTGGAGAGTAGATCGGGGAAAGGTAGTGCTAGATCAATTAGATCTAGGGTTTTCGGAGTGTTGGGGAGTGGATCCACGAAGGGGAAGAGAGAGGAGTGGCCGGTTAGGGTGGAGGCTCCTCTAGGGTGGCTGGTTTTGGTGAGAAGAGGTGGCGGCTTGGCTGGGCTGCTGTAGGGAGAGGCCGGCTGGTACAGGATGGAGACAGGGGTGGTGGAGTGTGCTGGTTGGTCGGCCGGTGCAGGGGAAAACAGTGGGCTGGGCTGGGGTTTGAACAGGTGCTGCCGGCTGCTGTTTTCACAGCAGGCCGGCAGATTTCGGGGGTGGTTTTGGGGCCTCCGACGGTGGAAAAAAGGGGGAAATGGCTGGAAAACGAAGGAGGGGGATAGGGGTTACCTTGGGGATGAAGAAAACCACCTAGGAGTCGTCACCTAGGGCTCCACGGCGTCGGCACCGGGGAAGGATCGCAGGAATCCGAAAATGAATTCTCCAAATTCTGCAATGCCCCCAAATCAGCCCCCTAGCATCCTATTTATAAGAAAACACAAACTAGGGCATCCCCATCAACGACTATGATTGGCCGGTGGGTTAGCCCTTAAAATACATCCAAATAAACTCAAAAAAATATAAAGTAATATAGCGTTTTGACTCGCGGCGACGCTCCGGACGCAATCGCGGAGCCCGATCGTCGATCCGGGCACGCCATATATGGAAAGTTGCCAAATCAGCCCTGAACGGGCCCAAAACGTGTCCTCGTCTCTGCTCCGCATCAAAAAGTATGGCGAAACAGGTGGCGAGAATAAAGGCGACGACGTGCTTTTCCTTTCTCCTATCGAGCGCTGGAGGGATTTTCCTAGGTCCAGATCGCAGTATGACCTTGCAAAAAAGAAAGAGTCGACGGGATCTTTTCCCTGTTCCGATAAAAACAACGGCGGCCACAAATTTTCCGCGAAGAAATTTTCCCTCTAGCGGCGGGGTTAATTGATTCCGAGATCCTCCTTTTTTCGATTGCAGCAACAACGAGATTGCTTAGAAATAGAAATGGGAAAACACCGGCGATGAGGATTCGAGCGGCTAGGGCTAAACTTCGAGAATGTTAGGTCGCTCGAAGCATCCCGGGTGGTGGTTAAAGTGGAACTACCTCCCTGTTTTCCCCAGCTTGGGTTTTATAGGCAAACACTAGGTTTAATATGGATATCGGATATCCCGGTATCCGAACCAGACACGTTAAGCCTCCAAACCCGTTATGTACCAAAATAAACTAATTTAATTGAATAAAATAATCGTTAGCTATTTTATTCCGTTTATTACAGTGCATTACACATGTAATAATCCAGCGTCTTTGGTATTTTCATGGCTATGGACTTAAAAGTTGTGCTTTAATCTTGGCTTTTGATCGTGGATCTTGAATTTCTGGGCGTTGCTTAGATCAAGCCTGCTTTAACAATTGGCGCTTTATAAACCCTCTGTTAAGGGTCTTCAATCCTGATCGTTGAACATCGAGTTAATACAGACACTTGTAATTCTGATGACTGTTGGATCCCAATTCTATTATTTGGAATGTTGAATTTGTTCTTCTTTCTGGTTGGCAATCATGAAGTCTAGAACTCACTCTCGTTTCACTTAGATGCTGGGGATATGGCCGTATACAAGCCAGACACGTATAGCCTTGACATATTAAACTGGATTGTCAGTCTATCAACCAATTGTTGAACGAATTAAAGGTTCTCTCCTAAACTAATGATACTTGGATGTGTCTAAAAGGTGTGATTTGTTACAAGATGATAACACGTGGACGGTATGATCTAATCGATCATATAAAAGCCATCTTAGATTATTGCTTGTTGTATAAAACCCAATTTGAAGACTTAGGCTGCGTTTGGAAGAACTTATTTTCACCGGTCAAGCGGTCATGACCGCATGAACTGGGACTTATTTAAGTCCGGATTCATGCGGTCATGACCGCTTGACCGGTGAAAATAAGTCCCCTCAAACGGAGCCTTAATAACACAAGTTCCTGGGCTTAGCCCTGGATTCTTAACAAGTATGTTCGTTTCGGGCCTTAAACCTAAAATTCGTCATATGTTTTAACCCAACAACCAACAGAGCTACACGATGCATATTCTCTAAACCGTACGTGCCAAGACTAGTCAAATGATTCTAACAAACAAAACACATTCACATAAACCCAATTAAACTCCTAATCCTCCATAGAATCTCACACCTATTAATTCTACTAAATTACCAATCCGACATCTAATCCCCACCAAAATTCAAATTCACCGAGAAAAAGGCATTTGTTATAATTATAATGAAAATTTACCTATTGCCATAAATGCAAAGGACAAGGTACGTTCATGTGTTTTCAAGAAACTGATGATAAAGGGGATATCTCACCCCTCCTTCTCCGTGCTCCCGATGCAGGCCCAGAACCCGATCAATATCCACAAAATACAGGAGTCTATTTACAAACTCTTTCCGGGAAAAACCTGCATATTGCCTACAACTTACAACTTTTATTAACAATCAACCCTTAGAAACTTCGATAGATAGCAATATCTCCCATAGTTTTATTGCTACTCGAATGATTGCTTTTCTTAAACTGCCCAGATTAGCAATTAAACAATTCCCAGTCTAGATGGGTAATTTTACCTTAGTACCCTGTCAAGGAAAATGTGTAGACATTAATCTCCTCATACAAACATAATCTTTTCTCCTTACACTTATGTTTTTGATTTACAAGGCGCTGGCGTAGTTTTGGGAGTACAGTGGCTCGGATCTTGAGGACCCGTGACCACAGATTACTCAAACCTTCCTTTGTGCCATTCTGATACTCATGGTTCGGTCACGTTTTATGGTCATAATAATGACCCAATAGATTTGGTTTCATCAACGCAAATGTCACGCTTACTATATTTAAACCCCACAACTTGATGTTTTCTGTTAACAATTGAGGCATCACCACCCAAATATCTTAATCCATTTGCATCACCTCAATTTTTCTGTTACCGTCAGAATTTTGAACCTTATTGGGACAATTTGAGCAATTGTTTGGGGTTCAATTATCATTTCCACTGAATAGATCGATAGATCATTAAATTCCTCTAATTCCCAATTTATCATTGACTAATGTCAGACCATACTGCTAGGCCCTCTACCGACACTTTCAAAAAAACGAAATCGAAAAAATGTTAATTGAAATGCTTAAAGACAGTCAAATTTTACCCAGTACCTCTAGCTTTAGTTCACCCGCAATACTCATTAAAAAGAAAGATGGTACTTGACGCTTCTTTGTAAATTACAGTGCGCTAATTTAAATCACAATTTAAGAGGCTTTTCCCATTCCAACTGTCGATGAGCACTTGGATGAGTTATGTCACGCTCGTATATTCACAAAATTGGATCTACGAGCCGGTTATCATCTGATTCGAATGGCGGAAACCGATATATGTAAAAACACATTTATATGCATAATGGACATTACAAATTTCGTGTTATGCCATTTGGTTTTACTAATACACCCTCAACTTTCTAATTGCTTATTGTTAGAGAATACTAGAAAAAATAATGTATTGGCCCATTAACTTTGCCCATGTAGGATTTTGTGTTTAGTCCCACATTATTTGTATAGCTAGATCTTACTCTCCTCTCTCCTATATATTTGTACTCATACTTGTTGTTTTGGTATTCAAGAAATATATACAAGGTTTGGATCTTTCTCTCCATGGTATCAGAGGCAAACGGTCCGGTCTGTTTTCTCTCTAACCGCCCAACCCTCCTGTTAACCGGGCGACCTGTTTTACTGCTTAACCGCACTGTTTTGCGGCTTCCTTCTTTTCTAACCGCCTTCTTCTTCTCTCCAGTGGATCCACCTCTTTTTCTTCTACACTATTTTATAGCCTTCATCTATATGGCTCGTGGACCACACTCCGGTGCGGTTAGATTTTCTTAACCGCCACGGGCTTCTCTCTACCCGCTGCGGCTCCCCATTTCCCGTGGTTAGATCTAACCGTCTGGCCTCAAGTTCTACTCGCTGCGACCACCCTTCACTTCTTGTCGCACGACCTCTTCTCGGTCTTATCGTTGCGGCCTCTTTCCTTGCTCTGCGGTCTCCTTGTCGCAAAGAATCTTATTGCTCTTGTCGCTAGTTCTTTCCCGCTGCGACCTGTCTCTGGCCTCAAGTTCTCTCCTTCTCGCGCGGTCTCCTTCTTATTGCAAGGAGTTCTTTCTTGCCTTGGCGCTCTTCTCTTGCCGTTTGCGTTGTTGCTTCCTGTTTCTCGGCTCGACTTGGCTGTTCCCGCGGATTGCTTCTACCGATCTTGTTGCGTGTTGCTTCTAATCGCACGGTCTGATTCCTGTTCGCCGTTTTTGATCTTGGTGCGGTCTGCCTCTAACCGTCGCGGCTTGTTTATATCCGCTGCTGGTTCTCTTCTATCCGCTGGTCGTGACCTTTCGTGCCGCTGGTGCGTTTCCACCGTGACCGCTGAAGACTGTTTCTTACTGATCTTATTGTGGTTTGCTCACCGGAGGTGGTGTGAATGGTGGTGGAGGATAGAGACTTAATCGCGGCTGCCTAAGCGATGTTGCTCGTTAGAGGAGAGAGCTACCAGGATCTCACAACAAGGGGACAAGAACTAGACTTCATTCATTTATAACTTAATACAAGACTAAGGGTCTATTTATTGGACCTCCGGTGGCACACCCGAAAATACACTACTTGACTTGATTCGATTCAACACAACACGGCACATAAGGTGACTTGAATACATATATACTAATAACATAGATAACCAGCGGATGAGTCGTAATAGATCCGTAACATATTGTTTTTGATACATTACCTAGAGCACTTCTAACAGAGGAAGATGAGATACCTCAGTCTAAATTAGCAATTTTAATACTACCAATTTCTTCCTTATTGGATACATTACAACCGTATTATTTACTAGATCCATTTTTACAACAGTTACATAAGGATCTATTAACTAACCACGCAACACACCCTAACTGGAACATGAAGGGTGATTACATATTCTATAAGCAAAAACCTTTCATACCACAGTCTTCAATCATCAAACAAAAATGATTCACAACTATTAGAAAAGCCCATGTAAAAAGGCCCATTTAATGACCTATTTTTCTTCCTCCTTCTTTAGTCCCACATCATGTATAGGATTTATTCTTCTCTCTTCTCTCCTATATATTTGTATTCTCTCCTTGTATTTACATACGGAAATAATACATACAAGCTTTGAGCTCTTTCAACATGGTATCAGAGCCAGGTTCCATCTAGACGCGGACTGCCCCTTCTCTGTCCGCTCGGTCTCCTGCGGACTGCCCCCTCTCTGTCCGCCCGGTCTCCTGCGGACTGCCCCTGCTTCTGTCCGCCCGGACTCGTGCGGACTGCTTTCTGCATCCGCTCCGGTCTCGTGCGGACTGCCCTTCTGCTTCCGCTCCTCTTCTCTCCCTCCGTGGTTCCACCCTCCCCAGGCTTCTTATAGCCATCTTCTGCTCTGACTCGTGGGGCCCACCTCTCTCCCTCCGCTCCGGACGATCTTCCTGTCCGCTGCGGGCTCTGCTTGTATCCGCTCGAGCCTCCTTGCTCGCGGACTGCTCCCTCTTGTCCGCTGCGGGCTCCTCTTGTATCCGCTCGAGCCTCTTTGCTCGCGGACTGCTCCCTCTTGTCCGCTGCGGGCTCCGCTTGTATCCGCTCGAGCCTCTTTGCTCGCGGACTGCTCCCTTTAGCTTTTCTCTCTCGCTCGCTGCGAGCTCTGCTTGTATCCGCTCGAGCCTCCTTGCTCGCGGACTGCTCCCTCTAGCTCGCTCCTTCTTTGTCCGCTCGAGCCTCTGCTCGCGGACTCTCTCTCCGCCTTCCCTTGCGGACTGCCTCTGTCCGCTGCGGGCTCTGCTTGTGTCCGCTGCTGCGCCCTGCCCCCCGTTCGCCGCGGCCTCTGTCGCGGACTGCCCCAGTTCGCCGCAACATCTGACGCGGACTGCTCCTGTTCGCCGCGGCCTCTCTCTACTCGCCGCGGCCTCCAGTCCGCCGCGACCTCCAGTCCGCCGCGACCTCCAGCCGCCGAGACAGCCAGACCGCTGCGGGTTGTTCTCTCCGAGCCCTGCTGCTCTTCCGTCGCCATGTCCTCCAGCGACTCCACTACCGCTCAACCCCCTGCCAGCCACGTAGCTCCTCTCGAACTCCGGGATGAGCTTCGGATTACTACTATTTCTCTCTCTGGCAAGGCTAATTTCATTCCCTGGGTCCACTCTGTCCGCCGGGTCTTACAGGCCAAGGGCCTTGCCCGTCACCTTACCCAGGGACCACCAACTCCGTCTACTGATGATTGGCTCCGCAATGACGGCCGTGTCCAGACCTGGATCCTAAACTCGGTCGAGGGTGAGCCGTACCAGATGATCATGTATCATGAGACTGCTAAAGCCATGTGGGATGAACTTCATTCGCTGTACTCCGGCAAGGACAGCCTTCAACACCTTTTCGACATCCTCACTGATCTTCAAGCCTTGGATGTTGGCAAAGCACTAGACATGACCTCCTTCGTGGCCCGCGCTAAAACTCTCACGGAAGCCTGGATTCAGCACCAGCCCGCGACTACTGATCTCGCTGCCCAACGTGCCCAGAAGGAGGCTGTTTGTATTGCTATGATTATGGCTCGCGTCCCGCCACACCTACATAGTATTCGAGCTCAGGTTCTGGCTTCACCCGCTACCCCTTCTTTCTCTGATGTCTGCTCGATGTTACTTCGCGTACCACCTCCTCCGGAGGCTCCTGCACCACCCTCGCCGGCTCTTCTTCAGCAGGCCCTTCCTCCTTTACTCCCACAACCCTCCTTTCCTCGGGGTGGTCGTACGGGCTCCCGTGGGCGGGGCCGTGGCGGCCGCGGACGGCCCAAGTGCACCTACTGCGGCCGGGATGGCCATACTGAAGCCGTTTGTCACAAGAAACATGGCTACCCCCCTCGCCCGCCTACTGCTGCTGTTACCGATAGCTCACCTCCGCCTGGTACGGATCTTGAGGCTCTTCGCCTACAGCTGCAACAACTCCAGGGGTTCCTCAACCCCCCTTCTGCATCCCTTTCCTCCGTTTCCTCGACTGATTGGCACTGTCGGCTTGGGCATGCCCCTCTACCTATCCTCCAGAAGGCGCTTCCAGACATTTCTCTTCCTGCTTTTCAATGTGATTCTTGTATTATTGGCAAACAGCCTCGCTCATCTTTTCCAGCTAATTGTACTAGGAGCTCAGCTCCCTTTGATTTAATACATTCTGATATTTGGGGCCCCTATAAAGTTCCTAGCATTTCTGGTTATCGTTATTTTATAACCTTTATTGATGATTACTCTCGTACTACTTGGTTGTATCTCCTGCATGATCGCTCTGAGCTTCCGCGTGTCTTTCAGGCGTTTGTGTTAGAGACTCGTACGCAATTCTCTACCACCATTAAAACTTTCCGCTCTGATAATGCTCGGGAATACACTAGCCACGAGTTTGCCACTCTCTGCGCAAACTTCGGTATTGTTCACCAGACCTCTTGTCCCTACACCCCTCAACAAAACGGGGTCGCTGAACGCAAGAACCGCCACTTGCTCGATGTGGCTCGCTCTCTCATGCTTCACATGCATGTTCCCAAAGTCTTCTGGAACTTTGCGGTGTCCACTGCATGTTTTCTTATCAACCGTCTCCCCTCTCCCGTTCTCCACAACGCTACCCCCTTTAGCCTTCTTTTTCCCTCCACACCCGCCTTCCCCCTCACCCCCCGGGTTTTCGGCTGTACCTGCTTTGTCCATAAACTGGGCCCCACTCTTGACAAACTGGATCCCCGTGCGGCCAAACACATGTTTGTCGGCTACTCACGTACCCAAAAGGGCTATGTTTGCTACTCCCCGCTCACCCGGAAGGTCTCTGTTTCGGCTGATGTTACTTTCCGGGAGGACCAACCCTTCTTCCCTCCTCCTTTGCCACCACTTCTACCACCACCTCCTCCCACACCCTCCCTTCCCCGGCCGGTGATCCACGTCCACTCACCGACCACCATCCCTCCGCCTCCTGCCACCATTGACCCTCCTCGACCCCCGGTTATTCGGGTCTATGCTCGTCGCCCTCCTCCTCCCGTTGCTCCTCTGCAGTCGGCTTCGACCTCGGCTTCTCCGTGTTCTGCTGCTCCGGTGTCGGCCTCTACCGCTCATCCAATGGCGGACTATGTTTCTCTCCACCGCCTCTCTCCGCCTCTACAGGCCTTGGCTACTTCGCTCTCCTCGGTCTCTATTCCTACTTCTGTCCAGGACGCTCTTCAACATCCGGGGTGGCGTGCGGCCATGGAAGAAGAGATGGCTGCTCTTTGGGCCAACCAGACTTGGACCCTGGTGCCCCTTCCTCCCGGCCAGAAACCCGTTGGGTGCAAATGGGTTTTCGTCATTAAACATGCTCCTGATGGGACCATTGATCGCCTCAAAGCTCGGTTGGTTGCTCGTGGCTTCACCCAGCAACCAGGGCTGGACTATGACGAGACCTTCTCTCCGGTCGCTAAGCTTAACACGGTCCGCATTCTCCTCTCTGTGGCTGTCCATCGCCAGTGGCCCTTGTTTCAACTCGACGTCAAGAACGCTTTCCTGAACGGCGACCTTCAGGAAACGGTTTACATGCAACAACCTCCCGGGTTTGAGACCACGGGGGAGTCACGGGTTTGTCATCTTCTCAAATCTCTATATGGTCTCAAACAATCCCCTCGGGCATGGTTCGACAAGTTCAGCAAAGCTCTCCGGGATGTTGGCTTCACTCGCAGCTCGGCTGACTTCTCATTGTTTACTCGTCACCAGGCCACTGGTACGGTTCTCCTGTTGGTATATGTCGACGACATCATTATTACTGGCAGTGACTTGGACGGCATACAGGCCGTTAAGCTACATCTGAGCTCCGTCTTCCAAACTAAAGATCTGGGTCCTCTTCGGTACTTCCTCGGTCTGGAAGTGGCCAGACGGTCAGATGGATTGGTTCTCTCTCAGCGCAAATATTGCCTGGATCTCCTTCATGATGCAGGCTACTCTGGTTGCAAACCTATTAACACTCCCATGGATGCAAATCACAAAATATGTGCTCAGGGCTCAGATTCTGATTCGCTTCTACCAAATCCAGAATATTACCGTCGTCTAGTTGGGAAGCTCATCTACTTAACAGTTACAAGACCTGATATATCTTTCGCTATGGGACTTGTGAGTCGCTATATGCACTCTCCTCGAAGCTCTCATCTCCAGGCTGTGGAACGCATTCTCAGATATCTTAAGACAGCTCCTGGCCAAGGACTTGTCTACAAAACATCATCCTCCAGTCCTACACTAGTGGCATACTCTGATGCCGACTACGCTGTCTCCCTCGACGATCGACGATCTACTAGCGGGTTTTGTACCTATTTTGGAGGACATCTGATTACTTGGCGAAGCAAGAAACAAGCAGTGGTTGCTCGATCCTCAGCAGAAGCAGAATATCGGGCAATGACTGCTGTGGTCTCTGAACTCACATGGATTGAGAGTCTCCTTACCGACCTTGGAGTTAAACTACCTTCACCAGCTCTCCTCCTTTGTGACAGTCAAGCTGCCATACATATTGCCAAAAACCCGGTCTTCCATGAAAGAACGAAGCATATTGAGGTAGATTGTCATTTCATCCGAGAGAAAGTCCACATGAAGAAGATCGAGCTCAAGCACGTTCCGGGTACTGAACAGGTTGCTGACATCCTCACCAAAGCTCTTCCTAGTACCCTCTTCTATCAGTGCCTATCCAAGCTTGGATCATACGACTTGTACGCTCCAGCTTGCGGGGGAGTATTAGAAAAGCCCATGTAAAAAGGCCCATTTGATGACCTATTTTTCTTCCTCCTTCTTTAGTCCCACATCATGTATAGGATTTATTCTTCTCTCTTCTCTCCTATATATTTGTATTCTCTCCTTGTATTTACATACGGAAATAATACATACAAGCTTTGAGCTCTTTCAACAACAACCACACATAACAGTTATTATGGAGGACATGCGGGCATCAACAATAGATTACACAGATTACGAGACCAGTTCCATTGGTTTCAAATGAGAAGAAGTCACTGCATATATAAATCAATGTGATTTATGTCAAAAAACCAAACCACTTGATCATGCACCGTTTGACCTTTTGCAACCCCTACCCATCCCCCCAAGTTATGGGCATATTTAACTATGGATTTTATAAAACATTTGCCTACTTTTAACAATTTCTCCATAATTATGGTCATCGTAGATATGTTCTCAAAAGTAGCACATTTTGCTGCTCTTAAACCACCAATAGATGGCTCAAAAACTGTTGTCCTATTCTGAGATACCATGGGTAAACTACATGGTGTATCAGAATCCATAATTTTGGATTGAGATCATATTTTTCTCAGTAATTTATGGACCGACCTTTTTGAATTACAAGGAACAACATTACGTTATAATTCGACTTATCACCCGTAAACTGATGGGTAAATCGAACGCATAAATCGATGCTTAGAGAAGTATCTTTGAAAGGGTCATATTATCTAAACTTAGCTGAATTTCATTTCATTACCACATTTAACTCCTCAATCGGCATGACTCTATTTAATGTCATGTTCGGTTGATTCCCTCCTGGGATACTATCTTACTGTGTAGGTAATTCAACTAATGAATCTGTGGACTTGACGCTTCAAACTAGAACGAAGTCATTCACCAACTACATCAAAATCTTCATAAAACTCAACAAAAAATGAAGCATCAAGGCGTCTGACATGACCCTACAAACTAGAGATGAAGTCACTCACCAACTAAGTCAAAATCCTCATAAATTTCAACAAAAAATGAAGAAACAAGCCGACTGACATGACGCTACAAACTAGAGACGAAGTCATTCACCAACTACGCCAAAATCTTCATAAATCTCAACAAAAAATGATGCAGCAAGACGACATATATAAGGACCTAAAATTGCAATTACACGATTGGGTGTTACTCAAACTACATCCATATCAACAACTAACACTAACACGAGTGGCATTTAGAAAGTTATCCTTGAAATACTATGGGCCTTTTCAGGTAATAGATATCATCGGCAAGACAGGCAGACAGCTTACCGTCCCAGTCTCCCGAAGATATCAACAATTCATGCCGTGTTTCATATCTCCTTACTCAAACCCTACAAAGGAAATCAACACAAACAAATAACAGTTCTACCTATACAAAGTTTCAACAATGTTCCAATTCTCGAAGTCTTAGCCGTCATCAGCAAACACCAAATCTTTCGGAATGGCCTGATTATTACACAAGGATTGGTACAATGGAATGATCTACCTTCCGATGATAGCACATGGGAAGACTTGGATCCGATCACTGAGCAGTAAATAAACAATCCTACAACAGTAAAACGTCAAGCAAATAACATCAACGTCGACTGGACTGAAGAAATATCGCCGCGGACACTTAGAAAAAATGCACTCGAATGGAAAATTTACTACCGCTGGAGAATACTGACAAGCAAATCGAAGAAACAAGCAAAATTCCAACAACTCCGACCCCGGACAAACCCAAAAGAGCAGCAAAACAGTAATCAACATACACTAAACTCAAAAGTAAGAATCAACCAAGCAAGGGTTACTGTTTCACGTCTCCTCCTGAACATCGCCTCCAATGCCATCTCATTATTGCTCAGTTAGGGGTCTCACCTTTTCGCCTCCCAACTTTTAGCAGACTGAAACGATGAGGACATCATCTTTTATGGGGAAGCGAAATGTTACAAGATAATAACACGTGGTCTCTATGATCTAATTGATCATATACAAGCCGTCTTAGATTACTGCCAGAGTGTCAGTTGTATTCCACAAGCTCATATCTCCAGATGATTCAATGGCTGTGATCAATCTCGACAGACGGACTGTTGACGGCTGAATATTTCTATTTTTATAAATTTTAATATTTCATTTACTTGTTTCCAACGGTCAAATTACAATCTATATAATAGACTCGTGAATGATGCGATAGTTATCAAAATGAATAAAAGTTTAACGTTAGTATTTATTCTCATCTCTCTCTCGTTTCACTCTCTCACTTATGGCGACCTCCCTTCCGTCTTTCTTTGAAGAGAAATCCAAACATGATTGCCTGTGCTTCCTCTCTTGGCCTTGAGGACTAGGGTAATTTTTTCATAGAAGGTTGTTGATACAACTGTGAGTCTTGACAGCCATGTGGGTAGCAGGGCAACAAGTGTAAGTGCTGTCTATCATGTTAGTCTACTCTTGTAGGACAACAGAAGGAACCGGTAGGGGAAGGGTAGTTTATTCTTGAGCATCACAGACACATGCATAAGGAGGAGAAGGAAATGAGGGGGATTGGTAATTTAGTCTTAAAGCATCATGCTCATCCCTATACAAGGAGATGGGGGATGTTTTACTGATCTCAGAGCAAATAAAAAGTCTTCATATAATTTTTATTGTTATAAAAAACATTTTTTTAAGTACAATGAGAAATGATTCAGTGTGGTTTAAAATAGAAACCTGTGTGCAGAAGCTATTAAAAATGTGTATGATGGATCATCTGCTAGTAGTAAAATTAGTGATGGAGTGACCAAAAAACTTTCAATTCGATGAAGTTTATATCAAGGATCAACATTTAGTTTTTATGTTTTTGTAACAGTAGTGGAGATGCTTATAAAAGACATTTAAGGTGAGGTGCTTGGTGTGTGTTTTTTTTAAACTGAGTGCATAGCTTTAATCTGATGGGTTAAGTGAAAGTTATAACAATGAAAATATTATTTAGAAGATAGAGAGCCAGAACTGAGGACATGATTTGCAATTTTAGTTGGTGGGACAGTAAAAATCATCCATCTTTCTTATTAAACAATAAAAGTATCTAAGTGTGTGTTACGGAGCTCACGCTGTTGGTTATCTAGTATTATGAGTTTTATTTTATGAAGTGTATTAGGTGTTTTAATATCGTTTGAGTCAAGTCAAGTCATGTAGTCTTTTATGTGTTTTTATTAATTCGCTTAGGTTCATGGTATCGGGAATTTACACCTGTGCCATATAGGTTCTATATAATAGACCCTTGGGGTCATGTAATTGATAAAAAAAGTATTAATCAAGTTCTCTTCTCTCTCATGCTCCTCTCTTTCTCTCTCTAGTTCTTCTCTTCTCCTCTCCCATTCTAAGGTTTTCCCCTTGTATGCCCGCCTCCTCTCTACACATTCATCGGCCAGTAACAACTTGGTATCAGAGGAACTTTCCTCCCCTCCGATCACCGCTCCACCGTTCCCCGCGGGCTGCCGCCGCTCTTACTTCCCCGGTGCCAACAACTCCCTTGCCGCTGCACCCCCAAACGCCTCCAGCAAACTCGCTGAAGCCCACCGCCGACGTCGCCCTCTAGCCGACTCTGCCTCTGCCGTTCTTCTGCCTGAAACAGCCGACAAGATCATCTCCATCCAGCAAACCAGGCCGCCGACGTTGACCTCCAGCGCCATCCGCTCCGTCAGCCGCATCAACGTCCCTGTGCATGCCCCTTCCGCTCTCTGCCTCATCGTCTCCGATTCCGCGACACCAACAGCGCCGGCGACGGCGCACCTCTCCGTCGTTTCGGACCCAGCAGCGCCATCCCCGCCTTTTCTACTCTCGATTCCTCGGCACGACCGTCGGTTCTTTCCGCCGTCACCAATTACTCGAGCACATCCCCACTTTTTCCGCAGTTTCCGCACACAAGCCATGCTAGCCCTATTCATTTCCATCCCTGCCTTTTTTTTTACTTTTGTTTATTTTATCCGCACGCCCCCAAACCCCTTCTTTCTTTTTTTTTCTTATCTCTTCTTGAGCCCACCTAGCCGTACCGCTCAAGTTTCCTCCACCTAGCCCCCATCTCTTATTTTATTTGATTCCCTAAAGCTCTGTACACCACACATCCCATCCGCCCCTCCCATCACCTTTTATTATTATTATTATTTTTTATATATTTTACTCTAATCACCTCCCAAGTCCCAACCACACCTCTCTTCCCCCTTTTACTCTTATTACATCCTTTTCATCATGTTCCTTAGCGCCGCCGACCGCACCGCGCTGCTTGCTCGACTCGCCGAGCTGGACCGCCGCATTGCTCTACGCGCGGCTTGACTCAGCCACGTCGATGCTCAAGTCGACCTCACTCTCGATGCCCTCCGCATGTCTCGCGACTCATTGGTGGTTTTTCTGTCAGCACCACCACCAGAGCTGGAGTCGTCGCCTTCCCCTCCAATGATGGTGCCACCACCGTCCTCCGCCGTTCATGACACACCGCCGCCGCCGTCATGGTCTCCACTGCCGTCGTCGTCACCGCCACCCCCGTCATCCCCGCCATTGCCGGCGTCCCTGCCATCGCCGCCGTCGCAGCCACCACGCGTCACCAATATACCACCTCTCTTCACGGTGGTCGTCCTTCCACCATTCCCGCCTCCTCTCCCGGCTCTTTTTTCGCCGGCCCCCGCCTTGCCGCTCCCACCAGCCACGACGCCGCCTCATTTGCCGGCCCTTGCTCCGGTGACCCCGACGGACCCATTTCTGCTACCGGCCGTCGTCTCTCTGCCCTCCCTACTGCTGTTGCTCACCATCGCTCCACCGGCCATGCGAAAACCATGACTTTCTCCTCGCATCTTTCCCACAGCGCCGCCGCTACTTACCGACACCTCCGCCGCTACGCACTATCGGGCCATGTTCTGGCGGGAGATCAAGCTTCCAGATGATCCGACCATCTAGGTGGAGTTCAAGCTTGTGGTCAAGCTCCGATGTCAAGGACGGTTGGAGTGTTACGGAGCTCACGCCCTTGGTTATCTAGTATTAAGAGTTTTATTTTATTAAGTGTATTAAGTGTTTTAATATTGTGTGGGTCAAGTCAAGTCATGTAGTCTTTTATGTGTTTTTATTAATTCACTTGATTTCATGGTATCAAGAATTTACACTTGTACCATCTAGGTTCTATATAATAGACCCTTGGGGTCATGTAATGGATAAGAAAAGTATTAATTAAGTTCTCTTCCCTCTCAAGCTCCTCTCTTTCTCTCTCTAGTTCTTCACATCTCCTCTCCTATTCTAGGGTTTACCCCTTGTATCCCCGCCTCCTCTCTACACATTCATCGGCCCGTAACAGTGTGATTATTTAAGTATCTTTGATCAATTATTCAAGAGGATAAAGGAAGTTAATTGGATATAACCTCTAGAATTAAGGATGGGTGTCTAAAATGGAGAAGGTTTTCAAGAATGTTACGTGTAGAGGAAATTTAGAGTGGTAAGGTAAATATTATTAAAATGCTATTAGACGGTTGATTTTGCATGAATTTTGAATTTTTGACAGTAAAAGAGTCTTCACAATTCAAGTTGAATGTTATAAACATGGGAATGTTAAGATGATTATGTGGCAAAAAATAAAAAGGGTTAGATAAGTAATGATTCAGTGGGACAACAGGATATCTATGGGAGATAATTTTTTAAAATAAAATTAGGTGAGTAATTATAATTAGTGCTGAAGGTTTATTTTAGAGAAGGGTAGACCCAAGTTAACATGGATGAATATTGCTAAAATGATTTGCATATTCCAGGTTTAACATCTGGAACAATAGTCAAAATAAACACATGGGAATTGGGTATTCATAAAGCTGCCCTTAAATAGTTGGGATGAGGTTATTGATGATGATGCATTATCCAAAAACATGAATTACTGGATTCATATATTCATTTTCCACGCCCAGTTTCACTAAGGAACACTATATCAAGGAACTGATGGAGTAAGAATAAAAAATAAAAGAGATATGGGTAGAAGTGATGCAAAGTTTGTCACCAGTGTAGATAAGATAATAGTCGCTGCTCCTACAGATAGGAACCCTTTGCTCCGCCATCCTTCAAATAAAGCCCAAGATCTCTCATTTCGCTGCAAACCCCTCTTACGAAGCTCCAAATATGACATCTTCATCTCGCTGTTGAACACTACATTTGAAAATGCATCACCAAATCAAAGGATCTTACTTTTTTTGACATTTTCCCAGGTTTTCTTCTTATTTCTTATAAATTCACGTATTTGCTCAGAGGAACTAAGTTTTCCATATTGTCAAAGCACCTACTTTACTTCATATGTACACCAACTTCAAACATTGTTTTCAACTACTTAGGTAAAAAAAGTTCTACCACATGTATTTCTTATATGCCCAACGGCTGAGGCTGCAATTCTGGTCTCTAATGATGAACTTACAAGAATCATTTCATCTCTTGGCTTGCAAAATAAGCGGGCAAGAGATATTCGTGAGATGTCGCGCCAATACCTGGAAGATTGGTGGACTCATGTGACTGAGCTTCATGGCGTTGGCAAGTGCGTAAGAACTTTTCTCAATAACATATGCTTGTATTTTTTCCTTCTGTAATAGAAAATGTTCATGCAACCCTTGGCATCTTCTAATTTAGATCCCTTGTATTTGGTGTTTTTCCCCATTTTCTTCAGGTATGCAGCCGATGCTTATGCAATATTTTGTGTTGGTAAACCAGAGGATGTAGTTCCCTATGACCACATGATTGTAAAATATTGGAAGTATGTGGTTCAGTGGAAGCGTGACAACAATATGTAACGACTTTTGACAATTGCTAGTGTGTACATGGTTCTACAACTCATGATCCACAGGCAAGAAAAGCACATTGGAATTACAATCATGTCTTGATTAGAAATTATTTTTTGCTTCTCTATGAAGATTGTTATCTATCCCTCCAGCTAGATATCACTGTTCTTGTGCTTTGAAAACTTCTTTTTTGCAAGTTCTAGCTAGCATTTTGTACTGTTTTGATGATTTACGTTGTGAGCCATACCTCAAAGGACATTGCTTCTTACCTTATGTAACAGCCTGTTAGCAGGAAGATAAGCGCCACCGTTATTTGAGTTCTGTTTTACTAAGGTGGCTTACTTTTAATTTCGTCGCTAGACCCTTACACTTGGGCATGATGCATGCTCTATGCAAGGATCAACAAAAGGGCACCACATGTAACGAATCAGGTCCTCTAGGCCAACATGGGATCATGAGGTTTGCCCCTCTTAGGATACTTTACATGTGGTTTTATTCTAAACATGGCAGATGTATAACCCGTGCAACAAAGAATGAAGGGTTCACAAAATCTAGCCAACCTCAATCATCAACTCCATTCGGCCAAACCCTTCAATGTCCCTAAACGTAACTGCCACACTGCCTCCTTTGGGGAAATTCACTACTCCCCCCATCCTTCGGCCTAACCCCTTCCTTTGATGACATAGCTAGGGGAACTCTGCCTGTAAAGCAGCAAAATCCAGCCATCCCCAATCTAGACACCCAACCTGCCAAGTTTCCCGCCAACTAGGCATCAGTAATTGATTTCGACAATGACCACGACGACGGGTTGTCACCATTTATTGATTGCATCTGAAAACACATTTCCCTCCCTACAATTTTCAAGTGAAACTGCCTACCTTTGCCAACCAAAGCTCCCTACCTTCAATGGTGCGAGTGACCCGGAGAACCACGTTCTAAATTGCACCCGAGAAGGGACTGCGGTAGATTGGTTCTTTGACCTCTCTTGCGTGAGCATCACCATGGTGAGCCAAAACACCTCTAGATTTCACGAGGGTTAAGAGGACGATGCATTGCCTCAGCTATCTTCTGGACACGAGGCAGAGGATTGTGATACACTACACAATTACATTATTTGCTTTCAGAAAGTTAAGATGGCGGCTCGTGACATAGACAACCACAATGCTCGCCTCACTTTTGTGCACAAATTACGAGATTGCCTGCTTAAGTACCAGTTTTATGCCCATCCCCCTTCCTCCTATGCACAGACCTTAGAGCAATCAAGACTCCATATGGATGCAGCGGGCATCCCCAACCCATTGGGGGAAATGGCTCCACACCGCTAGGAAGTTTGGGCCTCTCAAGAGGAGAAATAGAAAGAAAAAGAAGACTCCTGGTAGGGAGGGACCAAAAAAGAGAAAACATGTTAATAGTTGCATCTAACTTTTCCATGCTAGAGCAACAACAGGAGATCCATCTCTAGAGATACTATGTACCCACAAAAGATATGGTTTATGCCCTCCACCATGAGCCTTTTTACATGTATTAACGATCTTCCAACCAAGCATGTGTGCTAGTTCCATATGTAGATCGTCAATGCAAGTGGACACTCACAACGTCAACGCTATACAGTGGCATTAACTTTGCGTTGTGGTTGTAGGGAGCCGATAACACCCATTGGAAGGGAAGCCAAAGTCTGCATGCTCTCAACAAATTGATGGGAGCCCATTACCCAAGATTCGTATGATTTCATTGTGTCCTCTTTTAGTATCCTCCTATGAAAAAATCCTTTTTTTTCAAGAGTCTTCACATGAGAAATAGTGTATTGCACACGTACACATGATAAGCCAACCCAACAATTACCCAGATATATATATGCATGTGTCCCCAAGATACTCATCAAGAATGTTGATCTGACACCTAAGATAACACCCACATAATCTTTATTATATAAGAAAACCTCTAATTACTTCATGGTGTAACATTTAAATTCCAAAATGCCCTCATAAAAACAGTTTTTGTGGGTTAACTTTGGGGTCTTTTGGTCTTTTGGCCGGATCAAGACTTAATCAATACAGATTTCATCGTTCCCTACACTGTTCACACCCACTTCAAAATCGCGATACGCGACTTCTTCCTTGGTTCTTCTGCACAGGTAGGGCATTGCAATCCCTCCTCCTGCGACTTCACGACACCATGATCTCTGCAAGCCTTTCGTGATGCTCCGGTGCTCCTCCCCGTTATCTAGATGGCCTCACACCTCTCACACTTCTTCCACGCGATTTTCTGCCTACTCTATCTCCAAACCGAAGCAGAAATCACCAAAAAGAGATAGAGAGATGACATAGGCGAAGGAGTCATTCAGGATTGTAGTGGAGGAAGAGCCGGCGACATGGAAAACTTCATTCCCAAACCCTGTAAGCTCACACACTCCTCCGCCCTCCGCATTTCTTCTATTTCCTTTGCTTCTCTCAATGTTTTCATGCGAATAACATAATTAATATCACATGTATTAATTCGCATAAGCGGCAGATAAACATTTTCTGATTCTAGCTAGATAGGGTTTCTTTTTTATAACTGCTGGGTTAGGGTTTATGATGTAGGCTCAAATTTAGGGTTTTGGAAAATAATTAATTTTTTTGATTTAAAATAAATACTTCTAATGGAATTAGAAATCTAGGGTTTTGATTTTAAAGAAATCACGTAGGTCACGCGGCCAAATCAAATTTTCACGTGCGTATTTTCAACATCGTCGCTCTGAGATTTGAGAAGTTCGTTAATTTCGCTTGAGTGGTTCTCTCATGCGTCCAATGAGTCGAACCTTCCACGGAGCCTACACAACCACAATCAAAAATTCGCGAACAAATAATTTATGGAATAACAATATTATTAGTAGCGCAAACGTAACGAAAAGCCTATGGATTAATTAAGTGTAACATAATTTCATACTAATATGGAGGAGGGAGCGAGTTTACAAAGCATAACAAAGAGGCTCTAATTTCGTGTCAAGAATCCGCTTGCACTGCGGGAAGAAACCCGTGGTTTGCACGATTAGGTTCGTGGCCGGATAGGTCAGTCGTAGTTGACGGCACACGGGCGATTTTTGGGTCGACGGAAGTCTGTGTCGGAGTCAACGACGACCTTGCAGTGGATTCCAGCAACAGATGTCGACGTCGATTGCTGAAGGGGCGTCAGGGCGGTGTGCGTCCAGCAGCGGGGAGGCCTTGGCCGGAAGCGGAACAAGGAAAGAACCGAGGTCCTTCGGTTGCGAGCCGCCGTCGACCTGGAAGGCGACGAGAGCTAGACGTCTGGTTGCAGATTCCGCCGGCATTGAGCAGAGAACGAAAAAGAAATCGTTCTTTGTTCTGTCCGGTCTGCCCTTTATCTCCACTAATGAGCTTTAAATAGATTAATTTTCCTCTTATTTCTTTCCATTTACAACACATGTAATCTCATAAATTTGATTCCTTTTTGAAAATATTTACCTTTAAATGAACCTTCTCATTAATGGATGACATTTTTGAATTTTGAAATTTGAATTTGAAATTTATACTCATTTAATTAATTTTGGGCTTGCCGCTATTATTCTACTACTAGTAATACCAGACCTCTCTTTATTGAAGTCACAACGGTCGGTCATGCCGATGAGCCGGAAAACAACAAATACAAAAGAAATGCAGGAAATAAAGTGTGCATGAAATTAAATACAAAAATAAATGCATAAAGACTAAGATGCGTCGCAGGGTGCATCAATTTCGCCGGGGTTGAAAGAGCTCGACCCCGACGAGAATTCGCAAAAGCCAGCGATAGAAAGATCTGGGCGGCGCCAACGTAGCTCATCAGTGCTGATCCAAGAACTGTCTGTGATGTCTCGTCCTCGCCATGAGACCAAATAACATTTGTTTGTCCTGTGACGAGTGCGAAACTCTCGTACATCTCGAACCTGATCTATCTCCTCAGTAATGGGTGTCAGCACTGGAGGAAAGTCTGGTGGGATCTCTGGAGCTGTCGTCGGTGGACTCGGGCTGGAACTAGGTGGATCTCCATAGAAAGGTGTCAGATCTACCACGTTAAATATCGGCGAAGTACTGAATTAAATGAGCAAATCTAGGAGATAGACATTCTCCCCGATGCGCTTCCGGACTCGGAAAGGACCATACTTCATCTGCTGTAACTTGTGGTATGTACCCTGAGTGAATCTCTGCTTCCTGAAATAAGCAAAAACCCAATCTCCTTCTGAGAAGTATAACCCCCGACAATGTCGATCAACCATGGCTTTATATTTTTCAGAAGTTGCTCGCAATTTATTAGTAATAAATTTATGCAATTCCTTTTGAAAGTGACAGATCTTAACTAAACTAATTAGAGTAATAAATATCACAACACAAAAATAATGAAAGAAGAGCAAGTAACCAGAAGACACAAGGATTTTATAGTGGTTCCTCAAATCTGGGTAGTCCACTCTTCTACCACCATGGTAGGAATCCACTCAGGTTTTTGATCAGGTGCCTGACACCAATGAGTTTTGATCAGGTCCCCCAAAACCAACCCTCAAGTCTTTTGGAAGGAGACTTGCAATCATGAATCACTTTTGAAGGGAGATGACAACCCTTTATACAGGAGGGGAAAAGAGGTGATGAAAATCTTCTCTTTCTCAATAACAAATGAGAAGACTATGTGGATATTATTGTTAGCAGATTTTCTCCCCCTGAGATGTAGAAAGGTTCAGGGAAAACTGGAGCTCTACTGTAGGGTGATAGACCTTCAATCTTCAGGCCTGGACCAGAGTAATTTTCAGGAACTTCTGACAGATAGAGATTTGTTGTCTTTGAAGTTGTCCTGCAGTGATGATGAAGAAGAAGACTCTAGATATGAATGAATGTTCTTCTTCTTCTTGTTATTGCTGTCTCCTCTGGTCTAGAGCTTCTAGTTATTGTAGAGATATTGCCCTTTCTGTATATGTTTTTCTCTGTCTGCCTTGCTGTGTGTCTGTTTTGTTCTATTCTCTTCTTCTATATTTGAAATCCTTAACCTTGATGGCGGAAGAAACATTCCCGAGAGTGAAGATGCTTTGGAAATTGATCCTCACTTAATTTCTCTGTAACTGTCCGTTTGAACGGCTATTTTCACTGAGAATGTTGACTGAAATTAATCCCCAATTAATTCTGCCAACGGTTACTGATTCCATATAAATCGTCGAACTAAACTTTCGTCGAGTTCATGAATCGTCGACCTGAGTTCGACATTCGTCGAACTCAGCTGGAATCGTCGAGCTGAATATCTTGTCTGCATTCGTCGACCGGAGCTTGTAGTTCGTCGAGCTCAGTTTCTGTGTTCGTCGAGCTGAGAGAACTGTTGAGTGTCGACACAGTTGCTGTGATGGTGTCGACACAGCCTTGCTTGAGTCTAGAGATCGTCGACCTGAGTTCAGAGAAGGACTCAGAATTCGTCAACCGGAGATCGCCGTTCGTCAAACTGCGTTCGACGATCGTCGATCTGATTTTCTGCCTTTGTCTAAACTGCATTTCTTGGACTTCTTTTCTGCAATGCTGGAGAGTCCTTCTGAATGACCTGACCTGGAACTAATCCTATGACCCATGACTATACATGGTGAGTCAATCTAATATTCCTAATAGTGTTCCTTACCCAAATCCTAATTGGGGTTCCAACACCTTTAAATAATCAACATGAGCATGCACATCAAAGGAAAAACGTTCATGATTTGGGAGGGAGTGACAATCAAGTAAATGTAGTATAGGGAATTCGTAAACAATCTCGAAAGGAGATTTAGCTGTGGCGCAATTAGTAGAATTATTGAATGCAAATTCAGCATGTGCTAGTATAAGATCTCATTGTTTCAGATTCTCCATAGTCAAACACTTAAGAAGGTCTCCCAAACTTCTATTAACAACCTCTGTCTGCCAATCGGTCTGAGGGTGATACACGCTACTAAATTCGAGTTTGGTAGCTAGTCGTGCCCACAATGTTTTCCAAAACTATCTCATGAATCGAGTATCCCTATCAGAAGTGATCGACCTAGGAATTCTGTGCAGTCTAACGATTTTTTTAAATAAAGTTCGGCAACATGTACAACACTATAGATTTTTCTACACGGAATGAAATGCGCCATTTTTGAAAATCGATCTACGACGACAAAAATGGAATCGACCTTCCTTTGAGTGCGAGGAAGTCCTACCACAAAGTCCATCGAGATGTCATCCCATAGTCGCTCATGTATCGATAAGGGGGTGTATAATCCTGTGTTTAGAGCATGCCTCTTATACAACTGACAGGTGGTGCAGTGCCTAATGAATTTGGTGATATCACGCTTCATATTTGGCCAATAATAACGTGTGCTGGCGAGATCTATTGATTTGGACTTGCCGACGTGTCCACCTAACCCAGACGAGTGGAGCTCTCTAAGTAGTGTATCTCGAAGTGGTCCCTCGCTCACGACATACTGTGTGGTGGGATCTATCCCACTGTGCTGACATGAAATCCAAATGTCGCGGAAAAAAGATTCAGTGAAGTATAAATCTCGTTGTGAGTCTAAGTCAGTGATGCACGGCTGCAGCGTGACTAGCAGATGAGTGCGTCGAGTAAGTGCATCAGCAACTCGATTCGTGACACCGGGTTTGTGCTTCAAGTGAAACGTGAACTCCTGTACGTAAACAACCCACTTGGCATGACGTCTGATCTCATTCCGGGAGTTCAGATGCTTCATAGCCTCATGATCAGTGTTCAACATAAACTCACGCTGAATCAGGTAGTGTCTCCAGCGTCGGAGAGCCTGAACGGTAGCGTAAAACTCTAAGTCGTAGGTGGAATATCTAGTATTCGACTCGTTCAACTTCTCACTAAAGAATGCGATGGGTCGACCCTCCTAACTCAACACTGGGCCAATGCCTATGATCGATTCATCTCAGTCAACCTCAAAAATTTTATCAAACTCAGGCAGCGCTAACACAGATGCACTCGTGAGTCTCTCTTTAACCAAAAGAAATGCTCGCTCGGCTTCCTCAGTACAAATAAACAATCCCTTTTTCAGACAATCAGTCGCAAGTGCTATCATGGTACTAAAGTCTCGAATAAACTGCCGATAAAAAGATGCTAGCCCATGAAATGCTCGATCCTCAGTAATTGTCCTAGGGCTAGGCCATGATTCTATTTCCTTGACCTTCTCGCTACCAACACTAATGCCCGTAGAAGAAAAGATATATCCTATTAAGGTCAGACTATCCATCAAAAATGTGCATTTCATCAAGTTTATATATAACTTATTTTCTTATAGGATCTCTAAGACCTGCCTAAGATGAGTCATGTGTTGATCCTGATCAGTGCTATAAATCAAAATATCGTCAAAGTATACCACTACGCAAACTCCTATTAGTGGCCTAAGCACTTGGTTCATCACTCACATAAATGTACTGGGTGCATTGGAGAGACCAAAGGGCATCACCAGCCACTCATACAATCCTTCCTTAGTCTTAAATGCCGTCTTCCACTCGTCCCCAGGTTAAATTCTAATCTGCTGGTATTCACTTTTTAAGTCAATTTTCGAGAATATACGAGATCCACTAAGCATATCTAACATGCCATCCAATCGGGGAATGAGAAAACGATATTTGATTGTGATTTTATTAATTGCTCGACTATCCACACAGATACGCCATGTCCCATCTTTCTTAGGAACTAGAAGCGCGGGGACGACACAGACTCATACTCTCCCTAACGTGATCCTTCAAAATCAGATCGGTCACCTGCTTATGTAGCTCCTCATGCTCTTTCAGACTCATGCGATAGTGGGCAAAATGAGGTAAACTAACTCCTGGGATGAGGTCTATGCAATGCTGTATGTCTTTCATCGGGGGTAGCTGATCGGGAAGCTCTTCCGACATGATCTCAGAGAACTCATTTATGAGGGGACACACCGTACTAGGGATGGCTAATGTAGCGGGGGTGGTGTCAATACCAAATAGCATATAAACGACCTCGCTATCCTTCATCTCCTCCTAGAATTGAGACTTAGTCATTAACATGGTGGCGGAGGGGAAGGATATCGCTGAGACAATGGTAGAAGGAGGTGAAGTCCTCTCTGGGGCTTTGGGAACAAGACCATTCTTCTGGGGGAGAAAAATGATCTTGCGACCATTGCGCTCGAAGGAGTGAGAGTTCTTTACACCATCATGAACTACGTGCCTATCGTACTGTCAAGGTCGTCCTAGCAAGATGTGTCAGACCTCGATAGTAGCTATATGACACCATACATCGTCCTGATACGTACTGTTTATGAAAAACTGTACGAGACACTGATGCATGATATGTATGATAGTGTTACTAGTCACCCATGACAGACTGTAGGGTTACCCTAAGGGCTGCATTTTTAATTTTAGCTTATCCACCATGCGTTTAGAAACAAAGTTCTCCATACTACCGCTGTTTATAATGATGGAGAAGAATTGTCCCTGTATGCGGGCGGTGGTACGAAAGATATTGTTCCTCAACCAGTCGTCGTCAGTAGGAGTCCTGGGAGTTAGGAGACTATGTTGGAGAACACACACTAACTGCTCAACATGTTCTCCCTCAACTTCGTACTCACTCTCTAACTCAGTCTCAGGGGTCGAGTCAGTTTGGGAGTCACTAAGAAAGACCCCATACTCAGGTTCTGATCCACTCTCAGAATCGATGATGGAGACGAAGTGGCGTCGCAGACACTCAGAAGATTTGTGGCCCGGCTCCATACACTTAAAACATCTAAACGTCCCAGGCTGAGGTCTAGTTCCTACAATCTCCTTGCCCTTGCTGGGAGGGGCTGAGAGTGTTGGGGTGCTCGTGGATACTTGTTGGAACACCCTGTTACTAATTTGGGTCAGGATCACTATGTCTCTAGGAATTTATGCTTTGACCTTCTGTATAGATAATAGGTCAATTAGAATTGAGTCTAAGGGATCAGGAGTCTAGGTTTGGAAGCTGCCCTGAAGACCCAAGTTTTTTTGGAATCTAAGTCCAAATCGTCGAGCTCAGCACGACGTTTCGTCGAACTCCGGTCGACGATCGTCTAGCTCAACTATTGACAGATCGTCGAGCCCCATTCGACGATCGCTGAGCTCAACCATCATAATATCGTCGAGCTCCGGTCGACGATCGCTGAGCTCAACTTCTCAATATCGTCGAACTCCATTCGACGAACGCTGAGCTCAGGTCGACGATTTTGACTCTGCACTGGATCCTTATCTCTGAGCTCAGTTCGACGATCTTTGAGCTCAGATCGACGACTTCTTTGCTGCTTGCATTTTCCAGTTCGCTGAGCTCAGCTCGACGATAGCAGAGCTCAGTTCGACGATTTCAGTTATCTTTCAGAATTCAAATTCAAATCAGATAGAAGTTATTCTGCATTTAATTCAGAAGATCTGCCAGCCGTTTTCATTTACTTCTGGAGCAAGTTTCAAGGGACTTTTCGAGGAATAATTCAGTGGACTTTCCTTCAGAACATTTTATGCAATTAAGGCTGTAATTAATTCAGACCAACGGCTATCTTTGACAGAGCAATTTTCTATTCAGACTCAGAGAATAAAAGATAGAATGTTTTTGAATCAGACTGAAGACAGACAAGAACAAGAGAATAGAGATAGACAAGCAGAGGACACCTCTCTATATACACAGAGACTCTCTCAATCTTCTGTCAACAAGAATTCAGAAGAACACTCATCAAAAAGAGATCAAGCTTTCAAACATTCTTCAGATCTCTTCAGCTCTCAAGTGTTCAAGGCCAATATCATTTCAAGACTCCAGACACTCAACATTTCAGCTTGCTGAAATCATCTTCTGCTGGAGATCTATCTTTGAAGGCCTATCACCCTCAGCAAAGCTCATCTTCCTGAAGATTTCAAGGACTCAGGGGGAGCTTTGACAACATCACTGAATCCACATAGTCTTCTCAGTTGCTTGAGAAAGAGAAGACTGCCATCACTCTCTCAACCCCATTCTGTAAAGGGTTTTTCAAACTCCCTTCAAAAGTTTGAATCTGGTTTTTGAGCACCTTGTCAAAAGCTCATTGGTGGCAAGACACCTGATCAAAAAATCTGATTTGGTTTTTGAGCACCTTATCAAAAGCTCATTGGTGCCCAGGACACCTGATCAACTCATCCTGCAGTGGATTCCTACCTAGGGTGGTAGAAGAGTGGATGTACCCAAGTTGGGGAACCACTATATTTCCTTGTGTCATCTGGTTCTGCATGTTTTCTTTTTGTTTCTGTCCTAGATTTTCTTGTGCTTAATATCTGCATAGCTTAGTTTTATTTCTGCTTCCCTGCTTACACTCATTACAACAATTGTTGTAAAGCTTTGCAAAAAGTTTTCTTTGTGTTTTTAAAAAGCACCATATACTCTATTCACCCCCCTTTAGAGTATATCAGATCTAGTTTCCCCTTTCAATTGGTATCAGAGCGAGGTTGGTTAAACATACCACATCTGTTTGGTTGTACAGGCTAACACCTGAACCCCAAGATCCCAAACTAGATCCTTCTTTTTATATTTTATTATTAGTTTTAACTTGCACAAATCATGGCCCAAAACAAAGACTATGCTAGCACCAGACCTCCAGTGTGCAATCTGTCAAAGTTTGCACTTTGGAAAGCAAGGATTAGATTATACATGAACTCTATTGACGAAGATATTTTTAATTCTGTCTTAACAGTGTGTCCAAGACCTCCAGAGAGCACAAGCACTAATGCTGTTCCACCCCCATCAGGAACAGATGCTGACATCAAAAAGTGAAAAGTGGCTGATGCCAAGGCAATGAACATTCTAGCTCAGACAATGTCAGATGACATTTTTCAGAAGGTAGCTGAATGTAATTCAGCCAAGGAGATCTGGGACAAGCTTTCAGAAATTGTCTCTGGCTCAGCTGATGAGAGAAAGGACAGAAGATCTCATCTCATCTCCCAATATGAGAACTTCAAGAAGGGAGAAACTGAGTCAGTGGGAGACATGTACAATAGATTAAGTCTAATTGTCAGTGAACTGAGGACATTAGACAAAGAAATCTCACTGACAGAACTCAATGACAAGATCCTAATGTGCTTCCCCAGCACTTGGGATTCAAGAATCTGGCCAATTAAAGATGCCAGAAGTCTGAATGAGATCACGACTGAAGCCTTGCTGGGTAAGCTCAAATCTTATGAGCTACTCATCAAGAACAGAGAAGAAGAACAGAAGGCTGCTTCTCCAGCCACAAAAAGGGAGAAGACTATAGCATTTAAGGCAGCTGAAGATCTTCCTGAAGAAAAGGCCACAAGCAATGATGAACTTCTCAGCCTGTTGGCCAAAAGATTCTATAAGATGGCCAGAAAGGACTTCAGAAGAAGATCATACAAGGAGCAAGATAAGCCAAGGTATGACAAGTCCACTGGCAATAGCAAAGACATTATTTGCTTTGGTTGCAGGAAACCAGGGCATATGGTTCCTGACTGTCCAGAAAACAAGAACAAGGACAGGAGGGACAGAAAAGAAAGAAGAAAGGAGAAGGACTCCAAAAGGCATGGAAGTAACAAACCTTCCACCAGCAAAAATAAGCACACAAGGAAAGGATTTGTTGCTGAATCCTGGAGTGAGACTGAAGAGGAGTCACATGCCTCTTCCAGCTCAAGTGATGATGAGGATGATGCAGAGGAAAAAGAATTCTGCATGATGGCAATCAATGCCTCTCAACACAACTCAGAGGAAGAGGAGTCAGAGTCAGACTCAGAAACTCAACCTGAAGAAGATCAGGTAATCAACTCTTTTGATTTCACTTCAGAAGATTTCAAACTTGAATTTAAAGCACTATGTCTAGACCTGCTAAAGTCTGAGAAAGAGATCATCTCTCTCAGAAATCAATTGTCTGAACACAATGCTTTAAAATCAGAAAACCTCAAGCTCTCTCAGGAGTTGGAGAACCATAGGGAACAGATAGCTTCACTGAAGAGTGAACTCTCTGAGGCCAAGAAGCTTGAAGAATCTCTCAATGGGAGAAGCATCAAGCTGATGGACATCACAAGCACAGTGAACTCAAGATTCAACAGTACACTGGGCTTGGGTGCCTCATCCAGCCAACCTATTGTTCTAACAACCCCTATCAAGTTCATTTCTGACAAGGGAAAGGGAGTTGTAGAGGTTGCCAGGAAAAATTCTGATCTGCCTCAGAAATTCAAGTCCCAGCAAAAATCGTCGAACGAAGCTCGACGATCGCCGAATGAAGATCGACGATCGCCGAACGCAGCTCGACGATCTCAGGACAAATCGTCGAACGCTGATCGACGATCTAAGCCAAGATCGTCGAACGCTGGTCGACGATCCCATATACCTGACCTCAGCCATAGTCGACCGTCGAACGGAGCTCGACGATCTGACCCAAGATCGTCGAACTCAGCTCCAAGATCGTCGAACAGAGGTCAGAGCTCTGGAAATTTTTTCAATGGCAAGTCAAAATTGAATCCTGAGGGTTCTTCATCCCAAACATTTAACCCTTATACTGAATGGATTTTACCTCCAAGGAGATATCATCCTGAAGGATATAAGAGTCAGCCAGGGATGTCTTTCATTTCTGAATTTAAAGGTTATCAACCTAGGCCCAAGGTAAACTGGGTCAAAAACAAGTGAATTGCTTTATGTGCAGGTGAAGACCTATCCAACATCTAACCAGCAATGGTATCTGGATAGTGGGTGCTCCAAGCACATGACAGGGAACAAGGAGAACCTCAATTCCTTTAGAGCCAAGCTTGGACCCAAAGTTATCTTTGGTGATTCCAACTTTGGACAAACTAAAGGATATGGAGCAGTCCAGATTGGTTCTGTAACCTTCAAGAAGGTAACATGTGGAAGGACTGAAGCACAACCTAATCAGTATCAGTCAGCTATGTGATGAAGGCTACCAGGTGACCTTTAGCAAAACTTCATGCAAAATCAAGTCAGAGGACAACACAACTGTGTTGACAGGTAAAAGGAAAGGTAACATCTACCTAGTAGACTTTCTTTCAACTACTATAGATATCTGTTTATTCAACTCAGTTTGTAGACCAAATGTTTTATGGCATAAGAGATTAGGACACCTAAACCTTAGAACCATTGCTAGGCTCTCCAAGGACAATCTTGTTAGAGGACTACCTTCTGGCCCCTACAAGAAGGAAGGACTCTGCAAGGCTTGTCAATTAGGCAAGCAAACTAAAAACAGTTTTAAGTCACTTAATAAGAGTGATTCACCTAGGATATTGTATCTGTTACACATGGATCTATTTGGACCCATCACAGTACAAAGCCTAGGAGGGAAATCCTACACTTTGGTGATTGTAGATGACTTCTCTAGATTCACTTGGGTGTTCTTTCTAAGGAAGAAGTCTGATAACTTTAAGTGTCTGACAGAGTTTCTCAAATGCATAAAGATTGAGTTCAATACTCACATTGCCCTGATCAGAAGTGATCATGGGACAGAGTTTGATTCTCTTCTTATGCAAGAGTTCTGTCAGAGTGAAGGGATCAGACATACTTTCTCAGCTCCTAGAACTCCTCAACAAAATGGGGTAGCTGAAAGGAAAAATAGAACCCTTATTGAATCTGCCACTACATTGTTGTCAGATGCTCATCTACCTCTATCCTTCTGGGCAGAGGCAGTGAACACCTCCAACTATGTGCTGAACAGAAGCCTGATACATAAACTGAAGGGAAAGACTCCCTATGAATTACTCAAAGGGAAGAAACCTAAAGTTGACTATTTCAAAATTTTTGGTTGCATTTGTTATATTCACAATAATGATAAGAAACATCTAGCAAAATTTCAAGCCAAAGCTGATGAAGGAGTGTTTCTGGGATACTCCATGATCAGCAAGGCCTATAGGGTATATAATAAATCATCATTAAAAATTGAGGAATCTGTTCATGTTTCTTTTGATGAAACTAACATGTCTTTCAAGGAGAAGATTTCTTCTACCATAGAACCTGTGCAGGAACACTCTCTAGTTGAAGATATGAACAAGCTACAGGTTGCTCAAGAGGATGAAAGCAGTGAAGATGAAAGCAATGCTCAACATATTGAAGCACAACCTGAAGAGCCAGTTGTTGTACCACAAGAGGAAACAACAACACAGGTTGGTGAACAATCAACACCCCCTGTTGATTTAGTAACATCAAGAGACCATCCAATTACCCAAATAATTGGAGAAATCTCAGCTGGTGTGCAAACCAGAAATCAGGTCAACCAAAACCTGTTGCACACCTGCTTTCTTTCTCAAATTGAACCTCAGTCCATTCAAGATGCAGAGCAAGATCCACACTGGATCATTGCCATGCAAGAGGAGTTGCATCAATTTGAGAGGAACAAAGTATGGGAACTAGTGCCCAAGCCTAAGGATCATTCCATTGTTGGAACAAAATGGGTATTCAGAAACAAACTGGATGATCAAGGAATAATAATAAGGAACAAGGCAAGGCTAGTTGCCCAAGGATATTCTCAAGAAGAAGGAATTGACTACGACCAGACCTTTGCACCTGTTGCAAGATTGGAAGCCATCAGGATTTTTCTAGCTTATGCAGCTCACAAAGGCTTCAAGGTTTATCAGATGGATGTCAAGAGTGCCTTCTTAAATGGAGACATCAAAGAGGAAGTCTATGTCAGACAACCTCCAGGTTTTATCTCTCCAACTCATCCTGATTTTGTTTTTAGACTAAATAAAGCATTATATGGTCTCAAGCAAGCTCCTAGAGCATGGTATGAGACCCTAGCATGCTTTCTTTTGGAAAATGGTTTTATAAGGGGTAGAGTAGACCAAACTCTTTTCATTAGAACCCATAAGTCCCATACCCTACTAGTACAAATCTATGTAGACGATATCATTTTTGGTTCTACTGACTCAAAATTGTGCAGAAGGTTTTCTAACCTAATGCATTCTAAATTTGAGATGAGTAGCATGGGTGAGCTATCTTTCTTCCTAGGATTGCAAGTCAAACAACATGCTGAAGGCATCTCTATTTCTCAAACCAAATATGCTAATGAGCTGGTTAAGAAATTTGGCATGTCTGAGGCATCTTGTATGAAAACACCCATGCCTACCAATGCTGTACTGGATGCTGATGAACATGGGAAACCTGTTGATCAGACAACATATAGAGCAATGATTGGCTCTCTACTGTATCTTACAGCTAGTAGACCAGATATAATGTTTGCTACATGCATATGTGCTAGATTCCAAGTTAGCCCTAGAGAGTCACACCTCACATTAGTAAAGAGGATTCTTAGGTATGTTAAAAGTTGTCCAAATCTAGGTCTCTGGTATCCAAAAGATTCAGCATTTGAGTTAACTGGATTCTCTGATGCTGATTATGCTGGATGCAGAATTGACAGGAAAAGCACCAGTGGAACTTGTCAGTTCCTTGGTGATAGACTTGTCTCTTGGTTTTGCAAGAAACAAACATCTGTGTCAACTTCAACTGCTGAAGCTGAATATATGGCTGCAGGCAGTTGTTGTTCACAAATACTGTGGATTCAAAATCAACTCCTAGACTATGGTTACAACTTAGAGAAGTCAAAAATCTTTTGTGACAATACAAGTGCTATCTCCATAGCTCAAAATCCAGTCCTCCATAGTAGGACAAAACATATAGAGATTAGGCATCATTTCTTAAGGGATAATGTTGAAAAGAACAAAATTGAATTGCAGTATATCCCAACTGATTTACAAAGGGGAGATATTTTCACCAAGCCTTTGGATGAAAAGAAACATACTTTCTTCCTAAATCAGTTAGGAATGTTAGATGGAGGAAGTCTTAAATAATACTCAAGATTTTGAAAGCTAAAAATGGACCAAGACTAGGCAAAATTCTGATTTTCCTTAGTGTCTAGAATTTCTCTGATCTCTGAACTGCGCTCGACGATTTCCCCACAGATCGTCGAACGGAGTTCGACGATTTCCAGAATCGTCGAACTGAGTTCAGCGCTCCTCAGATAGTATGAACTATCTCCTCTGGTCAACGATCGTCGAACGGCGCTCGACGATTTGTTCACTGAACGATCGTCGAACGGAGCTCGACGCCCTTCCAGATCGTCGAACGGAGATCGACGATTTTGGAGTCTCTTCAGATTCCTTTAGAAGCCTCGATCGTCGAACTGAGTTCAACGATCTTTCCTTTTCTGCGTCGAACCCTAATATAAAACTCTTTTTTCGTCGTCGTTCTCTCTTGCGCTTTCAATTTCTCTGCAAACTTTTCTTCCCTCCAACCAGTTCTACACTTGGTCGTTTTGTCTGTTGATTTTTGCAGGTACCATGGCCGTTTCAGTTGCTGTACTCTCTGCAATGAAATTTGATGCAGTCTTTGACATCGATCTCGACTCCTTCAACACAACCGATCAAATCTTCCAGGATATTCTCACTTTATTCAAAGATCAGCAACTGTCTGCCCTGATGACAACCAGAATCAAACTAGCATCTGATGAAATTAAAGAATGGGTATACACTGCCCACAACCTGGACAACAATACCATAGTTGGTTCCATTGGTGGCACCCAGGTACCTATGACTCCAGCAGTATTGACAGAGGTTTTTGGTTTAAGGAATGGTGAAGATTCTGCTGACCTTTCTGGAGAAGAGTTTGCTGATGTACTTGGCAGGATGGGTCATCCTGAGGGGAACCCTAGCAAGCTGTTTAAAAGGAACCTGTCTGTGGAATACAGGTTTCTGGCTGATGTAGTAGACAAGGTTCTCTTGGCCAAGCATTCTGCTCATGACACAATCTCCAGATATCAGCTCTGCCTTATGGGAGCTCTGGTAGATAGAAAAAACTTGAACTGGGGAGAAGTATTCTTTGATTTGTTGAAGAAAAAGATAAACAAGACTTTTGTGAATTATGGAAGAATACTGGGAGTCTTCCTCCAGGCTAAGTGCCCCACCCTGCTAGTCTCCTCTGGAGTGCACATCAATGCCTCCAAGAGACTCACCTGTGCCCTTTTTGGGAAATGGGACAGGCAAATCTCCAAGCCCAGCAGGCCCTCTTCTTCTGGCCCTTCAGGCACCAGGACTCTAAGAGTCACTCCACCACAGGTCTCTGCCCCTGCAGAAGACCTGCCTGCTGCTAGTGCTGCTGCTTCCCCTCCTCCAAGTTCAACCTTACCCATTCCATCCACCACTCCAGCTTCCTCTCCTATTACCATTTCCAGCCCTTCTCCAACATCTACTCCATCTCCAGCAACAATTTCCTCTCCACCAGCAGACCACTTCCACCCCCTTTTCTCGTATCCCCCTCCAGATGTCACCTCATCCCCATCCCTTCCATCCTTCACTCTCTTGGATGAATCCTACATGGATGATTCCCCCTCCTCTCCTCCAGATTTGCCATCCTCCTCCACATCTTTCCAAGACCTTCTCCACCAGATTCTTGATCAACCCACCTTCACTCCCTCCATATCCATCCCTCTATCCTCCATCTCTACCATCCCCTCTCCTGAGCCATCCCTTCCACCCTTCAGCCCTCCTCCTCCAGCTCCATCAGCCATTCCTGTACCCTCTACCTCTGCTCCCCTTGAGCATGTAGATCTCCCAGCCCTTGCTGATCAGTTGTATGAGCTCCTTGCACCTAGGCTCTCCCTTCTCATGGAGGCCTCTTTAGCTCCTCTACAACAATCAGTGGCAGCTCTCTCTGCCAGGCTGTCCTCTTTCCTTACTCCTATAGCAGCACCCCCAGCAGTGTGCCTTGATGCACAGATCTCTGCATCCAGGCAGGGGGAGATGCCCTATGAAGCCAGCTTCCATGCTGCTGTTGCTGCTGCTGCTCCTCCTGCTGTTGTCTCTCATGCTACTACTACTGCTGCTGCTGCTGCTGCTTCTGCTTCTGCTACTGCTGCCATTCCAGTCATAGCAATAGACCTAAGGTCTCTGCTATCTATTTTTGATACTGCTTACTTCTGCTGCCTCCCAGAGCCATATCCTGTCCAGCCTCCAGAGGTTCTTACTGCCCAGTCAGAAGATTTGTCCAAGGCTCTAGTGCCCCTTTCCTGCTGTGACCCCAGAATCATCTCTGATTTTATTCAGTCAGTGATTGCTGCTTCTGATGTTACTGCTGCTGCTGCTGCTGAAGACAATGCTGTGTCTACCTCTGAAGTTATATCTGCTGCTGTTGAGCCCATTTCTCAGGATGTTTTGATGACAGAGGCTGTTGATTTTGAGCCTGCTGTAGAAGTTGTTGTTACTGAAGCTGCTGCTGCTGCCCTCATTCCTGAAGCAATATCTGTTGTAACTTCTGCTGCTCCAGTACCTATAGTTACATCTGCTGCTGCTCCTGTTGCTCCTCCTGCCTCTGTATCTGTTGCTCCATCAGCTGCTGTTAAACTGAAAGAAGATTTGATGAAACAGCTTGATGCCTTGTATGATGCACAAAGCTCTGAATCTGAGGATTATAATACTGCTTCTGATGACTCATCTGCCACAATTGCAAAGAAAAGAAAGGCAAGAAGTAAGACCTTGAAGAGAGTTCCTCCTGCCAAAGTCAGAGATGACAATGATGTCCCCTACTATATTCTGCACAATTGCCCAATCACTGAGCATTGGATGCAATACTCTAAGAATCAGTTAAAGGCTATGAAAAAGAAGAGGAAATATGAAAAAGATTCCACTCAGTTCAAGCACCCTCATCCTCCTCCACCACCTCCACCTGATGCAGGTGCAGGTGGCAGCTCTGCAAGATCAGGCCCTGCTAGAAGCCAGACTCCCTACCAACCTCATGCAAGAACTTATCAAAGGGAAAGCCAGTGTAGGGGGTCTTACTCTAGAAGGGGAGGATATAGGGGTAACCAAAGAGAAACTCAGGTTTACTCTAAAGGACACTCCAGGCAGCATCCTTATTCTAGGGGAGGACATGTTCCATCTGACACATCTTCTGGTCCTTTTCCCTACAAGCTCAAAGATACAGTGACTGCCAGGACTCCTCAAGAAACTACTTCCAACAGGTATGAGCCACCTGTTCCATTTGAGGATCCTGAGAAAAATCCTATGGCTTGGACTGCAAGAATGAAAGAGCTGGCTGCCTTAGATCAGATCAAGAAAGCAAAAGAACAAGGGCTAGACACTTCCAACATATCTACCATGTCAGAACAAAGACAAAAAGAATTAGAGAGATATGCCTCCAGCAAATTTTTTGATGCAGACAGGTACATGGAGTTGCATCCAGCTGCAGTGGTTCCCAGGGCTTCAAAGCAAATTTATTTGGGTGCAGCTGATGATACCAGATCCAAACAACAAGCTTTAGATCCCAACAGAGAAATTAAAATGGTAAAAGGCAAAGAAAAGGAGTAACTCTGTAAGGTGACAACTTTTGGTTCTTCTAACTGCTATCTGGATAACACATATATATATATATCTCTGTGATGGTTCTGCTCTGTGTCTTGTTATTGTTGTTTTTATGTTTTTCTGACTGTATGATGTTGTTTGTTTTTCAAAGTCTGTAAATAGTTTTCCTAACCCAAATAGGGGGAGATTGTTGGAACACCCTGTTACTAATTTGGGTCAGGATCACTATGTCTCTAGGAATTTATGCTTTGACCTTCTGTATAGATAATATGTCAATTAGAATTGAGTCTAAGGGATCAGGAGTCTAGGTTTGGAAGCTGCCCTGAAGACCCAAGTTTTTCTGGAATCTAAGTCCAAATCGTCGAGCTCAGCACGACGTTTCGTCGAACTCCGGTCGACGATCGTCTAGCTCAACTATTGACAGATCGTCGAGCCCCATTCGACGATCGCTGAGCTCAACCATCATAATATCGTCGAGCTCCGGTCGACGATCGCTGAGCTCAACTTCTCAATATCGTCGAACTCCATTCGACGAACGCTGAGCTCAGGTCGACGATTTTGACTCTGCACTGGATCCTTATCTCTGAGCTCAGTTCGACGATCTTTGAGCTCAGATCGACGACTTCTTTGCTGCTTGCATTTTCCAGTTCGCTGAGCTCAGCTCGACGATAGCAGAGCTCAGTTCGACGATTTCAGTTATCTTTCAGAATTCAAATTCAAATCAGATAGAAGTTATTCTGCATTTAATTCAGAAGATCTGCCAGCCGTTTTCATTTACTTCTGGAGCAAGTTTCAAGGGACTTTTCGAGGAATAATTCAGTGGACTTTCCTTCAGAACATTTTATGCAATTAAGGCTGTAATTAATTCAGACCAACGGCTATCTTTGACAGAGCAATTTTCTATTCAGACTCAGAGAATAAAAGATAGAATGTTTTTGAATCAGACTGAAGACAGACAAGAACAAGAGAATAGAGATAGACAAGCAGAGGACACCTCTCTATATACACAGAGACTCTCTCAATCTTCTGTCAACAAGAATTCAGAAGAACACTCATCAAAAAGAGATCAAGCTTTCAAACATTCTTCAGATCTCTTCAGCTCTCAAGTGTTCAAGGCCAATATCATTTCAAGACTCCAGACACTCAACATTTCAGCTTGCTGAAATCATCTTCTGCTGGAGATCTATCTTTGAAGGCCTATCACCCTCAGCAAAGCTCATCTTCCTGAAGATTTCAAGGACTCAGGGGGAGCTTTGACAACATCACTGAATCCACATAGTCTTCTCAGTTGCTTGAGAAAGAGAAGACTGCCATCACTCTCTCAACCCCATTCTGTAAAGGGTTTTTCAAACTCCCTTCAAAAGTTTGAATCTGGTTTTTGAGCACCTTGTCAAAAGCTCATTGGTGGCAAGACACCTGATCAAAAAATCTGATTTGGTTTTTGAGCACCTTATCAAAAGCTCATTGGTGCCCAGGACACCTGATCAACTCATCCTGCAGTGGATTCCTACCTAGGGTGGTAGAAGAGTGGATGTACCCAAGTTGGGGAACCACTATATTTCCTTGTGTCATCTGGTTCTGCATGTTTTCTTTTTGTTTCTGGCCTAGATTTTCTTGTGCTTAATATCTGCATAGCTTAGTTTTATTTCTGCTTTCCTGCTTACACTCATTACAACAATTGTTGTAAAGCTTTGCAAAAAGTTTTCTTTGTGTTTTTAAAAAGCACCATATACTCTATTCACCCCCCCTTTAGAGTATATCAAATCTAGTTTCCCCTTTCAATACTGCTGGTCGAGGAGGCCCGATAGGAGTGGAAGTGTGAGTCGAGTGGGACTATCAATGGACTTATTCCCAGATGTTCGTTTTTGCAGTGCTTCTACTCTACGCGCGCGGCTCGACACCTCTCCCAAGTCTTTATAGTCAAGAAGTTCTAATTGATCTCTGATGGAATAACGTAACCCGTTCAGGTAACGAGAAACGGTCATGTCATTGTCCTCTCGGAGGTCGAGGCGGGACTGCAAGACTAGGAACTCATTTGTGTACTCATCGACAGATAATTTATCCTGACGTAGATTATGGAATTTACGATACAGAGTTTGCATATAATCAGACGGAACATATCTCTTATGCAATTGAGTTTTGAAGTCGTTCCATGTTGTGATTAGTGGCATACCTAAATTGAACCTAAATCGTTCTAATTGTCCCCACCAAACTAACGCGGATTATTTAAGTCTAAGCGTGACATACTCAATTTGCCTAGCTTGGGGCAATTGCTTCCAAGCCAGGAAATGATCCATCATTTCACACCACTCTAGGAAACTCTCGGGATCTATTCGTCCTTCGAAATCACCCACGTCCAGCTTGATTTCCATTGAAAGAGAAGGGATAAATCACACTAACTCTAGGGGGGGTGAATAGAGTTTTAAAAGCTTTTGATTAATTTTTATAGCGAAATTATGATAAGTGATATGTATATGCATAGAGAGAAATCAAAACAAAAATAATCACAGCACATCAAAAAAAATAAATAAAGGCAATCCAGACGACACAAAAAATTTATAGTGGCTCCCCTAAACTTTGGGTACATCCACTCTTCTACCACCTTGATAGAAATCCACTTCAGGTTTTTGATCAGCTGCCCTGCCACCAAAATATCTATTTTCTAAGGGAGATATAGCAACCCCTTGAGCTTTTGATCAGGTGCCCAAAAACCAAATCAAGTCTTTTGATCAGGAGACTTGAGAACCAAAAGAAATAACTTTTGAAGGGAGTTAAGAAACTCTTTGTACAGTGGTGAAAGAAAATAAATGATGATGTCTTTTCTGTCAACAGTCAGAGAGAATACTAGTGGATATAGCTGTTGTCAAATCTCTCCCTGAGATGAAGAATAGTTCAGGAGAAGAGAGCTTTGCTCAGGGTATAAGTCTTCAAATTGATGAATGATCTTCAGGAAACTTTTTAGACTGATGAAGTTTTTCTGTCTCTTGAAATTCCTGAAGGAAAACTGAAAAAGGCTAAAGATGTAGTGTTGCTGTGTTCTTCTTTCAATTTTCTGTATATACTGTTGTGTGTCTGATATTTTATATGTATATCTCCTATTGTTGAAGAAGAAGAAACCTTATATATCCTTTGCAGAAAATAAGCTTTTGAATTTTGAATCTTATCTTTGATTTACTGCCAAAATCTTGTGAGTTGAATGGCTAGAAAATGCCATTAATTTGTTTCCTCAACTATCCTAGTAAATAAGTTAATTACTCTGTGAATATCAAAATTAATGGTGCCTTGGAACGAATATATTCTAGAGAATCTGTAGCATTAATTATCAGAGAATTATAGGCATATAAAAATTAAATTTGAAATCAAGTTGCCTTGGAAAACTGCATGGAAGAATAGTCGAACTGAATCTGCCATAGAATAGTCGAACTCAACAATTTCGTCGACCTGAGATCCCCTATCATCGAGCTGAATAAGGCAGGCAAGCAGTAGAAAAATCGTCGAACGGAACTCCAAGTTCATCGTGCTGAGATAGCATTTCGTGGAGCTGAGATAGCACTTTATCGAACTGAGTTTCTGATATAGGCTGACAGTTCGTCGATCTCATCTAAACTTTCGTCGAGCTTAACTCAGAGAAGAAGTCCTGAGTTTGTCGATCTGAGGTCGATGATCGTCGAGTTGAGTTCAGCTATCATCGAACGCATTTTCGGACTTGGAAAAACTGCTTTTCTCTGAAAGGTTCTTCTGTCTCTAAGTCTTTTGAATGTGAAAACCAAACACTCTAGGTTTGTTGACTTAACCTAGACCTAGAAAAAGACTTATGACTCTAGACTATACATGTGAGTCATCAGAGAAACCTAATAGTGATCCTAGCCCAAATCAACCCTAAACAAGGTGGGGTGCCAACAATCTCTCCCTATTTGGGTGAGGTCACTATTTACACAGAAATATAATAAAAACCAAAAAGAAATATCTTGCAGAAATAATACATTCAGCAGATATATGATAGAACTATGAAAGTTTTTAAAAAACAGTAAAAGCAAATAGTTCAAAACCAAAAATAAGAGAGCCAAGGATCTTTTTTGGTAGCTTCAGAAGTGAAGGATCAAACACATAACCAACTATTCCAAAAGCCCGGACTGTTGGAAAGGGTGATGCTTAATTTCTTAAATAAGTAGCAGAGCACCACGGGTCAAGTGAAGGAACGCCAGACCCAACAATCCCCCCCGGCGTCCAGCACAACCCGTCGGCTCAGAGGTGGAGTTACCACATGGCCAACATGGCTCAGAGGTGGGGTTACCACATGGATTAGAGGTTGGGTTACCACATGTTCACAGTTGCACGGCTCATAGGTGGGGTTACCACATGTCCACGGTTGCCTGACCCGCCGGACCCACACATGTAGAAGGGAAAAATCAGGATTTAATAGCGCCCCTCCGGTCTTGAACCCGTGACCTTCTCTGATACCAATTGAAGGATCAAGCACATAACCAATTGTTCCAAAAGCCCGGACGGTTGGAAAGGTTGCTACTTAATTTCTTAAATAAGTAGAAGAGCGCCACGGGTCAAGTGAAGGAACGCCGGACCCAACAAGAAGAAGAGTCAGAAGATGGATTAGTGAATATCATTTTTCTTGTAGGATCTTCTGCTTCTCTTTGAGTCATCTTTAGGTCTTGAATGCCAAGAAATTTCTGAGTAAATGCTCTGGGCACAACTGTCTCTGGATGGAGCTGCATATAAGCATTATGATCAAATAAAATTTTCTTTACTTGGAACTTATCAAATTCCTTCTGCCTATAGGAAGATATTGTTGTGAACTGAGAAATATCTTTTCCTTCTGATATGACTTTGTTGATTTGAGATAGACCAATGAGTTCCTTAAATACGACCATTCTATAATCTGGATCTAGCTCTTGCTCATAAGTAGGAGAAAAAAGGCCTTTCTGTGCTTGATCCTTGCTTTTGCTGATCACTCTGATTTATTTGTTGTTGTTGAATGCTGCTTTGACTTGCTCTATGTTGCTGATGACTTCCTTGAAAATAAGACCTAAAAGATCTGTCTTGTTTTTGAAAAGAAGATCTGGAGGGTTGAGAATAAGATGAGGACATCTGAGATTGAGAGACATTTCCTGAAGCACCTGTAGCTGGAGGAGGAGGAGGTGGTCCTCTCCAAGACTGCTTAGGTGGAAAATCATATCTTTTTCTCTTTTTCCTTTCTTTTAGCTCATTTTTAGAATACCTCATCTTGTGAGGAGTATCTGGAGTGAGGGTTATATTGTGCAGAACATAATAAGGAGTGTCAGCAGTAGGATTTGGCTTAGGGACAGCCTTTGCTGGAGCCTTCTTCTTGACTTTCCTTTTCTTAGAAGCAGTATCTTGAGAATCATCAGATTCTTCATCATCATCATCAGAAGAGGAGTTAGCTGGATTGTCAGATAAATCATGAATCTATTTAAGCATATCTTCAGAAAGAAAAGGGTTAGGTTGCGGCCCAATAGTTTCAGCCTGAGGCTGTACTGGAATGGCTGGCTCTGCTTGAATATCTGTAATAGTTTGATCTTGAATAGACTCACTTTCTTCTTCAATATTTGCAAAAAAATCTCATCCATGTCTAGCATGGGAGATTCAGCCCATTTAAAGGTTGGGGGGAAAGAACCTTTGGCTCGGAGTCAACTATAGGCTTTATAACAATATTAGGAACTGAGAAACTTGTCCTGAGTTGGTCCAAAATTTCAGAACTTATTGGGGATGAATAACAAACTATAGCTCTAGACTCATCTGAAACTGAAACAGCAGGAACTGGAAGACTGTTGCTATATAATGAATCAAAAGAATGTAGCAAAGAAAACAATTCAACTGTGGTATTTATTATGAAATCACCAACAGTACTTATTTCAGTATCTACATCACAAATCATATATGTATCTGAATCATCATCAACAATATCAATAATCTTTGTTGGAACTTCTGTCTCTAGATCTGCTGCTGCTGCTACTGGAGGAGCTGAAACTTCTTCATTGAACATCTCTCCCTGCCTGGTTTCAGAAAGTCCTGAAGCCAGACCCCCAAAAGAAGGGACAGAGGAGAGAGCAGCAATTTTGGTAGGAGTAGAGATAGAGGCAGAAAGAGGAGCAATAGCCTGAGCTATTAACTGCTTTAGAGTTGGAGAAATAAATTTTAGGAGGTCTTTTGCTATGTCAGAGAAATTAAGATACAAAGGTTCATGGGTAGAAGGAGTATGGGTGGTTTGATGACCACAATTTGAACACACAAAAAGAATGAGGAAAGTCAGTATGATGGAATTCTAGAAATGATGGAGTGTTGGATGGAATGGTGGATGAAATGGTGGTAGTGTTGTTTTCCTGAATAGGCGATTGAATTGGAGAATGGTGCGGAGATGGTTGAGGAGGCGACAGAAGATTAAAATTTGGTTGAGAAGATGTGGATGGGATATCATCCAGATGATGATGAATAGGATATTGAGGTGGTGGAGATGGTGTATCCTCATGGATAATGGCTGGTAAATGTGGAGGTGATGGTGGTGGAAGAGGTGAAGTAGGAGGGATTGCTATGGATGGTTGTTGTTGAGGAGGAGGTGAAGGGAGTCTGGTGGAAGGGATAACTTCTTCAAGAGGTGGGGGAGTGGCAGTGACTGTCCTTGTGTCCTCAGAAACTCTAGAAGAGGAGGCCCTGGAAGGCTTGGGGATAGTCCTCTCCCATTTTTCAAAGAGAGCTGAGGTAAGCCTCTTGTAAGCATTTATAAAGATGGTCTGAGAGACCAATAGTTCTGGGCACTTAGCCTGTAGGAAGATCCCTAGGATCCTTCCATAACCTCCAGATTTTCCTGTAATCTTTTTCTTGATAGAATCAAAGAAAATTGTTCCCAGTTTACTGCCTTCTTATTAACCAGAGCACACATCAAGTTGAATTGGTGCCTGGTGATATGGTCATGAGCAGAGTGTTTTCCCAACAACACTTTGCTAATAATATTTTCCAAAAATCTGTATTATATAGACAGATTTTTCTTGAGTAAGTGGTTAGGGTTTCCTTGGGAGTGAGCCAACCTATCTAGCATAACATTAAACTCACTACTAGATAACTCGATATCATCTTACCCATTAATAAATCCAAAAAAAGTTTAGTTACAACTTCTGGAGATAAAATAACCTGGTTACGAGAGATGGTTCCAGCAATGGCTGGGGTATCCTGAAGTTTTGCGGTGAACATCCATTCCTTTATCTCTGTTACTAGGAGTTTGATTCTTATTGTCATAAAATATTGCAGATTCTGAGTTTCGAACAACTGTAGAATATCCTTGAATACTTGATCCGAATGACTGAAAAATTCAAGGTCAATATCAAATCCAGCGTCAAATTTCATGGTTGAGAGGAGGGCTGGAGAGATCGCCATTTCTCTGCAAAAGAAATAAGAGATCAAGTGCAAGAGAACTGGAAAGCGCGGGATGAAGTTCGATGAAAAACCTAATTATAGTTTTTTAGAAGATGAAGCGGTGAACTCCGTCCAACGAAAAAGAAAAGCTTCGAGCTCAGTTCGACGAAAATACCCATAAATAGATAAGCATCGTCAACCTAAGTTAGAAGAGCGGGAAAACAGATCGTCGATCTTCGTTCGACGAAATATTTTCAGAAATAAATTCGTCGATCTTTGTTTAACGAAGGAATTTCACAAGAGATTTCGTCGATATCCGTTCGACGAAAAACTCTAGAAGATTTCACAGATCGTCGATCTTCGTTCGACGAATTGCCACCAATTCTTGAAAACTCAGACATAAATCAAATTTGGCCTTCTCCATTAATCATGCCTAGCTGATTTAAGAAGAACAAATGTTTCTTCTCATCTAATGGTTTAGTGAAGATGTATGCTCTTTGTAAATCAGTAGAGATAAAGACAAGATTAATTTTCTTTTTGTCTACACAATTTCTAATGAAATGATGTCTTATTTCTATATGCTTAGTCTTACTATGATGCACTGAATTTTGTGCAATGGAAATTGCACTGGTTCTATCACAAAATATAGTTGAATTATTTAGATTGTAACCATAATCCAGGAGTTGGTTTTGAATCCATAATATTTGTGAACAACAACTATCAGCTGCAATGTATTCAGCTTCTATAGTTGAAGTGGACACAGATGTTTGTTTCTTGCAAAACCAAGACATAGGCCTATCACCAAGGAACTGACATATTCCTGATGTGCTTTTCCTGTCAACTCCACATATAGCAAAGTCAGCATCTGAGAATCCAGTTAACTCAAATTCTGACTCAATTGGATACTAGAGTTCTAGATTTGGGCAACCCTTTATATATCTCAAAATTCTTTTTAAGAAAATAAGGTGAGATTTTTTAAGGTTCACTTGAAACCTAACACAAATACATGTATCAAATATTATATCTGACCTACTAGCTGTAAGATACAACAAGTATCCAATAATAGCCCTATATGTTTTCTGATCAACTGGCTTGTCCTGTTCATCAGAATCAATTACAACATTGGAAGCCATGAGTGTTTTCATAGCTGAGGCATCAGACATCTCAAATCTTTTAATTACCTCCTTAGCATATTTAGGTTGAGAGATGAAGATGCCATTAGGGGATTGCTTCACTTGTCGAGACGTTGGCGTACAGGTGTTGCAGTACCAGGCGGGGAGTAGCGGGCTTAAGTCCAAGCTTGTGCCGACCCTCGAAGGCCTTATTTGTTTATATTGCCGGCCTGCGTGCCGAAGTATGGAATTCATATTCCTGTAATATTCTTTTAATATGTGTGATGCTCTGAGCATGTGTAGCTTTCTTCTTCGTATTAGGCGAGCGGTATTCTCGAGAACCGCTCGCCCCGTGGGGGCCCCGAGGTATAGTTGCCGGGAAGCCCCTCATGGCCTGTTGACAACCTTTTAGGACAGCGGAATTACGCTGTTCGTGGCCCAGTTTGGGCAGCGTGTCGTGGAATTGCTCGGCGAGTTTGTGCCATCAGTAGGGCGGGTGAGGAGCATTTTGTGTAGACCCATGGAGACACATCTGGATAGGAGAGAGTCGATCTCGAGATCCTCCTTAGATATTCCGGTCGGCCGAGAGCGCCCTCCGAAGGTGTCTTAGCTCAGCCTTTGGCTTGGGAGGGGAAGAATTTGTTAGTCTTCCGGGTATGCGGTGGGTCCTCCACGCTGAGACCTTGGGTCTGTCCCTTGTGTTCCTAATCTTGTGCCTAGATCGTTCGCTTGAGGGTAGTAGATGCGCGGTCACCCCTATTTTGGGACCCCGAACTCCACAGAAGTCAATTTTGGCTTCAACACCAAGGAAGTATGAAAGCTCACCCATGCTACTCATTTCAAACTTGGAATGCATTAGGTCAGAAAACCTTTTGCATAGTTTGTAATCAGTAGAGCCAAAAATGATGTCATCTACATATATTTGTATTAACAAAATTTTATCTTTATGATTCCTAATAAATAAAGTCCTATCTACAATACCCCGAGTGAATTTATGCTATAATAGAAAGCTAGCTAAGGTCTCATACCAAGCTCTTGGAGCTTGCTTTAAACCATAGAGAGCTTTATGCAATTTGAAAAAAAAGAGGGATGAGTTGGAGAGATAAAACCTGGTGGTTGCTCCACATAAACTTCCTTTTTAACTTCACCATTTAGAAAAACACTCTTGACATCCATCTGGTAGACTTTGAACTTCTTGTAGGTTGCATAAGAAAGAAATATTCTGATAGCCTCCAACCTTATAACAGGGGCAAAAGTTTGATCATAGTCAATTCCTTCCTCCTGAGAATAGCCTTGAGCTACCAATCTTGCTTTGTTCCTTACTATAGTTCCTTGTGCATTCAGTTTATTTCTAAATACCCATTTAGTTCCAATAACTAGGTAGTGTTTCGGTCTTGTAACTAAATTCCAAATTCTGCATCTCTCAAACTGATTGAGCTCCTCTTGCATTGCAATAATCCAATGAGGATCTTGCTTTGTATCTTTTATGGATTGTGGCTCAAGTTGAGATATGAAGCAAACATGCATCAAATCTTGGTTGAGTTGATGTCTTGTTTGCACACCAACTGATATGTATCCAATCACTTGAGATATGTGATGATTTCTAAGTGTGACAAGATCAGTAGGAGGAGTTTGGACAGCAACAACATTTGGAATTAATTTCTCTTGTGGAATTATGTTGGTTGTTGTAGGGTCAACAATCATTTCAATGAAATCTTCTTCACTATCTTCAGCAATAATTTGTTGAGAAGGATGTAATATATCCTCTTGTGTTAGGATTAAGTCATCCGTTTTCTCACACAAATTTGGTACCTGCAAATTTTCTTTGGTAGAAGAATTCTTTTCCTTGTAAAACATATTAGCTTCATCAAATAGAACATGTATAGATTCTTCAATTTTTAAAGTAGATTTATTAAATACCCTATAGGCCTTGCTGACTTGGGAATATCCAATAAAAATTCCCTCTGTAGCTTTTGCTTCAAACTTTCTAAGATGTTTCTTGTTATTATTATGAATAAAATATCTACAACCAAATACTTTAAAATATTTAACTTTAGGTTGCTTCCCTTTGAGCGATTCATATAAAGTTTTACCATTAAGTTTATGTATTAAACTCCTGTTCAGGACATAGTTTGCTGTGCTTACAACCTCTGCCCAAAAGGATAGGGGCAAGTAAGCATCTATAAGTAATGTCCCTGCAGTTTCAATAAGGGTTCTATTTTTTCTTTCTGCTACCCCATTTTTTTGAGTTCTAGGAGTAGAGAAACAATGCCTGATAGCTTCCTTCTCATAGAATTCTTGCATGAGAAGAGAATCAAACTCAGTGCCATGATCACTTCTGATCAATGCAACTAGAGTAGAGTACTCAATCTGAATGCTCTTAAAACAAATCTGTAAGAACTTTAAAGTTATCTGACTTGTTTCTCAAAAAGAACACCCAAGTGAATCTAGAGAAGTCATCTACAATAACTAAAGTATAAGATTTCCCTCCCAAGCTCTATACAACAATGAGTCCAAAAAGATCCATATGTAGCAAGTACATAATCCTGGGTGAATCACTCTTATTAATAGATTTAAAGCTATTTTTAGTTTGCTTGTCTAATTGACAAGCCATGTAGAGGCTTTCCTTCTTGTAGGGGCCAGAAGACAATCTTCTAACAAGGTTCTCCTAATCTTTTATGTCCTAATCTTTGATGCCATGTAGATAATTTAGCAATCTTTTATGCCATAAATTATTATTATTATTAATTTGATTGAACAAACAAATCTTTGAATTGACTGACTTGAAATTAACTACATAAATGTTTCCTTGTCTAAGTCCAGTTAAAACAATTTTGTTATCTACTAAAGTAATAATACAGGTAGCTTGGTTAATAGTTACCTGATAACCTTCATCACATAACTGACTTATGGATATTAGGTTATGTTTTAGCCAGGAGCACGGCAACCGTTGACGAACCCTCTCCAGTCCGCCCAAGCTAAGCGGACAAGGCACCAGCCCGCAAAGCTCCAACTGCTTCAGGACAGCAAACCCCCTTCAATGGCTGTCCGCACCAACCTGAGGTAGTTCGTAAGACTTACACCTCAATCCGCCACAAGTCCACGACCAAAGGCAAACAGCAACAGTCCGCCCGGTCACAGCGGACTTGGCGGATACGGAGGACACCATGAACTTGGCACAATGTGAGACCAAGTCCAAAACCATCAAGTGCCAGTGCGAGCATGGCGGACACAAAGTCCCGTCCGCCAAACACCCTAGCACAGACCGCAACCAGTCTGCGAGCTCCTCGCACTTGTCCAACGCAGCAGCTTCCTCCCGGACTCCAAACCCAGGCCGCCACAACGATCTCCACAGCAACTCCCTCCTGTGCCACCAGAGCTCGACAAGGCCTCAGCCAAGCTCTAAACCCAGTCCGCAACAGCCCACATCGCGGACACATCAGTCCGCAAGGCTTCCCGCGAACTCGAGCCAACCCGCCTTTCAGCACAAGCTTGCACCCGCGACCACTGAGCAAGGCACCAGTCTGCAAGCCTCTCTATCCGCAGATACCAGGCCGCACCAAACCGCGGACTCCATGCAACAACCCGCTCAACACAGCCGGCTTCCACCAGACTTTTCACCAGGCCGCATAACGCAGTCCGCCCAGTCCGCCCAGTCCGCCAAGGCTGTCCGCCACAGGCCGCGCGGCCTGTCCCGTCACCCACTTCCACTTCACAAATTTCAACACTCCCCCTTGAAGTGAGAAGTGATGACCAAGCCCAGCAAGCTGCGCAAGCGTTCAAAGGGCCCCTTCGACAGTGGCTTCGTGAAGATGTCAGCAAGATTATCTTCACTCCGAACATGCCCGACCAGCAGAGACCCCTCCAACACCTTCTCCCTGATGAAGTGGTGATCAATCTCTATATGCTTGGTCCTGGCGTGACACACTAGATTATTTACCAGTTTGAGAGCACTCTCATTGTCACCCCGGAGTAAAGTAGGCCCTTGCACTTCTTCATGAACATCCTCTATAAGTCTCCTCAACCAAACGGCTTCCCGAGCAGCCAAGGCCGAAGCCTTATACTCCGCCTCTGTGGTTGAAACTGACACCGAGTCCTGCTTCTTGCTACACCACGAGATGCTAGCTGAACCGCAAGTGAACACATAACCAGAAGTAGACCTTCGATCATCCGAATCACCGCCATAGTCAGCATCCGTGTACCCGAGCAACGCAAACTCCGCATCCCTTCCATAGAGGAGTCCCATCTCAGAAGTCACCTTGACATACTTCAAAATCCCCTTTGCCGCCACTAGATGAGATTGCCTTGGTTCAGCCATATACCGACTTACTCGGCCAACAGCATAAGCTATATCCGGCCTTGTAATCGTCAGGTAAATCAAGCTCCCAACAAGAGCCCTGAACACCAAGGGATCATTAAGAACCCTTCCCTCATCTCGTCGAAGCTTTAGCCCAGGTTCCAGTGGAGTAGAGCACTTCTTCCCTTCGCCCATGCCAAACCGCTTCACAATGCGATCAACATACCCTTTCTAGCTAATGAGAACCCCGCACTCCTTCCTCTCCACTTCCAGATCGAGAAAGTGATGCAACTCTCCTAGGTCTTTCATCTCGAAGCGTATAGCAAGCTCAGCCCTGAGCCTTGCTACTTCCTCCTCCGAATTCCCTGTGATGATCATATCATCCACATACAGCAGGACCAAGACTCTTAGCTCTCCCTTCTTCTTGACGAACAAGCTTGAATCCGAGTTGGAAGCCAGGTATCCACAGAATTGCAAGTACTCTGCAATCTTCCCATACCACGCTCGAGGAGCTTGCTTCAACCCATAGAGAGCCTTCCTGAGTTTGCAGAGATAGTCCGGATGCTTCTCAGAGACAAAACCAAGCGGATGATCCATGAAGATGTCCTTGTCAATCTCTCCATAAAGAAAGACATTCTTCACATCGAGTTGCCACAACCTCCATCCCTTGCTAGCAGCCAAGGCGATCACCACTCTTACAGAAGTCATCTTCGCAACTGGACTGAATGTCTCCTCATAGTCTTCTCCATACTGCTGTGAGAATCCTCTAGCGACCAGGCGAGCCTTGAACCGATCAATGCTCCCATCAGCCTTCTTCTTCAACTTATACACCCACTTGCAAGTAACCGGAGTAATGCCATCAACCTTGGGCACAAGATCCCAGGTTTCATTCTTCTTCAGAGCATCAATCTCTTCCTTCATGGCACCATCCCACTCCTTCACTCCAGTGGCCTCGTTGAAGTTTGCAGGCTCTCGCTCATCCAGAGGACCTGCAAAGAAGCAGGAGACAAAGCTCACTGCATTCCCATCACAGTACCGAGCCGGTGGCTTAACCACCCTCTTCGATCTCCGAAGACATGTCTCCTTGCTCACGGCTTCCGTTGCTTATTCAGGCTCCACTCCTACCTGGGGCAAGCATTGAGTAGTGCTCCCCCTGCTTCCTGAGCCAGAAGGCTCAGCCTCGGAGTTCGAAGCAACAGGAGCTGCTGGTGAAACAGCAAACTCCTCTTCCAAGCCTTCAGCAGCCTCCACCGGTTCTTCCTCAACCTTGCTACTTCCGGTAAACTCCACCGAGCCACCTCCATATGACGTCAGCTCGTCAAAGACAACGTCTCTTGACACCACGAACTTCTTCGTCACAGGGTTCATGCATTTCCATCCCTTCTTCCGCTCATCATAGCCAACAAAGACAAGTTTCCTTGCCTTCGCATCCAGCTTTGTCCGTGAAGCATCCGGGACATGCACATAGCAAGTTGAACCGAACACCCGAAGGTGTCCCACACTCGGCTTCTCCTTCAGCAACAGCTTAACAGGAGTCTTCATGTTGATAGGGCTGAGTGGCATCCGGTTGATAACATAAGCAGCACAAGACATTCCCTCCGCCCAAAAGGACCTTGGGATATCTTTCGCATGCAGCCAGCATTTGCAGGTTTCCGTCAAATGACGGATCTTCCGCTCCGATACCCCATTTTGTTGTGGAGTGTGAGCACAAGTAAGCTCTCGTTGGATCCCGTGCTTCCTGCAGAAGTTAGAAAACTCGGAAGAGACAAACTCCCCCACGTTATCAGTTCTAAACTTCTTAATCCGCAAGCCAAGCCGGCCTTCTACCAACTCCTTGAACTCCACGAACAAACGGAAGGCTTCCGACTTCTCCTTTAAGAAGTACACCCAAGTATACCTTGAGTAGTCATCAACCAAGACAAGCATGTATTTGCTTCCACCAAGGCTGGCAGTAACAGTCGGTCCCATCAGGTCGCCGTGAATACACTCCAATGGTATCTTGCTCCATGTTTGAGATTTATCAAACGGAAGGCGATGTGCCTTACCGTATTGACAACCCGCACAAACATGCCCATCACCAAAGGAGGACAACTTCGTCAACCCCCTCACCAGACTTCTACTCGCCATTGCCTTTAGCTTGTCCATGCCAACATGCCCCAGCCTCTCATGCCAGATAGCCGCACTATCATTGGCTCTCATCCTATCAACATAGGCACTGGTGGAAAGAACAAACAAGTTCTTCACCCTCCTCCCAACATGAGCAACATCAGCCTTCACCGCTGATACGTTGCGAAGGAACCTCACGTCTGTTGGCCCAAACAGAACGTGATACCCAGGGTCCACCGCGTTGGTCACCAAGAAGAGGTTCTTTTTCATGCCCGGCACGTGATACACACTCCTTAACGTGAGTGGCCCCTGATCACTACCCAAAGACACGACCCCCTCCTTCTCTACTGCATAAACAATATTATCAGCAGTGATAATAGCTTCATTACCTGAGTAAGCCTGCATGGAGGTGAACTTCGACTTGTCTCCGGTGAGGTGATGACCACACCCGGAGTCGACGATCCACTCGCCGTTGAAGTCCTCAGCAGATAAGGCCCGGACACAAGTGCCCATCATGAAAGCTCCTCCCCATTCTGCTTCTTCACTTCGCGAGCAAGCTTCCTCCTTTCCCGCAGCATGCCCAGGCTGCAGTTTGACCTTGCAGTCCCGCTTGAAGTGCCCTCGCTGATGACACCGGTAGCACTTCAAGTTATTCTTCCAGTCCTTATGAGCATTGCTCCTCTCCGGCGGATACGAAGATGAAGTCTCCTTCTCAGCAGCGGCCTGCACCTTCTTCTTCTTCTTCCCTTCCCATCCCTTCTTCTTGCCTGAGAAGAGAGCCTCGCTGCCTTCCTGATTCAGATTCACTCCAGCCATCTGCCTTGCTAAGCTCTCCTACGAGGCAAGCAGATTCTCCAGCTCCAGCAGAGACGGCTGAGTAGCCCACCCTTGAACAGATGTAACAAAGGCCACATACTCCTTCCGCAAGCCGCGGATAATGTGCCTCTTCATCTTTGCCTCAGAGATAGGCTCATCAGGATCCAGTGCCGACAGCTCAGCACACAAGCTCTTCATCTTTAAGAAGTACTTGGAGATGGAAAGGTCTCCCTGAGTTGCCCTGGCCAACTCATTCTCCAGGAACTGAAGCCGCGCCACATTCTTCCTATTGAACAACTCATCAATGGTTGTCCAAATATCAGCAGCCGACTCACACCCAATGATGTGATCAAACAGTTCCGGAGAGACAGCTCTCTTCAGAATGAACTCCGCCTTAGCATTAGTTCTTCTCCAGAGCCTCACCTGCTCAGCAGTACCGAAAGCAGCAGTAACTTCCTGTCTGTCGTCTCCACCGACGACTTCCCACAGCTCCTCGCCTAGAAGATAACTCTTCATGCACGACTTCCACTTCTTGTAGTTAGTCGGCGTTAGGAGTTCAATGCCCAGACCTCTTGCTAAGCTTCCTTCCATTGCGATCAACTGTTGGTACCCTTCAGCAGCTCCGAGCAACAACACAGGTTGAACACCACTCAATCACTGAGTAACAACACTGGCTGACCTCCGCTCACGCAACTGAACCTCCGCAACCTCAGGAACCTCGCTCTGATACCATGTTAAATTTTCTCAACGTGGTCAGCAAGATAGCCCAAACACCAAATTAATATCTTCGGAACTACCCAGTTCGCACGCTGAACCTGCGGAAAACCCAAGGACTAGAGGTTGCACCCAACAAAATAATGGAAGCACAAGAAGGTCTTATTATACATTCACTTCTTTACAATCCGAGGCATACATAGCGAGACATGATTTCGCTAGTATTACAGCTGAAAACAGAAAGAACCCACAAACAAGCCGGGCGGACAGCACCGGAGTCCGCCGAGACCGCGAGGTCGCCGAGACCGCCGAGACCGCTGAGCTCGCCCAAGCTATGCTGCAATCCGCCGAATACCACGGAGTCCGCCGAGACCGCGAGGCCGCGCGGACAGACCGTTATTCGCCTCCTGCTGAACCCGAACTGAGGAACTCCCCTACCCGCCTGAAGCCGGCGGACAGGTTATTGAAGCTGGCAAAGATGAAACAGAACTGACAAGCTACAGAGCGACCTCCTGCTGAGTCTGCAGATACCGCACACTTCCAAGCACTGACCGAAGTCACAGCCAAACTCCTGGCTCCTTGAAGTTATCCGCGCGACCTGCACACAGCAAACCGTCAGCCTGAAACAATCCGCGCGGACTGGCAAACACAGACCGCAGCACTTCGCACACCCCAACTTACTATTCACTCAAGTTACTTAGGTTACTGTAGATGTGCCAGGGGGGTCCTATTTATAGGCAAGGTGAGGAGTGTGGTCACCGCCCAAGAGATAGCGACACCACCCTCAGTCCGCGCGAATACAACCACCGTCCGCTGAGTCCGCATGGACTTAGCCGGATACCAAGGAAACCTGCCAGGAGCACGACAACCGTTGACGAACCCTCTCCAGTCCGCCCAAGCTAAGCGGACAAGGCACCAGCCCGCAAAGCCCCAACTGCTTCAGGACAGCAAACCCCCTTCAATGGCTGTCCGCACCAACCCGAGGCAGTCCGCAAGACTTACACCTCAATCCGCCACAAGTCCACGACCAAAGGCAAACAGCAACAGTCCGCCCGGTCACAGCAGACTTGGCGGATACGGCGGACACCATGAACTTGGCACAATGTGAGACCAAGTCCAAAACCATCAAGTGCCAGTGCGAGCATGGCGGACACAAAGTCCCGTCCGCCAAACACCCTAGCACAGACCGCAACCAGTCCGCGAGCTCCTCGCACTTGTCCAACGCAGCAGCTTCCTCCCGGACTCCAAACCCAGGCCGCCACAACGATCTCCACAGCAACTCCCTGCTGTGCCACCAGAGCTCGACAAGGCCTCAGCCAAGCTCTAAACCCAGTCCGCAATAGCCCACACCGTGGACACATCAGTCCGCAAGGCTTCCCGCGAACTCGAGCCAACCCGCCTTTCAGCACAAGCTTGCACCCGCGACCACTGAGCAAGGCACCAGTCCGCAAGCCTCTCTATCCGCAGATACCAGGCCGCACCAAACCGCGGACTCCATGCAACAACCCGCTCAACACAGCCGGCTTCCACCAGACTTTTCACCAGACCGCATAACGCAGTCCGCCCAGTCCGCCCAGTCCGCCCAGTCCGCCAAGGCTGTCCGCTACAGGCCGCGCGGCCTGTCCCATCACCCACTTCCACTTCACAAATTTCAACAGTAAGTAATCATCAAAAGATAGAGGAAGCAAGCCTCAAGGTATGTCTCTCTCTCTCTCTCTTATATAGAGATTAAGTTAACCATTTGTTAAGTTATGTTAGTTGTGCTTAAGGTGAATCTAATCTAGCACATCAAATAGAGAAACATTGACTCAATTATTCATACTATTAATTTTTGTAGGCTTTAATCAAAAAATTCAAATAACTTATTAGCAAGATTTGGGGCAAAACAATGCATAAAATGGGTGCCAATAGAACTGGCTCATTGACATGTTAGGTCCCCTTATATGTAACTTGACAAAATTTTTACTAAGTCAAGTAAAATATACAACCAAACAGTAAGGGAAACCACAAATTAAACATGTATGGAACGAATAAAAGAAAAAAGCTGAGGGATATATTAAAAGCTCTAAGTGTCATGTATCATAACAGGAATCATTGAGCAAGCCATAAAGTCTAAAGTACTTAATTTAACAGTCAAATAAAAAATTTAATTAAATTAATTAAATCTTTTCATTATATATATAAATACGACAAGAAACGAAAAGCCACATCGCTCTCTAAAGCCCTAACCCTAGCCGTCCAGACCGAAACCGTCTCAGCGTCTTGCCGCTCTGTTATAATGGCACCAAATTTCATCACTGAGCTTTAGGATGGATACGAAATAGTGAGGGATGGATTCAATCATGCCTCGTCTGAGATTAAAGTCATGTTAAGGAAGATTGAGGTCGCGGGCTTAGAATACACCCTTTTCGAACCCTCCACCATTCTTAGAAATGAAGTTGTGGAATTCTTCTCAAACATTAAGATGTTCCCATCCCAAAACTCTCTTAGGTCTAAGATTGAAGATATCAAAATAAAGGTAAACTCTAAGAGGTTAGGAAAGGCACTTCATATCCCCTCCGTCAACCCTATCAAGGAAGATGAGCTCGCTCACACGGACAGAGACAGTGCTCTCACATGGTGTGGATATAATGAGGCCAAAACTGGGTCTCTGAAAAGGAAAATTTTCAAGCGGAGAGGAAAATTGCTAGCAGACATCGTAGGGAAAACCCTTATCTGCAAACCTGTGTCATATGACACCATCTCCAGGTTCATGTTTGAAATTATGACCAGAATCATCCTGAACATAAAGACCTCATGGTCATCTCTCATCTATCAGAGAATAGTAGACTGCATATCCTCTCCAAACATGGGCAGTATTGTTTCCTTATACCTAGTGAACACCTATCCTAACACTTTCACACAGGAACATGGGGTGAAGATTCACAACCTAAAAAGAATGGACATAAAAACTTCGGATAGATTCTATAGAGTCATACCAATGAGCCAACCTATAGGAATAAAGGAATCCTCCAAGGGTACAGGGAAGAAACCCACTGAGGAAGAAAGAACTTCCAGCCCTGAACCAGTGCTTGGATCATACTCTCCACCTGATGTTGATCTGCAGGTTGACTTATCTCTCAGTCAATACTCTGCCAATATTCAATTCCAGGATGTTGCTGTACATGTTGATAAAATCCTTGCCAGCCCACGATCAGGACAGGTGTCATACAATGCTGCTGAAGAAGTGGTTTATGCAGAAGATAACAGGAAGCCCCATGAGACTTTAGATACTTATCTTAATAGGTCAAGTCAAGAGAAGGATGCTCAGTCTGAGTGGGAGCATGATCAGATGGAGTTGATAGACTTGGATCAAGTTATCAATAAGATAGTTGAGTCTACACCCACTACAGGTAAAACTTATTCCCTCTTAATTAATATTGTTAAAATAGCTTTAGCTAAGGAAATGTTTCCTTTTATATGTGTTGTAGTTGAGGGGGATCCTTCTCAGATCCCTGCTCAGAATGCTATACCTCCTCATATGGGCCATACTTCATCTACCCTCATCTCTAATGAGGAATTTTAAACCAAATTAAAGTACACTTGGATAATCAGACCATAATCCTCAAGGAGTATGTTGATCAATATGTTGCCCAATTGAGGGATGAAATGTCAGCTAAAGTAAATGAAACTAAAGAAGAAATTTCACACTCAAACAAACAGGTCACCACCTGGTTTGACAAGGCTGGAACTGCTGGAATCAAGCTGACCACTCTCATGGAATCTTTGGACACAAGCAAAAAACTCACTACATCTGACATAGGATATGTAAAGAATTATGTGAGTACAACTGATGAAGTGATCAAGGGTACAGCAGTCCATATCAATCAACATGTCACCAAGGTTGCTCTCCACTCCATGGAGCAGGCAATTCGCTAGAGGAATGAGCTGCTTACTGACAATGAGAGAATACTCCAATCTTTATGAAATAAAACTAAAGTCAACACCTCATTACTGTAAAAGACAATATCTGAAGAAGATAGAATGGGGGAGATCGGCCATGATAAGACAACATCACTAATTGAAGATCAAGCCTTCAATGTTATTCAAGGCACCAGGGTTTCACAACACCTGCCCCTCCTAGATAGAAAGAGGCCAGAGGACCTAGACTTCTGTGGACAAGCCATAATTGCACATGTTGCACAGCTTGCTGTCAGAAGAAAGAGGGAAGGAACTCAAATGGCTGAAGAGTTCATGACAAAGAGGAGAGCTGAGAACAGAGATGACCCAGATTATGAACAGCTAAGTGAGGCCTCTGAATCCATCATTATCAATCAATGCCAAGGTAAGCCATGGACAAATCTTGAAGAACATTGATAGTGTATAACCTTCTAAGGAATGAATAAAATATTTGGAAAGAAATTCCCTCAGGGAAATTATGTTTAAAGAGAATATGGTAAGGAAGAGCAACCCCAATAAAATACCTTCCAAATATATTCCAATGCCATTCCTTTACTTCAAGAGGGTGAAGAACAAAACCGATAACTTGAATAAGACTGTTGCAACCAAGGATGTTGGTGAAAGCTCTTCAAAGACTAACTAATAAAGGACTGCAAGACTTAAGTTTCTTTTATTTTGTCTGATTTATGTCTTGTAATGATCACCAATAATGTAAAAAATTTCAAATCTTTATCAATGAAATTAATATGTTTTGTCTCTGTCCATATTAAGGTGATAAATCTGTAATGCAACTCTCTGTGTATATCAGTGATTGATAAATATGATATTCATTCATAAAAACCTGTAATAACATGTATGCTGCTATTGTTTGGCTAAGTTAGTGATTAAGTTTATCTTGATCATAATTTTTACTTTGTAAATGATTACTAAAGTTCATGTTGTTAATCATACTTTCATATTGTCAATGATTGTTAATTCACCTATACTATTAGTCTATGAATCATAGTGTTAAGATATCTCATCTAGGGGGAGTTATCCTGAACTGGGATGGCTAGTTGTCATGATATTGCTTCATTTGACCTATCATGATATATTTTCTGTATTGATGCACCTTAGCATGGATGTGTGTTCTGCCTTCTTCAAATAGGTGGAGATTGTTGGGAATTGTACCCTACAATGTTCCTCGGGATTTGAAGTGGCATCATCAATCATGCTAATGGGCATATTGTATTTGATATGTGCTCTAGTTCTTGCATATAGGTAGTCCATGATTGGACAGGTGAAGAAAAATGAGTTGGGCAGTAAACTCTAATTTCATCGAACTCAGCTCAGAGTTCGTCAAAATCAGCTCGCTGATCGTCGAGCTTAACTCAGCATTCCTTGAGTTAAGATTAAGAACTCAGGATTCAAAATTAGTCAAACTCAGCTCAAAGTTTGTCGAGCTCAGGTTACAGTCCGTCGAGCTCAGCCCAACGCTTATCAAGCTAAAGCAAGAGAAAAATTGACTAAAGCAAAAAGTGCTGAGACCGCTGAGAAGATCTATGTTCGTCGAACTCAGTTTGCGGCTTGTCGAGCTCAGCTCAAAGCGTGTCAAGCTAAAGCCAGAAAATCTGTTTAAGGAAAAAGTGCTGAGACCGCTGAGAAGAAGGCGTTGAGACCGCTAAGAAAGCTAAGACAGTTGGGAAGATAGCGTTGAGACAGCTGAATACAACTGATAAGATAATGTTGAGACTGCTGACACAGCTGATACAACTGAGAAGATGGCATTGAGATGGCTGAGACAGCAGAGACAGAATTGGCTGGAAATTTTCTAAGTCCAGAAGTGTTGAGTGAAGTAGGTTCACTCAACGCTTCTAATGAAGAAGGAATAATTGAGACTGTTAAGAGGAAAACCGCTGAGACAGTAAAGTACAAAAAACGCTGATACAGCAGATAAGAAGAAAGCGCTGAAACAAAGGCTTGTCTCCGCTGATAATGAAAAACCGCTGAGACTGCTGAGACAAAACTGCTGAGATAATTAAAGTGCAAAAACCACTGAGACAACAAATAAGAAGAAAGCACAGAGACAATGGCTTGTCTTAGCTAATAGGGAGAAATAGCTGACACCGCTGAGACAAAACCACTGAGACAAAGCCAGGGAATTTTCTAAGTCTAGAAGCGCTAAGAGCCAACGCTGATGGCGTTAAGTGTCTTAACACCACTCAAAGCTTCATGGTCTTTTGAAATATTTTCTAAGTCCAGATTTTGAAGACCACTGCTGACATCATTAAAGTCAAAATTGCAGAAAGCCGTTGCGGGAAAGCTGCTATTGCACCGTAAGATATTTTGTCCCTTTCTGATGGAGTTGGAGCTCACCAATCCTTGGTGGGCTCACATACTATGGTGTCGTTGATTCAAATCAACACATATAAAAGGGGAAACAGAAAGGGGATTAGGGTTAACTAAAACAGAAGATGAATAATTGAAAAGAGGTGGCTGGACGATCTTCCATCAAGCTTAAAAGCCATAGTCCATCCAAGATAGCCTAAAGGCAAAGAAGGATAGCTTAAGCACTTCAAAGCTTAGCAAGTTTATTCTTAACAAAACTGTTTAGCTGATTCATGTCATCGGTAAGGTGGAAGTTGCTCATCTGTGCAGTAGGAAAAATTCATAGTTGTAGAAGAAGGCTGATTCCTTCTACAGCAAGTGAGTTGAACTGAAATCTGCTCAGTCCAGCAAAGTTGACTCAGAGTTATTTCTCTGAGTCGGTTTTTCTTTTCTTTAACTTACTATTTCATTTCCTATAGGATTCATGTTTCCTGAATCTGAGTGTAGGGCACTTTGTGTCTGAGATAGGTAACAAATTTGTCACTGAGGTAGGTGCCCTGTTGGGTCACTGAGGTAGGATCAAAGTGATGATCTGAGCTGTAGGTCATAGGTTCCTGAGGTGGGAGAGTGTTGTTCTCAGAGGTAGGATCTAAGTGTGGATCTGAGGTAGGGTTGTCCTCCCAGCCTGAGTGTAGGGCATTATGCCTGAGGTAGGTGACTGAAGAGTCACTGAGCTGTAGATGATAAGTTTGTCACTGAGATTGTAGGCCTTGGAGGAGGCTGAGCTGTAGGTACCTGAAAGGGTACTGAGTTGTAGGAGTGCTGCAACACTCTAAGAGTAGGGTCGTGTGCCTGAAGCTGTGTGACTTAAAAGCCTGAGTGTAGGCCTTCAAAATAAGGATGAGGTATGTGATATCTAGATCACTAAGCTGTAGGAGCTCTGTAGAGCTCTGAGGTAGGAACCCTTGTGGTTCTGAGTTGGATTCTGAGAAGAATCTGTATGTAAGGCTGAGGGCCTGAGGTGTAATCTCTGAAGAGCATAAGTGGTGTAGTTTGGGCAGAGTCCAACAAATAAGTTGGATAGGTGGAGAGGGAAAGTGGATGTACCCAATTGGGGAACCACTATAAATCCTTGTGTTTGTTGTGTGTTTGTTTTTCTTTGTTATTGCAGGACTTAAGGACAAGCTCTAGTTAGTATAATTAGAAATTAGCAAAATATTCAATAAAAGCTCAAAGACCTATTCACCCCCCCCCCCCTCTAGGTGATTAGCTAACCTTCAGCTAATGAACTTTCAGTTAGATCTAGGGGGAGGCTAGTAGAAAAATCTAGGGAGAGATACCCTTTAGCCAGCCGGTTCTTGTAGAAGGACCGGTGAAATTAAAAGAAGATTATATTTTTCATAGCTTTGATCTCTAGCTTTATAGAGATACATTATATTCTGTTTTAACACTTGTGAAATAAAATATCATCATTTCTAGTCTTACGAAATTCTAAGTGTGTATCTTTAATTATGAAAAATTAGTTTTGAATTCGACAATTATTTCATCAAGTAAACTCTTATTAAGAAATAATTATTGTTAGCCCTTATTCACCCCCCCTAAGGGAGTCATAAGATCCAACACATTTGGCTCAATGCATGTCCACTAAATCTTGTACTGAGATTTATGGAGGTGGACTACTCCTTTCATGGGAAAATTGGGATTTTTTGGATCAAAAATCCCATAAGTTAGATTTATTTTAAAACTAGCACACTTAGGTGTCAAAAAGGAAAATTAGGGCAATTGAATTTAGAAAATTCTAATTTGTTGACACAAGCCCTAAAAGGCCTTTTTCATTTCTCTACAAAAATTTGTGATGGTATTTGAGAACTATTCCTTGTGCAAATAATATAATTACAATTTTGCCCTTATGTGATTTTGATTAAAAACATGATTAAGAATACTTGGAAAATTGTTAGAATATGTTTAGACCATTATTTCAGTGTTGTGAACCCCTATAAATTCTATTAGAATTTTTGGATGATTATTTGTGATACTTATACTAATAGTGGCATTTTCGTAGATATTTTTAATTGTGGATATCTTAGGTCGAACCACGGGATATAATTATTAAAATTTGTTTTGAGAATTATCCTGTCAATAATAGTGAGTAGCATTTTTCCCTAAATTTTTACATGATTATTTTTAGTACTTCATTTGAAAAAGGGACATATTGTGGTTATAGTCATAAATAGAAAACAAGGGTAAAATCATCTTGAAAAATTAGGATATTTTGTGTGCAGAACTTTTTAACCTAGATGAACTTCAGATAAATTAATTAGACAAAAAGGACACCTGGTTATGGTAGTTCATGTTCAATGTGACTTAAGTCACTTAATTAAATAATTTTAATTATGGTCCAAAATAGTTAGAAAAATTAAGGAATTCTGAATGACCAATAATATCCACATGATTTACCCATGATAAAAATTGGGAGGCCGTTGGCCCGAGGAATCAGAAGTCACCTCATTTGGGTTAGAGTTAGGATTTGGGCTGTGTTTAGTAAAAATGACATATAGTATTAGGTTACACATGGTAATGAGATATAGTTGAATTTAGTGATGTGTCGGGAAGTTGAAACCCTGGTCAGAATTATAAGTATGTTACTACCAAATATCGAGTGTTAGAGTGCAAGTCACCAAAGAGAATAGATAGGGCGGGGTCTGGCGAAAGATCGTCGTTCTCCCAATAAGAACCTTAAGTCATTAGGTTTACTTAAGAGCAAGAACGAGAGTGGGAAGTTAATAAGGGGTAGCCACCAATAATAGGTAGTGTCCTGGAAAGGGGGATTTGGGATTCAGCACATCGTATCCCCTAGTACCGCTGCGAGCCCTTCATCGGGTAGATCTCGGGAAGTGCAGGATTAACCCTAAGTCACTGAGTATAACTAAAATAGACAAGAGTAGTCTAATAGGTTGAGTAAAAATATTGCAATCTCACCCGTGAAGGATTGGAGGGATACAAGACGGGTGATCCCTCCGAGATGGAGGCTCGGGAGTTTTTATAACATTCTCACCCTTATTGGGTTGGAGGTATACAAGATTGGAGGGTCCTGCGAGATGGAGGCTGGGGAGTTTGATATCAGGACAGGTTAGTCCTGCAAGCTGGAGGCTTATGTTGAAATAACTTGCATATGCATAGGAACAAATCAGTGGCGGGTCATGCGGAACTGGGCCATTCGTCACACCGACGGTAGTACGATGACTCTGGAGAGGTGTGAGGGTTTGAGGGGCCATTAGGTTGCTTATAATGCGTTCTATAGAAAGATCTCCGAAAATGCACACTCGACCAACATGACTGGAGGGATAGCCAGTAATTAGTACATAGAGGATCTAGAGTGCTCCAAGGACGTGTACAAAGTCATATGGGAGGTCTAGGCCTAGTAGTGTGCATCCCGCCTAGGAGTGGAGACGTCCGCTCCACTGTTGTCGTGGCCACCACGGCGGTACGAGATAGTTTAGCTAACTCCAAAAAGTGAGAACTAAAGGTCTGTGATCGCAGAGTCATGTTTGTGTGTTGCACTTGAATGAAACATAACATGCATAATATATTACATCATACATACACTCATTAGGGCATTCATACTGCAGACCCTTATCATATAAATTAGTATGGGCTCTTTTATATGATAAGTTACAATTCCTGAAACCATAACCTATAAGTTTGTATGGGCATTCAAATAAGTTAAGGTACTCATGTGATGGTAACATAGCTGTAGATAGTTACTTTTTTGTACAGTACTTACTTTTACTATACTGCTCTTCCTTTCAGTACTACCGTTCTTTACTCACCATGTCTTGTACCATATAGGACTGCTAGATAGTTTACTTTCATGATAGTATAGTTCCATCGTCACCCTGCTATATTGATTTCATCCCATGTTGTCCTCTACATTTATCCTCCCACATGATGCCTAGGAGTCGCAGGGTGGAGTTGAGGACAAAATAGCTTAGTCTTTATGACAAACAGTCAGTTGTGACTGTGACATTTTAGGAGCTCGAGGAGATGGAGCACCAGCACAACTAGGACTTGAGGAGTAGATACCGCACAACATTACTACGCCTCAGCATCAGGTGATGACGAGTGATAGTTTTTGCTTCCACTTAGAGTGATGTGAGATAGAGTGATTTATTCATTATAGCATATATCGCGGATAAGCCCTTACTCTCTATGTACACATTGTTGGACTATGCAGTTTCTTTATATTTATATGTGATGATGCTTTTGTGTTGTGGACTTATAATTTTTTTTATGATTTTGTTCTCAAATTGGCCTACAGGTTAAAATGATCATACTAGCTGATAGGAACGATGTCTCACAGTGTCAACTAGCCCGTGTGTTAGTGTCACTGTAAGGCGGCAGTTCTGGGCGTAAGATCAGGTAACTCCTTGGTAAAGGGGGCAATCTTACAAACTGGTATCACTTAACAAACGATCATATGAGAAAGAAGTACTCAACACTATGTCAGCCTACTCGAGCATTAGTTTGCGGACAAACTATGTAGCAGAAGCAATGATGTGTCCATGTGTAAAAAGTCATAGAAAATAGTCCATTTAAACAATGAGTTAGGCCAACCCAATTAGGACACCACTTTTGTTAGACTTTCCAAGAGGTTTTTGTTTCATGTCCTTGTCTAAACTCGACCTCGGATATAGATTAGTTAAGGTACGAGATACCCAAATTGACTAAGGGAAGAATTTAACATTAGAGTCATTGCTTAAGTCTTAAACTTCGATGTCCCTAGTCCACCTATCGAGTTATATTATCACTTCTTACCCTGAAAGGAACGCGGTTGTCTTTTGGCAATGGAGCGGAGCGGAGCGTAAAGGATTTTAAAAAAAAAAATCTCACAACCAATCCATCACATAGGGTTTAGGATATGTTACCTCTAGAGAATATATCTCTAGGTGAAGTGACGAATGTGTGGGTGAAGACGACAACGAATCCACCATGAAGGAGAAAGCAATCCCTTTCACCTCTTGGTTCACCTTGAACCCGAACAGTGAGGAATCTCTATTCCGTTGACGGGGAATAGAGACAAAAAGCCTAGACGTTCTCCTCCAAGTGCGTCGGGGACTCCTAGTGGCCGAACCACACTTGTCACTGGGAGAGGAAGAGGAAAAACTCGGGGCTTGACTGTACCGGCTAGAGGAAGAAGTCCTCAAGGAAAATCACTTGCCTTTACTGGAGCTCTCAAAAACGAGCACCGACCATGAAGCGCACGGTGCTCCTCCTCCTCCAACCGTCGGCGAGCTCCAAGAGGCCGACCAACGACGATAAGGAGGGGCTAACAATAAGAGTTCTCACTAGTGAGGAGGACAGAGGCGGCGCGGCAGCACTTCGGCGCGAGCAAGCCCGAGCGCAGATCCGGCGCCGTCAGGTGGAGGAGATCGGGAAAAACCCTAGCCCGTGAAAAAACCTCTTATACCCACTCAACTGTTTTTGTATTTATATATATCGAATAACTTTATATATATTTATATATAAATCTTACTCATATATATATATATATATATATATATATATATATATATATATATATATATATATATATATATATATATATATATATTTATAAACACAAATACCTCTTATACACATAAATAAATGTATTCCTAAATCAAGCCCATATGGTTACTGATAACCAAAAAATAAAATTGTGCTCCTCTACCAAAATAATTACGACGACTCGCCTCGTCATAATTTTCTCTTTTAATAATTCCACAGAAAAAACTTGTCTAAGCATGTCGAGACACAACATAATGCGTTCGCACTTACTATAGTATTTAGATTAAATATTCCAGGAAATAAATATCCAAGTAAGACGAACTGAAACTGTTCCCATTTAAATGGTACGTCCTTACAGAGGAACTATGTCATCAAGGCGATAATATAACAACCTATATTATGGACTACAAGAGGCTTTGTCACTGCATTATAGTCGCCTCAATAACATAGTAACTAGGTAATGCATTTTGATGACCTGTGTCTTTTTCTTTATCACATGATATCATGAATATTGTTTAAAATAGGAGCGTGTCATTTTCGCACTATATTTAATTTTTTCCCGGTCTCATAAGCAATGTGTATTTATAACTACATCAGTTATATTGCATGCTATACAAACTCGCTTTACCAAGGGGCCCGTTAATATCATAACTCAAATAAATTTGAGGGACACATATATTATCTCGTGTAGGTTACACACGCATAGGTATGAGCAATGAATCACGATATTTATCACCATCAAAAGATAGTCTTCAACCGCAGTCACATTGCTCACACCAATGCGCCAAATCTACACATCTCAAATCTATAAATCATAAGACACGTTGTGAACATTAATGACACTCAACACAATCCAAATAATGTTACAACATGGAATAGGTCGAACTCAATATGTATAAAACACATATATATATTCATATGATTAAATGATAATCCCTTATCAACATTTATAGAACTAAAATGTACTTTAATCGATATGACAATCTTAACTTGGTAATCAATGTTCCTCTTTGATTACCTCGATTGTGAGCAGAGCATAAGATTACATGATGGTATAAACTCAGAGTTCTATAGTTCAGGACCAAGTGCATCTTCCCAAACCAAATATGAGACTCAACACATAATCAAGGAACAAAATGTGAAAACATTTATAAGCAAAGTCAACTTTCAAAAACACCACTTCCTTCAATCTCCCACTGGTTTTTAAAGTTTCTTAATCAAGAAAAGTAAAACATAAAGAGAAACTCATATAATCAATCGACAAGCCACTCTCCATGGTCTTGAAGCCCCATGGACTCGAAGTGAACTTCGTTTTTGGCTTGATACAATGGTTTTGTGAAGGGATCAGCTGTGTTACTGCTTGTGTCTATCCATAAAAGTACAATTTTCCCTTCGTCAATAAAGTCACGCGTAACAAAATACTTTCTGTCCATGTATTTTGTTTTATGATGTGATTTTGGCTCCTTGATTTGAGAAATAGAAGTGTTATTGTCGCAAAACAACTTTAAGGGCCCCTCACTGGATGCAACGTCTCTTAGTTCCTCAAGGAACTTCTTTATCCATACTCCTTCTTTGCTTGCTTCTGGGGCCGCCATGAATTCCACTGCGGTGGTTGAGTCAGCTATAGTTGATTGTTCCCAACTCCGCCAACTCACGACACCACCATTCAGAAGAAAAATGAACCCAGATTGAGATCTCCTATCATCCGGATCTGTCATAAAGCTAGAATCCGTGTACCCTTCGGCAGCTAGATCCTTCTGCCCACCAAATACAAGAAACTTATTCTTGGTCCTCTTCAGGTACCTAAGAATATTTTTGACGGCAGTCCAATGATTAGGACCGGGCGAAGCCTGATGTCGACTAGTCATGCACAAAGCATATGCGACATCCGTTCTTGTGCAAGTCATGTCATACATGATGGATCCCACAACGGAAGCATACGGAACATTCTTCATGTATTCAATGCCTTTATGCGTTGAAGCGCAGTGAGACTTGCCAAGTTGCACAGACACTTTCATTGGCACATTACCTTTCTTAGAGTTCTCCATATGAAACCTTTCTAAGACTTTGTCAATGTAAACACTTTGACATAGGCCAAGGAGTCTCCGCAATCGGTCTCTATATATCTTAATTCCCAAGATATATTGGTCTTCACCCATGTCCTTCATTGAAAAAATTGTTTTCAATGAGTCTCTTGTTTGTTCCATTAATGATAATTCATTCCCCATTAATAAAATATCATCGACATATAAGACCAAAAAGATAATGCGACTCCCACTAACCTTCTTGTACACACAAGGCTCTTCTTTGCTTTGAATAAATCCAAGAGTTCTAACATCTTCATCAAAGCGCTTGTTCCAACTCCTTGACGCTTGCTTTAAGCCATAAATGGCCCTCTAAAGCTTGCATACTTTGTTGATATTGTCCGGATCTTCAAAACCTTGAGGTTGTTCCATGAACACATCCTCATCAAGCTTTCCATTTAGGAACACTATTTTGACATCCAATTGCCATATTTCATAATCATAAAAGGCGGCAATGGCCAACATGATCCAAATAGTTTTGAACATTACAACTGGCAAAAAGGTTTCATAATAGTCAATCCCTTGGACTTGACTGAAACGTTTTGCCACAAGTCTAGCCTTGTAGGTTATCATGTTCCCATTCATGTCCATCTTCCTCTTGAAGATCCATTTGTTGGGAATGGACTTCTTTCCATCAGGAAGGTCAACCAAGTCCCATACTTGATTGTCATACATGGATTGTATTTCAGATCTCATGGCTTCCTGCCAGGCAATGGAATGTATCCGTTTTAAAGCTTCTTCGCATGTCAAGGGGTCTTCGGTGTCGATCACCGATACTTCATGAAAACCCATGTATAGGTCAGGTTTTCTTCTCACCCTTGTCGATCTTCTGAGTCCACTTTGCTCATTAAACTCCTCTTGAGTCACCTGAATATCTTCCACAATTTATCGCGGAATTATTTCATGCTCAATGCGAGCCAAGTAGTCACTTGGTGGTGCGGTATGAACCTCCTCTACAAACATTTGTGGAGGTGGAATGTTCATACTCCCATTGAACAAAGGAACTCCATGTGACATCTCGTGATCATCTTGAATGTCAAAATTCATCTCAAGATCACTCCCTTGTAGGCCTTCTTGAGTTTCCTCAAGTGTTATCCTACGGTCACCGTCTTCAATTCTTTCGAGAAACTCTTTCTCTAAGAACGTTGCTCCCTTCTTTACGAATATGGTATTTGTCGACTTGTGCCTAAAATTATACCCTTTCGTTTCTCTTGGGTATCTAATGAAGAAACATTTGTCCGCTTTGGGTTCTAATTTTGACGATAGTATACGATTGACATATGCCTCGCAACCCCAAATTTTGAGGAAAGATATGTTGGGTGGCTTGCCAACCCACATATCATGAGGAGTTTTATCAACAAATTTTGTTGGGACAAGATTCAGAGTGTAAGCCGCAGTTAATAAAGCATGTCCCCAGAAATATAAAGGAAGATCGGTTTGGCATATCATCGAACGAACCATGTCTAGCAGGGTTTGGTTTCTCCTTTCGGAGACACCATTCCACTGTGGGGCGCCAGGAGGAGTAAGTTGTGGTACTATACCACAATCCTTTAGGTAAGTAGTGAACATATTGCTCAAGTACTGATCTCCACGATCTGTTCTTAAGATTTTAATTTTCTTATCAAGTTGGTTCTCTACTTCGTTTTTGAATTCCTCGAATTTCTTAAGAGATTCAGTTTTGTGCTTCATAAGGTAAACATAGCCATAACGGCTATGATCATCTGTGAAGGTAATGAAGTACCTATAACCATCTCTCGCACTTGTACTCATTGGACCGCATACATTGGAGTGTATCAATCCCAACAAGTTGCTCGCCCTTGCACCTTTCTTGTTGAAAGGTGTCTTGGTCATTTTACCGGATAAACAAGATTCGCATGTTACAATTGCATCAAGGTCAAAAGAATCCAAAATATTAGCTTGATGCAATTTCCTTATGCGTTTCTCGCTTATATGACCAAGATGATGGTGCCATAAGAGTGTCTCATTTATGTGAGATATCTTGAGTCTCTTGTTATTGATATTCAATACAGGTTTATCTTCAACTATATTTCGCAAATATAATCCATTTGAAATAAAAGCATTTGCATAAAATATACCATCCTTCTTAATCGTCATCTGTGAATTACTTATCAAAAAACAAAAACCTTCCGCATCCAAACATGATACGAAAATAATGTTTCGAAATACAGAAGGGACATGATAAACATCTTTTAAAGTTAAACATAAACCACTAGGTAAGTGAAGGTTTAGGGTGCCCACAGAAGCTGCAGATATCCTTGCACCATTTGCAACCTTTAGCACAACTTCTCCCTTGGAGAGCAATCTTCTATCCCTTAGTGACTGAACATTAGAAACTAAGTGAGCACATGATCCGATATCTATTACCTAATTAAGGATAGTAGTGGTCAGGTTTAAATTTAATTCAATAACACATATACCTTTGGGACACTTGCGTTCAATCTTGCCTTCATCCAAGTCACGCTTATACTTGGGGCAATTCATCTTGTAGTGTCCTTTCTCATGACAATGGAAGCATTCGGTGACAGACATCGGAGAGTTCTTCACTTTGCTTCCTTTGGAGTTGCTCACATGAGCTCCTCCCATATTGCCTTTGAACGAGGAATTTCTACTTGTAATCTTGACTGCAGCCTTGCCTTTATTCTTAAAGGGCTTCTTGCTATTTGACGCAATGGCCAAGAAAGGATTTGCCTTTGTCTTGCCCATGTCAACCTCAGCTGTTTTGAGGGCATTATGGAGCTCATTTATGGTCATCTTCCTTTCACGCATATGATAATGCATTATGAAATCCTTGAAGGAGTAAGGAAGAGACCCCAAAATGATATACTCAGCAATGTCTTCAGGAAGCGGAGAATTCAATTTCTCCAATTTCTCCAAGTAGCCCTGCACCTTAAGAAAGTGCACCGAGACATATTCACCCTCCATCATCTTGCACCTTGTGAGTGCTATGGTGGTCTTATAGCGCTCTTTTCGAGCACTATCGGTGAACATATTCTCCAGTTGTGTCGCTATTTCTTTTGCAGGAGTATCAAGGAATTTCCTTTGCAACTGATCGCCAATGCTGGCCAAGATCAGTGTTTGAACAACACGCTGTTGTTCATTCCATTTCTTTTGTTCCTCCTTTTCAACATCAGTTGGTTTGTCTTTCTCCTTCTCTTCTAGGCAACTGCCATCCAGAATTTGTTGGAGATTTTCCAAACGCAACACGATGTTCAACTTGAGGATCCAATCGGAATAGTTTGACCCATCGTTAGCAAGCGGGCTCTTATCAATCATGGAATGCAGGAAATTCGGAAGGGTAGACATAGCTCTCTAAATAAAATTAAGAAAAGAGTAAAGATAAGACCATAAAAAAATTTTGCAATATAAAAAATTGACACACAAGATCCTATCCAAACAAAAGGACTCATCCATTTGGTTTGTGCAGGTAGGTACTAGTCACCAATCATAACCTTTTAAGCAAAAAAAAACTTAAACCTTATGATTCTTGAGAATAACCAAAAGCACTTTCCCAAAAATTCAAACCTAGATCTTGAAAATTTAATTTAGAAAACTCATATTATTTGGCAACCAATGTGACTAAGATATTCCCCCAACATGAGTAGGATGTGCCTCACACAAAACCTGCTCACCTACGGCCTAATATTATGTTCACAACGGTTCCACCACATCTAGTAATTGGAGTCACACTCATGATTATCCAAGATTACTAGCTTAAGTGGATAATATGAGAAGGAAAAAAACTTCTTAAATTTTTGTTTCATTTCATATTCTCTAATTCCTCTAAACAACGAAGGAATCAAAAATAAAACCTAACTCATGGCATTCTAAATATTACATGCATCACAAGTAATACATTCCAGAGACGATAGAATGAAATAAAAAAAAAGACAATGCAAAGAATAACTCCGCAACACAAAAGGAAATGGACGGTCCAAGCCGCCTACGCCAACCGATTCATCTAGATCACTCTTGTAGCCAAACAAACCACAATCAATAGTAATCTCCACCTGAACCTAAAGATGCAAAAGCCACACAAAAAATCCAACCTCATTGCCAAGAGAAAAACCCTATAACCTGGCTCTGATACCACTGAAAGGAACGCGGTTATCTTTTGGCAATGGAGCGGAGCGGAGCGCAAAGGATTTTAAAAAAAAAATCTCACAACCAATCCATCACATAGGGTTTAGGATATGTTACCTCTAGAGAATATATCTCTAGGTGAAGTGACGAATGTGTGGGTGAAGACGTCAACGAATCCACCACGAAGGAGAAAGCAATCCCTTTCGCCTCTCGGTTCACATTGAACCCGAACAGTGAGGAATCTCTATTCCGTTGACGGGGAATAGATACACAAAGACTAGACGTTCTCCTCCAAGTGCGTCGGGGACTCCTAGTGGCCGAACCACAAAAGTCACCGGGAGACGAAGAGGAAAAAATCGGGGCTTGACTGGACCGGCTACATGAAGAAGTCCTCAAGGTAAATCACTTACCTTTACTGGAGCTCTCAAAAACGAGCACCGACCATGAAGCGCACGGTGCTTCTCCTCCTCCAACTGTCGGCGAGCTCCAAGAGGCCGACCAGCAACGATAAGGAGGGGCTAACAATAAGGGCTCTCATCGGTGAGGAGGACAGAGGCGGAGCGGCAGCACTTTGGCGCGAGCAAGCCCGAGCGCAGATCCGGCGCCGTCAGGTGGAGGAGAACGGGAAAAACCCTAGCCCGTGAAAAAACCTCTTACACCCACTCAACTGTTTTTGTATATAAGTCTTACTCATATATATTTATATATATACATGTATATATATATACATGTATATATATATATACATGTATATATATATATATATATATATATATATATATATATATATATATATATATATATATATATATATATATATATATATATATATATATATATTTATAAACACAAATACCTCTTATACACATAAATAAATATATTCCTAAATCAAGCCCATATGGTTACTGATAACCAAAAAATAAAATTGTGCTCCTCTACCAAAACAATTATGATGACTCGCCTCGTCATAATTTTCTCTTTTAATAGTCGCACAGAAAAAACTTGTCTAAGCATGTCGAGACACGACATAATGCGTTCGCACTTACTATAGTATTTAGATTAAATATTCCAGGAAATAATTATCCAAGTAAGACGAACTGAAACTGTTCTCGTTCAAATGGTGCGACCTTACAGAGGAACTATGTCGTCAAGGCAATAATATAACAACCTATATTATGGACTACAAGAGGCTTTGTCACTGCATTATAGTCGCCTCAATAACATAGTAACTATGTAATACATTTTGATGACCTGTGTCTTTTTCTTTGTCACATGATATCATGAATATTGTGCAAAATAGGAGCGTGTCATTTTGCACTATATTTAATTTTTTTTCCCGGTCTCATAAGCGACGTGTATTTATAACTACATCAGTTATATTGCATGCTATACAAACTCGCTTTGCCAAGGGGCCCGTTAATATCATAACTCAAATAAATTTAAGGGACACAGATATTATCTCGTGTAGGTTACACACGCATAGGTATGAACAACAAATCACAATATTTATCACCATCAAAAGATAGTCTTCAACCGTAGTCACATTGCTCAAACCAATGTGCCAAATCTACACACCTCAAATCTACAAATCATAAGACACGTTGTGAACATTAATGACACTCAACACAATCCAAATAATGTTACAATATGGAATAGGTCAAACTCAATATGTATAAAACACATATACATATTCATATGATTAAATGATAATCCCTTATCAACATTTATAGAACTACAATGTACTTTAATCTATATGACAATCTTAACTTGGTAATCAATGTTCCTCTTTGATTACCTCGATTGAGAGCAGAGCATAAGATTACGTGATGGTATAAACTCAAAGTTCTATAGTTCAGGACCAAGTGCATCTTCCCAAACCAAATATGAGACTCAACACATAATCAAGGAACAAAATATGAAAACATTTATAAGCAAAAGACAACTTTCAAAAACACCACTTCCTTCATACCCAACCTGATAGGAACGCGTCAAGGAGAATTGGTGCTTATAATCTATTAGTGGAATAGTAGGGTACTCGTAAACTTTACACTCATACCGATGACTTTATTACGTTGAGACAACCACCCTAACAAATACCAAAGGTTGATAAGAATTCAAGAGTTCAGTAGAGACCCATTTTTGGTTGGGTCACATGTTAACCTTGAGAAGATTGTCATAAATAGTAATCTTAAGGGCCTAAGGTATATAACATATCAATAAGTCTTAAGGTGGAACTCCAAGTCTAAGATTGTTAGCCCTAAGGATTGAGACATATATAGGATGATTGCACTATGGATATTAAAGAAATTTAGCCCAAAATGTATGGGGCATATCCTTTTATTTATTGGGCTAAATTGATAACAACTCGGATTTCCCTAGATCTGTTTAGAAAATGTTGAGTCGTAAATATAGTGTTATTGAAGTCTTCATTTATTCAAATGTTATTCAAGTAAGATGAGGTTTTGTATATACATGGTTGCTATGATGATCAAACCTCCCTAGAAGATTAGGACCCTTGAAGAATTATTTCATCTTAAGAAACATAAATTCTTAATGAAAGTTGTAACCGCTATAAATTCGCGGGCGAAATAGGAAAATTGAGCATTTCAATAGTGATTATTCATCCTCCTTATCGCTCCAAGGCTGATGTAGGCCCTGTCCTAAAAGATCCTACACGGACGGCGTGACGACGACACTCGCAACTCTCAACGCTCTTTAACCCGCACACTATGAAACACAACCGTCACAATGATTTAATTTATCGCTCGCGCTAACAATACGGATCGCCGTTCCGCAAATTGATCGAGTGTTGGCTATAGGCCAAACTCTTTCCGGCTAAATGGGATAATCTTGATCCCGAATGAGCTTTTGGATTGTACCAAAATAGATCCACCAAGAACAAAATGATTCGAAAGATGGTAGGATCTATCCCAACAAAAAGATAACGAGGATCGCCAATCCTCTTACGAATCTTTCGGAAATCCAAATGAAAAATACCGATCTATTAGGGGATTAACCGCGAAGAAAAATGAATCGGAAAATAACGCAAAAATTCGTCCACCACAAGAACTATCTAGAGAAAGAAAATTGTTGGTAGAAATTTTCGTTACCCCTCTCGGATTTGTAGATCTGTGATGCGTGGATCCACCAAGTTTGATCGCTCCTCCGTTGAAAGTCCACGGGAAGCGCGCTACGGATGATGAACGTGCTAATCTCCTTCACTTCACGCCGTGGAGGAAACCCCTATCTTCTTCCTTGCAAACAACCTCTCATGCACCGGCCAAAGTATCCTTGGAGAGAGAGGATCTCGGGTGGCCGTGAGCAAGAGGGAGAGGAGAGTAGCCGAGCACTAGAGAGAAGGGGGCGGCCGAGAGCAAGAGGGAGAGAGGAGATGGCCGAACTCTTGAAGGAGGGAGCCTTGAGGCCGGCGGTTTGGAGGAAGGAAGAAAGAGGGGGGCGGCTAGGAGTAGAAGAGAGGGAAAAAATTAGGGTTGGCAAAATTCAAGTTTTGATTTCAATTTAATTCTACCATCAAAAGAAAAGTTCAAGGCCTTATATAGGCTTACATCTCAAAGCAAATAACAAGTGGCTAAAGGCACACCACATAAAGAAAATACAGAAATTAAATAATGTTTTTTTAAAAGAGCCATCATGAAACGGCTATTAGCACACCAAAGCTAAAATATCAAATATGAGTCTTGTTGTGAGGGCGAAGCTTGTAACCATGACCGCTACGACGTCGCACGTCCTTTGCTGGCACATTTTCAACATAGTCATTCCCAAGTTGGCCGTCCTGGTGGCCGTCGTCATCACCGTCGCCATCACCGCCGCCATCACCGTCGCCATCAAAGGCTATGAGGACAAGTAAACAAAGAGAGTAGTAAATTAATTTTTTGAGATATACATAGACGGTGTAAATCATTTACTCATACACGTGGAATTAGAGCAAATTGCTTTCAAAAGACCCGAATTCGAGTTAGTATAGGTTGTAGAAGGAATTTACATACAATTAAGGATGTGCTTTATCTTCAATAAGGCCTATTCCTAGGTGCTCTAACATCCTAACACAATTATGGTAACATATGAATAGTGAGTATAAATGTTTGTTAAAAATAGATTAAAAAACTCATATAGATTGCAAGAAAGAATAACATCGAGTGTGAATTATAAACCAGATTTAGTTGGATAAGGATTGGATAAGAGTAGAACTTTGTTATAGGTTCTCATGATCTTAAGACAAGAACAAATGTAATTAAACCCATGCAAGATATGGTATCATAGGTTCACCTCCTCAGTCCAGAAATGATGATCTGTAATGTTATCAGGATAAACTATGAGACATCATGGGTCAAACGATATTTGTTATTAGTCAAAACACAGCGTTGCCAACTCACTTGATCATAATTATGAACTATAACCTTTGAATGACTAAATTAAGCAAAAAGTAATTACATTGGAAACATACAAATTGAAATAAGGTAACGTTATGACAGTAAGATTGATTTGCTAGGACATATATTGAAAGTATAATAATCCTAGAAAATTTGAGGATTTGGCAAATGATATATTTTTAAGATGTATACCTTTTGTATGATACTTCAATTTTGATTCTGAGAGCATCAAGAACAAGAATACATATGTTTGATGACATTACAATCACATTTAGTAGAATTCATGACTATGGGATATAGATTTTGACTATCAAAGGAGTATATGGTGAAGTTACATGAGAATTAATGAGTGCTTTATGAGATTCTCTTTATGATGGAATCGACTCATGATAAACCTTACTAATTTGAAAAGATACGCTTATATCTTATAAATCAAGCTCCAAGGGAAAAGCGATTGTGAGTCATTTATATGAACATCAATATCAATAATGATCGCTTGATGTACATTTTAAATGTGAACTGATGGGCCCGTGAACAGACTCTTACTGTGGTTGGTTAGGTGAGTCGATCGCCGCGGGCTTGCTGGGGTAGGCAAGTGCACCTATCGCAAGTAGTACTCGATATTCGGGGGAATACCGAGGTCATATTGTTCTCGGGGTCACGTTGACTATTCTTACTCCTCCGGGAGGACTATTATTTTACTGAAAGTAAGGTGGATTTTTTTACTTAAAAAAAGACGGAAAAGCAAAGGAGCGAAAAAACGATTTAGAAAATATTCGATGAAGTGTTAACGCTCGGCATCGAATCGGATTAAGACTAAAACAATTTTTAATAATTATAGGACTTAGTTTGCAAATTAATAATAAGGCAACTTGGCCGTGGAGGATCCACAAATGTGAGCTCACCTAGCTATATGGATATCGCTTACCTAAACGTTAAAATTATTCGACCGAACGTTAGTCCGACGAAGGATTCCTCTTAACGCCCGCTTTACGCTAAGAACCCCGCTATTGGGTGGGGAACCAAATCCGGTAGAATTACGCTTGTCCTCTTTCGAGGGTATGCACGCAACTCTATTTACCCAGGGGTGATCGGTCCATATGCACGGCCTCTCGGCTAGCTAGCATATGGACTACGGAAATAGGGCCCACACATCGATATGTGGTCCTACGCGTCGTAAACCCGGGGTAAACCTTAAGTCCTTAAATTAAAATGAAAATAAAGAGCTTTAATTATTAGAAATCATTTTAAATGTCCCAAAGCTCTTCGATGCCGAGGCTAATAGCGATTAGCCACACGTCGGTATGGGGAAGGCTTATAATTTAGTGAGGCGCAAGTTCAAAATTAAACGCTAATGATTATAAGAAGGGGACACAAGAAAAACAACAAACATTTAGAAAACTGAAAAGTTAGCTAAAACAAGAACTCACGCACACTCCAAATTATAAATTAAACAGAAACTAAGTTACACATAAAAGAAATTTGCATATTTAAAATTTGCGAGTCCCACTCAAACGAGTGGGGGCGGTAAATAACATCTAAAAATTGCAAGTCCTACTCAAACGAGTAGGACTGAAATAAAAGCGAGTCCTACTCAAATGAGTAGGAGAAAATAAATGCGATTACAGGGCTTTCTCAAATATTTACAAGGAGATAAAGATCCGTCCATTTAACTCAAGTGAGTAGGCGGAAAAAATAAAGAAAGAAAATTACAAGTCCTACTCAAACGAGTAGGCGGGAAATAAAGTCCGGCCATTTAACTCAAGTGAGTAAGAGGAAAAAATAAAGAAAGAAAATAACAAGTCCTACTCAAACGAGTAGGACTGAAAATGAAAACGATGCGTCATTTAACTCTTAACGAGTAGGCGGAAATAAATGCACACAAACGCACACACTCCATATGAATTTCAAGAAAGCAATAAAGCTAACACCTACACTCACACACTCTACAAAATTTGAACAAAGTATTAAAAGAAAGCATTAAAATTTAACACCTACACTCACACACTCTTCATAAATGAGGAAAGCAATAAAAAGTTATACTCATACACTCACACACACAACATGAAAATTAAGAAGAACAAAAGAAAATTTATGCTCATACACTCACACACACTAATAACGAAGAAAAATCAAAGTTGCTTATAAATTAAAATAACAAGATTTCTACTCCTAAAACTTACCCAAAACACATAAAAAGAAAAAATAAAAAAGAGAATGAGCGAAAAGTTTTACAAAATAAAGTCAAAATCAAAGGTGCTCAAAAATTAAATCTATAACTTTTTCATTCTTAACAATTCATAAAAGTGATAAAAAAGGTGAAGAGAAAATAAAAAGAACAAAAGAGGTTTTACAATCCTAAAAGAAAAACTAAGTAAAAAAATAACAAAATCACTTTTTAAATCTCTTTTATAAATTCATAAGAATGAAATCCTAATTCTTTCAAGAAAAAGACATTGTGAAAAAGAGGAAAACCTATCATACCTAAGCATGAAGACAAGTTAAAAACATATAAAGTAAATAAATTACACTCATACACACACACACATTTCATAAATGAAGAACAAAGATGAAACCAAGGATAAAAAGGAGAAGAAAAGTGGGCACAAGTGTTCATTCCAAAGCCAAATATGAAGAGAAAATCTAACATTTTTATTGATTAAAGGAAACTATTACAAGCTATTACAAGAGATAAAGCTAAAGCAAAAACAAACATGAAAGAAAAGAGGGAGAAATCTCCTTACATAGCTTTAGAAATCACGGATGCAGCCCACAAAAAGACACTAAAATGGCCCAAAAATCTGAACCCTTGGACCTTACAGAAATGGGCAATTTATAGGCAAAAAATTCTAAGTACACGCCCTAGGTCACGGGCGTGTAGGGGGGGCGTGTCAGTACTATTCATGAAGGCGGCCGGCGATTGGACATGAAAGTTGACTTCGGGCTGAGTTCGCGGCAGTCACGCCCCAGGTCACGGGCGTGACTCTGGGCGTGTCGGGGAGGTAGAACCGGGCGCGGGTTGCGTCGAAAGTCTTTGGCAGCATCTTGTCGGGCCAGCTGGAAAGGTCACGCCCCAGGTCACGGGCGTGACTCTGGGCGTGTTAGTTGGTGTCGACTCTCGACGAATGTCGAGCGGAGAGTGTCGAGTCGAAATCATCGTGCTGAGATTGAGTCATGCCCTAGGTCACGGGCGTGACGCTGGGCGTGACTGTTGGTGTCGACACTCGACGAATGTCGAGCGGAAAGTGTCGAGAGGAGAGGATACGGGCTTGGGTCACGCCCCGTATCGGGTGACACGGGCGTGTCGCCAGGCGTGTCGATCTTTTTACTTCAGAAATCATCCGATTTCATGGGAAATGCAATGTCACGACCCAGTCACGGGCGTGACCAAATTGTCACGGGCGTGTACTACCCAATTTTGGTAGATTTTGAAATTTTTCTACAAAATAAAATAAAACAAGTTAGTAGTAAATTTACAAGAATAGGAGCATTTTATTGAACAAAAATAAGTAAAAATGACGAAAATAAATGAAAATGACTAAATTAATGTGCACAAAAATACGTATATTTACAATTCATCAAATACCCCCATACTTAGGCTTTTGCTATTCCAGAGCAAAAGTTTGAGGTGAATCTATAAGGAATAAAAAAAACTCTAAGTTTAACTATCGCTTAATCAATTATAAGAGAGATCGAAATAAATATACGGGGTGTAAGAGTTAAGTCCTAAAATTATGTAGATGATTTAAATAGCGCAAAAGTTTTGGCCAAAAGACTTCTCGATGTAATCAAATAGAAGGCAACATTTGTAATGGTTAGATTAACGAAAATAGTTTGGAATTATAAGAACTCTAGCTTATACGAGTGCTACTGGAAATAATACAATTTACTAATTATGCTCTCAAAAAGATTTTTGAATTAATTCTAGAATCGTGTAATTGGCTAAGGGGGTAGTGGGTTTATGAAGAGGGTTTTGATATTTGAGGTGAGGTAATTTTTTCTCGAACCTCCATTTTTTTTTCTTTTGGATTATTAGGAAAATGAAATCTTATTTTCCTAATATGATTTTTGTTTTTCAACTTCATCAAAATTAACCCAATGTATATTTGTAGGAGTAATGAATTTTATCTTCTTACTCTATATATAATTTTTTTAAATTATTGGGTGCCTATGTTTACGGAACGAAATCTTATTCCCATTGACATAGGATCTTTTAAGGATAAAATTTTTCATGCCAAGTAGGTCATGAAAAGTAAGGGGAGAAAGGAAAACTAGATTGTAATACTAAAAATTTTTGAGATCAACCTTAATAATTTGTACGTTCCAATTTTTTTCAGAAAGCTAAAAGTAAGTATAATTGAATTCTATAGTCGTTATTTCCTAACATAATATACGTGCTCCTATCAATGAAAAATTAGAAATAGTGCATAAAACGAGTTCGTTGTTTTTAACAAAGCATAAAGAATTCTTTAAAACTTAACCCCGGGTATTTAAATTTTTCAATCAATAATTAACAAACGGGTAGTGAACAAAGAATTAATCAAATTCGCATATAAAGGATGGAATATTTGATTTCTTTGTTTCAAAACACATTTTTTTTTATAGTTTTTATCATCATTTTTTTTTCATTTATTATCTTTTTTTTTTGTTTTTCTCAATATTTTTTGAAATTTTTTGAACTATTATCTTTTTTGTATTTTTTAAGAGAATTTTCATTATATGTACAAAAATATGGGAAAAAAAGAGGTTTGTACAAGAATGAGGAAGGGGGAGAGAGAAAAAAAAATATTTACAAAGTGAAACTAAATATAAATTTTTTTTGTTTTGTTTTTTTAAGTTTTTGGAAGAAAGAGAACAAAAAGAAATTTTTTGGATTTTTCATTTAAAATTTTTTTTTTCATTTGAAGATGTTTTTTTTTGTTTTTTTGTTTTTGTTTTGTTGTTATATGTATTTTTTGTATTTTTGAAATGCAGAAAAATTGAAGTGCAGAAAGTAAAGCACGAAAATACCCTCATACTTAAGTCCAACATTGTCCCCAATGTTGTATCGTAAGTATGTGAAACAAAAAAGGAAAGACAATATATACAAAAAAAAGAAAGGGAAGGGGATAGAAGCTTCCCTGAAACGCATAGGGGGAGGTCGATCAGAAACCCTGAGGTTATTAGAAAAAAAAACGCAAAGATAATAAGGAAAGAGCGAAAAAGATAAGCGAGGGGTGCCTCCCAGGATCACTGTGTTTATAGTCGTGTAGCTTGACTATTTTGGCGGGTTTATAATGTGGAGGAAAGTTATGGTTTCGCTAAAACCGATCACTGGGTCGCCTGCTATATAAGACTTTAACCGATGACCGTTTACCTTAAATGAACCTTTGTACGGGTGGGAGACGAGTACGGTTCCATATGGAAAAACTTCTTCAACTAGGAAGGGACCGGACCATCTAGATTTTAATTTACCTGGAAAAAGCCTAAGACGTGAATTGTAAAGAAGGACAAGATCGCCCAGAGAAAATAATTTTTGGGACTTGATTTTTCGATCGTGATATAACTTAGAGCGCTCCTTATAGAATTTATTGCTCTCGTAAGCATTCGCACGCCATTCATCGAGCTCGTTTAGTTGCAGTTTTCTATTCTGAGCGGCTAAGTTGGGGTCGAGGTTTAAGAGTTTTAAAGCCCAAAGAGCGCGATGCTCTAATTCTACGGGTAAATGACACGATTTGCCGTAGACTAACCGGAACGGCGTACAACCAATTGCGATTTTGTATGCCGTCCGATATGCCCACAATGCATCGTCGAGTTTAACGGACCAATCTTTCATATTTAGTGAAACAGTTTTTTCTAGAATTCGCTTAATCTCTCGATTTACTACCTCGACTTGGCCACTTGTTTGCGGGTGGTAGGGGGTGGCAAGCTTGTGCATGACTCCGTATTTAGCTAACGTCTTAGCCATAAGAGCGTTACAGAAATGCGTTCCCCTATCACTAACAATTGCGCGAGGCGTGCCGAAGCGAGAAAATAGTTTTTTAAGAAATGTAACGACGACTCGCGCATCGTTGGTGGGGAGAGCTTGCGCTTCCGCCCACCTCGATACGTAGTCCACCGCCACTAAAATATACATATTTTTGAAAGACGGAGGTAGGGGGCCAACAAAATCTATGCCCCACAAATCGAAGACATTGCACTCTAAAAACATATTTTGGGGCATCTCGTCGCGACGAGAGATGTTACCCGACCGCTGACAGCTATCACATGCGCGCACAAAATTATGCGCGTCTTTGAAGAGAGTGGGCCAAAAGTAGCCCGCCTCTAGCGCCTTCCGAGCGGTCTGGTTGGCTTTATAATGCCCACCGGCTGGACCCTCGTGGCAGTGCTTAAGAATTTGCAAGCACTCCACACCCGCAACGCATCTTCGGACCGCTTGGTCCGCGCAGATACGAAAAAGAAATGGGTCCTCCCAAAAGAAATTTTTCTAGTCAGAAAAGAATTTCTTCTTTTGATGACTGGAAAACTCTTTTGGAAGGACCCGCGCTACTAAGAAATTTGCAAAGTCTGCGAACCAAGGCGAAGATGACGAAGATTTATTAATGGCAAGAAGGCGTTCCTCGGGAAATCTGTCATTTATTTCAGATTCGACGAGCGCTTCCGCACCCGGATTTTCTAAACTGGAGAGGTGGTCTGCCGCTAGATTTTCCGCTCCCCGCTTATCTCGGATCTCCAAATCAAACTCTTGTAGGAGGAGAATCCATCGAAGGAGGCGGGGCTTCGCATCATTTTTAGCTAATAAATATTTAAGCGCGGAGTGATCGGTAAAAACGATAACTTTAGATAACGTTATATACGAGCGAAACTTATCGAAAGCGAAAACGACGGCTAAGAGTTCCTTTTCCGTTGTCGTGTAATTTACTTGGGCGGAAGTGAGCGTCTTGCTAGCGTAATAAATAGGATGAAAATGTTTTTCTACGCGTTGGCCAAGAACGGCACCTAAGGCAATATCACTAGCGTCGCACATAATTTCGAACGGAAGGGACCAATTAGGGGCCACTAATATTGGTGAAGTGATAAGTTTTTGTTTTATTAAATTAAAGGCGGACTCGCATTCGCTACTAAAGATGAAACGTGATTCCTTTTCCAAGAGGTGAGTAAGCGGCTTTGTTATTTTTGAAAAGTCTTGAATGAAACGTCGATAAAAGCCCGCATGGCCTAAGAAACTCCTAATAGATTTTACGTTTGTTGGATGCGGAAGTTTTTCTATAATTTCTATCTTGGCCTTATCCACCTCTATCCCCTTAGACGAAATCATATGGCCGAGGACCAAACCTCCTCGAACCATAAAGTTGCATTTTTCCCAATTTAAAACAAGACTTGTGTCCTCGCACCGTTGAAGGACTCGATCTAAATTGTGAAGGCAATCGGGAAAAGAGCGTCCGAAAACAGAAAAGTCATCCATAAAGACTTCCATAATGTCTTCTACTAGCTCGCCAAAGATCGCTAGCATACATCTTTGGAATATAGCTGGCGCATTGCAGAGTCCAAATGACATTCTTCGATAGGCGAAGGTGCCAAACGGGCAAGTAAAAGTTGTTTTCTCTTGATCATCGGGGGAAATGGGGATTTGGAAAAACCCCGATAAACCATCAAGAAAACAATAATACGGATGACCGGATAAACGCTCTAAAATCTGGTCTAGAAATGGCAGAGGGAAATGGTCCTTGCGGGTGGCGTCATTAGGTTTTCTATAATCGATGCACACTCGCCAACCCGTAACAGTACGAGTTGGGACGAGCTCATTATGCTCATTCGCCACTACGGTAAGACCGCCCTTCTTGTGAACGACATGCACGGGACTAACCCATGCACTGTCCGAAATAGGGTAGATAATCCCCGCATCTATTAACTTAATGATTTCGGCTTTAACGACGTCTTTCATGTTTGGGTTAAGACGACGCTGCGGCTGAATCGTTTTGCGGAAATTATCGTTAAGAAAAAACTTATGGGTGCAAAAGGAGGGGCTAATCCCCTTTAAGTCAGAGATTTGCCACGCAATTGCGTGGCGATGTTTAAATAAAACTTCCAATAAATCGGAAGTCTCCGAATCACTCAAGTCCGAAGAAATGATGACGGGAAGCGTATCGCCTTTTCCCAAAAAAGCGTATTTGAGCGATGCAAGTAAGGGTTTGAGGTCTAGGATGGACGGTTCTTCTAGGGAGGTTTTAATGCCTATGTCTTTCTTACCAATAGGTTCGAAAGGCAAGTCTAAAGAAGTATCCTCATTGCATTTAAAATTTTCGAGCGCATAAATATCGTCGTTTAAAAATACGGACTCGAAAACGGGAGAAGAACGATCTCCAAAAAAGGTATCTAAAGAGTAGCAGAAATCATCGCTCGATGACAAATTGTCAATCGAGGGATTAATAGAGAAAGTAACCTGATCATCGCCTACTCGGAGGAGAAGGCTACCATTACTAACATCTATTAGTGCGCGGGAGGTGGCGATAAAAGGGCGACCGAGTATTATTGGTACCTCGGCGTCCTCCTCGATATCTAAGATGACGAAGTCTACCGGGAAGGTAAACTTGTCGACTCGGACAAGGACATCCTCCACTACCCCGATAGGGAACCTAACCGAGCGATCCGCTAATTGGATGCGCATATTCATAGAACTAGGAGTACCCAAACCTAAACGCGAAAAGAGCGAGAACGGCATCAGATTAATGCTAGCCCCTAAATCAGCTAAGGCGTACTTTACTAATATTTCGCCAAAAAGGCACGGGATGGAAAACCGTCCCGGGTCATTTTGTTTTGTGGGCAATTTATTAGTAAGGGCCGCCGAGCAGACAGCGTTGAGAGATACATGCGAAATATCCTCTAATTTACGTTTATTAGAAAGTAGTTCTTTTAAAAATTTCGCATATTTGGGCATTTGCGAGATAGCCTCGCAAAAAGGAACATTAATGTGAATTTGTTTTAATAATAAAATAAATTTTTCATATTGCGCGTCCTTACGCTCGTTATCTAACTTATGCGGATATGGAAGGGCCTTGTTTAAAATAATTTTTTCTTTTATAATTGGTAAAGGCGGCGTAAGCGAAGAAAGAGGAAGAGGGGTCGGAGGTGAAATATGTACCTGAGGGTCGGTCCGTTTTGGATCGACCACCTCCTTTCCGCTACGGAGGGTTATAGCGTTGGCGTTCTCCCGTGGATTGGGCTTCGTGTTTCCCGGCAGTGCCCCGAGCGCGCGCTCGGACATCATCCTCGCCAGCTGTCCAACCTGTTGTTCGAGAGTTTTTAGCGATCCGGTGATGTTCCAGATATTTGACTCGTTGGACGCAATATACTTCGAAAATTTTTCCTCCATCGGGGAGGGTTTCGGAAGAGGAGGAGGAGGAGGAAGAAATCCGGGCGCATAAGAAATAGGGGGACGCTGAGCATTATTCGGGTTGCTCCACGAGAAGTTGGGGTGATTCCTCCAACCCGGATTATAGTTATTACTATAAGGGTTGTTGTTGGGGTTGAAGGGAGGACGACCCGAATTTCCCATGAAGTCCACGAACTCTTCAGCTACGCAGACGTTAGGGGGAATAAAACAAGGCGGAGTGGAGGAGGCAGCAGACATCTCCGCCACTTGCTTTGTTAACCTTTCAACTTGAAGGGTCAAGAGAGCAGTGGCATCCACTTCAAAAAGACCAGCCGTCGGCTTTGGGCGTCCCCGGGGGACGTTCCATTGATAGGCATTCATAGCCATCTCTTCGAATAAAGCCTGGGCAGCCTCGGGGGTTTTGTTGTTAAGCGTACCCCCGGCAGCCGCGTCAATCATTTGACGCGTCTGAAAATTCATCCCATTATAAAAAATTTGAACTTGCAACCACATTGGCAGCGTGTGGTGCGGGCAACGGCGGAGGAATTCCTTAAACCGTTCCCAAGTCTCGTATAGAGACTCAGGATCGTTTTGCACAAACGAAGAGATGTCCGCCCGCAACTTTGCAGTTTTTCCGGGCGGAAAGTACTTCGTTAGAAACCGTTGCGTCAACTCAGCCCACGTGGTGATACATCCTCGCGGGAGGGCATTCAATCACGCCTTGGCTTTGGACTTAAGGGAAAAGGGAAATAAACGCAAACGAATGGCGTCATCAGTGATGCCATTAATCTTGAAGGTGTCACATATCTCCAAGAAATTGGACAAGTGGACATTCGGGTCCTCATCCGGCAGTTATCGAATTGCACGACGTTTTGGACCATTTGAATGACACTTGACTTTATTTCGAAATTATTATTCGCCACCACAGGGCGAACAATACTCGACCCAGAATCATCCAGGTTAGGCCGAGCTTAATAAGACATAGTACGCTCGGCCGCCGGGGGAAGGTTAGGCGCAGCCATAACTACAACAGTGGGTTCTCCGATAGATTCCTCGGGATCTAAAGAAGGATTTCGGCGTTGAGATCGGATACGCGCAAGAGAGCGTTCGATCTCAGGGTCGAAGTCAAAATCTTCAGACTCGGAGGGTTGTCCACGGGTCATACACCCAAACAAAAATAAAACAAAATAAACTTCTTTTTTTTGTTTTAAAATAAAGTTTTTAGTTTTTTTTTTATAGAAAATAAGTAAAAGTAATAGACTTCGGAATTCGAAATAGCAACTCGAAGAAAGTAGATTCCCCGGCAACGGCGCCAAAAACTTGATGGGCCCGCAAATAGACTCTTACTGTGGTTGGTTCGGTGAGTCGATCGCCGCGGGCTTGCTGGGGTATGCAAGTGCACCTATCGCAAGTAGTACTCGATATTCGGGGGAATACCGAGGTCGTATTGTTCTCGGGGTCGCGTTGACTATTCTTACTCCTCCGGTAGGACTACTATTTTACTGAAAGTAAGGTTGATTTTTTTACTTAAAAAAAGATGGAAAAGCAAAGGAGCGAAAAAACGATTTAGAAAATATTCGATGAAGGGTTAACGCTCGGCATCGAATCAGATTAAGACTAAAACAATTTTTAATAATTATAGGACTTAGTTTGCAAATTAATAATAATGCAACTTGGACGTGGAGGTTCCACAAATGTGAGCTCACCTAGCTATAGGGATATCGCTCACCTAAACGTTAAGATTATTCGACCGAACGTTAGTCCGACGAAGGATTCCTCTTAACGCCCGCTTTACGCTAAGAACCCCGCTATTGGGTGGGGAACCCAATCCGGTAGAATTATGCTTGTCCTCTTTCGAGGGTATGCACGCAACTCTATTTACCCAAGGGTGATCGGTCCATATGCACGGCCTTTCGGCTAGCTAGCATATGGACTACAGAAATAGGGCCCACACATCGATATGTGGTCCTACGCGTCGTAAACCCGGGGTAAACCTTAAGTCCTTAAATTAAAATGAAAATAAAGAGCTTTAATTATTAGAAATCATTTTAAATGTCCCAAAGCTCTTCGATGCCGAGGCTAATAGCGATTAGCCACACATCGGTATGGGGAAGGCTTATAATTTAGTGAGGCGCAAGTTCGAAATTAAACCCTAATGATTATAAGAAGGGGACACAAGAAAAATAACAAACATTTAGAAAACTGAAAAGTTAGCTAAAATAAGAACTCACGCACACTCCAAATTATAAATTAAACAGAAACTAAGTTACACATAAAAGAAATTTGCATATTTAAAATTTGCGAGTCCGACTCAAACGAGTGGGGGCGGTAAATAACAGCTGAAAATTGCAAGTCCTACTCAAACGAGTAGGACTGAAATGAAAGCGAGTCTTACTCAAATGAGTAGGAGAAAATAAATGCGATTACAGGGCTTTCTCAAATATTTACAGGGAGATAGAGATCCGTCAATTTAACTCAAGTGAGTAGGTGGAAAAAATAAAGAAAGAAAATTACAAGTCCTACTCAAATGAGTAGGCGGGAAATAAAGTCCGGCCATTTAACTCAAGTGAGTAGGCGGAAAAAATAAAGAATGAAAATAACAAGTCCTACTCAAACGAGTAGGACTGAAAATGAAAACGATGCGCCATTTAACTCTTAACGAGTAGGCGGAAATAAATGCACACAAACACACACACTCCATATGAATTTCAAGAAAGCAATAAAGCTAACACCTACACTCACACACTCTACAAAATTTGAACAAAGCATTAAAAGAAAGCATTAAAATTTAACACCTACACTCACGCACTCTTCATAAATGAGGAAAGCAATAAAACGTTATACTCATACACTCACACACACAATATGAAAATTAAGAAGAACAAAAGAAAATTTATGCTTATACACTCACACACACTAATAACGAAGAAAAATCAAAGTTGCTTATAAATAAAAAAAACAAGATTTCTACTCCTAAAACTTACCCAAAACACATAAAAAGAAAAAATAAAAAAGAGAATGAGTGAAAAGTTTTACAAAATAAAGTCAAAATCAAAGGTGCTCCAAAATTAAATCTATAACTTTTTCATTCTTAACAATTCATAAAAGTGATAAAAAAGGTGAAGAGAAAATAAAAAGAACAAAAGAGGTTTTACAATCCTAAAAGAAAAACTAAGTAAAAAAAAGAATAAAATCACTTTTTAAATCTCTTTTATAAATTCATAAGAATGAAATCCTAATTCTTTCAAGAAAAAGATATGGTGAAAAAGATGAAAACCTATCATACCTAAGCATGAAGACAAGTTAAAAACATGTAAAGTAAATAAATTACACTCATACACACACACACACACACACATTTCATAAATGAAGAACAAAGATGAAACCAAGGATAAAAAGGAGAAGGAAAGTGGGCACAAGTGTTCATTCCAAAGCCAAATATGAAGAGAAAATCTAACATTTTTATTGATTAAAGGAAACTATTACAAGCTATTACAAGAGCTAAAGTTAAAGCAAAAACAAACATGAAAGAAAAGAAGGAGAAATCTCCTTACATAGCTTTAAAAATCACGGATGCAGCCCACAAAAAGACACTAAAATGACCCAAAAATCTGAACCCTTGGACCTTACAGAAATGAGCAATTTATAGGCAAAAAATTCTAAGTACACGCCGTAGGTCACGGGCGTGTAGGGGGGGCGTGCCAGTACTATTCATGAAGGCGGCCGGCGATTGGACAGGAAAGTTGACTTCGGGTTGAGTTCGCGGCAGTCACGCCCCAGGTCACGGGCGTGACTCTGGGCGTGTCGGGGAGGTAGAACCGGGCGCGGGTTGCGTCGAAAGTCTTTGGCAGCATCTTATCGGGCCAGCTGGAAAGGTCACGCCCTAGGTCACGGGCGTGACTCTGGGCGTGTCAGTTGGTGTCGACTCTCCACAAATGTCGAGCGGAAAGTGTCGAGTCGAAATCATCGAGCTGAGATTGAGTCACGCCCTAGGTCACGGGCGTGACGCTGGGTGTGACTGTTGGTGTCGACACTCAACGAATGTCGAGCGGAAAGTGTCGAGAGGAGAGGACACGGGCTGGGTCACGCCCTGTGTCGGGTGACAAGGGCGTGTCGCCAGGCGTGTCGAGCTTTTTACTTCAGAAATCATCCGATTTCTCGGGAAATGCAATGTCACGACACGGTCACGGGCGTGACCAAATTGTCACGGGCGTGTACTGCCCAATTTTGGCAGATTTTGAAACTTTTCTGCAAAATAAAATAAAACAAGTTAGTAGTAAATTTACAAGAATAGGAGCATTTTTTTGAACAAAAATAAGCAAAAATGACGAAAATAAATGAAAATGACTAAATTAATGTGCACAAAAATACGTATATTTACAATTCATCATGAACACACTTTGAATTAGGTATTATTGTTTAAGTAGAGGTTTAATAAGTCATGAATTTGGAAGAAGCAAAAATGATGATCTTTTCATCACATCATAATCTTGGAAGTTTGTTAACTGTTATACATAAAAGTTTTGGTCTCATGAGTATGATAATTTTGGTGAGCAATGGTGGTAAGGGACCAAATCCAATGCATGATTAAGGTTTATTTTAATGATAATTTGTTAGAAGACTTGAAAATATGTCCACATAAGTACGATTTTTAATATCCTGAAGTATAACAAAAATACACTTGGAAGGGGACTGTTACCTCTGATAGAGTTTTCTCATAACAACAACCACAAGGCCTATATGGTAGGAAGTGTCGGATGTCGATATATTGGGTCAAGGATGAGGATCCACGGGCACTCGGATCAGATCATATTGAGGATGCAAACACATGCATACAGCGAACTAGGGACAGGATGCTAGAGGCTCAGAGTCGACAGACCAAGTATTACGTTGTGAGGCATCAAAAGGTAGAGTTCTAGGTGTGTGGAGCACATAGTGTTTGAAGATATGTCTGGTGCACAAGGTTTCATGGGTATGGAGGCACATGGAGATTAGCCCTCAGTTTATCGGCTTTACATCATCCTGGAGCGGATCGGTCCTTTGGCATACCGGCAGGAGCTATCGCTAAAGTTAGAGAACCTGCACGACATATTTTGTGTCTCCTCGCTTCAGAGAGCCTTACTTCAGCCGGAGCAGCACATTACAGTTACAGTAAGACTAGTAGCATCCAATTGGTCAGTTCTTTCGGAACCGTTCCAGATTGACGATAAAATAGTTCAAGTCCTGCGGAAGAAGAACGTTCAAATTGAAAGTCTTTATTTCAGGGATAGCTAAATCACCTAGAGGGGGTGAATAGATTTCTTAGTCCTTAGTGACTATTTTTTATCTTATTTTAGTTTGCAGCTTTAGTGGTTAGTTAATTTCTACTTTCAAGATGAGCTACTTGCATAAAGAAAACCAACACAACAGAGTACACAAATATTTATAGTGGTTCCCCAATCTTTGGGTACATCCACTCACCTCCCACCTTGCCAACTTCCTGTCGGTCAAGGAACTTCTCCAAAACAATGCTACTAGGAGCTTACACCACAGATCCATCAGGATCTCTCAGTCTCCTCCAAGACTTACACCTCAGCCACAAGGGCCTACACTAAGTGATACAAGTTTCACCTACCTCAGGCAATTATGACCTATCACTCAGGCTATAGAGGATAGCCCTACCTTAGAGCAAACTTGCTCCTACAACTCAGAGAGATTCACTCTCATATAGCTCAGGCACAAGTGCCCTACCACTCAGTGATCAACTGATCACCTACCTCAGAGCCTCTACCTCTCAGATCCACAAAGGATCCTACAAGATGGAAGTTTGTTGTTGAGGTTCTTAATTTAACACAAGAGGAATTCCTCTGTGCCAATCTACCTTGACTGAGTTAGACTCAACCCACCTTTGACACCAAGAATATTTTCCTGAGTCTACTTTATTGGACTAAGTACATCTTAGCCCGAACTACTTCACAGCAAAAAGTATATCCACTTGAGCTGGAAGTGACTTGCAGAATACTGTTCTGCCCCTTTCTGAACTGAACCAAAGGTTCAGCTCTTTCTTCTTCACAACAATAATGATGTTGAAGCTTTGACTTATGCTGGAAGCAACTTGTAGAATATCTTCTCTACACCTTTTTTTAACTGAGCCAACTGCTCAGCTCTATCTTCTTCTTCACAGCTCCCCAAGAGATTGTTCTTTAGAATTTGTTGGATGGATTTATGAAGCACCTGTAGCAAGGGTCAGCCCTAGCCGCTATCACTTTCTCAGTGAATCACCATGAGCTTGCTAGTTCGTATAGATAAAGATGGCACCAGCAATCTGGCTATTGAAGATGTTGATCTCAACAGCTAACTTGATCTGCCTCTAGACCTGCTGTATTAGGCTCTCTGTTCTTCAACCACACCCACAACAATTTCGATTGTGAAGAACTACTGTAATAGTTGACACTTTCTGGAAAGAGCATTTCTTTTTATTTATTGTAACTCAACTCTTTTAGCAGTGGGACCCCACTACATTAATGCTGGCTGCATCCTTGCTTTAATGCCAAACTGATGTATAATAGGACTACGATACCTTTTGTCATGTACTATGGCATTGACACAAACAATTTGAATATTATTATATTTTTGACTTGCTGACATCAGCACATGTAGACGTACTTAAAATTCAAACACCAGTAGTATAAGCGTTGAGTTAATGAGCTTCACTCAATGCCAAAGTACTTAGACAGTTTTTATGTCTATTGGCGTTGAGTGAGTTACCTTCACTCAATGCAAAACTACTTAGAATAATAAATCTGTTTCTAGGCATTGATAGCATTGAGTGAGTAATGCACACTCAATGCTTTTTGCCTTAACAATTTATGCAGCCTCTTCTGCATGCATGGCGTTGAGAATGTTGAGTGAACATCCCTCACTCAACGTTATCTTCCTTAGCCATTTTTGTTTCTTCAGCAACTTAAGCGTCGAGAGTGTTGAGTGACCATGCCTCACTCAACACTTTTTACTTTAACAAATTCTGTGTCATGGCGTTGAGAGCGTTGAGTGACCACGTTTCACTCAATGCTTTCTTCCTTAGCCAAATTTTTTGTTTCAGAATTCAGTTTGAGCTCGACGAACTTAGAACACAGTTCGACGAACTTTGAGCTCAGCTCAACGAATGGGCAATAGCTCAGTTCTATGAATTGAAAGTTCAGTTCGCCAAACTCTGAGCTCAGCTCGAAAAATAAGTGAAATTTCAACTCGACGAACTTAGACCATAGTTCGATAAACTCTGAGCTTAGCTATTCAACTATTTTAAATCTAAGGCATTGAATGAGTGAGCTACACTCAACGCCTGTGGACTTAGCCACTTTTTTAGCTCATTTCTCTTTAGGCTTTTATTGTATTAGTCTGACTCACAGCTTTTTGCTGTATGACGTTGAGTGAGTTGACTTCACTCAACGCCTGTGGACTTACCCACATTCTAAGTTTGCCACTTCATGGCTTTTACTGAATAGGCTTTATTCAGTGCTATAAGTCATCTGGTGTTGAGTGAATGATCATCACTCAACGCCTGTGGACATAGATAGTTTTGTGCCTTTCCACCACTTAGGTAAGAACTTACCTGATTTAGCCACTGAGGCTACCTATCCCATCATTGCTTACCAGGACAATCTGCAATCATTAATCTTGAACACAAGTTAGATCACATCTTATGTATACATTGTTTGCTGGTCCTTCTTCAAATTCAGGACATTGGGATCAATGGACCCAACAATCTCTCCCTATTTGAAGAAGTCAAAACCTAGGCCAATGTATACACTAACACACTTATGCTATATATATATAACCCATCATCACATCATAATTCAGATAATTCATAGACATATCAAATGATGTAGCAGATAAGTCAAAATCATAGCAATTGATGATGTAGACATATCATAATTATTGCAAATGATTGTTCTATTTATTCATATAGAGAATAAATGTTTGTGCAATTTAAACAAAGCATTACAACCCTAGCCCTGTAAGCAGAACCTGAAACATTTCAAGTTTCAGGTTCTCTTATCATAATCCCATTATTTCTAGATTTCTTTGCCGGCTTGTCTTCTGCTCCGGCTATCTTCTTTCCCTTCTTATCAGCTTCATCAACAGCCTTAGCCTTAGTAGCTCCAGCTTCAGCTTCAGTATTATCCTTTTTTCTCTCAAAATAGCTGAAGGGCTTGGGGAAGTATTTAGATGGTTCCACAACATCAGGAGTGCGAAGATTTTCCATTTTGTTCCTCTAGAAAATCCTTTTTTCTGTGTCCCTCTTTTCCATCTTATCCTATTCGGTCTTGCTATACCATTTATCTCTGTTTGATTTCTTATTCTTGACCAGATCCCAAGCAAGCAAGATGATGGATATGGACTCTGGGCACCATTGCTCGAAATTAGGTCATTTTTCCATTTCATATCTGTATTTTCCCTTTCTCATCCTGAATTCTTCTTCTGTTTCAACAACCATTTCTCTTGTATGTAGTGCCTAGTCTATAGTGGGGCTGAAGGAGGGCATTTCAGCAGTAGTGGATTGCACTCCCCACTGATTACCAGCACTGTCATAATCTTCTATATACATCCCATACTCTTGATTATCTTGAGCATGTTTTCTGTACAAAGTTTCTAGCACTTGAGCAGGCATCATTGGGATTTTGTCATATTGCACTGGCTCTAATCCCAATGAGCCTCCACAACATTTATTGCCCAGACCATGTTTTCAGTATTGGTCTTTATGGCTTCTCTCTCCCTCTTTTTGGCTTCTTCAATTAAAGTATTGGTCTGGGAGCTGCTTCCCTTGCTTCTCTCTACTTCCAAGTAGTTTACTACTATAGTGACATGATTCTTGACTTCCAATATGTGGTCATCAAGAATCTTGGTGCATGCATCCATTTTTGTGAAGATTTCACTATTCTGTTCACTTGTCAGAATTTTATCATTTTCATTGATTGTCACACTATTCTTGGCCTGAATCTTTTGATTTTCTATGATAACATCAATGTTCTAGCTTGACACATCCAGCTTCTCCATTGTAAAGTCTACAGCTCCAACAGCTCTTTTGAAGAATTTGACTGTTTCTCCTTTCAACAGATTAAGTTCAAACCTTATATATGTTGGGTACATTGGAATACATGTACCTGATTTGAAGAAGTCTCACCCTACTCAATGATATACATCAAGATGTATTTGATGTGTTTTGAGTTTATGTGTGCAGGTTAAGTAACTACAGGTTTGCAGGAAAAGTTTCTAAGTCCATGTGTCGACACCTAGAAGAAAAGTGTTGACACATAAGAATACTTGTGTCGACACCTAGAAGAAAAGTGTCGACACTTAAGAAGACTTGTGTCGACACCTAGAGAAGCAATGTCGACACTTGAAGTAATTATGTCGACACCAGGAAATCAGAGTCGACACCAGAAGGAAAGTGTCGACACATACAGGCAGTGTCGACACACAATGAAGAAATGTCTACATAATCAGTGTCGACACAAAGAAGCAGTGTCGACACCCAGAGGAACTTTGTCGACATCAAAAGTGTCGATACTAGGAGGCTGTGTGGACACTCAGCAAAACTTCAACAAAGTTCAAGTACAAGTGTCGACACTAGGAGGCTGTGTCGACACTCAGCAAATTTCAACAAAGTCTAAGTACAAGTGTCGACACAAAGGAGATGTGTCGACACTCAGCAAAAGTCTCAACACATGAAGAATGTGTCGACACAAAGGAGATGTGTCGACACTCAGCAAAAGCTTCAACACAGAAGGCATGTGTCGACACAAAAAGATGTGTCGACACTTAGCAAGTTTCAACACAGGAAGATGTGTCGACACAAAGGAGTTGTGTCGACACTTAGCAGAAATCAACTAATTATCAAAGAAGCAGGACTTGTGTCGACACACAGGATCAGTGTCGACACATTCTGAAGAAGCAGTGTCGAGAAGCAGTTTCTACAACACAAGGAGTTGTGTCGACACCATGAAGGCTAGTGTCGACACTTAGTCTACTTGTGTCGACACTTGGTCTATTTGTGTCGACACATAAAGGCTGTCTGTCTCGACACTTTCAGACAGTGACAGAGTTTTCAAGAAGTGACTGGATGACTTGACAGCTGCCATTTCAACCGGTCAACTGCTACTGTCATAGCTGTCAGAAGATCGTTAGAAACCGGATTAGCCGGTCACCATGAAGAAGGCTTATATAAAGGCTTATTCCTTCAACAGAAGGAGAGGATTATCATTGATTGAAGCAATCACTGAAGTGAGAAACAACAAACAAGAAGAAGACCTTCAAGTGAAGATCTAAGAAGTTGGAGAGAGAAAGCTCCTTCTAAGAAGACAGCTATTGAACCAGGCTGATAAAGAAAGTTTCAGATTGAGATCTGATTCTCAAGTCAGCAGTTGATTGAAGATCATCTACCTAAGAGATACAACCCTACTGTGTTCTAATTCAAGAAGCTTTAAAGAAAGCCAAGGGAGGTTGATCTTTGCAAAGTTCTTTCAAGAACTCATCAAGAAGCCAGTCAACTCAACTTTCTCAATCAGAGTTGTGGTTATTAATCCTTGTACTTTTTATTTTCTATAGGATCATAAGGGATCTGAGTTGTAAGCCTATATTTATAAAGGATGAGTGGTAGGGCTTGTGTGCCTGAGTGTAGGAGATACATTTCTCTGAGTGTAGGCCTTGTTGAAGGCTGAGTGTAGGCCTTGTTGAAGGCTGAGTGTAGGTCTTGGTGAAGACTGAGTGGTAGGGCTTTGTGCCTGAGTTGTAGGAGTGGGAACACTCTGAGTTGTAGGAACCTATTTGGTGTTCTGAGATGTAAGATCTATGGATCTGAGAAGTAGTGGAGAAGTTAGGCCGAATCTACTACACTACTAGATAGGCGAAGGGGGAAAGTGGATGTACCCAGACCTTGGGGAACACTATAAATCCTGTGTGCTCTCTGTGATTGTATGCTTGTGTGATTGCTGTGTTATCTGTACTGTGAATTGCAATTACTGTACTGTATTTCTGCCTTAAAAGTTTAAAAAGATTAAGTGCACCTATTCACCCCCCCTCTAGGTGTTTAGGCACTAGTTCTTTCAAGTGGTATCAAAGCGAAGTTACTCAAAAAGGACATAACAGTCTGAGTAAAGATCCTGTAGGCAGAATCAGTATCATCAAGAATCAAGAAAATGGGTTCAACTGAGAATCACAAAGAGCTAGGATCCATGAAATTGTCAATCTGCAGAAAGGAGATCTTTGGCATTTGGAAAGAAAGGGTTAGACTTTTTATGGAAGCCTCTGACCCCATAATTTACATTACAGTTAAAGAAGGGCCTTATGTGCCAATGATAGTATCTGTTTTAGATGCAAATCAGAGAACTCCAAAAGACTATTCTGAAATGACCAAGGATGAAATAATTCTGGCCACTATGGACAAGAGGGCCCAGAATATTATTGTAAGTGCAATTGATGATGCCACATTTCAGAATCTGATTCATTGTAAAACATCAAAAGAGATGTGGGACACACTGATAGTCTATATGGAGGGATCAGAAGAGGTAAGACAAGACAGGAAGTCTTTGTTAAACCAAGAGTATGAAAGCTTCAGACAAGGCAGGTCTGATAGCATAATTGAATGCTACAAGAAATTCTATAGGATAGTCAATGAATTGATGTCCTATGGAAGAGAGTTCAGCAATTATGAATTGAATGATAAGTTCTTGAGATCCCTAACAAAGGACTGAGATACCAAGATTTGTGTCATAAGGGAAATGGCCAAATTAGCAGACATTCCTCCTCCAACATTGTTTGGAAAACTGTTATCCTATGAGATGTAGTTAATGGTAAGGAAGGAGGAAGAAAAGACTACAAGAGTGGAGCACAAAGAAAGAGCTGTGGCCTTCAAGACTGAAACCACTAAAAAATATAGAAGCAAGTCTCCATCACCACCATAAATAGTTGCTGAGACAGTATCAGATACTTCAGATAGCAAGAAGACAAAAAGCAGTGAAAGTGATGAAGACTTTGCTACATCTACTAGGCACTTTCAAAAGTTTCTAAAGAAGAAGCAGTGGAGGTCCAAGCCATCCACTTCACAGACAAGAGATGACTACTACCAGAAAAGGAAGTCATCAAGAAATGACAGGAGAAAGTCCAAGTCTAGTAAAACTACATCCTCAAAGATAGTATGTTATTGTTGCAATAGACAATGACATGTAATAGCTGATTGTCCAGAAAAGAGGAAAGAGTCCACTGACAAGAAGAAGACACAGTTCAAGGGCAAAAAGGAAAGGTCCTTTGTTGCCAAGAAGGATAAAAGTCTGACTGATATGTCATCTTCAGAAACAGATTCAGAAGCTGAAGCCTATATTGGCTTGTTTGCTGAAGAAGAAGAAAATGAGTTCATGCAGCTAATGAACTCAATTTATGAGCAGGAGGACATTCAGTGCAAGGGACTGATGGCCTTATCAGAAGGAGACAAAATCCAGGATCAGCCTGGACCTAGTCAAGTACAAAATTGTTCTTCAAGTTCAATTTCTAGTACTGGGTCATATTCAGATACATCAGCATCATGTGATGTGAGTGGATCTGAATCTGAAGGAGACATTCATTAGTTGATTGATGAATATAGAGTATTGTTGCAGGCTTTGAAGAAAAGCAAACACTTGGCCAAAACTCAGGCTAAGGAGATTGCTAGTCTTAAAGAGGCTGCAACAGATTTTGACAAGTTATTAGATCAGAAATTAAATGAAATAGCCAGACTGAAGAATATTACAGTCATTCAGATGGGGACTATTACATTTAAAAATGATCAAATTAGAAATCTGGAGATTAGTCTTCAGAAGGAGAGAGATATTGTAGCAAGTTTTTCTAAACCAAAATCTGTTCTACCTTTGATAGATGAGTTTGTACCTCATAAGGGTAAAACTGGATTGGGGTTTACAAAACCTGCCTGGACAGTAAAGTCCAAGTCTAAGGGAAAAGCCCCAGTACTCAACAAGAAGCCTGCTGTAGATAAAACAGCCAGGGTTGTACCTAAACAAAGGTACAATAGATTTGAGTGCTGGTGTTGTGTCAAGGTAGGCCACTTTGCCATAGACTGTTGGCACAATTCAAGTGCTAAGGTGAGTAGCAAACTGCCTGCTAGAAAAGCTACAGGTAGTTTTGTTAAGATTCAGACTAATTTGCACCAAGGACCCAAGAATTATTTGGGTTCTAAGGTTAAGTAATCTGTTTTGCAGGTGAGTCCAAGTGGTCATTCCCCAATATGGTACTTGGACAGTGGATGTTCCAAGCACATGACTGGAACTAGGGGATTGCTGAAGGACTATACACCAATCAAGGATGGTCCTAAAGTTACCTTTGGTGGTTCAGAAAAAGGAATCATCAAAGGTTTTGGTAACATTTCTAGCAACCTTATTACAATTACTCAATTAGCTTATGTAAAGGGTTTGAAACATAACCTCATTAGCATAAGTCAGCTGAGTGATTTAGGATATGACATCTCATTTGTCAAAGATGGTTGTCATATCAGTAGGTCAAGTGATCAAAAGATCATTCTAATAGGATATAGGAAGAGAAATGTCTATTGTCTAGACATTATGTGTGAGAACATAGTTTCTCCTATTTGTCTTGTAGCTGATGAGAAAGTCTCACATTTTGTTAAATGGCACAAGAGGCTGTCTCATCTTAACTACAAGACAATTGGCCAACTCTTTAGCAAAGAGTTAGTAAGGAATGGTCCTCAAGTTAAGTGCATAAAGGCTGGGATATGCTCAGCTTGTCAAAAGGGCAAGCAGACCAAATCCACCTGTAATAGCATTGAGAACAAAGATGCTGTGAGGTGCCTATACCTCTTACATATGGATCTTTTTGGTCCTATGCCAGTTCATAGCCTAGGTAGGAAGGTCCACACATTTATGGTTGTAGATGATTATTAAAGGTTTTCCTGGGTATTCTTCCTAAGGCAAAAATCTGAAACTCCTATTATCTTTTATAGTTTTGTCAAACAAATTCAGAATGAGTTAGACAGTACAGTGGTCAAAATAAGAAGTGACCATGGTACTGAATTCCAGTCTGATAGTATGACAAAGCTATGTGAAGAGTTTGGGATATTTCAGGAATTTTCCTCACCAAGAACACCTCAGCAAAATGGTATTCATGAAAGGAAAAATAGAACCTTGATAGAGGCTGGTAGAACCCTATTGAGTGACACATCTCTCCCAGAATATTTCTGGGCTGAGGCAGTAAATACTCCATGTCATGTAATTAATAGGGCTACTATCACCAAGAGCTACAATAAGACCCCCTATGAGATTTTGAAGGGCAGAAAACCAAATCTTTCCAATTTCAGGATCTTTGATTGCAAATGCTATATATTTAACAATGGTAAGTCTTATTTAACTAAGTTTGCTGCCAAATCCCAAGAGGGGATCTTTGTTGGGTACAACAACAACAGTAAGGCTTATAGGGTCTACAACTTGATTACTCAAGTTATAGAAGAGTCAGTTCATGTAGTCTTTGATGAAGCTAGACTCATTAACAATGAATTGCCTAGAATTGTTTGCAGCTCTATAGGTGTAACTAAGAAGATGGACAAACTTACCTTAACTGAAGGTCCATCTACAAGTCAGTAAGTAGATGACAGTGGCTACTATCCAGGGGGAGTACAAGATACTCCTGTTGCTGAAGAAGACCAAGAGGAGCAGCTGAATGAAGAAGCTGAAGGTGTATAACCAGAAAACAGGCTGCCACCAGCAAATAGGCATTTAAAAGATCATCCAACCAATCAAATTATTGGAGATCTCAGACAAGGGGTACAAACAAGGAGTAGAAATCTAAGTTCAGTACTCTACTCCAGCTTTCTATCCCAAGTATAGCCAAAGAAATTTGAAGAAGCAATCCTAGACCCTTATTGGATTGAGGCAATGCAAGAGGAGCTGAACTAGTTCAAAAGATGCAAAGTCTGGAAGCTTGTTACTAAACCAAAAGACCACAACATTATAGGAACTAAGTGGATCTTTAGGAACAAGTTGGATGAAAATAGACTAATTATTAAGAACAAAGCTTGACTAGTTGCTAAAGGATATAGGCAGGAAGAAGGTATTGATTTTGATCAAACCTTTGCTCCAGTAGCCAGACTGGAAGCAATAAGAATGTTCCTTGCCTATGCAACATTCCAAGGATTCAAGGTATACCAAATGGATGTTAAGTCAGCTTTTCTGAATGGAAATCTGAAGGAAGAAGTCTATGTAGAACAGCCATCAGATTTTGTTGATTCTACTAAACCTAATTATGTTTATAGACTTAGGAAGGCTTTGTATGGGTTAAAACAAGCCCCTAGGGCTTGGTATGAAATCCTGTTTAGTTTCCTCATTGAGAATAAATTCACAAGGGGGAAAATAGACAAGACTCTATTCCTTAGGGAATCCAGAGGCAAGATCATCTTAGTCCAAATATATGTAGATGACATCATATTTGGGTCTACAGAAAGTAGTCTTTGCAGGAAGTTTGCAAAACTAATGCAAGGACAATTTGAAATGAGCAGTATGGGGGAACTTAAGTTCTTCTTGGGTCTCCAAGTTAGACAGACTGGGGATGGTTTATCCATATGCCAGTCTAAGTTCACCCTAGAATTGATAAGGAAGTATGGTATGGAATCATCCACTACCATGAAAACTCCTATGGGGTCAACAATGTCTCTAAGCAAAGATGATGCAGGGAAACCTGTAGATGAAACTTTGTATGGAGGGATAGTTGGATCCCTACTATATTTGACTGCAAGTAGACTAGATATCATGTATGCTACATGTGTCTGTGCTAGGTACCAAGCTTGCCCTAAAGAATCTCATTTGACAGCAATCAAAAGAATTTTGAGATATCTTAAGGGAACTCCTTATCTAGGCATTTGGTACCCTAGGAATGGAGAGTTTGAACTGACAGGTTATTCAGATGCAGATTTTGCAGGCTGCAGGGAAGATAGGAAAAGTACAACTGGAACCTATTAATTCCTAGGTGGAAGGCTGATATCATGGAGTAGCAAGAAACAAACAAGTGTGGCCATCTCCACAGCAGAGTCAGAGTATGTTGCTGCAGGAAGTTGCTGTGCTCAACTTCTATGGATTCAACATCAGCTAGAAGATTATGGTATTCAAGTAGAACACCTTTATTTTGTGATTCTACAAGTGCTATTTCTTTTGCAAATAATCATGTCTCCCATAGTAGGACTAAGTACATAGAAATAAAATACCATTTTCTAAGAGAACATGTGGAAAAAAAGATATTTCACCAGAGTATATTAATACAGATAATCAACTAGCTGACATGTATAGTAAGCCCTTAGATGAAACCAAATTCAATAAGTTCAAAATTGAATTAGGGATGATAAACGTAGAATAGTTTACAAAATTTGGCTAAGTAAAATAGTGTCGACACACAGAGTTGTCTATGTCAACACATAGAAGTGGTGTCGACATTTCAGAGAAATGGTGTCGACACATCTAGAAAGTCTGTTTCGACACTTCAGAGAATTAGTGTCGAGACATTATAAGTAAGTGTCGACACTCTTCAACAGTATCGACATAATTTAAGTATTTTGACGCGCCCTTTCATCTTCGATTCTAGAAAGGTATAAATAGGTTTTCTCCATTGTTTGTCGACACGCTCACCAAAGTTTCGAGACCAAACTTGTGTGTCGACAACTCTCTTCTCCAAATTCAAAATTTCTTCAAACCCTAATGGCGCCCAAGCTAGAGGAGAATGTTAATTTAGGATATGAGCTCGTGCGACATGCCTTTGATGATGCGGAACCCGAAATCAAAGGTGTGGTAACCCTAATTACCGAGACTGGATTGGAATATCTTGTATCTGAACCAATCAAGATATGGAAGAAGGAGGTCCTAGAATTTTTGAGTGCAACTTCACTAGATGATACTGGACTCAAGATTAAGTACAGAGTTCATGGGACCAAAGTCAAGGTCACACCAAAAAATCTAAGAAAGGTACTTCATCTACCAAGAACAAAAGAGGAAGAAGATGTATCTGCTTCTAAGACTAGAGAAGCATTGAGTTGGTGTGGACTGGATTCAAATCTAAAAATTGGATCAGTATTCAATAGAAAAGGAATGAACATTCAAGGGAAATTTTTATCTGAAATAGTTGGCAAGGTCATCCTGAGCAAGCCTGGAGGACATGATAGAATTTCAGCTCAGATGTTCAATTTGATGACAAGGATTATCTTAAAACTAGATATTGATTGGTATGCAGTTATGTTTGAAAAGATAAAAGAGAGTATGAAGAAGCCCAATTTGGGTAGAATACTGAGTCTATACCTAGCAGGAAGTAGTCCAGATGTGATGAACCAAGCTGCAGGTTCCAAGATAAATCACATGAGAAGAATGAATGTAAGGATTTTCTCTAGGTGGGATAGAGTGTTGACCAAAGAGATGACAACTCCAGAGAAGGAAACACCCCAAAAGAAGAAGAAGAAAACAGCCATTGTGGCTCAAGAATCCTCCAGCAGCTCTGAAGAGCAAGTGGTCTTTAGTCCTGATGATGAAGAGACTGGAAATGCTGGTCAGTTACCAGCAAGACAAGAAGATGCACAAAGGCAGGGGGAGCTACCCTCAGCAAGCCCAATTCACCTGGATCCATTCCAGGGGGAGCCTCTACTTGTGGAAGAGCCAACTCCACTAGAGAGTGAAAGAGCTACCCAAACCATACTAGAGGTAATCACTGAAATTAGTCAATTAGATTTCACTATTGAGGATGAAGTTTTGACTGATTCATTACCTAATGTTCATCAGCAAACACAACTACAACCTCAACCACAAGATGTTGTCATGGAGGACACATCTGTTGCAGATAAAGTGGTTGATGATATCATAGATTCTCCAGCCCATTCTCAACAGGAATTCACCTTAGAGGAGCTATTCCCTGATTTGATATAAACAGACCTTGAGAAAGAAATAGCTGCTGTTGAGGGGGAGAAAGTAACTATTGAGGGGGAGCATGTGGAGACTGTAGAGGAAACTGCAAGGAAGGAGACTGAGGAGCCAAGAGATGCTGAAGGGATACCAAGGACTGAGAAGGATTCACATCCTAGTCCTAAGGATAGAGTGGATATAGCTAGCACTTCTGCTTCAGAGGATGAGGAGGCTATTAGAGCTAAGAAGAGGAAGTTCCAGGTCTTCAAGAGAAGAAGCCAGAACTATAAGAAAGCCCTACAGACAGTTGCTCCACAGCCAGCCCCATCTACTGATTACAGTTCATTGATGGTGGCTTTACAAATTAAGATGGATGAGCAAAGGAAAGCTATAGAAAAGTACATAGATGAAGGGCATAAGTCACTGCAATTTGATCTTGCACAGGATATCAAGTCTATCAGATTTGAAGTCAATATCAACAAAAAGGAAATGACTGACTACTTCCATAAGAGAGGAAATGCAGTAGTCTATCTGGCCACTCATCAAGAGAAGATCAAAAAACAAGTGGATGATATGGCAGTGAAGCAAGGCTATATCCTGGAAAACCAGCTAAGGATGAATGATAATCTCACTGCTTCACACAATGTCATTGTACCTTAACTGAATAATATAGCAACTGCCCAGACTGCACAAAGTGCTGCTGCCAAAGTTGAGTTTGATAAGCAACTCCAAGAGAGCCTACTTGCAGTTCACACTGCAATTGCAGGCTCACAGAAGCTAATCACTGAAAAGCTCCAAAGGTTGAAACCTTTCTATAAGGATGGAGTAAACTATCTGATTGCCCAGATAAGGTTTCAGAAAGATGATCTGAGGGATCATATAGAGCGAGAAGTCATAAAGGGGGAGAGGGTATTAGTCAAGGCAGACTCTGATCATGCCAAATGGATTTCAAATTCCATCAGAGCCACCATTGGATATCCACCCTTATGTGATGATGACAATGTTGCAGAGTCTGGAATTAATCCTACATACTTTGGAGGAGAGCAGGATGAAGTAGCTCAAGTGATATACCCTCCACCAGACTTTGATATGATACATCAAGAGATACAATCAATGTATAGTACTCCTGAGGGAAATCAGAATGTCATCATAGAGAAAGTTGTCTAGCCTGTGCCAGAGGCAATACTGAAAGAACAAGAGGCTTTGCTAAAATAACAAGAAGCTCAGTTGTCTAAGAAAAGATTCAGAGAGCAAGCTGAATTGAGGCCTGATTTTGAACAATGGAGCCCCACTTCCAGGAATATCATCTTGACTGCATGGAAGGCTGCTAAGGACAATATCCTGGATAGAGGCAAGTGGTATTCTGACCTGGAGTGGAGGAAGCATGAGAATAGGCAAGAGGCCATTGTACAATATAGAAGAAAGGCTAAACTGGGAAAGCTACCTCCTAATGCATAGGAGCCTAGCAAGTATTTTCCCAAGCCTTATCATTATTTTGAAAGGCAGAAGATCAAGGCTGAAGAGTTGAAAAAGAAAGATCTCAAAGGGAAGAAGCCTGCTGCTGCTGCTGATGACACTGAAGCTCAAGTTCAAGCAAATATTCAATCTGGAAAAGGGATTGTAATCAAGGAGCCAGAGCAGCCTTAGGATAACATTTTCTTTAGTTTACAAATTGTAATCATTTGTATTAAAATTCTATGTAAACTTTTGACTAATGAAAATGTTGGAATTTGTAAAAACAATATTATATGTTCATCTATTACATTAATTGTTCTGAGATAATTGTTTATACATGTTCTGTTCATGCATGTTTAAGTATTTTCCTTGTCATATATTACTGTTTTACATCATACTTTGAATTTGTTATGTATGGTGTATATCATTGACTAAGGGTTATGACTTCTCCAAATAGGGGGAGATTGTTGGGTACATTGGAATACATGTACCTGATTTGAAGAAGTCTCACCCTACTCAATGATATACATCAAGATGTATTTGATGTGTTTTGAGTTTATATGTGCAGGTTAAGTAACTGCAGGTATGCAGGAAAAGTTTCTAAGTGCATGTGTCGACACCTAGAAGAAAAGTGTCGACACATAAGAAGACTTGTGTCGACACCTAGAAGAAAAGTGTCGACACTTAAGAAGACTTGTGTCGACACATAGAGAAGCAGTGTCGACACTTGGAGTAATTGTGTCGATAAAGTAATTGTGTCGACACCAGGAAATCAGAGTCGACACTAGAAGGAAAGTGTCGACACATACAGGCAGTGTCGACACACAATGAAGAAATGTCTACATAATCAGTGTCGACACAAAGAAGCAGTGTCGACACCTAGAGGAACTTTGTCGACATCAAAATTGTCGACACTAGGAGACTGTGTCGACACTCAGCAAAACTTCAACAAAGTTCAAGTACAAGTGTCGACACTAGGAGGCTGTGTCGACACTCAGCAAATTTCAACAAAGTCTAAGTGCAAGTGTCGACACAAAGGAGATGTGTCGACACTCAGCAAAAGTCTCAACACATGAAGAATGTGTCGACACAAAGGAGATGTGTCGACACTCAGCAAAATCTTCAACATAGAAGGCATGTGTCGACACAAAGAAGATGTGTCGACACTTAGCAAGTTTCAACACAAGAAGATGTGTCGACACAAAGGATTTGTGTCGACACTTAGCAGAAATCAACTAAGTATCAAAGAAGAAGGACTTGTGTCGACAAACAGGATCAGTGTCGACACATTCTGAAGAAGCAGTGTCGAGAAGCAGTTTCTACAACACAAGGAGTTGTGTCGACACCATGAAGGCTAGTGTCAACACTTAGTCTACTTGTGTCGACACTTGGTCTTTTTGTGTCGACACATAAAGACTGTCTGTCTCGACACTTTCAGACAGTGACAGAGTTTTCAAGAAGTGACTGGATGACTTGACAGCTGCCATTTCAACCGGTCAACTGCTACTGTCAGAGCTGTCAGAAGATCTTTAAAAACCGGATCAGCCGGTCACCATGAAGAAGGCTTATATAAAGGCTTATTCCTTCAACAGAAGGAGAGGATTATCATTGATTGAAGCAATCACTGAAGTGAGAAACAACAAACAAGAAGAAGACCTTCAAGTGAAGATCTAAGAAGTTGGAGAGAGAAAGCTACTTCTAAGAAGACAGCTATTGAACCAGGCTGATAAAGAAAGTTTCAGATTGAGATCTGATTCTCAAGTCAATAGTTGATTGAAGATCATCTGCCTAAGAGATACAACCCTACTGTATTCTAATTCAAGAAGCTTTGAAGAAATCCAAGGGAGGTTGATCTCTGCAAAGTTCTTTCAAGAACTCATCAAGAAGCCAGTCAACTCAACTTTCTCAATCAGAGTTGTAGTTATTAATCCTTGTACTTTTTATTTTCTGTAGGATCCTAAGGGATCTGAGTTGTAAGCCTATATTTATAAAGGTTGAGTGGTAGGGCTTGTGTGCCTGAGTGTAGGAGATACATTTCTCTAAGTGTAGGCCTTGTTGAAGGCTGAGTGTAGGCCTTGTTGAAGGCTGAGTGTAGGTCTTGGTGAAGACTGAGTGCTACGGCTTTGTGCCTGAGTTGTAGGAGTGGGAACACTCTGAGTTGTAGGAACCTATTTGGGGCTCTGAGCTGTAAGATCTGTGGATCTGAGAAGTAGTGGAGAAGTTAGGCCGAATCTAGTACACTACTAGATAGGCGAAGGGGGAAAGTGGATGTACCCAGACCTTGGGGAACCAATATAAATCCTGTGTGCTCTCTGTGATTGTATGCTTGTGTGATTGTTTTGTTATCTGTGCTGTGAATTGCAATTACTGTACTATTTTTCTGCCTTAAAAGTTTAAAAAGATTAAGTGCACCTATTCACCCCCCCCCTCTAGGTGTTTAGGCACTAGTTCTTTCAATATATTTGATCTCAGTTCCAAGATCATTTCTAACATCCTTGAGGGCATTATCCACATAATTTTGTAGTGCCCTCCTTTGCTCATCCAACAAACCATTTAGCTGGGTTAAGAAAATTATTGGTGGATGATCAACTCTGGTAGATGTTCCCTCATCCAGAGCTTCTTGTACTGTCTTGCTCCCTGTTTCTTGAGTTGTGTCATTTTCAGGATGTGGTGAGGAGTAAGCTTTCCCATGACTGTATTCCTCTTTCTCGGATTCTGAGGAAACTAAATCATGTACTTAATGATCAGGGAGATCAGATGGTATCCCCCCCTCAACCACTAACATGCTTTCATTTGCATGCTGGTGAGCAACAATAGCAGCAACCTTTTTATCAGCTGTAGCAGACAGTACCATTATTAGAGGAAATTTTAGTTGCTCCCCTACAAATAATGCATCATGCATTATCCCTTGCATCAGTTGCTCCCCCTCAATTGGAGCATTCCTCTCCTCAACACTTGGAGTTTCCAAGACTTTATCCTGTAGTTCTTCATCTTCAGACATAACATTCTCTTTGTCTGAGGCCACATTGATTTCCCCCTCACTCTGAGGCCTAGGAGCATCATGATTATCAGACATAGTCATATGCTTATCTGCGTCTTCTAATCCGGAGGCATCTTCCTCCATTTCTGCATAGTTCTTGTTAACAATTTACTCTGTTATTTGCCCAGCATCCTTAGCTGAAGGCAAATCATCATTGTCCTCTCCAGTAGATCCAACTAACACAGCAGTAGTCTCATCATCTTCAGGAATAACATCTGACTCTAGTCTGCTTACACGACTAAGAGGGGTAAGATCAGAAGAGGCAGATACCTGAATATTTATGTTCCTCCTAGACTCTTCAGCAGATGATGATATACCAGGATTATGAGGCTTTTCTTCCTTAGATGAGCTGCTAGAGGAGTTGGGCTCAGTAGTAGCAATTTTCTTTCCTTTCCTTTCCACAACTTCTGGACCACGGGGCTAAAGGACCATGTCCCATCTCTCAAGCATCCTAATATTCATTCCTCTCATGTGGTGTATTCTTGCACCGAGCTTCAGATTCAGAATTTTTGGGATTGTTTCTCACAGATATAGTGAAAGGATTCTACCCAAATTTGATTCGGCCATGAAATCCACTATTCTTTCAAACACCACTCTTCCCCAATTAATTCTCTTGGACAATATGACCCTTGCCATTAGTTCAAACATCCTCTTTGAGATTTTGTTATGGGATCCTGTTTTGCATATCAGAGCTTTCCCGATTACATCAGCTAGAAACATACCTCTCAGGTTAAGTTCTTTCCTTAGAATTGATCCAGTGGTGTGCTTGGAAAGTGTACACCATTTCATTGTCGATTTTATATTATCCAGTAATCGCTCTTCTTTGTTCTCAGTTGCAGAGAGCTTTGACAACTACAGAGCCTTGCTGAGCCTTCTGGGAGTAATCTTGATCTTCTTCCCGCTTACTATGGTCTTAACTTTACCTGCCAAAGCAACTTCTTTGGCATTGGTGAACAACTCAAGCACTTCCCTTTTCCACAGAAGACAGGGTTCCGTCAGGACGAAGGTTAAGTCAGATTTATCTAGAAGATTAAGCACTTGCTGAACTTCTTCCATAGCATCAAAAAATCCATTATGAACCACCTATGCTCCTTCGAAGAGGAAATCTTGTCCCTTGGGGGCTATTTCGCCGGAGAATTTGAGAATGCTAGCGAAAATGACTTTCCGTCGATTCATCGAATATTGGCGGGAGAGGGTAAGGAACAGTGACTTGGCTTATTGTACAAGCACTTCTATTTATAGGTATTCCTAAAAAGAAGGCGTAAATTCACTAATCTATTCTGTTGATTAATCTTGATCAATGGACATGATTGAAAGTCGACACATATCCGCTGGCCGTCTTTTCAAAATTTTTATTGAGTAAGCTTGTTTTGCTCAACATCTGTTTTTTTTAGCAATTAAATTTCAACTATCCCCTAACTGTGTTGGCCTAACTTACAGTGGTAATATAGTCTATCAGTACACATTCTAAAATGTGTTCTATTGGGGTGCAATTAGACATAATTTCAATATCCTTACATTAATTTCAACTGAGAGTGTATTAGCCCCCAACCTCAATTGACTAAACCAAATTTTAATTCTTATCTAATACTAGTATTCCATATGTAATATGTCTTTAGGTATGTTGAGACTAGTTACCTCTTGTGGGATGGTGAACATGTGAGCCACTAACAAATTTATTGAGAAGGGTTGTTTAGATTAATGTTTTTACATCTTCTTAGTCATTAGTATCAATTACCCTATCTCTTACATGTGTAATCAATTTTACAATTAAATAGTATAATTAAAGAAAGGTGAATTCTACTTATCTCTGCTCTATAGACTTGAAGCCCATGATGGATTGACAGTCTCTGAGCATACCACCAACCTTGCTTCCGATCTCTAGCTTTTGATGTTCATCTGGCTTTCCTTTGCAAGCTCCCCATTAATAATTGCACTTGTCTTTGACATATTGTGCATGATGATAAGTTGAATAATCCCTTGTACCCAGACTTGGGTCTGGTGCATCTCTGTCCAAGGACCATGAATGGTTATGACTACTTGGATTATCCTGCAAGACAGAATTACCTTACATTAGGAACCCAAGCTGACTTGGGTCTTAGGTTCTTGTTAGTTTGAAAATGCAAATGTCTACCTACAGGAGCCCTGTCAGGAAGACTTTCCCTTGCCCTTGGCATACTAGGGTTATGCCAAAAATCTATGGCAGAGTGGCCCATTTTACAACAGCGCCAGCACTCATGAATATTATATCTTCTATTCTGAGCAGGTCTAGTAGCACGGTTGACTGCAGACTGAACAGAAGGAAGAACAAATTCCTTGTTACAATTTCTCTTAGCCACAGTCTGACTGAGAGTGGGTCTGTCATGAGAAGATCTTGGTTTTTCATAAGGTTTATCAGCAACAGTTCTCTTTGCAGAGGACAAGCTGTTGGTGCCCTTAGAAGATTCCAAGTCTTGCTTCCTAGCAGATTTACCCTTGGTCAGAGTGTGTGTAGGGAGACTTTGAGAAAAGGCCACTTCCTTGCTCAAGAGTGATGGAGCTGGTGCATTAAATACAAAAGGTCCGTGATTGGCCTTTTGCACTTTTTCAGGGGGAGCCTTCTGAGAACTCAGTCCCATGTCCTTTCTTCTTCCATTGTAAGGAACATTTGTAGTCTTAAAAGAAAGATTCCCACACCTCCAGTGACAATACTTACAGTCATGGTCATGCCTATTGGATGGGAGAATTACCTTGTGAAAGGTTGACTGAGGCCTGACATGAGCTTGACCTCTTCTCTTAGAATTGATAACTTTAGAGATCCACTAAAACTCAGATTTTCTCTTGATAGCATCTATCTTAGAGAAATTGGCCACAATCCTCTTCTCCCTTTCAAGTCTCTCTTCAAGATCCTTGATAATAAAGTCGTTATATTTTATGGACTCAACATGGATATCTATCATGATCTTCAGATGGCTTGCTTCCCTCTCTTTTAGACATAACAAGGATGAAGCTTCATCTTGCTGGGAACCAGTGATCTGTAGGGAGGCTATTTCCCCTGCTTGTTTCTTAACAAGCAACTTGCTTTTATTAAAAGCTTTCAAAAGGGCAGCATGATTTTCAATCAATTGATTAATATCATCTTCTGATAGAGTACTCTCATCATCACTTGATGATGATGCATCAGAGCCTGAGCAGGGCCCATATCTAGACTCTGAGGATGAGCTAGATGAGTAATATACCTGACTTTGTCGAGGCTGATCTTGGAAAAATCCTTCTTCTGGTGTAGTTGTCAGTTCACAGCTTCTGCATTCACCTTCCTTAGCATCATCCACCTCTGATTCACTATCTGAATGTCATAGAGGGGCCCTGATCTTTGCTCTTGCATCTGTAAGGACTTTGTTTCACCAAGAGTAGCCAACAGACCAATGTTTATTTTGTCCTGTCTGCAGATTTGATGCTCCATGGAGTTCCACACCTTATGGTTCATGTTCGAACGCATAAGTTTAACCTTTCAGCTATCCTTGGAGGTCAACTCATACTATTAGGTCCTTTTTGAGTAACCTCCCTCTGATACCACTTGAAAGTCTTTATTTCAAGAATAGCTAAATCACCTAGAGGGGGGTGAATAGGTTTCTTAGTCCTTAGTGACTATTTTTTATTTTATTTTAGGTTGTTGCTTTAGTGGATGGTTAATTTTTTCTTTCAAGATGAGCTAACTGCACAAAGAAAACCAACACAACATAGTACACAAAGATTAATAGTGGTTCCACAATCTTTGGGTATATCCACTCTCCTCGCACCTTGCCAACTTCCTATTGGTCAAGGCTCTTCTACAAAACAATGCTCCAAGGATCTTACACCTCAGATCCCTCAGGATCTCTCAGTCTTCTCCAAGACTTGCACCTCAGCCACAAGGTCCTACACTCAGTGATACAAGTATCACCTACCTCAGGCAGTTAAGCCCTACCACTCAGGCTATGGAGGATTGCCCTACCACAGAGCAAACTTGCACATATAACTCAGAGAGATGCACTCTCCTACACCTCAGGCACAAGTGCCCTACCACTCAGTGATCAACTAATCACCTACCTCAGACCAAGTTTGCTCCCGCCTCTCATATCCATAAAGGATCCTACAAGATGGAAGTGGGTTGTTGAGTTTCTTGATTGGACACAAGAGGAATTCCTCTGTGACAATCAACCTTGGGTGAGTTAGACTCCGCCCCACTTTGTCACCAGGAATTTTTTCATGTGTCTACTTTACTGGACTAAGTACACCTTAGCCCCGACTACTTCACAACAACAAGTATATCCACATGAGCTGGAAGTGACTTGCAGAATACTATTCTGCCCCTTTCTGAACCGAACCAAAGGTTTATCACTCTCTTCTTCACAACAATGATGATGTTGAAGCTTTGTCTTATGTTGTAAGCAACTTGCAGATCAGCTTCTCTGCACCTTTCTGAACTAAGATAACTGCTCAACTCTATCTTCTTCTTCATATCTCCCAAGAGATTGTTCTTTAGAATTTGTTCGCTGGATCTATGAAGCACCTGCAGCAAGGGTCGGCCCTAGCTGCTATATCTTTCTTAGTGAATCACTCTGAGCTTGCTAGTTGGTGCAGATGAAGATGGTACCAGCAATCTTGTTGTTGAAGATGTTGATCTCAATAGCTAACTTGATCTGCCTCTAGACTTGTTTGTATTAGGCTCTCTATTCTTCAGCCACAACCACAATAATGGCGATTGTGAAGAACTACTGTAACAGTTGACTCTTTCTGTGAAGAGCATTTACTTTTATTTATTGTAACCCAATGACTCTTTTAGCAGTGGGTCCCACTCCATTAATGTTGGATGCATCCTTTCTTTAACGCCCAACTGACGTACAGTCGGCCTGCGGCGCCTTTTGTCATGTACTGTGGCATTGCCGCTAACAATTTGAATATTGTTGACTTTTTTAGTTGCTGACATCAGCACCTGAAGACTTAGTCAAAATTCAAACATTAGTAGTATAGGATTTGAGTGAGTGAGCTTCACTCAATGCCAAAGTACTTATACAGTTTTACTGTCTCTTGGTGTTGAGTGAGTTATCTTCACTCAACACCAAAATACTTAGAATAAAAAATCCATTTCTAGCTGTTGACAATGTTGAGTGAGTAATGCACACTCAACGCCTTTTGACTTAACAATTTCTGCAGCATCTTTTGCATGCATGGCGTTGAGAGCGTTGATTGAACATCCCTCACTCAATGCTATCTGCCTTAGCCTTTTCTGCTTCTTCAGCAACTTAAGAGTTGAGAGCGTTGAGTGAGCATGACTCACTCAATGCCTTTTGCTATAACAAATTCTGCATCATGGCGTTGAAAGCATTGAGTGACCATGTTTCACTCAACGCTTTCTGCCTTAGCCAAATTTTATATTTCAGAATTCAGTTTGAGCTCGACGAACTTAGAACACAGTTCGACGAACTTTGAGCTCAGCTCAATGAATGGGCAATAGCTAAGTTCGACGAATTTAGAGTTCAGTTCGCCGAACTCTGAGCTCAGCTCGACGAATAAGTGAAAGTTCAACTCGACGAACTTAGACCTTAGTTCGATGAACTCGGAGCTCAGTTATTCAACTATTTTGAATCTAAGACGTTGAGTGAGTGAGCTACAGTCAACGCATGTGGGCTTAGCCACTTTTCAGCTCATTTCTCTTTAGACTTTTACTGTATTAGACTGACTCACAGCTTTTTGCTATATGGCATTGAGTGACTTTACTTCACTCAATTTTTGTGGACTTAGCCACATTCTAAGCTTGCCACTTCATGGCTTTGACTGAATAGGGTTTACTCAGCCCTATAAGTCATCTGGAGTTGAGTGAATGATCATCACTCAATGTTTGTGGTCTTAGACAGTTTTCTGTCTTTCCCCCACCTAGGTAAGAACTTACCTGACTTAGCCACTTAGGCTACCTATACCATCATTGCTTACTAGGACAATCTACAATCATTAATCTTGAACAAAAGTTAGATCACAACATGTGTATACATTGTTTGTTGGTCCTTCAAATTCAGGACAGTAGGATCAATGGACCCAAAACACATAGTCAAGGTGTTGTGGTATAACCATGAAGGGAAGCAGCACACCTCGTGTAAAACTCCCCCTACCCGGATCCCAAAACACGGCACGAAGGGGGAGTCTTATGCCCGGAATAGCCGCCTTGCGGTAGCATTAGCACACGGGCTAACCTGTACCACAAGACGCCTGTTCCGCCGGCTACAACAATATCAATATAACATGCCAACCCAACCAAATAAATAAACAACCAGAAGTCAAATCCACACTAAGTTATAATGTCCAAATACATCAATAAGGAGAAGCTAAAACATGCTTCTACCATATATCAGAGTACAGCTAAACATTGCCCAAACGGGCTACATCAGAGTATCAAATACTAACATCAGTAACTGACGGTATCGACGGCACCGTCACCTCAGGCCCTGTCATCCTGGCCTGGCTGTCCTGCTGCGTAGTCTGCGGCTGCTCCACCTGCGGCGTGACCTCCTAAAAAGGAAGACGTAGCAACCGTTAGTCGAAACGACTAAGTGGTTTCACATCCGCTCCCCCGGCGACTCCTCGGCACCGGGCGGAGAAAAGGAACAAGAGTATAGTATATAACAAGTATGCAAGTAAAGGAAGTACAAGCAGGTGTCAGTAGTGTAAGAGTAACAGTATCATAATCAGCATTTATGTAAGAGCTACACTAAACTAGCAAGTATAAGTAACTGCAGGAAAGTAACTTAACTTATAAGAATGCTCATACAAACTTATAAGTTAAGGATCGGGTTACATAAAAGTAACTCATCGTATAAGAGTGCCCACACAAACTTATACGATGAGGATCTTGTTCTGCAATGATATGAAATGCTATGAATGCTATGCAATGACTCACCCATGCACACCCATGCAATTGCTATGTCGACACAGACTATAGTTCCCAATTTTCGAGCAGGTAGCTAACCTCTCAGGCATCAGCCGCCGTGGCCAGGCGGTGACAGTAGAACGGGCACTTCTACTACTAGGCGGGTATCACACTACTTCACCTAGGCCTCCGTACGCCTCAACGCTAAGAACACAACAGCGGAGCCCATGCGTACTATGGCCCAGCGGGGTCTTGGGTAGATGTGCACCAAGAACACAGCCCGAACTGGCCTTGCGTGACCCGGAAGGGGCCTCGGAAGAAGCACGAGGACACAGCCCAACCGCTCACATGGCAGGAGGGGCCTCGGGACGTGAACACCGAGGACACAGCCCAAACCGACCAAGTCTAACTGCCAACTCCCGTCGGTGTGACGACTGGCGAGCCCGTAGACCTGCCACACTATCCTTAACCCAGGATTACGACACCGCGTGTCGACTCACACCACATGCAAATTCCACATCAACATATCATGGAAGGGGCCTCGGAGTGAGCACGAGGACACAGCCCTACCATCCATCCACACCTTATCTCAACTCAACCAAAACAAGTGGCGATCAACACCGCACTTACAAACTTACACAATACTACCCATAGGAAGGCGACGCTCTAAGTATTGGACTACCAAATTCAATCCACTAATCAACATTCACATGGTCATGAGTTATCCTTCTATATGTCATATCAGGTGATTTCAACACAATATATCAAGATGCACATGTATAAAAATCTACTAACTTCTAACAAGTCAAATCATTCAAGTATACTATCTTACAATTCTATCACATGGAATCCGATTAATAATCTTCATCATTTATGCAACTGAATTAATTATTCATAAGAGTTTATCCAAGCCTCAGGGTAACCTGTAACATTATTTTCTCCGAATCCAAATCCAAATAATATAAACCCAGATTTTTAAGTGCAGGAATAGTCTGGACAGCAACTTCAACCGGAGATTCCCGAGGCTACAGGAATCCGGTGAAGTCGTGTAACCCCTCGATGGAAAGGTATTTCCGAGGTCTACAACTCGCGTATTCAGACCTCAACCCAGATTTGACGTTATCCTATCTGAAATCGGTCTTGAAGTCTGCTGCGGACAGAACACAGTTTCTGCATACGGGATTTGTTGAACACCAATTTCGTTTAGACTTTCCCATGGCTACCGACTTCGCCTGGAGTCGTGCAACCACTCATTGGAAAGATATTTCTAAGGGCTACAACGTTTGTGTTTAGCCTAAAGCCCAGATCTGGCCATATCCATCGGGAAAATGACCTAGAAGATTGCTGCGCGCAGAATACAGATTCTGCGCGCATCTTAAAGGAAAATGAACGGTATCGGTTCGTCTTCCTCCTCAAGGCGATCGTTCCTAAATTTTCCAGAAATATTCTCCTCCCTTATTCAACGTCAAAGGCCATAAACTCCTCACGAGACCATCCACCCATCATCATATTGAAGAAAAGGGGAAGGGTTGAAGAGATCTAAAGTCTAGAACACAAGTTCTAACATGGCATAACCTAGAAATCTTCTCCTCTCCATCAAGACTCTCTTGAGTCGATGTCTCTCCTAAGACATAACTATAGATCTAGCACCAAGGGAGAGGGTAGGAAACTCACGTTGGCTCCAGCGGTACCACCATTTCCGGCCATGGATCGCGTAGTTCTCCTTGGCGGCATTTTCTCTTTCACGGCGATGGCGGATCTCCTTCGGTAGAACTTGCTCCTGCAGTTTTCCTCTCACTAGGAGTTCTCACAGGAATTAGGGGAAGAAATGGGAATGAAAACGGCTAGGGTTTTCTCTGCCCCTTATATACAAAATGTGACACGGGTAGGGACACGGCCGTGTCCGTACCCGTGTCCTGCTTCCGTGAAACGGCCGTGGCGGTTTCCATGTCGGTTCAATGTTTGACACGGGTAGGGACACGCCCGTGTCCCGACCCGTGTCCACGTGACACGACCGTGTGCCTGGACGTGTTATTGGCCGTGTACTTCTTGAGTTACATCCCGACACTTCTCGTCGAGCTCAACTCGACGCACACGGGTAGGGACACGCCCGTGTCACTACCCGTGTCACTTAGTGTCGACCCCGTTCGACGATCTCGACGACTCTCGACGATTTCGACATGCCTCGTCGAGATTATCTCGATGCACACGGGTAGGGACACGGCCGTGTCACTACCCGTGTCACTTGGTGTCGACACAGCCCGTCAGTCTCGACACGGCTTGTCGAGTGGAACTCGACGCACACGGGTAGGGACACGCCCGCGTCGCTACCCGTGTCACTTCTCTCTGCACTGATTTCTCCCCTTCTCCACAAGTGCAGCCCAATTCCCTGCACTTCTCAGGACTCGAGTCAACCCTCCTGACTCAAAAACTCACACACTAGGGGCCTAGAGCGATTCAGGACGTTACACCTCGGAGCCGATGGACCTGATGCAGGAACCGTACTAGGAATCTTCTCCTCAGGTATATTTTAAATACATTCAAAAAGATTCTTATGCATGGAACCTCGTAGACCCGAACTTCAATTTTGGGGACAAAATTATTTTTTTGTTTATTGGGATTTGTAACATCTCATTTCCTTCTAGACCCCTTAACTATGATTAGGGTACGACATGTGGTGAGTGAGAGGGATTATGATCGGTATTGACCTTAGGGCCCAAGGAGTTAGGGTGGACTCACATGGGGCCCAATTTTGGGTTCAAGTCAACTTAGGCCAATCTTGCCCAAACTAAACCAACAAGAACAAACAGACCTCACCATCATGTTCCTAACCCTAAAGGAAACCTAAGTGACCAAAAAGCCCTATCATAGGTCACCAAATTGGCCAATTCGACCAAACTGCCCTTAGGGTCATCATGGGCCAACTCAACCCTAAGTGGCTCAATTAGGCATCACATGGTCGATTTGAACCCACCATTAAACTCCAAACCCTAATTGAAGTACATTGGACCATAAAGCCCATCACATGGTCACCCATTGACTAAGTTTGACCAAAGTCAACTCTTGCCCAAATTTGGTCAAAACCGCACATATATGCCCAATTAACCCAAGTGGGGCATCATCATGGCCCAACAAAGGTTGGGTGGTGTCATAGGGTTCATAACAATCAAGTGGGGTCATCCCACTCATCAAATTGACCAAGTTAACCCCAAAGTCAAATTTGGTCAACTTTAGGCCTAAATAAGGAATTTGAGAACCAAGCCCATTCCTAATGGGCTAAGGCCTTGAACCATGGCCCAATCCATGTTGGGTGGTGTCATAGGGTCCATGACTTTCAAGTGGGGCTAGCTCACTCATCAAATTGACCAAGTTAACGCTAAGTCAAACTTGGTCAACATTAAGCCCAAATGGGGAAATAAGAAGCCAAGCCAATTTTCAATGGGCTAAGACCACGGACCATGGCCCATTAGCAGCCCAAGTGCTCAATTACAGCCCCTACCCTCTGGTTTTGGAGGGCAATAACATGCATGGGGGCATTTTGGTCATTTCCCCAAAAATCAAGAGAGAGAAGAGAGGGAAATGAGGATTGAGAGCCATGTGTCCTTCCTCCTCCCTTCCCAAACCTATTTCTGAACCCACGCAGTATTTCCCACTAGGATTCAAGGTGTGGTGGACACTTGGAGGTCATGGTGAAGCATCCAAAGCTTGAACCAAAATTTACAAAGTAATATCTCCTTATGCAGCCACATCCAACCAAAATAAAGCATCCAATTAGCTTCAGAAGGTCTAAAGGGGTGGAATTTGATACTGGATTAAAGCTTTTGGTGGAGTATTGAGTTCGAGAGCAAGCTCACAGGAGAGGAGAACATCCATGGCCAACCGCCGCCATCGCCGTCGTCGGGCCCCAACTAAGGTCTGTTTCTCCTCCTCTCCCTCAGTGTTAGCTTCCTAGATTGATTAGGAGAGATATCAAGCTCAATTGAGCCCGATTCCATTAGTGGAAATCAAGAAAACTCCATGAAAGTTGAGGTGTTCGGGTTCGTCGGAAACCGCCACCTACAGCGACCAAGTCGCCGCCAAACGATGGCCACCACCTCAACGGAGGTGGTGGTGGTGGTGGCCGGCCGGGGAGATGGCTGAATGGCCAAGAAATAGGAGTTTAATGTGCTCCAGGTCGAGATGATCTGAGTTGTCGGCTGGAGGTGGGAGATAAGTCGATGCCGTCCATTCTGATTTAATCAAACTATAATGTATGATTATTTAATTTATATTTTCTGTAACATTTAACACAGTTATTTGTAAGCTAGTTTTATGCCCCTTAGAGGTAAATACAGAGACCGTTATAAACATTAAAATTGTATAGCTAGGTTTTAACTTTAATTTGACACCCTAAACATGCAATTTGGAGTATTGTAGCTCCTTGTAGGGTCATTTCCTAGGACTACTCCTAGGCTAGGGTAGAATTTCAAATGAGTGCCTAGACTAAACCACAAATCTGCATGCAGTGAAATTTGTGTCATGCATGTGTGTATAACAGACTTAGATGGTCCCCAAAAATCAGAATTTTTAGAGGATATTTTTCTATAGTTTTAGTAGAAATTTAATTTATTAAAAAATGGAATTTAGGGAGATTTCCAATTCTAAATGCCCCCAAATTTGGGTGGTATGGCTCTAAGGTCATTTTGAGGCCTTGGCAAAAACTTGGAGTGATTTGGACCTCTGCATGTTAGAGGATCCAACATGCATGGTGAAGGTAGAAATGAAAATGGTGTGCTAATAGAAAAATTGGGTAAAATGGGAATTTAGCCCATTTGGCCCAATGCATGTCCATGAAATTTTGGAGAGGGGTTTATGGAGGTGGAATACTCCTTTCATGGGAAAATTGGGATTTTTTGGATTAAAAATCGCATAAGTTGTATTTATTTCAAAACTAGCACACTTAGGTGTCAAAAAGGAAAATTAGGGCATTTGAATTTAGAAAATTCTATTTTGTTGACACAAGCCCTAAAAGGTCTTTTCATTTCTATGGAAAAATTTGTGAGGGAATTTGAGAATTATTCCCTGTGGAAATAGTATAATAATAATTTTTCCCTTATGTGATTTTGATTAAAAACATGACTAATAATACTTAGAAAATTATGAGAATATGTTTAGAACATTATTTATGTCTTGTGATCCCCTATAAATTTTACTAGACTTTTTGGATAATTATTTGTGATACTTATACTAATAGTCTCATTTTTGTAAATAATTAAAATTGTAGATATCTTAGGTCAAACCACTGGATATAATTATGAAAATTTGTTTTGAGCATTATCCTATCAATATTAGTGACTAGAAATTTTCCCTGAAGTTTTACATGATTATGTTTAGTACTTCATTTGAAAAAGGGACATATTGTGATTTTAGTCATAAATAGAAAACAAGGGTCAAATCATCTTGGAAAATTAAGATATTTGGTGTGTAGATATTTTTAACCTAGGTGAACTTTAGATAAATTAATTAGACATAAAGGACCTCTAGTTATGGTAGTTCATGTTCAATATGACCTAAGTGAATTAAATAATTTTAATTATGGTCCAAAATAGTCAGAAAAATTATGGAATTAAGAATGACCAATAATATCCACATGATTAACCCATCATAAAATTTGGAGGCCCTTGGCCCAAGGAATCGAAAGTCACATCATATGGGCTAGAGTTACGACATGGGCTGCGTTTAGTAAAAATGACATGTAGTGTAACGGCCCGGCCTCACCATCCGTGGCGCTTAAAGCTCACTAAGATTAGCACGACACCGTCACCGGGCTGTAGCCCAAGCACCCCAAAGCCTCTCCACATCTGTTTCTCAGCAGCGGTGCATTGTTGAGGCCAGGTCTCGAACCCGCAACCCCCTTGATAAGCTTCCCTCAACAAAGCTCATCACCAACTGAGCTGCAGTGCATTGTTGAGGCCAGGTCTCGAACCCGCAACCCCCTTGATAAGCTTCCCTCAACAAAGCTCATCACCAACTGAGCTTTGTTGAGGGAAGCTTATCAAGGGGGTTGCGGGTTCGAGACCTGGCCTAAACAATGCACCGCTACTGAGAAACAGATTCAGAGAGGCTTTGGGGTGCTTGGGCTGCAGCCCGATGATGGTGTCCTGCTAATTTTAGTGAGCTTTAAGCGCCACGGACGGTGAGGACGGGCCGTTACAAAAAAAGTGCAATTGTAACACCTCCCCTGTAATGACCGTATAATATGGGTCCGGCCGGGGGCCCACAATATACAGATGCTATAGCTTTAGTATTATAAGATGATATAACTACCCAATCTCAAAACTCATAATCAATCCACAGCAAAAACATCAACCAAGACTAGAAGTTATCCACATACACAAGAGTATCGAAACGGCCTTATGGCTTTACAACAAAAGAGAGTCCAAAACTCTATCAATACATAACACATCAAAGTGCAAAGGCACTCCTAAGCTACCTCGGCATGCAAGCCAGAAGTCGAAAGCATCAAACATACAATATCACAAAAGTAGACCTAATGCAAAGCTAGTAACACTTCATGAGGCTTAGGCCTTTTTGGCCGGCGAGCTAGCTCCTGCTTGCGATCCTTGCCCTGTAAAAAATTGGTTGTAACGTGGGTCAACAAAGGCTAACCTCAAACTTTGTAACAAACACATCTCCTCCCGGCCTCCCCTAACGGACCCCGGGGTACCCGTCCAACCTGCAAGTCAGCAGTTCGTATAAAATATACATAAACAAGTAAATCACTAAAGTACAGGCTTGGATGTCTCAAACAACATGCACGTTCTCTACTGTTGAGCATATAAAGAAAAGGGGTCTACTATGCAGCATGTATGCAAAACCCGGGCTTCACCCAAGGCACCTTATAGCATATGCAACTAGCACATCATTACATCATCTGGGTACTCACCATTTCCAAATTGGCATTAAGCCGCAAACAAAGGGGTACTGCAATTCCCCCAATGGCATACAGGCCGCCACAAGGAATTCTTGCCAAGTCCCCACCCGCTCATGGTCTTAGAACCGGGCTTGCCTGCATGCTCTGACTTCTCATGTCAGGATTCCACCTAACACACTGACCGATTCTAAGAACCCTTATTGGACCCCACCCGCTCATGGCCTCTTTGCCCGAGCTTGCCCCATGCTTGGCATTCTCGTCAGTCTCACAGAAGTGGACTAGTCTCGCTGGGAGACTCTCCACACATGACTTGCATGTCACGGGATAGCCAGCCGACCACAGAGACAAAGCCACACCTTAGCACATCACAATCCTAAATCATTCTCACCCCAATCCCTCATTTGTACTGCAACGTTCCCGTGCACCAAGGAAACCATCTACCACCAATATGGAGCTAACCTTGTCCACAAAGGAAATCATCTACCGCCATTGTGGAGCTAACCTTATCCGGTTCTGGCTACACGTACTCACTCAAGAAAAGGGGGAAAACACAAACATCACAAGTGGCATCTTGCCGCAACAAATTTCTACAAAATCCTTAAAGCTCGTATGCAACATCACTGAGTCGGACTAACGGTCGTGACCACGACTTCACCACAACACCTAATCCACTAACGCGTCGGATCTCTAATGCAAAAACATGTCGGCGACGGACTCAATTGACCCGGAGGTTACTCTTGAACCATGGCGACCCAAATTCCTCTCATGTGAGGGATTTAATGGCCAAAATCTTGAAAGAAAAGTTGCTAAACACGCATCTTAAAACTAAGAGTAGAAGTGTTGTTACCTTCCGACCCCTCTTCTTAGCCATGGAAACTTAGCCAGATGAAAACCTTCGCAGCGGTCTTGTCTCCACGGATCTGGACTCGGCTCGTAATTTGGAGCACAAAAACTTCTCCGGCAGTCGGATCTCTCTTTCACCTTCTTCCTTGCTTTCCCTTCTCTCTAGAACTTAGAAAGAGAGTACTTGATGAAGAATGAGGGTTTCCTAACCCTATTCCTGGACATAACTCAGCAAGGATAGCACTGGACGATGAGATCCCCTTAGAAGGAAACAAACGGCCACGATTCGAACTTAAAATCAGAACACCTGTGCCGAACACGGCTTGTGACACGCCCATGTCCAAGGCCGTGTGCCTCAATCGACGCCGAAACTGTCGCACCCAGAAAAGAACACGGGCACTCGACATGCTCGTGTCGAACATGACACTCCCATGTCACTCAGTACACGTCTGTATTGCTGGTCATGTTTCTCCATCGACACAGGATCAAAAACCACCTGAGAAGGACACATGTAATTAACATGCCCGTGTCGAAATTGACACGCCCGTGTCAGGCTGAACACGTCTGGGCTCCAGGCCGTGTTCAATCCCCTTACACAGCCCGGCTCACAACCCGAGCAGGACACGGCCTGGGACACGCCCGTGTCTTAGGCCGTGTTCGAAGTCTCGACGATCGTCGACTGCCTCTTCGTCGACTTCGCGGAAAATTCATCGAACACACGCACGACACTTCCTTTGACATGCCCGTGTCCTAAGTCGTGTTCACTGTCTCGACATTTTGCCGAGCGCAGTTCGTCGACCACCCGAGTTCTCCATCGAACCCAAGCACGACACGGTCATGGACACGCCCGTGTCCTAGGCCGTGTTCCCTGTCTCGACACTTCGTCGAGTGAAAATCGTCGACTTCCCGGGCTCTTGATGAACCCCAGCACAACACGGCCATGGACACGACCGTGTCCTAGGCCGTGTGTGTAACGCCCCGAAACTCAAAAGAGCGACGGGGGAATTTTTGGGCCATTTTTGGGTTCTGGTAGAAGGAACACGGCCTCAGACACGGGCATGTCCCAGGGCCTGTCAAGCTTGTGTCGACACTCAGCCGGCGAAGTCGACATTTTGCTCTTGACATTGTGTCGAGACTCGGCACACGGCCTGCGACACGGGCGTGTCGCAGGGCGTGTCGACCCGTGTCGACACTCTGCGCTCGACGAAGTGTCGAGACATGGCACACGGCCTACGACATGGGCGTGTCGCAGGGCGTGTCGACCCGTGTCGACACTTGTCCCGGGGAGTCGACGAATTTTGCTCGACGATGTGTCGAGACAAGGCACACGGCCTAGGACACGGGCGCGTCCAAGGCCGTGTCGTGAGGTCGACGAACTTCTCTCGATGAAGTGTCGAGTGTCGAGACCGTGTACACGTCCTGGAGCCCAGGCATGTTGAGGTAAACACGGGCAAGGACACGGGCGTGTCCTAGAACCCGTGAAGTTCTCGGGTTGTTTTCGGGATAAATCGATGGGGGTACACGGCCGGCCACACGGCCGTGTCAGGTGGAACACGGGCGTGTCAGGTCGAACACGGGCGTGTTCGATGCTCGTATGTTGTTCCAGGCACGTCGATTTTGACGGCGAATGAGGGACACGACCCTAGACACGGGCGTGTGCCAGGCCGTGTTCGGTCCAGATTGGACATTTCAATCCCGAATAAAAGCCGTTCGTTTCTTAAATTGGTGATCCAACGGCTGGGGGTTGTTCCTGATGGGATATACCCGGGATTGGGCCTTAGAAACCCTCACTTTTCATGAGTGGTTATCTTTCAAAATCTTAGAGAGAGAGGAGAGCCAAGGAAGGAATAAGAAGCTAGATCCGGCCATTGGAGGAGCTTTGAAGCTCCAAATCGCGAGCCGACTTCGGATCCACGGAGGCGAAGAGAGTGCGGTGCTTTTCATCCGCTTACTTTTCCATGGCGCCAAAGAGAAGTGCTAGGGTAATGATCCTCTTCTTGAGCATGTGTAGCTCTCCTTCTTTGCATAGGAAGCCAGCTCTCGCGAGTTTGCGGTGAGTTGGAGGCGTTCCTTCGGGTAGATATGTAAAGTCCCCGTTGTTTAGAGTCTGTAAGCGAGAACGGACATAGGCATGATGTGTGAAGCCTATCAGGACATGTTGGTCTGGATCGGTGATGTTGCATTGCATAATGCTAGAGAAGACTCCGTGCTATTGGTTGTTTTTCGGGTTTTCTACACGGTAGATTGCAACAAGGAGCCTTGGGGATTGACCCAAAGGTGCACCCGGTAAACTGGGCGGATGCGTGATCTTGCCAACTTGGTGGCCTGAGAGCCAACTTGAACATAACCGGGTTATGTGAAATGTGATGGAAACGGGACTCGGGAGAAGTTTGACCTGCGTATATGGTTTAAATTACCGTTGCGAGCGCATATTGTTTAAATTACCGTTGCGGGCGCATATGGTTTAAATTACTGTTGCATTGTGAGCACGGGTTAGATGGAACCGTACACGTTTTATGTCGTTCGGATTAGAGTCGTTGGCATAGATGAGAGTCTTCGGCTGTCAATGGTTTTAATTACCGTGACCCATGCCGGGAAGACAAACTGCTCATTGATTGGCCGTCCAAAGGGATGGTGGTGAGTCGGCAGACTTCGACTGTGTTCACCGAGAATGTGCCCTGAGTGAATGGGGTGTGTGGTCGTATGAGCCTATGCCTGTAATGATATGAATATTGATATATTGCTCGCTTATGCTAATGAAAATGCAGGGAAGGAGCATCGCCGCCCCGAGTTGGGGGCGGGAACGTTATAATTTGGTCAGTATTGCTGACCGTTGCCTTGTTTTGCCACCGTGCGGTGGTTTGTTGCTTGCAGGTACTGCTGGACCAAGCGGTCAATAGCGGGCTAAAGCCCAAATTGCGAAGCCGGCCCTCGAAGGCCTAATTGGAGTGTTTACTGCTTTATTCATGTATGATTGGCCTGCGTGCCGTGGTTTGTAAAACATGTAATATCAAGTGAACCATTTTGTAAGGCCTTAAGGTCTGTACTTGTGTATGTACAACATTCCTAATTTGGTATTAGTGGATATTCATGCTTTTGTGCTGGGTTCTTTATTGCAACTTATTAATCTGCTTCCGCTAGAATGCTATGTGTAGGACGTTATGATTGGTTAGATGGTTTCCATGAGTAACCACCCGGTCTGTCTGTGGTATATGGCGTGGGCCCCCGGCCGGACCTACTGCTATATGCTATGCGACGGATAGGGGGTGTTATAATTTGGTATCAGACTACTGGTTTTGGTCGGGCTTAACATGAATCCGTGGACGAATTCTTTTTAAGGGGTGGTGAGCACATGTGTGTGTGTCATCGTTATAACAGTAAAAGAACCCAGGAATGTCCACTTAGGAATGAAAATACACGTGTTTGAGGAACCTGCGTGTTCCTATAATTGCTGTTTGCAATTTTATTTGGTCGCTTAACGGTGTTTTGGACCACTATAGTTGACTAGAAGTGGTGCTGGGCCGTCGGAATGCCGAGTTTTTGAGGCTAGCAGTGCACCTAATGAAGCTCCTGCAACACCTCTATCGGCTGAGACCATACGATTGGTGGCCGAAGCAGTGTTGGCCATGATTAATGTGCAGCCTGCAAGGCAAATGCAGCAGACCGCTCCTGCGATGGAGCAGGAACCTCTTCCAGAGGTTGGGCCGAGGAGAGTGGAACAGGTGGTAGAGGAACCGTTGGTGCCAAGGAGAGCAACCGAGAGGCAGCTTAAGCATGTAATGAGCTTTAACCCTCCGGTATTCTCGGGGTTGGGAACCCCATCTCAAGATGAAGACTGGCTCTCCAGGGTGAAGAGAGTCATGACAGCAACGGAGACGGAGGAGTGGCAAATGACCACCATTGCTACGTTCCTTCTGGACGGTGAAGCGAGAATGTGGTGGGAAGGATTGGAGTTGCACTTATTGAGAGGTAGGCAACTTGTCGATGTCTCGATGGAGGAGTTCTCGAGATTGTTCTTGGCTCGATACCTCCCTTCGGCACAGAGGATAGCGTTGGAGAATGAGTTCCTGAGGTTGGTTCAGGGTGAGAAGAGCGTGGATGAATATCTCCACGAGTTTACTCGTTTGAGTCGATATGCTAGCTCCACCATAGCGGATGAGGAGCACAAGATGAATCGATTCTACGAAGGCTTGAGAGATGAGTTAAGATTAATACTCTCGGGGACGATGACGCAGGGTTTCTTGACCTTGGTCAACACGGCCCGGTCCTTAGAGAAGGACATGAAGAATGTTCAAGCGAAGAAGAACGTTGGTGAGAAGAAATATGAGTTCAAAGTGCCGACTACTTCAAAGTCTGGCTATCAAAGATTCTTCAAGAAGCATAAGACTTTGGGTCCAACTCCTTCTGGTGCTTCTGGGGTGACTACGAGTCGGACCCCGGGGGCATGTTTTACTTATGGAAAGACGCGGCACTTTGCCCGCGATTGTTAGAGCGGACGTCCCAAGTCCGAAAGGAAGCCAGGAGCGACTTACGAAGAGAAGGGCAAGGCGGTGGAGTCAACCGCGTCCCACTATGCTCCGGCCCAACCAAGGGTGTATAATCTTGGCCAATAGGAGGCCATCAAACAGGCTGATGTGGTGACAGGTACGGTTTAATTTATAGTAAGTCAATTTCTTTAAATACTTGTTATGCACATGTTACCTTACCACTGCTTGTTTAGGATTTGTTTTGATTTGTGAAAATCCGGCAAGAGCACTCTTCGATACGGGAGCTTCACACTCCTTCTTGTCCGAGGGATTTATATCACGCATCGGAGTCCCTTCTTCGATGGCGATGGATAAGTTGGATGTGTTTTTGCCCAATGGGTATTCGATGAGCGTGGATAGGATCTGCGATGTTAAGATTCGTATTGGGAATCAGGAGTTCGATCTGCAAGCGTCGTTACTTCCGTTGGTGGAGTTCGATGTTATATTTGGCATGGACTAGCTCTCGGATCAGCAGACCTATATTGACTGCGGTCGCAAGAAAGTCAAGCTAGGAGCAAGTCGTGAAACGACTTTTACGGGCTTAAAGGGGTCGAGCAAGACGTTGATGTCTGCTCTTCAGGTGTTGAAGGCGGTTCGTGCCGGTGCAGAACTATTCTTTACACTAGTGGAGGTTGCAAAGCCGAAACCCGCGTTGGATAATATTTCAGTGGTATCGGAGTACCCTGATGTGTTCCCTAGAGATCTTCCTGGAGCACCGCCTCAGTGGGTGATAGACTTCACGATTGAGCTAGTGCCAGGTGCAAAGCCTGTGTCACGATCTCCTTATCGGCTAGCGCCTAAGGAAATGGCGGAGCTGAAAGTTCAACTGCAAGAGTTGTTGGAGCATGGGTATGTGCGCCCGAGTTCTTCGCCTTGGAGTGTGCCGGTCCTTTTGTTAAGAAGAAGGACGAAAGCTTGAGGCTATGTATTGATTATCGAGAGCTTAACAAGTTGACGGAGAAGAACAAGTACCCGATCCCCCGGATCGATGACCTTTTTGATCAGTTGGTCGGGTCGACGGTATACTCGAAGTTGGATCTCAAGGCTGGGTACTATCAGCTGCGAATAAGGGAGAGTAATATACCGAAGACAGCGTTTAGTATGAGATACAGGCATTATGAGTTTACGGTCATGCCGTTTGGGCTAACTAATGCGCCGTCAGTGTTCATGGATTTGATGAACAGGACTTTTCGGGAGTACTTGGACCATTTTGTGATCGTCTTCATCGACGATATTTTGGTGTACTCTAAAGTGAGGAAGATCACTTCAAGCATCTTCATTTGGTTTTGGAGACGCTAAGGAGGAATTAGTTGTATGCCAAGTTCTCGAAGTGCGAGTTTTGGTTATCCTCAGTGGCGTTCCTCGGTCATATAGTGAGTGGAGAGGGTATTGCTGTGGATCCGGTGAAGATTGTTGCGATACGGGAGTGGCCTGAGCTTGCTACGGTAGAGGAAGTCCGGAGCTTTCTGGGGCTTGCCGGCTATTATAGGCGCTTCGTAGAGAACTTCTCGCGGATAGCGTTACCTCTCACTACTTTGACGAGGAAGGAGCAGAAGTTCATTTGGACGCCGGGGTGTGCGCGACCTTTTGAGGAGTTGAAGTGTCGGTTGACCACGGCACCTGTGCTGAGTTCGCCATGTGGGATCGAAGGCTATGAGATTTATAGTGATGCTTCGGGCAGCGGTTTGGGTTGCGTGCTACTGCAACACGGAAGTGTGATAGCTTATGACTCGAGACAGCTGAAAGTGCATGAAAGGAACTATCCGGTCAATGACTTGGAGTTAGCGGCCGTGATTTTTGCCTTAAAGCTGTGGAGACACTATTTGTATGGTGTGAAGATTGATATCTACACCGATCATAAGAGCCTGAAGCATCTGATTGATCAGAAAGATCTGAATATGCGGCACCGTAGATGGATGGAGTTCTTGGGAGACTATACATTCAAGATCCACTACGTGCCGGGTAAAGGTAATGCAGTTGCGGATGCGTTGAGTCGCCGAGCCACAGCTCAAGCCAATTGGCTATCGGTGCATGATGAGCGGTTGGTGCGGGAGTTGGAGGTGTTGGAGATTGTTTGTGTGGATAGGCAATCAAGTGCTGAAGCAGTTCTGAATTGGACTGAAGTCCAATATGACTTGGCTGATCGGATTCGGCAGGCATTGGATATGGATGTCCATATGAAGCAGTTCATGGTAGAGGCTCTGGATGGGTCAAATTCCCAATTCGTTGGGGAGGACGGATTGCTTTGGAAAGACAGTGGTCTGTGCGTCCCAAGTGTGGGTAATTTGCGGGTGGAATTGTTGTATGAGGCACACCATACCAAGTACTCGATTCACCCGGGGAGCACGAAGATGTACCGCGATGTGAAGAAACTGTTTTGGTGGTCGGGTTTGAAGAAAGATGTGGCGCTCTACGTGGCGAAGTGCCAAACTTGCGCCTTGGTGAAGGCGGAATGTCAAAAGCCGGGAGGATTTCTTAGGTCCTTGCCTATTCCGGAGTGGAAATTCGACGACATCTCTATGGACTATGTGCACGGTTTGTCAAGGTCGCAAAAGGGGAACGACGGCATTTGGGTGGTCGTGGATCGGTTAACGAAGGTGTCGCATTTCATTCCGCATAGGAAGGATGATCCAGTGGAGAAGTTGGCAAAACTGTATGTGGATAACATAGTACGGCTTCAGGGTGTGCCCCGCAGCATCGTGAGTGACCGAGATGGGCGGTTCACGTCCAATGATTGGAGGCTTGTACAGCAAATGTTAGGAACAAAGTTGAAATTCAGCACAGCCTTCCATCCGCAAACGGATGGGCAGACCGAGAGGGTCAACAGAACCATGGAAGACATGCTCCGCATGTGTGTCTTGGATTTTGGAAAGCAATGGGAAGACCACCTTTATTTGGTGGAGTTCGCATACAACAATAGCTACCAAACGAGTATTCAAATGGCGCCCTTCGAGGCCCTATATGGTAGAAAATGTCGCACGCTGTTGTCTTGGCTAGAAATGTGTGAGTCAAAGTTGTATAAGCGATTAGAAGTGGAGGATGCTACTTCTTTGGTGAGAACCATTCGGGAGAGGTTGCTTATCGCTCAGGACCGGCAAGCGAAGTACTATAATGCCAAGCACAAGAACGTGGAGTTCGCTGTGGGCGACTATGTGTACTTAAAGATCAAGCCGTTCAAGGGTGTCTCGCGTGTGCGGCGATTGAAAAAGCTAAGCCCAAGGTACCTTGGGCCGTTTGAGGTTCTGGAGCGAGTTGGTGAAGCGGCCTATCGGTTGAAGATTTCAGTGGAGCTTGGTGGATTACATGATGTATTCCATATTTCGGTGCTTCGGAAGGCAGTACAAGAGCCTACGCAAGTGATCGCGATTAATCAAGTGCCGGTGGATAGTGGGTTGACGACAAAGGTCAAGCCCGTGCGGATTGAGGACTCGGAGGTCAAGCGGTTAGCAATAAAGAGATCAGGATGGTCAAGGTCCGATGGGACAATTGCGGTCGTGAGGAGCTCTCTTGGGAGCGAGAGCAGACTATGCTTGATGAGTATCCGGAGTTGTTCCGCTCAGGTACAAATTTTGGTTTTGTATATGTCTTTCTTTTATATAATTTCGTGGACGAAATTCTTTTAAGTGGGGGAGAGTTGTAACGCCCCGAAACTCAAAAGAGCGACGGGGGATGTTTTGGGCCAGTTTGGGTTCTGGTAGAAGGCATACGGCCAGGGACACGGGCGTGTCCCAGGGAGTGTCAAGCTTGTGTCGACACTTAGCCGGCGAAGTCGACATTTTGCTCTCGACATTATGTCAAGACTGGGAACACGGCCTGGGACACGGGCGTGTCGCAGGGCGTGTCGACCTGTGTCGATACTCAGCCCGCGAAGTCGACACTCTGTGCTCGACGAAGTGTCGAGACATGGCACAGGACCTGCGACACGGGCATATCGCAGGGCGTGTCGACCCGTGTCGACACTCATCCCGGGGAGTCGACGAATTTTGCTCGACGATGTATCAAGACAAGGCACACGGCCTAGGACACGGGCATGTCCAAGGCTGTGTCGTGAGGTCGACGAACTTCGCTCGACGAAGTGTCGAGTGTCGAGACCGTGTACATGGCCTGGAGCCCATGCGTGTTGAGGTATACACGGGCAAGGACACGGGCGTGTCCTAGAACCCGTGCAGTTCTCGGGTTTTTTTCGGGATAAATCGATGGGGGTACACGGCCGGCCACACGGTTGTGTTAGGTGGAACACAGGCGTGTCAGGTCGAACACGGGCATGTTCGATGCCCGTGTGTTGTTCCAGGTGCGTCCATTTTGACGGCGAATGAGGCACACGGCCCTGGACACGGCATATGCCAGGCTGTGTTCGGTCCAGATTGGACATTTCAGTCCCGAATCAAAGACGTTCGTTTCTTTAATTGGTGATCCAACGGCTGGGGGGTGTTCCTGATGGGATATACCCGGGATTGGGCCTTAGAAACCCTCACTTTTCATGAGTGGTTATCTTTCTAAAGCTTAGAGAGAGAGGAGAGCAAAGGAAGGAAGAAGAAGCTAGATCCGGCCATTGGAGGAGCTTCGAAGCTCCAAATCGCGAGCCGACTTCGGATCCACGGAGGCGAAGAGAGTGCGGTGTTTTTCATACGCTTACTTTTCCATGGCGCCAAAGAGAATCTCTAGGGTAACGATCCTCCTCTTGAGCATGTGTAGCTGTCCTTCTTTGCATAGGAAGCCCGCTCTCGCGAGTTTGCGGTGAGTTGGAGGCGTTCCTTCGGGTAGATATGTAAAGTCCCCGTTGTTTAGAGTCCGTAATCGAGAACGGACATAGGCATGATATGTGAAGCCTATCGGGACATGTTGGTCTGGATCGGTGATGTTGCATTGCATAATGCCGGAGAAGACTCCGTGCTATTGGTTTTTTTTCTGGTTTTCTACACGGTAGATTGCAACAGGGAGCCTTGGGGATTAACCCAAAGGTGCACCCGAAAAACTGGGCGGATGTGTGATCTTGCCAACTTGGTGCCCTGAGAGCCAACTTAAACATAACCGGGTTATGTGAAATGTGATGGAAACGGGACTCGGGAGAAGTTTTACCTGTGCATATGGTTTAAATTACCGTTGTGGGCGCATATGGTTTAATTTACCATTGCGTTGTGAGAACGGGTTAGATAGAACCGTACCCGTTCTATGTTATTCGGATTAGAGCCGTTGGCATAGATGAGAGTCTTCGGCGGTCTATGGTTTTAATTACCATGACCCATGCCGAGAAGACAAACTACTCATTGATTGGCCGTCCAGAGGGATGGTGGTGAGTCGGCAGACTTAGACTGTGTTCACCGAGAATGTGCCCTGAGTGCATGGGGTGTGTGGCCGTATGAGCCTACGCCTGTGATGAAATGAATATTTTTATATTGCTCGCTTATGCTAATGAAAATGCAGGGAAGGAGCATCGCCGCCCCGAGTTGGGGACGGGATCGTTATAATTTGGTCTGCATTGCTGACTGTTGCCTTGTTTTGCCACCGTGCGGTGGTTTGTTGCTTTCTGGTGCTGCTGGACCAAGCGGTCAATAGCAGGCTAAAGCCCAAATTGCGAAGCCGGCCCTCGAAGGCCTAATTGGAGTGTTTACTGCTTTATTCATGTATGACCGGCCTGCGTGCCGTGGTTTGTAAAACATATAATATCAAGTGAACCATTTTGTAAGGCCTTAAGTCCTGTACTTGTGTATGTACAACATTCCTAATTTGGTATTAGTGGACATTCATGCTTTTGTGCTGAGTTCTTTATTACAACTTATTAATCTGCTTCCGGTAGAATGCTCTGTGTAGAACGTTATGATTGGTTAGATGGTTTCCATGAGTAACTACCCGGTCTGTCTGTTGTATATGGCGTCGGGCCCCGGCCGGACCTACTGCTATATGCTATGTGACGGATAGGGGGTGTTACAATTTGGTATCAGACTACTGGTTTTGGTCGGGTTTAACATGAATTTGTGGACGAATTATTTTTAAGGGGTGGTGAGCACATGTGTGTGCGTCATCATTATAACAGTAAAAGAACCCATGAATGTCCACTTAGGAATGAAAATACACGTGTTTGAGGAACCTGCGTGTTCCTATAATTGTTGTTTGCAATTTTATTTGGTCGCTTAACGGTATTTTGTACCACTATAGGTGACTAGAAGTGGTGCTGGGCCGTCGGAATGCCGAGTTTCTGAGGCTAGCAGTGCACCTAATGAAGCTCCTGCAACACCTCTATCGACTGAGACCATATGATCGGTGGCTGAAGCAGTGTTGGCCATGATTAATGCGCAGCCTGCAAGGCAAACGCAGCAGCCCGCTCCTGTGATGGAGCAGGAAACTCTTCCAGAGGTTCGGCCGAGGAGAGTGGAACAGGTGGTAGAGGAACCGTTGGCGCCAAGGAGGGCAACCAAGAGGCAGCTTAAGCATGTAATGAGCTTTAACCCTCTGGTATTCTCGGGGTTGGGAACCCCATCTCAAGCTGAAGACTGGCTCTCCAGGGTGAAGAGTGTCATGACAGTAACGGAGACGGAGGAGCGGCAAATGACCACCATCGCTACGTTCCTTCTAGACGGTGAAGCGAGAATGTGGTGGGAAGGATTGGAGCTGCACATATTGAGAGGTAGGCAACTTGTTGATGTCTCGATGGAGGAGTTCTCGAGATTGTTTTTGGCTCGATATCTCCCTTCGGCGCAGAGGATAGCGTTGGAGAACGAGTTCCTGAGGTTGGTTCAGGGTGAGAAGAGCGCGGATGAATATCTCCACGAGTTTACTCGTTTGAGTCGATATGCTAGCTCCACCATCGCGGATGAGGAGCGCAAGACGAATCGATTCTACGAAGGCTTGAGAGATGAGTTGAGATTACTACTCTCGGGGCTGATGACGCAGGGTTTCTTGACCTTGGTCAACACGGCCCGGTGCTTAGAGAAGGACATGAAGAATGTTCAAGCGAAGAAGAATGTTGGTGAGAAGAAATCTGGGTTCAAAGTGCCGACTACTTCAAAGTCAGGCTATCAAAGATTCTTCAAGAAGCATAAGACTTCGGGTACAGCTCCTTCTGGTGCTTCTGGGGCGACTACGAGTAGGACCCCAGGGGCATGTTTTACTTGTGGAAAGACGGGGCACTTTGCCCGCGATTGTTGGAGAGGACGTCCCAAGTCCGAAAGGAAGCCGGGAGCGACTTACGAAGAGAAGGGCAAGGAGGTGGAGTCAACCGCGTCCCACTATGCTCCGGCCCAACCAAGGGTGTATAATCTTGGCCAACAGGAGGCCATCAAACAGGCTGATGTGGTGACAGGTACAGTTTAATTTATAGCAAGTCAATTTCTTTAAATACTTGTTATGCACATGTTACCTTACCACTGCTTGTTTAGGATTTGTTTTTATTTGTGAAAATCCGGCAAGAGCACTCTTCGATACGGGAGCTTCACACTCCTTCTTGTCCGTGGGATTTATATCACGCATCGTAGTCCCTTCTTCAATGGCGAAGGATAAGTTGGATGTGTTGTTGCCCAATCCGTGTTCGATGCGCGCGGATAGGATCTGCGATGTTAAGATTCGTATTGGGAATCAGGAGTTCGATCTGCAAGCGTCGTTACTTCCGTTGGTGGAGTTCGACGTTATATTTGGCATGGACTGGCTCTCGGAGCAGAAGACCTATATTGACTGCGGTCGCAAGGAAGTCAAGCTGGGAGCAAGTCGTGAAACGACTTTTACGGGCTTAAAGGGGTCGAGCAAGACGTTGATGTCTGCTCTTCAGGTGGTGAAGGCGGTTCGTGCCGGTGCAGAACTGTTCTTTACACTAGTGGAGGTTGCAAAGCCGAAGCCCGCGTTGGATAATATTTCAGTGGTATCAGAGTACCCTGATGTGTTCCCTAGAGATCTTCCTAGAGCCCCGCCTCAGCGGGTGATAGACTTCACGATTGAGCTAGTGCCAGGTGCAAAGCCTGTATCACGATCTCCTTATCGGCTAGCGCCTAAGGAAATGGCGGAGCTGAAAGTTCAACTGCAAGAGTTGTTGGAGCAAGGGTATGTGCGCCCGAGTTCTTCTCCTTGGAGCGCACCGGTCCTCTTTGTTAAGAAGAAGGACGGAAGCTTGAGGCTATGTATTGATTATCGAGAGCTTACCAAGTTGACGGAGAAGAACAATTACCTGATCCCCCGGATCGATGATCTTTTTGATTAGTTGGTCGGGTCGACGGTGTACTCGAAGTTGGATCTCAAGGCTGGGTACTATCAGCTGCGAATAAGGGAGAGTGATATCCCGAAGACAGCGTTTAGTATGAGATACGGGCATTATGAGTTTACGGTAATGCCGTTTGGGCTTACTAATGCGCCTTCAGTGTTCATGGATTTGATGAACAGGACTTTTCGGGAGTACTTGGACCATTTTGTGATCGTCTTCATCGACGATATTTTGGTGTACTCGCAAAGTGAGGAAGATCACTTCAAGCATCTTCATTTGTTTTTGGAGATGCTAAGGAGGAATCAGTTGTATGCCAAGTTCTCAAAGTGCGAATTTTGGTTATCCTCAGTGGCGTTCCTCGGTCATATAGTGAGTGGAGAGGGTATTGCTGTGGATCCGGCGAAGATTTTTGCGATACGGGAGTCGCCTGAGCTTGCTACGGTAGCGGAAGTCCGGAGCTTTCTGGGGCTTGCCGGCTATTATAGGCGCTTCGTAGAGAACTTCTCGCGGATAGCGTTACCTCTCACTACTTTGACGAGGAAGGAGCAGAAGTTCGTTTGGACGCCGGGGTGCGCGCGAGCTTTTGAGGATTTGAAGTGTTGGTTGACCACGACGCCTGTGCTGAGTTCGCCATGTGGGACCGAAGTCTATGATATTTACAGTGATGCTTCGGGCAGCGGTTTGGGTTGAGTGCTACTGCAACACAGAAGTGTGATAGCTTATGGCTCGAGACAGCTGAAAGTGCATGAAAGGAACTATCCGGTCCATTACTTGGAGTTAGCGGCCGTGATTTTTTCCTTAAAGCTGTGGAGACACTATTTGTACGGTGTGAAGATTGATATCTACACCGATCATAAGAGCTTGAAGTATCTGATTGATCAGAAAGATCTGAATAAGCGGCAGCGTAGATGGATGGAGTTCTTGGGAGACTATACATTCAAGATCCACTACGTGCCGGGTAAAGGTAATGCGGTTGCGGACGCATTGAGTCGCCGAGCCCCAGCTCAAGCCAATTGGCTATCGGTGCATGATGAGCAGTTGGTGCGGGAGTTGGAGGCGTTGGAGATTGTTTGTGTGGATAGGCAATCAAGTGCTGAAGCAGTTCTGAATTGGACTGAAGTTCAATATGACCTGGCTGATCGGAGTCAGCAGGCATTGGATATGGATGTCCATATGAAGCAGTTCATGGTAGAGGCTCTGGATGGGTCAAATTCCCAATTCGTTGTGGAGGACGGATTGCTTTGGAAAGACAGTCGTCTGTGCGTCACAAGTGTGGGCAATTTGCGGGTGGAATTGTTGTACGAGACACACCATACCAAGTACTTGATTCACCCGTGGAGCACGAAGATGTACCGCGATGTGAAGAAACTGTTTTTGTGGCCGGGTGTGAAGAAAGATGTGGCGCTCTACGTGGCGAAGTGCCAAACTTGCGCCTTGTTGTAGGCGGAATGTCAAAAGCCGGGAGGATTTCTTAAGTCCTTGCCTATTCCGGAGTGGAAATTTGACGACATCTCTATGGACTTTGTGCACGGTTTGCCAAGGTCTCAAAAGGGGAAGGACGCCATTTGGGTGGTCGTGGATTGGTTAACGAAGGTGTCGCATTTCAATCCGCATAGGAAGGATGATCCGGTTGAGAAGTTGGCAAAACTGTATGTTGATAACATAGTACGGCTTCACGGTGTGCCCCGTAGCATCGTGAGTGACCGAGATGGGTGGTTCACGTCCAATGATTGGACGCTTGTGCAGCAAATGTTGGGAACAAAGTTGAAATTCAGCACAGCCTTCCATCCGCAAACGGATGGGCAGACCGAGATGGTCAATAAAACCATGGAAGACAAGCTCCGCATGTGTGTCTTGGATTTTGGAAAGCAATGGGAAGACCACCTTTATTTGGTGGAGTTCGCATACAACAACAGCTACCAAGCGAGTATTCAAATGGCGCCCTTCGAGGCCCTATATGGTAGAAAAGGTCGCACGTCGTTGTCTTGGCTAGAAACGGGTGAGTCAAAGTTGTATAAGCGATTAGAAGTGGAGGATGCTACTTGTTTGGTGAGAACCATTTGGGAGAGGTTGCTTATCGCTCAGGACCGGCAAGCGAAATACTATAATGCCAAGCACAGTAACATGGAGTTCGCTGTGGGCAACTATGTGTACTTAAAGATCAAGCTGTTCAAGGGTGTCTCGCGGGTGCGACAATTGAAAAAGCTAAGCCCGAGGTACCTTGGGCCGTTTGAGGTTCTGGAGCGAGTTGGTGAAGCAGCCTATCGGTTGAAGCTTTCAGTGGAGCTTGGTGGATTATATGATGTATTCCATATTTCGGTGCTTCAGAAGGCGGTACAAGAGCCTACGCAAGTGATCGCGGTTGATCAAGTGTCAGTGGATAGTGGGTTGACGACAAAGGTCAAGCCCGTGCGGATTGAGTACTCGGAGGTCAAGCGACTACGCAATAAAGAGATTAGAATGGTCAAGGTCCGATGGGACAATTGCGGTCGTGAGGAGCTCTCTTGGGAGCGAGAGCAGACTATGCTTGACGAGTATCCGGAGTTGTTCCGCTCAGGTACAAATTTTGTTTTTGTACATGTCTTTCCTTTATATAATTTCGTGGACGAAATTCTTTTAAGAGGGGGAGAGTTGTAACGCCCCGAAACTCAAAAGAGCGACGGGGGTCATTTTGGGCCAGTTTTGGGTTCTAGTAGAAGGCACACGGCCTGGGACACGGGAGTGTCCCAGGGCGTGTCAAGCTTGTGTTAACACTCAGCTGGCGAAGTCGACATTTTGTCTCAAGCTTTTTGTGTCGAGACTGGGCACACGGCCTGCGACACGGGCGTGTCGCAGGGCGTGTCGACCCGTGTCGACACTCAGCCCGCGAAGTCGACACTCAGCCCGTGAAGTCGACACTCTGCACTCAATGAAGTGTCAAGTCATGGCACACGTCCTGCGACACGGGCGTGTCGCAGGGCGTGTCGGCCCGTGTCGATACTTATCCCGGGGAGTCGACGAATTTTGCTCGACGATGTGTCGAGATAAGACACACGGCCTAGGACACGTGCGTGTCCAAGGCCGTGTCGTGAGGTCGACAAACTTCGCTCGACGAAGTGTCGAGTGTCGAGACCGTGTACACGGCCTGGAGCCCAGGTGTGTTGAGGTAGACACAGGCAAGGACACGGGCGTGTCCTAGAACCTGTGCAGTTCTCGGGTTGATTTCGGGATAAATCGATGGGGGTACACGGCTGTGTTAGGGGGAACACAGGCGTGTCAGGTCTAACACGGGTGTGTTCGATGCCCGTGTGTTGTTCCAGGTGCGTCGATTTTGACGGCGAATGAGGCACACGGCCCTGTACACGGGCGTGTGCCAGGCCGTGTTCGGTCCAGATTGGACATTTCAGTCCCGAATCAAAGCCGTTCATTTCTTTAATTGGTGATCCAACGGCTGGGGGTTGTTCCTGATGGGATATACCCGGGATTGGGCCTTTGAAACCCTCAATTTTTATGAGTGGTTATCTTTCTAAAGCTTAGAGAGAGAGGAGAGCAAAGGAAGGAATAAGAAGCTAGATCCGGCCATTGGAGGAGCTTCGAAGCTCCAAATCGCAAGCCGACTTCGGATCCACGGAGGCGAAGAGAGTGCGGTGCTTTTCATCCGCTTACTTTTCCATGGCACCAAAGAGAATCTCTAGGGTAACGATCCTCTTCTTGAGCATGTGTAGCTCTCCTTCTTTGCATAGGAAGCCCGCTCTCGCGAGTTTGCGGTGAGTTGGAGGCGTTCCTTCGGGTAGATATGTAAAGTCCCCGTTGTTTAGAGTCCGTAAGCGAGAACGGACATAGGCATGATGTGTGAAGCCTATCCGGACATGTTGGTCTGGATCGGTGATGTTGCATTGCATAATGTCGGAGAAGACTCCGTGCTATTGGTTGTTTTTCGGGTTTTCTACACGGTAGATTGCAACAGGGAGTCTTGGGGATTAACACAAAGGTGCACCCGGAAAACTGGGTGGATGCGTGATCTTGCCAACTTGGTGGCCCGAGAGCCAACTTGAACATAACCGGGTTATGTGCAATGTGTTGGAAACGGGACTCGAGAGAAGTTTGACCTGCGCATATGGTTTAAATTACCGTTGCGGGCGTATATAGTTTAAATTACTGTTGCGTTGTGACTACGGGTTAGATGGAACCATACCCGTTCTATGTCGTTCGGATTAGAGCCGTTGGCATAGATGAGAGTCTTCGGCGGTCTATGGTTTTAATTATCGTGACCCATGCCGGGAAGACAAACTGCTCATTGATTGGTCGTCCAAAGGGATGGTGGTGAGTCGGTAGACTTAGACTGTGTTCACCGAGAATGTGCCCTGAGTGCACGGGGTGTGTGGCCGTATGAGCCTACGCCTGTGATGATATGAATATTATTATATTGCTCGCTTATGCTAATGAAAATGCAGGGAAGGAGCATCGCCGCCACGAGTTGGGGGCAGGATCGTTATAATTTGGTCAGCATTGCTGACCGTTGCCTTGTTTTGCCACCGTGCGGTGGTTTGTTGCTTGCAGGTGCAGCTGGACCAAGCGGTCAATAGCGGGCTAAAGCACAAATTGCGAAGCCGGCCCTCGAAGGCCTAATTGGAGTGTTTACTGCTTTATTCATGTATGACCGGCCAGCGTGCCGTGGTTTGTAAAACATGTAATATCAAGTGAACCATTTTGTAAGGCCTTAAGGCCTGTACTTGTGTATGTACAACATTCCTAATTTGGTATTAGTGGACATTCATGCTTTTGTGTTGGGTTCTTTATTGCAACTTATTAATCTGCTTCCGCTAGAATGCTTTGTGTAGGACGTTATGATTGGTTGGATGGTTTACATGAGTAACCACCCGGTCTGTCTGTGGTATATGGCGTCGGGCCCTGGTCGGACCTACTGCTATATGATATGCGACGGATAGGGGGTGTTACAGTGTGACCCTTACCAAGACCCAAACTTGGCTCTCGACGCTACTCGTCCCTCTTTTGAATTTTGTGGCGTTACAACTCTCTCCACCTTAAAAGAATTTCGTCCCGAAATTACAAAAGCAAAAGGGGGTACACAAAACCTAAATGATACCTAAACGGAAAAACTCTGGCTACTCCTCCAACATGGTTTGTTCTCGCTCCCAAGAGAGCTCCTCACGGTCGCAGTTTTCCCATCGGACTTTTACGAGTTTGACCTCTTTGTTCCACAACTAACGAATTTATGAATACTCGATAGCAATTGGACGGACTCGCATCCTGAAGTCTTCCTCTATCAGCACTGATGCCGATTCGATCACCACACCAGCCTCTACCAAGGCTTTCCTCAAGATGGAGACATGGAAGACGTCGCGTAATCCACTCAGCTCTGCGGACAACGCCAATCGGTACGCTACTTCTCCCACCCATTCAACAACCTCAAAAGGTCCCAAAAACCTTGGACTCAACTTATTGAGTCGGCGAATCCGTGAAACGCCTTTGAATGGCTTGATCTTTAAATAGACTGAATCGCCTACCGCGAACTCCAGCTTCCTGTGGCGAGTATTAAAATATTTTGCTTGTCGAACACTGATGTCATCGAATTTCCACTCGGGGATTGGAAGAGGCTTCAGGAGCCCGCCCGGCTTCTGACACTCGGCCTTCACCAAGGCACAAGTTTGGCATCGATTCACGTACAATGCTACGTCCCTCTTTAGTCCAGGAGACCAAAAGGATTTCTTCATATCCAAGTACATCTTTGTATTGCCCGGGTGAATGGAGTACTTTGTAAAGTGAACCTCAAACATCAACTCCTCGCGGAGCTTGCTGAACTGCGGTACACAAATCCGTTCGTCCTTCCTCAAAATCCCATTAATTATCTCCCAGGCTCTACTTTCGCCCTTTTGAGCTTCCACCTTGTATGGTTGAAACTCCACATCCAAACGGGTGGCTTCCCGAATACGATCGGACAGGTCGTTCTGCATTTCAATCCAGTTTAACTGAGCCATGCTAGACTCACCCCTTGCTGCGCAATCCAAGCCGAGGGACTCCCAGTCCAGCAAAAACCGCTCATCATGAGCCTCGATCCAATTCCCTTGCCCCGAGTATTTTCTACCCAAGGCATCTGCCACCACATTGGCTTTGCCTAGCGTATACTGAATTGCCACCTCGTAGTCTCCAAGGAACTCGACCCACCCGCGCTGCCGCATATTCAGGTCCTTCTGATCTAGGAGATACTTCAGGCTTTTGTGATCCGTGAAGATCTCCACCTTCTCACCATAAACATAGTGCCGCCACAATTTCAATGTGAAAATTACCGCCGCCAACTCCAAGTCATGGGCGGGGTAATTACTCTCGTGAGGCTTTAGCTGCCTAGACCCAAAGGCTATTACACTGCTATGTTGCACCAAAACGCAACCCAAACCGCAACCCGATGTGTCACTGAAGATTTGAAATCCTTCGGTCCCTTTCGGTAGGCTTAGGATTGGAGCCGTCATCAGTCTTTCCTTCAGTGTCTCAAATTCCTGACTGCACTCCTGAGTCCACACAAACTTCTGATCCTTACGAGTTAGTGATGTGAGGGGTAGAGCTATCCGCAAAAAGTTTTCCACGAATCTTCTATAGTACCCGGCTAGTCCAAGAAAACTTCGGACTTCCGCCACGGTTCTCAAAATCGGCCAGTCTCTGATGGCTTCCACTTTTGTTGGATCTACCGCCACCCCATCTCCACTAATCACATGGCCCAAAAATGCTACCTTCTCGAGCCAGAACTCACACTTTGAAAACTTTGCATAAAGCTGGTTCTCCCTCAACACTTGCAAGACTACTCTCAAGTGAGTCTCATGCTCCACCTCCAATTTGGAGTAGACCAGAATGTCATCGATAAAGACGACTACAAAAGAATCCAAGTATTTCCGAAATACCCGATTCATCACATCCATGAATACGGATGGTGCGTTCGTCAGCCCAAACGACATCACCGAGAACTCAAAATGACCATACCTCGTACCAAACGCTGTATTGGGTAGGTCCTCATCTGGAATTCGCAACCAGTAGAATCCTTACTTCAAGTCCAACTTTGAATACACCACCGACCCCACCAACTGGTTGAATAGATCGTCTATCCGAGGAATCAGATTGAAAGTGAGAGTTAGCTCAGAAATACTCTAGAGGTGGGGTGAATAGAGTATTCTTAAATATTTCTTAACTGCTATTACAGCTTTTGCTGTAAATTAATAAGTGCAGAAATTAATAAACTAGCAAACAATAAACCGAAATCACAAGCACAACAAGAACAAAAGAAAAAGGGGGCAACCAGACGACACAAGAATTTTATAATGGTTCCCCAACCTGGGTACATCCACTCTTCTACCACCCTTGGTAGGAATCCACTCAGGTTTTTGATCAGGTGTCTGACACCAATGAGCTTTTGATCAGGTTCTCAAAAACCAACCCAAGTCTTTTGATCAGGAGACTTGCAACCAAGGAATCACTTTTGAAGGGAGATGACAACCCTTTACAGAGGTGGGGGCAAGAGATGATTTTGTCTTCTTGAAGACTGTGGATTGATTATAGCTTAAGGCTCCCCCTGAGATGTAGAATGGATCAGGGAAAACTAAGAGCCAAGCTTCAGGGTGATAGGTCTTCAAACTAAATCCTTGACCAGCAATAGTATTTAGGATCTTCTTTGATAGATTGAACTGAAGTTGTCCTTTTGAAGTGTCCTGGAGTTCTTGAAGAAGGAAGACTCTTGATATAAGTATTGTTGTTCTTCTTCTTCAAGTGCTGATGAGCTTCTGGTCAAGAACTTCTGTGTATCAGAGAATGCTTCTTCTTTGACAGAGCAGATTATTCAAGACTGAATGTTTTCTGTAATCTCTATGTACTTCTCAATAAGTTGTGCTATGTGTGAAGCTTTCTCAATTGTACTTGATTCTCTTCTGTAAGTCTGTATGTCCCTGTGTGTGGATTATTCTCTTCCTCTCTATCTTTTGAAAATTTGAATGCATCTGCAATTAATGCTGACAGCCTTGAGAATAATCGGCATTGATTTATTTCCCCAACTGTCCCATGGAAAAATGACAAGCGATAATCCAGGACAAGGACATAATTAATGCTCCTTCTAACAAATAAATTCAGAGAATGTTAGAGCATTAATTACTCAGGAATTATCGCATTAGTGTGGGGACAGAAGGCCGAAAATAACTAAGTCTGGAATCGTCGAGCAGTTGGCAGAATTCGTCGAACTGATTCCACAGTTTGTCGAGCTGAGATGTTGTATTCGTCGACCAGACGGCTTCTATTCGTCGAGTTGAGTTCCATGATCGTCGACCTGGAAACTGAACTGCTGTCTCTTTTGATCTTTGTCTATTTGTCGAGCTGGTAAATGTGTTCGTCAACTGGAGTTCAGTAATTATTCTGGATTTGTCAAATGTTCTGTGTCAACACAATTACTCATGTGTGTGGACACAAGTCTTATGTGTGGTGTCGACAAAAACTTTCCTCAATGTCGACTGATGATCTGGCTGTCGACATAAATTCTTCTAGTGTCGACTTAGTTGATGTCGACATATACTCTGAGTGTCGACGTAAGTCTTCTGGTTCCATAATTCGTCGAGCAGAGAACTGGGTTCGTCGACCTGAGACTGGAGAACATAGTCTCGACAGAATGTTGTGATAGTCCAAAGATTCTTTGACAGAAGAATGGTGTTCGTTGAGCTAAGTCTGGAGAACCTTGAATTCGTCGAGCTGAAAATGATTTTGGACTTAGAGAAAATTTGATGAACCTCTGGCAATAGAGTTGAAGTGGAAGTCCAGAGATCGTCGAGCAAAGAATGAAGTTCATAAACCTGAGAACTAGGTTCATCGACCTGAGTCTAAAGAACAGTCTGGACTTAGAAATCTAAAGGTGGAATACAAAGATCGTCGATCTGAGACTGAAGTTCGTCGAGCTCAGCTCAGAGAATATTTCTCTAAGATCGTCGAGCTGAGAACGACTATCGTCGACAAGAGTTCGATGAACGTCGAACTCATTTTACTTATTCTCTTGAGAAATCTCTGAATCTTGAGGAAAACTCTATGTCTTGAGTCTCTGGCAGTCTGATGATGGCTTGTCCATGTGATGTTGTTACTGAGGACTTGGCCTAGACTCTAGGACACAACTTTGACCCTTGCTATACATGTTGGGTCACATCATCCTAAGTTAGTGAACCTAGCCCAAATCAAACTAGGGATCCAACAATCTCCCCCTATTTGGGTGAGGTCACTAATAGACTCAAAATAAAAAAAAATAAAGTAAACAAAGCAGGAAAAAGATATATCTAGCAGAGATAATTGACACATGTAGAAGATATATTTACACAAAAGCATTGTTCAGACAAAATGAAACAGTTTAAGATAGAAAAATAGAAATAAGATGCTTCATATTTCACTTCTTCTGCTTCTTCTCCTGATGCTTTGCATCCTTGCCCTTGTGTCCTGGCTTGGTAAAGACTATTTCCCTGTTTGGATTTAAGGCTTGTTCCATAGTCATTGTCATGTCAGCAGCCCCTATAATCTTTAGAGATGTAGCTCTAGGGACCACTGCTTCAGGATGTAATTTCATATAATCATCCGCATTAAAAATTTTGTTAGCCTTTTCAAACCTTTTAAGTTCTTCTATCCTGTACTTTGAGATTGTAGTGTATTCAGAAATATCCTTCCATTCAGCCTTTGCCTTGTTGATCATAGAGAGGCCTACCAGTTCCTGGAACCTGGCTATTTTGGCTGTGTTGGCTGTTTCTGGATCTTCATAAGGAACAGGAGGAGAGAGTGGTCTTTTAGAACTTTCAGCTTGTTGATGTTGTTGTTGCTTATGTTGTTGTTGTTGTTGATGTTGTTGTTGTTGCTGCTGTTGTTTCCCTGAGGGTTGTTGCCTGTGCTGGCTACTTTCATGATGGGGTCTCCCTTGATGTCTTTGATATGTTTTATTGGGGGCAGACCTTTGAGAACTAGAGCCAAAAGCACTAACTGCAGGAGGAGGAGGAGGCGGTGGATCTTTCCTATACCTTTGAATTGGTGGAGGAGAGTATCTTCTACTCTTCTTCCTTTCCTTTTGTTGATTCTTATATAGCCACATCCATGCTGGCATCCCTTTGTATGGAGTTATCTTTTGAAGAATGTAGTAAGGGGTGTCATTGTTTGGATTAGGCTTAGGGGCACGAGGAGGAGAAGCTTTTCTTTTCTTTGATACCTGCTTCTTCTTCTTTGTATCCTCCTCATCTGAATCCACATCCTCATCTTCATCATCATCATTGTCAGAACCCTGAGGGTTATCATATAGATCATCCAGAGATTTCAAGGCTTTAGCATAAATTGCAGGCTTTTTTGGAACAGGAGCAGGAGTTGCAACAAGAGTTGGAGTTTTAGCAGGAGTTGGAGTAGAAGCTACACAAAAATCAGAACTAACTTGGGCAGAGCTTTCAGCTGCTGCCTTATTTTCATCTGCAATATCAGCCAAGATAAGTTCATCTAGATCTGGCATGGGAGAGTCATCCATTGCAAAAGTTGGTGCTGAAGATATTATTGAAGAAGAGGGAATAGATACTACTTCTAGAGGTGGAGTGATTACTGGCTGTGTAATAGCAAAATTGTCCCGAAGTTGCTTAGCAACTTCTGAAGAAAATTGGGAAGTGTATGGTATAATAGCCAAGGATGGCTTAGTAATCTCAGCTGGATGGTACTGCAAATATACAGTATCAAAAAGACTCAACAACTGTTCTAAATTAACTGTGGGATTAAGAATGAAATCACCAACAGTATTAGGTTCTTTAGAGTTTGATTCATCAAAATCAATATCAGTCTCAATAAAGTCAATCAAATCTTTATTTATGTATTCTGTACACTCTGCTGCTGTTTCTGTGGCTGGAGCATCTGGTGTTGGAGCAGGAGCTGAAGCCTTTGGAGCTGTAGCTGCTGCTTCATCATCAGCCATCTCCCCCTGCCTGGTTTTAGTGGTAACTGAGGCCAGGCCCCTGGCTGAGGATGGGGCAGCAGAAAGAGTAGAGATTTTGTTATAGAGAGAGGAGATTGTGGTATCAAGAGGTGTAATGGTCTCTGCTATAAGGGACTTGAGGAAGGGAGTGAGTATGGAAATGATGGAAGATATGGTGGAGGGGTCTAGTGATGGAGTGGCAGATTGTGTTGCAGAAGGTGTAGAAGTGGGAACTATGGGGGGGATAGAAAGTGGAGCATCATATATATGAACATCTGGAGGGATGGTAGATGGTGATGGGTATGGATGGGCATCTTGCATGATGGTGTCTGTTGGTAGATGGTAAGATGGTATTGAAGAGAGATGCGGGGGAAGAGGAGATTGTGGTGGTGTAGGAATGTAGGTGTCATGGGGGGAATCAGGAGGTGTTGGTGGTTGATTGTCTTGAAGAAGGGAAGATGGAATGTCAGTGAGGTCAATTGGTGGAGATGGAGGTGGAGTAGGAACATGAGTATGTTGTTGTGATTGGGGTGCTGAAGAAATAATGGGAGAGGAAGGAATTTTTGTTGCTGGAAGGGGGGATGGAAGAGATGGTGGTGTTGAATGAATCTCTTCAGCAGGTGAGGGAGTGGCTTTAACAGCCATGGTGCCTTCAAAAGCTGGGGTGGAAGAGGTAGAAGTCTTGGTTAGCTTGGTTATTGTCCTCTCCCACCTGCCAAATAAGGCACAGGTGAGCCTTTTACTGGCATTGATGAATATGGTTTGGGAGACCAGTAATTCAGCAGCTTTCTCCTTGAGGAAGATCCCTAGGACCCTTCCAAAACACACTTCTTTCTTATTATTTTTCTTCTTTATCACATCAAAGAGGATCTGAGCCCAGTCCACTTGCTTCTTATTTATTACTGCACACATGACCAAGAACTGATGCCTTGTGATGTAGTCATGGGCAGTATGCTTGCCAAGCAATACCTTTCCAACAATGTCTGCCAGAAACATGTATGCTGCAGACAGATGCTTCTTCAACAATTTATTTGGGTTTTCACCAGCATAACCCATCAGATTAAGCATCATATCAAACTCTTCAGAGTCAATTTCTAATTCCTCTTCACCATTTTTCAAACCAAAGATTTCAGTTAAAACTGCGGGAGTTAAGGAGATAGTGTTACCCGCGATTGATCCTGTCATAGTATTGTCTTCAGAAGTGGATGAAGTATAGACCCATTCCCTGATTTCTGTTCCTGCTAGCTTTATCCATATAGTCATTAAGTTCCTCAGATTCTGTTCTTTCAGAAGTTCCAGAATATATAGAAAGATTGGATCCGAGTGCTGCAATGATTCGAAGTCAACATCAAATCCAGTGTCAAACTTCTTAGCGGCTAGAGATCCTACTGGAATCGCCATGGAATCACCTGCAAAAGAGAGAAACGACTATCAAGTGCAAATGAACAAAAAGCGCGGGACGGACGTCGAAGAAAACCTAAATATAGGGTTTTTAATAATATGAATCGACAGACTCTGTTCCATGAAAATAAAAATAATTCTTCGAACTGAGGTCGACGAAATAATTTTGAATGAAATAATTCGTCGATCTTATCTAGAAGAATGGAAGACAGTTCGTCGAACTCCGTTCGACGAATATCTTCTAAAGCAAGTTCGTCGAACTCTGTTCGACGAATATCTTCTAAAGCAAGTTCGTCGAACTCTGTTCGACAAAACTTGTTTCACTCACAGAGAGTTCGTCGATCTCCGTTCGACGAATATCTCTCAAACTTTCCCCGGTTTGTCGAACTCCGTTCAACGAACTTTGGAAAATTCGTCGAGTGCAGACAGAAATCAAATAAAGTCTTCTCCATTGATCATTCCAAGTTAATTCACAAAGAACATATGATTTCTCTCATCTAGAGGTTTGGTGAATATATCAGCCCTTTGTAAATTAGTGTAGATATAGACAAGCTTGATTTTATTTTTGTCTACACACTCCCTAATGAAATGATTTCTTATATCAATATATTTTGTCCTACTATGGTGAACTGTATTTTGGGATATGGTTATAGCACTTGTATTATCACAGAGTAAGGTTGAATTATTTAAGTTGAACCCATAATCTAGAAGCTGATTTTGTATCCAAAGCATCTGTGAACAACAGCTGTCTGCTGCAATATATTCTGCTTCAGCAATTGAGGTTGACACTGATGTTTGCTTTTTATAAAACCAAGATACTAATCTCATACCCAGGAACCGGCAAATCCCTGAAGTACTTTTTCTATCTACCATGCATCCAGCAAAATCAACATCAGAGTATCCAGTTAACTCAAATTCTGATTCAGCAGGATACCTTAGGCCTAGATTAGGACAACTCTTTATATATCTCAAAATCCTTTTTAGTAAAATTAGATGAGATTCTTTAGGGTTCACCTGGAACCTAGCACAAAGACACGTGGCAAACATAATATCTGGCCTACTTGCTGTGAGGTATTATAAGGACCCAACAATGCCCCTATAAAGTTTTTTATCCACAGGTTTCCCTGGTACATCAGAGTCCACAACAACATTAGTAGCCATGGGAGTTTTCTTTGCTGAGGCATCAGCCATCCCAAACTTCTTTAGAAGTTCTTTAGCATATTTTGCTTGAGAGATGAAGATGCCATCAGGGAGCTGCTTCACTTGGAGACCAAGGAAGTAGGAAAGCTCACCCATGCTACTCATTTCAAATCTGGAATGCATGATGTCAGAAAACCTCTTGCATAATTTGGAATTTGTTGAGCCAAATATAATATCATCCACATAAATTTGTACTAATAAGATTTGGTCCTTATGATGCCTAGTGAAAAGAGTTTTATCTACAGTTACTCTTGTAAATTTATGCTCTAATAAAAAACTAGCTAAGGTCTCATACCAAGCTCTTGGAGCTTTCTTTAGACAATAAAGGGCCTTATGCAATTTAAAAACATGAGGGGGATAGGTTGGAGAAACAAAACCTGGAGGTTGTTCTACATAAACCTCTTCTTGTAGCACTCCATTTAGAAAAGCACTCTTCACATCCATTTGGAAAACCTTGAACCTCTTGTATGCTACATATGCAAGAAATATTCTTATGGCTTCCTACCTTGCAACAGGTGCAAAGGTTTGATCATAATCAATTCCTTCTTCTTGCCTATATCCTTGAGCAACAAGCCTAGCCTTGTTTCTCACAATGACTCCTTGGATATCTAGCTTGTTTTTGAAAACCCATTTGGTTCCAATAACTGTGTAGTTTTGGGGTCTTGGAACCAAATCCCAAACTCTACATCTCTCAAATTGATTTAGTTCTACCTGCATTGCAAGGATCCAGTGGGGATCCTGCTCAGCATCATGAATGGATAGAGGTTCAACCTGAGAGAGAAAACATGCATGCATCAAATCTTGGGTGAGTTGATGCCTTGTCTGTACACCTGCTAATATGTCTCCAATCACTTGAGATCTGGGATGATCCTTAAGTATGACAAAATCAGTGGGTGGAGTTGGTTGTGCAAAAGCATTTGGAATTAATTCCTCCTGTGGAATTGTATTTGTTGTTGGTAGAGATTCATTTTCTTCAACTTCTTCTTCTTCACTTTCTTCAATATCTTGTGGAGAGGGATGAGTTGGCACCTCTTGGGTGAGGTTTAGTCCATCCAAGGTCTCACACAAGTGGGGTACCTACAAGCTGCTATTGGTAGAAACTTCTTTCTCCTTGCAATACATGTTAGTCTCATCAAATGAAACATGAATAGACTCTTCAATTTTTAATGTTGATTTATTAAAAACCCTATAGGCCTTGCTTACTTGGGAGTATCCTAGAAAAACTCCCTCTTCAGCCTTAGCCTCAAACTTTCTAATGTATTTCTTGTTATTATTGTGTATATAACAGGTACAACCAAATACTTCAAAATAGTTTATTTTAGGTTTATTCCCTTTGGGCAATTAATAGGGAGTCCTGTTCTTTAATTTGTGAATTAAGTTCCTGTTCAGGACATAATTTGTTGTGCTGACAGCCTCTGCCCAAAAGGTTAGGGGCATGTAAGCATCTATAAGCAATGTACTTGCAGATTCAATGAGTGTCCTATTTTTCCTTTCAGCTACCCCATTTTGTTGGGGAGTTCTAGGAGCTTAGAAGCAATGCTTGATACCTTTCTTCTCACAGAACTCATGCATAAGAAGAGACTCAAACTCTGTGCCATGATCACTTTTGATCAATGCAACATGAGTAGAGAACTCAATCTGTATGGTCCTGAGAAAATCTGTAAGAACCTTGAATGTATCTGACTTTGATCTCAAAAAGAATACCCAACTGAACCTGGAGAAGTCATCCACTATAACCAAAGTTTAGGATTTCCCTCCTAAGCTTTGTACAGCAATGCGTCCAAAGATATCCAAATGTAGCAAGTACAAAATCATAGATGAATCACTCTTATTAACAGATTTAAAACTAGTTTTAGTTTGCATGTCTAATTGACAAGCCCTGTAGAGACCTTCCTTCTTGTATGGACCAGAAGGTAGACCTCTAACAAGGTTGCGCTTAGATAGCCTAGCAATGTTTTTCAGATTTACATGATCTAGTCTTTTGTGTCATAAGTCATTTTGATTACTAGTTAAGTTAAGTAAGCAGATATCAGTTTTGGCAGAAAGAAAATTTACTAAGTATATGTTGCGTTGTCTACTTCCAGTTAAAACTGTTTGGTTGTTTTTATTAATAATAGAACAAGTGGATGGGTTAAAGTATACCTGATAACCATCATCACATAACTGACTTATGGAGATGAGGTTATGCTTGAGTCCACTTACATATGTCACCTTTTTGAATGTGACAGCTCCTATTCTTACTTCTCCAAATCCTTCTGACTGACCACATTTGGAGTCACCAAAGATAACCTTTGGTCTCAGCTTGGACTTATAGTTGGTTAAAATGTCCTTGCTATCAGTCATGTGTTTGGAGCAGCCACTATCCAGGTACCAAGTTTGATTTACCCCTGGACAACTCTTCACCTTCAATAGAAAACAGTTAATGGTTTTTGACCCAGGTTACCTTGGGTCCTTTGTATGTCTGATAAGAAAAGCTGGAAATAATAGAGAATTCAGGTTGGGACTTATATCCTAGGGGGTGATATCTCCTAGGTAGGATGATCTAGTCACCTAGTGGAATAAATGGTTTCTTAGAAATATGTGAGTTGTTGTTAGAATTGTAGTTTTGATTAAATCTTCCTAGGTTCGACAAATTGTTGTAAGTTCGTCGACCAGAGTTCGACGAATTGGGTTGAGATCGTCGATCTCTGCCCAGAGAATGAACAAGTTCATTCTCTGTGCCCCACGTTCATCGACCTCTGCTCGACGAACCATACAAAGTTCATCGATTGCAGTTAGACAAATGATTATTGTTGTAGTTTGCGTTCAGAGATCGTCGTCCTAAATTCAACGATATATTCCTATATCGCCGATCTGGGTTCGACGATAACTGCTGAACATTGTTATTTTTATCATTCTTCTGATTTTTAATTTTGTCCTTAACTTCAATTTGTTGTAGAATTTTATTAACCTTATTTACTTGTTCAGTGTTTTTCTTTCCTTTATCAGAGATGAAATTTACAGGTTTTGATAGATGATTCCTTTGGATTAGGGTTGGTTCACTAGATGTGGCTCCTAATCCTAATCTGCAGTTATTTGTTCTAGCATTAACTGTGCTGGTTATATCTAGCAATTTCAAACTTCTAGCATTTAATTATTCTTCTAATATCTTAGTTTTGCTAAGTTCTGATTTCAGAAAAATGATTTGTTCATTTGCAGATTTCAGTTCACTAGATAGAGTTGCATTTTTAGAGGTGATTTTATCTAGATCATTCAATTTATCTCTGAGAAGTTTGATTTCCTTTTCAGAGCTTATCAAATCTAAGCATAGGTTTTTAAATTCAAATTTAAATTCATCAGATTCAAAATCATAAGATGTTATTAGCTGATCTTCAGCTGACAGGTTTTCTACATTATCAGATTCATCTGTATCTGATCTGTTACTGCTTGCACCAATTGCCATGAGGCAAACCTCCTTTACCTTGGCCTCCTCTTCTTCTTCACTGGAGCTGGAAGATATGGATTCATCTTCGGTGTCACTCCATGTTTCACCCACAAATCCATTGTCCTTCTTTTTGTGCTTGCTGGAAGAGGGCTTGCTGTAATGCTTGCTTCTTGATTCCTTCTCTTTTCTTCTTTCCTTCTTTCGACTTTCAGGACATTTAGACATGAAATGTCCTGGTTTCCTGCACCCATAATACACTACCTCTTTAGTGGGGGTTTTGTCATACCTTGGCTGGCTGTCATTTCTGGATGACTTCCTTCTGAAGTCTTTTCTTACCAGTTTGAATAATCTCTTGGCAAAGAGACTCATTAGCTCTTCATTGACTATTGGAGCTTCAGTTTATTCAGCAGCCTTGAATGCAATGGATTATTCTTTCCTTGCTAGAGGAGGAGTCATGTGTTCCACTACCTCTCTGGACTTGATTAGCTTCTCATATGACCTCAGTTTGCCTAATAGAGATTCAGTTGAAATCTCATTCAGGCATCTGGCCTCCTTGATGGGTCAGATCCTAGTGTCCCAAGAGCTTGGGAAGCACATTAGGATCTTGTCATTAACTTCTGTCAAGGTGATTTCTTTATCTAAGGTCCTTAGCTCACTGATGATGGAGCTAAGCCTGTTGTACATCACTTCAACTGTTTCTGCCTCATCTTTCTTGAAGTTTTCATATTGTGTGATGAGGTTTGATCTTCTATCTTTCCTCTCATCTGCTGAGCCAGCAACCATTTGATTGAGTGAATCCCAGATTGCTTTTGCAGTGATGCACTCAGCCACCTTCTGAAAGATGTCATCTGACATAGTTTGGGCCAATATGTTCATGGCTTTGGCATCAGTAATCTTTGCTTTCTTCTGAGCTTCAGTCCACTCAGGTGGTGTGACTGCATTGTTGCTGGAAGATGTTGTAGCTGTAGATGCCTATGGGGGACCTGTCAAAATTGAATTATAGATGTCTTCATCAATGGAATTCATGTATAACCTAATTCTTGCCTTCCAGATGGCAAACCTATTAAGTTTGCAAACTGGAGGTCTAGTGCTTGCATAATCGTTGTTCTGTGCCATGCTGTGTTTATAATTTAAATAAGAATGAAGTGATGTGTAGATCTAACAAAGGATCTTTTGGTTCGAGATTTAACTTGTACAACCAAAGGAACCTCCTCTGATACTAATTGAAAGTGAGAGTTAGATCAGAAATACTCTAGAGGGGGGGGGGGTGAATAGAGTATTCTTAAATATTTCTTAACTGCTATTACAGCTTTTGCTGTAAATTAATAAGTGCAGAAATTAATAAACTAGCAAACAATAAACCTAAATCACAAGCATAGCAAGAACAAAAGAAAAAGGGGGCAACTAGACGACACAAGAATTTTATAGTGGTTCCCCAACCTGGGTACATCCACTCTTCTATCACCCTTGGTAGGAGTCCACTCAGGTTTTTGATCAGGTGTCTGACACCAATGAGCTTTTGATCAGGTTCTCAAAAACCAACCCAAGTCTTTTGATCAGGAGACTTACAACCAATGAATCACTTTTGAAGGTAGATGACAACCCTTTACATAGGTGGGGGTGAGAGATGATTTTGTCTTCTCTTTCTCAATATACAACTGAGAAGAATGTGGATTGATTATAGCTTAAGGCTCCCCCTGAGATGTAGAATGGATCATAGAAAACTAAGAGCCAAGCTTTAGGGTGATAGGTCTTCAAACTAAATCCTTGACCAGCAATAGTATTCAGGATCTTCTTTGACAGATTGAACTGAAGTTGTCCTTTTGAAGTGTCCTGGAGTTCTTGAAGAAGGAAGACTCTTGATATAGGTATTGTTGTTCTTCTTCTTCAAGTGCTGATGAGCTTCTGGTCAAGAACTTCTGTGTGTCAGAGAATGCTTCTTCTTTGACAGAGCAGATTATTCAAGATTGAATGTTTTTCTATAATCTCTATGTACTTCTCAGTAAGTTGTGCTCTGTGTGAAGCTTTCTCAATTGTACTTGATTCTCTTCTGTAAGTCTGTATGTCCCTGTGTATGCATTATTCTCTTCTTCTCTATCTTTTAAAAATTTGAATGCATCTGCAACTAATGCTGACAGCCTTGAGAATAATCGGCATTGATTTATTTCCCCAACTGTCCCATGGAAAAATGGCAAGCGATAATCCTGGAGAAGACCATAATTAATGCTCCTTCTGACGGATACATTCAGAGAATGTTAAAGCATTAATTACTGAGGAATTATCGCATTAGAGTGGGGACAGAAGACCGGAAATAACAAAGTCTGGAATCGTAGAGCAGTTGGCAGAATTCGTCGAACTGAGTCCACAGTTCGTCGAGCTGAGATGTTCTATTCGTCGACCAGACGGCTTCTGTTTGTCGAGCTGAGTTCCATGATCGTCGAGCTGGAAACTGAACTCCTGTCTCTTTTGATCTTTGCCTATTCGTCGAGCTGGTAAATGTGTTCATCGACTGGAGTTCAGCAATTATTCTAGAGTTGTTAAATGTTCTTTCTCGACACAATTACTCCTGTGTGTCGACACAAGTCTTCTGTGCGGTGTCGACACAACCTTTCCTCAATGTCGACTGATGATCTGGATGTTGACACAAATTCTTCTAGTGTCGACTTAGTTGATGTCGACATATACTCTGAGTGTCGACATAAGTCTTCTGGTTCCAGAATTTGTCGGGTAGAGAACTGGGTTCGTCGACCTGAGACTGCAGAACATAGTAACGACAGAATGTTGTGATAGTCCAAAGATTCGTCGACCGAAGAATGGTATTCGTCGAGCTAAGTCTGGAGAACCTTGAATTCGTCGAGCTGAAAATGATTCTGGACTTAGAGAAAAATTGATGAACCTCTGGCAATAGAGTTGAAGTGGAAGTCTAGAGATCGTCAAGCAAAGAATGAAGTTCGTCGACCTAAGAACTAAGTTCATCGACCTGAGTCTAAAGAACAGTCTGGAATTAGAATTCTGAAGGTCGAATCCAAGGATCGTCGATCTGAGACTGAAGTTCGTCGAGCTCAGCTCAGAGAATATTTCTCTAAGATCGTCGAGATGAGAACGACTATCGCCGACCTGATTTCGACGAACGTCGAACTCATTTTACTTAGTATCTTGAGAAATCTCTGAATCTTGAGGAAAACTCTATGTCTTGAGTCTCTGACAGTCTGATGATGGCTTGTCCATGTGATGTTGTTATTGAGGACTTGGCCTAGACTCTAGGACACAACTTTGACCCGGGCTATACATGTTGGGTCACATCATCCTAAGTTAGTGAACCTAGCCCAAATCAAACTAGGGATCCAACATAGATACTTATTCTTGACAGTTAGTTTATACAACTCTCGGAAGTCTATGCACAGCCGCATACTACCGTCTTTCTTCTTCACGAACAACACAGGCGCGCTCCATGTGAAGAACTGGGTCTGATATACCCCTGCTCCAACAGTTCCTGCAACTGTACCTTGAGTTTAGCCAACTCCTTTGGTGTCATCCTAAATGGAGGTCGTGACACCGGCCTAGCCTCTAACACTATCTTAATCGAGAAGTCGATCTCCCGTCGAGGAGGCGCTCCAAGAAGTTCATCCGGAAACACATCCTTGAACTCTGCCACTACAAGCACTTCCCCGAGTGATAACTTGGAGAGGCAAACCTCCAATAATGTCACAAGATCTACTCCACCCTGGTTAACTGCCCGCATAAACTGTATGGCCGAAATTAGGGAACAGGACACTCCATTAAGGCCATCAAACTTGACTTCTGTTAGCCCTTCGCTTCTTAGGGTCACCACCTTGGATAGGAAATCAATACTGGCACGCTGCTCCGCTAGCCAGTCCATTCCCAAAATCACATCAAACTCGACCAACGGTAGGACCGTTGCTATCAACACGAAGTCAACTCCGCTTAACTCCAAACATATGCGCCCTTTCTTCCCGGTGGTCATCGATGACCCATTGGGCATGCACACCTTCAGCTCCGCGTCCGCCGAAAATGACTCAACTCTAATTCTCCGGATGAAGCTTTCCGCAAGAAAGCAGTGCGACGCTCCCGTATCAAACAGTACCCTAGCAGGGTATCCTAAAACTAACACAAAGCCTACAACATAGACATCAAATATAACGGTCTAAAAGTATGGAGCACAAGGTTAAACTTAAACTTCCATATACTTATCACCACATCGGGTTGGCGGATCGCTTCCTACTATCTAAGGTTGTAAGACCATGGTTGCACCGGTTGAAACCGAGAAGCGCTCGACTCGGCCATCTTCCCTTTTTCTACGGCACCGGGGCCGGAGCGTACAGTCTGCTCCTGCCTTGCCTCCTGCTCCGCACCTCCTTGGTTACAAAAACGAGCAATGTGCCCCACCTTACCACAGATGAAGCACGTCGGTGGCCCCTTAGAGTGAGACCCTACAGACGTCCACTTGCTTTTCTCATCGGACTTGTATGAGTGAGGCTTCTTTATCCATCTATTCTCTTCAGACTTTCCTTGGGATTGAGAAGGCTTCCCTTCTCCTTTCTTGGGCGCAAAACCCTTAGGGCGTTGGCTTCCCTCTAGATCGCTCTCCAATGTCCTGGCATCCTCAACTAGCTCATTGGAACCAGCTCTCTTCATGGCAATGAGGGGTTGTCTTAGATTCTCCCTCAGCCCCTGGTAGAACAGGTTATCCCTCTCCTCATAGCCCACAATGGTCGTTCCCGCATACCGACCCAAACGAGTGAACCCCTGCACATACTCGTCCACTGTCTTATCGCGCTGCATCAAGTGCAGAAATTGCCTCTGAAGGGCCAACCTTATTGAAACAGGAATGTACTTTTTTAGGAAAGGATCCCCAAATTCTTCCATGGATGGAGTGCGTCCAGGAAATTAGCGCCGCTATGGCTCACCCACCACAACTTTGCGTCTCCCTCCAACATGAAAGCTGCAAACTCAGATTTCTTGTCCTATTGCATTTCTGCCGCCCTCAGAAGTTCTTGAATCCGTGCCCACCAATCCTCCACATCAGTAGGAGTACCGACTCCCTTGAACGTCGGGGGATGGAAGCTCAGAAAATACTTCATCTGCCGGTCTCCATACCCGACAACCACCCTTTCTGCCAAAGGCTCTGCTCGCCTGGCTTCTCTGCGCGGCACGGCCATCGCCGTATTCGGTGTAGCAGGGGTTGCTACCTGAGTTGTCGCTACAGCTTGGGCTGCCATCATTGCTTCTGCAAGCATGCGACAGAAGTCGGCCGGGTTTACACCCATGCCCAAAGGACCTTAAGCAGTGGCACTGCTCGCCGAAAGCTCTTCTCTTGGTCTAGAAATACCCGCCACGTTGCTTGCACTCTTAAGAAAAGCAAGAAAACAAGGAATCAGTCTCTAATCGCAAGACTCAAACATAAGGACACTCATGGTCCCGCATTACTCTTATGTGGATAACTTCTATACGCACTGACCTTGAATCTAACCTCGCTCTGATAACAAATTGTAACACCTCCCCTGTAATGATTGTATAATATGGGTTCGACCGGGGCCCCACAACATACAAACGCCACAGCTTTAGTATTATAAGATGATATAACTATCCAATCTCAAAACTCATAATCAATCCACAGCGGAAACATCAAACAAGACTAGAAGTTATCCACATACACAAGAGTATCGAAACAACCTTATGGTCTTACAATAAAAGAGAGTCTGAAACTCTATCAATACATAACACATCAAAGTGCAAAGGCACTCCTAAGCTACCTCGGCATGCACGCCGGAAGTCGAAAGCATCAAATATACAACACGTTCAATACTGTTGAGAATATAAAGAAAAGGGGCCTACTATGCAGCATGTATGCAAAACCCAGGCTTCACCCAAGGCACCCTATAGCGTATGCAACTAGCACATCATCACATCATCTGGGTACTCACCATTTCCCCATTGGAATTAAGCCGTAAACAAAGGGGTACTACAATTCCCCCAACGACACACAGGCCGCCACACGGAATTCTTGCCAAGGCCCCACCCGCTCATGATCTTAGACCAGGGCTTGCCTGCAAGCTCTGACTTCTCATGTCAGGATTCCGTCTAACACACTGACCGATTCTAAGGACACTTGTTGGACCCCACCTGCTCATGACCTCTTTGTGCGGGCTTTCCCCATGCTTGACGTTCTCGTCAGTCTCACAGAAGGGGACTAGTCTCGCTGGGACACTATCCACACAAGACTTGCACGTTACGGGATAGCCAGCCGACCACGGAGACAAAGCCATTCCTTAGCACATCACAATCCAAAATCATTATCACCCCAATCCCTCATTTGTACTGCAACGTTCCCGCGTACCAATGAAACCATCTACCACCAATGCAGAGCTAACCTTGTCCACCAAGGAAAACATCTACCGCCATTACGGAGCTAACCTTATCCGGTTCTGGCTACACATACTCACTCAAGAAAAGGGGGAAAACACAAACATCACAAGCGGCATCTTGCCGCAATGGAATTCTATAAAATACATAAAGCTCGTATGCAACATCACTGAGTCGTACTAACGGTCGCGACCACGGCTTCACCCACAATGCCTAATCCACTAACGGAGCTGATCTCTAATGCAAAAACATGTCGAGGACGGACTCAATCGACCCGGAGGATCCTCTTGAACCATGGCGACCCAAATCCCTCTTATGTGAGCGATTTGATGCCCAAAATCTTGAAAGAAAAGATGTTAAACATGCATCCTAAAACCAAGAGGAGAAGTGTTATTACCTTCTGACCCCTCTTCCTATCCATAGAAACTTAGCCAGATGAAAACCTTCGCAACGGTCTTTCCTCCACGGATCTGGACTCGGCTCGCGATTTGGAGCACCAAAACTTCTCCGGCAACCGGATCTCTCTTTCACCTTCTTCCTTGCTCTCCCTTCTCTCTAGAACTTAGAAAGAGAGTACTTGATGAAGAATGAGAGTTTCCTAACCGTATTCCCGGACATAACTCAGCAAGGACAGCCCTGGACCACCAGATCCCCTTAGAAGGAAATGAACGGCCACGATCCGAACTTAAAACCAAAACACTTGGGCCAAACATGGCTTGCAACACGCCCGTGTCCAAGGCCGTGTGCCTCAATTGACGCTGAAACAGTCGCATCCAAAAAAGGACACGGGCACTGGACATGCCCGTGTCAAACATGACATGCCCGTGTCACTCAGTACAAGCCCGTGTTCCTCCATCGACACAGGATCAAAAACCACCCGAGAAGGATACGGGTAATCGACACGCACGTATATAAATTGACACGCCCGTGTCAGGCCGAACACGCCTAGGCTCCAGGCCGTGTTCAATCCCCATACACAGCCCGGCTCACAACCCGAACAGGACATGTCCTGGGACACGCCCGTGTCTCAAGCCGTGTTCGAAGTCTAGATCATCGTTGACTGCATCTTCGTCGACTTCGCAGAAAATTCGATGAACACGCGCATGATACGGTCTTGGACACGCCCGCGTCCTAAGCCGTGTTCACTGTCTCGACATTTCGCTGAGCGTATTTCGTCGACCATCCGAGTTCTACATCGAAACCGAGCACGACACGGCCATGGAAACGCCCGTGTCCTAGGTCGTGTTCCCTGTCTCGACACTTCTTCGAGCAAAAATCATCGACTTCCCGGGCTCTCGATGAACCCGTGCACAACACGGCCATGGACACGCCCGTGTCCTAGGTTGTGTGACCCTTACCAAGACCCAAACTTGGCTCTCGATGCTGCTCGTCCCTCTTTCGAATTTTGGTGCGTTACATGTAGCATTATGGTACACAGGGTGATGACATATTGTTGAATTAAGTGATGTGTTGGGAAGTTGAAACCCTAGTTAGAATCATAAGTATGTCACTACCTAGTATCGAGAGTTATAGTGCAAGTCACTAAAGAGAATAGCTAGGGTGGGGTACGGCAAAAGATCGTCGTTCTCCCGATAAGAACCTTAAGTCATTAGGTTTACTAAAGAGCAAGAACTAGAGTGAGAAGTTAATAAGGGGTAGCTAACAATAATAGTAAGTGTCCTGGAAAGGGGATTTAGGATTCAACCCATCATATCCCCGAGTACCACTGCGAGCCGTTACCGGGTAGACCTCGGGAAGTTCAGGATTAACTATAAGTCGCTAAGTATAACTAAAATTAGACAAAAGTAGTCTAATAGGTTGAGAAACAATGTTGCAATCTCACCCGTGAAGGGTTGGAGTGATACAGGACGGGTTAGCCCAGCAAGTTGGAGGCTCGGGAGTTTTTATTGTAATGCACCAAATTTCTTGTGGTGATAGATGCTTCTCTGTGGGTTATCGCTCACCAGTAGCTAGTTACCGCGTGGCGGTAGCTCTAGGGTTTGCGTCGAGAGTGTTGAGTTCTCGAGAAAGCATTGAGTTCACTAGAAAGATGTTAGCGCGCAGTGGAAACTTGTTAACGCGCGGAGGTTGTCGGGTAGCACTCTGGCAAAGTTCTCGGGAAGCTATCGCCCGACGATAGTTTTACCGCTGGCGATTGTCGGGACATTTAAATTGATGGAGCTCTCAGGATTCTACCATGCGGCGGTAGAAGTTAGCATGTAGCGATAGGGTTGGTGTCGAATCGTAACTAACGTCAGCTACCGGGTGGCATTAGCACCCTATCGCTCAACGATACTGAATCCGTAATGGCGTGGCCACGTGGCGGCCTGTGATTGGAAGGTTTGGCCGGTTGCGCTCGAAATGAGGTGTTAAATTAAGGTACCGTGTGGCGGTAGCTAGTTACCGCGTGGCGCTAGCATTATATATATTCCTAGTTTGGCCATTTTCACTACATTTCTTTTGGAGTTCCTGGATTTCATTTAGGAGGAGCAGCGGTGCCGCAAGGGAGATCTCACTGTCGTTGAGGTTCTGAAGCCCCGATTCACAAGCTGAGTCCAGATCTGTGGAGGCAAGATCGTTGCGGTCGCGTTCATCCGTCTAGATCTTTGGCATGGCACCAAAACGAGTGCATAGGGTAATGATTCTCTCCTTGGACATGTGAAGTACTCTTCCTTCTGCATATTAAACCCTCTCCCATGAGTGTGCAATGAGCGTGACGTTTTCCTTCGGGTGATATGGTATATCCCCGTAGTTTTTGCATATATATAGAGTTCTGAATCGAAGTACAAACATAGGCTTGATGTGTGAAACCCATCCGGACAGGTTGGTCTAGATTTGTGATGTTTTCTTTATGCTTTTATTGGTCGGAGAAGACTCAGTGATGTTTGTTTATCGGGTTTCTACACGGTTGATTGCAGCAGAGAACCTTGGGGAATAACTCCAAGGAGCACCCAAAAAACTGGATAGAATCGCATTTCTGCTAGGTACCATGTGTCATAACCCGCAATTTTCAACGCCTTTAAAGATATATTAGAGTATGGGAAAATGCACTTCATGATGTCGCATAAGAAGGGGATAACTGTGGACGCTCAGGCAAAACTCCTACTTATCATATAAAGAAAGATCTTTAAGTTATTTAGAGACAAATCAGTTTAAATGAAGCAGTTAGTCGTATCCATCGGCTTAGTGGCTCATCTAGTCCATAAGAAAAATAGTTATACGCTCCGAAAAATACTTCGTTTACAAGGTTAGACATCCTACATGAGTATAAAGGACCCAGAGGACAACTCACAGTATACAAGGCTCTACGTTTATAATAGTAGTAAAAATAGCTTTTTACGGTCGCTAAATATGTAACGCCCCCACCTGTCACATGACATATAACGGTGAGTCCGGCCGGGGCCCCATGCCATATCTCACAGACAAGCGAGGAATCACGTGTGGAAATCAAAATCAACGCGTATCCTTAACTCATCCATTCTAGCGCAGCATATGTTAGCATGAACTCAAACCAGAATGTCCACCCATATATAAAAGATCACATTTATGTATAACAACACCAGGAATGTATACAACCCACACACTGACCTTATGGCCTTACAAGTTCCTCTTTTACACAACAATCATTTCGTACATCGGCACGCAGGCCGGCCACACATGAAATCCAAACACAACTCTCCGAATGGCCTTCAAGGGCCTCAACAAGCTAGCCATTCCGCTTATTCATTTCAAGCCGCGGCACCTGCAATTCCACATCCAAGACAAACCAGAAAAGAAAGTAACGGTCAGCATTTTGCTGACCCATTATAACGACCCTACCCCCTACTTGGGGTAGTAGTTCCTTCCCTGTATACAGTGCTCATCAAGTATCATCAAACAGCATATCTATATCATTCTGTTTATCACGCTAGCAACCACATGATATCACAAACGCTGGAATCCACCAGACGTTCCGTGCACTCAGGGCACCTTCTTGGCGTACCAGAATCCACCAGTCATACACCGCCGATTCGAGGGTTTAACTTGTGGCTAGCTTGTTGAGGCCCTTGAAGGCCATGCGGAGAGTTGTGTTTGGATTTCATGTGTGGCCGGCCTGCGTGCCGATGTACGAAATGATTGTTGTGTAAAAGAGGAACTTGTAAGGCTGGGGCTCAGACGGTCCAGCTCCATCCCTCGCCACCTATTAATGTACAGAACACCATTAATACTTCCAATCAGAACGGTACTGCTACATTGACTACACACTCACACACATCTTGTGCATAACATACATTCCTAGTGGACATTCATGAGTTATGTTCTCTCCTCCCAAACAATCTAAACCTGGTTCTGATACCACTTTGTAACGCCCCCACCTGTCACATGACATATAACGGTGGGTCCGGCCAGGGCCCCACGCCATATCTCACAGACAAGCGAAGGAATCACGTGTGGAAATCAAAATCAACGCGTATCCTTAACTCATCCATTCTAGCGCAGCATATTTTATGTTAGCATGAACTCAAACCAGAATGTCCACCCATATATAAAAGATCACATTTATATATAACAACACCAGGAATGTATACAACCCACACACACTGGCCTTATGGCCTTACAAGTTCCTCTTTTACACAACAATCATTTCGTACATCGGCACGCAGGCCGACCACACATGAAATCCAAACACAACTCTCTGCATGGCCTTCAAGGGCCTCAACAAGCTAGCCATTCCTCTTATTCATTTCAAGCCTGCAGCACCCGTGGAAGCGCCTATGCCCCCCTCGGCAGAAGCCATACGGGTGGTGACGGAGACAGTGCTTGCAGTGTTACAAGCATAACCTATTGGACAGGCAAGACCTGGTGTAAGGCAAGAGCATGCTGCAGTGGTGGTGCAGGCGCAAGCAAGTGACGACTCCTTGACATGTTTTATGCACTTTCATCCACCGACGTTTGGTGGAGCGCTTTCCCCAACGCAGGCGGAAGATTGGTTGGCAAGGGTCAAAAGGATTCTCACTGCAATCAGGACGGTCGAGGAACAGAAAGTGATATTGGCCACTTTTCTATTGGAAGGCGATGCGAGATTATGGTGGGATGAAATTGAAGTGCATCACTTGGCAGGTCGAGGTTTAACTGACGTTTCCATGGATGAATTCTCCCAAATATTTTTAGCCAAGTATGTGCCAGTGTCGCAAAGGATTGCGATGGAAAACGAATTTCTCCGTTTGGTGCAGGGTGAGCGAGATATTGATACCTACCTGCATGAGTTTACAAGATTAGGGAGATATGCGGGATTGAATTTTGCGGAGGAATCACGAAAGACAAATCGATTTTATGAAGGCTTGCGGGATGAATTGAGGTTGGCACTTTCGACGACAAGAGAAGAAAAGATTTAGGCCGGCGGAATCAGCTCCGTCGACTGTTTCTTCGGGGGCGACTTATGGATCAGGACGTGTGGATACATCAATTATGATGTTTTGTTTGGAGGTCTTCTGTGGCTGAATGTGCACAAGTGGAAGTTAGGGATGTTTGTTTATGTTGTATGTTTGTTAGTTTGTGCGGAGGCTTGGGGTGTAAGCTTTGCTGATGTTGTGGTTGATTGGCGTCAAATTTCGAGGACGAAATTATTTATAGGGGGGAGGATTGTAACACCCCGAAGCACAGCAGACACGGCCTTCGACACGAGCGTGTCGCAGGGCGTGTCGGGGCCGTGTCGACGATCGGCCTGGATGTCGACGAATGTTCTCGACGATCGTCGAGTGTCGAGTGTCGAGTGAGGACACAGCCTGTGACACGGGCGTGTCATAGGGCGTGTCAGTGGTTGTCGACCTCAACTCGACGTTTCGAGCTAGGGCGTGTTTGCGGGACACGGCTGTGTCCAGGTGCACACGGCCAGGAACACGGGCGTGTTCCGGGCCGTGTGAAGTCTCGGGTTGTTTTGAGATTATTTTCGTTGAGGTACACGGCCTCAGACACGGGCGTGTCGGAGGGTGTGTCGGGGACACGACACGTGTCACAGGCGTGTCCCATGGCCGTGTACTGTTGGTTTTGAGTTGGTTGGCTGCCGCTTAGGGGGACACGGCCTGTGACACGGGCATGTCACAAGGCGTGTCAGGCCGTGTTTTAGCTTTTCTGGCCGAATCTGAGCCGTTTGTTTCCCTCTTCCTGGATCCAATGGTTGGCCTCTGTCCAGGTGTGTTGAAGGCCGAGAAAAAGGGGATTTAATCCCTCTTTTCTTCTTCTTCTTCTTCTTCATTTCTTTTAAGCAAGGGAGGAAGAAAGGCTAAGGCAAGAGGGAAGGGAGGAGTCTACCAGCTGCTGTAGGAGCTGCGGAGTGCGGAGCGAAGATCCGAGAGCGGATTCGTGAAGGCGAAGCCGAGGCGGTGATTTCCATCCGGCTACTTCATGGCGCCGAAGCGGTCTTCAAGGGTAACGATCTCCTTCTTGGACATCGAAGTCCTTCTTTTATGCATGTTCTTGGAATCCTCCACCAAGAGGTGGATATCCGTGAAGTGATTCCTTTGGTGAGTCTGCATCTAGAGCCGGAAATATGGAGTACGGCATAGGCATGCTGTGTGAAGCCCATCTGGACCGGTAGTCTGGATTGGTGATGTTCATGGGTAAACCGGAGGAGACTCCGTGGATTTGATGAGATGGAAATGGTTTTCTAGTGTGATGAATGTATGGATGTGATGCTGAATGTGAGGAGGCTTTGGCAAAGCTCCTGGTTATGATATGATCAATTGGTAGCACGCCTGGGGAGCTCGTGATAAACCCGGCTGTTACACCACTAAGGTGGGTTGATCTAGTTAGTTAGAGGGATCGATGGGTGGCAATGCTTGGGGAGCCGAGTTAAACCCGGGTTGCTGCACCATATAGTGTGGGTCGATCGGATTAGGAGGGGGGTCGATGGGTAGACATTGCCTGGGGAGCTTGGATAAACCCGACGTGCTACACCACATGTTGTGGGTCGACCTACTCTGGTTGTTGCTGTGAGGTTGTACCTCTGTGTGGTTTGGGCGGGATGTCGCCATCTTGCGAGATTGGTGGACTAGGGCCGGTCAACCAACAAGTTAAACCCTCGAATCGGCGGTGTATGACTGGTGGATTCCGGTACGCCAAGAAGGTGCCCTGAGTGCACGGAACGTCTGGTGGATTCCAGTGTTTGTGATGTCATGTGGTTGCTAGCGGGATAAAGAGAATGATATAGATATGATGTTTGATGATACTTGATGAGCACTGTATACAGGGAAGGAAACACTACCCCGGGTAGGGGGTAGGGTCGTTATAATGGGTCAGCAGCAACCCAGGTTTAACTCGGCTCACCAAGCATTGCCACCCATCGATCCCTCTAACTAACTAGATCAACCCACCTTAGTGGTGTAACAGCCGGGTTTATCACGAGCTCCCCAGGCGTGCTACCAATTGATCATATCACAACCAGGAGCTTTGTCAAAGCCTCCTCACATTCAGCATCACATCCATACATTCATCACACTATAAAACCATTTCCATCTCATCAAATCCACGGAGTCTCCTCCGGTTTACCCATGAACATCACCAATCCAGACTACCGGTCCAGATGGGCTTCACACAGCATGCCTATGTCGTACTCCATATTTTCGGCTCTAGATGCAGACTCACCAAAGGAATCACTTCACGGATATCCACCTCTTGGTGGAGGATTCCAAGCACATGCATAAAAGAAGGACTTCGATGTCCAAGAAGGAGATCGTTACCCTTGAAGACCGCTTCGGCGCCATGAAGTAGCCGGATGGAAATCACCGCCTCGGCTTCGCCTTCACGAATCCGCTCTCGGATCTTCGCTCCGCACTCCACAGCTCCTACAGCAGCAGGTAGACTCCTCCCTTCCCACTTTCCTTAGCCTTTCTTCCTCCCTTGCTTAAAAGAAATGAAGAAGAAGAAGAAGAAAAGAGGGATTAAATCCCCTTTTTCTCGGCCTTCAACACACCTGGACAGAGCCAAACCATTGGATCTAGGAAGAGGGAAACAAACGGCTCAGATTCGGCCAGAAAAGCTAAAACACGGCCTGACACGCCTGTGACACGCCCGTGTCACAGGCCGTGTCCCCCTAAGCGGCAGCCAACCGACTCAAAACCAACAGTACACGGCCATGGGACACGCCCGTGACATGTGCCGTGTCCCCGACACGCCCTCCGACACGCCTGTGTCTGAGGCCGTGTACCTCAATGAAAATAATCTCAAAACAACCCGAGACTTCACATGGCCTGGCAGACGCCCATGTTCCTGGCCGTGTGCACCTGGACACACCCGTGTCCCGCAAACACGCCCTAGCTCGAAACGTTGAGTTGAGGTCGACGACCACTGACACGCCCTGTAACACGCCCGTGTCACAGGCCGTGTCCTCACTCAACACTCGACACTCGACGATCGTCGAGAACATTCGTCGACATCCAGGCCGATCGTCGACACGGCCCCGACACGCCCTGCGACATGCCCGTGTCGCAGGCCGTGTCTGCTGTGCTTCGGGGTGTTACAAAATATAGTGATTTAGAATTTCAAAACATGCAAAGCACGGAGTAATAGTTGTAGTTTTTATACTTGAAAAAATACCTATCATGTAGTCCTAACATAAGACATCTCAGAGAGCAAGTAATCCCAATGGTCAGAAAGAAAACAAACTAGCAACTAGCATGCATCCAGAAACTACCTATCCTGTGGGCGTCAACAATCTGACACGAACCCACATAATACAAAAGTATGTTTGAACGCGGTAAAGTAAACTAAAACAACAAACTACATCGCAACGGCGAGGTCAAAACCATATCCAACAATGCTGCTCAGGAACTCCAAAACTAGCTTCACTACCAGCTACACCTCTGATCCTGAGACATTCTAAAGACAGAACACCTCAGCAAGAAATTACAAGTGATGGAAGAAAAAGTAAGCCAAACTAAACAAAGGTCAAAGGGGTACAAACCCAAGACCAAAAATACTGAAATAAAGTATAGCAGTAAGGTACAAAAATCGGAAAGGAACACTTACGTGAATCGTCACGTACAACAAAAGACCATAAATTCTCAAGACTATAATGGGAAAAAATCACGATTAAACCATCAGGAAGAATTGCATAACTCTATTGGCCACATGGGGTCAACTCCACGAAAAACAACACAAGCGAGGTGGTCAACTCATTTGGACACACCCCCACAAACATATTATCCGTCTAATTACGGGGGAGACTCAAACACTCCACCATTCACCGCAAATGCTCAAATACCCGATAGAGTTCCACATGGTATTAATAGAGGGATCAATCATTGTGGCGATGGTTTTGTCTACTAATAACACCCGCAACGAAGAAAAACCATGAACGTCACATTTAGTAATCACTCGGGTTTATAGCTCAGAGGCCCACAACAACCCTTCCTGGGCCTGGCAGCTTGTCTCGCCCCACGGTATCGCTATGAAGGAAACCATGATATAAATCTCAAGACTTGTCATATTGGATTCTACTAAACATATCTAGATTTATGAAACGGTGGATCAACCTTTAGGAAGAATTTACAATCCTAGATAAACTCTAATACATCCTACATAATAGTTAAGGGAAGGTTAAAACAGCAAGATTCGACCACATCATCAAAACATATACCACTTTACAAGGTTAGATTATCAAAATCAAGAACATATAAATACAGGTGGATTTAAACAAAGGATTAAGACAGCACTATAATCAACAAGTTATTAATGATAGCGACAACAAGAATTTAGAAATTTTAGCAGATCAGGAGAAAGAAGGGAAGAGGGGAGTAAAACCATCACTTGCCTTAGTTTGCTGGAGGAGGCCTCCAAATCACACCTCAGCGTAGATCGGGACTAGGGAAGACGGGGGAAGTCGAAATCTGAACAGAAATGGCGGAAATAGAAGTTAGGGACGAAAACCCTAACGCGAAAAACTCAAGAAATGAGGAAAATTTTACTACGATGACGTAGCTCTCATTGAGAGCTTTCCGGATCTATGTTCGGTTCTAGATTTCGAGCACAGGAGCACCGTCGGCGGCCACCGGAAGAATCGCGGAAGAACTTTTTCTTTCTCGTACACGCCACTATGGTTCTGAAAAATGAACAGAAGTTCGGTTCCAAGGAGGAAGAAGAAGTACACACACATATATATATAAGATATAATTGTAATATTAAAATAATTTTTACCTATAACAGTTACATTTCTAAGAAAAGAACCGGGGGAGAGGGTTAGCTGGACCGGAACTCTCGAGAAGAAGTCAGGATTTCTCGAGTGGAATGAAGGTCTCTCGAGAATAGAAGGGGGGCATCTCGAGAAATGATGAGGACATCCTGAAAATTAAATAATATTCTCGGGTACAGGAGAAAGGTTTCTCGAGAACTGATGAACACCTCTCGAGAACTAATGAAGGTATTCTAGGGAACAGAAGAAAACTTCTCGGGAACAAGTCTTTTTATCGAGAATAAAATAGGGCTTTCTCGAGATCAAGACGAGTCTTTCTCGAGAACAAGGGCATATCTCGAGTAGTAAAATGGATTTCTCGAGAAGAGACTATGGACCTCTCGAGAAGAGCCCCTGGGCATCCCGAGACCAATGAATCGATTTCTCAAGAATAAAAGAGGATTTCTCGAGAACAAAAAGGGGCTCTTCTCGAGAGCTTCAAGAACTCTCGGGAATTAGAGGAGGGATATTCTCGAGAAGAAGCAAGGCTTACCGGGAACAAAATATCATTTCTCGAGGAGTATAAAATTCTCAGGAACATCTTCCGGCTTCTCGAGAAATGAGAATGGTCATCACGAGTACAAGCAAGGTTTTTCCGACAACTAAGCAAAAAAATATCAGAAATTCAGATTTGACTAATATTTCGGGATAAATCGCTGACTCTACGGATTTAGCAGTGAAGACAACACTAGAATCTGATGCACCATTCTTGAGTTACTAACATCATGTGCTTACTATAAGCACACATGCAACAAATTTAATTCTTCCAACAAGAAATAAGTCAATCTCATCAAAAACTCCAAAAACCGGTCAAACAGACCCAACGGACACGAAAATGCACAAACGGTGCAGCGTCGTCAACATGACGTAAAAAGGTAACGCCCTGACGTCATAATTATGATGATACCAAATCAAATAATATCATCGGAAAATCGGGGGCGTTACAGTCCCTCCCCCTAAAAGAAGTTTCATCCAGAAACTTCTCACAACTTTAAAACCAAACCAAAACAAAAAACCAAATACCACCAAAAACATGAAGACAAACCAGAATTAAGGGAAGAGATGCGGATAAGATTCCCTCATCGCCGACTCCAATTCCCACGTCGCACTCTCGACGTCTTGATTTCGCCACAAAACTTTAACCATGGGGATGGTATTTCTCCGCAACACTCGATCTTGAGATTCTAAAATACGGACAGGTTCTTCCACGTACGTAAGGTTGGGATAAATCTGGGGCACTGAGTCAAGGACTTGACGATCACTACAAACGAACTTCCGCAACTAGCTCACATGGAACACATCATGGACACCAGAGAAGATAGCAGGTAAATTCAATCTATAAGCTGACACTCCGATGCGCTCTAGGATCTGAAAAGGTCACACTTATCGGGGGTCTAACTTATGGTTCCTTCCAAATCTTTTAACACCTGGCATCGGTGAGACTTTCAGAAAACCTGAGTCCCCAACGACGAACTCCAGATCGACCCTTCGTCGATTAGCATATTTCTCATAGCGTTCTTGTGCTACACGGAGCTTCTCTCGAATATGAGTTATAGCACAATTCATCTCTTCAAGGACTTCCGGACCTAGTAATGGTCTCTCACCAACCTCAGCCCATAACAAAGGTGTCCTACAACGCCTTCCGTATAAGGCCTCAAATGGTGCCTTATGCAGACTCTCTTCAAAACTATTATTGTATGCGAATTCCATGAGTCTGAGATGCTCATCCCAAGCACCACCGTGATCCAAAATGTAACACTTGATCATATCCTCCCTGATCTGATTTACCCTCTCCGTCTGACCAATTGTGTGCGGTTGATAGGCGGTGGAATACCTTAAATCGGAACCAACCCCTCCTGTAAACTCTTCCAAAAACGAGACGTAAATCTGGAGTCTCGATCCAGTACAATGCTAACAGGAACTCCATGTAATCTGATGATGTCATCAAGGTATAAATCAGCTATCTTCTTCATGGAATACCCAATCTTAAAAGGGACAAATTGAGCACACTTAGTCAATCTATCAACTATCACCCAAATAGAGTCATGTCGTTGGGGAGATCTTGGTAAACCGGTGATGAAATCCATCAAAATAATCTCCTACTTCCAACTTGGAATATCAAGCGGTGTTAGTTTACCACCAGGCCTTCTATGGTCAACCTTAACACGCTGACACGTATAACATTCCGACATAAACTTTGCTATATCATTCTTTATTCCCGACCACCAAACAATTTGCTTTAGATCTTTATACATTTTTGTGGAACCAGGATGGTAGGCAAAATTGGAACCGTGAGCTTCATTATAAAATTTAGTCCGAATGTCACCCAAAGAGAGAATACAAAATCTACCCCGATATTTCAAAGTATCAAACTCGTCCAAAGAGAAAGCGGGTATCTCTCATCTCTCTATTCTATTCCGGAGATGCAACAAATCTGGGTTATCCTTCTGGTGCGCTGTAGTAAGGGAAATCCAAGAGGGCTCTTCTGCTTCCAAACTAGTAGGGATAGTACTACTCCCAACTTCAATATCCATCAACAAGAATTCTTCCACCAAAAACTGTACAGATAGATGAAAAATTTTGGTAGTCTTCCTTCTCAAAGCATCGGCTACTACGTTAGCCTTTCTCGGGTGATAGAGGATCTCCACCTCATAATCAGCCACATACTCTAACCACCTATGTTGGCGCAGATTTATATCCTTTTGAGTGAAGATGCACTTTAAGCTCTTATGGTCTGTATAGATCTTGCACAGCGCGTCATATAATAAATGACTGCAAAGTTTCGGCACATAAATTATCGCAGCAAACTCTAAATCATGCGTATGATAGTTTCTTTCATGAATCTTTAATTGCCTTGATCCGTACGTGATCACCTTTCCTTCTTGCATCAAAACATAACCCAGCCTAATGTGTGATGCATCCACATACACAACGCACTCAACTGCTTCAGTAGGTAAGGTTAAAACTAGAGCAGTACACAATCTGTTCTTTAGCTCTTGGAAAGCTTCTTCACACTTATCGCTCCAAATGAACGCGGTGTTCTTCTGAGTAAGCTAGTTAGAGGAGCGCACAATACAAAAAACCCTTCCATGAACGTTCTATAATAGCCCGTCGGGCCTAAGAAGCTCCTAATCTCCTTAGGTGTAGAAGGTCTGTTCCATTCCATCACATTAGAAATATTGGTCGGGTCTACAGAGCTACCACCCTCGCTCACAACAGGACCCAAAAAGGACACATGAGGTAGCCAGAACTCACACTTGCTCAACTTCGCATATAACTTATGGTCCCTCAGGGTCAACAAAACCAATCACAAATGTTGAGTATGCTCCTCAACTCTGCGGGAATACATGAGGACGTCATCTATGAACACAATCACAAAATGGTCCAAGAAATCTTTGAACACACTATTCATTAAATACATGAAAGCAGAGGGTTCATTTGTCAAACCAAAGGACATCACCAAAAACTCAAAATGTCCATGCCGCGAACGGAAAGCAGTCTGGGGAATATCTGCCTCACGAATCCTCAATTGGTCGTAGCCTGAACAAAGATCGATCTTTGAAAAAACCGAGCTACCACGCAACTGATCAAACAAATCATCAATCCTTAGCAAGGGATATTGATTCTTAATGGTAACCTTATTCAATTCTCTATAATCGATGCAAAATCTCATCGATCCATCCTTTTTCATTACAAACAATACATGAGCACCCCACAGAGAAGAGCTCGGCCTAATAAATCCACACTGTAACAACTCATCGAGCTGAGTGCGTAACTCATCCAACTCACGTGGGGCCATACCGTACAGTGCCTTGGCAATATGACGAATACCTGGCTCGAGGTATATCACAAATTCTACCTCTCTCACAGTAGGAAGTCCTGGAAGAATATCAGGAAAAACATCTGGAAACTCTCGCACAACCAAGATATCCTCAAGACGTGGTGTAACAAAAGCTGTTTCCAAAGCAAAAATAGAAACAAGATACGCCTCACAACCAGACTCTTCAACTTGACAAGCATGTACCACAGAAATAATAGGGGAAACCTTGTCCTGAAAACTATAGACACTCATAGGTTGGCCATTGTCCATCTTGAATTCCAGTCGCTTTGCCTTACACTGGATGACCACATCATACTTGGACAGCCAGTCCATGTACAAAATCACATCAAAGTATACCAGATCCAACACCATCAGATCCGAAAAGGCTGGGAAATCACCTAGACAAATAGGGCATCTCTGAAATCCTTGATTTGATATCCCCAGATCTCCAGAGGGAAGCTTGACGTTGAAGGAATCTTCTAACTGATCCATGTACAAATGATGTCTATCTACAAAACTTCGAGCTACAAAGGAATCGGTGGCAACCGAATCAAAAAGAACGCACACCCACCTATACTTCACCTTAAACTCCCATAAAACTGTAGCATATATAACTAAAGGAATGAAAACTAGGGAAAATAATGGAGAGTACAAGTTAAACTAGGATCTAACCTGTGATCACTTGTGCAGAGGTCTCAGTTTCCCCCTGGTCATGACATTCAGCTTTCCTTTCGCTTTGTCCTGGTTTGGTGGCAGTGTCAGGGCCCGAAGCGGGGCAGGCTGCAGTGTGGACTGAGCTTGGGGGCATGAAGACTTCAGGTGCCCCTTCTGCCCGCACTGGAAGCAAGCCCTTTCCTTCTACCAGCAACGACTCACATCATGTCCCTTATTTATACAGAATGTGCGCACTAGATCTCTCTTGGGTGCACCTTGGATGGCGAGCACCTATTGCTGCTTCAATGTGGCAGTCCTTTTGAAACACTTTTCGTAAGGGTGGCCAGATCGACCATAGAAGCTACATATATCTCTACTTTTCCTCTTCGAATAAGGGACAGATTCCCTAGAGCTTCCATCCTGAAAGAAAACAGTTGTCAACCTAAATCACCTAGAGGGGGGTGAATAGGTGAGTTGTGCATCTTTGCAGAATAAAAAATAGTTAGAGCACAGTACAGAACGATCTACCAATATCACAGACGACACAAGATTTATAGTGGTTCCCCAACCTTGGGTACATCCACTTTCCCTCACCGATCTAGCAATCAACTAGACTCGGCTACTCCACTATCTCGGATCAAAAATCGATCCTACCCTCGGAACAAAGTTCCTACAAACTCGAACCAAACAAAAAAAATGATCTACACCTCAGAAGATAACACTTCCTACAAACTAGGAGTGAGAACTCCTACACTCGGAGAAGATTTCTCGCACAAGAATAAAATGAGGTTTACAAGAATACAAACAGTAAATCACTCAGATCTGAATGAAACGGCCAGGATCTTCTTCTTTTCAACTTTGTAGCACTTTCAGAAATCGGTGAAGAAGTTCTCGGCTTCGATCTGGATTTACTCGCTATTACAGAAATCGAGAGAGAATATGATCAGCGAAGTCGATCTCGATCTGTAACTTTCTTCAGAATAGTCCTCTGAAAGTAGAAGCTTTGGCCGGAGAGGAAGGCGGCGGCGGCGGCTTCCGTTTTGCGAAAATCAGAGAGGAGTCGGTTGAAGAACTTCCTTAAAATAAATTGACAATGAAAGCTTAGAGAATACTAGGGTTTGTCATTTTCTGATAAGACCTTATATAGAAGAGACTAACGGTCATAATCAGTCATAATGATGTACACGTGGACCAATCATGTCGCGTGATTTCAAAATCTCGTCAGAAAAGGACTTAGCAAAATTTCAGAAAAGTTCAGCCATATACTCGAGTAGGTGAATAGCTACCCACGTAGTTGAATAACTACTCGAGTACATGAGGGAGAATATACTCGGGTATATAAAGATGGGCTACTCGAGTAGGTAGAAATCAACTACTCGAGTAAGCAGACACAACTACTCGAGTATGTAGAGAGACTTACTCGAGTACATAAAGGATCTACTCGAGTACTGGAAGAACTACTCGAGTATATTTCATAAACTACTCGAGTACATGAAGGACTACTCGAGTGGGACACTTAGAATGAATTCTGAAGATGTCAGCAAGAGCTACTCGAGTAGTTGAACTAAACTACTCGAGAGGAAGTAATCTACTCGAGTAGGTGAAAGATCTACTCGAGTAAAAGACTTGGAAAATTCTGGAATGAGAAAAATTCAAGATACACGAGTGAAACATGATCTACTCTAGTAGGTATAATGAACTACTCGAGTATGATTCTATCTACTCGAGTATGTGAGTATACTTACTCGAGTATGTGAGTATACTTACTCTAGTCCATGACTTAGAGAAATTTTGATAAGTGAACTCTTTGATACTCGGGTATAAAGAGTAATCTACTCGAGTATATAAGTATGCTACTCGAGTATATGACTATGTCTACTCGAGTAGGTGACTGAGCTACACGAGAGATACAGTTAAGTACTCGAGTACAAAGTTCCTTTACTTGAGTAAATTATACCCAAACTACTCGAGTAGTTATATACCTACTCGAGTAAAAGACTTAGAAAATTTTTGTTGTTGGAAAACTTTTTCTTCTAAGGTAGTCAACTTCCAAATCTTTTTCCAAAGTCCAATAGCTTTAATATGAAGTGTATCCCAATAGAGAGACCACACATGAGTCAACACCTTGGAATATACAATGAGGGATTACATTGCACAGTTCCTGTGTTTGGTGACCCACTGTGGACTGACATTGGTCTACACTTCCCAGTGAAATTCCTGCAAACATATAACTCAAACCAAGCATCAAATACAACTTAATTCATCTTAGTTCCAGGGTGACTTCATCAAATCTGGGTTAATGTGGATGTAATACCCAACAATATCCCCATATTTGTTGAAGTCAGAACCCTTTACACTAAGGTGAATTAAGGACATAAAAGAAACTAAGTAGAAAAACATGAGCAGGTAAGCAATAGACAATGAAAAGGATAATTAGACGGGAATTTAGAATTGTATATATGTAAATTTCCAAAAACATCATGTCTACAGCTTGTCATTTCAATTTCTCATCATCTTTTAGGTTTAGGCTTGGGATTGCTGCTTATCCATCTTTTCTTGCTGTCTTCTTAGATAGCTGAATGGCTTAGGGAAATACTTAGGAGGCCTTGGAGGAGCAGCAGGGTTATTTCTCCCAAACTCTCTGTCATGGATCTTCCTTTTTAGCATGGATTTCTCATATAACTCCCATTCCTGGGAACTGTAGTGAATGCTCATGTTCTCATTGTGATCCATAACTAGCCTGAGTGTGTCCAAAATTAGAGATTTTGAGGTTGGAGACCAAGCTTCAGCATGTTCGGGGGCTTTGGAAGGAGCAGTCCTGCTAGCAGAGGGACCTTCACCATACTTCCTTTTCTTCTTGTGGATTCTGATCTCTGGAGGGGCTTGAAGGAATATATCAACAGGATCTTCTTCTTCCCAGCCTGGAACATAATTATCTGGAGGAGCAACTGAGTCTCCAGGCTTGGGAGAGAAGGTAGGTTGCATAGGAACAGCTGGGGCAGTGACATCTATAGCTAGAGGGTTGAGATGATGGGGAATGATGTTTGGGTCAACTGCAAGATCTGGCAAGATCTGATTGTGCATCCAGACAACAGTGTTATATGTGTGAAATTTGACACTCTTTATTTGGGCTAGCACATCAGCATGAATGGTCTTCACATGAGTTTGCCATTCATCTGTCTTCTGAGCAGTAGATTTTTCTACCTGTTCTTTGAGTTCTTTTAACAAACCCTCCCCCTTTCTGATTTCAACAGATAGCTGGGCTATGACATCATCTTTGAAAAGTCCCACTTCTTCACAGATCTTCATCTTGTTGGCTTCATTCCTCTTATCTAGTTCCATCTGATTGTTTTCCAGGGTGATACCTTGTTCCATAACATTGCCCACACTAGTGATAGTATGGTCAAGGGCTTTGCCACCAAGTTGGAATAGGTACTTGAGCTTGTCAGTGTTATGCTGAATTTCAGCATAACCTCTGCTCATCTCAGACTCAAGAGCAGTTACCTTGTCAGTGACCACCTTTAAAGAGGTGTCAAAATGATGTCTTTGTTCTTGAAGAAGAATGGTGATGTGTTGCAGCAAATCTGAGGAGGAGGAGACTGTAACAGCAGCAGTAGAGGGGGCAGCAGTAGGGAGAGAGGGAGGTAACCAAGGAGCTAGTTCTTCAATTATCAAAGAGCTCTGAGCTCTGATGGTAGGAGAGAGAGCAACTCCTTCTTCTGTAGCCTGAGGAAGAGAGAAGTCTAGATTTCTGAGAGGGGCCTCAGCTGGCTCAGGAGAAGGCTCATCAGAAATAAGAATGGTGTCTGGCCTGTCTGCTGGAGGATTTGGAGAAGGTGTTGGAGTCCTGGGTGGAGAATGTGCAGGAGACTGTATTGGAGAGAAGTCCTTGTGATATTCAGTGGTTGGAGCTGGAGGAGATAGAGGAGGAGGGGGAATCACATCTTTAGAAAGCTCTGCAATCATGGCATCTATGGCAACAGCTGTGGACAGAAGAGTGTCTTGAGGTACTTGATCTGAAGGAGTGGCTGGGCTCTGTGGAGTAAGAGGTAGGGATGGAATATCTGGCTGAGGAGAGGGCTGCCTGACTGGGCTAGAAGGAGCAGGCTCCCCCTCACTTGGTGCACCAGAGGAGCTGGCCACATGATGAGGAGAGGGAGATGGAGTCCTGTCATCTATAGCTGGAACTTCTGAAAGCTTGGCAGCTTGGGCAGAATTCTTGAGCTTGAGATCCCATCTCTGAATTGAAGAGATGGAGACCTTCTTCATGTGGTGAAGTGGAGTCCCTTTGGAGAAGTTGAATACTTCAGGATTTGTGGCATGGAGGAGCAGGGAGATAATTCTGGCGTAGTTGGGGGATTTCATGCTTTCCTTGATTTTGTCCAAAATCAGCATACCAAATTGGTATTTCTTGCGGCAGATAATTGCTTGCATAATATCAAAGAAGTATAAGAGAATGCCTCTGATGGAGTGAGTCTTGCACAGGAGAATTTTGCCAATAATATCAACTAGAAATTTTCCTTCAGCGTTCATGTCTAACCTCTTAATATACTGAGCATCAGGAGAAATGCCACAAAAAAGGGCTGTTTGGTCAGAGTCTTCATCATCTAACTCATCTTCCTCATCGACAAGTGGCAAACGGAGAAGTTGAGAGACAGAGGTCTTGGTGAACTTGAGTTTCAAACCCTTTACTTTGGATTTTAGTACTTTCCCATTCCTTCTGAATTTGAGATTGGAGAAGAATTCAGCAACTTCGGGGAATAGAACGCGACAAGGTTCCTGGAGAATGAAGGAGAGGCCGGCGGTGTCGAGGAGGATGAGGAGGTTGTGGAAATCGTCGGAGAGCTCTGCAATACCCTCGGTGACTAGTTCGGAGCCGACGCCGATCTTGTAAGAAGTCGCCATGGATGCGAATGACTGGAGGAATTGAGAGAGGCGGCTCTGCAACAGCGGCGGAGGCGAGTCGGCAGGGTAGGCGAAGAGATAGAGGGTACTCGAGAGAAAGAAATGATGTCGTGTAGGTTTGAGTTTTCAGAATTTCATATATATATAACTCTTAAATTACCGCTAATTAATTTAAAGAAAGAGGCGGCATATAGCCTTGGGTGGCGAATAGAACAATTTTCAAAATCCGGGAAACAGGACACAAGAAAGAGATAGACTACTCGAGTAGGTCGACAGGAGGTACTCGAGTACGTCTGCGGAGAGTACTCGAGTAGGTTGATGACGTACTCGAGTAGGTAAGTGGCTTACTCGAGTAGGTCAGTGACTTACTCGGGTAGGTCAGTAGATACTCGAGTAGGCACAGTCTTATACTCGAGTAATTAGAGAAGACTACTCAAGTATGTCTGATGTTACTCGAGTAGGTCTGCCGTGACTCGAGTAGGTGAAGTCACATACTCGAGTATGTCTCATGCTTCTCGAGTTGAATTTTGAAAAAGTTGAGAAAAAGTAGATTTTGACTAACCCCATGAAATTTCTTGCTTCTTAGTCATCCAGCCTTCTTTAGTCCTCTTTGTTGAGCATCCCAAGCTCAGTCTTGAAGAACGAGAACTTGGTCTCGTCCAGCGGCTTTGCGAAGATATCTGCAACTTGCCTATCTGTGGGTACATATTGGAGATCTATGTCTCCATGCTCCACATGTTCCCGGATGAAGTGGTACCTTAGCTCGATATGCTTTATCCGGCTGTGGGAGATTGGATTGTTGGCTATTGCAATTGCGCTGGAGGAGTCACAGTACAAGGGTATATCCTTGAACTGCAGGTTGTAGTCCTCAAACTGATTCTTTATCCATAGCAACTGTGCGTAACAACTGCCTGCAGGGATATACTCTGACTCGGCTATTGAGATTGCGACACAGTTCTGCTTCTTGCTACTCCAGGAGATTAGCCTTCTTCCAAAGAATTAGCAAGTCCCCGAGGTGCTTTTCCGGTCGTCTCTGCTACCTGCAAAATCTGCATCTGAAAATCCAGTTAGTTCGATGTCATTACTTCTTGGGTACCATATGCCAAGATTTGGTGTACCTTTAAGGTATCTCAGGATCCGCTTTGCAGCGGCGTAATGAGATTCCTTAGAGTTCACCTGAAATCTAGCACAGACACATGTTGAGAACATTATGTCAGGCCTACTTGCAGTAAGGTAGAGCAAGGATCCAATTATGCTTCTGTACTTGGTTTCATCAAAAGGTTTCCCTTTTTCATCCTTATCCAGAGACAGTGGAGCCCATTAGAGTCCTCATAGAGGTTGCGTTCTCCATTCCGAATTTCTTAATGAGTTCTTTGGTGAACTTGGTCTGTGAGATGAAAATTCCATCTTCAGATTGTTTCACCTGAAGCCCCAATAAATACTTCAGCTCGCCCATACTGCTCATTTCAAACTTCCCTTGCATAAGTTTTGAGAACTTTTTGCAGAGGTTGTTATCTGTAGAGCCAAAAATAATGTCGTCGACATAGATTTGCACTAGCAAAATCTTGCCTTTTATTTCCCTAAGAAATAATGTCTTGTCTATCTTTCCCCTTGTGAACTTGTTCTCAAGTACAAAGGTAGACAGCGTTTCATACCAAGCTCTAGGAGGTTGTTTCAGACCATATAGGGCCTTGTGCAGAAAATAGACATGATCAGGAAAGTTAGGATCAACGAAACCTGGAGGTTGTTCCACATACACTTCCTCCTTTATGTTACCATTCAGGAAGGCCGACTTCACGTCCATCTGATAGACGGTGAAGCCTTTGAAAGCAGCATATGCTAGGAATAACATGATTGCCTCCAGCCTCGCCACTGGAGCATATGTCTGGTCGAAGTCGATTCCTTCTTCTTGACGATAGCCTTTAGCGACGAGTCTGGCCTTGTTCTTTATGATAGTTCCATCTTCATCCATCTTGTTCCTGTAGACCCATTTTGTTCCAATGATGTTCTTTACTTTGGGTCTTGGAAGCAGCATACACACATTGCAGCGCTTGAACTGATTTAGCTCCTCTTCCATTGTCATTATCCATGATGCGTCTGAGTTTGCTTCTTCAAATTTCTTTGGTTCAACCTGTGAGAGAAAACTCAAATGAAAATTCTCATTAGTTGTACCTCTCTGAGTTCTGACACCATCCAGGGGATCTCCTATGATCTGGTCCATGGGGTGATCCTTCAGATGTCTGAGCTCTAGAGTTCTTGCATCTGGATTATCTTCAAGCACCGGAGTGATTTCTTCATCCTGGATGACTTCTTCATTTTGATCATCAGCCTCTCCAATGGGAGTTGGAGTGGTGATCTTAATGAACTTCTCGCATTTGTCTTCGGACGGATCATCTAAGCTAATTTCTTTCAGCTTTTCACCTACATCTTCAATGAGCACACTAGATGGATTGCTTTGCAGCAAGCTCGTCTCATCAAATACAACATGTATCGATTCTTCCACCACCAGGGTTTTCTATTAAATATCCTATATGCCTTACTATGGCTACTATATCCTACAAAAATACCTTCAAAGCTCTTATCGCTGAACTTGGTGGTATGATACTTACCATTGTTAAGTACGAAGCATTTACAGCCAAAGATTCTAAAGTAAGAGACTGTTGGTTTCCTGCCTTTCAGAAGTTCGTAAGGTGTCTTATTGTGGTCTTTGTTTATGAGTGCTCGATTTTGAACGTGGCATGCAGTGTTGACGGCCTCAGCCCAGAAGTACTCCGGTAGTGAAGCGTCACTCAATATGGTCCTGCAGGCCTCTATGAGTGTTCTGTTCCTTCTCTCAGCCACTCCATTTTGCTGTGGAGTACGAGGAGAGGAAAACTCATGAAAGATACCTAAGCTTTCCCAGAATTCTGTCATGGCCCCAGATTTGAACTCTGTTCCATTGTCACTTCTGATTTTGACTATGGAGCAGTTGTATTCATTCTGGACTTGCCTGACAAAATTAGTAAAGGTGTCGAAGGTATCTAACTTGTGTTTCAGAAAGAACACCCACGCAAAGCGCGAGTAGTCATCAACAATTACCAATGTATAGTCCTTACCTCCCAAACTTCTAATCTGCATTGGACCGAACAAGTCCATGTGCAATAGATGGAGACATCTATTAGAGTCTTTGCCAATAATGCTTTTAAAGGTAGCCCTTGTTTGCTTGCCTTTTACGCATGCATGACAAGGTCTGTCTTTGACGCATTTGACATTTGGGGCATCAAGTACTAAGTTCATTGAAAATAGTTTATTAATTGTTTTGAAATTAATATGTGATAGTCTCTTGTGCCATTGGTCACCAAGAGACACACTATCTTTTGCTAAAAGACACACTGGTGTAGAGGAATCTATACAGATGAAATTTAAACAGAAAATATTCCTTCTTCGAGTGCCGGATAGAATCGTTTCCATATTGTCAACGGATTTTATCAAGCAATTATCAACATGGAACTCAACTATGTATCCTTTATCGCATACTTGGCTTATGTTAATGAGATTGTGTTCCAATCCTTCGACATAGGCCACATCCGAGAAGGATACATTGCCGTTAGTAATCATACCATAACCTCTAGTAATTCCACGGTCCGAACCTCTAAATATGACCTTTGGTCCGTTCACGACTGGGGTAAAGTTCTGAATAAGGCTTCTAGTCCCGGTCATATGCCGAGAGCATCTGTTGTCCAAGTACCAGATAGGCGTTTTGTTGGCCTTTGGACATCCCTGCAATCACAATCAATTTGCCTTAGGAACCCAAACATGTTTGGGTCCTTGGTCTCGAGTTAGAGTGCTCCCCCTACGAGTGTTAGCATTATGAGCGGTCTTTCTCATATCGCTGACACGAGGGGTAACAGCATTTCTGGAATTGAACCAGCAATCTATGGCAAAGTGACCAACCTTGCCACAGCACCAACAGTCAAATCTGTTGTAAATTTGCCTCAAGATCTCCTGCTTGACCTTTTGGAACTTAGGTCTAGCAGGGGTAGCATTCTTGGAGGAAGATGCTTCATGATGATGGCAATCACATGGCTTCTTCTCCTTTATGGGCTTCTCTACAACAGGCTTTGTCTTTGGTGCCTTCTTGAAGTTGTGCCCATGATTGAAAGGGTCATAGCTCTGAAGAATAACTTCTTCATAAGGTGCCTTAAAGACACTTTCGCCAAAGTTTCGGGGTCTAGCCCATCCTTGATAGCGGGACTTTGGCTCTACATAAATAGGCCTAGCAAAGTGCCCGTATGATGAGTCAAAATCAAACTCATTTGATGGAAAGATGACCTTTTTGAATGTAGTCTGATTTTGAGGGGCTTTCCCTTTCTCTTCGGCTGAGGCCTTTTTGGCGGGCTTATTTTTTCGTTGATTCTTGTTTCTCCTAGAGGATTTACTAGGAGCTTCTTCATGTCCTAGTCCAGCTCCCTTGGCCTTTGCTGAGAATTTAGCAACGAATGGAAGAACTGTTTTGGGCTTCGAGAAACTCTCAACAAGTTTCCTCTCAGCCGCAAGTTCGGCTTCCAATCCTTTGATGATCTTCTCCTTCAGGTCAAGGTGCTCAAGAGCCTTGTTATATTCTTCAATAGTATTATTGAAGTTTTCCTCGAGGGAGCCAGTCTTTGCGACTTTCTCTCTCAAGTTGCTCTCTTCGGCTTTTAGAGATTTGATCTCTTTAGCCTGAGTCTTCACGACTCGACGACATTTGTCGTAAGCCATGATTAACTCCTTGTACTGGGCCATCAATTCTGACTCATCGTCAGAGGAGCTGCCCTCGCAATCATGTTCAGAGACTTCAGACTCTGAGAGAGGGGTATGCGAGTTTACCTTCCCAGTGAACTAGGGCTCTTGTTCATCATCTGTTTGAGCCATTATCCCAAAGTAAGGTTCTTCTTCTTTGCTTGACTCAGATGAGTCAGAGTCGCTAAGAGTCTTGCTCCTTTTGAATATAAGGCTCTTCTCTTTCCTTTTCCTGTTGTGTGAGGATTTCTTGTCTTCTCTTCTGTCACCCTCCTTCTTCTTGTGAGGGCAGTCAGCAATGACGTGACCTGGCTTATTACAGCAGTAGCAAATGATGTCAGTTGAAACATATTTGTTCTGTTTAGTATTATACCTTTCGTGGCTGCTTGAGCCTTTTCTTTGTCGATTGTCATCGCGCCGCAATCTTCTGTATGAGGCATCCTTGACTTTCCATTGTTTCTTTTTATTAAGAAACTTCTTGAATTGCCATGAGAGTGAGAAGAACTCTCCTTCAGATAGTTCAGAGCTTGAGGTGATAGGTTCTGATGTTTCTTCTTCTTCATCAACTTCTGGAGCTGGAGCGGGGGATGCAGCCTTAGTCTTTCTGGAGGTGTCTGCCTTCAGAGCGACAGATTTCTCCTTTAGTGCAGACCTGCCCTTCTCTTTTTCAGCTTTTCTTGTATTGATTTGGAGTTCATAAGACATAAGCTTTCCAAAGAGATTTTGCGGGTCCGTTTCAGCTAGCTTCCCGAACTCCCTGATGGCGCATACCTTGTTATCTCATTCCTTGGTCAGGGATCTCAAGAATTTGTCGTTCAGTTCTCCGTTGGTGAAGACACGGCCATACACCCTTAGGCCGTTGACAATTTTGAAGAAGTTCTCAATGGTGTCGGCAATTGTTTCCTTGTTCCCTTGTCGGAACGCTTCATATTTTTGATTGAGAAGGGATCTCCGATCATCCCTTACTTCTTCAGTTCCTTCCATCAAAGTGACTAAGGAATGCCACATCTCTTTAGCTGATTGACAGTGAATCAAGTTTTGCAGCATCGAGTCATCGACTGCACTTGCTATAATGTTCTTAGCTTTCTTGTCGAGAGAGACAAGTGGAATCTCGTCTTCGTCGAGATCCATTAGCTTTTTGGGAACTTTCTTGGTAGGGTCGATAGTGGACACAGTCATGGGAACGTAAGGACCTTCTTCAACGATCATGAAGATCCTTGGATCCACATCTTCCATGAAAACTTTTATCCTTTCTTTCCACATGGGAAAGTTATTTTTGTTGCACAGTGGAAGCTTGGCGAAATCTTTGCCCTTGTCCATTTTATGGTAGAATCTTTTAGACAACAGAGTTGGATCTGATCAAGGTGTTAACCTTTTGACGATGAACCTGGATCTGATACCAATTGAAAGAAAACGGTTGTCAACCTAAATCACCTAGAGTGGGGTGAATAGGTGAGTTGTGCGTATTTTGCGGAATAAAAAATAGTTAGAGCATGGTACAGAATGATCTACCAATATCATAGACGACACAAGATTTATAGTGGTTCCCCAACCTTGGTTACATCCACTTTCCCTTACCGATCTAGCAATCAACTATACTCGGCTACTCCACTATCTCGGATCAAAAATCGATCATATCTTCGAAACAAAGTTCCTACAAACTCGATCCAAACAAAAAAAAAATGATCTACACCTCAGAAGATATCACTTCCTACAAACTCGGAGTGAAGAACTCCTACACTCGGAGAAGATTTCTCCTACAAGAATAAAATGAGGTTTACAAGAATACAAATAGTAAATCACTCAGATCTGAATGAAACGGCCAGGATCTTCTTCTTTTCAACTTTGTAGCACTTTCAGAAATCGGTGAAGAAGTTCTCGGCTTCGATCTGGATTTACTCGCTTTTACAGAAATCGAGAGAGAATATGATCAGCGAAGTCGATCTCGATCTGTAACTTTCTTCAGAATAGTCCTCTGAAAGTAGAAGCTTTGGCCGGAGAGGAAGGCGGCGGCGGCGGCTTCCGTTTTGCGAAAATCAGAGAGGAGTCGGCTGAAGAACTTTCTTAAAATAAATTGACAATGAAAGCTTAGAGAATACTAGAGTTTGTCATTTTCTGATAAGACCTTATATAGAAGATACTAACGGTCATAATAGGTCATAATGATGTACACGTGGACCAATCATGTCGTGTGATTTCAAAATCCCGTCAAAAAAGGACTTAGCAAAATTTCAGAAAAGTTCAGCCATATACTCGAGTAGGTGAATAGCTACCCGCGTAGTTGAATAACTACTCGAGTACATGAGGGAGAATATACTCGGGTATGTAAAGATGGGCTACTCGAGTAGGTAGAAATCAACTACTCGAGTAAGCAGACACAACTACTCGAGTATGTAGAGAGACTTACTCGAGTACATAAAGGATCTACTCGAGTACTGGAAGAACTACTCGAGTATATTCATAAACTACTCGAGTACATGAAGGACTACTCGAGTGGGACACTTAGAATGAATTCTGAAGATGTCAGCAAGAGCTACTCGAGTAGTTGAACTAAACTACTTGAGAGGAAGTAATCTACTCGAGTAGGTGAAAGATCTACTCGAGTAAAAGACTTGGAAAATTCTGGAATGAGAAAAATTCAAGATACACGAGTGAAACATGATCTACTCGAGTAGGTATAATGAACTACTCGAGTATGATTCTATCTACTCGAGTATGTGAGTATACTTACTCGAGTATGTGAGTATACTTACTCGAGTCCATGACTTAGAGAAATTTTGATAAGTGAACTCTTTAATACTCGAGTATAAAGAGTAATCTACTCGAGTATATAAGTATGTTACTCGAGTATATGACTATGTCTACTCGAGTAGGTGACTGAGCTACACGAGAGATACAGTTAAGTACTCGAGTACAAAGTTCCTTTACTCGAGTAAATTATACCCAAACTACTCGAGTAGTTATAGACCTACTCGAGTAAAAGACTTAGAAAATTTTTGTTGCTGGAAAACTTTTTCTTCTAAGGTAGTCAACTTCCAAATCTTTTTCCAAAGTCCAATAGCTTTAATATGAAGTGTATCCCAATAGAGACACCACACATGAGTCAACACCTTGGAATATGCAATGAGGGATTACATTGCACAGTTCCTGTGTTTGGTGACCCACTGTGGACTGACATTGGTCTACACTTTCCAGTGAAATTCCTGCAAACATATAACTCAAACCAAGCATCAAATACAACTTAATTCATCTTAGTTCCAGGGTGACTTAATCAAATCTGGGTTAATGTGGATGTAATACCCAACACATCCTTATATACGTTCCTCTTCTCTTTTCTCGCCGCAGTACCTCGATTCTTGGCATTTTCAATCGCCTCAACTTTCAGAGCTACTTCCACTACCTCAGCATAACTTTTCGCTCTATAAGTGCATGCCAATTGTTGGACATCGCTTCTTATTCCTCCGAGAAAGCGCTTCACTCTTTCCACTTCTGAAGCTACCATATCAGGAGCAAATCTGCTCAACTTACTAAACCCAATCTCATATTCGATCACTGTGAACTGTCTCTGCTTCAGATGTAGGAAATTATTCATCAGGAGGTCCTGCTCAACCTAGGGTAGAAACTTCTTATGCAGCATCTTCTTAAAAGATTCCCACGAGCATCCATCCTTCAGGCTCTCCTTTTCTGGAATCCACCAGCTCTTTGCCAGGCCTTTTAGCTGTTAGGCGGCAATCAACACCTTTTGGGCTTCTGCAATCCCCGAATAAGAGAACAACTCCTCTATAGCGATGATCCAATCATCCAAAATCATAAAGTCGTCACTCCCATCATAAGAGGGAGGTCCCAATCGCTGGAAATGTGAAAAAAAATTCATCTCTGGCAGTAGCGTCATAGGGGGCACCAGAGGAGCAGGAGTAACGAGTACGACTTGACCCGTTGCAAATCTTGTGCTAAGGGATGCTGCGCGGGAGCGGCAGACAACAAGGACTGATTTTACGATTGTATCGCAACTAGTTGTCTTGATAGATCCCCGTTACTTTGACGCAAACTCTCTATAATGCCCCGAAACTCAAAAGAGCGACGGGAGGCGTTTTGGGCCAAATCTGGTATTTGGCAAGGGGCACACGGCCTGGGACACGGGCGTGTCCCAGGGCGTGTCAGGATCGAGTCGACGATTTGGCCGCGATGTCGACGAAATTTGGAGTCGACGATCGTCGAGCAGGGAACACGGCCTGAGACACGGGCGTGTCGAGCCCGTGTCGACAATCGGCCCAGGAGTCGACATTTTCGCTCGACGATGTGTCGAGTCAAGGCACAGGGCCTAGGACACGGGCATGTCCAAGGCTGTGTCGGGTGGTCGACGAACTTCGCTCGACGAAGTGTTGATACAGTGAACACGGCTTGGAGCCCAGGCGTGTTCGGGTTTGACACTGGCGTGTCCAAGACCCGTGTGAGTCTCGGGTTGTTTTCGGGGCTGTGTCGATGGTGGCACACGGCCGACCACATGGCCGTGTCAGTTGGAACACGGGCGTGTCAGGTCAAACACGGGCGTGTCGGATGCCCGTGTGTTTTTACAAACGTGTCGATTTTGACGGCGAATGAGGGACACGGCCCTGGACACGGGCGTGTCACACTCCATGTTCGGCCCAGACTCTGCATTTTAGATCTAGATCGTGGCCATTCGTTTCTTTAATTCGGGATCCGACGGCTGGGGGTTATTAGTGCTTGGATATACATGAGATTGGACCATTCAAACCCTCATTTCACTTGAGAGATTCTCTTTCTAAAGTATAGGGAGAGATGGGAGCAAAGGAGGAAGAAGAAGCTTAGATCCGGTCTTTGGAGGAGATTCGGAGCTCCAAATCGCGAACCGACTTCGGATCTACGGAGGCAAAGAGAGTGCGGTGCTTTTCATCCGCTTACATTTCTATGGCACCAAGGAAGAACGCTAGGGTAACGATTCTCTTCTTGAGCATGTGAAGCTCTACTTCTTTACATAGGAAGCCCGCTCTCGCGAGTTTGCGGTGTGTTGGAGGCGTTCCTTTTGGTAGATATGTAAAGTCCCCGTTGTTTAGAGTCTGTATTCGAGAACAGACATAGGCATTATGTGTGAAGCCTACCCGGACATGTTGGTCTGGATCAGTGATGTTGCATTGCATAAATGCCGGAAAAGACTCAGTGTGATTGTTTGTTTTTTGGGATTTCTACGTGGTAGATTGCAACAGGGAGCCTTGGGGATTAACCATAAGGTGCACCCAGAAAACTGGGCGAATGCGTGATCTTGCCAACTTGGTGGCCTGGGAGCCAACTTGAACATAACCGGGTTATGTGAAGTGTGACGGAAACGGGACTCGGGAGAAGTTTGACCTGCGCATATGTCTTAAATTGTCGTTGCGATGTGAGCACGGGTTAGATGGAACCGTACCCATTCTATGTCGTTCTTTTAGAGCCGTTGACATAGATGAGGGTCTTCGTCGGTCTATGGCTTAAAATGATGTGACCCATGCCAGGAAGACAAATTGCTCATATGTTTAGTCGTCAATGTGGCGGTGGTGAGTCCAGAATATCTATGGCTTAAATTGACGTGACATTGGTCGGTTCACCGAGAATGTGCCCTGAGTGCACTAGGTGTGTGGACTTGCGGGCCTACACCTGTGATGTAGTGATATTACTATATTGCTTATTTATACTAATAAAATGCATGGAAGGAGCATCGTCGCCCCTAGTTGGGGGCGGGATCGTTATAATTTTGTCCGCATTGCTGACCGTTGCTTTTGTTTGCCGTCGTGCGATGGATTGTGCTTGTAGGTGCTGCTGGACCGAGCGATCAATAGCGGGCTAAAGCCCAAAATGTGAAGCCGGCCCTCGAAGGCCTAATTGAAGTGTTTACTTACTTTTGTTCATGTATGACCGGCCTGCGTGTCGTGGTATGGAAAACATGTATTAAGAGTAAACCATTTGTAAGGCCTTAAGGACAGTTCTTGTGTATGTACTACATTCCTATTTGGTGTATTAGTGGACATTCATGCTTGGTGCTGGGTTTTTTTAATTGCAACTTTTAAAACTGCTTCCGCTAGAATGCTCTGTGTAGGACGTTACGATTGGTTGGATTGTTTCCATTGAGTAACCACCCGGTCTGTCTGTGGTATATGGCGTCGGGCCCCGGCCGGACCTACTGCTATATGCTATGTGACGGATATGGGGTGTTACAATTTGGTATCAAACTACTGGTTTTGGTCGGGCTTAAAATGAATTCGTGGGCGAATTCTTTTTAAGGGGTGGTGAGCACATGTATGTGCGTCATCGTTATAACAGTAAAAGAACACATGAATGTCCACTTAGGAATGAAAATACATGTGTTTGGGGAACCTATGTGTTCCTATAATTGTTGTTTGCAATTTTATTTGGTCGCTTAACGGTGTTTTGTACCACTATAGGTGACCAGAAGTGGTGCTGGGCAGTCGGAACGTCGAGTTTCTGAGGCTAGCAGTGCACCTAATGAAGCTCCTGCAACACCTCCATCGGCTAAGACCATACGATTGGTGGCCGAAGCAGTGTTTTCCATGATTAATGCACAGCCTGCAAGGCAAATGCAGCAGCCCGCTCCTGCGATGGAGCAGGTACCGCTGCAAGCGGCTTAGTAGAGAAGAGTGGAGCAGGTAGTAGAGGAGCCATTGGTGCCAAGGAGGGCAACCGAGAGACAGCTCAAACATGTCACGAGCTTTAATCCTCCGGTATTCTCGGGGTTGGGAACCCCATCTCAAGCTAAAGACTGGCTCTCGAGGGTAAAGAGAGTCATGACAGCAACAGAGACGGAGGAGTGGCAAATGACCACTATTACTACGTTCCTTCTGGATGGTGAAGCGAGATTGTTGTGGGAAGGATTGGAGCTGCATCTATTGAGAGGTAGGCAGCTTACAGACGTCTCGATGGAGGAGTTCTCGAGATTGTTCTTTGCTAGATACCTCCCTTCTGCGCAAAGGATTGAGTTGGAGAATGAGTTCTTGAAGTTGGTTCAAGGAGACAGTAGCGTCGATGAATATCTCCACGAGTTTACTCGTTTGAGTCGATATGCTAGCTCCACCATTGCGGATGAGGAGCGCAAGACGAATCGATTCTACGAAGGGTTGAGAGATGAGTTGAGGCTACTAATCTCGGGGCCGATGACGCAGGGTTTCTTGATCTTGGTCAATACGGCCCGGTCCTTGGAGAAGGACATGAAGAATGTACAAGAAAAGAAAAGCTTGGGTGATAAGAAATCTGAGTTCAAAGTGTCGACTACGTCAAAGTCCGGCTATCGAAGATTCCACAAGAAGGCTAGGACTTCGGGTCCAGCTCCCTCCTTTGGTGATTCTGGGGAGACTACGGGTCGAACCCCGGGTGAGTGTTTTACTTGTGGAAAGTCGGGGCACTTTGCCCGCGATTGTTGGATCGGACGTCCCAAGTCTGAGAGAAAGTCGGGAGCAACTTACGAAGAGAAGGGCAAGGCGGTGGAGTCAACCGCATCCCATTATGCTCCGGCCCAACCGAGGGTGTACAATCTTGGCCAATAGGAGGCCATCAAACAGGCGGATGTGGTGATAGGTACGGTTTAATTTATAGCAAGTTAATTTCTTTAAATACTTGTTATGCACATGTTACCTTACCACTACTTGTTTATAATTTGTTTTGATTTGTGAAAATCCGGCAAGAGCACTCTTCGATACGGGAGCTTCACACTCCTTCTTGTTCGAAGGATTTATATCACGCATCGGAGTACCTTCTTCGATGAAGAAAGACAAGTTGGATGTGTTGTTGCCCAATGGGTGTTCGATGCACAGGAATAAAATCTGCGGTGTTAAGATTCGCATTGGGAATCAAGAGTTCGATCTGCAGGCGTCGTTACTACCGTTGGTGGAGTTCGACGTTATATTTGGCATGGACTGGCTCTCGGAGCAGCAATCTTATATCGTTTGTGGTAGCAAGGAAGCCAAGCTGGGAGCAGGTCATGAGACGACTTTCATGGGCTTAAAAGGGTCGAGCAAGACGTTGATGTCTGCTCTTCAGGTGGTGAAGGCGGTTCGTGCTGGTGTAGAGTTGTTCTTTACACTAGTGGAGGTTGCAAAGCCAAAGCCTACGTTGGATAGTATATCAGTGGTAGCTGAGTACCCTGATGTGTTCCCCGCAGATCTTCCTGGAGCCCCGCCGTAGCGGGAGATAGATTTTACGTTATAGCTCGTACCAGGTGCAAAGCTTTTGTCACGCTCTCCATATCGGCTAGCGCCTAAGGAAATGGCAGAGCTGAAGGTTCAACTGCAAGAGTTGTTGGAGCAAGGGTATGTGCGCCCAAGTTCTTCGCCTTGGAGCGCGCCGGTCATCTATGTTAAGAAGAAGGACGGAAGCTTGAGGCTATGTATTGATTATCGGGAGCTTAACAAGTTGACGAAAAAGAACAAGTACCCGATCCCCCGGATCGATGATCTTTTTGATCAGTTGGTCGGGTCGACGGTGTACTCGAAGTTGGATCTTAAGTCCGGGTACTATCAACTACGAATAAGGGAGAGTGATATCCCGAAGACAGCGTTCAGTACGAGATACGGGCATTACGAGTTTACGATCATGCCGTTTGAGCTGACTAATGCGCCGTCAGTGTTCATGGATTTGATGAATAGGACCTTCAGGGAGTACTTGGACCATTTTGTGATCGTCTTCATCAATGATATTTTGGTGTACTCGCAGAGTGAGGAAGATCACTTCAAGCATCTTCATTTGGTTTTGGAGAAGCTAAGGAGGAATCAATTGTACGTCAAGTTCTCGAAGTGCGAGTTTTGGTTATCCTCTGTGACGTTGCTCGGTCATATAGTGAGTGGAGAAGGTATTGCAGTGGATCCGGCGAAGATTGTTGCAATACGGGAGTGGCCTGAGCTTTCTACGGTAGCAGAAGTCCGGAGCTTTCTAGGGCTTGCCGGCTATTATAGGCGCTTCGTAGAGAACTTCTCGCGGATAGCGTTACCTCTCACTACTTTGACAAGGAAGGAGCAGAAGTTCGTTTGGACGCCGGTGTGCACGCGAGCTTTTGAGGAGTTGAAATGTGGGTTGACCACGGCGCCTATGCTGAGTTCGCCGAGTGGGACCGAAGGTTATGAGATTTATAGTGATGCTTCGGGCAGCGGTTTGGGTTGCGTGCTACTGCAACATGGAAGTGTGATATCTTATGGCTCGAGACAGCTGAAAGTGCACGAAAGGAACTATCCGGTCGATGACTTGGAGTTAGCGGCTGTGATTTTTTCCTTGAAGCTGTGGAGGCATTATTTATACGGTGTGAAGATTGATATCTACACCGATCACAAAAGCCTAAAGTATTTGATTGATCAGAAAGATCTGAATATGCGGCAGTGTAGATGGATGGAGTTCCTGGGGGACTATACATTCAGGATCCACTACGTGCCTGGTAAAGGTAATGCGGTTGCGGACGCTTTGAGTCGTCGAGCCCCAGCTCAAGCCAATTGGCTATCGGTGCATGATGAGCGGTTGGTTCGGGAGTTGGAGGCGTTGGAGATTGTTTGTGTAGATAAGAAATCAAGTGCTGAAGCAGTACTGAATTGTACTGAAGCCCAATATGACTTGGCGGATCGGATTCGGTAGGCATTGGATTTGGATGACCACATGAAGCAGTTCATGGTAGAGGCTCTGGATGGGTCAAATTCCCAATTCGTTGTGGAGGACGGGTTGTTTTGGAAAGACAGTCGTCTTTGCGTCCCAAGCGTGGGCAGTTTGCGGGTGGATTTGTTGTACAAGGCGCATCATACCAAGTACTTGATTCACCCGGGGAGCACAAAGATGTACCGTGACGTTAAGAAACTGTTTTGGTGGCCGGGTTTGAAGAAGGATGTGGCGCTCTATGTGGTGAAGTGCCAAACTTGCGCCTTGGTGAAGGCGGAGTGCCAAAAGCCGGGAGGATTTCTGAAGTCTTGGCCTATTCCAGAGTGGAAATTCGACGACATCTCTATGGACTTTGTGCACGGTTTGCCAAGGTCGCAAAAGGGGAACGACGCCAACTGGGTGGTTGTAGATCGGCTAATGAAGGTGTCGCATTTCATTCCGCATAGGAAGGATGATCCGGTTGAAAAGTTGGCAAAGTTATATGTGGATAATATAGTACGGCTTCACGGTGTGCCCCGCAGCATCGTGAGTGACCGATATGCGTGGTTCACGTCCAATGATTGGAGGCTAGTGCAGCAAATGTTGGGAACAAAGTTAAAATTCAGCACAGCCTTCCATCGGCAAACGGATTGGCAGACCGAGAGGGTCAATAGAACTATAGAAGACATGCTCTGCATGTGTGTCTTGGACTTTGGAAAGCAATGGGAAGACCATCTTTATTTGGTGGAGTTTGCGTACAACAATAGCTACCAGACGAGTATTCAAATGGCGCCCTTCGAGGCCCTTTATGGTAGAAAATGTCGCACGCCGTTGTTTTGGTTAGAAACGGGTGAGTCAAAGTTATACAAGCGCCAAGAGGTGGAAGATGCTACGTCTTTTGTTTGTACCATTCGGGAAAGGTTGCTAATCGCTCAGGACCATCAGGAGAAGTACTATAATGCCAAGCACAGGAACGTGGCGTTCGTCGTGGGCGACTGGGTGTACTTGAAGATCAAGCCATTCAAGGGTGTCTCGCAGGTGCGGCGATTGAAAAAGATAAGCCCAAGGTATCTTGGGCCGTTTGACGTTCTGGAGCGGGTTGGTAAAGCAGCCTATCGGTTGAAGCTTTCAGTGGAGCTTAGCGTTTTACATGATGTATTCCATATATCGGTGCTACGGAAGGCGGTGCAAGAGCCTACGCAAGTGATCGCGGTCGATCAAGTGCCGGTGGATAGTGGGTTGACGACAAAGTTCAAGCCCGTGCGGATTGAAGACTCGAAAGTCAAGCGGCTACGTAATAAAGAGATCAGGATGGTCAAGGTCCGTTGGGACAATTGCGGTCGTGAGGAGCTCTCTTGGGAGCGAGAGCAGACTTTGCTTGATGAATATCCGGAGTTGTTCCGCTCAGGTACAAATTTTGGTTTTGAACTTATCTTTCCTTATGTAATTTCGTGGATGAAATTCTTTTAAGAGGGGGAGAGTTGTAACGCCCCGAAACTCAAAAGAGCGACGGGAGGCATTTTGGGCCAAATATGGTATTTGGCAGGGGGCACACGGCCTGGGACACGGGCGTGTCCCAGGGCGTGTCAGGCTCGAGTCTATGATTTGGCCACGATGTCGACAAAATTTGGAGTCGACGAACGTCGAGCAAGGAACACGGCCTGAGACACGGGCATGTCTCAGGGCGTGTCGAGCCCGTGTCGACGATCGGCCCGGGAGTCGACATTTTTGCTCGACGATGTGTCGAGTCAAGGCACACGACCTAGCACACGGGCGTGTCCAAGGCCGTGTCGGGTGGTCGACGAAGTGTCGAGACAGTGAACACGGCCTGGAGCCTAGGCGTGTTCGGGATTGACACGGGCATGTCAAATAGGACATGGGCGTGTCCAAGACCCGTGTGAATCTCGGGTTGTTTTCGGGGCTTTGTTGATGGGGGCACACGGCCGACCACACGGCCGTGTCAGTTGGAACACGGGCGTGTCAGGTCAAACACGGGCGTGTCGGATGCCCGTGTGTTTTTCCAGACGCTTCGATTTTGACGGCGAATGAGGGACACGGCCCTGGACACAGGCGTGTCACAGGCCGTGTTCGGCCCAGATTTTGCATTTTAGATCTGGATCGTGGCCGTTCGTTTCTTTAATTCAGGATCCGACGGTTGGGGGCTGTTTGTGCTTGGATATACACGGTATTGGACCATTCAAACCCACATTTCACTTGAGAGGTTCTCTTTCTAAAGTATAGAAAGAGAGGAGAGAAAAGGAGGAAGAATATGCTTAGATCCGGTCTTTGGAGGAGCTTCGGAGCTCCAAATCGCGAACCGACTTCGGATCTACAGAGACAAAGAGAGTGCGGTGCTTTTCATCCACTTACATTTCCATGGCGCCAAGGAAGAACGCTAGGGTAACGATTCACTTCTTGAGCATGTGAAGCTCTCCTTCTTTGCATAGGAAGCCCGCTTTCGTGAGTTTGCGGTGAGTTGGAGGCGTTCCTTCGGGTAGATATGTAAAGTCCCCGTTGTTTAGAGTCCGTATTCGAGATCGGACAAAGGCATGATGTGTGAAGCCTACCCGGACATGTTGGTCTGGATCGGTGATGTTGCATTGCATAAATGCCGGAGAAGACTCCGTGCGATTGTTTGTTTTTCGGGTTTTCTACGTGGTAGATTGCAATAGGGAGCCTTGAGGATTAACCCTAAGGTGCACCCAAAAAACTGGGCGGATGCGTGATCTTGCCAACTTGGTGGCCTGGGAGCCAACTTAAACATAACCGGGTTATGTGAAGTGTGATGGAAACGGGACTCGGGAGAAGTTTGACCTGCGCATATGGCTTAAATTGTCGTTGTGATGTGAGCACGGGTTAGATGGAACCGTACCTGTTCTATGTCGTTTGGCTAGATACGTTGGCATATATGAGGGTCTTCGGCGGTCTATGGCTTAAATTGACGTGACCCATGCTGGGAAGACAAATTGCTCATACGTTTGGCCGTCAAAGTGGCGGTGGTGAGTCCTGAATGTCTATGGCTTAAATTGACGTGACATTGGCCGGTTCACCGAGAATGTGCCCTGAGTGCACGGGGTGTGTGGACGTGCAGGCCTAGACCTGTGATGTAGTGATATTACTATATTGCTTATTTATACTAATAAAATGCAGGGAAGGAGCATCGCCGCCCCTAGTTGGGGGCAGGATCGTTATAATTTGTTCAGCATTACTGACCATTGCTTTTGTTTGCCACCGTGCAGTGGATTGTGCTTGCAGGTGCTGCTGGACCGAGTGGTCAATAGCGAGTTAAAGCCCAAAATGCGAAGCCAGCCCTCGAAGGCCTAATTGAAGTGTTTACTTACTTTTGTTCATGTATGACCGGCATGCGTGCCGTGGTATGGAAAACATGAATTAAGAGTAAACCATTTGTAAGGCCTTAAGGCCAGTTCTTGTTTATGTACTACATTCCTATTTGGTGTATTAGTGGACATTCATGCTTGGTGCTGAGTTCTTTTAATTGCAACTTATAAAAATGCTTCAGCTAGAATGCTCTGTGTAGGACGTTACGATTGGTTGGATGGTTTCCATTGAGTAACCACTCGGTCTGTCTGTGGTTTATGGCGTCGGGCCCCGGCCGGACCTACTGCTATATGCTATGCGACGGATAGGGGGTGTTACACTCTTGATCACCGCATCGCTTTGTGCACCATACGACTCTCCCTCCGACTAGGGAGTCGACCTCTCGCACGACGTCTAGCCGATATTTATAAAAAAGTAATGAATGACTCATCAAAAACCCTAAATTACAACTAGGCCATACAACTAGTTTAGACCATACTTAAAAGACACTTGTTTATGCTGCAAATTTGCTCTGGGATTTTATAATGATGTTATTTCATACTTAGGATGATATCATCTGATCATATTGACTCATGTAACTATGATATGAATGCATGTATTCTTTATTCTTATTTAAAATGATGTGTGTACATGTGTCATCATGTAAACCTTAACTTAGCTTGTGCTTATGCGATGATATGTTATGTATGTAGTGATATGCATTCTAAAAAGGCCTTAATTCATGTATGAGCGGTGTACACATGAAATGATATGCATCTCATACTACATAACATTGCATGCAACGAGAAAAGAAAAACGTGCTAATGGGAACCCATATGTTGATGGTTATGCATCCTATACTATATAACTGTCACATGTTGCTTCCTATGGTGGATCCATATACAAACACATATTATGCATCTCATATTACATAATATGCCTCATATACTTCTTATCATGCTATGAGTGTAGTGACTATGCTTCAGTTAAGACGTACTAATGACACATCGGTGTGTATGCAAATGAATGAAGGGAAACAAACTATACGAGATTGGCTGGTTCGACCAACTTGTCAAATCAACCTCCCTCTGATACCAACTGTCACAACCCACAATTTTAACCGCCTTTAAATATATATTAGAGTAAGGGAAAATATGCGTCATGATTCCACATCAGCAGGGGATAACTGCGGACGCTCCGATAAAACTCCTACTTATCACATAAAGAAATATCTTTAAGTTATTTAAAGACAAATCCAATTTAAGTGAAGCAGTTAGCCGTATCCCTCGACTTAGTGGCTCATCTAGTACACGAGAAAAATAGTTATACGTTGCGGAAAATATCTTTTTATAAGGTTAGACATCCTACAGGAGTATAAAGGTCCACTGAGGACTACTCACGGAATACAAGGCTCTAGGTTTATAATAGTAGTAAAAATAGCTTTTTACGGTCTCTAAATATAGTGATTTAGAATTTCAAAACATGCAATGCACGGAGTAATAATAGTCATTTTTATACTTGAAAAAATACATATCATGTAGTCCTAGCATAAGACATCCCAGAGAGCAAGTAATCTCAATGGTCAGAAAGAAAACAAACTAGCAGCTAGCAAGAGTCCAAAAACTAACTATCCTGTGGGTGTCAACAATCTGACACGAACTCACATAATACAAAAGTATGTCTTAAGTAGGTAAAGTAAACTAAAACAACAAACTACCTCGCAACGACGTGGTGAAAACTATAGCTAACACTGCTGCTCAGGAATGCCAAAATCAGATCCACTACCAGCTACAACTCTGATCCTGAGACATTCCAAAGACAAAACACCTCAGCAAGAAAGTACAAGTGATGGCAGAAAAGGTAAGCCAAAATAAACAAATGTCAAAGGGGTACCAACCAAAGACCAAAAATGCTGAAATAAAGTACAGCAGTAAGGTTCAAAAATCGGAAAGGAACACTTACGTGAATCATCACGTACAACAAAAGACAACAGATGCTGAAAACTATAAGGGAAAAAAATCATGATTTAACCATCAGGAAGAATTGCATAACTCTATTAGCCACATGTAGTCAACTCCACCAAAAACAACACAGGCAAGGTGGTCAACTCAACTGGACACACCCCCACAGACATATTATCCGTCTAATTATGGGGGAGACTCAAACACTCCACCATTCACCACAAATGCCCAAACACCCGGTAGAGTTCACATGGTATTAATAGAGGGATCAATCATTAAAGCGGTGGTTTCGTCCACTAATAACACCCGCAACGAAGAAAAACCATGACCGTCACATTCAATAATGACCCGGGTTTAGAGCTCAGAGGCCCACCACAACCCTTCATGGGCCTGGCGGCTTGTCTCGCCCCACGACATCGCTACGAAGGAAACCATGATATAAATCTTAAGTCTTGGCAAATCGTATTCTACTAAACTTATCTAGATTTAAGAAACAGTTGGCCAACTTTTAGGAAGGATTTACAATCCTAGATAAACTCTAACACGTCCTACATAATAGTTAGGGATGGCTAAAAGAGCAAGATTCAACCACATCATCAAAACATATACCACTTTATAAGGTTAGATTAGCAGAATCAAGGACTTGTGAATACATGTGGATTTAAACATAGGATTAAGACAGCACTATAATCAGCAAGTTATTAATGATAGCGACAACAAGAAGTTAAAAATTTCAGCAGATCGGGAGAAAGAAGGGAAGAGGGGATTAAAACCATCACTTTCCTTGGTTTGCTGGAGGAGGCCTCCAAATTGCACCTCAACGTAGATTTGGACTAGGGAAGATGGGGGAAGGGGAAATCTGAACAGAAATGTCTGAAATAGAGGTTAGGGCCAAAAAGCCTAATTAGAAAAACTCAAAAAATAAGGAAGATTTTTCCACGATGACGTAGCTCACGTTGCGAGCATTCCGAATCTATGTTCGGTTCAAGATTTCGAGCGTCGGAGCACCGTCGGCGGACACTAGAAGAATCGAAGAAGAACTTTCTCTCTCTCGCTCACGCTGCTCTGGTTTGGGAAAATGAACAAAAGTTTGGTTCTAAGGAGGAAAAAGAAGTACATATATATATAAGGTATAATTATAATATTAAATTTTTTTTTACATATAACAGTTACATTTCTAAGAAAAGAACCAGGGGAGAGGGTTAGCTGGACCGGACCTCTCGAGAAGAAGTCAGGATTTCTCGTGTGGAAGGGCTCTCGAGAACAGAAGTGGGCCATCTCGTGTAAGACCCCTCCCCCTTACCAAGGAGGCACACAGTCTTATGCCCAGAATCACCGTCTTATGGTGCCACTAACACACGGGTTAGTCCACACCGCAACACGCCGATTCTGTCGGCTAGTACTATCATATAACCTGTGCGGCCAAAAGAGAGAAAGAAGTAAAAGCAGTATAAAGAAACAAGTAGTCCACAAGTCACAGCACTATCAAATAATAATGAAAGTACACCAGTCCAGAATGAGTTCATCAAATAGAGAAAAAGGGGCTTATGCCCAGTACATAATGGCAAATCTCTCTCACAAAAGTCAATAAGCGGAAGCTATACTATCATTAGAAAACTCGTCTCACCTGACGTCGGGCTACAACAGTAGTAGTAGGTAGTGGTGGTATCAGCTCCTCACGTCCTGCCACCTCGTCCTGCTGGTACTCCATCTCCTCGAGCTCCAAAAATGATTGGTCACACCAACCGTTAGTCACAAAGACTAAGTCGTTTCCACCACACCTCGCCCCCGCAACTCCTAGGCACCAGGCGGGAGGACAAAGCGGAGGACAACAAGGGCTATAACAAAGGAAATAAGTGATAGTGGAACTATACTAACAAGTATATATGTATCCGATATTTCTACTCTAGCAGTTCTATATATATATATGGTGTAGGAAAAGTAAGAAGAACTAAACAGAAACAAGTAAGTGCAGTAAGTAAACAAGTATTGAAAGTAAGCTGACTAAAGACAGCAAGTAAAATAAACTACTACTACCATCACCGAAGTACCTTAACTTATATGAATGCCCATACAAACTTAAAAGTTAAGGTTTCCAGAAATATAACTTATCATATAAAAGTGCTCATACTAATTTATATGATAACGATCTATGGTGTGTTTGACCTAGTTATGAATGTATGATATACATGCGTTTTATGGTTCATGCAAGTGCAAGTCACACACATGACTCTGTGATCACAGACCTTTAGTTCCCACTTTTCGGAGCAAGCATCACTCTCTGGTACCACCATTGTCGCTACGGTAGCAGTGGAGCGGGCGTCTCCACTCCTAGGCGGGTATACAAAATACTAGGCCTAGACCTCCCATACATCTCTGTACATGTCCTATGTGCACTCTAGAGTCTCTGCGTACTATTTGCTAGCTACCCACCAGTCTTTTTGGTCGAGTGTGTGTTTTCGGGGATCGTCCTCCAGATCGTAGCATAAAACAACCCACTGGCCCCTCAAACCATCACACCTCGCCAGAGTCACCGTAGTGCCATCAGTGTGGCGATTGGCCCAGTATCGCATGAACCGCCACAAGTTTATGTACATGCAAGATATTCCAACCTGAGCCTCCAGCTCGTAGGACCAACTCGTCCTGAATCCCTCCAACCCATCGCGGGTTAGATTGTACATTAGTGCCTTTATTCAAAATCCCTCCAACCCATCACGGGTGAGATTGCACATTTGTGCCTTTATTCAGAATCCCTCAAACCCATCACGGGTGAGAATGAACCACAATGTCTTAGCTTATTAGACTACTCTTGTCTAGTGTTCGTTACACCGACAGTTTAGGGTTAATCTCAGGACTGCTCAAGGCATACCCGGTGAAGGGCTCTCGAGGGCACTAGGAGCTATGATGGGTTGAAATCCCAAAGCTCCCTTTCCCAAGGATATTTATTTTATTTATTGTCTACCCATGATCCATACCCAGCTCTCATTGTTACTCTAGAACGAACCTAATGAATTTAGTTATTATCGGTGAATCGGTGGTCTTCCGCCGGTCTCCGTTCTAGCAACTATCCTTAAGGTCTTACACTCTATCGCTCGATAATATAAAATGACCTACTAGACACCTATCAGGGTTTGACTTCCCAATCTAGTCACCAACTTATTTCTCTATCGTATCCCCTGTGGGTCCTAGTGACACGAGCTATATTTTGCTAAGCGCACCTAATGTTGACCCGTATGATGTGTCATCCAAACTCTTGGGTCAAATATTCCTAATTATATATTATTATTGTTATGACGCATGATGATGATTGAACTGGGTTTCGTTATTTTCCCATGGATTAAGGGGCCTAAATTAATCTTTTTAATTGTGCGACCGGGTCACCTTGAACATGAAGTACTACAATTATTGGTTCAACCTGCCTAAGGTTTTCACTAGGTATTTAATAAGGTTTAATATTGATGCCTATGAAATCTCATGATATTTTCATCCAAATTTCTATTTATTTCTTATTTATTAAATAAATTCCATTCCAACCATTTTTCAAATAAAGTACCTCAACCACTCACACCAAAATTTTAAGAAAATTAGTGGCTGATCATATTGATAAAATAAGGCTAATTACAGAATTTCAAATTCTTAAACCATGATTTGACCTATATTATGCTCATTTAAAAATATTACTAAAATGCCATTATTTGAGTTTTTAATATATAGGGACATCTAAAAATTCTCAAATAATTTATCAGGAACCATAACACAATAATAAGCCACTATAAAAATGTTCATAATTTTTAATATAAAATTTCCCATATTTTCAATTAATTTCCAAAAGGTAAAAATGGTAAATTTTTCTTGAAACCCAAGGAAACATTAATAAACAGTGTCATAAATTTTTCCAGGAGTGTACCTTACCCTACCAAAGCTTGTGTCAAAAATCCATAATTTAGTGATTTTAATTACCCTATTTTCCAATTTATTTCTCAACTAGACCTATTTTCCAATAATTTCAAATAATGGGATTTTTGGTCCCAAAAATCCCAAATAATTCATGAGAGTTGTAATCCACTCCTATGAGCCTCTGTCCAGAGTTTCATGGACTTGTAATGACCTAATTGTGCTAAATTCACATTTTCACATTTTTACTAATGACACCCCAAATTTGAATATACCAAACTCATGCATGTGGGATTTCCCGTACATACAGAGGCCCAAATGACCTGAATTTGTTATCACTAATTTATCTTAACACAATGAACATCCCACCCAAATTTGGGGGTATTTGGACCCTCATATCTCCAAAATTATACTTAATCTAATTTTTGGTCAGACATTAGTTATATACCTAACTAAAGCCAGGCCAAAGTTTGAAGGCATGGTGACTTATGGTTTGGATTGGGCATTTATTTTAAAATTTGCCCTAGCTTAGAACCAGTCTTGGTAGATTGGACCTACAGGGAGCCATATAGCTCCAAACTTCAAGTTTAGGGTGTCAAAATAAAGGTAAGCCCTAGGCCTATAAATATCATGTTGATGTCTGGTTCTGAAATTGCATCTAGGAGGCCTATTTTTAGTATGCAAGGTCACTTTAAATGCGTGACAAAAGTAACACTATTCATTAAAATCATTATTAATAATTAATTCCGGATAAAAATGAATGACATCTGTTCATCATCCCAAAATAGCCAACAACTGAGATTGCCTTTTCCTAGGCCATGTTTGCTGGCTAATTCCGGCCACCTGAGCCGGCGCCACCGCCAGCGATTATTTCCAACACCTTCGTTGAGGTGGTGACTAGTGTTTCCCGGCGGTGAGGCTGCCGGAGGCGGCTCCTCCTGCGATCCCGAGAAAGAAGAAAAGCTCGGTAAATTTCACACTTTCTCCCATGGTATCGGACTCAATTGATCCCAATGTCTCGCCTAATTGAGCTAGAAAGCTAGCACGGGGTGAGGTGAGGTGAAACGGATCTGCAGCCGGGCTTGGTGGCATGTGCACTGGCGATGCTCCATGTCCGATGCTTGCTCCGGCGAACTAGCCCAATTCCTTGTTTCTCCAGCAAAAGCCTCGCTCCAGTAGTTGAATTCTAATCGTTTCCTCCTCCTAAAGCTGATGGTGGGCTCGGATTTGGCTGGGGGTGGCTGTGGGAGAAGTTGGAGTTAAGGTGGTGGCCGGCCATGCTTTGGAGTTTCCTCCTGGCCACAAAGTGTCCCCAAATTCATCCACCTTGCAAAAATAAACCTGAGGAGCTCAGCTAGTAGCTTGGGCAGAGAGGAGGGCCACATGGCCTCCATTTCCCCTCTCCTCCTTTCTTTCTCCTCTTTTCCTCCAAAACGTCCAAATTGCCCCCATACGTGCATTATCTCTACAATTTCAGGACGGTAGGGGTTGTCATTAAACCTTTAGGCTGGTCATGGTCCTTGGCTCATGGGCTTAGCCCATGAGGAGTGGGCTTGGTTCATTCTTTTCCCATTTTAGGCCTAAGGTTGACCAAGTTGATTACTAGGGTTGACTTGGTCAACTTAATGAGTGAGTTGACCCCACTTGAGGGTCATGGACCCAAAAGTACCTCCCAACTTGGGTTGGGTCATGGTGGTGCCCCACTTGGACTAATTGGACCCTTAGGTATGGGTTTGACCAATTTAAGGTTAAGGGTTGACTTGGGTCAACCTGAGTCAATAAGTGACTTGGTGATGTGGCTTATGTTTCCCTTAGGTAGGTATTAGGGTTAGGGGTGCAGTGGTGGAATCAATGTGTGGCTAGGACCCCAATTTGGGCTAGTTTGACTTAGGTTATCTTAGTCCCTATAGTGGGTCCCATATGACTACACCCTAACTCCATGGTTCAAACCTACCCTAAACCCATGCCCCACCACATGTCCTAACCCAACCTAAGTAGAGGGGTCTAATTGGAAATGAAATGTTACAAAGTCCAATAAACAAAAGAAATAATTTCGTCCCAGAAATTTAAGTTCGGGCCTACGGGGTTTTCAAACATAAAAGTTTAAGTACTTTAGACCATAATTAATGTGTTACCTGAGGTAAAAAGCTCCAGGTGCCATTCTAGCATCAGATCCCTCGTCGCCTAGGTGTGCTCCTCCCGTCCATGGTTGGACCACAACACCTTCACCAGGGGAACTTTCTTCTTCTACAGCACTCGGACCGCGGTATCATCGATCCGGAACGACTCTAAACGAACTGATCTATCAGATGCTAATGGGCCTGCTGTAGTGGTAATATGCTGCTCCGGCCGAAGGAGAGCTCTCCGTGGCGAAGAGACGTGGAAGACATCGTGAAATGTCCCTAGCTCTAGCGGCAGCTCCAGCCTGTAGGCCAAGGGGCCGATCCGTTCCAGAATCAAATATGGCCCCATATATTGAGGGCTGAGCTTCTTGTGCCTCCCTACCCGAGAAACACCATGCACCGGACGTATCTTCAAGAACACTCTGTCCCCCACCTGGAACTCCATCTTCTGATGGCGCGCATTGTAGTACTTAGCCTGCCGACTCTAATCCTCCAGCATCCGATCCCTGATCAATCGTATCTGAGCGTCCGTATCCTCAATATATTCCGATCCAAGTGCCCTGGGGTCCTCATCCTGGACCCAAGATAGCAGTGTCTGACACTTCTTCCCGTAAAGAGCCTCATAAGGTGCCATCCCAATGCTCACCTAGTGACTGTTATTGTAGGAGAACTCGACCAGTGGCAATAGTCTCTCCCAGGGCCTCCCCGTATCTAGCATACACAATCGTAGTAGATCCTCCATGGTCCTGATGATCCACTCTGTCTGACCATCGGTCTGTGGATGGAAAGCGGTGTTAAAAGCAAGCTGAGAACCCAAGTATGCCTGCACCGCTCTCCACTCCCTAGAAGTGAATCGACTGTTACGAACCGAGACAATCGTCCTAGGTACCCCGTGTTACCTGACGAACTGTTCCACAAAAAACCTCACCAAAACAGTAACTGGGCTGTCCTTCCTGATAGGTATAAACAGGGCCACCTTGGTCAGTCTGTCGATAACGACCCAAATAGAATCGTGCCCCGAGTGGGAGCGAGGTAATCCTTGCACCAAATCCAAAGCAATATCCTCAAACTTCCACTCAGGGACCAGCAGTGACTGTAGCAACCCTCCTGGGCTCTTGCATTCTGCCTTTACTCGCTGGCATGCCTCGCAGTTTGTCACATAGAAGATGATCTCCCTCTTCATTCCCGGCCAATACATGATCCTCCGCAGATCCGCTGTCATCTTGGTGATACCGGGGGTGCACTGAGTACCGAGAGATGCGTGCCTCCCTGAGTATATCCTCCCGGATACCACCTCCTGCGGGTATATAAACACGACCACTGAAATGAACGAGGTCATCAAGCAAAGAATAATCACCTGACCTGCCCCCTTCTAGGGCCCTGAACACCGGCACCAAAGCTGCATCTAACCTCTGTTATACCCTGATGCACTCTCGTATATCACACTCCACGATCAGAGAGTTCAAGTACTACCGGTAGGTCTCTAGCTTGGACTCAGAAACGACAAAAATATGCATATCCTCTAGCATTTGCAGCAGCTCCATGGACATCACCCAGGGCTCTGGTACTGAGGTGTTGGTTCTCCTACTCAAGACATCTGCCATGGTGTTCGACTTCCCCGGAAGATAATGCATGGTATAATCATAATCACATAAGAATTCAAGCCACCTTCTCTGGCTCAGGTTCAAGTCTTTCTGTGTGTCAACATACTTGAGGTTCTTGTGATCTGAGAAGATATCACAATGAACCCCATATAGGTAATGTCTCCAGATCTTTAATGCAAATACCACCGCCCCGAGCTCTAAATCATGTACGGGGTAATTCTATTCATGCTTCTTCAACTGCCTCGAAGGATAAGCGATGAAATGTCCGTGCTGCATCAGGACTGCACCCATCCCCTAATATGAGGCATCAGTATATATGTGAAATCCTTCCTTCCCAGATGGAAGTGCAAGGATGGGGGAAGAGGTGAGCCTGTCCTTCAGCTCCTGAAATGTCGCCTCGCACTTCTCCGTCCATGTAAAATCTGCTTCCTACTTCATCAAGGACGTGAGGGGGAGTGCTATCCTTGAGAACCCCTCCACGAACTTGCGAAAATATCCTGCGAGCCCGAGGAAACTGCATATGTCTGACGCTGACTTTGGTCATGTCCAATCTCTAACTGCCTGTACCTTGGCTGGGTCCACGGCCAACCCTGCCCCACTGATAGTATGCCCCAGAAATGCCACTTCTTGCAGCCAGAACTGGCACTTGGAGAATTTAGCATACAATTGGTGCTCTCTCAGCTTCCCCCAAAACAAGGCCAAATGCCAAGTATGGTCTTCCTGTGTCCGGGAGTAGATCAATATATCATCGATGAAGACTATGATGAATCTGTCCAGGTAGGGCTCGAAGATGAGGTTCATCAAGCTCATGAATGCAGAAGGCGCATTCGTGAGCCCGAAAGGCATCACCGTGAACTCGTACAATCCATGACAGGAACTGAAAGCCATCTTCGGAATGTCCTCCTCCTGGATCCATAGCTGATAATAACCGGATCTCAAATCCAACTTGGAGAACCAGAAAGCTCCCTGAAGCTGATCAAAAAGCTCGTCGATCCGGGGTAGAGGGTTTGTATTCCGGACCATCAACCGATTCAGCTCCCGGTAGTCGATGCAGAGACGCAGGGAGCCATCCTTCTTCTTGACAAATAACATCGGTGCTCCCCACGGTGATGAGCTCGGTCAGGCAAATCCTGATTCTACCAGCTCCTGTAGCTGTGTCCTGAAATCTGCTAGCTCCTTTGGGGCCATCATGTACGGTGCCCGAGATACGGGCCTCGCTCCTGACACCAACTGAATGCGGAAGTCCGTGTCCCTGGCCGACGGTAATCCGGGCAATTTCTCCGGAAACACGTCGGAGAAATCCCGAACCACCGGAATGTCCACAATAGAAGCCTCTGCTACCGCCATCTCGAAGCAGATAATGTATACTTCCTCTCCTTGCCTGTGGGCTTTGACAGCCTGTATAGATGATAATAAGAGATGGGAGACAAGTCTAATACCTTCGACGGTGACGTGGGAGTCCCCGTGCCTCAATATGATCCTTATCGACGGGCAATAAATCTGGGCATGGTTCCAATGTAACCAAGTCATGCCCAGGATCAAGTCAAAATCTAGCATCTTTAGGATCATTGTGGGCACTTCAAATGTCTTTCTGCCAATTTCTGCCTCCATATTGCACTTGGCAGATGATAGTAGTACTGATCCATCAGGTAGCCTCACTCCCATCGTCGAGCCCGTGAATCGTTCCACGCCATCCAATCCTTCCACAAAGGCTTCTGATACGAACGAGTGTGAAGCACCCGTATTGAACAACGTATGAGCGGGTTTGCTGCTGATAAAGACTATTCCTGAGGTTATTTGGGTTTCAAATGGGTAGTTATACTCCAAGGTCAAGACTATGTAAAATAATCTTTAAAAAATGTCTTAATTTCATAATATAAGTTATATACCTGTGATGACTTACTCAGGATTCCTTGGCTCGGCGAGGTCTAATGCATACATCTGCTCCTATCCTCTTCCTCGGCCAAAAGGTCCTCGGCCTCGGCCTCGACCTCGACCTCATCCTCGACCTCGGCCCTGCTGTACTGGAGGGGCCACCGGAGGTGGAGGAGGAGGGAGTGGACGAAACTGATGCGGGCACTCAAATCTAATGTGGCTCGGCTGATGGCACCCGAAGCAAACTATCGGTCGCTGGCCATGATCATCCTGTCTCATCTAGCCATGTGTTTGTGGTGGTGGAGGATCTGGTGCTGCAGGGGACCTCTGCTCCTGCATGTAGTTGGGACGATAACGTCCCCCACCTCTCTTGTGCCTCATGACTCTGCCTCTCTGTGAGCCCCGACTATTCTCCTCGAAGAACGACCAATCCAGCAGTCTCGTTCCTCTGTTCTGCACCATTAGCTGATCTGCCTCCAGCTTTTTGGTCATCTCGTTGATCTGAGCTGAAGTGCCATGAGATATGAATAGAAGGGCCTGCCTCAAATCGTCTTTAAGGCCTCGGTAGAATCTCTTGGCGTACCTCCTATCGTCTGAATCATGTATCCCCGCAAACCTGGAAAGGTGGGAAAACTCTCTTTAGTACTCAATCACCGACTCGGTCCCATGTTTGAGGTTCAAGAACCTCTCTTCTAACTCATCCTGATCCGTGGTGGACACAAAATGGTCCAAGAATACCTCGTCGAACTCCTCCCAAGATATATCTAACAGATCCATATCTGCATAGGTGGAGTCCATCATGGACTTCCACCACCTCTTTGCATGGGCATCCAGTGCAGTAGTTGCCAAATGAACTGCTTGGCTGACAGGGCAGCTGATGCCTGCAAGCATCTCATGTATGGCCTCGAGCCATTCCTCGGTCTTTACCGCATTCTCCATCCCTTGGTACATAGGCGAGGATAAACTCTTGAATGCTCTCGGCGAGTTTGATCCCAGATTCGGCAGCGGTGCCGAAATCTGCTGGGCTCTGAAGGCCTCAAGAATGGTCGTCAGGGTCTGGCCCATCTCTGTCTGTAGAAAAGGGTTGGGATCCGGAGGGGGAGGAACCACATTCTGCAGTACGGCGACCTGTGGAGGCCGCATAAAGGTAAGGTTTATATTATAATTGGCCTAACTCATTGCTTATGTGGACTGTTTTATGCGACTTTTTACACATGGGTACACCATTGCTTCCAATGTATAGTCTGTCCGCAAACTAATGCTCGAGTGGGGCGGTCCAGTGTTGTGGACTTCTGCTCTTGTGATCGTTTGTTCAAATGATACCAGTTTGTAAGATCCCTCCCCTTACCAAGGAGTCACCCGGTCTTATGCCCAGAACCGTCGTCTTACGGTGGCACTAACACAAGGGTTAGTCGACACCGCAACACGCTGATTCTTCCGGCTAGTACAATCATATAACACTTGCTGAAATTGTAAGTTCATAATAATTATCATTTTGTTTAAGGGGGGAGGGGCTTATAAATAGCCATGTGTCAATGCCCTAGGGCAACGTTGGAGAATACCGAGATTGAGTTATCACTCTCTTGGTTAAATCCCGCCGCAAGCCTCGTCCAGATCTCTCTATTGCAGCCATCAGCTCAGTCTCGCCGGAGTCGAGTTTTCTCAACCCCAGGGGAAATGATGTGATCCTGTCACCGGAACTCTAGTGTCGTCTCGTTTTTATTTGCTTACTGTCGCAGATATGCTGTTTTGTGTTGTCGTTTATTTATTTACTGTTATGGACATGTATGTTTTAAATTTCTTGTATTGTGGCTCGGCTCGTGAGACTGACCACCTCGCGTGACCCTGAGTGGATTGGTCCGATTTGAAATGGGTGGACGGGTCGTCATCGTTATTTTGTTTTTTAACACCCTTGCTGAAAATGTAAGTTCAAAATAATTATCATTTTGTTTAAAGGGGGGAAGGGGCTTATAAATAGCCATGTGTGGATGCCCTAGGGCAGCGTTGGAGAATACTGATATTGATTTATCACTCTCTCGGTGAAATCATTCCGCAAGCCTCGTCCAGCTCTTCGTCGATCCTATGCCACACTTCGCCGCCGCAGGTCTTCATCAGCAGCCTCCCGGACTCCGCATGCCTCCCTACCTCGCTTCTCCACCCGAACCCCTGGTGAGCCCTCCCTGCCTCGCTTCTCCACCCGAACCCCGAGCCTCACCGTTGAATCCCGCACCTGCCTACTGATAAGTAATATTTACGTGTATTTTTACTATAATATTTAGTTTAATTTTTAGTTTTAATTAATCATATTTTATTTATTCTAGTTAATAAATTATATCTTTTTAATATATGTTAAATAATTTAAGTTTTATTTATTTTTGTAGGATTTATAACTATTTTTAGTATTTATTTTAGTTTAATAATTAATATAAAATTAATAATAATTTATATATTTTCATTTATAAATCTTTATTTTATATTTTAGTTTAATAATTTAATATATATTTATTTTTGTAGGTTTATTGACGTGGTCGCGCTCCCAACGTTTGCAAAAGAAATATTTATCGAAGTTGGCCGAGCAATTCATGCAGTCTACATGAAACCAAGTCAAGGACTCGCTGCACTCGTTCAAGCCGATCAAGCGTTCACGTCGCAACTACCCATTCAGCTCTTCTTCATGCACGCTCATGACAAATATATTATTATGCATTTATGCTGTCATGCCATCATCGCCAACTCTCAAAATGACCGGTGCCAATCAAGTCTTCGACATTCAACTATTTTCATCATTCCCATGCACAACGCCATCGCCGTCACCTTTTCATGTCAAAGCCCCCATCTCATCATACAACGTACATCACCACCCATTTCTCTTTCTAAAAACCTCCACAGTTAAATACATGCACTTTATTATTATTATTATTATTATTATTAATATAACAGTTTACTTCCCCTCTTCATTTCTCCATGAAACCGCTAGCTCCTCTTTATTCCATGAAACCACCAACTTTATATTCTTCTTCATTATCTCCTCCCTCCATTTACCTCCTCTTAAATATTTGATAAATATTTGATGTTTCAACTCCATCTTAATTTTAGTATTTATGTCCACCATTCATCTCCTCTTTATAAACTATGAAACTCCCCCATTTAATTTGGTTGTTTTTTCATATATTTCATTAATATTTAATTATTATTACCACATTATTTTCCTCCTCTTACCCTTGGCCTTCCAACCTTTCATGTGTCTTTCATCCTTTCTTTTTTTCTATAAATAATGGCCAAGGGGGAATGATGAGAAGACTCCACCATTGAGGTTGAAAATCGGGTTGGGTGGCTTATTTTCGGGATATCTTTAGAGTTAGTTTTATTTTATGCAATTTTATTTTATTTGCAATATAGTTTAGATTTTTCTTTTCATGCAATTGTACTCTTTTATTTCATAGTGATAGAATGTACTTTTCAATTATTAGTAGCTAAATTTCCATAAGTACTTGATCATGATGAAGCTTGGAATAAAATAATCTCTTCTTTTCTTTATCAAATGTCTTGTTCTTAATTTTGCTCGCTTACGATTTATCTTTGATTTATATTTCGTCGAATTCATATTTCGCGGATATGTTTTTCGATCCAAGATCCGTATCTTAAATGACCGAGAGGTTGCGGATACGAGGAGATCACTCAAAGATAAAAGGAGTTGCATGTACTCCTCGAGAGAGGACGACATAAATCCTCCGGATTGGAGTCAAATCCAATAGAGTGGTTCACCGCCTAATGCAAGCTTAGGGGTTTCGACTGGCCGAGAGGTCTTAATCGATCAACCTAAGGTTAGTCAAAAGCATGAGCTCGAGAGAGACGCTTTTGTAATGTAGGAACCTCCACGGTCGAGTGAGAAATTTAAGAGTCTTGCGTAATTTATGTTTATGAAGGGTCATTTTAATCCAATGGGATTCTAGATCAAGTGCTATCTTTTCATTTGTTTTCTAGCTTTAGTTTTAATTTACCTTAAATTTATATTCCGATAAAATAATATCAATTTGCGTGAGTATAAGTACTCAACAAGCCCCGAGTCTAATACGATATTTCCTATACTATATTTCGATAGGTACACTTGCCTATTTGAGATTATAGTTTGGATACATTTTAAAACTATAAAATTCCTCATCAAGTTTTTGGCGCCGTTGCCGGGGACATTTTGTTGATATTTTGAAGGCGCAAATTGTATTACTTTTATCACTCTCTTTCTCTAACCCCAATTCTCTTTTTCATTTTTTTTTTAAATTTCTTTCTATTAGGTACGGGTTGTGTTTATTTTCCTTTATTAAAAACTATGTTATCTCAATTGGCTGCTAAAATTGCCCAGCTTCAAAATCAATTTGATATTTTGAAAGCCGCAAAAAAGCATCAATCTGTTTGTTTTTATTGTCACGGTTCTCATCCAAGTGAGTTTTGTTATCATTATAATTATTATAAAAATCATTCTTATGAAAATAATTTTGATAGTAATTATGATAATAATTCTTCTCACTTTTATGATAATTCAAATTTTTATGAAAATAATTTTTCTAATTTTTCCTATTTTCATGAAAATAATTTTTCAAGTGATAATGCGAATAATTATTTTGATGTGAAGAATTATTCTTCCAACTCGGATGAAAACTTCTCTTGGTCGCAAGATCAACCGGAAGGTTTCCCGAGTTATGAGAATAATTATTTGGATCCAAATTTTTGTTGTTCTTCTTCCGCACCGCAAGCTTTCTCTCTTAATTTTGGGGAATCCTCTCATTTGCAATATGATTCCTCCCCCCAAAATCTGGATGAAAATTTTCTTACGTTTAGTGATTCTTCTCCTTCGGATACTGTTGCTAATGAGGAACATGACTTCTCATGTACCCCAGTAGTTGTTTATACCGAAGAAGAACAGCAACTTTTATTTCAAGAGCTCGTTAGGTGTATGGATGCGCTGGACGGAGTAGATGAAGAATATGTTTCTCCTCCTACTACTCCTCATTTTCCTCCTATTAATGAATCTCCTTGCACAATTTATGATTTTCTAGCAGCGCAAATTTATGAACATGATGCTTCCGATGATTTTATTTTAAATAAATTTTCGGACAAAAAATTAATTTTAGAAAATAAACAACCCGAGCCTAATCTTATAACTTCGCAAGAGTCTCCTCCTTGCGAAGATTTTTCTGACGCACTTCTTTTTGATTATTCTTTCCCTAACAAGTTTCAGGAAGAAGATGAGCCGTTGCAATCAAATGTTGTCCCCGACCCATTTGCCGCTCATCTAGAAAGATTCAAATCACCTCAGGTATGCATAGGTGATTTGAATCTAAATTTTCAAGTCAACTGTAAGAAGGAAAATCAAGAGGCAAGCGGAGGAGTACCCGGGCGTGCGACTTTGGCATCTTCGCCAAAGCGAGAATTAAGGGAGTTACCCGTTCATTTCAATTTTTATTTTCCTTTCTCCTAACCCGAACCGTCTAGCTTAAAGACGGGAAAAAAAAAGCGCTCTTGGGAGACACCCCTTGTTTATCTTTAATATTTTTTAAAAAACAAAACTTCTAATTTTTTTTTATTTTATTTCTTCTTGTTTCTCCCCTCTTACTTGACTTATAAACATTGGGGACAATGTTTATTTTTAAGTATGGGGGTGGATTCATCTTTATTGTTTTTATCTAAAAATATAAAAAAAATAAAAAAATCTTTAAAATTTTTAAAAAAATATAAAAATCTTAAAAAATTACAAAATTTTGTTTTTTATTTTATAAAAAAAATACAAAAAATAGGAAAAAAAGAAAATCCAAAAAAATATAATAAACCCTTACTTAATATTTTTGTGACTTTTCAGAAATTTATTTTGAGTTTATTTATAAGAATTTTTATAATTTTTGATTTTCTAATTTTTTATTTCATCAAAGTTAGTTAAATTTAATTTTTAGGTGATTTGATTTTAAGAAATAAATTTATGAAGTAAATTTATTTAGAGAAATCTATTTAGCCCTTTTTCTCTTTTATTGTAATTAGTTTCAATTTCTTAGTGCTTAGTTTAACAATTCTTAGATTTTAATTATATTCACTTTATGCTTTAAGATTTTTAGGAAAACTTAAATCACTATAGTTGCTCTCTTTGTTTTTTAATTTAATCTAAAATTTGTTAAGTCTTTCCCCTTGTTTTTAATTTTCTTGTTAGATCATATGTCATGGGGATAAGAGGATAAAATTCATTATCCCATGGTACACATATGCACTTTTTCATTTTTGGTTAGATCATATGTCATGGGAATTAAATATTCCTTGGTACACATATGCACCCCCCCAAAAGGAGTAAGAGGATAAAATTCATTACTCCTAAGCAATTTTGTTTGAAGAGAAAAAAAGAAGAAAAAAAACATCAAAAAAGAAAAAAATTGTGCGGGGTGAGAGGATAAAATTCATCACCCCCAATCTAAGATCTCTTCAATTTTCCTTTTTCCTTTTTCCAACCCAATAGCCAATATAATTGCTTAGATTTAAATTAAAATTTTAAGAGAGCATAAGTAGTAGTTTAAATTTTCCTTTAAGAGTTTTTTAGTGAAAAAGTGTTAATAATTTTTAATCTAACTTTGTTTGCTAAATACTTAATTTTGAGTTCTAATTAATTTGTTAGAGAAAACTTTGCTAAATATTTAGCTCTTCACATTTTACTTTCATATTTTACGACTTAAAATTTTGAATCCCTAAAATTTTATTTTTAACTTTCTTTTGATTTAATAAATTTTTAGTTTGATTAAAAATTATATTAATATTTTATAAGTACTTCTAATATTTTTGCTCTGGAATAGCAAAAGCTTAAGTATGGGGGTATTTGATAAGTAATATTTACGTGTATTTTTACTATAATATTTAGTTTAATTTTTAGTTTTAATTAATCATATTTTATTTATTTTAGTTAATAAATTATATCTTTTTAATATATGTTAAATAATTTAAGTTTTATTTATTTTTGTAGGATTTATAACTATTTTTAGTATTTATTTTAGTTTAATAATTAATATAAAATTAATAATAATTTATATATTTTCATTTATAAATCTTTATTTTATATTTTAGTTTAATAATTTAATATATATTTATTTTTGTAGGTTTATTGACGTGGTCGCGCTCCCAACGTTTGCAAAAGAAATATTTATCGAAGTTGGCCGAGCAATTCATGCAGTCTACATGAAACCAAGTCAAGGACTCGCTGCACTCGTTCAAGCCGATCAAGCGTTCACGTCGCAACTACCCATTCAGCTCTTCTTCATGCAAGCTCATGACAAATATATTATTATGCATTTATGCTGCCATGCCATCATCGCCAACTCTCAAAATGACCGGTGCCAATCAAGTCTTCGACATTCAACTATTTTCATCATTCCCATGCACAACGCCATCGCCGTCACCTTTTCATGTCAAAGCCCCCATCTCATCATACAACGTACATCACCACCCATTTCTCTTTCTAAAAACCTCCACAGTTAAATACATGCACTATTATTATTATTATTATTATTATTATTATTATTAATATAACAGTTTACTTCCCCTCTTCATTTCTCCATGAAACCGCTAGCTCCTCTTTATTCCATGAAACCACCAACTTTATATTCTTCTTCATTATCTCCTCCCTCCATTTACCTCCTCTTAAATATTTGATAAATATTTGATGTTTCAACTCCATCTTAATTTTAGTATTTATGTCCACCATTCATCTCCTCTTTATAAACTATGAAACTCCCCCCATTTAATTTGGTTGTTTTTTCATATATTTCATTAATATTTAATTATTATTACCACTTTATTTTCCTTCTCTTACCCTTGGCCTTCCAACCTTTCATGTGTCTTTCATCCTTTCTTTTTTCCTATAAATAATGGCCAAGGGGGAATGATGAGAAGTCTCCACCATTGAGGTTGAAAATCGGGTTGGGTGGCTTATTTTCGGGATATCTTTAGAGTTAGTTTTATTTTATGCAATTTTATTTTATTTGCAATATAGTTTAGATTTTTCTTTTCATGCAATTGTACTCTTTTATTTCATAGTGATAGAATGTACTTTTCAATTATTAGTAGCTAAATTTCCATAAGTACTTGATCATGATGAAGCTTGGAATAAAATAATCTCTTCTTTTCTTTATCAAATGTCTTGTTCTTAATTTTGCTCGCTTACGATTTATCTTTGATTTATATTTCGTCGAATTCATATTTCGCGGATATGTTTTTCGATCCAAGATCCGTATCTTAAATGACCGAGAGGTTGCGGATACGAGGAGATCACTCAAAGATAAAAGGAGTTGCATGTACTCCTCGAGAGAGGACGACATAAATCCTCCGGATTGGAGTCAAATCCAATAGAGTGGTTCACCGCCTAATGCAAGCTTAGGGGTTTCGACTGGCCGAGAGGTCTTAATCGATCAACCTAAGGTTAGTCAAAAGCATGAGCTCGAGAGAGATGCTTTTGTAATGTAGGAACCTCCACGGTCGAGTGAAAAATTTAAGAGTCTTGCGTAATTTATGTTTATGAAGGGTCATTTTAATCCAATGGGATTCTAGATCAAGTGCTATCTTTTCATTTGTTTTCTAGCTTTAGTTTTAATTTACCTTAAATTTATATTCCGATAAAATAATATCAATTTGCGTGAGTATAAGTACTCAACAAGCCCCGAGTCTAATACGATATTTCCTATACTATATTTCGATAGGTACACTTGCCTATTTGAGATTATAGTTTGGATACATTTTAAAACTATAAAATTCCTCATCACCTACCCCGCAACCCGGCGACTCCTGCGATGTTTTCCTCCACCGCCAACCCCATTCATTCCGGCCACCTACCACACCTCCAGCAAAGCCTCTCCAACCACACGAGACCTCCTCCACCCTCTCCACTGCAGCTCACCGCTGGAACGTCTCTCCCCTCTTCCATCGTCCTCCAACCACCCAGTCGTAACTTCCTCCTCCCACTTCTCCGCCTACCTACTGTGACCGTGTCGTGGAGGATCGAAAGCTAATGCGGGAGCCCCTTGGTGAGATCTCTCCTTTCCCCTCCTCCATAATCTTATATGTTAGCGTTTATTATGATAAATTTCAGCATGGTTGTTTCATCCTCGTGTAGCACGCGCTCTCCCTAAACATTCCTCATCGTTTCTTCACCATTTTGTGTTAGGAAGGCTCGTTTTGGAAAATTTAATTTTGTACCCAGCTATTTTCACTTAGACTTAGGAATTCTGAAGTCTAGTTTGCATCAAATTGACTCCCCTTTACCTCCTAATGACATTGTTTGGCAATGCACAATGCACAAGGCTAGCCTTGGCCGCCTAAAGAAAGAAATCATTTGCATGGTGAAGGGTTTTAACATTTTTATTCATCTTCTGTTGTATCAGGCTTAATGCGCAGAACTTGTAGTATTTTGAGTACCTTTTGAATGATTATAATAGCTATAAGGCCATTGGACATATTGTTATGGTTGAATGTTGTAGTAGATAGACATGGATTATCTATTTTTAGATTATCATTTATGCTAGTATTTTACTCTAGGATGTTAGATTGGTTGTCTTATTCTTGTATCATTTTATAATATTTTATTTGTAGGTTAGCTTTTCTAGTCTAGCCCCCTTTCACTTCCTAGGGTAGCTAACTGTGGTTTGTTTGCTTGAAGATGGAGAAACTACGGATGAACTAGAAAGAGTTCAAAAAAATTGCAACATGTGCTTTGGTTCTCCACTACAAAGTAACCCTCTTGGAAAATTGATGCAACCTGTGATGCATTTTTTTATTTTTATTTATTGTACCTGTATTTTTTCTTTTGTCGCGCACGTTATTAGCGCCCTGGATTGTTAATTTTATATCGCGCACGCTTTTGCGCAATTTCTGTTTGGCTCGTTGGTGTGACCGGCCAACGAGACCCAAAATGCATAGGTCCGTTAATTAGGAGAAGGGTTAGTTTAGGACAAGCTTTAATATTTAACTATTCCGACATATTTGGCAATTTTTGAATTCTTAAATCTCTCCCCCATGCACTTTTAAAGCCCACCTAGTTTAAGCCCATTTTGTTTTTCCTCCAAAACCCTAAACCCCCTCCATTCTATATAAACAAACCCCTCCCCTTACCATTAAGGGGCTGGAAAAATAGAATTGAACCGTGAAATCTTCTCTCGGTTTGGTTCCATCCAGCGCCGCTCAGCCTGAAGCCCGACACCGCCAGTTCCGCTCGCCAGCCTGCGCCGCTGACTCCTGAAGCTCCACCAAGGCCAGACGACGCCTCCTCAGGTCGATTCCTAGAGGATCGGCAACTTCTCGATGGAAGTCACACCGTAGTTCACCTCCGTCTCCAGCGCACAACTCCTCCAGCGCCATCGAACTCGCTTGGACTTTCCCTAGGCTCCGGCGACCCCTTCTGCACCATCCGCTAGTGTTTTCAGCGCAACTCCGGCGTGTTTCCCCTGCTTCCCCAACAGCCCTATTCCAATTCCGGAGCTGGTTGCTCCGCCAGTGCCAGATCTGTTTCCGGCCAGCTTTTCCCTGCCGGATACCCTCACTTTCAGTGATCACCAAGCAATCCTGAGCACAGTGCATCTAGTAGCTTCTTCGTCAGTCTACCCGCACACTTGCAGTGGATTCCACCTCCGCCCTTGGTATACCTCTCCATCCCCTATTATATTTTCTTAACGTGGTCAGCAAGATAGCCCAAACGCCAAATTAATAACTTCGGAACTACCCAGTTCTCACGTTGAACCAGCGGAAAACCAGGGAACAACGGTTAATCCCAACAAACAATGGAAGCACAAGCAGATCTTTTATTCATTCACTTCTTTACAACACGAGGCATACATAGCGAGACATGATTTCGCTAGTATAACAGTTGTAAACAGAAAGCACCAAAAACCAAGCCGGGCGGACAACACCGGAGTCCGCCGAGAACGCCGAGGTCGCCGAGGTCGCCGAGTCCGCTGAGATCGCCCGAACTTAGCTACAATCCGCCGAACACCCACGGAGTCCGCCAAAGCCGCGAGGCCGCGCGGACACACCGTTATTCGTCTCTTGCTGAAGCTGAACTGAGGAACACCCCCTACCCGCCTGAAGCCGGCGGACAGGTTATTGAAGCTGGTAAAGATGAAACAGAGCTGACAAGCCGCAGAGCGACCTCTTGCTGAATCCGCAGAGACCGCACACTTCCAAGTACTTGACCGAAGTCAAAGCCATACTCCTGGCTCCTTGAAGCTACACGCGCGACCTGCAAACAGCAAACGTCAGCACTGAAACAATCCGTGCGGACAGACAAACTGAGACCGTAGCTCCTTGCCCAACCCAACTTACTGTTCACTCAAGTTTTTATAGACCTGCCAGGGGGGTCCTATTTATAGGCGAGGTGAGAAGTGTGGTCACCGCCCTAGAGATAGAGACACCGCCCCAGCCCGCGCGATAGCAAAGACACCGTTCGCCGAGTCCGCAAGGACTTAGCCGGATACCAAGGAAAACCACCAGGAGCAAGGCAACATTGGCGAACCCTCTCCAGTCCGCCCAAGCTATGCGGACAAGGCATCAGCCCGCAAAGCTTTCGATCACTGCAGGACAGCAATCCCCCTTTAATGGCAGTCCGCCCAAACCCGAGGCAGTCCGCAAGACTCACACCTCAATCCGCCACAAGTCCACGACCAAAGGCAGATAGCAACAGTCCGCCCGGTCACAGCAGACTTGGCGGATACCGCGGACACCATGATCTTGGCACAAAGTGTGACCAAGTCCAAAACCATCAAAGGCTAATGCGAGCATGGCGGACACAAAAACCCGTCCGCCAAACACCTTAGCACAGACCGCCAGCAGTCCGCAAGTTCCTCGCACTCCTGTCCAACGCAGCAACCATCCCCGGACTCCAAAACCAGTCCGCCAACGACCTCCACAACAAAGCACCTGCTTTACCACCAGAGCTCGACAAGGCCTCAGCCAAGCTCTAAGCCCAGTCTGCAACAGCCCACACCGCGGACACATCAGTCCGCAAGCTTCCCGCGGACACGAGCCAAAACGCCTATCAACACAAGCTTACACCACGACCACTGAGCAAGGCACCAGTCCGCAAGCCTCTCGATCCGCAGATACCAGGCCGCACAGTCCGCGGACTTCATGCCAACAACCCGCTCAGAAGACAGCCGGCTTTTCACTAGACCTTCCACCAGGCCGCACATCACAGTCCGCCCAGTCCGCCTAGTCCTCCAATGCTGTCCGCTCAGGCCGCCCGGCCTGTCCCGTCAACCACTTCCACTTCACAAAATTCAACACTCCCCCTTGAAGTGGGAAGTGGTGACCAAGCCCAGCAAGCTGCGCATGCGCTCAAAGGGCCCCTTCGACAGTGGCTTCGTGAAGATGTCAGCAAGATTATCTTCACTCCGAACATGCCCGACCAGCAGAGATCCTTCCAACACCTTCTCCCTGATCAAATGGTGATCAATCTCTATATGCTTGGTCCTAGCGTGACACACTGGATTGTTAACCAGTTTGAGAGCACTCTCATTGTCACCCCGGAGTAAAGTAGGCCCTTGCACTTATTCATGAACATCCTCTATAAGCCTCCTAAACCAAACGGCTTCCTGAGTAGCCAAGGCCGAAGCCTTATACTCCGCCTCCGTGGTTGAAACCGACACCGAGTCCTGCTTCTTGCTACACCACGAGATGCTAGTTGAACCGCAAGTGAACACATAACCTGAAGTGGACCTTCGATCATCCGAATCACCGCCATAGTTAGCATCCGTGTACCCGAGCAACGCAAACTCCGAGTCTCTTCCATAGAGGAGTCCCATGTCAGAAGTCACCTTGACATACTTCAGAATTCCCTTTGCCGCCACTAGATGAGATTGCCTTGGTTCATCCATATACCGACTTACTCGGCCAACAGCATAAGCAATGTCTGGCCTTGTAATCGTCAGGTAAATCAAGCTCCCAACAAGAGCTCTGAACACCAAGGGATCATGAAGAACCCTTCCCTCATATCGTCGAAGCTTTTGCCCAGGTTCTAGTGGAGTAGAGCACTTCTTCCCTTCGCCCATGCCAAACCGCTTTACAATGCGATCAGCATACCCTTTCTGGAAAATGAGAACCCCGTACTCCTTCCTCTCCACTTCCAGACCGAGAAAGTGATGCAACTCTCCCAAGTCTTTCATCTCAAAGCGTATAGCAAGCTCAGCCCTGAGCCTTGCTACTTCCCCCTCCGAATTCCCTGTGATGATCATGTCATCCACATACAGTAGGACCAAGACTTGTAGCTCTCCCTTCTTCTTGACGAACAAGCTTGAATCCGAGTTAGAAGCAAGGTATCCACAGAATTGCAAATACTATGCAATCTTCCCATACCACGCTCTAGGAGCTTGCTTCAACCCATAGAGAGCCTTCCTGAGTTTACAAACATAGTCCGGATGCTTTTCAGAGACAAAACCAGGCGGCTGATCCATGAAGATGTCCTTGTCAATCTCTCCGTAAAGAAAGGCATTCTTCACATCGAGTTGCCACAACCTCCATCCCTTGCTAGCAGCCAAGGCGATCACCACCCTTACTGAAGTCATCTTCGCAACTGGACTGAATGTCTCCTCATAGTCTTCTCCATACTGTTGTGAGAACCCTCTAGCGACCAGACGAGCTTTGAACCTTTCAATGCTCCCATCAGCCTTCTTCTTCAACTTATACACCCCCTTGCAAGTAACCAGAGTAATGCCATCAACCTTGGGCACAAGGTCCCAGGTTTCATTCTTCTTCAGAGCATCAATCTCTTCTTTCATGGCACCTTCTCACTCCTTCACTCCAGTGGCCTCATTGAAGGTTGCAGGCTCTCGCTCATCCAGAGGACCTGCAAAGAAGCAGGAGACAAAGCTCACTGCATTCCCATCACAGTACCGAGCTGGTGGCTTCACAACCCTCTTCGATCTCCGAAGGGTCAGCTCCTTGCTCACTGCTTCCGTTGCTTCTTCGTGCTCCACTCCTACCTGGGGCAAGCATTGAGCAGTGCTCCCCCTGCTTCCTGAGCCAGAAGGCTCAGCCTCGGAGTTAGAAGCAACAGGAGCTGCTGGTGAAACAGCAAGCTCCTCTTCCAAGCCTTGAGCAGCCACCACCAGTGCTTCATCAACCTTGCTACTTCTGGTTAGCTCCACCGAGCCACCTCCATATGACGTTAGCTCGTCAAAGACAACGTCTCTTGACACCACAAACTTCTTCGTCATAGGGTCCATGCATTTCCATCCCTTCTTCCGCTCATCGTGGCCAACAAAGACAAGCTTCCTTGCCTTCGCATCCAGCTTAGTCCGTGAAGCATCCGGGACATGCACGTAGCAAGTTGAACCGAACACCCTAAGGTGTCCCACACTCGGCTTCTCCTTCAGCAACAGCTCAATAGGAGTCTTCATGTTGATAGGGCTGAGCGGCATCCGCTTGATAACATAAGCAGCATAAGACATCCCCTCCGCCCAAAAGGACCTTGGGATATCTTTCGCATGAAGCCAGCATTTGCAGGTCTCCGTCAGATGACGGATCTTCCGCTCCGCTACCCCATTTTGTTGTGGAGTGTGAGCACAAGTAAGCTCCCATTGGATTCCGTGCTTCCTGCAGAAGTTAGAAAACTCGGAGGAGACAAACTCACCCCCGTTATCAGTTCTAAGCTCTTAATCCGCAAGCCAAGCCAGCCTTCTACCAACTCCTTGAACTCCACAAACAAACGGAAGGCTTCCTACTTCTCTTTTAAGAAGTACACCCAAGTATACCTTGAGTAGTCATGAACCAAGACAAGCATGTATCTGCTTCCACCAAGGCTAGCAGTAACCGTCGGTCCCATCAGGTCGCCATGAATGCACTCCAATGGTTTCTTGCTCCTTGTTTGTGATTTATCAAACGGAAGGCGATGTGCCTTACCGTATTGACAGCCCGCGCAAACATGCCCGTCACCAAAGGAGGACCACTTAGGCAACCCCCTAACCAAACTTCTACTAGCCATTGCCTTCAGCTTGTCCATGCCAACATGCCCCAGCCTCTCATGACAAATAGCAGCGCTATCATTGGCCCTCATCCTATCATCAAATGAATTGGTGGCAAGAACAAACAAGTTCTTCACTCTCATCCCTACATGAGCAACATTAGCCTTCACCGTTGATACTTTGCGAAGGAACCTCACGTTTGTTGGCCCAAACAGAACGTGATACCCAGCGTCCACCACATTGGTCACCGAGAAGAGGTTCTTCTTCATGCCCGACACGTGATACACACTCCTTAACGTGAGTGGCCCCTGATCACTACCCAAAGACACGACCCCCTCTTTCTCTACTGCATAAACAGTATTATCAGCAGTGATAATAACTTCATTACCTGAGTACGCATGCATCGAGGTGAACTTCGACTTGTCTCCGGTGAGGTGATGACCACACCCAGAGTCCACGATCCACTCGTTGTTGAAGTCCTCAGCAGACAAGGCCCGGACACAAGTGCCCGTCATAAAAGCTCCGCCCCATCCTGCTTCTTCACTTCTCGAGCAAGCTTCCTCCTTTCCCGCAGCATGCTTAGGCTGCAGTTTGACCTTGCAGTCCCGCTTGAAGTGCCCTCGCTGATGACACCGGTAGCACTTCAAGTTCTTCTTCCAGTCGTTAGGAGCATTGCTCCTCTCCGGCTGATATGAAGTTGAAGTCTCCTTCTCACCAATGACCTGCACCTTCTTCTTCTTCCCTTCCCATCCTTTCTTCTTGCCTGAGAAGAGAGCTTCGCTGCCTTCCTGATTCAGGTTCACTCTAGCCATCTGCCTTGCCAAGCTCTCCTGCGATGCAAGAAGATTCTCCAGCTCCAGCAAAGACGACTGAGTAGCCCACCCTTGAATAGATGTCACAAAGGCCACATACTCCTTTCGCAAGCCGCGGATAATGTGCCTTTTCATCTTAGCCTCAGATATAGGCTCATCAGGATCCAGTGCCGACAGCTCAGCACACAAGCTCTTCATCTTTAAGAAGTACTTCGAGATGGAAAGGTCTTCCTGAGTTGCCCTGGCCAACTCATTCTCTAGGAACTGAAGCCGCGCCACATTCTTCCTATTGAACAACTCATCAATGGTTGTCCAAATATCAGCAGCCGACTCACATCCAACAATGTGATCAAACAGTTCCGGAAATACGGCTCTCTTCAGAATGAACTCCGCCTTAGTATTTGTTCTTCTCCAGAGCCTAACTTGCTCAGCAGTACCGAACGCAGCCATGACTTCCTGTCTGTCGTCACCACCGATGACTTCCCACAGCTCCTCGCCAAGAAGATAACTCTTCATGCACGACTTCCACTTCTTGAAGTTAGTCGGCGTTAAGAGTTCAATGCCAAGACCTCTTGCAAAGCTCCCTTCCATTGCAACACCTGTTGGCAACCTTTCAAAAGCTCCGAGCAACAACACAGGTTGAGCACCACTCAATCACTGAGTAACAACACTGGTTGACTTCCGCTCACGTAACTGAACCTCCCTCTGATACCATGTTAAATTTTCTCAACGTGCTCAGCAAGATAGCCCAAACGCCAAATTAATATCTTCGGAACTACCTAGTTCTCACGTTGAACCAGCGGAAAACCAAGGAACAAAGGTTAATCCCAACAAACAATGGAAGCACAAGCAGATCTTTTATTCATTCACTTCTTTACAACACGAGGCATACATAGCGAGACATGATTTCGCTAGTATAACAGTTGTAAACAGAAAGCACCAAAAACCAAGCCGGGCGGACAGCACTGGAGTCCACCGAGACCGCCGAGGTCGCCGAGTCCGCTGAGATCGCCCGAACTTAGCTGCAATCCGCCGAATACTCACGGAGTCCGCTAAAGCCGCGAGGCCGCGCGGATACACCGTTATTCGTCTCCTGCTGAAGCTGAACTGAGGAACACCCCCTACCCGCCTGAAGCCGGCGGACAGGTTATTGAAGCTGGCAAATATGAAACAGAGCTGACAAGCCGCAGAGCGACCTCCTGCTGAATCTGCAGAGACCGCACACTTCCAAGTACTTGACCGAAGTCAAAGCCAAACTTCTGGCTCCTTGAAGCTACTCGCGCGACCTGGACACAGCAAACGTCAGCACTGAAACAATCCGCGCGGACAGACAAACTGAGACCACAGCTCCTTGCCCAACCCAACTTATTGTTCACTCAAGTTTTATAGACCTACCAGGGGGTCCTATTTATAGGCGAGGTGAGGAGTGTGGTCACCGCCCTAGAGATAGAGACACCGCCCCAGCCAGCGCGATAGCAAAGACACCGTCCGCCGAGTCCGCAAGGACTTAGCCGGATAACAAGTAAAACCACCAGGAGCAAGGCAACATTGGCGAACCCTCTCCAGTCCGCCCAAGCTATGCGGACAAGGCATCAGCCCGCAAAGCTTCCGATCACTACAGGACAGCAATCCCCCTTCAATGGCAGTCCGCCCAAACCCGAGGCAGTTCGCAAGACTCACACCTCAATCCGCCACAAGTCCACGACCAAAGGCTGATAGCAACAGTCCGCCCGGTCACAGCGGACTTGGCGGATACCGCGGACACCATGGTATGGGCACAGAGTGTGACCAAGTCCAAAACCATCAAAGGCTAATGCGAGCATGGCGGACACAAACACCCGTCCGCCAAACACCCTAGCACAGACCGCCAGCAGTCCGCAAGTTCCTCGCACTCCTGTCCAACGCAGCAACCATCCCCGGACTCCAAAACCAGTCCGCCAACGACCTCCACAGCAAAGCACCTGTTGTACCACCAGAGCTCGACAAGGCCTCAGCCAAGCTCTAAGCCTAGTCCGCAACAGCCCATACCGCGGACACATTAGCTCGCAAGCTTCCCGCGGACACGAGCCAAACCTCCTATCAACACAAGCTTACACCACGGCCACTGAGCAAGGAACCAGTCCGCAAGCCTCTCTATCCGCAGATACCAGGCCGCACAGTCCGCGGACTTCATGCCAACAACCCGCTCAGAAGACAGCCGGCTTTTCACTAGACCTTCCACCAGGCCGCACATCACAGTCCGCCCAATCCGCCTAGTCCGCCAATGCTGTGCGCCCAGGCCGCCCGGCCTGTCCCGTCAACCACTTCCACTTCACAAAATTCAACATCCCCTGTCACATACATTAGTCATGTTATGCTAAATCGTAAATGAATAGTCAAGTATTATGAGCTTGTCCTAATCAATTGTTTTCTCCTGATTATCGCTATTTTGTTATACGTGCATGCCACCACTTTATTTTTGTGTTCGTGGAATTGTGTTTTGTGACGTACTACGTTTGTGCGGTAGTCTTGCATTCGCAAGCGACGCCTTGACCATTTAGTTCGTTAATATTAGTCCGCGAAGCGCTCTCGCGCGACAATTATTTTATAAAAGATCTCTTTTATATTTTTAAAATTACAGCCCTAAGTTTAGGATCACATCAAGAATTAATCTCGTTGCAGACGTTATCTATGGAACATCATCAAGAGAAATTTCAACTTCTAGCTTGAGCTACTTCGGTACGCCGAGAGTATCAGATTGTCGTGTTTACAGTCGGCCTTTATGAACAATTGTGGCTAGACATCAAGTTTAGGAATCCAACAAACTTAATTATTACTGAGTTTGGGCAACAATTGTGAGTGACGATTACTCATGGAAAAACATGACTACATCACTACAACTGCAGGCAAAAGCAATAGATTCAATGAGCTGGAGGAAATACAACCCACAAATATTAAACGATTGTCACGTGCTCAAATAGTTGAACACAAGTCAAAAGTATTATGCTTTAATTGTAATAAAATCTTCAGATCTTTGCAAGAAGCTTTTATTGTTGGAAGTGGATGACCCCGATGAAGATTGCCCATTAGTGTTTAGCACTCTCTTAGCTTGAAATCACGCTCATTTTGGAAGAAATGAGTGAAGTTATGGGTCTTTGTGCCCAGCAATCTTTTTAACTTTTAATTAAAGGGCATTGCTATATATAGACCGTGTTTGGCTATATAAAAACCATTGTTATATACAAAACACATTAATTCAAAACCGGCTATATGTAGACCAAATTGTTATATGCAGACCAATATAAAAAATTTTTTAAAAAATTGAAACTTAATTTTCTTATAAACAATCAACTACTATTATGTTACAAGAACATGTAAAACTTATTATATTAGCAAACATTACAAAAAAGAGATAATTCAAGACATAAAAGTTTTAATTTCTCCAAAAAAGTTTTGTCATTCGTCATCTTCGCCAAGTAAAGCGAACCTGCAATCAATAAATAAAATTCAGAGTGCAGTACAAGACAGCAAATAATGCAGTAATCTTCTAATGAGTCCAATCAACTAAAGCTGGCAATGTGCAGCACAAGGAAAAAACTTACCCTAATACAAAAAATGAATAAATAGATTGATGATGATGTATAGAGCTCACACTAATCTTTCGTTTTATTCAACCGGTATAAATTTTACATGAAAAAAGTATATGACCCTAAATCGAAGATATGCAAGAGTGATTTCTAGCCTTTAAACAAAGGTCCGACCATTCTGAGAAGAAAAACCCTACAAATCCGACCCAACACAGACTCTAAATCGATCTTAAAGAAGGAAACAAATGTTCGCCGACAAAATATGTATAAGCAGCGGGAGGAAAAAAATCGAGGGTTAGAGTTTTAAATAACTCATTTTGAAAGGAAAGATTCAGATCACAATCATTTGAAATCCTATTTTCGGATCCATCACCGGATATGGGAGGTTCGCCGGCCTTGAAGAATGTCACTTGAGTGCTCGCGACGATTTATTAGGGGATATTGGTCGTCGCCAGACACTGGAAACAGGATCGAGGGAGTAGTGTTTATCGCACGGGAGAGGGGAGACGAGAACGGCTATGGCAGTATTCAAAAAATGGAGGAAAGTGATTTTTTTTTGGGGGGGGGGGGAAGAGGTATTAATTTGGTTTGTATATAGTAGGAAAAGAATATGAAAAAAACTAAATTTTGGGTCTGTATATAGCCAAACACGATCTATATATAACAATGCTCTAATTAAAATGTCAATTGTTAGTAGCCAGTTGAGTCATTTAAGGTGATCTATTAATAAGCTGGTTGAGTCACTAATGTGTGGGTTGTTTGTATGCATATCTAAGGACCGGATGAATGAACAAAGAAATTTTTCAGTTCTTATTCTTAGTGATATTTTGGTGGCTCTCTTTTTCTAAGCAAGCTTTGCTTAGGTAGAGTAAAAAAAAAATACAATATAGATAATCACATCATAAGGAATACAACAACACAACCCAAATAATAAAATATGCATTAAAACAAATGCGCAGAATAAAAAAAAATGTCTAGTATAAGTAAATAAAATAAAATGCATCTAATAAACAATAGGATTATGCTCCTAGGTCTACATCAATTCCCCGGGTGGGAGAATCGAGCCCCTTAACAAGAACTAGGCTTGTAATTGATTCTGTTCAATTCTGAGTCAAACCGAAATCGAACCGAAGAGCTTCATTTTGATTCACCCAAAACAAAAACTAAATCAAACCGGGGAATTTTGGTTAGATTCGGTTTGATTTTTTTGTATTATATTTTGTCATACTGGTTCATTTCCAAAAGATTTTTTTAGTTCAATTCAAACACTAATTATTTGATCTTCCACAAAAAAATCAAACTCCCAATTCTCTAAGTCTGTAGAATTGTTTTGTGAAATTAGTATTTCACATGATATTATTATGTATCAATAGTAAGAGAGTATTAATGATGAAAAATAATAGGCAAAAATAAAAGAATCATGTGAGTTGAGTGTACAACTCAGTGTTCGCCGAGTGGGTCCCACAAGGCAGAAGGGCCCGCGATATAGGCCAACTCGCGCCCGCCCAGACCGGACGGGCGAGCCGGATAAGCCAGCTCGCGCCTGCCTGGCGAGTAAGATGGCCAACCCGTGTCCGCCTGGCCGGCGAGCGAGCCAGGTCCGCTGACCGCATCCGTCGGCTTTTTCTAGGAAACCCTAACACATGCAATATTCGATGAACTTTGCGCAATAAAATTTGAGCGAAATTTGCACAAACTTTAAGAAATTAAGCAACTAAATTCTTTGTAAAGCAAAAAATCGCTATTTTGTTTTAGAAAGGGATTTTCTCAAATAAAATGTTTCAATTTTAGATCCGGGGAGTGAAGTTCGCAACCTTCGTTCCGTTCCCTTTGTTGTAGCAAAGCGAAAATCGTTAGCTCCAAATATGTTTCCGTTTGGAGTTTTCGACGTAACGTTCGCTGACAAAACTCGGGAGAAAACCAAGCAATGAGTCTATTATCCTACGAGAAAAAATAGAGGCACACACAAAGGAAGAGATGATGTAGGCTCGCTCTTTCGAGCGTTATGGGTGGCCGACGGAGCTAACACGATGTTCTCTGATAACTCTCACGTCACACTCAAGCATTTAACGCAGCAACGACACAATTAATATTGTTACTAATTAAAGATTACAGAGGGCGTTCGCAAGGCCACTTAAGATAATACCAAGGCGATATATCGAGGTCCTCTCAAGCGAAAAGAACCCACACGGTTCGATCGAGCGTGTTGTACCAAAAGAGAAGCCACCAAAAAACAAAAGATTCGAGCAAGGGTGGTTCTCTCCCAACAAAATACAAACGAGGGCCGCCACGACTCACGAACTTGAATGAAAGAAATAAACACGACAATAACTAAAAGAAATTATCCACGAAAATTCAAGCGTTACACAAGCCACGCAATTTGCCAATGCCACAAGATCTATCTAAAGAAGAGAAACACATAACGGTGGAAATGTTCGTTACCCAACCGGATTTGATGAATCTGGTTCACTCTACTAGAATCGTTCTTCAACGGCTGCGCCAGAGATATGCCGGAGGGAGAGAAATTCGTCGCCTTCTTCGTATCACGCTATACTTGGAAAGTCCCGGCGAAATCTTCTAAATATGGAAATAATATTTCCCAATAAGGCAGGAGAGAGAAAGGTGGCAGGATATCAGAAATAGTTAAGGAATGATATAATTCAAATATGATATGTAGAGAATTTATAGAAGGGGATATATTTTGAATATGGTAAATAAGGGGGAATATTGTAGAGAATACTTTGGATTTGGAAAGAGATTTGGTGGGGAGGGAAAGAGGAGATGGTGGGGCTCGATTTTGGTGGTGGTGGAGGTGGGCTCGGGTTTGAAGAGGTTGAGGGCTGTTCGTGTGAGGGAGTTTTTGGGTGGCGGTCGGGTCTGGTGTGGGAGGAGTTAGGTAGCGGCTTTGGAGGTTGGTGATGGAGGTGGCTCGGCTAGGATTGCTAGGAGGTGGCTCAGGTTGGTTGGGGGAGAGAGGTGGTCGGTTGTGTGGAGGAAGATGAAGTTAAGGCTCGGGTAGCAAGGATGTAGGGAATGGATGAAGGGAGAAGGGGAGGAGAAGGGAGGCCGAGAGAGAGGGGAGGAGGAGGGTGGCCGGCGGCCAAAGAAGAAGAGGAATAGAGGGGGGGGGGGGGGGGGGGCGAAATTTGCCTTAGAGAAGGAGGAGGATTTCAATTTTGAAAATTGGTTTTTTTTTCATTCATTCACTAGGGAAAAACAAAGGAGTACATGCATTTATATAGGCTTTACAATCAAGGGAAAAGGGCTACATGCAGCCCAACATGAAAATGAAATAAAACACAACCATACACCATGGTTTTATAACATAATCATGTTACAAATAATACATGAAATTAAACATGAAATAAAAATGATAATTTTGAAATAAAACAAGTAATAAAATATATTATTACTCAATGATTATTTATTAATATATATTATTAATAAATAATAATTGGGCTTGCGCTCCGGACGGCTATTGTGGCGACGCCAATAATTGGGCTTGCGCTCCGGACAGCTATTGTGGCGACACTTCCAAGGGTCGTCCATAAGCATGCTGTCGTCGTCATCAAAGTGTTGCGGGCCGACGTCTCCATTCAAATCTACCGGGTCACCATCATCATCAGAGGGAGGACGGTCCTTGGCCACATGTCGCGGGAAGTCGGCTCCATCAATCCTCCCCCTCTTAAAAAAACTCATCACTGATGAGTATACCTGTGTGTACTCGCCTGGAAGGTCATCGGCGAGTAAGAAGAACCTGCATGGCAAAAGGTGGTCTTGGAGCGACCTCAAATACGCGTTATCCAAAGAAGGAAAACGAATTTCAACAACATCGACCAACATACCTCCGATGGAGACCGAGAAGGAGAACTATCCTACGAAACTGTCACCACCCAACCCAATAAAAAGCATAGTGGAAAATATATACGGAGAGGTAGACATTTCAAGTGGCATAAAAGCATAAAGCGTAAAGTATGTAACGATGAAAATAGGAGTTATGCCCCAATCAGTGGAAACTTTTAAATGAAATGTCATGTCACCAAACTTCCATAAAATTCGTAAAGAATAGACTAGCCGATTCGTTATTATTTCTAAGGTGCCCGGGAGCATCCGTTCAGGGGTGAGACAATCCAAAACCAAATCAATCACATAACGGTAGGAGACTTTTTGACACAAACTTGCAAGTAAATTAAATGACACATTTTGATGGATTAAAAGGATAAGAATGCGCCTAATTAGCTTAAAACCATGTGGGGTGAACCCATGTGCAACATGACTAGAATTAATAGTAGAAAATAACGGAACTATGTCAGGTCGCACGGGTTCTTTAAATTCAAAAATTATTTTAGTGGAGCCTAACGTTTTCGCTTTAAATTTGGAATTAAATTTTGATTTAAAAATTTCGTAATGAATAGCTAGCAGAAAACGCTCGTCACCAACTACGTTTACCGACATCCATCGAAGTAAGCCTAATGGGGAGGCGGTAATAATAAACTTCTCCAAATATAAAGGGCTAGGAATGACTAGCTCATGTCCTAACAAATCATCTACTCGAGTTAAATGAACCGGAGGGAGAGTCGACATGGGTGATTCCGTAGGGGAAGTTAAGTTACACTCAACTTCAAAACACGGATTACTCGTCCAAGAACAAGCCTTCGGTTGCAGGCCATTAAAATCATAGGAAAAATTAAACAGTGGTTTCGTCCTCACCGAAACTCCAGCCGACATGTTTTCCAATTCATTAGATATATCGTTTAATTCAGAATCAGTGGTCATATCATAGGTTGGCAAAATCGTACCGGACAAAATTTCTAAACTAACATGGGTCCCAGGAGAAGGAGCTATCAATGAAAAGTCTATCGGACCCTCACTGCAACCGTCCTCCAAAGAAAAGTCTTCCGCACATGGTAAATCTACCAAAGCTTCACAACCTTCGTTGACCAGCTCTTCCCATGAGGTGGGTACATCGTCACAATCAAAATAAAGGGATGGGCAAATCGAATCCCGGGGAGTATCAAAATTAGCTTGACTTTTAAGCGGCGTTGATAACGTAAACGAACTAACTCCTGGATGTATCACACTAAGATTATCCCTAATTGAACAACCATCCCAAGGTGACTCTTCCAATACCGTTGAAACGTCTATTAATTCTGGGTCATCCATTATAATATTATGATCCTCACTCGCACTTATCCGACTGGATTGATCTAACGTGGAAGCTAAATAAATGGCCACCTCAATATGTTCCGAGCTAGAAGGAATTAGCTCGTGTTCTAGCAGGTCATCACCTAAATCAATAACAGGTAAGCTCTCAACATCGGGTGACTCAGCCGGAATGTCTTCTGACTCAGGGTCATCAGAAGACTCCGTAACTATCATGGGAGACGCCTCAGAAATATCGCCGAAATGAAGAGGGGACGATTCCTCGGAGGAGAAGTCCTCGTCCAGGTCACTAGGGTAACCAATCTCCTCATCGTCACTCAAATCGCCAACGTAATCAGCCTCGTCCTCAGTGATGGGCACAGTCCTAGGCACGACCTTAGACTCATCAGGGGAGTCTACAACAAAATTAGGCAACTCCGGGGGAGACTCAAAATGGTCTATGGGCATAATCAGGGTAGGACGCACAATAGAGCCAAGACCAGATTCGCCACTAGACTCACCTATAGTAATCGTCTGATATGAGGGAACTTTACACCTAGGAATCTGGTGCTTCTCAATTTCTAATGTTGTGGTAAAAGTGGAGTCTAGATCTGTGTGCCAATAACACAATAACTTTCCCTAGATGTATGGGCTCAACCCCCTACAAAACTTGGAAAGGGTGACCTCAGGCGATTCCTTCACACCGCTCCTAACCATAAAATCCTTAAAGAGTTGCATATAATCTGAGACCGACTTATTCCCTTGTTTAAGGGTAGCCAAATCATCAGTTATTTGTCTTTTGGCCTGGGCGTTTGGTTTATCTTCATTCCTAAAGATCGGTACGGAACTAGCGCCGTCCGTAGGATAACTAGGGTGTTGCCTTGGGAGAAATGGTACTACTTGGCTAGCCTTTAATTGGCCAATCAACGCCTTAATCTCATCCACTACCGGGCATTGGAATGGCTTTCTAATGTCCCTAATAGAACCTAATGATTTTTCTCGGGAAACATTGACGTCGTTGGCCATATTGTGATAACCGGAGAGAAAACTCTATCCGGAATTTGTGCACATACAATGAGAAACACTTCTGGCCCAATTAAAATAGGTTTGTCAGAATTGTTCCCGCTTAACCACTAGGGTGATATTAATATAAAATAGATTTTCTTGCAGAATAAAATATGAAGATTATTAAATAATTTTTTTATTATTTTTTGCTGAAAAATAAGAAATTTAAGCCGCTATTGGCAGACCAGAATTTTTTTTTTTGATTATTTTGACTCTGAACGTGCATACAAAGTGCCTGTTAACGTGCTAAATAAAAGGGGGAGGGTGTCAATTAAGAAATTGACGTGAACCTCCCTCTGATACTAAATTTGATGTAGGCTCCCTCTTTCGAGCGTTATGGGTGGCCGACGGAGCTAACACGACGTTCTCCGATAACTCTCACGTCTCACTCAAGCATTTAACACAACAACGACACAATTAATATTGTTACTAATTAAAGATTACAGTGGGGGTTTCGCAAGGCCCCTTAAGATAATACCAAGGCGATATGTCGAGGTCCTCTCAAGCGAAAAGAACCCAAACAGTTCGATCGAGCGTGTTGTACCAAAAGAGAAGCCACCGAAAAACAAAAGATTCAGGCAAGGGTGGTTCTCTCCCAACAAAATACAAACGAGGGCCGTCACGCCTCACGAACTTGAACAAAAGAAATAAACACGACAATAACTAAAAGAAATTAGCCACGAAAATTCAAGCGTTACACAAGCCACGCAATTTACCAATGCCACAAGATCTATCTAAAGAAGAGAAACACATAACGGTGGAAATGTTCGTTACCCAACCGGATTTGATGAATCCGGTTCACTCTACTAGAATCGTTCTTCAACGGCTCCGCCAGAGATACGTCGGAGGGAGAGAAATTCGCCTCCTTCTTCGTATCACGCTATACTTGGAAAGTCCCGGAGAAATCTTCTGAATATGGAAGTAATATTTCCCAATAAGGCAGGAGAGAGAAAGGTGGCAGGATATCGGAAATAGTTAAGAAATGATATAATTCAAATATGGTAGGTAGAGAATTTATAGAAGGGGATATATTTTGAATATGGTAAATAAGGGAGAATATTGTAGAGAATACTTTGGATTTGGAAAGAGATTTGGTGGGGAGGGAAAGAGGAGATTGTGGGGCTCGGTTTTGGTGGTGGTGGAGGTGGGCTCGGGTTTGAAGAGGATGAGGGCTGTTCGGGTGAGGGAGTTTTTGGGTGGCGGCCGGGTCTTGTGTGGGAGGAGTTAGGTGGCGGCTTTGGAGGTTGGTGATGGAGGTGGCTCGGCTAGGATTGCTAGGAGGTGGCTCGGGTTGGTTGTGTGGAGGAAGATGAAGGTAGGGCTCGGGTAGCAAGGATGTAGGGAAGGGATGAAGGGAGAAGGGGAGGAGAAGGGAGGCTGAGAGAGAGGGGAGGAGGAGGGTGGCCGGCGGCCAAAGAAGAAGAGGAATAGAGGGGGGGCGAAACTTGCCTTAGAGAAGGAGGAGGATTTCAATTTTGAAAATTGGTTTTCTTTTCATTCGTTCACTAGGGAAAAACAAAGGAGTACATGTCTTTATATAGGCTTTACAATCAAGGGAAAAAGGCTACATGCAGCGCAACATGAAAATGAAATAAAACACAACCATACACCATGGTTTTATAACATAACCATGTTACAAATAATACATGAAATTAAACATGAAATAAAAATGATAATTTTGAAATAAAACAACTAATAAAATATTTTTATTACTCAATGATTATTTATTAATATATATTATTAATAAATAATAATTGGGCTTGCGCTCCGGACGGCTATTGTGGCGACGCCAATAATTGGGCTTGCGCTCCGGGAGGCTATTGTGGAGACGCTTCCAAGGGTCGTCCGTAAGCATGCTGTCGCCGTCATCAAAGTATTGCGGACCGACGTCTCCATTCAAAACTACCAGGTCACCATCATCGTCAGAGGGAGGATGCTCCTTGGCCACATGTCATGGGAAGTCGGCTATATCAAATTGCCCACGGAAATAACCGTCTTTCCATATTCGAAGTCGATGGCGATCACGCGAGAAACTCCTCGTCACTTTCGATCTTCCGCTGTCAACGCCTAGATAGGCAGAATTCTATCAACCCCTATTCTACTGATGCTTGATTTTTGACTAATTGCACGGGTGCTGACGTCACTAAGTCAACAACTCAACCTTATTCAAATTATTAGCGGCAAATCTAAAGTACATGACAAAAGGCATCATAGAACTACTGTACGACAGTAGGCGTTAAAGCAAGGATGCAGCTGACATTAAATGTGTGGGGTCCACTGCTAAAAGAGTCGCTGCGTTGAATTCAATAAAAGGAGAAGCCTTTTACGAAAAAGGAAGCTATTGAGATAGTTCTTCTTCATCACCACTGTTGCTGTGAAGTGAAGAATAGAGAGCAAAAAGACTGGAGGTTTAAACGTTCAACACGTTAACTATTTGTCTTCATCTTCGACTACAACAAGATCAGAGCAAATCTCTGAAGAGGATAAAGAAAGTTAGCTGGTGCCATTTTCCATCTGCACCAGCAGGTTCTTCACAGATCCATCGACATAACACTGAAGAACATCTACTGGAGGTTGTGAAGAAGTTAGGGCTGAACTTCCTCAGCCCAGGAAAAAAAAGGAGATGTAGAACTGTTTTCAGCCAGTTACTTCCAGCACAAGCTAAAATAAGTTTTGTATCCTTTTTGTTGTGAAGAAGTTGAGCTGAGAATCTTTTCAGCTCAAGTAGCAGCAAGTTTTGTTGCAGTCACTTCACAGATCCAGCAGGAAATATTCATGGTGCTGTGAAGAAGAAGTTAGGACTGAGTGTATCTCAGTTCATGTAAAGGTAGACTCTAGAAATATATTCCTGGAGTCAAAGTTGTACTGAGTCTATCTCAGCCAAGGTAGATTGACACAGAAAAATTTCTCTTGTGACCAATCAAGAACTTCACCAACTCACTTTTATCTTATAGGATCCTTTTGGATCTAAGTGGTAGGAGCAAGTTTGCTCTAAGGTAGGATTCTGTTGAGAATCTGAGCTGTAGGACTTAGCTTCAAGTCTGAGGTAGGTGATCAATTGATCACTGAGCTGTAGGAGAGGAATACTCTCTGAGTGTAGGACCATTCAGTCTGAGGTAGGATCCCTAGTGGATCTGAGATAGGGTTGTCCTCCCAGCCTGAGTGTAGGGCCTTTGCCCTGAGTTAGGTGATCTACTAATCACCAAGTTGTAGGCCCTTATGGCTTCGTTGTAGGACTTGGAGGATACTAAGAGATCCAGAGGGAACTGAGGTGTAAGCTCTTTGGAGCAGAGTTTTGGAGAAGTACCTGATGGCGATCGACGACACATGTGTGTCTATTCCCGCAGAAGGCGGTGATCGACAACCCGGGTGGGCGATCCGAGTCCGTGGATGCGCTTGGGGGGTCATTCCGAGCAAATTTGATATATTAGTTTTCTATATTTTGATGTATTTAGCCCCCGATCGGGTCGAACATTTATAGCCGTCTGATCGGGGGCCCTAGTTTTACTTTAGCCTTCTCTTATTTATATGCTTGTTAGTGATCGGTTGAAGGGATCGAGTTGTCTGTGTCATAACTTTCGGTCTTCCTCTCTCGGTGGATTCCGAAGAGCCTACTTTGTCGTTCTGCTTCTACCCCGCTAGCCGCCTCCCGTCTGCCCCATCTCCGCCCAGATTCGGCCCTCCTTCTCCTCCTACTATAGCCCTTCGCCTCCCCATCCAGATCCGCCCTTCCGCACGGCCTCTCCTCCCTTCCTCCCCGTCTCCCTGTCGCAGCCCCACCTCTCCTCCCCTCCCCTTTCATGTAGCTTCCCCACTTTCCCGACCAACCCTAACTCCTTTACCAGCCACCACCCGCTGGGTGAAGCTTTTCCCCCAAACCTCAAGCCCACCTGCCGTAACTTCCCCACTACCTACAGCCCGTCATTGACCCTCCAACACATCGGAAGCATTCCCGCCAACCTTACTTTATCCCGAAGCCTAGTCACCGCATGCATGAGTAAATTAAGGTATATGCTGTCTTTATTTCTCTTATTTGGATGCTAGGTTTTTGAACTATTGTTCTGGTTGTGGAATCAATATGCTATCGTATTATATGTTGTTTGACTTCTTGGATCTTTACCGGCGCGCTTAATCAAATCGCGCCTCGCTCGTTGGCAACTTATGATAGTCTCTTACGATTTATTGTTTCTCTTAATTGTGGATATCGTGTTCTTAGCGTTTTATTCAAATTTATCACTTGCTAGTTGATCTACTTGTGATGTTCTCATGTTTGCACGTGCACTGTACATTGGTCTCATACTCATTAGTTCGCATTTTTAGAGTCCTTTAATTTTAGTCGGTCTACCATTGCATCATTTGGTATCAGAGGGAGGTTCGAGTCACATTTGCATGCTCCATAGTGACAGGTTGTTTCGAGCCCCGATGTCTGACCAAATCGTCACAAATGATCGGGCCATTAGTTCGAATTCAGACATGGCTGTTGAAGCCAAAAATGACCTCAACAAGAGTTCAAAACTGGGGTGCAGCCAACACCTACTTATCTCAAGCTTCGACCCTCGACTAATTGCAAAGGACCTAAGACTGACCCAAAGCCTCAGTAGGGAGGTCCCACCTGACACGCGGAAGATCTCTGAGAGCTTCCCCTCCAAAGCCAAAAGCTGGGCTAGGAGCTCCTCATAAAGCACCAGAGATTTGGAGGATAATGAGAGCTTTCTTTCTAAGTAGCCCTATTGGGTCTATTTATAGCCCTTTGCTGACCTGAGATTACTGAAATACCCTTGGCTGACATGCCAATAGCCAAATCCCACTGTTTGTAAAGTACTAAATTCAGCCCCTGAGGGTATAGGGGTAATTTTACCTGAGAGTAATTAGGTAATTGTACCCCGGGCCCTGGGCCCCACTCAGCGAGAACTCTGAGCCGAGAACCTTCCTATACAAAGCTTGGCGCAAGCGATCTCGCCTGCTTATGGCGAGAGCTCCTCCAATGAGGGAGCTTGAAGAAAGTGCAAGCGTTCCCAACCACTCATGGGCGGGAACTTCTTCACAGAGGGAGCTCTTCTGGTCTGAAGCCCGAAACTAGTCCAATCCTGACCGTTGGTGCCTCCGGGTCCTACTCAGCGAATATGGGGTTGTACAGAATCCCCGATCTTTTTGAGCTTGCTCTGCGCTCGAAAAGACATGTCTAACCCATAAATATTCGCTGAGCACATGTCATCACTAGAGAATCTTTTGGTGGGCCATACCGTGGCTATATAAATGTGCTGATAGACAGCCGTAAATCCGCCCCCGAATCGTCGCTCCTTGTCTGAGTTCTCGCTTCCTTTGGCGATGCGTTTCAAGCATGTTGACAAACCGCTCCCGCAGGACCTTCAAGACCGTATCAATGCAGCCGAGGCGCGAGCTAAGGCTAACTGCGCCTTGGTTGCACCCTGGCTGGCGAGAAAGTCGTCAGTCGCTGAGCCCTCTCAGCTAAAGAAGAAGAAGAAAGAGAATAAGAGGGCGAAGGTGGTCCAGCGAGACCTGTCTCATGAGAATAGGGGCTTGCCTACCCCGACCCCAAGCCATGCAGATGATCCTTCTCCGCTGAAGGTATGTCTCTGACTCGCTGATCATTGAAACCACTAGCTGTTTACGCGAGAGGATTTGCAACTGACGCGGTACTTCTCGCAGGAAACGGCCCCTGACGACATCAGACCCCCGCAAGAGCCCTGGGACTCGTCATCTCGTCCTCCCGAGAATTAACCGTGGGTCTCGGAGGTCGCTCCTCTGGCTGACTCCCCGAGAAATGCTGGTATCTTTTCCACTCTATCACTCCTAACTCAGTCAAATATTGCTGAATTGACATCCCGCAACACCAGCTTCCTCCAAAACGGGTCTCGCCACCCGGGAATACGAAGCAAGGGCCGCTAATCGGCCTGCCCCTGCGGCTGATTCCACCCTACCGGCGGGAGGAGTGGCTATCGAATCTTCCATAGCTCCCCAGGATGCCAGCCATCCAGCGGGAGAGGACAACTCCCCCTGCTTCCAGCCAAGCCGGGATCACCACGTGTAAAATCTTCCCCCCGGGAAAAGGAAAGCCGCTCTACCTCCTCTTTGGAACTGAGGGGGGGGGGGGGGGTGCTGGGCCTTCTCGCCTGCCGTCAGCCGGCAGTTCTCGCCATACTGCAGGTATGCAGTATGCTTATCATAATTATTGCTTAGCTCTCGCCATGACCGTGGAACTCTTTTGTCAGGGGATCCGGGCTCGCGGTCGGGAGCTGACGCAGAGGATGAAGATGAAGATGACGATGAAGACAGGGAGTGGAAGGATGGCGAGAGCTCCCCCTTCCCTTCGCCTGACGAGATGGAGGAAATCTTGACCGGTGCCGGGAGCGCTAAAAGGCGGGGGAAGAGGGTTGTCGCTATCCTGTCGAAGCTTGTGCGGCGAGAGCGGGCCCATGACACTGCGGCGAGAGAGTTTTGCGAATCGGTTGAGAGGAGGCTGGAGGCTCTGGAGCGAGACTACTTCGTAGGCAAGACGGATCGGCCAGGTGGGCCTACCACCGAGTCCCCTCCCGAGAGGTGTATCCCGCAGATCCAAGACCAGTCCCACCGAATCAACCTAGGATGCACCATCATATCGTCTAATTTCAACCCACAGGCGCCACCAAGGACTAGGCGACGAGAGAGAGGACGATGGCCGTGGGAAACTTATTGATTCGCAAAGTCTCATCCTTTCTTACCCCCCCCCCCCACCCCGGCCTTCCCCTTCCCCAATGTATCCTGTTATTTTCTTATCAGTCAACTTATAACTTATCATTATTATTACTATTATTATTATTTTTATCCGGTTCTCGCACGGCGAGAGTGACTTCGGCTTCCCAGAATGCCTGTATTAATCAGTTTTGTCAGTCAGTCGATGTCAATCTTGGGTGGGAAACCGAGGCGTCGCCGACTTAGGGCGTGACGGCTGTACCCCCGCCGCCTTTTAGGAATAGCCATCATGATTGCGATTTTCTATAATTAGGGTGGTCCACCCACCGTATTTATTTCTCCGATCCGAAACCTTTGCTTTTTTCCTCGTTGCTTTCACGGTTTGCTGAGAGCTCCTACTTGCTTCCGCTTCCCTCTCCCGTTCTCGCTTAGCTCTCGCTCTCGCCTCTCTTCTTAAGACCTCGCCCTCAACCCCACAAGCACGATGCCGGGCGGAAGCGAGGGACGCTCCAATTGAGCGGAAGCCTTCCAAAAGCATCAGTTCCCCCTTTGAGCCTAACCATGGAGGAGTTCCAACTGATCCAGTGCCGCTATATTTCCGACGGCTTCACCGCGCGAAACCCTGGCAACCGCGACAGGGTGAACAGTGCGGGGGAGGGGGAGCTCTCCATTCCCCTTGAGCACTTCGAGGTGGGCTTCCACCTCCCCCTCTGGCCAGAGATGCGCCAGGCCCTCTGGTACGATGGAGTTGTTCCCGCGCAGCTGAATCCTAACTCGGTCGCTATCCTTGTGTCGTTCATCTACTACATGCGATCCGAGAGGATCGAGTTCAGCCTCCCCATCTTCCGGAAGCTGTTTACCTTCCTTGCTAAGGGAGGGGTGGTATTCTTCTCGGGGCAGCTGCTCAAGACCACCGGTCTCGCCAATAAGCACCATCACTGGGGAGAGAAGTTTGTTTTCATTTTTTGCGATTTCGGCAACATTCCTCTCGCGCCCATTCAGTATGAGGACGCCGCCTACAAGCTGCCCTCCTTGGGCTCGCGCGAGTGCGCCCTCCTTGAGTCCTTCGGAACCAAGGATTTCGACGTCCAGTTCATCCGGCGGGGCGACGATTCGCTCCCCCCCCCCCACCCACCCACCCCCCCCCCCCCCCCCCCCCCCCCCCCCCCCCCCCCCCCCCCCCCCCCCCCCCGTGCCCCCGGGCAAAGGTATGGTCTCGCCTTTGACTCGCTATTCCCCATTTTTTAAGATTTATTGCTGAGGGCTGTCGCCTCTACAGGAGAGCGCGAGATCCCCCTGCGCCAACCCTTCAACGAGGCTCATGCTGGCGAGAGCCAAATCGTAAGAGATCCGCTGGCTCTCGCGAAGTCTGCGGTGCCGGGAAGCGGAAGCCAGCCATCCCTTTGCCCCAAGCGCTCAAGAGACCCAAAACAACCACTGCCGACAAGGGTAAAGTCGTAGCAGTTCCGCCCTCCCGACCTCCCGTTCCAGGCCGTTCCTTTGAAGAGATCTTGCAGGCTGCCAGCGCGATTGCTGTTGCCAGGAGTGGCGTCGAGGCACCTGCCGAGAACCCCCCGGCCCCCGGTGGGGTAGATGGCGAGGGAGCCGCCTCCGAGACCTCCGCTCGGTCTCCGCATGGAGAGGTGCCGCGGGGTCATCGAAATTTTGGTCTTGGCATGAAGTGCCTTGATGCGGAAAATAAACCGCTGCTTCAGTGGGACCGTGATACCAATAGGGTATCGATCTCGTCTCTTCTACCTAGCTGGGCGGAGCGAGAGGAAGTCACCAGCGAGGCCTTCTCCTTGGGCTACGGCCTTTACAGCCGGGAGAATGCCAACATCTACAATAAAATGACCACCCGTCTCCTGGCCTACGACTCCACCCGTGCCCTGATGCGCGGGATCGAGCTTGCGCATATGTGCGCGTGTCGAGTTAGAGTTAGATCTAGAATACTCTAGAGGGGGGGTGAATAAAGTATACTTGAAAAAATATTAAGTCCTAGTGCAGGAAATGATGAAATGCTAGCAGATAGTAAACCTAATTCACAAGCACAGCACAAACACAAGCACAGCAAGAACACATGAAAAGGGGCAACCAGACGACACAAGAAAATTATAGTGGTTCCCCAACCTGGGTACATCCACTCTTCTACCACCCTTGGTAGGAATCCACAGAGTTTTTGATCAGGTGCCTGACACCAATGAGCTTTTGATCAGGTGCTCAAAAACCAACCCAAGTCTTTTGATCAGGAGACTTGCAACCAAGCAATCACTTTTGAAGGGAGATGACAACCCTTTATAGAGGTGGGGGTGAGAGATGATTATGTCTTCTCTTTCTCAATGTACAACTGAGAAGACTTGTGGATTCAATGATGTTAGCAAATGCTCCCCCTGAAATGGAGAATGGTTCAGGTTTGCAGGAAGCTTTGCAGCAGGGTGATAGGCCTTCACAGTGATGATGTCTCCAGCAAGCTTTTAGACTAATATTGATTAGTTGTATCTTGAAAGCTTGGAGCCGATGAAGAACTCTGATGATGATTATCTGATTGATGCTGCAGAGTTCTTCTTTTTCTCTAGGAAGCCTTTTCTGTCGTTCTATTCACTGTATCTGTATGTGCCTCTACGTTCTCTGTATTCTCTGAAAAGCTTTCTTAATGATCGTGGATTATTCTCTGTCTGTGTCCTTTTTTTTGTTTTTGTATATTGAAGTCCAAAAACATTCCTTTTTAACATTCTGCAGGAATCGAGGAGAGAACCAAACGGATACAAAAACTGCAATAAATGATTTCCTCAACTGTCTTTGGCATGTTATAAAATATAATAACTCTGTGAAGACCTGTAGTTAATGCTGCAATAGAAATGGTCATAATCCTTGAAAATATCAGCATTAACTGTAACACCCCGGATTTTTGATTGCGTACGCTTGATGGGCGTTACGTTGGCTTTGACCGTTATTCGAGCGTGGTTTTTCCCGCGGGCTTGCGAATGGCTGTTTTGGTAGCCGAGTTGCACGATTCTCCAGCAAACCGGAGTCCAAATTGGTGACTCGGTGAGGCCTCTTAGGGAATGGTTGCACTTTTTCGCGCCCGGGAAATGTTGCTCAAAATGAGTTGCTGGTACATGAAACAAAAAAGGGTAAAAAGTTCTTAAGGCAAAAATGGTCTAGGACGACATAGAAACATTTTTCAAAACAGGGAAAAAGAGTCGTTTTTGTGCGTGACACGCCCCCCGACACGGGCGTGTCGGGGCGTGACCCAAGGCGTGACCTGGGCGTGACCTACTTGACTCGACGAATTTTTTCTTGTGTCGAGTTGAGCTCGACGAATGGGATACACGCCCCGTGACACGGGCGTGTCACGGGCCGTGTCCTGCAGTGTCGAGTGTCGAGTGTCGAGTATCGAGTGTCGAGTGTCGGGTGTCGGGAGAGGGGACACAGCCTGTAACACGGGCGTGTCACAGGGCGTGTCAAGCTGTGTCGAGTGTCGACACTTTGTGTCGATAAGGTGTCGAGACACGGGCTACACGCCCTAGGTCACGGGCGTGACCGACCTGTCATGGGCGTGTACCCGGCCGTGTACCGTGTGGATAAACTTGGATTGCCGACTTTCTGCACCGCTTAAGGTACACGCCCTGCGTCACGGGCGTGACACAGGGCGTGACCGGCCCGAAAATTGACTTTTTCCAGTTTTTTTGTGCCGTTCATTTCCTTGGTTCTGCATCTAACGGTCCAGCTCTGTTCTGGAGGAAATAAGGCCGAAACAGAGTTTCTCCTCCTCACTTCACCTTCTCTTCATCTTCTTCCTCATTCCAAAAGGAACTCTAGGGAGCAAGGCTCAAGCAAGGCAAGGAAAGAGAGGAGCAGCCGTCGCGGCATCGTCTCGGGTTAGGCAAGCGGTGTTCTTCACCCTTGCCAATCTTCTTTCTTGATTTTGATTGTGCCAAAATAGCTAGTTTGTCTTTTTTCACTTTTCCTAGTTTGTTTTTCTTGTTTTGGGTTTTTCCTCACTAGCCTTCTTATGCTCTTGAATTTCCCTATGCTTAATGAATTCGATTTGCCATGCTTAGTTTTGTTTAGTTATCAAGTCTATGCTAGGTTAATTCATGTAGTTCTCTTGTTCATATGATTCATGTAGCTCTCTTGATTCATGTTCATGTAGCCGTTCAAATTTATGTGCTTCTTTTTTGTTCATATCAAAATCATGTGATTCTTTCTTGGTCCTAATCATGTGATTCATGTAATTTGTGTTAATCAAACTCTATCACGTTTGACATAACGTTGGCACTTTGTCGTCATGTGTGAGGATGAAGGAAGGGGAAGTGTGTACTTGGGTTATGGTGGGATTTGCTTGTGGTGTTAAGCTTAGGTTCGTTTATGGTGAGTTTTGCGAGGCGAATGTGAACCATGGCAGAAGCGTGTGTGTGCGGCTTTGGTAAGGGGTGGTGTGGGTTACGCCTTTGTGGCCACCGGGTTTGGATTTGTGGTGTAGAGCACCATTTTTCCCCAATTTGGGCTGGCTTTTATTGGTGCGTTCCACTTTAGAGCTGCCACCAAAAGACCCTTACTGAATCACATGTAATTGCTGCCTATGTTTCACTCGTATAGTTGTTGGAATGGGCATGTGTTTTGCCTTTTGCTCTTGCGGGTTGAGCAGGACTTGATGAAACTTGTACGCACTTGGTGCGTTTGGCATGTGTTTTGGTGCGTTTTCCACTTGTTTTTGTTCACTCATTTTACTTACATGAAACATTGCTACGGGGTCGGTAAGCCCCTTTATGATATTGTATAAACATGTTGCTCTTCTTTTTATTGTATCTTCGAGGATTGCTGAGGTATTCTTTCTTGAATGCCTCAGGTGCAGGTTGTAGCCGGTTGAGCGGCTAGGTTTGTTGGTGGAGTTTCTTGGGAGCTAGCCGAGCTTACTTAGCGAGGTAGTTCTTTTCTTTGTTGTACAGACATACATGTGCCCCAATGGGTTCGTGTCAGCTTGTTGGCGCCCATTGGTGGTTTTCTTTACTTGTGATATATGAATACTAGACTGCTAATGTGACTCATTTGGATGAGATGATGTCTTCTTGCTCTTGGGAAGGATTTATGGTAGTTTGCATTAGGTATTTTTAAGCTAAACAAACCTATTATTGTATCCATGCATACCATGTTTTGGTTACCAAACACGTATTTTCCAAATGACGTAAACAAAGATGATTTCTTATAGTAGTATCGCTATAGACTGCATATAGGAGATCGTCATAAATAAACAAAGTATTTCCGCCGCGTACAAAAGTGTTTTTGATACCTAAGGCCGAGGGATACGACCATTAAATCCAAAGATTTTCTTGCATTTAACTGTTGAATTTCAACTCATAAAGTAAGCGTCAAGGGTTGCCTGAGCGTGTGCAGTTATCCCCTGCACGACGTGGCATCATAACCCGTAGTTCCTCTTGCTCTGATACGAGGTACTCGTTGAGGAAATGCGGGTTGTGACAGTTGGTATCAGAGCCAGGTTTGCTTGACAATTGGTCGAGCAAACTTTCTTTTTGGTTGTAAGCATCATATCATACACACACCGAGGTGCCATCAGTATGTCTTGGCCGACGCACGCACACTACACTCATGGCATGACAAGAAGTATACGGGGCATATTATGTAGTATGGGATGCATAATATGTGGTTGTATATGGATCCACCATAGGGGCAACATGTGCGGGTTATGTAGTATGGGATGCATAACCTTAGCACATGGATGCGACTAGCACGTTTTCTTTTCTTCGTTGCATGCAATGCTATGTAGTATGGGATGCATAGCATTTTTATGCGTACGACCGCTCATGGCATGCATTAATGCCTTTTTAGATTGCATCGCACAGCACGCATACCATAACATTGCATGAGCACAACGTGCCAAGCTAAAGATGTACATGATGACACCTGTATACTCATGGTTTTGGTTCAATTAAAGTCATGCATTAATCGGTTAGGCACAAGTTAGTGGGATGACGGAGAGTCATCTTTAGGCTAGGCATACCATCATTCTTAAACTCCCAGAGCATGTTAGCAGTTGATGTTCATATTTCTATATGTATGGTTTGTACATAGCCGTTGTGTGTTTTGTTGGGTTTGCGCTTGACAAGAGTGAACGTGTTTATAGGATGTCGAAGCGTCCAGTGACAAGGCAAACTCCCCAATCCGAGGGCGAGTCTTCGGGTGCGCAGAATAATGCCCTGATGGATAGTCTACGCCAAAGTAATGAGGCTTTGACGCGGCAGGTGCAGGAGGTGCAGTTCCAGCTCCAAGCTATGTCATCAGCGATGTCTGGGCTGGCACCAAGAGGGCAAGAGACTGTCCGAGGCCCCACTATTTCTACTCCTTCCGTGGCAGTGATACCCCCAGTTGTGTTTCCCCCTGCGATGACTTTTATCTCGCAGTTTCAGCGACTTGGACCACCGACTTATGATGGAAAAACAGACTTTGTGGTCTTGCATGATTGGGTCATCACATTGGAAGAAATGTTTGTTTATTCTGGCGTTACCGAGGACCAGAAGGTGATGCTTGCCGCCTATCAACTCAAAGGGTTGGCTAAAGGTTGGTGGTTGCGAGAAAAGGAAGGCTTAGGGGCGGGTTGTTCGTGGGAAGCCTTTAAAGAAATGTTACGGCGCAAGTTTCTACCGGCAGTTGAAAGGGACCGCCTGATGAATGACTTCTTGTACTTGAAGCAGCGGAAACTGACAGTTAGTGAGTATGAAATTTAGTTTAGCAAGTTAAGTCGGTTCGCTCCGAGCTTGGTGACGACGGAAGCTGACCGAGTAAAGAGATTTCTTGGTGGACTCTGCAGCGACGTACAACAGTTCGCAAGTGCTTATGGAGCGACGAGTTACACTACTGTGGTTGAGGCTGCTTTGAAGGTTGAAGCTATAGAAACTGCTAAACAAAGAGGACAACTGATGAGGAAGGATAAGAGGAAGCTGGTGGGAGGGAAAAGCTCCCAAGAATCAGACGTAAGGAAGAGGAACAAGGAGACGTGTAGCTTCTGTGGACGGTCAGGCCACCCATTTGAGAAATGTTTCAAGCGATTGGGGATGCAAAAGAAGGAGCAGGTGCACGCCATTCAGGGTGCGCCAACCAGATACTTGGAGTGTACAGCTTGCGGGGGAAGTGGTCATGATATGAGCCGCTGCTGGGTCAAGGACAATGTGTGCTTCCAGTGTGGCAAACAGGGACATCTGAAGGCAAGGTGCCCACAAAACCAGCCCGTGCTGCAGCCAATACCACTCCAGGCTTTGCCTCCGCCTCCGCGTTTGGACAAAGGAAAAGGGAAGTTAAATGTGATTTCCTTAGAGGAAGCTCAGATGTCACCCCAGATTATCTTAGGTTCGATTCATTCCTCTGGTTCACGTTTTGTTTATGCCTCTTATGCGTAGTGCTTAGCGACATATATACCCTTATAGGAAACTTTAAGGTAAAGAACCGTTGGGCGCGTGTTCTCTTTAATTCTGGTGCGACCCATTCATTTGTGGCTCGAATCTTTCTGGATCGGTATCATTTGACACCAGATCGAGTGGGGAATGCCTTTTTGGTGAAGTTCCCTTCCGGTGCTTCTGTGGTGGTAGACTGGGGTCTTCTTGATTGTCCCATTTTGTTGGGCGATTTCTTAGCAAAGGCTGATTTCAAGGTGATCGATTTGGCGGATTTTGACGTTATTCTGGGTATGGACTGGTTATCCCGCTATGACGCCGTCATCCAGTGCAAAGGGAAGCGCTTGGATTTTATCAAGGACAATGGTCAGCCGGGAAGTGTTTATGGTGATTCATGCCAGGATACTCCAGGGATTTCGGCGGTATGTGTTCGGACGTTGTTTGTTTCCAACTGTTTTGCTTGTCTAGTCTCAGTTGTTGGGACTAGTGTTGTTTTGCCGCGTTTGGAAGAGATTCCTATTGTGCGTGAATTCCCAGATGTTTTTCCTACTGATTTTCCTGGTCTTCCCCCTGATCGTGATGTCGAGTTCGTTATTGATTTGGAACCGGGTACGCGGCCTATTGCAAAAGCGCCGTACAGAATGGCCCCGCGTGAGCTATCAGAGTTGCGTACCCAGTTGGATGACTTATTGGCAAAATGGTTTATTAGGCCGAGTTCATCACCTTGGGGTGCACCGGTGTTATTTGTGAAGAAGAAAGATGGGTCGATGCGGCTTTGCATTGATTACCGGGAATTGAACAAGGTGACAGTTAAAAACAAGTACCCACTGCCAAGAATCGATGATTTGTTTGATCAACTGCGTGGCAGTTCTTTATTTTCGATGATTGATCTCCGCTCGTGCTATCATCAGCTCAAGGTCCTGGAGTCTGATATTCCGCGAACTGCATTTCGATCAAGGCATGGCCATTTTGAATTTCTGGTAATGTCGTTTGGTTTGACCAACGCACCAGCAGCCTTCATGGATATGATGAACAGGGTGTTCAAGGACTGCTTGGATAAGTTTGTGGTGGTTTTTATTGATGACGTTCTTATCTACTCCCGCAGTGCTGAGGAGCATGAACAACATCTGCGATTGGTATTGGCCACTTTGCGAGACCAACGGTTATTCGCCAAGCTAAGTAAATGCGAGTTTTGGTTGCCTCAGGTTGCCTTTATGGGTCATGTCATTAATCACCATGGAATTTCAGTGGATCCCAAAAAGATTGCTGCAGTCATGGAATGGAGAAGACCGGAGACACCCAAGGAGATTCGAAGCTTCTTTGGATTGGACGGCTATTATCGCAGATTTGTCGAAGGTTTTGCTACGTTGGCTGCACCTTTGACTCACTTAACCCAGAATAATGTGACGTTTGAGTGGAATGACAAGTGTGAGGCCTCATTCCTGGAACTCAAGAACAGGTTATGTACCGCTCCTGTGTTGATATTGCCGACAGAAGGGATAGATTATGACGTTTTTGTGGATGCGTCGCACGTTGGACTTGGATGTGTTTTAATGCAAGACAAAAAGGTGATTGCGTATGGGTCTCGGCAGTTGAAAAGTCATGAAAAAATTACCCAACGCACGATTTAGAGTTCGCAGCGGTGATATTTGTGTTGAAGTTGTGGAGACACTTACTTTATGGTGCACAGTGTAAAATCTTTACGAATCATAAAAGTTTAAAGTACGTCTTCACGTAAAAGGAACTGAATCTACGCCAACGGCGATGGATTGAATATGTAGCTGATTATGATGTGGACATTCAGTATCATCCGGGGAAAGCGAATGTGGTGGCCGATGCATTGAGTCGGAAGACGGGGAAATTATTTCATCTTTCAGTCGACCGTCTTGTGGAGGACTTTCTATTAATGGATATTTCCATGGGCAAATATGACCCGCAAAGTCATTCGATGGTAGAAGAACCTTCATGGCTGGTGCTTGCAAGACAACACCAAAAGGATGATCCTGATCTTTTACATTTGTTTCTTCGAACAGAAAAGCGTGAATTACCGGATTTTTCTATTGATGAGGGGGCACGTTAAAGTATCGTGGTCCATTTTGTATTCCCGCAGTTGGAGACATTCGCGAGATAGTGTGCCGGGAAGCACATGGCTCAAGTATGGCCTACCATCCAGGCTCAACAAAAATGTACCGTGATTTGAAACAAATTGTCTGGTGGTATGGAATGAAAAGAGATATAGCGCAATTTGTATCTGCGTGTCATACCTGCAAGCGGGTGAAAGCTGAGCATGGAAGGCCGGGTGGCAAGTTGACACCATTGGAGATTCCAACATGGAAGTGGGAAAGCATCTCAATGGATTTTATTACAGGCCTACCAAGATCTCCACGAGGACATGACTCCGTGTGGGTGATCGTGGATAGATTGACCAAGTGTGCTCATTTCATACCATTTAAGGTCAACTACCCGATGAAGACAAAAACAGAGCTCTATTTGAACGAGATCATCCGACTACATGGTGTGCCAGTCAATATCATATCAGACAGGGATTCCCGATTTACTTCTCGTTTCTGGAAGAGTCTACAAGAGGGTTTGGGGACGGATTTGCGGTATTCCACTGCTTACCACCCTCAGACGAATGGCCAAACAGAACGAGTAAATCAAATTGTAGAAGATATGATTCGATGTTAGATTCTTGAGTATGGCGGAGCATGGGATGAACGTTTGCGGCTTATGAAATTCGCATATAATAACAGCTATCAAGAAAGCTTGCAAATGGCTCCGTTCGAAGCTTTATATGGGCGTCGATGTCGGACTCCCCTCTTTTGGACTGAGGTTGGCGAGCGGCCTTTGTTGGGCCCAGAGGCGCTCGAGGACATGGAAGTTGCCGTACGAGTTATTCGGGAGAAGCTCCGAATCGCCCAAGAGCGATATGAAAAGTACGCCAACCGACGAAGGTCGGAATTAGAGTTTGCGGTGGGGGATTCCGTTTTCTTGAAAGTCTCCACAATGGTTGGGATTAAAAGGTTTGGAAAAGAGCGCAAATTAGACCCAAGATTTGTGGGTCCCTTCAAGATTCTTGCGCGAGTTGGTGCATCCGCTTACAAGGTAGCATTACCCGTGAACTTTCCTGGTGTTCACGACGTGTTTCATGTTAGCCAACTTCACAAGTGTGTGCGACATGACACGAAAGTGTTGGACGTGGTGCCACAATTGGCGCCAAACCTTTCTTATGTGGAGATGCCCATCCGAATATTGGACTCCCAAGATCGCGTGTTGCGGAAAAAGAAGATTCCTATGGTCAAGGTGCTATGGAAAAATCAGAATGTGGAAAGCGCGACGTGGGAGCTCGAGTCAACGATGAGGGCGGCTCACCCTCATTTGTTCCCGTAGATAAGCTGGTATGTGACTTGGTGTTTTGTTGCATTGCTATTTTTTGGTTTGTTACCTTATTTTGATTGAGATCAAAATGATTGAAAAGTTTCGAGGCGAAACTTTTTGTTAGGGGGAGTGATTGTAACACCCCGGATTTTTGATTGCGTACGCTTGATGGGCGTTACGTTGGCTTTGACCGTTGTTCGAGCGTGGTTTTTCCCGCGGGCTTGCGAGTGGTTGTTTTGGTAGCCGAGTTGCACGATTCCCCAGCAAATCGGAGTCCAAATTGGTGACTCGGTGAGGCCTCTTAGGGAATGTTTTCACTTTTTCGCGCCCGGGAAATGTTGCTCAAAATGAGTTGCTGGTACATGAAACAAAAAAGGGTAAAACGTTCTTAAGGCAAAAATGGTCTATGACGACACAGAAACATTTTTCAAAACAGGGAAAAAGAGTCGTTTTTGTGCGTGACACGCCCCCCGACACGGGCGTGTCGGGGCGTGACCTAGGGCGTGACCTGGGCGTGACCTCCTTGACTCGACGATTTTTTTCCTCTGTCGAGTTGAGCTCGACGAATGGGGTACACGCCCCGTGACACGGGCGTGTCACGGGCCGTGTCCCGCAGTGTCGAGTGTCGAGTGTCGAGTGTCGAGTGTCGTGTATCGAGTGTCGAGTGTCGGGTGTCGGGAGAGGGGACACGGCCTGTGACACGGGCAAGTCACAGGGCGTGTCAAGCTGTGTCGAGTGTCGACACTTTGTGTCGACAAGGTGTCGAGACACGGGCTACACGCCCTAGGTCACGGGCGTGACCGACCTTTCACGGGCGTGTACCCGGCCGTGTACCGTATGGATAAACTTGGATTTGCCGACTTTCTGCGCCACTTAAGGTACACGCCCTGTGTCACGGGCGTGACCGGCCCGAAAATCGACTTTTTCCAGTTTTTTGTGCCGTTCATTTCCTTGGTTCTGCATCTAATGGTCCAGCTCTGTTCTGGAGGAAATAAGGCCGAAACAGAGTTTCTCCTCCTCACTTCACCTTCTCTTCATCTTCTTCCTCATTCCAAAAGGAACTCTAGGGAGCAAGGCTCAAGCAAGGCAAGGAAAGAGAGGAGCAGCAGTCGCGGCATCGTCTCGGGTCAGGCAAGCAGTGTTCTTCACCCTTGCCAATCTTCTTTCTTAATTTTGATTGTGCCAAAATAGCTAGTTTGTCTTTTTTTCACTTTTCCTAGCTTGTTCTTCTTGTTTTGGGTTTTTCCTCACTAGCCTTCTTATGCTCTTGAATTTCCATATGCTTAATGAATTCGATTTGACATGCTTAGTTTTGTTTAGTTATCAAGTCTATGCTAAGTTAATTCATGTAGTTCTCTTGTTCATATGATTCATGTAGCTCTCTTGATTCATGTTCATGTAGCCGTTCAAATTTATGTGCTTCTTTTTTGTTCATATCAAAAGCATGTGATTCTTTCTTGGTCCTAATCATGTGATTCATGTAATTTGTGTTAATCAAACTCTATCACGTTTGACATAACGTTGGCACTTTGTCGTCATGTGTGAGGATGAAGGAAGGGGAAGTGTGTACTTGGGTTATGGTCGGATTTGCTTGTGGTGTTAAGCTTAGGTTCGTTTATGGTGAGTTTTGCGAGGCGAATGTGAACCATGGCAGAAGCGTGTGTGTGCGGCTTTGGTAAGGGGTGGTGTGGGTTACGCCTTTGTGGCCACCAGGTTTGGATTTGTGGTGTAGATCACCACTTTGCCCCGATGTGGGCTGGCTTTTATTGGTGCGTTCCACTTTAGGGCTGCCACCAAAAGACCCTTACTGAATCGCATGTAACTGCTGCTTATGTTTCACTCGTATAGTTGTTGGAATGGGCATGTGTTTTGCCTTTTGCTCCTGCGGGTTGAGCAGGACTTGATGAAACTTGTACGCACTTGGTGCGTTTGGCATGTGTTTTGGTGCGTTTTCCACTTGTTTTTGTTCACTCATTTTACTTACATGAAACATTGTTACGGGGTCGGTAAGCCCCTTTATGATATTGTATAAACATGCTGCTCTTCTTTTTATTGTATCTTCGAGGATTGCGGAGGTATTCTTTCTTGAATGCCTCAGGTACAGGTTGTAGCCGGTTGAGCGGCTAGGTTTGTTGGTGGAGTTTCTTGGGAGCTAGCCGAGCTTACTTAGCGAGGTAGTTCTTTTCTTTGTTGTATAGACATACATGTGCCCCAATGGGTTCGTGTCAGCTTGTTGGCGCCCATTGGTGGTTTTCTTTACTTGTGATATATGAATACTAGACTGCTAATGTGACTCATTTGGATGAGATGATGTCTTCTTGCTCTTGGGAAGGATTTATGGTAGGTTGCATTAGATATTTTTAAGCTAAACAAACCTATTATTGTATCCATGCATACCATGTTTTGGTTACCAAACACGTATTTTCCAAATGACGTAAACAAAGATGATTTCTTATAGTAGTATCACTATAGACTGCATATATGAGATCGTCATAAACAAAGATGATTTTCTTACATTTAACTGTTGAATTTCAACTCATAAAGTAAGCGTCAAGGGTTTCCTGAGCGTGTGCAGTTATCCCCTGCACGACGTGGCATCATAACCCGTAGTTCCTCTTGCTCTGATACGAGGAACTCGTTGAGGAAATGCGGGTTGTGACATTAACTACCAGAGATTTGATGTCATAAATAGCAATGATAAAATAAGAATGAATTCTTCAAGACAGTTGAGCAATAGGGCTGTTGAACACAGAACAATAATCGCTGAGCTGAGACAGAAGATTGTCGAGCTGAGACAGGAAATTGTCGATCTGATTTCTGAGATCGTCGAGCTGAGATCAACTATCTGCGATCTGAGATATCCGAGAACTGAAGAGAAAGCATCGACCTGAGCTCGTAGATCATCGAGCTCAGTTCAGAGACTAATCTCTGAGATCGTCGATTAGAGACCGACGATCGTCGAGCTGAGTTCGACGAAAGTCGAACTGATTTTAAATTCATACTTAACTTCTGAGTCTTGATCTTTGAAATGAAATCCAATGCTGGTCTTTGTGAAGCCTGTTCTACTAAGACTAACTTAGACATAGACTTTGACTCTGACTATACAAGTGAGTCAATCATCCTATGAGTGAACCAAGTCCAAATCAACCATGGGGTTCCAACAATCTCCCCCTATTTGGGTGAGGTTACTCAAAAACAAAAATGATAACAAAAAGCAATACAATGCTATAGGTATCTGATATAAAGTTGAAATAATCAACAAATACAGTATAGCATGTAACTCATAAATAATTCAATCAAATTAGCAAAAAACAACAACTAATCTATAAGGAGTTCAGATGACTTAGGATTTATCAGAAGGAGGAGCAGAAGAGGGCTTAGAAAACATTATCTTTCTGGAGGGATCTTCTGCTTCTTTCTTTGTCATCTTCATATCTTGATCTCCTAGAATTTTCTGAGAAGTAGCTCTAGGCACAACTGCATCAGGATGAAGAGACATATACTCTGATGGTTCAAATACTTTCTTGCTGACTTGCAATCTATTAAGTTCTTTCTCTCTATATGATGACATAGTAGTGAATTTAGAGGGGTCTTGACCTTCTTTCCTGGCTTTATTCATTTGAGAGAGCCCAATTAATTCATTAAGCCTTGCCATTCTGAAGTTGGGGTCAAGATCAGGGTCAAGAGGAGGAGAAGGAGGTCTCTCTGAATTTGCTACCTAGTCTGACTTAAGAGAAGAAATTCTGAACTGAGTAGATTGGTCCTGGAAATTTGTAGACATTGTATGTTGCTGTTTCTGACTAGAATATAAAGACCTGGGAGGTGGAACTACACTAAACTTTCCTTTTGACTTTCCTGAAGTAAAAGATCTTTGAGAGGATGAATGCTTATCAGAAGATCCAGCTGGAGGAGGATTTAAAGATCTGTCTTGCCTTTGATAGGTCTGGGTAATAGAAGGTGATCTTTGAGCTACTGATCCAGAGGCTCCTACTGCTGGAGGAGGAGGAGGAGGAGGACCTCTCTTAAACTTCTGAGGTGGTGGAGAGTATCTCCTGCTCTTCTTCCTAGATTTTTGATCATTCTTAGACAACCACATCCACTTTTCCATGCCAGGGTATGGTGTAATCCCTTTCAATATGTAGTAAGGGTATCATTTGTATTGCCTGGTTTGGGAGCAGCTTTGGGAGCAGTCTTTCTTTTCTTAGATATTTTCTTCTTCCAAGGATCAGAATCAGAATCCTCTGAATCATCATCTTGATCTTCATCAGATGATCCTATATCATAAAGAGGATTAATCTCTCCAATGATTTCTATGGGAATTTCCTTAACAGGTGGAGGAGGGACCACTTTAGCAATGTCTGCTTCAATTTCCATAGCAATGTCTTGAGCAAGGATGTCATCAAGACTGGGAAAGGGACTATCATCCATAACATAGGATGACCCAGGAGGGCTAGATAGCTAATCATCAGGATGTACTGCTGGAGGAACTACCAAACTTGCCTTAAGCTGTCCGAGAACTTTAGAAATTATAGGAGGAGAGCAGCACATAATTTTCAAACAAGATGGCTTGGGCCTTGGAAGACAATTAAGATAACTTGTGCAGAAAGAATTTAATAGATCAAAAATATCCACTGTGGGATTGATGCAACAATCACCAACAGTCACCACTATTGGAAGAGTTACTTCTTCTGAGTCTGTATCAAGAGTTATTGCTTCTGAATCTGTATCAATATCAGTAGCTTCTATATGTATAACAATCTGAGTTTCTGAAAGAACAAATAACTGGTCTTCTGAAGGAACATCTAACTACATTTCTGAAGGAACATCTGCTGCTAAAACTGTTGAGGGGAGCAAGGGAGCTTCTTCATTGGATATCTCCCCCTGCCTGGCTGCATAGGTGAAAGATATGGTACCTAAACACCTAGAGGGGGGGGGGGTGAATAGGTGACCTAAACCTTTTTAAAACTTTGTTGGCAGCACAACAGTTATTTCACAGATTACTACAACTAACAGCAATTACAGAAATCAAACAGTCAATCCACAGCACAGCTCAGCACACCACAGCAGACACACTAATTTATAGTGGTTCCCCAATCTTTGGGTACATCCACTTTCCCCCTTCGCCTATCTAGCAGTGTACTAGATTCGGCCAAACTTCTCCACTATCTCAGAACCCAACTAGGTTCCTACACCTCAGGCCCAAAGCCTTACACTCAGCCACAAAGGCCTACACTCAGCCAATTAAGGCCTACACTCAGAGTTCTTCAACTTCTACACTCAGGCAATCAAGCCCTACCCTCAGCCTTTATAATATAGGCTTACAATTCTCTCAGATCCAATGGATCCTACAAGTTAAAATAGAAATACAATAGCTAACTCTACAACTCAGAAAATAAGAGAGGAGTTGAGAGTTTCTTGAAGAGTTCTTGGAAGAACTCAGTTAGATCCAAACTGACTTAGCTTCCTTCAAAGCTTCTTGAGTTAGAACTGAATTAGTCTGAATCCTCTGCAGTTGATCCTTGACCTCTGCTTCTTGAGATCCAGATGTTTCTGAATCCTTCTTCTCAGCCTTAGTTCCAAAGACTGAATTCTTGATTGGAGCTCTCTCTCTCCAACTTCTTAGATCTGCAGTTGGACTGACAGATCTTCTTGTGTTGATCCTCTGTGTATCACTTCTTGATTTAATCTGATCAACTACTTTAAATATTCTCTCAAGCTGTAACTCTTGTTTCTCAATCACAACTACTGTTTCTGTAAACTATGGATGCCTATTTATAGGCTTCCTTCATGGTAACCGGCTGGTCCGGTTCATAACAAACTTCTGATTTCTCTGACAGTTGCTGTAGACCGGCTGGATCGGCAGCTGTCATGTCAACCAGTCACTTCTTGAAATTCTCTAACTGTCAGATAGTGTCGAGACTTTCTGTTCTAAGTGTCGACACTTATAGACTAAGTGTCGACACATGTTGTGTAAGTGTCGACACAAGTCTACAAGGTGTCGACACAATTCCTTGTATGTCTCGACACAGATTCTTCTGCATGTGTCGACACTGAAATTGAGTGTCGACACAAATACTTGTACTTCATTCTTTAACTGTATTCTTCTAAGTGTCGACACATGTTCTTTGTGTCGACACATCTTCATGTGTTGAAACTGTCAAGTGTCGACACTGCTTCTTGGTGTCGACACAAGTCTTCACTTTTGTTTCTTCAGCTGAGTGTCGACACATTCTTTTAGTGTCGACACTTGTACTTAGTATATTTTGTAACTTTTCTGTTCTTTGCTAAGTGTCGACACAGCTCCTTGTGTCGACACTTTCTTCAAGTGTAGAGTCTTCAATTAAGTGTCGACACATTGTGCTGAGTGTCGACACTTTCTTCAAGTGTTGACTCTCCTGGTTGTGTGTCGACACATTGTGCTGAGTGTCGACACTTTCTTCAAATACTGACTCTTCAGCATAGTGTCGACACATTGTGTTGAGTGTCGACACTTACTTCAAATACTGACTCTTCAGCATAGTGTCGACACATTGTGTTGAGTGTCGACACTTTTACTTAGACTCTGCAGACTTTTGCTGAGTGTCGACACAGCTCCAAGTGTCGACACTTTCTAGTGTAGACACAGCTCTTCTAGGTGTCGACACTTCTGCTAAGTGTCGACACAGCTTTTCTGCATACTTCTTCACTGAGTGTCGACACAGCTCCAAGTGTCGACACTTTCTGTCTGGTGTCGACTCTTCATTCCAGGTGTCGACACAATGACTCCAAGTGTCGACACTGCTTGTCTGGGTGTCGACACAAGCTTTCTCAAGTGTCGACACTTTTCCTCTGGGTGTCGACACATGGACTTAGAAACTTTTAGCTTCAGTCCAGTGTATACCTAACCTGCACAAGTAACTCAAACACACATCAAATACATTATGATGTATATCATTGAGTTAGGTGAGGCTTCTTCAAATCAGGTACATTTGATCAATGTACCCAACAATCTCCCCCTATTTGGAGAAGTCATAACCCTTAGTCAATGATATACATCACTCATAATTAAAAATTAGAGAATGATGTAAAGCAGGTATATATCAACAGGGTATACTTAAACATGTAATACAGCACACATGTATACTCATTCAGCATTACAGAACAACCAAGAATTAGACACATTCTACTGAATCAATCATGAAATATATTTATCAAAAACTGTCCAAACATTGTGTTCAATACATTGTCAATGATTTACAAAGATATTTAGATGTAACAAATTACAACATTCTTCAGTCTAATCTTAATCTAATTCTGCTCTGGTTCTTTTATAACTATGCCTTTCCCAGCTTGTATTTTGGCTTTTACAGCAGCAGCAGTAGCAGGCTCAGCATCAGCAGGCTTCTTGCCTTTGGAGTCCTTCTTCTTTAGTTCTTCAGCCTTGATTTTTGTCTCTCAAAATAATGATAGGGCTTAGGAAAGTACTTGCTAGGCTCCACAGCTGTAGGAGGTAGCTTTCCTAACTTAGCCTTCCTTCTATACTGGACAATGGCTTCCTGCCTACTCTCATGCTTCCTCCATTCTGCCTCTGAGAACCACTTGTTCCTCTCATGTGCATTGTCCTTGGCTGCTTTCCAGGCTGTGAGAATGATGTTCCTAGAAGTAGGGCTCCACTGTTCAAAATCTGGTTTTTGCTCAGCAAGTTCCCTGAACTTCTTCTTTGACAGCCTTGTCTCTTCCTCTTTGTCCATAGCCTCTTGCATAGCAGCTGTAATAGGTTGAACAACCTTTTCCAGAATAACAGTTGGCTTTCCAGCAGTTGGGCTATACATTGTGCTTACTTCAGCATGAACCATATCAAAATCTGGAGGTGGATAGATCACCTGAGCTACTTCCTGTTGCTCTCCTCCAAGATATGCACTTTGAATACCAGATTCAGCTTCATTGTCATCATCACACAGGGGAGGATAGCCCAGTGTAGCTCTGATGGAATTAGAAATCCATTTGGCATGGTCAGAGCTGGCTTTGACTAACACCCTCTCCCCCTTTATGACTTCTTGTGCTACATGATCTCTCACATCATCTTTCTGGAACCTGATTTGGCTGTCCAAATACCTTATGCCATCCTTAAAGAAAGGTCTAAGCTTGGTAAGCTGTTCAGAAATGACCTTCTGGGAATCCTTGATTGCAGTCTTGACAGCAGCAAGTTCTTCTTGAAAGCTTTATCAAATTCAGCCTTGGCAGCATCAGTAGAAGTAGATGGTTCAACAGACTTATTCTTTAATTCAGTCACTATAGCATTGTGGGAGGCAGTTAAATTGTCATTCATTCTTAATTGATTTTCCAGCACATATTCCTGCTTCAATGCTATATCATCTACTTTGTCTTTGATTTGTTCTTGATGTTTAGCCAGGAATACCACTGCATTTCCACCCTTGTGGAAGCAATCATTCATTTCCTTCTTATTCAGGTTCATCTCAAACCTGATTGACTTGATATCTTGAGCTAAATCAAACTGTAAAGACTTGTGGCCTTCATCAATATATGTCTCTATAGCCCTCCTTTGCTCATCCAGCTTAACTTGCATTGCTACCATTAAGCTGCTGTAATCTGTTGATGGAGCTTGTTGGACTAGGGAGTGTTGAGCAACAGTTTGTAGAGCTTTCTTATAGCTCTGACTCCTTCTTTTGAATACAAAGAACTGCTTCTTCTTAGCTTGCTCAGCTTCATCATCCTCAGATTCTGAAGTACTTGCTATATTTACCCTATCCTTAGGGCTTGAGGGTTTGTCAGCTTGCACATCTAGTGCCTTCTCAGTATCTAGCCTTATAGGCTCTTCCTGAACTTCCAGATTCTCCCCCTCAACAGCAGCACCCTTCTCTTCAGTAGCAGCATTCGTCTCTTCATCAGCAGCAGTCTTGTCCATGTCAAAGTCCTCTTGATCTAAATTCAGAAATAGATCTTCCATTGTATATTCTGGGGGTGACTGAGCAGGAGATGTACTGGGTACATTAACTACAGCAGATGTGTCTTGGAGAACAACATCTGGTGCTTGGTTTGCTTGCTGAGTTTGCTGATGAATATCAGACAAATCAGAATCTATTATAGAAAAATCTAAAGTATTGAGGTCAGAAAGTACCTCTTGGATAATGAGAGTAGCTTGCTCACTCTCCAGTGTAGAGGGTTGTTCTACAGCTGGAGGCTCCCCCTGGATGTCAGCTGGCTCTTGAGGAGCAGGTGACTTCTCTGCAACCTCATCCTCATGATTATCAGGAGTGAAAACCACATGTTCTTCACTACCTGAGCTGCTGGAGGACTCCTGAGTCACAACAGCTATTTTCCTCTTCTTCTTTGGAGGGGAATCCTTCTTAGAAACTTGTTTCTCAGGGGTGGTCAATTCCTTTGACAGCACCCTTTCCCACCTGGAGAAGATCCTCATGTCCATCCTTCTCATGTGGTTGATTTTGCTACCTGCAGCAGAGCTCATTACCTCTGGTATTGTACCAGCCAGGTAGAGACTAAGTATCCTGCCCAGATTGGGCTTCTTCAGACTTTCCTTTACTTTCTCAAACACAACCATGGACCAGTCTGTTTTGAGGTTGAAGATGATTCTAGTCATAACACTGAACATGGAGGCTGACACCCTGTCATGCCCTCCAGGTTTACTGAGGATAACTTTACCCACAACTTCTGACAGAAACTTTCCTTGGGTATTCATTCCTCTCCTGTTGAATACTGATCTTATCTTTAGCTTAGGATCTAGTCCACACCAGGTAAGTGCTTCCCTGGTCTTAGATGTTGTTACTTCCTCTTCTTCCTGAACTTTAGGTAGCTGAAGTACCTTTCTCAGAGACTTGGGTGAAATCTTGACCTTGGTGCCATGCACCCTTGACTTGATTCTGTAGCCTGAGTCATCTACAGACACTCCAGTAAGAAATTCTATAACTTCCTTCTTCCATATCTTGGTTGGTTCTGAAACCAAGAACTCCAATCCTGAATTGGTGACTAGGGTTATCACCGATTTGATTTCTTGATCACCGTCGTCGAATGCGCCACGCACCAGTTCATAGCCTTCGTTAACGTTCTCTTCCAGCTTGGGAGCCATTAGGGTTTGGAGAATTAGTCTTTAGAGAAGAGAAATGTCGACACAAGAGTTTTGGTCTCGAAACTTTTGAAAGCGTGTCGACAAACAAAGACAGAACCCTATTTATACCTTTCTTGTTTGAAGACGAACAGGCGGGATGAATTTCTAAAGATGTGTCGACACTGTCAATAAGTGTCGACACTGACTTATAATGTCTCGACACACATGTGTCGACACAAGTTTAAGTCATCAGATTTGATGTGTCGACACTTGGTGAAGTGTCGACACCTCACTACTCGACATGTAGTCGAGACTTTACTTAGAAAATTCTGAGTAAAACTTAAGTGTCGACACCGTATTGAATGTGTCGACACCTACTCGACATGTGTCGACACTAACATTCTGAAGTGTCGACACCAACTTCCTAGATGTGTCGACACCACTTTCCTGATGTGTCGACACTTACTATTCTGTGTCGACATAGACTTGTCTATGTGTCGACACTTTTTTACTTAGCCAATTTTTAGTTCTGTAAACTTAGTCTAAGTTTATCATACCTAGTTCAATTTTGAACCTATTGAACTTAGCTTCTTCTAAGGGCTTAGTAAACATATCAGCTATCTGATTATCTGTTTTAACATATTCAAGTGCAATATCATTTCTTTCTACATGCTCTCTAAGAAAGTGATATTTAATCTCAATATGTTTAGTTCTACTATGTGATACAGGATTATTAGCTATTGAAATAGCACTTGTAGAATCACAGTAAAGTGGAGTTCTACTTACCTGAAATCCATAGTCTTCTAACTGATGTTGAATCCACAGAAGTTGAGCACAGCAACTTCCTGCAGCTACATATTCTGACTCAGCTGTGGAAATAGCCACACTGGTTTGCTTCTTACTACTCCATGAAATGAGTCTTCCACCTAGGAATTGACAGGATCCAGTAGTGCTCTTTCTATCTTCTTTGCATCCTGCAAAGTCTGCATCTGAATAGCCTGTTAGATCAAAATCTCCATTCCTATGGTACCAGAGGCCTAGATAGGGAGTGCCCTTTAGATATCTCAAGATTCTCTTGACTGCAGTCAAGTGAGATTCTTTGGGGCAGGCTTGATACCTGGCACAAACACATGTAGCATACATAATGTCAGGCCTACTTGCAGTCAAGTATAGTAGGGAGCCAACTATCCCTCTATACAAGGTTTCATCTACAGGTTTCCCTGCATCATCCTTGCTTAGAGACATACTTGACCCCATAGGAGTCTTCATGGTACTGGAGGAATCCATACCATATTTCCTTATGAGTTCTAAGGTGAACTTGGACTGACATATGGATAAACCATTTTCAGTCTGTTTAACTTGGAGACCCAAGAAAAACTTCAGTTCTCTCATACTACTCATCTCAAATTGACTTTGCATAAGCTTTGCAAACTTTTTGCAAAGGCTACTTTCAGTAGACCCAAATATAATGTCATCTACATATATTTGGACAAGTATTACTTTGCCTCTAGATTCCCTAAGGAATAGAGTCTTATCTATTTTCCCCCTTGAGAACTTGTTCTCAATGAGGAAACTAGATAGGGTTTCATACCAAGCTCTAGGTGCTTGTTTTAACCCATATAATGCTTTCCTAAGTCTATACACATAATGAGGTAAAGTTGGATCAACAAAACCTGCAGGCTGCTCCACATAGACTTCTTCTTTCAAATTACCATTTAGGAATGCTGACTTGACATCCATTTGGTATACCTTGAATCCTTGATAGGTTGCAAAGGCCAAGAACATCCTTATGGCTTCCAGTCTAGCTACTGGAGCAAAGGTTTGATCAAAATCAATACCTTCTTCTTGCCTATATCCTTTTGCAACCAGTCTTGCTTTATTCTTGATGATAACTCCCTGTTCATCTAACTTATTCCTATAGATCCACTTTGTTCCTATCACATTGTGATCTTTAGGTTTAGGAACCAGGTCCCAAACCTTGCACCTTTTGAACTGGTTAAGCTCTTTCTGCATTGCTTCAGTCCACTGTGGATCTTGTATAGCTTCTTCAAATTTCTTTGGTTCTATTTGAGACAGAAAACTTGAATATACTACAGCATTCTGATTTCTGCTCCTTGTCTGAACACCTTGTCTTGGATCTCCAATAATCAGCTCAACTGGATGATCTCTTAGATGCCTGTTGGCTGGAGGCATCCTTACTTCTGGTTGAACTTCTTCAGCATCTTCATCAAGCTGAGTTCCTTGTACTTCTACAGCTCCTTGTTCATGTAGTTCTCCCCCTGGACATAAGCCATCTTCTTCTACTTGCTGTCTTGCAGCAGGTACATCTTCTATGGTTAGCTTGTCCATCTTCTTAGTAAGACCTGTGGGGCTGCACACACTACTAGACAACTCATTGTTAATTAGTTGTGTCTCATCAAAAACTACATGCACAGATTCCTCTACAACTTGTGTAGTCAAGTTGTAGACTCTATAAGCCTTACTATTATTGCTGTACCCAACAAATACTCCCTCTTGGGATTTGGCAGCAAACTTAGTTAAGTAAGACTTTCCATTGTTAAGTATGAAGCATTTGCAACCAAAAATCCTGAAATAGGATAGGTTTGGTTTCCTGCCTTTCACAACTTCATAGGGGGTCTTGTTTAACCTTTTAGTGATGGTAGCCCTATTTATCACATGGCATGCAGTGTTAACTGCTTCAGCCCAAAAATATTCTGGCAGTGATGAATCACTTAATAGGGTTCTACCAGCCTCTATCAAGGTCCTATTTTTCCTTTCAGCAATGCCATTTTGCTGAGGTGTTCTAGGTGAAGAGAATTCTTGAAATATCCCATAGTCTTCACACAGCTTTGTCATGCTTTCAGACTGAAACTCAGTACCATGGTCACTTCTAATTTTGACCACTGTACAGTTCAATTCATTCTGAATTTGCTTAACAAAACTATAGAAGACACTAGGTGTTTCAGATTTCTGCTTTAAGAAGAACACCCAGGAAAACCTTGAGTAGTCATCAACAACTACAAAGGTATAGACCTTCCTACCTAAGCTGTGAACTGGCATTGGACCAAATAGATCCATATGCAAGAGGTATAAACACCTCACAGCATCTTTGTTGTCTAAGCTTCTAAAGGTGGATTTAGTCTGCTTGCCCTTTTGACAAGCTGAGCAAATGCCATCTTTGACACACTTAACTTGAGGACCATTCCTCACTAACTCTTTGCTAAAGAGTTTGCTAATAGTCTTGTAGTTAAGATGAGCTAGCCTCTTGTGCCACTTGACACAATGAGAGATTGTCTCATTAGCTACAAGACAGACAGGAGAACCATTGTTCTCAATCATAATGTCTAAACAATAGACATTTCTCTTTCTATATCCTGTCAAAATGATCTCTTGATCACTTGACCTCTTGATATGACAACCATTTTTAACAAATGAGATGTCATACCCTACATCACTTAACTGACTTATACTAATGAGGTTGTGTTTCAACCCTTTAACATAAGCCACTTGAGTAATGGTAACAAGGTTTGAAGAGATGTTACCAAACCCTTTGATGATTCCTTTTTCAGAACCACCAAAGGTCACTTTAGGACCATTTTTGATTGGAATGTAGTCCTTCAGTAGTCCCCTTGTTCCAGTCATATGTCTGGAACATCCACTATCCAAGTACCATGTTGGGGTATGGCCACTTGGATTCACCTGCAAAACAAATTAATGAACCTTAGAACCCAAAGTAAACTTGGGTCCTTGGTGATTGTTAGTTTGCAATTTGACATAGCTACCTGCTAGCTTTCCACCAGGTAACTTGCTACTCAACTTGGCACTGGCATTGTGCCAACAATCCAAGGCAAAGTGGCCAACCTTGCCACAACACCAGCATTCAAACTTGTTGTACCTTTGCTTAGGTACAATCTTTGCTGTTTTGACTGCAGCAGGCTTGTTGAATGTTGGGGCTTTGCCCTTGGACTTGGACTGATCCTGAACAGTCCTAGCTGGTTTAATAAAACCCAATCCAGCCTTTCCTTTATGATGAACAAATTCATCAATCAAGGGTAGCACTGATTTAGGTTTTGAAAACCTAGCAACTAGCTCTCTTTCCTTCTGGAGATTGATCTCCAGTAACTTAATTTGATCATTTTTATAAGTGATAGTTCCCATCTGAATCACAGTAATGTGTTTCAGCCTGGCTACCTCATTGAGCTTTTGATCAAATTCCTTCTCAAAGTCTGTTGCAGCTGCCTTTAGATCAGCAATTTCCTTTGCCTGACTTTTGGCAAGGGACTTGCTTTTCTTATAGGCTTGCAACAGAACTTTATATTCATCTAGGAGCTGATGAATATCTCCCTCAGATTCAGAAACACTTCCATCACTTGATGAAGATGAATCTGACTCTGAACAAGAACTGAAATCTGAACTTTGAGTTGGACTTTGTACCTGACTAGGTCCTGGCTGCTCCAGGATTTTGGTACTTTCAGTCAATGCCATCAGTCCTTGGCACTGACACTCTTCTTGTTCATATATTGATTCCATGATCTGCATAAACTCCTCTTCTTCTTCAGCAAATAGCCCTATGTAGGCTTCAGCATCTGTCTCAGTGTCTGAAGAAGAAATGTCTGAAAGAGTCTTCTCATTCTTTGCAACAAAGGACTTCTCCTTCTTTCCTTTGAAGTGAGTCTTCTTTTTATCACTGGATTCTTTTCTTCTTTCAGGACAATCTGCAATAACATGCCCCTGTCTATTGCAGCAGTAACATACTATCTTAGACCCAGTTGCCTTGCTAGTCTTTGTCTTTTTCTTGTCCTTCTTTGAAGGCTTCTTCTCCTGATACTGAACTTCTTTCCCTTTGTAAAATGAAGGTCTGGACCTCCATTGTTTCTTCTTCAGGAATTTCTGAAAATGTCTGGTGAATGCAGCAAAGTCTTCATCACTTTCACTGCTTGTAGACTTTGTGCTCACAGACTCATCTGATTCTGATTCAACTACCTCTGGGGGAGGAGTTGATGACTTAGTCCTTCCCTTTCTAGGTACTTCTGTCTTGAAGGCAACAGTCATTTCCCTGTGCTCAGTCCTTGTTGACTTTTCCTCCTCTTTTCTCACAGACAACTGCATTTCATAAGATAACAATTTGCCAAACAGTGTGGGAGGAGGAATTTCTCCCAACTTTGCCATTTCCCTGATGGCACAGATCTTGGTGTCCCAATCTTTGGTTAGGGACCTTAAGAACTTATCATTCAATTCATAGTTAGTGAACTCTCTTCCATAGGACATGAGTTCATTAACAATTCTATAAAACTTTTTGTAGCTTTCAGTGATGCTATCTCCTCTTCCTTGCCTAAAGCTCTCATACTCTTGATTAAGCAAGGACTTTCTATCTTGCCTAACTTCTTCAGAACCTTCCATATAGACAATGAGGGTATCCCACATTTCTTTTGCTGTTTTACAATGAATTAGGTTCTGAAAATTTGCATCATCTATGGCACTTACTATTATGTTTTGTGCCCTTTTGTCCATAGTTGCTAGGACAATTTCATCCTTGGTCATCTCAGAGAAATCCTTAGGAGTCCTCTGATTTGCATCCAATACTGAGATCTTCATGGGCACATAGGGCCCCTCTTTGACTGTGATGTAGATCCTAGGGTCAGAGGCTTCCATGAACAGCCTTACCCTTTCTTTCCAGATTCCAAAAATCTCTTTTCTGCATATGGGCAGTTTCATTGAACCCAATTCCTTGTGATTCTCTGAAGAACCCATGTTTCTTGATTTTCTTGAAACTGTGTTCTGACTTATCCTAAATCTGCCAAACTGGATCTCCTCAGACAGTTAGTCCTTTTTGAGGAACCTCCCTCTGATACCACTTGAAAGATATGGTACCTAAACACCTAGAGGGGGGGTGAATAGGTGACCTAAACCTTTTTAAAACTTTGTTGGCAGCACAACAGTTATTTCACAGATTACTACAACTAACAGCAATTACAGAAATCAAACAGTCAATCCACAGCACAGCTCAGCACACCACAGCAGACACACTAATTTATAGTGGTTCCCCAATCTTTGGGTACATCCACTTTCCCCCTTCACCTATCTAGCAGTGTACTAGATTCGGCCAAACTTCTCCACTATCTCAGAACCCAACTAGGTTCCTACACCTCAGGCCCAAAGCCTTACACTCAGCCACAAAGGCCTACACTCAGCCAATTAAGGCCTACACTCAGAGTTCTTCAACTCCTACACTCAGGCAATCAAGCCCTACCCTCAGCCTTTATAATATAGGCTTACAATTCTCTCAGATCCAATGGATCCTACAAGTTAAAATAGAAATACAATAGCTAACTCTACAACTCAGAAAATAAGAGAGGAGTTGAGAGTTTCTTGAAGAGTTCTTGGAAGAACTCAGTTAGATCCAAACTGACTTAGCTTCCTTCAAAGCTTCTTGAGTTAGAACTGAATTAGTCTGAATCCTCTGCAGTTGATCCTTGACCTCTGCTTCTTGAGATCCAGATGTTTCTGAATCCTTCTTCTCAGCCTTAGTTCCAAAGACTGAATTCTTGATTGGAGCTCTCTCTCTCCAACTTCTTAGATCTGCAGTTGGACTGACAGATCTTCTTGTGTTGATCCTCTGTGTATCACTTCTTGATTTAATCTGATCAACTACTTTAAATATTCTCTCAAGCTGTAACTCTTGTTTCTCAATCACAACTACTGTTTCTGTAAACTATGGATGCCTATTTATAGGCTTCCTTCATGGTAACCGACTGGTCCGGTTCATAACAAACTTCTGATTTCTCTGACAGTTGCTGTAGACCGGCTGGATCGGCAGCTGTCATGTCAACCAGTCACTTCTTGAAATTCTCTAACTGTCAGATAGTGTCGAGACTTTCTGTTCTTAAGTGTCGACACTTATAGACTAAGTGTCGACACATGTTGTGTAAGTGTCGACACAAGTCTACAAGGTGTCGACACAATTCCTTGTATGTCTCGACACAGATTCTTCTGCATGTGTCGACACTGAAATTGAGTGTCGACACAAATACTTGTACTTCATTCTTTAACTGTATTCTTCTAAGTGTCGACACATGTTCTTTGTGTCGACACATCTTCATGTGTTGAAACTGTCAAGTGTCGACACTGCTTCTTGGTGTCGACACAAGTCTTCACTTTTGTTTCTTCAGCTGAGTGTCGACACATTCTTTTAGTGTCGACACTTGTACTTAGTATATTTTGTAACTTTTCTGTTCTTTGCTAAGTGTCGACACAGCTCCTTGTGTCGACACTTTCTTCAAGTGTAGAGTCTTCAATTAAGTGTCGACACATTGTGCTGAGTGTCGACACTTTCTTCAAGTGTTGACTCTCCTGGTTGTGTGTCGACACATTGTGCTGAGTGTCGACACTTTCTTCAAATACTGACTCTTCAGCATAGTGTCGACACATTGTGTTGAGTGTCGACACTTACTTTAAATACTGACTCTTCAGCATAGTGTCGACACATTGTGTTGAGTGTCGACACTTTTACTTAGACTCTGCAGACTTTTGCTGAGTGTCGACACAGCTCCAAGTGTCGACACTTTCTGGTGTAGACACAGCTCTTCTAGGTGTCGACACTTCTGCTAAGTGTCGACACAGCTTTTCTGCATACTTCTTCACTGAGTGTCGACACAGCTCCAAGTGTCGACACTTTCTGTCTGGTGTCGACTCTTCATTCCAGGTGTCGACACAATGACTCCAAGTGTCGACACTGCTTGTCTGGGTGTCGACACAAGCTTTCTCAAGTGTCGACACTTTTCCTCTGGGTGTCGACACATGGACTTAGAAACTTTTAGCTTCAGTCCAGTGTATACCTAACCTGCACAAGTAACTCAAACACACATCAAATACATTATGATGTATATCATTGAGTTAGGTGAGGCTTCTTCAAATCAGGTACATTTGATCAATGTACCCAACAAGAGGCTTCTGTAGTCAGGCCCCCAGAAGAAGAAGGAGAGGATAGAGCAGCAACTCTTTGGGTAAGAGTGTTGATAGAGGCAGTTAGAGGAGCAATAACTTGAGCTATAAGAATCTCCAAGGAAGGAGAAATGAATTGCAGAAGATCATTAGCTATAATGGAAAAATTTAGGTAAGGGGGTTCAGGTTTAGAGGTTGAGCAAGGAGTTCTATGTCCACAGTGTGAGCAAATAGATAATGCAGAAGAGAAGTCTGTGCGAGTGAACTCAGGAAAAGATGATGATGGAGGGGCAGCAGGGGGAAGAGATGTTGAGGGAACATTTGTTGATGGAATTATTGTTGATGGAGAAATGATGGGAGAAGAAATGTGCTGAGGAGAATCATGAGGATTTTCAGGATGATCTTCATGAGGAGAAGCAAGATTTACTGCACGAGGGGATGCAGAAAGATCTGGAGGAGAAAATGCGGGATGATCTGAATGGTCTGATACCAATGCAGGATGATCTTCTGGAGTTGGGGAACTAGCTCTGGTATACTCAGAAGTCCTAGAGGTATTAGGAGGCCTAGGAATGGCCCTCTCCCATTTTCCAAACAAAGAGGGTTCCAACCTCTTGCTGGCATTGATGAATTGGGTCTGGGAGACCATCAGTTCAGGGGCTTTTGCCTGGAGAAATATCCCCAATATTCTCCCAAAGCATATCTCTTTCTTAGAGCATTTCTTTTTAATCAATGAAAAGAACAAGTCAGCCCAGTTGACTGACGTTCCATTAACTAGAGCAGACATAATGGCAAACTGCTGCCTGTTAATATTATCATGGGCATAGTGCTTTCCCAAAAGCACTTTCCCGACAACATCAGCCAAAAACTTATATTGAGCATATAAGTTCTTCTTAAGCAACTTTGCTGGCACACCATCAGGATGACCCATCCTTCCCAGCATAGTTCTATATTCTGAACTATCTTGATCCAAACTATCATCTCCATTTACCAAGTCAAACAATTCAGAAAGAATGACTGGGGTTAGAATAACCTGATTTCCCGCAATAGATCCAATCATGGTTGATTCATCTGTACAGGTAGAAGAGTAAACCCATTCTTTTATCTCTGTAGTTGGTAACTTGATTCGCTTTGTCATAAACGTCCTCAGAGCTTGATTTTCACAAAACTGCAGCATATCCATGAAGATCAGATCGCAATGGCTGAACGAGTCGAAATCGATGTCAAAACCTGCGTCAAATTTCATCGCAGATAGGGTAGCCGCCGGAATCGCCGTTAGAAACCTGCAGGAGAGAACACGAGATCAAGTGCAGGAGGGGAAGTTGGAAAGCGCGGGATAGGGCGCGACGATAAACCCTTAAGTAGGTTTTTCAGAATGGCTCTGTCCTACGATAATTAAAGAAAAACTTCGATCTCAGATTTAAGAGGGTAAATAGATCGTCGATATTCGTTCGACGATTTATCTTCTGAAGTATAGGCATCAACCTTCGTTCGACAATGTTTTCTTCACAGAGTTGTCGTCGATCGCAGGTCAACGATTTAGCTCAAGATTACTTCCAAGATCGTCAAACTATGTTCGACGATTTTGGGATAGATCCAAAACCTAGGGCAGAAAAATAAATTAATCTTTCCCATTGATCATTCCAAAGCTGATTCAGGAAGAATATGTGCTTCTTTTCATCTAGGGGTTTGGTGAAATGTGTGCTCTTTGAAAATTAGTGGAGACAAAATGAAGATTAATTTTATTTTGTCTAATGAAGTGATGTCTTATTTTGTTTGTATGTTTTGTTTTAAAATGATGCACTGGATTATGTGCTATAGATATAGCACTTGTACTGTCACAGAAAATGGTGGAATTATTTAGGTTGAGACCAAAATCTAAGAGTTGGTTTTGTATCCACTAGATTTGTGAACAGCAACTGCCAGTAGCCACATTTTCAAGGTAAAATTCTTCAGGGTTCACCTGGAACCTAGCACAAAGGCATGTGGCAAACATGATATCTGGTCTGCTTGCTGTTAAATATAATGGGGATCCAACAATGACCCTATAAAGGAAATAAGTTGGCTCACCCATGCTACTCATCTCAAATTTGGAATGCATTGGATCAGAAAATTACTTGCACAATTTGAGATCAGTAGAACCAAATATATTTTATCATGATGCAATTTTGCAAAAGAGTTTTATCTACCATGCAATTTGAGAACAAAAGGTGGATGAGTTGGAAGAACAGAACCTGGAGGTTGTTCAACATGAACCACTTCTTTAAGTACTTCATTCAAGAATGCACTCTTCATATTCATTTGGTAGACCTTGAACTTCTTGAATGCAGCATAGGCCAGCAAAATCCTTATAGCCTCTAGCCTGGCAACTTTCTTGAAAATCACTGTTCCAATCTTGACTTTACCATAACTTTTGGTCTGCCCAAAGTTTGAATCACCAAAGATAACCTTTGCTCCCAACTTGGAGCACCCACTGTCCAGGTACCAATGTTGATTATATGCTGGACAGTTCTTTTCCTGCAAGAAAAATAGCTAATTGTTTTTGACCCAGGTGACCTTGGGTCCTTGGTGATTTGCATAACTGTAACTGGAAATGTAAGAACATTCAGGTTGATTCTTATAACCTTTAGGATGATATCTTCTTGGTGGTATTATCCATTGATTAAGGAGATTGAAGTTCCTATTAGAATTTTGTTTTCTGCTAATGGAATCTGGGATCGATGATTTCTGGTGGAATCGTCGAACTGAGCTTGATGATGTTGGATGTGATCTTCGATCTCTGCTTGAAGAATGAAAATAATCATTCTCGGGGCACCACAATCGTCGATCTCTGTTCGACGAATCATACTGATATCGTCGATCTTAGATCAAAGGATGATTACTACTAGAATTTGCATTCAGAGATCATCGACTTGCATTCGACGACAAGTATTGATCTCGTCGATCTCAGTTCACAGAGTAATAATGACTACTATCTGTGTTCCACGATCGTCGACCTCTGCTCGACGAAAATTGATGATATCGTCGATCCCCTTTTGTTGAGTAGTTAAACGCAACCTCTCGGTTCAGAGATCGTCGATCGCCGTTCGACGAGTAATACTGAGATCGTCGACCTTGGTTCGACGACTAATTTTGAACAAACAATTTCTGAATGTTTTTAGTTTGTTTTGGTAAAAACTCAGTTATTTTTTCTAAGTCTATTATCTTTTCTTTGCCTTTAACTGATTCTAATGAAGCTATTTTTTTTTGAAGTAATTGTTAATTCTTCTTTGAGTTGAATGTTTTCAGAAGATAAATTAATTACTTTTTCTCTGAGAAGTTTTATCTCCTTCTCAGATAGAATCAAATCATTGCATAAAGTTTTAAAATCTTCTTTAAAATGTTCTGAAGAGAAATCAAGGGAGGAGATAACCTGATCCTCTTCTGATTCTGTTATTGATTCTTCATCATATTCAGATTCTTCATTATAGCTGCTGGAAGATGCATTGATTGCCATCAAGCAGAATTCTCTTGCTCTTATTTCTTCTTCATCCTTAGTTGTACAGGATGAAGCTTCAGAATCACTCCAAAATTCAGCTTTAAATATTCTTTCTTTTGCTGATTCAGCAGCCATTGCTGTGAGGGAGTCCCAGATTTCCTTTGCTGAAGTACATTCAGCCACTTCTTGAAAAATGTAATCAGACATTGATTGAGCGAGGATGTCCATTGCTCTTGCATCATCATTTTTTAGAAATTTTTGGGCTTCTGAAGCTGCAGATAGTGTAATGGGACCTGACAAAATAGAGTTGTAAATGACATCATCAATAAAATTCATAAACAATTTTATTCTTGCCTTCCAGATGGAAAACCTATTAAGGTTGCACACTGGAGTTCTGGTGCTTGCATAATCCATATTCTGTGCTGTAGCTGTGTATAAAATCTAAATGGAAATAAATAAAATAAATGTGTAGATCTAACAAAGGATCTTTGGTTCAAGGGTTAGCTTGTACAACCAAGGAACCTCCTCTGATACCAATTGAAAGTTAGAGTTAGATCTAGAATATTCTAGAGGGGGGGCTGAATAGAGTATACTTGAAAAACAATATTAAGTCCTAGTGCAAGAAAAGATGAAATGCTAGTAGATAGTAAACCTAATTCACATGCACAGCAAGAACACATGAAAAGGGGCAACCAGACGACACAAGAAAATTATAGTGGTTCCCCAACCTGGGTACATTCACTCTTCTACCACCCTTAGTAGGAATCCAATCAGGTTTTTGATCAGGTGCCTGACACCAAACAGCTTTTGATCAGGTGCTCAAAAACCAACCCAAGTCTTTTGATCCGAAGACTTACAAGCAAGGAATCACTTTTGAAGGGAGATGACAACCCTTTACAGAGGTGGGGATGAGAGATGATTATGTCTTCTCTTTCTTAATGTACAACTGAGAAGACTTGTGGATTCAATGATGTTAGCAAATGCACCCCCTGAAATGGAGAATGGTTCAGGTTTGCAGAAAGCTTTGCTGCAGGGTGATATGCCTTCATAGTGATGATGTCACCAGCAAGCTTTTAGACTGATATTGATTAGTTATCTCTTGAAAGCTTGGAGCCGATGAAGAACTCTGATGATGACTATCTGATTGATGTTGCAGAGTTCTTCTTTTTCTCTAGGAAGCCTTTTCTGTTGTTCTATTCACTGTATCTGTATGTGCCTCTACGTTCTCTGTATTCTCTAAAAAGCTTTCTTAATGATCGTGGATTATTCTCTGTCTGTGTCCTCTTTCTTTTTTCTGTAAATTGAAATCCAAAAGCATTCCTTTTTAACATTCTGCAGGAATCGAGGAGAGAACCAAACAGATACAAAAACTGCAATAAATGATTTCCTCAACTGTCTTTGGCATGTAATAAAATATAATAACTCTGTGAAGACCAGTAGTTAATGTTGCAATAGAAACGGTCATAATCCTTGAAAACATCAGCATTAACTACCAGAGATTTGATGTCATAAATATCATTGACAAAATAAGAATGAATTCTTCAAGACAATTGAGCAATAGGGCAGTTGAACACAGAACAATAATCGCTGAGCTGAGATAGAAGATTGTCGAGCTGAGACAGGAAATCGTCGATCTGAGTTCTGAGATCGTCGAGCTGAGATCAACTATCTGCGATCTGAGATATCCGAGAACTGAAGAGAAAGCGTCGACCTGAGCTCGTAGATCGTCGAGCTCCATTCAGAGACTAATCTTTGAGATCGTCGATTGGAGATCGACGATCGTCGAGCTGAGTTCGACGAAAGTCGAACTGATTTGAAATTCATACTTAACTTCTGAGTCTTGATCTTTGAAATGAAATCCAATGCTGGTCTTTGTGAAGCCTGTTCTACTAAGACTAACTTAGACCTAGACTTTGACTCTGACTATACAAGTGAGTCAATCATCCTATGAGTGAACCTAGCCCAAATCAACCATGGGGTTCCAACACTATCGACCGCAACTTCCAAGACATGTTCAAGGCAAGGGAGGAGGTGGTGGCTCAGGCGGCTGCCCTGAAGAAAGAGCTGGCCGATGCTAAGAAATTGCTATCCTCGCGCCCGGCGAGAGAGGTAAGCAAGACCTTTCGTGGCATTTGCTCTCGCCACTGTAGATTTCAACCTTTTTCCTCTCATGCTAACCTCTCGTTACGCAGGACTCCGCTCAGGCCGTGGCGCTTCGTGCGGAGCTAGCTCAGAAGCGATACGAGAACGTCCTGCTGAGGGACCAGCTCCAGCGCATGGAGGCGACTGCGGTCCCTCCTCCTCCTCCTCTGGACGAAAGGTTGAGGAGCCACCACTACTCAGAATACGACATCGACAAGCTCCTACAGGACAACTCTCAAGCGCCAGTCAAGCTGACCCTGGATATTCTTCGAGACGTAGGCTGCTTAGACGGGAGAGGCAAGTCCGTCACCGCTCGCCAGCTCGTCCCTTGGCTCTTTGAGCCCGTCCCGAAGCCCCCAGGCATGCCCGATTCCCCGCCTTTGGATGTCCCGAAATCCCCTGCCGCGGATGGTGAGACATCCGTGGAGGGCTCAGGCGAGAGCTCTCGCGGGAGTTCAAGAGAGAGCTCGGAGGGGTACAGCACGTCTCCCTGAAGGGCCCCCCTTTCTTTTCTCTTTTGGTTGTAAAGAGCGAGATGCTCCAAACTTAACTGTATTTTGAATAAACGATCGTAAATACTGCAAGTGTTTCTCTTTTCTTTTTGGTTGTAAATATGTTACAAGTGTTTTGAGTAGATACGTCTGTAGAGGGTGAAAGCCTCTCAAGTATGCTTCCGTCGAAGCCCTTAGCCCCTCTAGGGTTATCAACCTTAGCGATGGATAGGCGGGATCCTGTCGAGGAAACCCAGGGTTAGGTCTTCCTGTTTCTGTGTTCTACCGAGAACCGTCTGCCGGGAGCGTCGTCCATAGGACATTTAAGGGGAGACCGTCCCTCTTTTCCTTGCGCGAACTGGCTGATCCTTCCGCCCAACACTTCCCACTGTCTGACCAAGGATCCTTTGTCAGGAGCCTTCCCGCCGAGAACTTCCTTTGGCGAGATCTCCTTGGCGGAGACCTCCCCGCCGAGACCTCCTCTGGCCGAGACCTCTCCTTGCCGAGACCTCTCATGCCTGAAGGGATCCTACCTCTTTTCATTCCGTGTTCCGGGTGCGTTTCTTGCCCTGCTCAGAACATCCGAGTCGAAGTGTCTCCCAGGATCAAAAACTTCCCTCCCACATGCGAGCCTTCGGGCCTACAGGCTAACGAGAGCCTGCGCAGCGGGTCTACCAGGGGCCGAGCCTAGCTCGGTGTGCCAATGAAGTTTCCACAAACCAGACCTATCCCCCACAGGCAAGCCCTCGGACTTGCCAGCTAGATGAGAGCCTGCACAGCGGGTCTACCTGGGGCCGAGCCTAGCTCGGGGTGCCGATGATGTTTCCACAAACCAGACCTATCCCCCACAGGCGAGCCTTCGGACCTGCCAGCTAGATGAGAGCATGCGCAGCGGGTCTACCTAGGGCCAAGCATAGCTCGGGGTACCGATGAAGTTTCCACAAACCAAACCTATCCCCCACAGGCGAGACTTCAGACCTGCCAGCTAGATGAGAGCCTTCGCAGCGGGTCTACCTGGGGCCGAGCTGAGCTCGGCGTGCCGATGAAGTTTCAACAAACCAGACCTATCCCCCACAGGCGAGCCTTCGGACCTGCCAGCTAGATAAGAGCATACGCAGCGGGTCTACCCGGGGCCGAGCCTAGATCGGGGTGCCGATGAAGTTCCCACAGACAAGACCTATCCCACACAGGTGAGCCTTCGGACCTGCCAGCTAGATGAGATCCTGCGCAGTGGGTATACCTGGGGCCGATCCTAGCTCGGGGTGCCGATGAAGTTTCCACAAACCATACCTATCCCGAACAGGCGAGCCTTTGGACCTGTCAGCTAGATGAGAGCCTGCGCAGCGGGTCTACCTGGGGTAGCGCCTAGCTCGGGGTGCCGATGAAGTTTTCACAAACCAGACCTATCCCCCACAGGCGAGCCTTCGTACCTGACAGCTAGATGAGAGCCTGCGTAGCGGTTCTACCTGGGGCCGAGCCTAGCTCGGGGTGCCGATGAAGTTCCCACAAACCATACCTATCACCCACAGGCGAGCCTTCGGACCTGCCAGCTAGATGAGAGCCTGCGCAGCGGGTCTACCTGGGGCCGAGCCTAGCTCGGGGTGCCGATGAAGTTTCCACAAACCAGACCTATCCCCCACAGGCGAGCCTTCGGACCTGCCAGCTAGATGAGAGCATGCGCAGCGGGTCTACCTGGGGCCGAGCCTAGCTCGGGGTGCCGATGAAGTTTCCACAAACCAGACCTATCCCCCATAGGCGCGCCTTCGGACCTGCCAGCTAGATGAGAGCCTGCGCAGCGGGTCTACCTAGGGTCGAGCCTAGATCGGGGTGCCGATGAAGTTTCCACAAACCAGACCTATCCCCCACAGGCGAGCCTTCGGACCTGCCAGCTAGATGAGAGCCTGCGCAGCGGGTCTACCTGGTGCTGAGCCTAGCTCGGGGTGCCGATGAAGTTTCCACAAACCAGACCTATCCCCCACAGGTGATCCTTCGGACCTGCCAGCTAGATGAGAGCCTGCGCAGCAGGTATACCTAGGGCCGAGCCGAGCTCGAGGTGCCAATGAAGTTTCCACAAACCAGACCTATCCCCCACAGGAGAGCCTTCAGACCTGCCAGCTAGATGAGAGACTGCACAGCGGGCCTACCCGGGGCTGAGCCTAGCTAGGGGTGCTGATGAAGTTCCCACAAACCAGACCTATCCCCCACAAGCGAGCCTTCGGACCTGCCAGCTAGATGAGAGCCTGCGCAGCGAGTTTACCTGGGGCAGAGCCTAGCTCGGAGTGCCGATGAAGTTTCCACAAACCATACTTATCCCCCACATGCAAGCCTTTAGACCTATCAGCTAGATGAGAGCCTACGCAGCGGGTCTACCTGGGGCCGAGACAAGCTCAGGGTGCCGATGAAGTTTCCACAAACCAGACCAATCCCCCACAGGCGAGCCTTCGGACCTGCCAGCTAGATAAGAGCCTGCGCAGCGGGTCTACCTAGGGCCGAGCCGAGCTCGGGGTGCCGCGAAGTTTCCACAAACCAGACCTATCCCCCACCGGCGAGCCTTCGGACCTGCCAGCTAGATGAGAGCCTGCCCAGCGGGTCTACCTGTGGCCGAGCCTAGCTCGGGGTGCCGATGAAGTTTCCACAAACCAGACCTATTCCCCACATGAGAGCCTTCGGACCTGCTAGCTAGATGAGAGCCTGCGCAGCGGGCCTAGCTCGGGGTGTCGATGAAGTTCCCACAAACCAGATCTATCCCCCACAGGCGAGCCTTCGGACCTGCCAGCTAGATGAGAGCCTACGTAGCGGGTCTACCTGGGGCCGAGCCTAGCTCGAGGTGTCGATGAAGCTTCCACAAATCAGACCTATCGCCCACAGGCGAGCCTTCGGACCTGCCAGCTATATAAGAGCTTGCGCTGCGGGTCTACCTGGGGCTGAGCCTAGCTCGGGGTGCCGATGAAGTTCCCACAAACCAGACCTATCCCCCACAGGCGAGCCTTTAGACCTGCCAGCTAGATGAGAGCCTGCGCAGCGGGTCTACCTGGGGCCGAGCCGAGCTCGGGGTGTTGCAAAACACATAATTACATCCTATCATAAAAATTTCGCAATAGGTAAGAGAAAAACAAGTCAATTGATGTAGTATAGCTAGCTTGATTTTGGATACATAATTACACCTTCCCCATCTCACGGGTAGAAGCGTGTTAGGTCATCGCCGCTCCAGGTGTGCCTTAAGGCCCTCCCCTCCATGTCCTGTAGGTAGTAACCTCCTTTTCCAAGGACTTCCTTCACTATATAAGGCCCTTCCCAGTTCGGGTTGAGCTTGCCCATGGGGGGCGACCTTCCTGCCGCGTCAACCTTTTTCAGCACCAGATCTCCTTCGGCAAACTGCTGGACCCTGACATGCATATCGAAATACTTGTCCATCCGCCACTTGATCTCTTCTTGCCTAATGGCTGCCACATCCCGCAGCTCTTCCACCATGTCTAGCGAGAGGCATAGCCCCTCCTCGTTCTCCGACCTCCAAGTCTCATCTCCTTCGCCCGCGGCTGTGACCCGTGGGGACCGAACCTTGAACTCCACTGGCAAGACCGCCTCACACCCGTGAGAAAGCTTTAAGGGGGTCTCGCTGGTGGCCGTGTTCGGGGTCGTTAGCAAGGCCCACAGGACTGAGGGGAGCTGCTCCACCCAATTTCCTCTCAAGTTCTCCACTTTTTTTGAGTAGGTTCACAATAATCTTGTTTGCCGCTTCCACCTGGACATTACTCCGGGGGTGGTGGACAGAGGCAAATCTGAGATCTATCCCCAGTTGGGCGCAGAAGCTGATGAACTCTTTACTGGCAAACTGGGGATTGTTATCTGTCATTATCGCTTGAGGCATCCCGTGTCTTCCTATGATCTCCCCCCAAATGAAGTTCCTTATAACTCGCGAGGTGACTTTGGTCAAGGCCTTAACCTCCAGCCACTTTGAGAAGTAATTGACCATAACTAGTAGGAACCTCCTCTGCCCACTAGCCGGAGGAAAAGGCCCAACTAAATCCATCCCCCAGATAGCGAACGGCTACGGTGCCCGATGCTTTGGAGCCTTTGAGCTGCCAAGAGCTGGAGGGGCGCGCAGAGCTGGAATTTTTGACACCTCCTTGCAAACTCCACGGTATCCTTCCTTAGGGTGGGCCAGAAGTACCCCTGTCTGACAACCCTTGGCTCCAACATCCTACCTCCAGAATAACTGCCGCACTCGCCCGAGTGTACCTATCCCAAGATCCTTGGGACCTCTTCTTCGGTTACACATCTTGCCAGGAGCCCTGACAACATCTTACAATGAAACCCCCCTTCTATCATCAGGTAATGAGCTGCCTTACGCCTGAAGCTCTTTGCATCCTTAACCTCCTCTGTCAGCCTGCCTGTGGTCAAGAAGGTTACCAACGGGTCCACCCACGAGGATCGCCGACCTACCTCCATCAACTCCCCTTCCTCAATTGCTGGCCGAAAAAGTTCAGTCAGGGTCCCTCCTCCCCGAGGTCCAAACTTCGCCAATCGATCGGCGGCCGCGCTCTTCTCCCTAGGGACATGCTGGATTGAGAATGACCGGAACCCACCGATGATTGCCCTTACCTTGGATAGGTATTTTATGAGGGTAGGCTCCCGAGCTTCAAACTCTCCTCGGATCTGCGACGCTACTACAATCGAATAAGTGAAGGCCTCCATGTCCTGGATCTCAAGCTCCTTTGCCAAGCGAAGGCCGGCGATCACGGCCTCATACTCTGCTTGGTTGTTGGTCACCGGAAAGTGGTTAGCCACTTCCTGCTCTATCGCGACTCCTTCGGGGATTATCAGCACCACTCCTCCCCCGAGGGAATGTTATCCCGAGGCCAAATCAACCATCATCTTCCACGCTTCCTGTGGCTGCTGCGCCCCCTCCTCGACTTCGACAACATAGTCCGCCAGAAAGTCCGCCACCACTTGCTCCTTAATGGAGAGTCTCTGTTGGGTACATTGGTTCTAATGTACCTGATTTGAAGAAGCCTAACCCTACTCAATGATATACATCAAAATGTATTTGATGTGTTTTGAGTTTAGTTGTGGAGGTCAAGTATTTGTAGGGAAAGCAGAAAAGATTCTAAATCCATGTATCGACACCCAGAGGGAAAGTGTCGACACTTAAGAAGACTTGTGTCGACACCCAGACAAGCAGTGTCGACACTTAGAGTAATTGTGTCGACACCAGGGATGCAGAGTCGACACCAGACAGAAAGTGTCGACACTAGGAGCTGTGTCGACACTCAATGAAGAAAAATGCAGTGAAGCAGTGTCGACACTTAGCAGTTGTGTCGACACCCAGAGGAACTGTGTCTACATCAGAAAGTGTCGACACTTGGAGGCTGTGTCGACACTCAGCAAAAGTCAGCAGAGTCTAAGTATAAGTGTCGACACCCAGAGCAATGTGTCTACACACAGCTGAAGACTCAACACTTGAAGAAAGTGTCGACACAAGAAAGAATGTGTCGACACTCAGCTGAAGACTCAATACTTGAAGAAAGTGTCGACACAAGGAGCTGTGTCGACACTTAGCAAAGTTCAACAATATTCTAAGTACAAGTGTCGACACAAAGGAGAAGTGTCGACACTCAGCCAAAGTCTCAACACAAGAGGATGTGTCAACACAAGGAGCTGTGTCGACACTCAGCAAGTATCAACACTGAAGGCATGTGTTGACACTAAGAAGATGTGTCGACACTGAACAAGTTCAACACATGAAGATGTGTCGACACTGAACAAGCTCAACACATGAAGATGTGTCGACACAAAGGAGATGTGTCGACACTTACAAAAATTCAGCAATATACTGAAGAACAAGTACTTGTGTCGACACACATTATCAGTGTCGACACATGAAGAAGCTGTGTCGAGAAGTGAATTCTACAACACAAGGAGTTGTGTCGACACCTTGTAGGCTAGTGTCGACACTTAGTCAACTTGTGTCGACACTTGGTCTATAAGTGTCCACACTTAAAGACAGACAGTCTCGACACATTCAGACAGTTACAGTTATTTCAAGAACTGACTGGATGACTTGACAGCTGCCATTCCAGCCGGTCTACTGCACCTGTCAGAGTTGTCAAAAATCAGTTAGGAACCGGACCAGTCGGTTACCATGAAGAAGGACTATATATAGGCTCATACTGTCTACATAAAAAGATGATCAAGTAATACAAAGAAGATCTAGCTATTCATTGAAGAATCCAGTGAAGATCTAAGTAGTTGGAGAGAGAGAGCTCCATCCAAGAAGACAGCCGTTGGAACCAGGCTGAGAAGAAGGGTTCAGACTTTGTTCTGAATCTTAAGTAGCAGAGATCAAGGATCAACTGCAGAGGAGATCAATCTTATTGTGTTCTACATTCAAGAAGCTTTGAAGAAAGCCAAGTCAGATTGATCTCAGCAGAGTTCTTCCAAGAACTCATCAAGAACCTATCAATTCATCTCTCTATTCTCTGAGTTGTAGGTATAAACATTGTATTCTAATTTCTTGTAGGATCCATAGTGATCTGAGTTTGTAAGCCTGTAATTATAAAGGCTGAGTGTAGGGCCTGTGTGCCTGAGTGTAGGAGATTTGTATCTCTGAGTGTAGGCCTGTTGTGGGTGAGTGTAGGCATGCTGTGGCTGAGTGTAGGCTTTGTGAAGAAGTTGAGTGTACGTATTTGAAGAAGACTGAGTTGTAAGGCCATGGGCCTGAGCTGTAGGAACCTGGTTGAGGTTCTGAGTGTAAGATCTGAGGATCTGAGATAGTGGAGTAGTTTGGCAGAATCTAGTACACTACTAGATAGGCGAAGGGGGAAAGTGTATGTACCCAAACCTTGGGGAACCACTATAAATCTGTGTGTCTACTGTGTCCTTGTGATATTCTGTGATTGCTGTTTGATTGATGTGTAAAAGTAGATATAACTCTGAGATAAAATCTGAATTCTGCCTAAAAAGTTAAAAAGATTTAAGTCACCTATTCACCCCCCCCTCTAGGTGATTAGGTACAATATCTTTCAAGTGGTATCAGAGGGAGATTACTCAAAAAGGACTTAACAGTCTGAGTAGATCCTATTGGCAGATTCACACTAAGTAAATTACAGAATCAAGAAAATCAAGAAACATGGGTTCTACTGAGAATCATAAGGAATTGGGATCCATGAAGCTACCCATTTGCAGAAAAGAAATATTTGGCATCTGGAAGGAAAGGGTGAGACTATTTATGAAAGCCTCAGACCCTAGGATTTACATCACAGTTAAAGAAGGGCCATATGTGCCCATGAAGGTTTCAGTCTTAGATGCAAATCAGAGAACACCTAAAGATTTCTCTGAAATGACAAAGGATGAGATAGTTCTAGCCACAATGGACAAGAGGGCTCAGAATATCATTGTGAGTGTTATAGATGATGCTACCTTCAGAATTTGATACATTGTAAGACATCTAAGGAGATGTGGGATACTCTTATTGTGTACATGGAGGGTTCTGAAGAAGTGAGGCAGGACAGAAAGTCCTTATTAAACCAAGAATATGAAAGCTTCAAGCAAGGTAGGGCTGATAGCATAAATGAATGCTATAAGAAGTTCTATAGAATAGTGAATGAGCTAATGTCCTATGGCAGAAAGTTCAGTAATTATGAGTTAAATGATAAGTTTCTAAGGTCCCTAACAAAGGATTGGGACACCAAGATCTGTGTCATAAGGGAAATGGCAAAGTTAGCAGATATTCCTCCACCAACACTGTTTGGAAAACTGCTATCCTATGAGATGCAGTTAATGGTGAGAAAAGAAGAGGAGAAATCTACAAGAGGTGAACATAAAGAAAGAACAGTGACATTTAAAATAGAAGCCCCCAGAAAATACAGAAGTAAGTCACCAACTCCACCTCCTAAAGTAGCTGAGACTGAGTCAGATGATTCAGAAAGCAGAAAGTCTGAAAGCAGTGAAAGTGATGAGGACTTTGCAGCATTCACTAGATACTTTCAGAAATTCTTAAAGAAGAAACAGTGGAGGACAAAGCCATCTACTTCACAGGGTAAAGATGACTTTTATCAGAACAAAAAGACATCAAAGAAAGACAGGAAAAAGACCAAGTCTAGCAAAGCAACTCTATCAAAAATTGTTTGTTATTGTTGTAACAGACAATGACATGTTATTGCAGACTGTCCAGAGAAAAGGAAGGAGTCTAATGATAAGAAAAAGACTCAATTCAAGGGCAAAAAGGAAAGATCTTTTGTTGCCAAAAAGGATAAGAGCCTGTCAGACATATCTTCATCAGAAACTGATTCAGACGTTGAAGCATACATAAGACTGTTTGCTGAGGAAGAGGAAGAAGAGTTCATCCAGATTATGAACTCTATATATGAACAAGAGGACAGTCAGTGCCAAGGACTGATGGCATTGACAGAAAGTGACAAAATCCAGGAGCAACCTGGACCTAGTAAGGTACAAAATTGTTCTTTAAGTTCAATTTCATGTGCTAATTCAGAAACAGATTCATCATCATCAAGTGATGAGAGTGCATCTGAGTCTGAAGAGGATATTCATCAGTTGATAGATGAATATAAAGTTCTGTTGCAAGCTTTTAAGAAGAGCAAGTCCCTAGCCAAGAGTCAGGCAAAGGAAATTGCTAGTCTCAAAGCTGCTGCAACTGATTTTGAGAAGATGATTGATCAAAAGCTAAATGAAATAGCCAGACTGAAGCACATAACTGTGATTCAGATGGGGACTATATCATTTAAGAATGATCAAATCAAAAGTCTGGAGATTAGTCTTCAGAAGGAGAGAGATTTAGTTGCTAGGTTTTCTAAACCAAAGTCTGTTCTACCCTTAATTGATGAATTTGTTCATCAAAAAGGTAAAGCTGGACTGGAGTTTTCTAAACCTGCTAGGACTGTCAAGTCCAAGTCTAAGGGCAAAGTCCCAGCTCTCAATAAGCCAGCTGTAGATAAAACAGCTAAGACTGTACCTAAGCAAAGGTACAATAGGTTTGAGTGTTTGTGCTGTGGCAAGGTAGGCCACTTTGCCATGGACTGTTGGCACAATGCTAGTGTCAAAGTGAGTAGCAAACTGCCTGTTGGAAAACCTGCAGGTATCTTTGTTAGGAAGCAAACTAACCAGTACCAAGGACCCAAGAATTCTTTGGGTTCTAAGGTTCACTAATCTGTTTTGTAGGTGTGTCCAAGTGACTATGCCCCAATATGGTACTTGGACAGTGGATGTTCCAAACATATGACTGGAACTAGGGGATTGCTAAAGGATTACACACCTATCAAGGATGGTCCAAAAGTCACCTTTGGTGGTTCTGAAAAAGGAATCATCAAGGGTTTTGGTAACATTTCTAGCACCCATATTACTATTACTCAAGTGGCTTATGTTAAAGGTTTGAAACATAACCTTATTAGTATAAGTCAATTGAGTGATGTAGGATATGACATCTCATTTGTCAAAGATGGTTGTCATATCAGGAGATCAAATGATCAAGAGATCATTTTGACAGGTTATAGAAAAAGGAATGTCTATTGCCTAGACATTATGTGTGAGAACAATGCTTCTCCAGTGTGACTTGTAGCTGATGAGAAAGTCTCTCATTGTGTCAAATGGCACAAGAGGCTAGCCCATCTCAACTACAAGACAATAGGCCAACTTTTTAGCAAAGAGTTAGTGAGGAATGATCCTCAAGTTAAGTGTATTAAAGATGGAATATGCTCAGCTTGTCAAAAGGGCAAGCAGACTAGATCCACCTTTAGTAGCATTAAAAACAAAGATACTGTGAGGTGTTTATACCTCTTGCATATGGATCTCTTTGGTCCTATGCCAGTTCACAGCCTAGGTAGGAAGGTCTATACCTTTGTGGTTGTAGATGATTTCTCAAGGTTTTCCTGGGTGTTCTTCCTTAGACAGAAATCTGAAATACCTAGTGTCTTCTATAGCTTTGTCAAACAAATTCAGAATGAACTAGATAGTACAGTGTTCAAAATAAAAAGTGACCATGGTACTGAATTTCAGTCTGATAGTATGGCAAAACTATGTGAAGAATTTGGGATATTTCAAGAGTTTTCTTCACCAAGAACACCTCAGCAAAATGGCATTACTGAGAGGAAAAATAGAACCTTGATTGAGGCTGGTAGAACCCTATTAAGTGACACATCTCTACCAGAATATTTCTGGGCTGAGGCAGTTAATACTGCATGCCATATTATTAATAGGGCTACCATTACTAAAAGCCACAACAAGACCCCCTATGAGGTTGTGAAAGGCAGAAAACCAAACCTATCCTACTTCAGGATCTTTGGTTGTAAATGCTTTATACTTAACAATGGAAAGTCTTACTTGACTAAGTTTGCTGCCAAGTCCCAAGAGGGGATCTTTCTTGGGTACAACAACAATAGTAAGGCTTATAGAGTCTACAACTTGTCTTCTCAAGTTGTAGAAGAGTCTGTACATGTAGTATTTGATGAAACTAGACTTATTAACAATGAGTTGTATAGTAATATATGCAGCTCCTCAGGTATAACTAAGAAGTTGGACAAGCTCACTATTGAAGAAGAACCTACTGCAAGACAGCAAGTAGTAGATAGTGGCTGTTGTCCAAGGGGAGTACTACATGTACCTAATGAAGAAGAAATCCAAGGAGTGCAGCAAGATGAAGAAACTGAAGAAGTTCAACCTGAAGCCAGGATGCCTCCAGCTAATAGGCATCTAAGAGATCATCCAGCAGAGCAAATCATTGGTGATCTAAGACAAGGGGTACAAACAAGGAGCAGAAATCAGAATGCAGTACTCTACTCCAGTTTTCTATCCCAAGTAGAGCCAAAGAAGTTTGAAGAAGCCATCCTAGACCCTCATTGGATTGAGGCAATGCAAGAAGAGCTGAATCAGTTCAAGAGGTGCAAAGTCTGGGAGCTTGTTCCTAAACCAAAAGACCACAACATAATTGGAACCAAGTGGATCTTTAGGAACAAGATGGATGAACATGGAGTGATTGTCAAGAATAAAGCAAGACTGGTTGCTAAGTGATATAGGTAGGAAGAAGGTATTGACTTTGATCAAACCTTTGCTCCAGTAGCCAGACTGGAAGCCATAAGGATGTTCCTGGCCTATGCAACCTATCAAGGATTTAAAGTTTACCAAATGGATGTTAAGTCAGCCTTTCTAAATGGTAATCTAAAAGAGGAGGTCTATGTGGAATAGCCGTCAGGTTTTGTTGATTCAACTCAACTTCATTATGTCTATAGACTTAGGAAAGCTTTATATGGGTTAAAACAAGCCCCTAGGGCTTGGTATGAAACCCTGTCTAGTTTCCTCATTGAAAATAAGTTCACAAGGGGGAAAATAGACAAGACTCTATTCCTTAGGGAATCCAGAGGCAAAATAATACTAGTCCAAATATATGTAGATGACATAACATTTGGGTCTACTGAAAGTAGTCTTTGCAAAAAGTTTGCAAAACTAATGCAAGGACAATTTGAGATGAGTAGTATGGGGGAACTTAAGTTCTTCTTGGGTCTCCAAGTTAGACAGACTGAGAGTGGTTTATCCATATGCCAGTCTAAGTTCACCCTAAAACTCATAAGGAAGTATGGTATGGATTCATCCAGTACCATGAAGACTCCTATGGGGTCAAGTATGTCTCTTAGCAAAGATGATGCAGGGAAAGCTGTAGATGAGACTTTGTATAGAGGGATAGTTGGCTCCCTTCTATATTTGACTGCAAGTAGACCAGATATCATGTATGCTACATGTGTCTGTGCTAGGTACCAAGCATGCCATAAAGAGTCTCATTTGACAGCAGTCAAAAGAATACTGAGATATCTAAAGGGCACTCCTTATCTAGGCCTCTGGTACCCTAGGAATGGAGATTTTGAACTAACAGGTTATTCAGATGCAGATTTTGCAGGCTGCAAAGAAGACAGAAAAAGTACAACTGGAACCTGTCAATTCCTAGGTGGAAGACTGATTTCATGGAGTAGCAAGAAGCAAACAAGTGTGGCTATCTCCACATCAGAATCAGAATATGTGGCTGCAGGAAGTTGTTGTGCTCAACTTCTATGGATACAACATCAGCTTGAGGATTATGGTATTCAAGTAAGTAGAACACCACTATTTTGTGATTCTACTAGTGCTATATCAATTACTAACAATCCTGTTTCCCATAGTAGAACTAAACATATTGAGATAAAATATCATTTTCTAAGGGAACATGTAGAAAAAGAAGATATATCACTTGAGTATGTAAATACTGATAATCAACTAGCTGACATGTATACTAAGCCTCTAGAAGAAACAAAGTTCAATAGGTTTAAAATTGAACTAGGTATGATAAACTTAGAATAAGTTTACATATATGACTAAGTAAAAAGGTGTCGACACACAGAGTTATCTGTGTCGACACAGAAAAGTAGTGTCGACACTTCAGGGAAAAGGTGTCGACACATCTAGTAAGTTGGTGTCGACACTTCAGAAAATTAGTGTCGACACATATAGGGTCAGTGTCGACTCATCCAAGGTGGTGTCGACACTTAGAGTTTACTCAGAATTATCTAAGTAAAGTCTCGACTAAATGTCGAGTTTAGTGGTGTCGACACATTTACAAGTGTCGACACATATAATCTGTCGACTAAACTTGTGTCGACATAGTGTGTCGAGACATTATAAGTCTGTGTCGACACTCTTCAACAGTGTCGACATAATTTCAGTTAGCTGACCCACCCTTTCATCTTCAAACCTAGAAAGGTATAAATAGGATTTCTCCATTGTCTGTCGACACGCTCACCAAAGTTTCGAGACCAAACTTGTGTGTCGACACCTCTCTTCTCTCCAGTCAAATTCTTCAAACCCTAATGGCGCCAAAGCTCAAGGAGAATGTGAACGAAGGCTATGAACTGGTGCGACAAGCATTTGATGATGCAGAACAAGAGATCAGGGATGTCGTAACCCTAGTTGCAGACTCAGGGTTAGAATTTCTTGTTTCTGAGCCAACTAAGATCTGGAAGAAAAAAGTTCTGGAATTCCTGAATGGAGCTAAAGTAGACGATTCTGGATTTAAGATAAAGTCTAGGGTTCATGGAGAAAAGGTGAAGGTCTCACCAAAAAGTTTGAGAAAGGTCCTAAATCTACCAAGGACAAAGGAAGAGGATGAAGTTACTGCTTCTAAGACCAGAGAACCATTGACATGGTGTGGTCTGGATTCAAAGATGAAAATTGGATCTGTGTTTAATAGGAAAGGAATGAACAGCCAGGGAAAATTTCTATCAGAAATTGTTGGAAAAGTAATCTTGAGTAAGCCTGGAGGGCATGACAGGGTTTCAGCCCATATATTCAATCTTATGACAAGGATAATCTTCACATTGAATACAGATTGGTCTGTTGTTCTCTTTGAGAAGATTAAAGAAAGTCTGAAGAAACCCAATTTGGGTAGGATCTTAAGTCTATACTTGGCTGGTAGTATACCAGAGGTTATGAGTCAAGCTGCTGGAACTAAGATCAATCATATGAGAAAGATGGACTTGAGGATATTCTCTAGGTGGGACAGAGTTTTAACTAAGGAGATGCCTACACCTGAGAAAGTAACACCCCTAAAGAGGAATAAGAAGACTGCCCCAGTAACTCAAGGATCATCAAGTAGTTCAGAAGAACAAGTTGTCTTCACTCCTGATGAAGAAGACACTGGAGATGTTGGGAAGTCTCCAGCTCAACAAGAAGTTGCTGAGAGGCAGGGGGAGCTACCTCTAGCTAGCCCCATTAACCAGGATTCTGTCCAGGGGGAGCCTCTAATAGTGGAAGAACCAACTCCTCTAGAGAGTGAGCAAGCAACCAACATCATCCTTGAGGTAATCACTGAGCTTAATGCTTTAGATTTCCCTATAGAGGATAATGTTTTGTCTGATTCCTTAAATAATGTTAATCAGCAAACTCAGATTGATAGTCAACCCCCAGATGTTGTCATGAAGGACACATCAGTTACAGTTCAAGTAGTATCTGATCAAGTGGTAGATGAGCCAAGAGTTTCTCCAGCCCATTCTCCACAAGAATTTACTATGGAAGATCTCTTCCTTAATCTGGATCAAGCAGACCTTGAGAAGGATAGTGCTGCTGCTGAGGGGGAGACTGCTCCTATTGAGGGGGAGCAAGGAGTTCATGTTGAGGAAACAACAAGGAAGACACCAGAAGTGCAGAAGGAGTTACCTCCAAGCCCTAAGGAGAGGGTAGAAATTGCAAGTATATCAGCATCTGAAGATGAGGAAGCTGCAAGATCTAGGAAAAGGAGCCAGAATTACAAAAAGTCCTTGCAAACTATTACATCACAACCTATATCACAACCAGCACCATCTGTAGATTATAGTGCTCTGATTGTTGCTATGCAAATCAAGCTTGATGAGCAGAGACAAGGATTGGAAAAGTATGTAGATGAAGGACAAAAATCACTATAATTTGATCTGGCCCAGGACATAAAGTCCATAAGATTTGAGATGAATCTCAATAAGAAGGAGATGACTGACTGCTTCCACAAGGGAGGGAATGCAGTTGTTTACTTGGCTACACATCAAGAGAAAATCAAAGCCCAAGTGGATGACATTGTACTGAAGCAAGGGTATGTTCTTGAGAACCAAATCAGAATGAATGACAACTTAACAGCTTCACACAATGCCATAGTCACAAAGATGAAGAACATAGCTACTGGACTGACTACTTCTAATGCTACTGCTAAGGCAGAGTTTGATAAAGCATTGCAAAAGAGTTTATCTGATGTTACATCTGCTATTCAAGACTCTCAGAAGTTGATAACTGAAAAACTCCAAAGGTTGAAACCTTTCTTTAAAGATGGAGTCAACTATTTGGATAACCAAATCAGATTTCAAAAGGATGATCTAAGAGATCACATGGAAAGAGAAGTCATAAAGGGGAGAGGGTGTTAGTCAAAGCCAGCTCTGATCATTCTAAGTGGATTTCTAATTCTATCAGAGCAACTCTTAGTTATCCTCCTTTATGTGATGATGATAATGTTGCAGAATCTAGGATTCACCCTGCATATCTTGGAGGTGAGCAACTTGAAGTAGCACAAGTTATCTATCCTCCTCCAGATTTTGAGATGGTACAAGCTGAGATCCAGACTATGTATAGCCCACCTGAGGGTAAGGAAAATGTAATTCTAGAAAAGGTGGTTCAGCCAGTATCTGAGGCTATGCAAGAAGCTCTACAAAAAGAACAAGAAGCCAGACTGTCTAAGAAGAGGTTCAGAGAGCAAGCTGAACAAAGGCCTGACTTTGAGCAGTGGAGCCCCACTTCAAGAAACATTATCTTAACTGCATGGAAAGCTGCAAAAGATAATATTCAAGATAGAAACAAATGGTTTTCTAAAATGGAGTGGAGAAAGCATGAATCAAGGCAAGAAGCTATAGTGCAATACAGGAGAAAGGCTAAGATGGGAAAGCTACCTCCTACTGCCCAGGAGCCTAGCAAGTACTTTCCCAAGACATATCATTATTTTGAGAGGCAAAAGATTAAAGCTGAGGATCTAAAGAAGAAGGAGCTGAAAGGGAAGAAGCCTGCTGATACTGAAGTTGCTGAAGCCCCTATACAAGCCAAAGTACAATCAGGAAAAGGAATTGTGATTAAGGAGGCTGATCAGAATTAGAATAGATTCATCTTAAGTTTACAGTTGTAATATTTTGATTTTAAACACTTTATAAACTTTTGTAAAATGAATATGACAAGTTGATTAGAATAATGTGTTATATGTTAAACCTATTTCATAATTGTTCTGAGATGATATCTGTGTATACATATTTTGTTTAATACATGTTTATGTACTTTCCCTGATTATATAATCTTGTTTACATAATGCTATGATTTTATTCTGTATGGTGTCTATCATTGACTAAGGGTTATGACTTCTCCAAATAGGGGGAGATTGTTGGGTACATTGGTTCTAATGTACCTGATTTGAAGAAGCCTCACCCTACTCAATGATATACATCAAAATATATTTGATGTGTTTTGAGTTTAGTTGTGCAGGTCAAGTATTTGCAGGGAAAGCAGAAAAGATTCTAAGTCCATGTGTCGACACCTAGAGGGAAAGTGTCGACACTTAAGAAGACTTGTGTCGACACCCAGACAAGCAGTGTCGACACTTGTAGTAATTGTGTCGACACCAGGGATGCAGAGTCGACACCAGACAAAAAGTGTCGAAACCAGGAGCTGTGTCGACACTCAATGAAGAAAAATACAGTGAAGAAGTGTCGACACTTAGCAGTTGTGTCGACACCCAGAGGAACTGTGTCTATATCAGAAAGTGTCGACACTTGGAGGCTGTGTCGACACTCAGCAAAAGTCAGCAGAGTCTAAGTATAAGTGTCGACACCCAGAGCAATGTGCCGACACACAGCTGAAGACTCAACACTTGAAGAAAGTGTCGACACAAGAAAGAATGTGTCGACACTCAGCTGAAGACTCAACACTTGAAGAAAGTGTCGACACAAGGAGCTGTGTCGACACTTAGCAAAGTTCAACAATATTCTAAGTACAAGTGTCGACACAAAGGAGAAGTGTCGACACTCAGCCAAAGTCTCAACACAAGAGGATGTGTCAACACAAGGAGCTGTGTCGACACTCAGCAAGTATCAACACTGAAGGCATGTGTCGACACTAAGAAGATGTGTCGACACTGAACAAGTTCAACACATGAAGATTGTTGGGTACATTAGTTTAAATGTACCTGATTTGAAGAAGCCTCACCCAACTCAATGATATACATCAAAATGTATTTGATATGTTTTGAGTTTACTTGTGCAGGTTAAGTATTTGCAGGAAAGAAGAAAAAGTTTCTAAGTCCATGTGTCGACACCCAGAGGGAAAGTGTCGACACTTAAGAAGGCTTGTGTCGACACCCAGGCAAGCAATGTCGACACTTGGAGTCATTGTGTCGACACCAGGGATGCAGAGTCGACACCAGACAGAAAGTGTCGACACAAGGAGCTGTGTCGACACTCAATGAAGTAAAATGCAGTGAAGCAGTGTCGACACAAGGAGCTGTGTCGACACCCAGTGAAACTGTGTCTACATCAGAAAGTGTCAACACTTGGAGGTTGTGTCGACACTCAGCAAAAGTCAGCAGAGACTAAGTATAAGTGTCGACACCCAGATAAATGTGTCGACACACAGTAGAAGAGTCAACACTTGAAGAAAGTGTCGACACAAGAAAGAATGTGTCGACACTCAGCTGAAGACTCAACACTTGAAGAAAGTGTCGACACAAGGAGCTGTGTCGACACTTAGCAAAGATCAGCAAAGTTCAACAAAATATTCTAAGTACAAGTGTCGACACTAAGGGGATGTGTCGACACTCAGCTGAAGTCTCAACAGAAGAAGAATGTGTCGACACAAGGAGCTGTGTCGACACTCAGCAAGTATCAACACTGAAGACATGTGTCGACACCAAGAAGCAGTGTCGACACTGACAAGTTCAACACATGAAGATGTGTCGACACAAAGGTGTTGTGTCGACACTTAGTAGATTTCAGCAATATACTGAAGTACAAGTACTTGTGTCGACACTCATTATCAGTGTCGACACATGAAGAAGAAGCAGTGTCGAGACATAGAATCTACAACACAAGGAGTTGTGTCGACACCTTGTAGGCTAGTGTCGACACTTAGTCAACTTGTGTCGACACTTGGTCTATACGTGTCGACACTTAAAGACAGACAGTCTCGACACTTACAGACAGTTACAGAATTTTCAAGAACTGACTGGATGACTTGACAGCTGCCATTCCAGCCGGTCTACAGCACCTGTCAGAGTTGTCAGAAATCAGTTATGAACCGGACCAGCAGGTTACCATGAAGAAGGCCTATAAATAGGCATACACTATCCACAGAAACCGAGGATCAGATTGATTAGAAGATCAACACATTAAGTAATACAAAGAAGATCTAGATATCAAGTGAAGATCTAAGTAGTTGGAGAGGGAGAGCTCCATCCAAGAAGTTAGCTGTTGGAACCCAGCTGAGAAGAAGGGTTCAGATTTGGTCTGAATCTTAAGCAACAGAGATCAAGGATCAACTGCAGAGGAGATCATTCTTATTGTGTTATATATTCAAGAAGCTTTGAAGAAAGCCAAGTCAGTTTGATCTCAACTGAGTTCTTCCAAGAACTCATCAAGAAACTCACAACTTTTCTCTCTTGTCTCTAAGTTGTTAAGTTACAATTTTTGTATTCATATTATCTTGTAGGATCCTTAGGGATCTGAGTCTTTGTAAGCCTGTAATTATAAAGGTTGAGTGTAGGGCTTGAGTGCCTGAGTGTAGGAGATTTGAATCTCTGAGTGTAGGCCTATTGTGGCTGAGTGTAGGCCTTGGTGGCTGAGTGTAGGCCTTGGTGGCTGAGTGTAAGCTTTGTGAAGAAGCTGAGTTGTAGGGCCTTGGGCCTGAGGTGTAGGAACCTGTTTTGGGGTTCTGAGATAGTGGAGAAGTTTGGCCGAATCTAGTACACTGCTAGATAGGCGAAGGGGGAAAGTGGATGTACCCAAAGCTTGGGGAACCCCTATAAATCTGGGTGTCTACTGTGTGCTTGTGATTTGCTGTGATTGCTGTGTGATTGATGTGTACAAGTAGATTTAATTCTGTGATTATAAGTTGAATTCTGCCTAAAAGTTAAAAAGATTTAAGTCACCTATTCACCCCCCCCCCCTCTAGGTGATTAGCTACAATATCTTTCAAGTGGTATCAGAGGCAGGTTACTCAAAAAGGGACATAACTGTCTGAGTAGATCCTGTTGGCAGATTCAGTATAAGTCAATTACAGAATCAAGAAAATCAAGAACCATGGGTTCCACTGAGAATCATAAGGAATTGGGATCCATGAAGTTACCCATATGCAGGAAAGAGATATTTGGTATATGGAAGGAAAGGGTGAGACTTTTTATGGAAGCCTCAGACCCTAGGATTTATATCACAGTGAAAGAAGGGTCATATTTGCCCATGAAGGTTTCAGTCTTAGATGCTAATCAAAGGACACCTAAAGATTTCTCTGAAATGACAAAGGATGAGATTGTTCTAGCCACAATGGACAAAAGGGCTCAGAACATCATAGTAAGTTCTATAGATGATGTTATCTTTCAGAATCTCATACACTGCAAGACATCCAAGGAAATGTGGGATACTCTTATTTTGTATATGGAGGGTTCTGAAGAAGTGAGGCAAGACAGAAAATCATTGCTCAACCAAGAATATGAAAGTTTTAGACAAGGTAGATCTGATAGCATAACTGAATGCTATAAAAAGTTCTATAGGATTGTGAATGAGCTTATGTCCTATGGAAGAGAGTTCAATAACTATGAGCTCAATGATAAGTTCTTAAGGTCCCTTATAAAAGATTGGGACACCAAGATCTGTGTCATAAGGGAAATGGCAAAGCTAGCAGAAATTCCTCCACCAACACTATTTGGGAAACTGCTGTCCTATGAAATGCAGTTGACAGTGAGGAAAGAAGAGGAGAAATCTACAAGGAGTGAACATAAAGAAAGGACTGTGGCCTTTAAAACAGAAGCCCCCAGAAAGTACAGAATTAAGTCATCAACTCCACCTCCAAAGGATGCTGAAACTGAGTCTGATGAGTCAGCAAGCAGAAAATTTGAAAGCAGTGAAAGTGATGAGAACTTTGTTGCCTTCACAAGACATTTTCAGAAGTTCTTGAAGAAGAAACAATGGAGGACAAGGCCATCTACTTCAAAGGGTAAAGAAGACTATTATCAGAATAAAAAGTCTTCAAAGAAAGACAGGAAAAAGACTAAGTCTAGCAAAACAACACTTTCAAAAATAGTATGTTATTGCTGTAATAGACAAGGACATGTTGTAGCAGACTGTCCTGAGAAAAGGAAGGAGTCAAATGATAAGAAAAAGACTCAATACAAGGGCAAGAAAGAAAAGTCTTTTGTTGCCAAAACGGATAAGAGCCTGTCAGATATTTCTTCATCAGAAACTAAGTCAGATGCTGAGGCATATATAGGACTGTTTGCTGAGGAAGAAGAAGAAGAGTTCATCCAGATCATGAACTCCATATATGATCAAGAAGACAGTCAGTGCCAAGGACTGATGGTATTGACAGAAAGTGATAAAATCCTGAAGCAGCCAGGACCTAGTAAGGTACAAAGTTGTTCTTCCAGTTCAATTTCTTGTGCAAGTTCAGAAACAGATTCATCATCATCAAATGATGAGACTGCATCTGAGTCTGAAGAAGATATTCATCAATTAATAGATGAATATAAAGTTCTGTTGCAAGCATTTAAGAAATGCAAATCCTTGGCCAAGAGTCAAGCTAAGGAGATTGCAAGTCTCAAAATGGCTGCAACTGATTATGAGAAGTTATTTGATCAAAAACTAAATGAGATAGCCAGACTGAAGCACATAACTGTGATTCAGATGGGGACTATAATATATAAGAATGATCAAATCAAGAGTCTGGAGATTAGTCTTCAGAAGGAGAGAGATCTAGTTGCTAGGTTTTCTAAACCTAAGTCAGTTCTACCTTTAATTGATGAATTTATTCATCACAAAGGTAAAGCTGGACTGGGATTTACTAAACCAGCTAGGATTGTTCAGTCCAAGTCCAAGGGCAAAGCCCCAAATCTCAACAAGCCAGCTGTAGATAAAACAGCTAAGACTGTACCTAAGCAAAGGTACAATAAGTTTGAGTGTTGGTGCTGTGGCAAGGTAGGCCACTTTGCAATTGACTGTTGGCACAATGCTAGTGTCAAAGTGAGTAGCAAACTGCCTGTTGGAAAACCTGCAGGTAGCTTTGTTAGGAAGCAAACTAACCAGTACCAAGGACCCAAGAATTCTTTGGGTTCTAAGGTTCACTAATCTGTTTTGTAGGTGAGTCCAAGTGACCATGCCCCAATATGTTACTTGGAGAGTGGATGTTCCAGACATATGACTGGAACTAGGGGACTACTAAGGGACTACACACCCATCAAAGATGGTCCAAAAGTCATCTTTGGTGGTTATGAAAAAGGAATCATCAAAGGGTTTGGTAACATTTCTAGTAACTTAGTTACCATTACTCATGTGGCTTATGTTAAAGGTTTGAAACACAACCTTATCAATATAAGTCAATTAAGTGATGTAGGATATGACATCTCATTTGTGAAAGATGGTTGTCATATCAAGAGGTCAAATGATCAAGAGATCATTTTGACAGGTTATAGAAAGAGGAATGTCTACTGCCTAGACATTATGTGTGAGACCAATGGTTCTCAAGTGTGTCTTATAGCTGATGAGAAAGTCTCCCATTGTGTCAAATGGCACAAGAGACTAGCCCATCTCAACTACAAGACAATTGGCAAACTCTTTAGCAAAGAGTTAGTGAGGAATGGTCCTCAAGTTAAGTGTATTAAAGATGGTATTTGCTCAGCTTGTCAAAAGGGCAAGCAGACAAGATCCACCTTTAGAAGCATAGAAAACAAAGATGTTGTGAGGTGTTTATACCTCTTGCATATGGATCTCTTTGATCCAATTCCAGTTCACAGCCTAGGTAGGAAGGTCTATACCTTTATAGTTATAGATGACTACTCAAGGTTTTCCTGGGTGTTCTTTCTTAGACAGAAATCTGAAACACATAGTGTCTTCTATAGCTTTGTCAAACAGATTCAGAATGAACTAGACAGTACAGTGGTCAAGATAAGAAGTGACCATGGTACTGAGTTTCAGTCTGAGAGTATGGCAAAACTATGTGAAGACTTTGGGATATTTCAAGAGTTTTCCTCACCTAGAACACCTCAGCAAAATGACATTGCTGAGAGAAAGAATAGAACCTTGATTGAGGCTAGTAGGACTCTATTAAGTGATACATCACTACCAGAATATTTCTGGGCTGAGGCAGTTAATACTGCATGCCATGTTATTAATAGGGCTACTATTACTAAAAGCCTCAACAAGACCCCCTATGAGGTTATGAAAGACAGAAAACCAAACCTATCCTATTTCAGGATCTTTGGTTGAAGTGCTTCATACTTAACAATGGAAAGTCTTACTTGACTAAGTTTGCTGCCAAGTCCCAAGAGGGAATTTTTGTTGGGTACAGCAACAACAGTAAGGCTTATAGAGTCTACAACTTGTCTACACAAGTTGTAGAAGAGTATGTACATGTAGTGTTTGATGAAACTAGACTTATTAACAATGAGATGTCTAGTAGTATTTGCAGCTCCTCAGGTATTACTAAGAAGATGGACAAGCTCAGTATAGAAGAAGAGCCTACTGTAAGACAGCAAGTAGAAGATAGTGGTTGCTGTCCAGGGGGAGTACTACATGTACCTAATGAAGATGAAGTTCAAGAAGTGCAGCAAGATGTAGAAACTGAAGAAGTTCAACCTGAAGCCAGGATGCCTCCAGCCAATAGGCACCTAAGAGATCATCCAGCAGAACAAATCATTGGTGATCCAAGACAAGGGGTACAAACAAGGAGCAGAAACCTGAATGCAGCAATCTACTCCAGTTTTCTATCCCAAGTTGAACCAAAGAAGTTTGAAGAAGCCATCCTAGACCCTCACTGGATTGAGGTAATGCAAGAAGAATTGAATCAGTTCAAGAGGTGCAAGGTCTGGGAACTTGTTCCTAAACCTAAAGACCACAATATAATTGGAACTAAGTGGATCTATAGGAACAAGATGGATGAACATGGAGTCATCATTAAGAACAAAGCAAGATTGGTTGCTAAAGGATATAGGGAGGAAGAAGGTATTGACTTTGATCAAACCTTTGCTCCAGTAGCCAGACTGGAAGCCATAAGGATGTTCCTGGCCTATGCAACCTTTCAAGGATTTAAAGTTTACCAAATAAATGTCAAGTCAGCATTTCTGAATGATAATCTTAAAGAGGAAGTCTATGTGGAACAGCCATCAGGTTTTGTTGATTCAACTCTACCTAATCATGTCTATAGACTTAGGAAAGCATTATATGGGTTAAAGCAAGCCCCCAGGGCTTGCTATGAAACTCTGTCTAGTTTCCTCATTGACAATAAGTTCACAAGGGGGAAATAGACAAGACTCTATTCCTTAGGGAATCCAGAGGCAAAGTAATACTAGTCCAAATATATGTAGATGACATCATATTTGGGTCTACAGAAAGTAGTCTTTGCAAAAAGTTTGCAAAACTAATGCAAGGACAATTTGAGATGAGTAGTATGGGAGAACTTAAGTTCTTCTTGGCTCTCCAAGTAAGACAGACTGAGAATGGATTATCCATATGCCAGTCTAAGTTCACCCTAGAACTCATAAGGAAGTATGGTATGGATTCATCCAGTACCATGAAGACTCCTATGGGGTCAAGTATGTCTCTTAGCAAGGATGATGCAGGGAAACCTGTAGATGAGTCTTTGTATAGAGGGATAGTTGGCTCCTTACTCTATTTGACTGCAAGTAGACCAGATATCATGTATGCTACATGTGTCTGTGCAAGGTATCAAGCCTGCCCTAAAGAGTCTCATTTGACAGCAGTCAAAAGGATATTGAGATATCTAAAGGGCACTCCTTATCTAGGCCTCTGGTACCCTAGGTATGGGGATTTTGAACTAACAGGTTATTCAGATGCAGACTTTTCAGGATGCAAAGAAGATAGAAAAAGCACAACTGGAACCTGTCAATTCCTAGGTGGAAGACTGATTTCATGGAGTAGCAAAAAGCAGACAAGTGTGTCTATCTCCACAGCAGAATCAGAATATATGGCTGCAGGAAGTTGCTGTGCTCAACTTCTATGGATACAACATCAGCTTGAGGACTATGGAATTCAGGTAAGTAGAACACCACTCTTTTGTGATTCTACTAGTGTTATATCAATTGCACATAATCCTGTTTCCCATAGTAGAACTAAACATATTGAAATAAGATATCATTTTCTTAGGGAGCATGTAGAAAGAGAAGATATTTTTCTAGAATATGTTAGAACAGATAATCAACTAGCTGATATGTACACTAAGCCCTTAGAAGAAACTAAGTTCAATAGGTTTAAAATTGAACTATGTATGATAAACTTAGAGTAAGTTTATAGAAATGGCTAAGTCAAAAGGTGTCGACACACAGAGATATCTGTGTCAACACAGAAAAGTGGTGTCGACACTTCAGGGAAAAGGTGTCGACACATCTAGGAAGTTGGTGTCGACACTTCAGAAAGTTTGTGTCGACACATGACAAGTAAGTGTCGACACATCCAAGGTGGTGTCGACACTTAATATTTACTCAGATTTATCTAAGTAAAGTCTCGACTAAATGTCGAGTTGAGTGGTGTCGACACATAATCAAGTGTCGACACATATATATGTTGACTAAAACTTGTGTCGACACACTGTGTCGAGACATTATAAGTCAGTGTCGACACTTATCCACAGTGTCGACATAATTTAAGTTAGCTGACCCGCCTTTTCATCTTCAAACTTAGAAAGGTATAAATAGGATTTTGCCTTAGTCTGTCGACACGCTTCCAAAAGTTTCGAGACCAAACTTATGTGTCGACACCTCTCTTCTCTCTAGTCAAATTCTTCAAACCCTAATGGCGCCAAAGCTCGAGGAGAACGCCAATGAAGGTTACGAACTGGTGCGACAAGCGTTTGACGAAGCAGAACAGGAAATCAAGGATGTAATAACCCTAGTTGCCGACTCCAGAATAGAATTTCTTATTTCTGAGCCCACAAAGATCTGAAAGAAGGAAGTTATAGAGTTTCTAACTGGAGCTAAAATAGATGAATCTGGACTCAAGATCAAGTCTAGGGTTCATGGTGAAAAGGTGAAGGTATCACCTAAAGGTTTGAGGAAAGTCCTTCAGTTACCAAGAACTAAGGAAGAAGAAGAAGTTACTGCTTCCAGGACCAGAGATGCATTGGCATGGTGTGGTCTGGATACAAAGATGAAAATTGGCTTTGTTTTCAATAGAAAAGGAATGAACAGTCAGGGGAAATTCCTGTCAGAAATTGTTGGAAAGGTGATTTTAAGCAAACCTGGAGGGCATGATAGGGTATCAGCCCATATGTTCAGCATTATGACCAGAATAATCTTCAGCCTGAAAACAGACTGGTCTGTAGTGATCTTTGAGAAGATCAAGGAGAGCCTGAAGAAACCCAATTTGGGTAGGATCTTAAGTTTATACCTTGCTGGTAGTATACCAGAAATTATGGGTCAAGCAGCTGGAAGCAAAATCAACCACATGAGAAGAATGGACATGAGAATCTTCTCAAGATGGGACAAGGTGTTGTCTAAGGAGATGCCAACCCCTGAGAAGATAACTCCTGAGAAAGTATCACCTCAAAAGAAGAAGAGGAAAACTGCTCCAGTGGCTGAAGTGTCCACTAGAAGCTCTGATAGTGAAGAGCAAGTAGTCTTCACACGTGATGATGAAGACACAGGAACTGCTGTGAAGTCTCCAGCTCCTCAAGATGTTGCTGAAATCCAGGGGGAGCCTCTAGCTGTAGAAGAGTCAAATACTCTAGAGAGTGAGCAAGCTATAAACATCATCCTTGAGGTAATCACTGAGCTTAATGCTTTAGATTTCCATTTAGAGGATACTGATTTGTCTGATGTTTATCAGCAACCACAGACTGAAAGTCAAGTCCCAGATGTTGTAATAAAAGACACCTCTGTTGTAGTTGAAGAAGTTTCTGATCCAGTGGTAGATGAGCCAAGAATTTCTCCAGCTCATTCTCCACAAGAATTTACAATGGAAGATTTATTTCTTAATCTGGATCAACAAGATCTTGAGAAGGAATGTACTGCTGCTGAGAGGGAGAATGCTCTAGTTGAGGGGGAGCAAGAAGTAATTCTTAAGGAACCTGTACTTCTTGAAGAGCCTGCAAGGCAAGAATCTGAGAAGGAACCAGAAATGCAGAAGGATTTTCCTCCTAGCCCTAAGGAGAGGGTTGAGATAGCAAGTACATCAGCCTTATAAGATGAGGAAGTCTCAAGGGCATAGAAAAATAAGTTTCAAGTATTTAAGAGAAGTAGCCAAAATTACAAAAAGGCTCTACAGACTATTGCTCCACAACCTATCTCTCAACCAACACCATCTGTTGATTACAGTGCACTGATGGTTGCCATGCAGATCAAGCTGGATGAGCACAGAAAAGCTATAGAGACTTATGTGGATGAGGGGAATAAATCACTCCAACTTGATTTAGCCCAAGAAATAAAGTCAATTAGATTTGAAATGAATCTAAATAAGAAGGAAATGACTGACTGCTTCCACAAGGGAGGGAATGCAGTAGTCTATTTAGCAACTCATCAAGAGAACATCAAAACTCAAGTAGAAGACATTGCACTGAAACAGGGCTATGTTCTAGAGAATCAGATCAGAATGAATGACAACTTAACTGAATCTCACAATGCTATTGTAACTGAGATAAATAATATAGCCTCTGCCCAATCTGCTGAAAGTGCCAAAGCAAAAGAAACATTTGACAAAGCCTTCCAAGAGGAAATAACTGCTTTTAAGACTGCAATTCTAGACTCTCAGAAGATCATAACTGACAAACTTCAAAGGTTAAAACCTTTCTACAGGGATGGAGTTAATTATCTGAATGCCCAGATCCGATTTCAAAAAGATGATTTAAGGGATCACATGGCAAGAGAAGTCATAAAGGGGGAGAGGATCTTAGTCAAAGCTGGCTCTGACCATGCAAAATGGGTTTCAAATTCTATCAGAGCAACTCTTGGATATCCTCCTCTATGTGATGATAACGATGTAGCAGAATCTGGAGTTAACCCTGCATATCTTGGAGGTGAGCAACCAGAAGTAGCTCAAGTAATTTATCCTCCACCAGATTTTGATATGGTTCAAGCTGACATACAATCCATGTATAGTCCACCTGATGGAAATCAGAAGGTCATTCTTGATAAAGTAGTTCAGCCAGTATCTGAAGCCTTACAGGATGCTATTTTGAAAGAGCAAGCTGAACAAGAAGCCAGATTGTCTAAGAAGAGGTTAAGGGAGCAAGCTGAACAAAAGCCTGACTTTGAGCAGTGGAGCCCCACCTCTAGGAACATTATTTTGACTGCCTGGAAAGCTACAAAAGATAATGTGCATGACAGGAACAAGTGGTTTTCTGAATCAGAATGGAGAAAACATGAGTCAAGGCAGGAGGCTATAGTCCAATATAGAAGAAAGGCCAAGATGGGAAAGCTACCTCCTATTGCCCAGGAGCCTATTAAGTACTTTCCTAAGCCATATCATTATTTTGAGAGACAAAAGATTAAAGCTGAAGAGATAAAGAAGAAGGAGCTTAAAGGCAAAAAGCCTGCTGCTGCTGAAGACACTGAAGCCTCAGTACAAGCCAAAGTTCAATCTGGGAAGGGCATAGTAATTAAGGAGGCTGAACAGCAATAGAATTGTTTTTTCTTAAGTTTACTATGTAATCTTTTGATGATTAAACATTCTGTAAACTTATGAAATATGAATATGACAAAGTATTAGAACAATGTGTTGTGTGATAAATTTATTTCATAATTGTTCTGAGATTATGTCTTTGTATACATGTTTGATTGATACATGTTTATGTTTGCCATGTCATATATTCCTGCTTTACATCATACTATGATTTTATTTTGTATGGTGTATATCATTGACTAAGGGTTATGACTTCTCCAAATAGGGGGAGATTATTGGGTACATTAGTTTAAATGTACCTGATTTGAAGAAGCCTCACCCAACTCAATGATATACATCAAAATGTATTTGATGTGTTTTGAGTTTACTTGTGCATGTTAAGTATTTGCAGGAAAGAAGAAAAAGTTTCTAAGTCCATGTGTCGACACCCAGAGGGAAAGTGTCGACACTTAAGAAGACTTGTGTCGACACCCAGGCAAGTAGTGTCGACACTTGGAGTCATTGTGTCGACACCAGGGATGCAGAGTCGACACTAGACAGAAAGTATCGACACAAGGAGCTGTGTCGACACTCAATGAAGTAAAATGCAGTGAAGCAGTGTCGACACAAGGAGCTGTGTCGATACCCAGTGAAACTGTGTCTACATCAGAAAGTGTCGACACTTGTAGGCTGTGTCGACACTCAGCAAAAGTCAGCAGAGACTAAGTATAAGTGTCGACACCCAGATCAATGTGTCGACACACAGCAGAAGAGTCAACACTTGAAGAAAGTGTCGACACAAGAAAGAATGTGTCGACACTCAGCTGAAGACTCAACACTTGAAAAAAGTGTCGACACAAGGAGCTGTGTCGACACTTAGCAAAGATCAGCAAAGTTCAACAAAATATTCTAAGTACAAGTGTCGACACTAAGGGGATGTGTCGACACTCAGCTGAAGTCTCAACAGAAGAAGAATGTGTCGACACAAGGAGTTGTGTCGACACTCAGCAAGTATCAACACTGAAGACATGTGTCGACACCAAGAAGCAGTGTCGACACTGACAAGTTCAACACATGAAGATGTGTCGACACAAAGGTGTTGTGTCGACACTTAGTAGATTTCAGCAATATACTGAAGTACAAGTACTTGTGTCGACACTCATTATCAGTGTCGACACATGAAGAAGAAGCAGTGTCGAGACATAGAATCTACAACACAAGGAGTTGTGTCGACACCTTGTAGGCTAGTGTCGACACTTAATCAACTTGTGTCGACACTTGGTCTATAAGTGTCGACACTTAAAGACAAACAGTCTCGACACTTACAGAATTTTCAAGAACTGACTGGATGACTTGACAGCTGCCATTCCAGCCGGTCTACAGCACCTGTCAGAGTTGTCAGAAATCAGTTATGAACCGGACCAGCAGGTTACCATGAAGAAGGCCTATAAATAGGCATACACTGTCCACAGAAACCGAGGATCAGATTGATTAGAAGATCAACACATCAAGTAATACAAAGAAGATCTAGCTATCAAGTGAAGATCTAAGTAGTTGGAGAGAGAGAGCTCCATCCAAGAAGTCAGTTGTTGGAACCCAGCTGAGAATAAGGGTTTAGATTTGGTCTGAATCTTAAGCAGCAGAGATCAAGGATCAACTGCAGAGGAGATCATTCTTATTGTGTTTTATATTCAAGAAGCTTTGAAGAAATACAAGTCAGTTTGATCTCAACTGAGTTCTTCCAAAAACTCATCAAGAAACTCACAACTTTTCTCTCTTGTCTCTAAGTTGTTGAGTTACAATTTTTGTATTCATATTATCTTGTATGATCCTTAGGGATCTGAGTCTTTGTAAGCCTGTAATTATAAAGGCTGAGTGTAGGGCTTGAGTGCCTGAGTGTAGGAGATTTGAATCTCTGAGTGTAGGCCTATTGTGGCTGAGTGTAGGCCTTGGTGGCTGAGTGTAGGCCTTGGTGGCTGAGTGTAAGCTTTGTGAAGAAGCTGAGTTGTAGGGCCTTGGGCCTGAGGTGTAGGAACCTATTTTGGGGTTCTGAGATAGTAGAGAAGTTTGGCTGAATCTAGTACACTGCTAGATAGGCGAAGGGGGAAAGTGGATGAACCCAAAGATTGGGGAACCACTATAAATCTGGGTGTCTACTGTGTGCTTGTGATTTGCTGTGATTGCTGTGTGATTGATGTGTACAAGTAGATTTAATTCTGTGATTATAAGTTGAATTCTGCCTAAAAAGTTAAAAAGATTTAAGTCACCTATTCACCCCCCCCTCTAGGTGATTAGGTACAATATCTTTCAAAGATGTGTCGACACAAAGGAGATGTGTCGACACTTACAAGAATTCAGCAATATACTGAAGAACAAGTACTTGTGTCGATACACATTATCAGTGTCGACACATGAAGAAGAAGCTGTGTCGAGAAGTGAATTCTACAACACAAGGAGTTGTGTCGACACCTTGTAGGCTAGTGTCGACACTTAGTCAACTTGTGTCGACACTTGGTCTATAAGTGTCGACACTTAAAGACAGACAGTCTCGACACTTTCAGACAGTTACAGTTATTTCAAGAACTGACTGGATGACTTGACAGCTGCCATTCCAGCCGGTCTACTGCACCTGTCAGAGTTGTTAGAAAACAGTTAGGAACCGGACCAGCCGGTTACCATGAAGAAGGCCTATATATAGGCTCATACTGTCTACAAAAAAGATGATCAAGTAATACAAAGAAGATCTAGATATTCATTGAAGAATCCAGTGAAGATCTAAGTAGTTGGAGAGAGAGAGCTCCATCCAAGAAGACAGCCGTTGTAACCAGGCTGAGAAGAAGGGTTCAGACTTTGTTCTGAATCTTAAGTAGCAGAGATCAAGGATCAACTGCAGAGGAGATTAATCTTATTATGTTCTACATTCAAGAAACTTTGAAGAAAGCCAAGTCAGATTGATCTCAGCAGAGTTGTTCCAAGAACTCATCAAGAACCTATCAATTCATCTCTCTATTCTCTGAGTTGTAGGTATAAACATTGTATTCTAATTTCTTATAGGATCCATATTGATCTGAGTTTGTAAGCATGTAATTATAAAGGCTGAGTGTAGGGCCTGTGTGTAGGAGAATTGTATCTTTGAGTGTAGGCCTGTTGTGGCTGAGTATAGGCCTGCTGTGGCTGAGTGTAGGCTTTGTGAAGAAGCTGAGTGTAGGTCTTTGAAGAAGACTGAGTTGTAGGGCCTTGGGCCTGAGCCGTAGGAACCTGGTTGAGGTTCTGAGTGTAAGATCTGAGGATCTGAGATAGTGGAGGAGTTTGGCCGAATCTAGTACACTACTAGATAGGCGAAGGGGAAAAGTGGATGTACCCAAACCTTGGGGAACCACTATAAATCTGTGTTTCTACTGTGTCCTTGTGATATTCTGTGATTGCTGTTTGATTGCTGTGTAAAAGTAGATATAACTCTGAGATAAAATCTGAATTCTGCCTAAAATGTTAAAAAGATTTAAGTCACTTATTCACCCCCCCCCTCTAGGTGATTAGGTATAATATCTTTCAGTCTCGGAACAAAAGAGATGTCGAACTCGCTTAGTTCAATGGACCACTTGGCAAGTCTTCTCGAGTGCTCTACCCCTTCAAAGATCTTGCGAATAGGATGGTCGGTCACCACCCTAATCGAGTGTGCTTGAAAATATGGCCAGACTTTCCTTGTCGAGATGACCAAAGCGTAAGCCAACTTTTCAAGGATGGCGTAGCGGAGCTCTGCCTTCTTCAAGATCTGGCTGACGTAGTAGATTGGCAGTTACTTCTTTCCTTCTTCCCTTACTAGCACGGAGCTCACCGCCTCAGCTCCTACTCCAAGGTACAAGGTCAGGTCCTCCCCTTCTTTTGGGCTCTGAAGCAGAGGAGCCTGAGAGAGCTGTCTCTTCAGCCCTTGGAAGGCTTCTTCGCACTCGGCTGTCCGCTCAAACCTTTGGTTCCCTCGCAGCACCTTGAAAAATGAAGAACACTTGTCTCCTGACCTGGAGAGGAACTTGCTCAGCCCAGCCAGTTTGCCTGTCAAGCGCTGGACCTCCTTGGCATCGCGAGGTGATTCCAAATCCAGGATGACCTTTACCTTGTCCGGGTTGGGTTCCACCCCTGCTGGAGTCAAGAGATGCCCAAGGAACTTCCTGCAGCTAGCCCCAAAGACACACTTCAAGGGGTTCAACCTCATCTTGAACCTCCGCAGGGTGGCGAACGTCTCTTCTAGATCCTACAGGTGCGAATACACACACTTGCTCTTAATCATCAGGTCGTCAACATAGACCTCCAAGTTTCTCCCCCATTGATCTCGGAAGAGCAGATTCATCATGTGTTGGTATATAGCCCCTGTGTTCTTCAACACAAAGGGCATCATTTTATAACTGAAACATCCCTCCCTCATGATGAAGGAAACATCCTTGACATCGGGAGGGTGCATCCGGATCTGGTGATAACCTGAAAAAGCATCTAAAAAGCTCATAATAGAAAAACCGACGGCTAAATCAACCAGCGCGTCGATCCGAGGCAGTGGGTTGCAATCCTTAGGGCATGATTTATTTAACAAAGAGAAATCGATACAAATTCGCCATTTACCACCCCCTTTCTTAACCATTACCATATTGGAGATCCAGCCTGGATACTGGATCACTGAGATGAAGCCGGCCTCCAGGAGCTTCCTGACCTCTTCGCGGATGGGTTCCTCCAGCTTGGTGGCGATGGCCCTCATCTTTTGGCGTATGGGACGAGTGCGGGGGTCCAGGTTCAGGCGGTGACAGGACACGTCCGCGTTGATGCCTGGCATGTCTGTCGCGCTCCAAGCGAAGATGTCGATGTTGCTTTGAATGCAGGCCCGCACTCGCTCCCGGTCCTCGGGACTCAAGCCTCCGCTGACCCGCACCCTCTGCTCCTTCCCTACGCTGGTTAAGATCTCCATCTCCACTACTTCCTCGGCCGGCTCCAGCCGCGACCACTCACAGCCGACCCTTGCTTCTTCTTCCAGCTCCAACTCCTCCCTTCCTACTTCCTCCTCAATCTCCATCTCCTCCTCCGGCCACTCCTGCTGCTGCTCGACTTCCATGCCCCTCTGCGCCTCTCTCTCCACTCCTCCTACTACTTTCTCTTCTACCTCCATCGCCTCCTCCTGGCTCTCCCGCTGCTGCTCGACCTCCACGCCCCTCTGGGCCTCTCTCTCAGCTTTCTCCTGCTCCTCCGCAGTCTCCTTCCTCGCCTCCTCTAGGCTCATCCCCTCTTCCTCGACGTCCTCCTCCTGCTCCGCCATCTCCCTCTCTAGATATTCTGTCTCTGCCATCCAGGACACGGTGTTGACCGTCGTCACATAGCTTTGCCTCGCCACCTTCTGATCCCCCCTGATCCTAACCTGTACCCCTCCGTTATTGAACTTAAGACATTTGTGGAAAGAGGAGGGGATGCAGCGAAAGGCACTGATGAGGGGACGCCCAAATATGGCGTTGTAACTGCTTGGAGCGTCCACTATCACGAACCTGCAGTTCCGTGACACGCCTCCCAACTTCACATGCAGCCCTACCCCTCCTTCTACTTCCTTCCTCTCTCCAGAGAATCCGAACAGTGGTCCATCCGAAGCCAAAATCTTTTTCCCCTCAACCCTCATCTCATCAAAGGCCTTCTTGAAGATAACATTTACTGAGCTCCCGTTGTCCACCAGTATCCTCGAGACTGTGAAATTCTCCACCGCCGTCTGGATCACCAGGGCGTCACAGAACGGATCTTCATAGACCGGCATGTCTGCTGACGAGAAGGTGATCTTTTCTTCTGGTGGGGGATGCTGGGAGGTAGAGGCGACCCCCCTTAGGTACATGGTTTGAATGCTCCACTTGCGGTTTGCCTCGATCCCCACTCCTCCATGGATCACCCCGATTCCTCCCCGGGTTCCCACGTCTACCCAGTCTTCACATCTATCCTCCATCTCCCCCTACTGTACTTCCACGATCCTAACCGGCGGATCCTGCCTCCCTGCTCCTCTTGCTTCTCTCATCTCTAAGAACTCAGGGCAGGTGGCTGTCACGTGAACCTCCTCATGGTGGAAGTCACAAAAGAACAACGCCGCCCTACCCCTTCTTCCTTCTCCTGCTCCTCTTCTCCCAGCTCCTCTAACTCCTCTCCTTGCTCCTCTTCCTCTGCCCACCTCCATGGACTCTTGCGTCGGTGGGATGTGACCCCTTGGATCCTGCCTCTATGCCGGTTGGTCGAACCTCCTGGGTTCTCGTAAGTTATCTCTACCCTAGTAGCGTCCTCCTTGGCCCTGGGGGCAACCCTCCTGGGTCCTCCAACCCAACCGGTTGTTCGGCTCCCGGGCCCCCAATCTCTGCTACTGCCTTGCCCTCGGGGTTCTTCCCTCCTTCTTTCTTCTCTTTGCCCCCTTTGCTCTCTCGGCTCCTCCTGCTTTCCTGCTGCAGGCTCCTTCACATCATCTTCCGCCAGCCTGGCCAACTTCCTGGCGAACGCTGGATTTGCCCTCTCGAAGTCTATCTCTTTCGCCGCCCTCTCCAATGAGCACCTCAAAGGATAGGGGGGCACTCTCTTCAACTCCATACTGAAGAATCCCGGCCTCAGCCCCAGGGTGAAGGCGAGCATCAGCGCGTAACCTGGGACCTCCTGGACTAGGAGGATCTCTTCCTGAAACCGGTCAACGTAGTGACCCAGTGTCTCGTCCTGCTTCTGCCTCACTGCAAACAGGCACTCCATCTCCTTCTTCCGCCTCTTAGACGTTGAGAACCTCAACAGAAACCCTCGACGCAGATCTTCAAAGCTGTATATCGAGCTCGCCGGCAACTGGTGAAACCAGTCCCGGGCCTTCTCCTTCAATGTGATGGAGAACAACCGACACTTGAAGGAATCTGTCATCTGCCTTATCGAAACCACGTCTTCGAACCATTGCACATGCTGTGCGGGGTCATCTTTCCCTGAGTAATAGGACATGTCCGGCTCCCGGAACCCATCCGGTACCAGAGCTGAGATGATGACCTCGCTGAAAGGGCTCTCGCCTCCCGCCTTGCGAGAGGGCACGTCCCGCGGCCTCGGCTGGCTGGCCCGATCCGCGAGACCATGCCAAGGGAAGAGCTCTCGCATAGCCGCCTCCCTCTCGCCCAAATCTGCCAGAGTCTCCTTGCTTGGGCACTGGCCTGGGAAGAGCTCCCGTGCGGCCACGTCCCTCTCGCCAGCCTCTGCCGGGACCTCCTTCCCAGGGCGTTGTCCATTGGCATTCTAGCCCAAGAGCGGGACCTCCTCTATCGGAACCTGAGGTGTGGTCCACTCGCTTCTGGCCGAAAAGGCCAAGCTGATGGTCTGCGGGACTTCTCGACTGAAGTCCTCCAACATCTTCCTCGTCGCCTCCTCTCCCCGGGTGGGGGAGCCTCCAGAACCAGATCCTTCACCTTCACCTCCAGCCATGGGACAAAACTCAAGGCTTTCTTGTATCAGCTGCCTTCCACGCTCACCGCACCAGAACTGTTGAAGCCAAAAATGACCTCAATGGGAGTTCAAAATTGGGGTGCAGCCAACACCTACTTCTCTCGAGCCTCGACCCTCGACTAGTTGCAAAAGATCTAAGAATGACCCAAAGCCTCAGCAGGGAGGTCCCATCTCACACCCGGAAGATCTCTGAGAGCTTCCCCTCCAAAACCAAAAGCTGGGGTAGGAGCTTCTCAGAAAGCACTGGAGATTTGGAGGATAATGAGAGCTTGCTTTCTAAGGAGCCCTTATGGGTCTATTTATAGCCCTTTGCTGACCTGAGATTTCTGAAATACCCCTGGCTGACATGCCAATAGCCAAATCTCGCTGTTTGTAAAGTACTAAATGCAGCCCCTGAGGGTATAGGGGTAATTTTACCTGAGGGTAATTAGGTAATTTTACCCAGGGCCTTGGGCCCCACTCGGTGAGAACTCTGAGCCGAGAACCTTCCTGTCCAGAGCTTGGCGCAAGCGATCTCGCCTGCTTATGGGCGAGAGCTCCTCCAAGGAGGGAGCTTGGCGCAAGCGCAAGCGTTCCCGCCCACTCATGGGTGGGAACTTCTTCAGGGAGGGAGCTCTTCTGGTCTGAAGCCCGAAGCTAGTCCAATCCAGACTATTGGTGCCTCCGGGTCCTACTCTACGAATATGGGGTTGTACAATGGCAGCCCCCAAGTTCGCCGAGTACATGACACGATTTGATGAGTTAGTAGTGAGAAGCAACATTCTGGAGGAGCCTATTACGTCCGCTTCCCGATTTAGAGATGGACTTCGAGCTGAGATTCGGAGAGAGCTTATACCATACCACATGGAGATGGTCGAGCAGGTGTTCTAAATCACACTCGAGTATGAGAACTACCTGAGCCTCACAGGATCGAGGTATACCACTCATCGCTCAGACGCCTCAACTCGCGCCCCCTCAGATGCGAAGCGCAGAGCTATCATCCCGACCGCCGCTAGACCCGGACCCGGATAGTGTTATTGATGCTCGTGCAGGGGGCACATTGCTGCATAGTGTCCTACGAGGAATCTTCTGGTGGAGGGTGATGATGAGGCGGGTGTTGAAGCTGACGATTCTATAGCAGAAGAAATTACTGTGGGGGTAGAGGACGGTTGGGAGAGTGACGCGGAGAGATCGTTAGAGTTGGGAGTCATCCGTCGACTCCTCCATGCACCCCATACTGAGGAAGATTGGCAACATACCTCGATATTCTACACTTATTTTCAGAGTGCGGGCGGCCCCTGCAAGCTCGTCATAGATAGCGGTAGTTGCGTGAACATCGTAGCGAAGAAGGTCTTAGAGAGGATGTAGCTTTCCGCCGAGCCCCACCCGCATCCTTACCGAGTCCACTGGGCGGAAAAGTCAGCCATTCAGGTCACGCAGAGATGTCTTGTGCCGGTCTGCCTAGCGTTCATTGAATAACAAGGTTTGGTGCGACGTCATCCTGATGGACGGCGCACATGTTCTCCTGGGCCGCCCGTGGCTTTACGATCGTGACGCCACGTGTTATGGCTGCTCCAATACGTGTGTCTTCTTTGACAAGGGACGAAAGATCACCCTCACTCTGACCCAGCCCAGGGATCCCTCCAAGGGCAAAAGTCGTCTATTAGTGCGGGGTCGACTAGACCTGTGCGCGTCCTGAGGAGGGGCGATTTTCTTTGTGAGAGTTTAGACTCGGGAGTTATGTTTGTGGTGTCCGATGCTATGACATCTGGCGACACCACAGCTGTGGAGAGTGTGGACCCGGACATTCGGCACCTGCTAGCCGAATATATTGACATCATGCCTGAGGAGCACCCCGATGAGCTCCCCCCTATGAGGGATATACATCAAGCAATTGATTTAGTCCCGTGTGCATCTTTTCCCAACCTGCCCCACTATCGCCTAAATCCGACAGAGCATGCCGAATTGAAGCGACAAATTGACGATCTTCTTAGGAAGAACTTTATTCGGGAGAGTTTGAGCTCATGTGTAGTTCTAGCCCTCCTTACCCCTAAGAAGGATAGGAGTTTGCGCATGTGTATCGATAGTCGGGGCATCAATAAGATCACAGTGAAATATCATTTTCCGATTCCCCGCCTCGACGACCTCCTAGATGCGATGGATGGTGCCCAAATATTTTTGAAGATCGACCTGCGGAGTGGATACCATCAGATCAGGGTACGAGAGGGTGACGAGTGGAAGACGGCCTTCAAGACGAAGGATGGTCTATATGAATGGTTGGTTATGTCGTTCGGACTAATGAACGCGTTGAGCACGTTCATGAGGGTGATGACGCAGATCCTACAGCCCTACATGGGCAAGTTTTTGGTGGTCTATTTTGACGACATACTGGTCTTTAGCCAGGACCACACGGAGCACCTGGACCACATTCGACTTGTATTTTATCTCCTTCGGAAGGAGCATTTATACATCAATATGAAGAAGTGCTCATTCCTGACATCCTAGATAGAGTTCCTGTGATACATTGTCTCACAGTCTGGCATCTCCGTTGACCCCGAAAAGGTCAAGTCTATTCGCAAGTGGCCCATCCCGACCAATATCCACAAGGCCTAGAGCTTCCACGGCCTCGCTATGTTTTACTGGAGGTTTGTTCGGGGGTTTAGTTTGATCATGATGCCTATTACGAGCTGCCTCCGCAAGGGAGATTTTTCCTAGACTGTAGCAGCCACCAAGGCCTTTGAGAGCATCAAGCAAAGGCTAGTGACTGCCCCCGTATTGTGCCTTCCGGATTTTTACAAGGCTTTCGGCGTGGCTTGCGACGCGTCCGGGGTAGGCATTAGGGGAGTACTGAGTCAGGAGGGTCATCTAGTTGGTTACTTTAGTGAGAAACTGAATGACGCCCGACAGAAATACTCCAATTATGATCGGGAATTCTACGCCGTCGCACAAGCGCTTCGATATTGGCGCCACTATCTCCTACACAAGGAGTTTGTCATGTACTCTGACCATCAATCCCTGCGATACCTGGATTCACAAAAGAAGTTAGGATACCGGAACGTGAAGTGGGTGGAGTTCATGCAGGAGTACCACTATATTGTCAAACACCGAGCTGGTGTTGAGAACAAGCCGGCCGATGCGTTGAGTCGCCGAGTAACCATCCTCCATACCATGGACACGCGAGTTGAGGGATTTGAGCGTGTTTGCCAGGACTACCCCGAGTGCCCTGATTTTGGCGGTATCTTCTTTGCCCAATCTAAGGACCCACCCGAGCCCCGCGAGGGTTTTATCATTTCTGAGGGCTACCTGTTTTTTGGGTCTCGCCTTTGTATACCCTAGACTTCTCCCCCGAGGGACGTCACACGGGTCGTTCGACATTGTCGAATCTGCCAGACGACGAAGGGAACTCGACAGCCTACATGCCTATACACTCCGCTGCCTATTCCTCACCGGCCCTGGGCAGACATCAGTCTAGACTTTGTACTTGGACTCCTCCGCACTCCGCGGAAGTTCGACTCGATCTTCGTCGTCGTGGACCAGTTCTCGAAGATGGCCCACTTCATTCCTTGTCATAGAAAGTATCTTGGTATCTTTTGTCTTAATCTTTTTTCTATTACCCGTTCTCATAATTTTATGGTATGACTCGTTAATTTAATTCCTCTGTAATTAACATAATTTTCTATATCCCCTTTATTCTTATATAAAGATAGCAAGATACTTTCTCCATTGGTTTGGCATCCTCTTTGATTTCAGTATCTTATTGAAAAAATATGTAAGCCACAAAATCCCTTAATTTCCTAGACATTTTCATACTTCGATGGGAATATTGTCTGTCTCAACCGCCTTTTCATTTTTTTCGTCCTATTTAGAGCATCTTTTATCTCTGATACTTGAATTTTACGATAAAATGTTATGCTCTTATACTTCTCTGATTTACTTAACTCTTCAAAGTTCAATTCATTATCCATTGCTTCATTGGAGAATTGATAAAAGTATTTTTTTTTCATCGCTATTTAATATCCATATCAACTGCCAAAAATGTATCTGTATCAGCCTTTATGCATTTTACTTGACTTAAATCTCTTGTCTTTCTTTCTCTAGCTCAAGTAATTTTATATATGTCACGCTCTCCAACTTTGATATCTAGGCTCTTATAAAATTCTTAATAAGCTTGACTTCTTGATTTACTTACTGCTTGTTTAGCTTCTTTTTACCGACTTTATACCTGGCTAAGTTTTCATCATTCCTACAAGCATAGAGTGATTTATAGTTGTCCTTATTTGCCCTCACTTTGTCTTACACTTCTTCTTTCCACCACCAAGATTCTTTATTTGAGGGCGCATAACTTTTTAATACTCCTAGTACGTTTTTTTTCATTTATCCTTAAATGTGAAGACATAACTTCTCATGAGACATTAGAATCAACATAAAGATCCTCAACTAATTGTTCCATAACTGCCTTATTAAAAGCAACCTGTTTTTTCATCTTCAAACTCCACCAAAATTTTTACAACATTTGTGTTTTTGTCTTAAATTTATTATATTTAATTTGTACATCTAACATCACTAACTTATGTTGTGTTGTCAAGCTTTCTCCTGGTATAACTTTGCAATCTTTATAAATTATTTTATTCATTTTGCGAGTCATGAAATAATCAATTTGTGATTTATTTGCTCCGCTTTTAAATGTATTTAAATGTTCTTCCCTTTTTATGAAAACCATATTTGATACAATTAGTTCATGTGTTACGGCAAAATCTAAAATGGTTCGTCATTCTTCATTCCTTTCTCCATATCCATATCCTCCATGAACGGTTGTGTAATCTACATTTTTTTCATATATGTCCATTTAAGTCTCTTCCTATGAAAATCTTCTCTCTTCGTCGGATTTCTCTTACTAAATCATATAAGTCTTCCCAAAATTGCACTTTAATAGCTTCACTTAATCCTACTTATGGCGCATAAGCAATGATCATATTAATATTTTCTTTTCTTATGACCATTTTAAGAGCTAAGATTCTATCACCTTTTCTACTTACTCCAACAACTTCATCCTTCCAAGTAATATCCACAATAATACGTACTTCACTGCTTCTTTTATTTTATTATGTGTACTATAATTTAAAACCTGAATTATCTAAAAAATTAGCTTTCTCACTCACTTATCTAGTCTCTTGCAGGCATAAAATATTTATCTTTTTCCTAATCATTGTATCCACTACTTCTATCGTTTTCCCCGTTAGTGTACCTATATTTCAACTTCTAAACCTAAATCGATCACAATTTCTATGACATCCCTAGAATATCTAATATGTGAGGATTTTTGTCTATTTAACACTACACTCAGGTCCTCTTGGAGGTGTAGCGGTCCTTGCCAAGACGCCACATTCGGATCATACGTCGAGAACTCTTGCAAATTTAACACTCCACCCAAGTCCTGGAGATGCAGCGGTCCATCCAAGATGCCACATTCGGACCAAGCGATGCGTTCCTTAAGGGGAACATCCTAGCTTTTGCACAATTTCTCAAATGATCCATAAGCATAAGGGTGACTAAATTTTACGTTGGTCGTCTACCTAACACAACCCTCACCTTTTCATCCGGGCTTGGGACCAGCATAGGCTGGTTTAGCTTAAACTATTTAGGTAAACAAAAAAATTACAAAGAAAGCTGATTAAGGAAATTAAAGCTACTAAATCAAAATCATATTGACTCTTCCTTGTTTGTCATTAGAAGAAAAGGAACATAATATTTTGTAAAGTGTAAATTGAGAAATAACACTTTGAAAATTCCTGAGTTACCAAATTTGAATCTATGTCTAAAGCTTTATTATAAAATACCTCAAATTGAAGGAAGGAGGAGGATAAAATATCAGAGGAACAAAACTCATCGATTTTTGTTCTCTCTGAGGGCCGAAACCCCGCTCACGGTTTATAATTGTCATCTTTGGTCCAGAGATGAGTCCTTGCCTACCTTACAAATGATGGCAACATTCAGAGAGATCACCGACGCCGGAATTAACTCAGATTTGTGTCGGCACCACCCTAGTCCCTCAATGACGCTATTGACAATTTGCCCATGCTGCTTCCACCGTGCCTGCGTTCGGTGTTGCTCACGTCTCTCTGTCAAGTTCGACTCCCATTCCAGGGACTTGGTCACCCAGCGCGATCCCCAGCTGACACACCTGGATCGGGTATCATATCGCGACTCCCATCCGACACAAATCGAGTTTTTGTTTCATGGTAAAATGCCATAAACTTCTTGCTTAAAAATCTTAAATACAAATTTATTAGTTCTCTTAAATAATTGTGAGCTTGCCCTAATCTCCCTATGTATTCAACATTATCGTTATTTTCCTTCATAAATTGTTTTATGCAAATCTCTGCATGTGGAATCATTGATTCGTGTGAGGATCAACCAGCACGTGCAAGGGAATCTCCCACTCGGATTGAAAATAAAAAATCTTAACATGTTTCACTACTCTAAGATTGAGAGCATAGCAAACTTTGAGCTGATTTGTTACGAAGCTACACGATGACGAGCCTCCTTGGAAAGTTTACACACGTCGGGCGCGTATATCGGGTGACCCCACAATTACCGCAGAAGATAATTAGTTATTTATTGGTTGCTTATTTTGCATGAACGTTTTATTTGATGTTTTATTTGTTTGTGTCATTTTAAGTATTTTTGTATTTCCTAATTTCTGAATTTTTTTGTATTCGCTCCTCATCGCTATACGACGACGCGTGGGCCCTTTATTTTTTTCATCCTGGAATGAATGTGAAAGTCCACCTAGTGTCAACTATGTTCACCTATGGGGGGGGATAGGTGACGTGCAGCGTTTTTGCGGAATTTAAGAATGTACCTGCACAATAAAAATAAACAGCACACCACACAGAATACACACTCTATTTATAGTGGTTCCCCGACTTGGGTACATCCACTTTCCCCCTTCGACCTATCTCCCAACACGGGACGACTCGGTCTCTTCACCAACAGGATTGAAATCCAATCCTTGCACTATCGGAAGGAACCCTTCCACACGTAGGAGTCAACACTCCCATAAACTGGGTTGCACCCAACCCTTACAACACGGAACAAACGTTCCTTTACAACAAAAGTAAAACTAGAATGTACACGAGATACAAACTTCGTTTGGAGACTAAGATGTCCCTCTTTGTTGACGACGTGTTCTTGACGTCCACAAGGAGTCCACAACCTTAGATCTCTCTTGGAGAGGATCTCCCCGGAACCGGCGGCGGCAAGATGGGCGGCGGCAAGGTTCACGGGATCGGCGACGACGACAATGTGCGGCTGCTGTACTTTAGAGATCCAAACTTCGTAGCGAAGCTAGCTAGGTCTACCAACGGTCTCACTAGGATCAATCGTCTCGATCGATTCGGATGGGTAAGATTTTCCCAATCTACAAATCGAGAGACAAGAGATCTCCGGTTAGACTCGTGAGACGCTGAGCTTAGCTAGGCTTCTATCGCAGGAGGATCTAGGCGAAACCACGATCTACCGGCGAACAACTTGGCGCGAGCGGCGGTGGCGGCGGCGTAGCGGAAACGGCGATCTAGGTCACGTCGCGGCTCGCGTATTTCGTTTCTTCTTCGCTCTTTTTACTGTTCAAAAATACCCGTGTATTTATACACTGTAGACACTTACAATATGACCGTTGTGGGTCCCACACGTAGAAACCCGAAATCCGGTTCAAAATAGTCCAGCGGCAGAATCCGGTCCAGCAGCTTCCAGAGAAAACGCCAAGTAAAAATCGGCGAGAATCGCAGGTGATTCTCGACAAATCGGCGAGAATCAGTTAGTGATTCTCGACGATTCGTCGAGAATCACTAGTGATTCTCGCCGAATCACTTGTTGATTCTCAACAAATATAACTTGATATTCATGATCTGCTCAACGATGGGTTCGGCGAGAATCACTAGTGATTCTCACCGAATCTTACTTGGCACCGTTTTGAGGTAGCCGGATAGAGTCGGCGAGAATCACTAATGATTCTCGACGATTCGGCAAGAATCACTAGTGATTCTCGCCGAATCGGCGAGAATCACTTGGTGATTCTCGTCGAATTACACTTAGACGAATTTTCGTCTTTCCACCCAATAGCTGCTCCTTGACCCATCCTTGCTCCTTGTCTGCTCTTGTATAAACATGGTCCTGTACTTGAAAGTAAGTGCACTCCAATAGAGAGAGTACACGTAGGCCAACACACTGATCTGCTCAACGAGGGATTACGACGTGCAGACCCGTGTATATTGACCTACTGCACCCTGACATTGGTGTGCACTTAGCATGGAATAACTGCAAGCACAACTTGAGAGGTTTCATCAAATACATTGTGAATTCATCTTAGCTTGACAGGTGGCTTCCTCAAATCCAGGTAATTGTGGATACAATACCCAACAATCTCCCCCTATTTGACGAAGCCAAAACCCTTCTAGCTAAGATGAATTACACCAATCAAATAATATAAACATCATTCAGAATTTAAATATGCAGCACAAGATAATATAGGCAGACAAATCAAGACTTGAGTCATTCATAATTTCAAATGCATATATATATATATGTATATATACATAATCTCAAGATTGTTCAAATAATAACAATAACCATTAATCGTTCTTAACAGAGAATGACAAGCTATAAAGTTTTGACTATTTTTCTTTGGCTTAGTCATCCTTGAGTTTTTGAGCCAAATACTTCTTCCTTTGCCTCTCCATGTACTCTTTGGGCTTTAGATAATATCTGGGAGGAGGAGCTTTATCTGCCGCAGTATTGGTTCTGAAAAAGATGTTCCTTTTGCCTTCATACGTCTTATGCATGTCCCATTCATACTGGTTGTATACATCGTTTCGATTGATTTCCCCTTGTTCCTGTAGCCAGAATGTGTCCAGTACGATATTCTTTGAAACTGGACTCCACTTTTCATTTCGTACTTCCTCCTCACTCAGTCTGATTCTCTTCTCAGCTAGTGTCTCCTTGGAGGTCCCTTCTTGAGCTTTTCTCTTGCCCCTGGCTTTTGCTAGGGCCTCTTGGTCAAACATGCTCCTCAGTTTTGCTTTGGAAATAGCCCTAGCATCAGCTTCACTCATGGGAACGTCTGCAGCACTTACTCCCTCAGCAGCCATAGAAGTCTCAGGAGCATGAATACCCGCAGGATTTTCAGGCAAAGCGACGCCTAACGCCTGGTGGAGCATCCACCAGCAACTGTCATAGACATATTTGTTGGACTGTTCGAAGTTGTTGATCATGACTTCTCGAAGCTCAGCCATCTTAGCTATGTATTCCTTCTCCCCCTTTTTGGCTTCTGAAAGATATAGTACCTAAACACCTAGAGGGGGGGGGGGGTGAATAGGTGACCAATTTCTTTTTAAACTTTAATGGCAGCAATCAGTTAATATCACAGAATTCTAACTACTTTTGCACAACAATCACACAGCATACACAGCAAAGCACAGCAAAGCACAGCACAGCAGACACAGAGTTTTATAGTGGTTCCCCAAGATTTGGGTACATCCACTTTCCCCCTTCGCCTATCTAGCAGTGTACTAGATTCGGCCAAACTTCACCACTGTCTCAGAACCCAAACTGGTTCCTACACCTCAGGCCCAAGGCCCTACAACTCAGCTTTTCCACAAAGCCTACACTCAGCCTCAAAGGCCTACACTCAGCCAACAAGGCCTACACTCAGCCACAAAAGGCCTACACTCAGCCACAAAAGGCCTACACTCAGAGATTCCAATCTCCTACACTCAGGCTCCCAAGACCTACACTCAGCCTTTATAAATACAGGCTTACAATCACTCAGATCCAAAGGATCCTATAAGATAAAAATGATTATACAAATGATAACTCAGCAACTCAGAAACAAAAGAGGGGAGTTTAGAGTTTCTTGATGAGTTCTTGGAAGAACTCAGCTGGATTCAATCTGACTTAGCTTTTTTCAAAGATTCTTGAAAGTAGAACTCAATTAGATTGTCTCCTTCTGCAATTGATCCTTGACCTCTGATTCTTAAGATCTAGAATGAATCTGAATCCTTCTTCTCAGCCTAGTTCCAACAGCTGATTTCTTGGATGGAGCCCTCTCTCTCCAACTTCTTAGTTCTGCACTTGGACAGCTAGATCTTCTTGTTTTGATCCTTGATCAATAACTTGAACAACTCTGTGAACCACTTTTTGAATTGCTTCAACAACTTCAACAACTGTAGACTGTATGAGCCTATTTATAGGCCTTCTTCATGGTAACCGGCTGGTTCGGTCCATAACTGAATTCTGACATCTCTGACAGGTGCTGTAGACCGGCTGGAACGATAGCTGTCAACTCATCCAGTCAGTTCTTGAAAGTTCTCTAACTGTCTGAAAGTGTCGAGACTTTCTGTCTTTAAGTGTCGACACTTATAGAATAAGTGTCGACACAAGTTGTGTAAGTGTCGACACAAGTCTACAAGGTGTCGACACAACTCCTTGTGTTGTAGATACTATGTCTCGACACAGTTTCTTCTGCATGTGTCGACACTGAAATTGAGTGTCGACACAAGTACTTGATCTTCTATCTTTTGCTGAATTCTTCTAAGTGTCGACACATCTCCTTTGTGTCGACATAACTTCTTGTGTTGAATCTGTTAAGTGTCGACACTGCTTCTTGGTGTCGACACATAGTCTTCTATGTTGATTCTTGCTGAGTGTCGACACAGCTCCTTGTGTCGACACTTGATTCTTCTGTTGAGACTTCAGCTGAGTGTCGACACATTCCCTTAGTGTCGACACTTGTACTTAGAATATTTTGTTGATCTTGCTGTTCTTTGCTAAGTGTTGACACAGCTCCATGTGTCGACTCTTTCTTCAAGTGTTGAGTCTTCTGTTGAGTGTCGACACATACTGTCTTGTGTCGACACTTTCCTTAAGTGCTGACTCTCTGTTGAGTGTCGACACATTGTTCTTGGTGTCGACACTTATACTTAGTCTCTGCTGACTTTTGCTGAGTGTCGACACAGCTCCAAGTGTCGACACTTTCTTGTGTAGACACAGTTCTTCTAGGTGTCGACACTGTTGTTAAGTGTCGACACAGCTTTACTGTACTTTCTTCATTGAGTGTCGACACAGCTCCTTGTGTCGACACTTTCTGTCTGGTGTCGACTCTGCATCCCAGGTGTCGACACAATGACTCCAAGTGTCGACACTGCTTGTCTGGGTGTCGACACAAGTCTTCTTAAGTGTCGACACTTTCCCTCTGGGTGTCGACACATGGAGTTAGAAATTATTGCTTCAGTCCTGCAAATACTTAACCTGCACAAGTAACTCAAAAACACATCAAATACATTTTTGATGTATATCATTGAGTTGGGTGAGGCTTCTTCAAATCAGGTACATTTAAACCAATGTACCCAACAATCTCCCCCTATTTGGAGAAGTCATAACCCTTAGTCAATGATATACACCATTCATAATTAAAATTACAAAATGATGTAAAGCAGAATAATGTACAGCAGGGTTAACATAAACATGTATCAATTTCACATGTATACAAATTTATCATCACAGAACAAATACGAAATAGACATAGACATTATCACAGAACAAACATGAAATAGATTAATCACATAACATATTGTTCTAATATCTGTCTTATACATTTTCAGAAGTTCACAAAAAGTTTTACATCAAAAAGAATACAAAGTAAACTTCAAGAAAATTCTTAATCTATTTCTGTTCTGGCTCCTTGATAACTATTCCTTTGCCAGCTTGGACTTTAGCTTGGATAGGAGCATCAGCAGCTTCAGCATCAGCAGGCTTCTTGCCTTTCAGATCTTTCTTCTTAAGCTCTTCTGCTTTAATCTTCTGTCTTCCAAAGTAATGGTATGGCTTAGGAAATTACTTGCTATGCTCCTGGGCAGTAGGAGGTAGCTTTCCCATCTTTGCCTTCCTTCTGTATTGGACAATTGCCTCCTGTCTGGATTCATGTTTTCTCCATTCAGTTTCAGAAAACCATTTGTTCCTGTCTTGAATGTTATCCTTGGCAGCTTTCCAGGCAGTTAATATAATGTTTCTAGAGGTAGGGCTCCATTGCTCAAAATCTGGTCTTTGCTCAGCTTGTTCCCTAAACCTCTTCTTAGACAATCTTGTCTCTTCTTCTTTTTGCAATGCCTCTTGCATGGCTTCAGATATAGGCTGAACAACCTTTTCAATAATCACATTGTCCTTGCCCCCAGGTGGGCTGTACATGGTCTGTACATCAGCATGCACCATTTCAAAATCTGGAGGAGGATTAATGACTTGAGCTACTTCTGGTTGCTCACCTCCTAGATATGCAGGGTTAATTCCAGATTCAGCAACATCATTGTTATCACACAGAGGAGGATATCCAAGTGTAGCTCTGATAGAATTTGATATCCACTTAGCATGGTCAGAGCTTGTCTTGACTAACACTCTCTCCCCCTTTATGACTTCTCTAGCCATGTGATCTCTGACATCATCCTTTTGAAATCTGATTTGTTTATCCAAGTATCTGATTCCATCTTTAAAGAAAGGTTTGAGCTTTTGAAGTTGTTCAGATATGGCCTTCTGGGATGCTTAGATAGCAGTCTTAACAGCAGTGATTTCTGCTTGGAATACTTTGTCAAATTCAGCTTTAACAGCAGCAGTAGAAGTAGAAGGTCCAGCAGCCTGATTCTTTAATTCTGTGACAATAGCATTATGGGAAGCAGTAAGATTGTCATTCATCCTTATCTGATTTTCAAGAATATACCCTTGCTTCAATGCTATGTCATCCACTTGTGCTTTGATCTTTTCCTGGTGTGTTGCCAAGTACACCACTGCATTTCCACCCTTGTGAAAGCAGTCTGTCATCTATTTCTTGTTTAGGTTCATTTCAAACCTTATAGACTTGATGTCCTGGGCCAGATCAAACTGTAAGGATTTCTGCCCTTCATCCACATACTTTTCTATTGCCTGTCTGTGCTCATCCAGTTTAATTTGCATTACAACCATCAGTGCACTATAATCAACTGATGGTGCTTGCTGAACTATAGACTATGGAACAACAGTCTACAAAGCCTTCTTATAGCTTTGGCTTCTTCTTCTGAACACTTGAAACTTCTTCTTCTTTGCCCTAGCAGTCTCCTCATCTTCAGAGGCAGATGTGCTGGCTATATCCACCCTCTCCTTAGGGCTTGGAGGCTTCCCAGGTTGCACATCAGGTGCCTTCTCAGTTTCTTGCCTCACAGGCACTTCATGAACTTGCACTTTCTCCCCCTCAAGTGGAGCATTCTCCTTCTCAGCAACATCCTTGTCCATGTCAAAATCTGCTTGATTCAGATTTAGGAATAAATCTTCCATGGTGTATTCTTGTGGAGACTGTGCAGGAGAAATTCTAGGTTCTTCAACCACTGGATCAGAAACCACTTGAACAACAGCAGATGTGTCTTCTATAACAGTATTTTGAACTTGACTATTCAGCTGAGTTTACTGATGATCATCAGACAAATCAGTATCTTCCATAAAATAATCTAAAGTGTTTAGTTCAGTGATTACCTCTAGTATGATGGTGGTTGCTTGTTCACTTTCCAGTATAGAGGGTTCAGTTACAACTGGAAGCTCCCCCTGGCTTTGATCCTTGTGGATGGGGCTAGCTTGAGGTAGCTCCCCCTGGATCTCAGCATCATCTTGTGGAGCAGGAGACTTCACTACAGGCTCTTCCTCATGCTCATCTGGAGTGAAGACAACATGTTCTTCACTATCAGAGCTGCTAGTGGACACTTGAGCCACTGGAGCTGTTTTCCTTTTCTTCTTTGGAGGAGTGTCTTTCTCAGCAACTATCTTCTCAGGGGTTGGCATTTCCTTTGACAACACCCTGTCCCATCTTGAAAATAACCTCATGTCCATTTTCCTCATGTGATTTATTTTGCTTCCAGCAGCAGTACTCATTACCTCTGGTATGGTTCCAGTAAGGTATAGACTTATGATTCTGCCCAGGTTGGGCTTCTTCAGACTTTCTTTGATTTTCTCAAATACTATAACTGACCAATCAGTTCTTAGAGTGAAGATTATTCTTGTCATTATATTGAACATAGAGGCAGACACTCTGTCATGCCCTCCTGGCTTGCTGAGAATAACCTTTCCAACAATCTCAGACATGAATTTGCCTTGGCTGTTCATGCCTTTTCTAAGAAATACTGATCCAAGCTTCATCTTAGGATCCAGTGCACACCAGGTTAGAGCTTCCCTGGTCTTTGTAGCAGTAATCTCATCTTCCTCTTGAGTTCTTGGTAGTTGAAGCACCTTCCTCAAGCTCTTTGGCGAAATCTTAACCTTTGTTCCATGAATTTTGGATTTGATCTTGTATCCAGATTCATCCACTTTGGCTCCATTGAGGAATTCTAGTACCTCTTTCTTCCAGATTTTTGTCGGTTCAGAAACTAGATATTTTAACCCTGAATCAGCTACTAGGTTTACTACCGCCTGGATTTCTTGATCAGCATCATTGAAAGCGACGCGCACCAGCTCATATCCTTCGTTGACGTTCTCCTCTAGCTTAGGCGTCATTAGGGTTTGTAGAATTTGTCTTGAGAGAAGAGAGGTGTCGACACTGAAGCTTGGTCTCGAAATTGTAAAAGCGTGTCGACAAACAAAGAGAAAACACTATTTATACCTTTCTAATTTTGAAGATGAACAGGCGGGACAGCTAACTTAAAATGTGTCGACACTGGCAATAAGTGTCGACACTGACTTATAATGTCTCGACACACATGTGTCGATACAAGTTTAGTCAACAGATTTTATGTGTCGACACTTGTTTATGTGTCGACACAACATAACTCGACACATAGTCGAGACTTTACTTAGAAAATTCTGAGTAAAACTAAGTGTCGACACCACTTTGGATGTGTCGACACCTACTTGGCATGTGTCGACACTAATATTCTGAAGTGTCGACACCAACTTCCTAGATGTGTCGACACCTTTTTCCTGAAGTGTCGACACCACTATTCTGTGTCTACATAGACTTGTCTATGTGTCGACACCTTTTTACTTAGTCATTTTCAATACTGTGAACTTACTCTAAGTTTATCATTCCTAGTTCAATTTTAAATCTATTGAACTTAGATTCTTCTAGGGGCTTAGTAAACATATCAGCTACTTGATTATCAGTTTTAACATATTCTAATAAAATATCTTTTCTTTCTACATGCTCCCTAAGAAAATGATATTTAATTTCAATATGTTTAGTTCTACTATGGGATACAAGATTATTAGCTATTGAAATAGCACTTGTAGAATCACAGAAGAGTGGAGTTCTACTTACCCAAAATCCATAGTGCTCTAGCTGATGTTGTATCCACAGAAGTAGAGCACAGCAACTTCCTGCAGCCACATACTCTGACTCTGCAGTGGAGATAGCCATACTGGTTTGCTTTTTGCTACTCCATGAAATTAGTCTCCCACCTAGGAATTGACAGGTTCCAGTAGTGCTTTTTCTATCTTATTTGCATCCTGCAAAGTCTGCATCTGAATAACCTGTTAGATCAAAATCCCCATTCCTAGGGTACCAGAGGCCTAGATAGGGAGTGCCCTTTAGATATCTCAATTTTCTTTTGACTGCTGTCAAATGAGACTCTTAAGGGCAGGCTTGATACCTTGCACAGACACATGTAGCATACATGATATCTGGTCTACTAGCAGTCAAGTATAATAGGGAGCCAACTATCCCTCTATACAAGGTTTCATCTACAGGTTTCCCTGCATCATCCTTGCTCAGAGACATACTTGACCCCATAGGAGTGTTCATGGTACTGGATGAATCCATACCATACTTCCTTATGAGTTCTAGGGTGAATTTAGACTGACATATGGATAAACCATTTTCAGTCTATTTAACTTGGAGACCCAAGAAAAACTTCAGCTCTCCCATACTACTCATCTCAAATTGACCTTGCATAAGCTTTGCAAACTTTTTGCAAAGGCTGCTTTCAGTAGACCCAAATATAATGTCATCTATATATATTTGGACTAGTATAACTTTGCCTCTAGATTCCCTAAGTAATAGAGTCTTATCTATTTTCCCCCTTGAGAACTTGTTCTCAATGAGGAAACTAGATAGGGTTTCATACCAAGCCCTAGGGGCTTGCTTTAACCCATATAAAGCTTTCCTAAGTCTATAGACATGATGAGGTAGAGTTGGATCAACAAAACCTGAAGGCTATTCCACATAGACTTCTTCCTTAAGATTACCATTCAGGAATGCTGACTTGACATCCATTTGGTAAACCTTGAATCCTTGATAGGTTGCATAGGCCAAGAACATCCTTATGGCTTCCAGTCTGGCTACTGGAGCAAAGGTTTGATCAAAGTTAATACCTTCTTCTTGCCTATATCCTTTAGCAACCAGTCTTGCTTTATTCTTAATGATGACCCCTTGTTCATCCATCTTATTCCTGTAGATCCACTTGGTTCCTATTATATTGTGGTCTTTAGGTTTAGGAACAAGTTCCCAGACCTTGCACCTTTTGAACTAATTAAGCTCTTCTTGCATTGCTTCAGTCCATTGTGGATCTTGTATTGCTTCTTCAAACTTCTTAGGTTGAACTTGAGATAAAAAACTGGAGTAGATTGCTGCATTCAGGTTTCTGCTCCTTGTTTGTATTCCTTGTCTTGGATCTCCAATAATCTGCTCTACTGGATGTGAAAGTCCATCTAGTGTCAACTATATGCACCTATGGGGGGGGGGAATAGGTGACGTGTAGCGCTTTTGCGGAATTTACGAATGTACCTGCACAATAAAAATAAACAGCACAGCACACAGAAAACACAGGCAATTTATAGTGGTTCCCCGACTTGGGTACATCCACTTTCCCCCTTCGACCTATCTCCCAACAAGGGACGACTCGGTCTCTTCTCCAACAGGATTGAAATCCAATCCCTGCACTAACGGAAGGAACCCTTCCACACGTGAGAGTCAACACTCCCACAAAACGGGTTGCACCCAACCCTTACAACACGGAACAAAAGTTCCTTTACAACAAAAGTAAATATAGAATGTATATGAGATACAAACTTCTTTCGGAGACTACGGTGTTCCTCTTCGTTCGACGACGTGTTCGTGAAGTCAACGAAGAGTCTACAACCTTGGTCTCTCTTGGAGAGGATCTCCCCGGAACCGGCGGCGGCAACACGAGCGGCGGCTAGCTTCGGGATCGGCGGCTATGATGATGAGCGGCTGCTGAACTTGGAGATCCAAACTTCGTTGCGAAGCAAGCTAGGTCTACCAACGGTCACTCTAGGATCAGTCGTCTCGATCGATTCGGACGGGGGAGTTTTTCCCGGTCAACAAATCGAGAGACAAGAGATCTCCGGATAGACACGTGAGACTCAGAGCTTTGCTAAGCTTCTGTCGCCGGAGATCACGAAGGATTCCCGATTGTTGACGGCGACCAACGTGCCCGAGCGCGACGGCGGCGGCGGAGAGGAATCGCGATTTTAGGGTTACGTCGCGGCTCGGTTTCTTTCTGTCTATTTTACTGTTCAAAATACCCATGTATTTATACACCGTAGCTAACTCCAATATGACTGTTTGTGGGACCCACAATAGAAATCTCTAAATCCCGGTCCAGAAAATTGACAGCTGCAGAATCCGGTTCAGGAGCATCACGAGAAATCGCTAAGTGAAAATCGGCGAGAATCGCTGGTGATTCTCGACGAATCGGCGAGAATCACCAAGTGATTCTCGACGATTCGTCGAGAATCGCTAGTGATTCTCGCCGAATCTCTTATTGATTCTCAGCGATTTTTACTTGGTCATGAGCTGCTTAACCACAGGTTCGGTGAGAATCACTAGTGATTCGTGATTCTCGCCGAATCTTACTTGGCACCGTTTTGAGGTAGCCAGAAGGGGTCGGCGAGAATCACTAGTGATTCTCGCCGAATCGGCGAGAATCACTTGGTGATTCTCGTCGAATTTTCCTTGGACGAATTTTCGTCTTCCACCCAGGAGCTGCTCCTTGACCCATCCATGCTCCTTGTCTTCTCTTGCATATGAACGGCCCTGTACTTGAAAGTAAGTGCACTCCAATAGAGAGAGTACACGTAGGCCAACACACTGATCTGCTCAACGAGGGATTACGTCTTGCAGACCCGTGTATATTGACCTACTGCACCCTGACATTGGTGTGCACTTAGCATGGAGGAGCTGCAAGTACAACTTAAGATGTTTCATCAAATACATTGTGAATTCATCTTAGCTTGACAGGTGGCTTCCTCAAATCCAGGTAATTGTGGATATAATACCCAACAATCTCCCCCAATTTGACGAAGCCAAAACCCTACTAGCTAAGATGAATAACACCTATCAAATAATAAACATAGCATTCAGAAATTAAACATGCAACACAAGAGAATATATGTAACCAGATCAGGACTTGAGTCATTCACAAATTCAAATATATATACCAATATATATATATACACATATAATCTCAGAATTGTTCTTAAGACAAAGTGACAAGCTATAAGTTATTGACTATTTTTCCTTACCTAAGTCACCCTTAGGATTTTGAGCCAAGTACTTCTTGCTTTGCCTCTCCATGTATTCTTTGGGCTTCGGGTAATACCTAGGAGGAGGAACTTTATCTGCATCCTTGTTGTTTCTGAAAAAGATGTGTTTCGCTTCAAACGTTTTGTGCGTTTCCCACTCATACTGGCTATATACTTCGTTTCGATTGATCTCTCCTCTTTCTTGCAGCCAGAAGGTGTCTAAGATGATGTTCCTTGAAACTGGACTCCACCTTTTGTTTCGTACATCCTCCTCACTCATTCTGATTCTCTTCTCAGCTAGAGTCTCCTTGGAGGTCCCTTCCTGAACTTTTCTCTTTCCCCTGGCTTTTGCTAAGGCCTCTTGGTCAAACATGCTTCTCAGTTTAGCTTTGGAGAGAGCCCTAGCATCAGCGTCATTTGTGGGAACATCTGCAGCACTTGTACTTAAATCCTCAGCAGCACATACTCCCTCAGCGGCCGTAGATGTCTCAGGAACATGAATACCTGCAGGATTGTCAGGCAGAACGACGCCTAACGTACCTAACGCCTGTTGGAGCATCCACCAGCAGCTCTCATAGACATATTTGCTTGATTGTGCGAAGTGTGTGCTCATGCTTTCTTGAAGCTCGGCCAACTTAGCTATATACTCTTTCTCCCCCTTTTTGGCTTCTACAGTGATGCAGTTTGCATATGAGTGCAGGGAGTCATCAATATGCTTGGTGGTCTTGGAGAATTCAGAGACCAAGGCCTGGTGATTGGCGTTAAGAGTGACCATATTACCGTCAAACTTTTGAATGTTGTTGGCGACAACATGTGCATTCTGATTTACGACAGCAAGAGTATCAGTGTTCTTTTTCAATCCGGCCATAAGGAGTGTGACAGCTTCGCCGGCCGCGGTATACTTTTCTTCAAATTTCTTCTCCATCACGTCCAGTTTATGGTTTATTTCCACCATATTCTTGAGCATCAGATTTTCAGAAGTCTTAATCCTTTTCAGCAGTTTATTCTGAGCGTTAGCAAAGGAGTCTTTGAGTTCATTCACAATTCCCTGAATGACATTTACTGTGTGAGTGGCTAGCTCATCTCGTAATGGAATAGTCTGAGGCACTTCTTGGCCTTGCTCTTCAGCAGACGCATCTGTAGAGCTGGATACAATCACAGTCTCTAATGGAGGAATGCTGGCGGCCGCTGTAGATCTATCTGACTCCCCCTCCACTGGTGCAGGCTTGTCAGATGGAGGTTCAACAGGATCCGGAGCCTCAAATACTTCATGTCCCGCATGTCCTTCATCCTCTTCATCATCATCCAAGAAATCATCTATAGCAGCAGCATCCTCGTCCAACTCTTGGTTAGCAGTCCCCTGTGCATCAGCTTCGGTTCCTTGAGTGTTTCTGTTCAGGACCTCCTCATGCTCCAGCTCAGGTTCACTTTCTTCATGAATTTCGGCCACCGCATCCCTGGCCACCTGGGAGATGTCAGATATTACCTCAGTATGAGGGGGTAGAGGCTCCCCCTCGATTCCTGCAGTCAGGGTATCAGGAATTTCACCGGGGGTTACTGCTGGAGATACTCCCTGTTACTCTTCCACTGCAGTCTGCCCAATACGCCTCTCCCATCGATCAAACACACTTGTGTCCATCTTCTTCAAGTAGTGGAGAGGGACACCCTTACTCATGTCGAATTTGTCTCCATTTAGCTGGTTTAGATATAGACTTAAGATGCGGCCAAAACTTGGAGAGCCCAAGGTGTCCTTGATCTTCTCGAACAGCAACTCCCCCCAGTTAAACCTCTTGCGGCAGACGACGGCTATCAGGATCTTGAACATATCCCCTGAGATATGGTCATGAGAGCCTGGCTTGCAGATGAGCACCTTTCCAATAATGTCGGACAGGAGCTTCCCTTCTTCATTCATCTCTTTTCTCTTTATTGACCGAGTTCCTCGTGGGAGACCGCAGAATAGGAGAGTTCTGGTTTTGTCCTCGTCCTCCAGATAGTCCTCATGCTCCGAGCTAGAAAGCTGCAGGTAGCGAGTCAGCTTGCTGGCAGACAGCTTGACCTTTGCCCCAGCCACTTTACTTTTGATTACGGAGTCGCCATTTCGGAGTCTTGCGGTAGCGAAGAACTCCAGCACCTCTTTGTCCAGGATTTTGCAAGGGTGCTCCAGGACGAAGGTTAGCCCAGCCTCTTCCAGCATCAGAATGATGTTGCGGAATTCGTCCGAGGCGTGAGAAAACCCAGTTCGAACCAGCTCGCAACCAGAGACCAACCCAGCAGTTGTCCTTGGGGCCATTGCAGATCTAGGGAGAGAAGCCCTAGCGGTAAAGACGGTGAGTTGGTTCGAGCGGAGAAAAATCGAAGCTTGGGGAGATCGACGGTGTGAGCTTCGGCGGGATTCGTCAGGAGGCTTTCGACGAGAACTTTGCGTGAACCTTGCGGGAACTTAAGGGAAGACGATGGAGAACTTGTGGGTTTTTGCGAAGGCGATACGGGATCCGACGAGGACTTTGCGCGATTTCTAAAGGAGAAACCTTGCGGGATCCGACGGAAGAAGCTTTGCGAACTGGCGTGGTTTCTGCGAGAGTCGACGAGACTAGTATCGCTTGCTCCTTCGGCGGGATACTTGAGGAAGGTGAAGGGTCGGCGAGCCCTTTCGGCGGGATTCTTAAATATATAAAAAAATGAAATTGAAGGGTTTTCTTTACTAGGAATTGAAAGGTTCCGAGGTTCCGAAATTGAAGGCTTTTCGGCGGTTTTCTTTACTAAGTATAAAAATGATACCAAGATTCTGAGTATATAATGGGTTGGCGGGATTTGTCTAATCCGAAATTGAAAGGTTTCTCTACTGGGAATTTTCACGTTAGGAAGCATTGCAACATTTTCGAATTCTTCTGATGTCAAGTCAATATAAGAACGATAAATACATATATATTGTAAAGACAATCTATTTGGATTTGAGCGATGCTTCTCCAAACACTTCTTGATGTCAATTGTGAGTTGTCGAGATTCACAATGACATATCTTCGTTAACTCTTTATTTATGTATAAAGTTTTGCATGTATCGAGTTAACCTATCCTTAGACGTGCATACATACACTAATATACAAAGAAGTATCTGTATATAATGATATATATATATGTAATTGTCAATTTAAAACGACTCAAGTCTTGGAACTGATCATGAGTACCTGGGATTTTGAGAGTCATCGTTTAAGTCCCACAGGTAGAACATATTATAAGCTCAATGTGAGTATGCTCAAGTAGATATCACGTCTGTTATTGCAGACGCTTGTTCCAATTTTGTCTTGAGCCACCTACTGTCTACTTCCCATCATATTCACGGGAACCTAGACTACCCTGCAAGAAAGAATTACTTTACCTTAGGAACCCAAATCATATTGGGTCCTAGGTTCCTGTTAGCATAAGCACGCAACTGCCTTCCTTCAGAAAACCTGTCTGGAAGACTACCTCTGTCCCGAGAATGTGAATAAGCCCTTGCCGTGGGCACAGAGGGGTTGTGCCAACAGTCGATGGCAAAGTGCCCCACTTTGCCGCAGCACCAACATGGGTGAATGTTGTATCGCCGTTTCCGACCTGATCTAGTGACTGATGTAGTCACGGTCCTAGGTCTAAACGGGATAGGGCATGATCTTGTCACAAAAATTCCTCTTCCATCGTGACACGTGGAAGGGTGGAAAGAATGCATGTTGTGAGCGTTATGAGGCCGGGAAGGTGGTGCCATTCTTTCAGGCATCTCCCTTACAGAGGCCCCATGGAACCTGACATCATGACTTCTATCCTCTCTATCCCGTGTCCTCGAGTGGTGAGAAGTCTTCTGTGAGCTGGGACATGCAGATCCACACTGTGTTGAGACAGTGGCAGTGAATACGAAGGGCTCAGAATGAGCCTTAGGTATTCTCTCGTGGGTGGCCACGCCGGCCCTTGCACTCCGGGTGTCTCCACATGGGGACAGATCACCCGTGCAGTGACCACGACTATGCCTGTGGTCATACCTGAAGGCATGATGAGTTGCCTTCCTGCTTGGAGTGGGGGGTCGGAATACCGTTTCCCCATTTCTCCACGAATTGATAATCCGGGAGATCCACCCGTTTTCTTGCTTTCTCTTAATGGCATCAACCTTGGAGAAGTTTGATACTATTCTTTTCTCATTCTCCAGACTACTCTCTAGAGATGAGATCTTAGAGTCCTTGGCCTTATTGGACGCCAATTGGAGAACCAACAAGACCTTCAGTCGAGCAATCTCTTGAGCTTGCTCCTCAGCAAGTAGGTTGCTTGACTGAAGGGCTCTCTTCAGGGAATCAGAATTTTCTGGAGGAACGCAGTTCCTGTCTTCAGAGATTTCAAGAGATACGGGGCAGGATGAAGAAGTTACCTGCTCCTCAGCGATATTGTCATTAGAGCCAGTGACCATTGTGTTATCCTCATCAGAGCTGCTTTCCTCACTATCCTCTTCAGTCTCTGACACGGACACTGGAGCTCTGATGTTGTCCGAGTGATGCTTGCCTTCATCTTCAGAGGTGAGGACCCCCACATAGGCTTCCTCGTCTGGTTGACAACATATTCCAGCTTTCTCTGACTCCCCCATCAACTCTGATATCATCACCCACATGGATTTAGCCATCCTGCATTTTTCCAATCTAGAGCGAGAGGCTCCAGACCAGATATCCATAATGATTTGACGAATCCTCTCATCCAAGTGAAATAGTGATAGTTCCGTCTCTGACATCTCATCAATGCCCATGGGCACTTGGATCCCAGAGTCGGAGGTCTTCATGGGAATAAACGGACCCTCTTCCAGGATGAAGGATGCTCGAGGATCGATAGCATCAAGGTGAAATGACACTCTCATTCTCCAGATGGGATAATAATCCTTTGTGCCTGCGGGGAGTTTGAGTGGCGGTATCTCATAATCCAGATCCATGCTTCTGACACTGGTGGCAGGATTCTACTCAAGGTGTTAACCTTTTTGAAGAGTAACCTGGCTCTGATACCACTTGAAAGTTCACCTAGTGTCAACTATGTGCACCTATGGGGGGGGGGGGGGAATATGTGACGTGTAGCGCTTTTGCGGAATTTACGAATGTACCTGCACAATAAAAATAAACAGCACAGCACACAGAAAACACAGGCAATTTATAGTGGTTCCCCGACTTGGGTACATCCACTTTCCCCCTTCGACCTATCTCCCAACAAGGGACGACTCGGTCTCTTCTCCAACAGGATTGAAATCCAATCCCTACACTAACGGAAGGAACCCTTCCACACGTGAGAGTCAACACTCCCACAAAACGGGTTGCACCCAACCCTTACAACACGGAACAAAAGTTCCTTTACAACAAAAGTAAATATAGAATGTATATGAGATACAAACTTCTTTCGGAGACTACGGTGTTCCTCTTCGTTCGACGACGTGTTCGTGAAGTCAACGAAGAGTCTACAACCTTGGTCTCTCTTGGAGAGGATCTCCCCGGAACCGGCGGCGGCAACACGAGCGGCGGCTAGCTTCGGGATCGGCGGCTATGATGATGAGCGGCTTCTGAACTTGGAGATCCAAACTTCGTTGCGAAGCAAGCTAGGTCTACCAACGGTCACTCTAGGATCAGTCGTCTCGATCGATTCGGACGGGGGAGTTTTTCCCGGTCAACAAATCGAGAGACAAGAGATCTCCGGATAGACACGTGAGACTCAGAGCTTTGCTAAGCTTCTGTCGCCGGAGATCACGAAGGATTCCCGATTGTTGACGGCGACCAACGTGCCCGAGCGCGACGGCGGCGGCGGAGTGGAATCGCGATTTTACGGTTACGTCGCGGCTCGGTTTCTTTTTGTCTATTTTACTGTTCAAAATACCCATGTATTTATACACCGTAGCTAACTCCAATATGACCGTTTGTGGGACCCACAATAGAAATCCCTAAATCCCAGTCCAGAAAATTGACAGCTGCAGAATCCGGTTCAGGAGCATCACGAGAAATCGCTAAGTGAAAATCGGCGAGAATCGCTGGTTATTCTCGACGAATCGGCGAGAATCACCAAGTGATTCTCGACGAATCGGCGAGAATCACCAAGTGATTCTCGACGAATCGGCGAGAATCACCAAGTGATTCTCAACGATTCGTCGAGAATCGCTAGTGATTCTCGCCGAATCTCTTATTGATTCTCAGCGATTTTCACTTGGTCATGAGCTGCTTAACCACAGGTTCGGCGAGAATCACTAGTGATTCTCGCCGAATCTTACTTGGCACCGTTTTGAGGTAGCCAGAAGGGGTCGGCGAGAATCACTAATGATTCTCGTCGATTCGGCGAGAATCACTAGTGATTCTCGCCGAATCGGCAAGAATCACTTGGTGATTCTCGTCGAATTTTCCTTGGACGAATTTTCGTCTTCCACCCAGGAGCTGCTCCTTGACCCATCCATGCTCCTTGTCTTCTCTTGCATATGAACGGCCCTGTACTTGAAAGTAAGTGCACTCCAATAGAGAGAGTACACGTAGGCCAACACACTGATCTGCTCAACGAGGGATTACGTCTTGCAGACCCGTGTATATTGACCTACTGCACCCTGACATTGGTGTGCACTTAGCATGGAGGAGCTGCAAGTACAACTTAAGATGTTTCATCAAATACATTGTGAATTCATCTTATCTTGACAGGTGGCTTCCTCAAATCCAGGTAATTGTGGATACAATACCCAACAGGATGATCTCTAAGATGCCTGTTGGCTGGAGGCATCCTAACTTCTGGTTGAACCTCTTCAGCATCTCCATCATGCTGTATTCCTTGAACTTCATCAGCAATTGGTACATGTAGTTCTCCCCCTGGACAACAGCTACTGTCTTCTACTTGCTGTCTTGCAGATTGTAAGCTTGTCCATCTTCTTTGTTAAACCTGTGGGGCTGCATACACTACTAGACAACTTATTATTAATAAGTTTAGTCTCATCAAAAACTACATGCACAGATTCTTCTACAACTTGTGTAGTCAAGTTGTAGACTCTATAAGCCTTACTGTTATTGCTGTACCCAACAAAAATTCCCTCTTGGGACATGGCAGCAAACTTAGTCAAGTAAGACTTCTCATTGTTAAGTATGAAGCATTTGCAACCAAAGATCCTAAAGTAGGATAGGTTTGGTTTCCTGCCTTTCACAACTTCATAGGGAGTCTTGTTGAGCCTTTTAGTGATGGTAGCCCTATTTATAACATGGCATGCAGTGTTAACTGCTTCAGCCCAGAAATACTCTGATAGTGATGTATTACTTAATAGGGTCCTACCAACCTCTATCAAGGTCCTATTCTTCCTCTCAGTAATGCCATTTTGCTGAGGTGTTCTAGGTGAAGAGAATTCTTGAAATATCCCAAAGTCTTCACATAGTTTTGTCATGCTATCAGACTGAAACTCAGTACCATGGTCACTTCTAATCTTGACTACTGTACTGTTTAGTTCATTCTGAATTTGCTTGACAAAGCTATGGAAGACACTAGGTGTTTCAGATTTCTGTCTTAAGAAGAACACCCAGGAAAACCTTGAGTAGTCATCTACCACTACAAAGGTATAGACCTTCCTACCTAGGCTGTGAACTGGCATTGGACCAAAGAGATCCATATGCAAGAGGTATAAACACCTCACAGCATCTTTGTTTTCTATGCTTCTAAAGGTGGATTTAGTCTGCTTGCCCTTTTGACAAGCTGAGTAAATGCCATCTTTAACACACTTAACTTGAGGACCATTCCTCACTAACTCTTTGCTAAAGAGTTTGCTAATAGTCTTGTAGTTAAGATGGGCAAGCCTCTTGTGCTATTTGACACAATGAGAGACTGTCTCATCAGCTACAAGACACACTGGAGAACCACTGTTATCAACCATAATGTCTAAGCAATAGACATTCCTTTTCCTATAACCAGTCAAAATGATCTCTTGATCAATTGACCTCTTGATATGACAACCATTTTTAACAAATGAGATGTCATACCCTCCATCACTTAACTGACTTATACTTATTAGGTTGTGTTTCAACCCTTTAACAAAAGCCACTTGAGTAATGGTAACCAAGTTAGTAGAAATGTTACCAAATCCTTTGATGATTCCTTTTTCAGAACCACCAAAGGTGACTTTTGGACCATCTTTTATTGGGATGTAGTCCCTTAGTAATCATCTAGTTCCAGTCATATGTCTGGAACATCCACTGTCCAAGTACCATGTTGGGGTATGGCCACTTGGACTCACCTGCAAAACAGATTAATGAACCTTAGAACCCAAAGAATTCTTGGGTCCTTGGTACTTGTTAGTTTGCAATCTGACAAAGCTACCTACTGGCTTTCCAACAGGTAGTTTGATACTCACTTTGGCACTAGCATTGTACCAACAGTCCATTGCAAAGTGGCCAACTTTGCCACAGCACCAACATTCAAACTTATTGTACCTTTGCTTAGGTACTGTCTTTGCTGTCTTATCTATAGCAGACTTGTTGAATGTTGGGGCTTTGCCCTTGGACTTGGACTTGGACTGCTCAGTCCTTGCAGGTTTAATAAAGCCCAGTCCAGATTTACCCTTGTGATGAACAAATTCATCAATTATGGGTAATACTGACTTAGGTTTAGAAAACCTAGCAACAAGCTCTCTCTCCTTCTGAAGATTGATCTCCAGACTCTTGATTTGATCATTCTTAAAGGTGATAGTCCCCATCTGAATCACTGTTATGTGTTTCAGTCTGGCTATCTCATTAAGCTTTTGATCAAATTGCTTCTCAAAATCTGTTGCAGCAGCTTTAAGATCAGCAATTTCCTTTGCCTGACTTTTGGCTAGGGACTTGCTTTTCTTGTAAGCTTGCAACAGTACTTTATATTCATCTATAAGCTGATGAATATCATCCTCAGACTCAGATACATTCTCATTACTTGATGATGAAGAATCTGATTCTGTACTGGAATAAGAAACTGAACTTAGAGTTGAACTTTGTACCTTACTGGGTCCTGGCTGCTCCAGGATTTTGTCACTCTCAGTCAATGCCATCAGTCCTTGGCTCTGACAGTCTTCTTGTTCATATATAGACTCCATAATCTACATGAATTCTTCTTCTTCAGCAAACAGCCCTATGTATGCCTCAGCATCAGACTCAGTTTCTGAAGAAGAGATATCTGATAGAGTCTTCTCCTTCTTGGCAACAAAAGACTTCTCTTTTTTGCCTTTGAAATGAGTCTTCTTCCTGTCACTAGTCTCTTTTCTCTTCTCAGGACAATCTGCAACAACATGGCCTTGTCTATTGCAGCAATAGCACACTATTTTTCAAAATAGTTGCCTTGCAAGATTTAGTCCTCTTCCTGTCCTTCTTTGAAGCCTTTTTATCCTGATAAAAATCTTCTTTTCCCTTTGAAGTAGAATGTCTTGACCTCCACTGTTTCTTCTTCAAGAATTTCTGAAAATGTCTAGTGAAGGCAGCAAAGTCTTCATCACTTTCACTGCTTTCAGATTTTGTGCTGACTGACTCATCTGACTCTGATTCAACTACCTTTGGAGGTGGAGTTGGTGACTTATTCCTGCACTTTCTGGAGGCTTCTGTCTTGAAAGCTACTGTTCTTTCCTTGTGTTCAGTTCTTGTTGATTTCTCCTCCTCTTTTCTCACTGTCAATTGCATTTCATATGACAACAATTTGCCAAACAGTGTAGGTGGAGGAATTTCTCCCAACTTAGCCATTTCTCTGATGGCACAGATATTTGTGTCCCAATCTTTAGTTAGGGACCTTAGGAACTTGTCATTTAGTTCATAATTGCTGAACTCTCTTCCATAAGACATGAGTTCATTCACTATTCTGTAGAACTTCTTATAGCACTCAGTTATGCTATCACCCTTTCCTTGTCTAAAACTTTCATACTCCTGATTTAGCAAGGATTTTCTATCTTGTCTAACTTCTTCAAAACCCTCCATATACACAATAAGAGTGTCCCACATCTCTTTGGCTGTCTTACAGTATATAAGATTCTGAAATATTGCATCATTTATGGCACTCACTATAATGTTTTGTGCCCTCTTGTCCATGGTGGCTAGGACAATCTCATCCTTAGTCATTTCAGAGAAATCCTTTGGGGTTCTCTGATTTGCATCTAGAACTGATATCTTCATGGGCACATAAGGCCCTTCCTTTACTGTGATGTATATCCTAGGGTCTGAGGCTTCCATAAACAGTCTTACCCTTTCCTTCCAGATCCCAAATATCTCTTTCCTGCATAGAGGTAATTTCATGGAACCCAATTCCTTGTGATTCTCAGAGGAACCCATGGTTCTTGATTTTCTTGAATCTGTAATTTGTCTTAGACTGAATCTGCCAATCAGGATCTCCTCAGACTATTAGTCCTTTTTAAGAAACCTCCCTCTGATACCACTTGAAAGATATTGTACCTAAACACCTAGAGGGGGGGGGGGTGAATAGGTGACCAATTTCTTTTTAAACTTTAATGGCAGCAATCAGTTAATATCACAGAATTCTAACTACTTTTGCACAGCAATCACACAGCATACACAGCAAAGCACAGCACAACACAACATACACAGAGTTTTATAGTGGTTCCCCAAGATTTGGGTACATCCACTTTCCCCCTTCGCCTATCTAGCAGTGTACTAGATTCGGCCAAACTTCACCACTGTCTCAGAACCCAAACTGGTTCCTACACCTCAGGCCCAAGGCCCTACAACTCAGCTTTTCCACAAAGCCTACACTCAGCCTCAAAGGCCTACACTCAGCCAACAAGTCCTACACTCAGCCACAAAAGGCCTACACTCAGCCACAAAAGGCCTACACTCAGAGATTTCAATCTCCTACACTCAGTCTCCCAAGCCCTACACTCAGCCTTTATAAATACAGGCTTACAATCACTCAGATCCAAAGGATCCTACAAGATAAAAATGATTATACAAATGATAACTCAGCAACTCAGAAACAAAAGAGGGGAGTTGAGAGTTTCTTGATGAGTTCTTGGAAGAACTCAGCTGGATTCAATCTGACTTAGCTTTCTTCAAAGCTTCTTGAAAGTAGAACTCAATTAGATTGTCTCCTTCTGCAATTGATCCTTGACCTCTGCTTCTTAAGATCCAGAATGAATCTGAATCCTTCTTCTCAGCCTAGTTCCAACGGCTGATTTCTTGGATGGAGCCCTCTCTCTCCAACTTCTTAGATCTGCACTTGGACAGCTAGATCTTCTTGTTTTGATCCTTGATCAATAACTTGAACAACTCTGTGAACCACTTTTTGAATTGCTTCAACAACTTCAACAACTGTAGACTGTATGAGCCTATTTATAGGCCTTCTTCATGGTAACCGGCTGGTCCGGTCCATAACTGAATTCTGACATCTCTGACAGGTGCTGTAGACCGGCTGGAACGGCAACTGTCAATTCATCCAGTCAGTTCTTGAAAGTTCTCTAACTGTCTGAAAGTGTCGAGACTTTCTGTCTTTAAGTGTCGACACTTATAGACCAAGTGTCGACACAAGTTGTGTAAGTGTCGACACAAGTCTACAAGGTGTCGACACAACTCCTTGTGTTGTAGATACTATGTCTCGACACAGTTTCTTCTGCATGTGTCGACACTGAAATTGAGTGTCGACACAAGTACTTGATCTTCTATCTTTTGCTGAATTCTTCTAAGTGTCGACACATCTCCTTTGTGTCGACACAACTTCTTGTGTTGAATCTGTTAAGTGTCGACACTGCTTCTTGGTGTCGACACATAGTCTTCTATGTTGATTCTTGCTGAGTGTCGACACAGCTCCTTGTGTCGACACTTGATTCTTCTGTTGAGACTTCAGCTGAGTGTCGACACATTCTCTTAGTGTCGACACTTGTACTTAGAATATTTTGTTGATCTTGCTGTTCTTTGCTAAGTGTCGACACAGCTCCATGTGTCGACACTTTCTTCAAGTGTTGAGTCTTCTGTTGAGTGTCGACACATACTGTCTTGTGTCGACACTTTCCTTAAGTGCTAACTCTCTGTTGAGTGTCGACACATTGTTCTTGGTGTCGACACTTATACTTAGTCTCTGCTGACTTTTACTGAGTGTCGACACAGCTCCAAGTGTCGACACTTTCTTGTGTAGACACAGTTCTTCTAGGTGTCGACACAGCTTTACTGTACTTTCTTCATTGAGTGTCGACACAGCTCCTTGTGTCGACACTTTCTGTCTGGTGTCGACTCTGCATCCCAGGTGTCGACACAATGACTCCAAGTGTCGACACTGCTTGTCTGGGTGTCGACACAAGTCTTCTTAAGTGTCGACACTTTCCCTCTAGGTGTCGACACATGGACTTAGAAATTATTGCTTCAGTCCTGCAAATACTTAACTTGCACAAGTAACTCAAAAACACATCAAATACATTTTGATGTATATCATTGAGTTGGGTGAGGCTTATTCAAATCAGGTACATTTAAACCAATGTACCCAACAGCTTCGACTGCGATGGAGTTTGCATAGGAGTGCAGTGAGTCATCAATATGCTTGGTAGTCCTGGAGAATTCAGTGACCAAGGCCTGCTGATTGGCGTTGAGAGTGACCTTATTACCGTCAAACTTTTGGATGTTGTTTGCTAGAACATGAGCATTCTGATTCACTACAGCAAGAGTACCAGTGTTCTTTTTCAATCCGGCCATAAGAAGAGTGACCGCTTGGCCGGCCGCTGTATACTTTTCTTCAAATTTCTTGCCCATCATGTCAAGTTTATGGTTGATCTCCACCATGTTCTTGAGCATGAGATTTTCAGACTTCCTAATCCTTTTCAGCATTTTATTTTGAGCTTTTTCAAAAGAGCCTTTAAGCTCATCCACTATGCCTTGAATGACACTCACGGTGTGAGTGGCTAGCTCATCTCATAATGGAAGATCCGGAGGCATTGCTTGGCCTTGCACTTCATCAGATGCACCTGTAGAGCTGGACAGGAGCACAGCCTCTAAGGGTGGAATACTGGCAGCATCTGTAGATTTCTCGGACTCCCCCTCCACTCGTGCACCAATGTTTTCAGGAACGATTTCAGGTGCGTGCTTGTCAGATGGAGGTTCAATGAGATCTTGAGTCTCCAATGCTTCATGTCCCTCATGGCCGTCTTCCTCTCCTTCATCATCCATGAAATCATCTTCATCAGCATCCTCTTCCAACTCTTTGTCAGCAGTCTCCTGTACAGTAGGTTCGGCTCCTTGATTGTTCCGATTCAGGGCCTCCTCATTCTCCAGCACAGCTTCACTATCTTCTTGTATATCTACCACAGCATCTCTGGCCATTTGGGAGATGTCAGCTACGATATCAGCATGAGTGGGTAGAGGCTCCCCCTCAATTCCTGCAGTCACAGTATCAGGAATTTCACTGGGGGTTACTGCTGGAGATACTTCATGTTGTTCTTCCACGGCAGCATGCCCAATTCGCCTCTCCCATCTGTCAAAAACACTTGAATCCATCTTCTTCAAGTAGTGTAGAGGAACACCTTTACTCATGTCATACTTGTCTGCATTCAGCTGATTGAGATACAAACTTATGATTCGGCCAAAGCTCGGAGAGCTCAGGGTGTCCTTTATCTTCTCGAACAACAATGCCCCCCAGTTGAACCTTTTACGGCAGACAATTGCCACCAGGATCTTGAACATATCCGCAGAGATATGGTCATGAGAGCCCAGCTTGCAGATGAGTACCTTTCCAATTATGCCTGACAGGAGCTTCCCTTCTTCATTCATATCCTTTCTCTTTATCGACCGAGTTCCTTGTGGGAGACCACAGAATAAGAGAGTCCTGGTTTTGTCTTCTTCCTCAAGATATTCCTCGTGCTCCGAGCTAGAGAGCTGCAGGAAGCGGGTCAGCTTGCTGGCAGACATCTTGATCTTTGCCCCAGCCACCTTGCTTTTGATAAGAGAGTCGCCATTCCGGAGTTTTGCGGTAGCGAAGAACTTCAGCACCTCTTTGTCCAAGATTTTGCACGGGTGCTCCAGGACGAATGAGAGCCCAGCCTCTTCCAGCATCAGAATGATGTTTCGAAATTCGTCAGAGGCATGAGAGAACCCTGTTAGAACTAGCTCGCAACCAGTCACCAGCCCAGCGGTTGTCCTTGGAGCCATTGCAGATCTAGGGAGAGAAGCCCTACTCTACGCTTAATCAAAAATCAAAAAGAAAGCAACACTAGTGAACAAGTCCAAGTAAGGGAGAGGGGGTGGTTACCTAAAGGTGTAGACGGTGAGTTAGTTCGAGCGGAGAAATTCCTGGAAGGAAGAATCTAAACAGGGAGAGAGCGTCGGTGAGAAACTTCGGCGGGATTCTTGCGAGAAACCTTCGGTGAGAAACTAGTGGATTCGGTGAGTTTCTTGCGGAGTCCTGCGGAGTTCTTCTTTGCTCGACGAAAATCCTGCGGAGTTCGGCGGGATTTGGCGAGAACCTTGCGGGAAGACGACTCGGCGAAGACCTTTGCGGGAACCTTGCGGGAAGACGACTCGGCGAAGACCTTTGAGGGATTAGGCGTGTTTCCTGCGAAGTTCGGCGGGATTCGGCGAGTTTGCTCCTTCGGCGGGATTCCTATGGAAGGTGAATGGTCGGCGGGATTCTAAATATATAAGGGTGAGTTCGGCGGGAGACTACGTGAGATCGACGGGATTTAGAAGGAATTTAACGGGTTTCAGGCTTTTCCATATAAGTTAATTTAAAAATCTTCTAAATATGTGAATACTTCGTAAAGCCACTAATTGGGGTTTGAACCAGCTTTTCCATACATTTCTTGATGACAATCTTCGCTAGTTTTTAGTGAACTAATTTAAGCCTGCAGATGTTAGATCTCGAGTCTACCAGTGGAATTTCTGATAACTCTTTAATGATGTATCTAATCTTTATATTCTCCGTGTTGACCTATCCTTAGATGTACTCACATACAAGTGAAGTATAAGTATAAATATATATAGATATATATATGTAAATGTGGATACACTATGACTAAAGTCCTGGAACTGATCAAACGTACCTGGGATTATGAGAGTTATCATTTAGTCCCTCAGGTAACACATATTAGGAGCTCAATGTGAATATGCTCAAGTAGATATCACATCTGTTATTCCAGACGCTTGTTCCAATTTAGTCTTGAGCCACCTACTGTCTAGTTCCCATCATATTCACAGGAACCTAGACAACCCTGCAAGAAATAATTACTTTACCTTAGGAACCCAAATCATATTGGGTCCTAGGTTCCTGTTAGCATAAGCACTCGACTGCCTTCCTTCAGAAAACCTGTCAGGAAGGCTACCTCTTCTCAGAAAATGTGGATGGGCCCTTGCCCTTGACACAGAGGGGTTGTGCCAACAGTCGATGGCAAAGTGTCCCACTTTGCCACAGCACCAACACGGGTGAATGTTGTATCGCCGTTTCTGACCTGATCTAGTGACTGAGGTAGTCACGGTCCTAGGTTTCAACGGGATAGGGCATGATCTCCTAACAAAATTTCCTCTTCCACCGTGACACGTGGAAGGGTGGAAGGAATGCATGTTGCGAGCGTCATGAGGCCGGGGAGGTGGTGCCTTCCTTTCAGGCATCCCCCTTCCTGAGGCCCCATGAAAACTTACACCATGACTTCTAACTTCCCTGTCCTGCGTCCTCGGGTGGTGAGAAGTGTTCTGTGAGCTGGTACATGCAGATTCACACCGAGTTGAGGCAGTGGCAGTGAATACAAAGGGCTCAGAATGAGCCTTAGGTATTCTATCATGGGTGGCCACGATGGCCCTTGCACTACGGGTGTCTCCACATGAGGACAGATCACCCTTGCAGTGACCACGATTGTTCCTGTGGTCATACCTGAAGGCATGATGAGTTGCCTTCCTGCTTGGAGTGGGGGGTTGGAATACCGTTTCCCCATTTCTCCACGAATTGATAATCCGGGAGATCCACCCATTTTCTTGTTTTCTCTTTATAGCATCAACCTTGGAAAAGTTTGATACTATTCTTTTCTCATTCTCTAGACTACTCTCTAGAGCTGAGATTTTAGAGTCCTTGACCTTGTTGAATGCCAATTGGAGAACCAACAAGATCTTCAGTCGAGCAATCTCTTGAGCTTGCTCCTCAGCAAGTAGGTTGCTTGTCTGAAGGGCTCTCTTCAGGGAATCAGCATTTTCTGAAGGAAGGCAGTTCCTGTCTTCAGAAACTTCAAGAGAGACGGGGCAGGATGAAGAAGTTACCTGCTCTTCTGTGTTATTGTCATTAGAGCCAGTGACCATTGTGTCATCCTCATCAGAGCTGCTTTCCTCACTGGCCTCTTCAGTCTCTGACACGGACACTGGAGCTCTGATGCTGTCCGAGAGATCCTTGCCTTCATCTTCAGAGGCGAGGACCCGCACATAGGCTTCATCCTCTGATTGACAGCAGATTCCAGCTTTCTCTGACCCCCCCCATCAGCTCTGAGATCATCACCCACATAGATTTAGCCATCCTACATTTTTCCAATCTAGAGCGAGATGCTCCAGACCAGATATCCAAGATAATTTGACGAATCCTCTTGTCCAACTTAAATAGTGACAGTTCCGTCTCTGACATCTCTGCAATGCACTTGGGCACTTCGATATTCTTTCCAGAGCAGGAGTTCTTCATAGGAATAAAAGGACCCTCTTCCAGGATGAAAGATGCTCGAGGATCGATGGCCTCCAAGTGATATGACACCCTCATCCTCCAGACGGGATAATACTCCTTTGTACATGCGGGGAGTCTTAGTGGCGATATCTCATAATCCAGCTCCATGCTTCTGACACTGGTGGCAGGATACTACTCAAGGTGTAAACCTTTTTGATGAGTAACCTCCCTCTGATACCACTTGAAAGTCCACCTAGTGTCAACCATGTTCACCTATGGGGGGGGGGGGATAGGTGACGTGCAGCGTTTTTGCGGAATTTAAGAATGTACCTGCATAATAAAAATAAACAGCACAGCACACAGAATACACAAGCTATTTATAGTGGTTCCCCGACTTGGGTACATCCACTTTCCCCCTTCGACCTATCTCCCAACACGGGACGACTCGGTCTCTTCACCAACTGGATTGAAATCCAATCCTTGCATTATCGGAAGGAACCCTTCCGCACGTAGGAGTCAACACTCCCACAAACCGGGTTGCACCCAACCCTTACAACACGAAACAAACGTTCCTTTACAACAAAAGTAAAACTAGAATGTACATGAGATACAAACTTCGTTTGGAGACTAAGATGTCCCTCTTTGTTGACGACGTGTTCTTGACGTCCACAAGGAGTCCACAACCTTAGATCTCTCTTGGAGAGGATCTCCCCGGAACCGGCGGCGGCAAGATGGGAGGCGGCAAGGTTCACGGGATCGGCGGCGACGACGATGTGCGGCTGCTGTACTTTAGAGATCCAAACTTCGTAGCGAAGCTAGCTAGGTCTACCAACGGTCTCACTAGGATCAATCGTCTCGATCGATTCGGATGGGGAAGATTTTCCCGATCTACAAATCGAGAGACAAGAGATCTCCGGTTAGACTCGTGAGACGCTGAGCTTAGCTAGGCTTCTGTCGCAGGAGGATCTAGGCGAAACCACGATCTACCGGCGAACAACTTGGCGCGAGCGGCGGTGGCGGCGGCGGAGCGGAAAAGGCGATCTAGGTCACGTCGCGGCTCGCATATTTCGTTTCTTCTTCGCTCTTTTTACTGTTCAAAAATACCCGTGTATTTATACACTGTAGACACTTACAATATGACCGTTGTGGGTCCCACACGTAGAAACCCGAAATCCGGTTCAAAATAGTCCAGCGGCAGAATCCGGTCCAGCAGCTTCCAGAGAAAATGCCAAGTAAAAATCGGCGAGAATCACTAGTGATTCTCACCGAATCACTTGTTGATTCTCAACGAATATAACTTGATATTCATGATCTGCTCAACGATGGGTTCGGCGAGAATCACTAGTGATTCTCGCCGAATCTTACTTGGCACCGTTTTGAGGTAGCCGGATAGAGTCGGCGAGAATCACTAATGATTCTCGCCGAATCGGCGAGAATCACTTGGTGATTCTCGTCGAATTACACTTAGACGAATTTTCGTCTTTCCACCCAATAGCTGCTCCTTGACCCATCCTTGCTCCTTGTCTGCTCTTGTATAAACATGGCCCTGTACTTGAAAGTAAGTGCACTCCAATAGAGAGAGTACACGTAGGCCAACACACTGATCTGCTCAACGAGGGATTACGACGTGCAGACCCGTGTATATTGACCTACTGCACCCTGACATTGGTGTGCACTTAGCATGGAATAACTGTAAGCACAACTTGAGAGGTTTCATCAAATACATTGTGAATTCATCTTATCTTGACAGGTGGCTTCCTCAAATCCGGGTAATTGTGGATACAATACCCAACAGAATGTGTGTTTTCCTCTTCTTCTCTAAACCCTAAATCCCTCATCTCTTTCTCTCTCTCTTTCTCTCTCTCTCTCCCCCTCTCCTCCTCTCTTCCTCTCTTCCTCTCTTCCCTGTAGCCGCCTTTTTCCAACCCCCCAACAAATGGTCTGACCTACCGCTCCGCTCGTCATTGTCCGTCGGTTGATTCCGTGATCCAAGCCCGCACGTCCGTGACTGGTCGTTCTGCACGTCTGCGACTTTCCATTCTGCACGTCCGCGACTTGTCGTTCAGCTTTTTCCGTGTTATGCCTCTGCAGCGCCGACCAGTCTGATGTCGCCCATCCACGCCTGTCCAACCCGCATCGCGCCACCGTTGTCTCTCATCCTTTCGTGGTCATGGGGCCAAACACACACTCCACCGTCGAGGCCCCATCGGAGGATGCCAACAAGGCCCTCCAACGTCGTGTCAATACTCAGGAGTCCATCGTGGCCTCCTTGCAGGCCTTCTTGCTCATCATCCACGCAAAGCTTGATTCGTTGCAACCTCCGGCGGCCTCCTCCGCCAGCGGATCCGCATGACCGGTCACCGGTACGTCAATCCTCGGTGCGGCACCACTTCCACACATCTGGGAAGCTGCACCTTTTTTCCACCGGCTGCCCGGACCTTGCATTGGACCTCCCCACTTTCGTCGGGTTAGACCCGATTAGGTGGATCTCCAAGGCAGAACAGTACTTTGATCTCTATATCACACCTGAGCAGTACAAGGTCTCTACCGTCATCGTGGGACTCGACCGCTCCGCCCTCCACTGGGCCTGATGGCTTTGCCAGACCAACCATACCATCTCCTAGTCGGAAATCGAGCAGGAAATGATTCGCCGCTATGACAGCCGTTATTCCGGCTCCACCATCGAAAGACTATGTGGAGTACGACAATCTGGTGCGTTGTATGACTACATCAATGAGTTTGTGGCCCTCGTCACCCATGTTCCTGACCTACCACCAGATCAATATCTTGGCTTCTTCATGCATGGCCTTTGGCCCAACATCCGATCCCGGCTCCGCACCCACCACCCCTAGACGGTTTCTGAGGCCCTCGACATGGCCCGCCTTGTGCAAGCGGATTTGTCCCCTCGCCCCCCCCCCCCCCCCCCCCCCCGCCGATTCAAGGCGGGCCTCCACCGGGCGTCCGACCATGGAGGACTACTACCCCAGAGCCTCAATCCCCTCGGCCCCCTCGGCCCGCAAGGCGAGGCCGTCCTGCCCCGCCTCAGCGGTACTCCAACCGCGAGTTCGACGATCTTTGCCACAAAGGGTTGTGTTTCTGCTGCCGTCAGCCCTATTCTCCTACCCACGTTTGCGCGGTCAAGCGATTCATGTCATCATCAATGACTTCGAGCCCGAGATAACTTTGGTAGACTTTAAAGACCTTGAGATCATGACAGAGGACACAACAGAGGCCGCTGCTGACACGGGCCGTCAGGCCCCTAAACCATGAAGTTGGCGGGCAAGTTGGGCGACCGTCAGATTGTCATCATGGTAGACAGCGGGGCGAGTCATAATTTTCTTTCATCTCATCTAGCCCAGCAGCTACGTCTTTCAATGAAACCTTCTCCAGATTTCACTGTCAGTCTAGGCGATAGTCGTCACTGCTCAATCCAGGGTCGTTGTCTGATTGTCTCGCTTTCAGAGGGCCTTTACTCAGTGACAACAGACTTTTACGTCTTCGGCATTGGCGGGATCGACGTCATTCATGGAGTTGCGTGGCTTTGCACGCTGGGCGACGTATGAGTCAATTGGGGGACTATGACGATGTGTTTCGCCCAGAACGGTCGAGAGTGTTGCCTTGTGGGAGACACCGCGTTACTTCACTCCCTCGTCTCCATCCGTGCGATTCAGCGGACTGCAGACGTCAATTTTTAGGCTTGGCTCTGGCCCATCTCAGGCGTCACCCCACCAGCCTCAGCACCACCCCGGGACCTTCAGGCCCTCCTATCCGAGTTTGCGGATCTCTTTGTTGCACCATCCGGGTTGCCACCAGCTCGGCCGCACGATCATGTCATACCTCTTCAGCCCGGCATGTCAGCAGTCTCGGTCCGACCATACTGTTACGGGTACGTGAAAAAGGACGAGATCGAGAGGTTGGTACGCGATATGTTGATGGGGTCATCCGCCCCATTACCAGCCCCTTTTCCAGCCCGGTCTTGTTGGTCAGGAAAAAAGACGGCAGTTGACGCTTCTGCTTGGACTATCCGGAACTCAACAAAGCCACCATCCCAGATAAGTATCTGATTCCGGTGATTCAGGATATTTTGGATGAGCTCCACAGCGCGACCGTCTTCACCAAGCTAGACCTCTATGCCGGCTACCACCAGATTCGCGTATGACTGGCCGACGTCGCCAAGATGGATTTTCGGGCCCATGACGTGTGGGGTTTTGCTAGGATGGCACAACAGTTGTGCGCGCAGCGGAAATGGAATAATAAAACAAAAAAGAGTTCAGATCTAGCAATGAACATTAATCAAGAAGTAAATGCGGTGAAATAAAAATACATTTGAGGGATTGAGTCAATACTCAACCAAGGTGCTCTGAATGATTCCAACGAACGACAATGGTTGGAGTTCCGAGCATAGAATAGAGTCCACAACTCTACAGATATCCACACGAGCATGGAGAACCCTAGACTCTTGTCGAATAGGATCTAGGTTGGAACTAGGTTTGTCATCAATGTCTCCACGGACTACTAGATCCGTTCAAGGAGAGGTGGCGGTGACGAATACGACGGGCAGGAAACCTTTTCCAGCGAAGGCAGATGATTGGCGATCGGCGGCAGCGAGCGGTTTTTGCGGCATGCGGAACACATCCATCATCAGGATGGAGAGGTCGTCGCTCAATTAGGTCGTGAATGAACAGTTACTTATCAGTTCAACAGTACATATCTTATATATACGTTAAACTGAACCAATCAATGCCAGCAAACCCGTCGAACCGGACTTAAAGGAAATAAACTGGTCGAAACAGAATTCGTCGAGTATCACGTTGATATTCGACGAATCATAACTATTCGTCGAGTTAACACGTGAATATTCAACGAAACGAAACAGGGCAAATCATCCAGGTATCAAGGCGATATACGACGAATCGAGTTCTAACTCGTCGAATCTGTCATGACAATATTCAACGAATTCAAGACAGAAGCATTGAGATGTCTCGACGATACTCGACGAAGCGTTGAGTTGTCTCGATGATCCTCGACGAATCCAAGATCAAAGCGTTGAGGTGTCACGATGATACTCGACGAATCTATACCATTCATCGAAACATCTTGTCTATACGCGATGAATTTCCCTTAGCTTTCTTCCGACAACTCACCGGAAGACCCATATTCACAATATAGGTCCCGGAATGAAATTCCACCATACCCAAAACGTCATAGGCTGGGTCCTTCACTCATATCACATATGAGCAAGGCCAACACAAATCTTTCCAACTTCTCAAAATCTCTTATGTGCGACCTCATAGGCTCATATTGCGTTGGTAGTGAGGCCACATATTTGATCACTTCCAGATCACTATGGTAATACCAACATGACGGCCACTATGAATTCCTGGTTATGCCTTTCGGCCTGACCAACACACCGGTCACTTTTCAGGCCACTATGAACGACATTTTTCGTCTGGTACTTCGTCAGCATGTACTTGTTTTTTATGACATATTGGTTTACAGTTCTTATTGGCATGAGCACCTCCAGCACGTCCGCCAGACATTGGTTACTCTACGCCGCCACCACCTAAAGCTCCACTCAGCAAAGTGTTCCTTCGGGGTTCCAGAGGTGTGCTATCTGGGACACAACCATCTCTTCTGCGGGAGTCTCCATGGACAGCGATAAGATTGAGGTCGTCCTTCAGTAGCCGATGACATCCTCTCTCTGCGATGTCCGGGGATTCTTGGGATTGACCGGGTACTACCGCTGGTTCATCTAGGGGTACATCACGTAGGCCTGACCCCTCACCCAGCTACTGAAGAAGTCAGTCGAAGGACCTTTCGACCACTGCCGCTTTTAACGCTCTACAGCAAGCCTTAATTCATGCCCCGGTGTTAGTCATGCTAGAATTCTCCCATCCCTTCATCGTGGAGTGCGACGCGTCGGGAATCGGCGTGGGAGCCGTGTTGATGCAGGGTGGCCTCCATGTGGCCTATTTCAGCTACGCTTTTTCGAACACGATCCGCAGCCGCTCCGCTTATGAGAACGAGAACATGGGTCTCGCCCTCGCTGTTCAGCATTAGCGACCTTACCTTCTGGGCCGGCGGTTTGTGGTCCGCACCGACCACCATTACCGTCGCTACCTCCTCCTACAGTAGATCGCTACGCTGACTCAACAAGTATGGGTGGCCAAGCTACTAGGCTACAAATTCAACATCGAGTTCCGATCAGGGAAGTCTAATCGCGCGGTCGACGCCGACTCACACAACCCCATACTCGCAGCCATCTCCCTCCCGGTCTGGGAGGATGCAGATACCCTTCAACGGGAAGTAGAAGTCAACCCGGCGCTCAGCGGATATGGATAGCACTCGTCGCGGACGCCACAGTGCACCCACCATACTTATTGGATGATGGTCTCCTACTCTTCAAGGGTCGCCTCGTACTCGCCCCCTCCTCCCCGAGCATTCCTCTGTTGTTTACAGAACTTCATGCTTCACCCACGGGGGGACACGTCGGGGCTTACCGGACATACCGGAGGCTGGTCATCTCACTCTATTGGCCTCATATGTTCCAACAGGTCAAGGCCTTCGTGGCCGCCTGCCTCACCTGCCATTGGGCCAAGTACGAAATCATGTTTTTGGGTGGTCTACTTCAGCCCCTCTCGATCCCCAATCGCATTTGGGACGACATCACCATGGATTTCATCACACGACTGCCCCAATCATAGGGACACGACTGCATTCTGGTCGTGTTACATCGGCTCTCGAAGTATGCTCATTTCATTCCCCTCCACCACCCATACGCGGCTATTACAGTCGTCGACAACTTCATCGAGGGGGTCATGCGCCTCCACGGGTTTCCTCAGTCGATCGTGAGTGACCGTGATCCGCTTTTCATGAGTACTTTTTGGACCACGTTGTTCCGCTTACATGATACCCGTCTCCGAATGAGCACGACATACCATCCGTAGACAGACGTCCAATTGGAGGTCCTCAACCCGTGTCTGGAGACATACCTCTGCATGATCATGACATACTCATATAATACCGCCTACCATCAGGCGACCAATACTACACCATTCGAGGTCGTATACGGCCGCCCTCCTCCATCTATTGTTTGTCACCTTCCAGAGGAATGCCAGGTGGAGAGCTTGGTCACCGCCCTCCGTGACAAGGACACTATTCTGGAACATTTGAATCACCACTTACGTCGGGCTCAACACAAGATTGTTTCATTTGCCAACAGTAAACGTCGAGACCTCTCCTTCGAGGTAGGAGAGAAGGTTTTCGTCAAACTCCACCCCTATCGATAGCTCTCGGTGGCCTGCCGACCTTGTCTGAAACTGGAACCTCGTTTCTTCGGGCCTTTCCAGGTCCTCGCCCGTATAGGGGCAGTCGCCTACCTCCTTCGCCTTCTAGTCGGGAGCTGCATTCATCCAATTTTTCATATGTCACAGCAACAGCGCGTAGTGGGCAAACACACCCCGACAGATCACATTCCGACCGACCTCAACCTCGTATGTGATGCGCCGTACTACCCCGCCTCTATCCTCGATCAGAGATGTCGCACCCCAGGGGACCATATATCGGTGGAGGTCCTTGTGGCTTAGACCAGACGACCCGACTCGGACGCGACATGGCTGCCCCAGGATTATTTCCGCCGCTAGTTTCCCAACTACTGACTTGAGGACAAGCCATATTTTCCAGATGGTGGCATTATTACGGAGCTACACGATGACGAGCCTCCTTGGAAAGTTTACACATGTCGGGCGCATATATCGGGTGGCCCCATAATCACCACAGAAGATAATTAGTTATTTATTGGTTGCTTCTTTTGCTTGAGACGTTTTATTTGTTGCTTTATTTGCTTGTCATTTTAAGTATTTTTGTATTTTCTAATTTCTGAATTTCCTTTTGTATTCGCTGCTCATCGCTATAAGAGGACGCGTAAGCCCTGTATTTTTTTCATCCTTGAATGAATATGTGTTTTACCTTTCTCCTCTAAACCCTAAATCCCTCCTCTCTTTCTCTCTCTCTCCCTCCCTCTCCTCTTCTCTTCCTCTCTTCCCCGCAGCCGCCTTTTTTGACCCCCAACATGATTTTATCCTAATCTTCACCGAGTTTATTTATTTAAAATTAAATCGAGAACTCTGTTTTACATCACATGCGTGATATAAAACACAAAGGCCCTAACAACATGAGTGGAAAATAAAACACGCAAGCATACACAAAGATGAGCAATACACACACAAAAATGTAAGAAATAAAATAAAAAGAGGGTGCGACTCAAGTTGAACAAGGTATTTGATAACATCAAATAAGTGATACCTATTCTAAATATTTTAACTCCATTTAGCATTGATTTTCTAATCATTTCTATATCAAGGAGATGGATTTACACGTATCATTATATTTTTTAATTAAGACATTGATGAGAGAGCATATTAGAGCAATTTGGGGTAAAAGAGAGCACTTGGGATGAATTTGGAGCATATGTGATGTAGGGGTAGGCTAGTGGTGCTCGGGAGATAAGACTCTAAGTGCGGGTACGGGGAACACACTAATGTAACGCTAAATGCAATGTGACTGTCGGGTAAAGACAACAATTATTATAAGCAATGAAATTAAGATTACCACACAGATAATTAAAATAAAGAGACAAATAATTATCTCAGCAATTTGACAATGGCTTCCTCCGCTTGGAGGGCCTAAGCAAGCACACGGCGAATAAATCAACAAACAATTAATAGCATAAAAGGAAATAACAATCACATAACAGTAATCGCAGCACAATATAGATAAACAACCAAATGAAAATGTCAAGTCACATTACACAATACCATAAATGCTCACAACGTAAAGGGCTGAACCGAGGCACTGAAGGGATTTGAGGGCAAGACGGGCGATCGGAGGTGGAACCGGTGGAGAGGCGACGGTGATGGTGGTTGCCCTCGGTGGAAAGTGGTGGTAATGGAAGGTAAAACGGTGGATCCGACCACGAATGAGTAGATCCGGACTGGGGTGAGTAGATCTGATATTTAGAGGCGGATCTAGGCAAAAATGGAAGGTGTGTGCGGTGTAAATAACTGATCAGAGGGTGGTAGCACTAGATCAAAAAATATATAGGGTTTTCGAGGCGGTGGGAAGTGGATCCATGAAAGGAGGGTAAGAGGAGTGGCCGGCTAGGGTTAGAAAACCCTTGGGGTGGCCGGTTTTGGGAAGGGAATGGGGCGGTGGGGCTGGGGCTTTGTGTAACACCCCAAAATTCAGAAGTTGGAAAAAATGTGAGTTCCACGGCTTGGGACATGGGCATGTCCCAGGGCGTGTCCTTCCTCGGTGAACGGTCGACGAACACAACATTTGAACTTGGGCGTGTCTGGTGCCGTGTATGGGCACGCGGCCTGAGACACGGGCGTGTCACAAGGCCGTGTGACTCTCGGGTGATTTCGAGTTTTTGCAGCCTGAGGAACACGGCCACAGACACGGTCGTGTTGGTAGGCGTGTCGGGTGACACGGCCCATGACACGGGCGTGTCACACGGGCGTGTACTGGAGTTGATGAGTTGGTTGGGCACTGCTTAGGGAACACGGCCTTGGACACAGGCGTGTCACAGGCCGTGTCAGGTAAACTTTATGATTTTTGGTGAAATCATGGCCATCCATTCCTTCAGCCTGGATCCAAGGGCTGAGAGGCCTCCCTGTCTTCTTAAGGCTGAGAATGGGCTGGGGAAACTCATTTGGCTTTTGACTTTCTCTTACAACACTTCTAGAGAGAGAAAGAGAGGAAGAAGGAGGAGGAGGAGAGGGGGCCTGATCTCGGTGGTGCTGCGGTTTGCCGACGAGAGATACGAGGCCGACATTGCGGAGGAAAAGCTCTTGTGAGTCGTTCGAGCCAGCTTGGAGCTCATGGTACCGAAGCGGTCTTCGAGGGTAACGAATTTTCTTCATAGCCATGTGAAGGCTCCCTTTTTGCATATTCACATGATTCCCCCACCAGCGGGTGGTCAGTTATGGGGATCATTGGGTTGATTCATGAAATCCCCAAGTGGTTAGCATATAGATCCGGAAATGAAAGTATGGAATATGCATGCTATGTGAAGTCAGTTGGACAGGTTGGTCTGGATTGGTGATGTTGCATACGAACCGGAGAAAACTCCGTGATAAACATGTAGTTTAGGAGTCCACAGATTGGACATGTGAAGGAAGTAGCAGGAAGTACTAGAGTGGTAGTCCAGGAAAATATCTGTGTCATGCTTGTGCTGCTGGGTCATGCCTGTGAAGATAATAGCAGGAAGTACCGGATTGAAGTCCAGGAAAGTCCTATTGTGATGCTGAATGTTTAGGTGGTACCTGTGAAGAGAGTAACAGGAAGCACTGGCATGGTAAGCCAGGAAAGACCCCTGACATTTGTGATATGCGTGGTGTGGTACCTGCAAAAGCAGGAAGTACTGGTGTGCCCAGGAAAGACCCGCCAACGCTGTGATCTTTGTGGTGTGGTACCTGTTAAGGCAGGAAGTACTGGGGTGCCCAGGAAAGACCCGTCAATGTTGTGCTAGAAATGGGTGTCAGAGGATACCCAGGCTGTAATGCCAAACAGGATCGGTGGGACCAACCCGCGCCTTTTATGTAGCCGCGAGTACATCGTACTCGGTGATGGAAAAGGCGATTTGAGCAATGGGAGATGGAGGATCCGACCTGTGCTATGTCCCTCTGACGTGAGACCTAAAAGTTTGGTCTGTTGGAGCGCATAGTGAGAGTCTTAGGCCTTCGAGCCATGTCACAATGGGGGGCTATGGGCCATCTCGGTGTGGTAAGACTAGAACTCCGGCTGCACGCTATGGAGTAATTGCTCAAGTTATTTACCGTTGGGTTGCGACCCTGATACGGTGGTGGGCAACTGGTTCACTGGTACACAAAGAATGTGCCCTGAGTGCACGAATTGTTGGGCCGCGTGGCTGACGATTGTGATGGAATGGATGTGCGTGAGTGCACATTGAATGAGCTATAGATATATATGCTTGTACATGCTATGCTTTGCAGGGAAGAATACCGCTGCCCCGAGAGAAGGGGTAGGGTCGTTATAATTTGGTCAGCGGAATGCTGACTGTTGCCTCTTTTGCCACCATTGGGTGGCCTGTCCCTGTGTAGGTGTTGGAGAGCCAAGTGGGACGCATAAGGGCTGAAGTCCCTGTTGTTGCTGCTGCTGCCGCCGCTAGCCCTCGAAGGCTAAAGAAATTAAAGTGTGATGTTTTCTTTTGTGTGGCCGGCCTGCGTGCCATTGTTTATGGCCACTTGTATGAAAGCCATGTAAGGCCTTAAGGCCAACTCTTTGTCTTGTATGTGTTGTAAGACATTCCTATGAATATATAAAATATGGGATTTTATATGTCGGACATTCAGGTGTGGAGTTCAAGTATACTGTATAGGCTTCCGCTAGAATGCAATGGGTTAGGGTGCGCTACGCTACTCTGGTGCCATCCCGTGACTTCATCGCTCGTTTTGTGGTATATGTTGTGGGGCCCCGGCCGGACCTTCTATTATATACAATATGAACGGATGGGGTTATTACACTTTGGCTGCAGGCCGGCGGCCTGTCTAAGGAGGAGAGGGGGCGGGATTAGGGCCGGTGGATGGGGAATTGTTAGGCGGCGGTCCAGCAGCAGTTCGGCGGGATTGGGTGGGGATTTGTGTGGTTTCCATCGGTGGAGAAGAGGGGAAGAAGGTGGAAAATGATGGAGGTGGGTAGGGCTTACATTGGGGGGAAGTTTGGCGGCCTAGGAGTCGTCACCTAGGGTTCCACGACATCGGCACCGAGGAGGGATCGCTGGAATCTGGGAAAGCCTTTCTCCAAATCCAACAATGACTCAAATCAGCCCTCACACCTCCTATTTATAAGAAAAGAGACATTAGGGTTTACCCATCAACAGCTATGATTGGTCGGTGGGTTCGCCCTTAAAATACATCAAAAATAAATTGAAATATATAAAGTAATATAAAATTTTGACTCATGGCGACGCTCCGGATGCAATCGCAGAGTCCGATCATCGATCCGGACACGCCATATATGGAAATTTGTCAAATCTGCCCCGAACGGACCCAAAGCACGTTCTCGTCTCTGATACGCATCAATCTCTCCGGCTTGAAAGAATTCATCTCCCAATGAATTGAGATCGGAATTCTCGCTGATCAACAGGTACAACTCGAAGCGGTCCACTGGAAGTCATCCAAGTGTCGTCGGCAGAAGGGTGTCCTTGCCAATCGATTCCCCCTGACTGAATAGCTGTCATCTCCGGTAAATGGAGAAGGTCGTGCTGATGTCGAAGCCCAAGGGTGAATCGATCGAGCTCTGTTGTAAGTATCCAAGAGTCATCCGGGTCGGGGCGGCCCTGCCAGTGTACTGAGTAGCGACAACGCAGCTCATCGGAAGTAAGAACAAACTAGTGGAATCTGAACTCTGTGATGCTCTCATCACTCATCTCTCAAAGGGTGGATCCCGGTACGATCGGTGGTGCCTGTGGTGAAACCAAAGAAGACGAGTTCCCGGGTAGGTGGATGTCAACAGTGGGTAGACTGGGGTGGCCATCAGAAGGTGGTGACGTTGGAGGGTTGTAAGGTAACGACAGTGGTGGTGGGGGTGGCTGGGCATTTCCACTGCTCGGGTCCACATACTCGTGAGGTTCATAGTACGGAGTCAGATCTTCAACATTAAACACAGGGTGAATTCCCATACTGGCCGTGATGTCAAGTCGGTAGGCGTTGGTCCCAATACGACTAATAATGGAGTACGGACTCATCCGCCTCGCGCTTAACTTCTTGGCAGGCCCTGAAGGGAGCCTCTCAGGGCAGACTCGCATAATTACCTTCTCACCTACATTAAATATTTGTTCTCGCGTTTGCTTATCTGCATGGGCTTTATAAATTTCATTGCTTGTTATTATTCTCGGCAAACTGACTCATGCAACTCATGCAAATGTCGTGTAAAATATCCAAGAGACTCATGTAGGTAACGCAAATGATGCAAAGACAATACGATAGACACTGTACACCTCTTACAGGAAAATGTAATAATGCCTGAGATGTCTCTAAAATGGGGTGGCCTATCAGGAGGTTCTTTCGGTGGAGTGTAGATGAACTCATACCGTGTGTGACGAGTGCTCAGATGACCGTGAGAGACAACTATACTCAAATACATGCTCGTAAAGTGCCAAATATCTCTTGGGGGACGTAGCACATCAGGGACGTCCCCAGGAGGTGTGTAAGAAAATTCATCACAAAGGATACGACCACTTGAGTCAAAATCATGGACACCGACTAGAAGTCGTGAATCTAAAATATGGTGAGCGTCCTAGACAAGAAAGAACGCATCGAGTGGCTCAGCGGGTGGTGTGTCCCAAAACTCATCCCGAGTGTGAGGCGTCATAAGGTAGGTCCTCCCAATATAAGTATACTCAAGTGGACTCAAGGTAGGCCCTACATATGTCATGTTCACTAAAGGTCCCTTTTCTGGGGTGTTGAAGTTGGTGACCGGGCGGTCTGGCAGTCTGTCTTGGCGGGTTGAAGACCGCGCGGTCTGGCGGTTTGTCTCAGTCGGCTTGGAGACCGGACGGTCTAGCGGTCTACCCAGGCAATCTCTCTTTCTCTCTGGTGGTAGCCGTGCGGTTAGCCCTTCTGTCTAACCGCGCGGCTTGTGCGGTTTGTTCTGTATAGTCCGCTTAGTCCTGTAAATTTTTAGTCCCCCATCTCTTATTTGTATTCTCTCATCTCTCCTTCATTCTATATAAGGGAGGGCATACCTTTGTAATAAATATCTTTTGGATAATAAAACTTTCAATTATTCAAAACTCCGGCTTGTTTTTGGTCGTTTGTTCTCCTCCTGATTCTGTGCGCCCTCTCTGACCTCGCGACCTGTCTGTGCGGCTTGCTTCTTCTTCTCGCGACCTGTCCCCGCGGCTTGTTTCTTCCGCCTGCTTGCGCCCTATTCGCGCGGCTTCTTCTCTCCTTGTCGTTGCACTTTGTGTGCGCGACCTCTTTGTTTCTTCTTCTTCTTCCTGCGACATGTTTGCCTCCGAGCGGACTTTTCTCTGTTCGCGTGGTGTATATTTCTTTTGTTCGCGCGGGCTGATTTCTAGGCGCTCGACATCTTTCCCTCTGCTTGCTTCTGCGGCTTGGTCGTGGTTTTTTCTGGCCGCTGGTATCTATCATCATGACCGATGCAGATCTCTTTCTCCTAACCGCTGCACTTTCTCTCTGTTCGTACGGGTTCTTCCTTGTTTCAGCGGCCTCTCTGCCTTTCTTCCTTTAGCCGCTCCTGCTTGTTAGTCGCCACGACCTCCTGTTAAGTCGCGTGGCTTGTGCTTCCCTATTCTTCCCCTTTGCCTTACTCTGCACCTTGGTCGTGGCCCTTCTTGCCGCTGGTGTGCTGTCACCGAGACCACTGCAGTTTTTATTCCTCCCTTCATGGCTTTCATATACTCTTCAAAGCCGTTCGCCTCGGTGGTCACGTCTTCTGGTAGTGCCCACGTTGTTACTCAAGGAAAATGGATGATCGACACCGGTGCTACAAATCATATGACCGGCAATCTCCAGTGTTTTTCTCTCCTAGAAACACATGATCGGTTGCCCCCGGTTATTCTCGTTGGCGGCTCTTCATCATCAGTCCATGAGACGGGGATAGTTCATGTCACTCCGTCTCTTCACTTGGCGGATACTCTATACGTGCCCAAGTTCCCGTGCAACTTATTATCTATTACCTCTCTATGCAAGCAATTACAGTGTTCCGTCACATTTACTTCTACTTCTTGCTCTTTTCAGGATCCGGACTCCCAACGGACGATTGCTACTGGGACTGAGAGTGGCGGCCTATACTTCCAGGACAACATTTCTACTTTTTCCACCTTCTCCTCCACCTCCACAGATATTCTCCAATGGCATCTTCGCCTTGGTCATGCTCCTCCACGTCTTCTTCGTCAACTTCTGCCCCAACATCCTCCACAAAGTCCTCCAGTCAACTGTAAGGCCTGTCAGCTTGGCAAGCATCACCGCTCCTCCTTCCCTCCAAAGCACGTTCGTGGCTCTACCCGTCCGTTTGATCTCATCCACTCCGATATTTGGGGTCCTTCTCCTACTCTTACCATTGGTCGGGGTAGTTCATATTTTGTCACGTTCATTGATGATTTCTCCCTCTATACGTGGGTGTATCTATTAAAAGATCGCTTCACATTATTCTCTGTATGGACGTCCTTCTATCTCATGATCAAAACTCAGTTTAATGTTTCTATCAAAGTTTTTCGATCTAATAATCCAAAGAATATATCAGTCATGAATTTTCTACATTCTGCATGCAAAATGGGATTATTCATCAAACTAGTTGTGTCTATACTTCACAACAAAATGGTGTGGCCGAACGCAAAAACCATCACCTCCTCGATGTCGCTCGCACCTTGATGACCCAGATGCATGTTCCTCGCTCCTATTGGGGATATGCTGTTCTCCTTGCCTGCTACCTTATCAATCGCATTCCCTCCACGGTACTCCACGGAAAAACCCCATTCTCCCTTCTGTATCGAGGCAAGGAGCCGTTTCCTCTACCTCTCCAAATCTTTGGATGCACTGCCTTTGTGCATACCCTTTCTGCCACCAGTGATAAGCTCTCCCCTCGCTCCACCAAATGTGTCTTTTTGGGGTACTCCACTCAGAAAGGCTATTGTTGCTTTGATCCCGTCCTTCGTAGGCAGTTCGTCTCTGCTAACGTGACCTTCTTCGAGAATACCTCCTACTTCTCAGATGACTCCTCTCCTCTTCTCCCAGCTTCTGATTCTCCTGTCGTTCCCTTCGTTCCCTCGCCTCCTACTACGATCTCCACCCCTACACCATCTCCATCCACTCCTCTCCCTCCGCCTCTCTCTCCCCCTTCTCCGCCACCCTCTCCCTCATCTCCGCCGTCGTCGCTCTCTACTCCCGGGCCAGCTTTCTCTTCCACGGATGTTCCGGATGCCGCGGGACCCGCTGACCTGGATCTTCCTATCGCTCTTCGCAAAGGGGTGCGGACGTGTAACCTACACCCCCTTGCTGCTGTTACTTCATATGATCGTCTTACCCCTTCTCGCAGGGCTTTTTCACTGGCTATCTCTGCCACTGCCACACCCCGCTCCTAACAGGAGGCCCTTGCTATTCCTCATTGGAAGATGGCCATGGATGAGGAAATGGCGACCCTAACTGAGCGGGGGTACCTGAACTCTTGTTCCTCCTCCCTTCGGCACTGATGTTGTTGGCTGTCGCTGGGTCTTTGTGGTCAAATTTGGCCCCGATGGCATTGTGGATCGTTATAAGGCTCGCCTTGTTGCTAAGGGCTTTACTCAGACCTATGTGGTTGATTACTTTGACACCTTCTCCCCCGTGGCTCGTCTCAGCACTATCCGGGTCCTTCTCTCTGTGGCGGTAAATAGGAATTGGCCGATTTCCCAGCTGGATGTCAAGAATGCCTTCCTTTATGGTGATCTTCACGAGGCCGTTTACATGGAGAAACCTCCTAGGTATGTTGCTTAGGGGGAGACACGAGTATGCCGGCTGAAGAAGGCAATCTATGGCCTCAAGCAGAGCCCTCGAGCTTGGTTTGACAAGTTCAGCGGCATCGTGGCGGCCGTTGGTTTTGCGCGAAGCTCTGCCGATCACTCTCTATTTATTCGCAAAACCCCTTCGGGGCTGGTTGTTCTTGCTGTGTACGTCGATGATATTCTTCTCACTGGCGATGACCAGGAAGGGGTAGCCCTGACAAAGTGACATCTTCGACAACATCTGATCACGAAAGATATGGGCTCTCCAAAGTACTTTTTGGGGATCGAAATCTCTCGAAAGCCCGACTCCTTAGTTCTCTCTCAGCGTAAGTATGCCCTTGATCTTTTAAAAGAGGCAGGATTGACTGGAGCAAAACCTGGCCGATGCCCCATGGCAACTGGAGAAGACAAAACCTGGACAGATGATTCGCCTCCTCTTTCAGATAGTTCGCGGTACAGGCGACTGGTTGGTAAGCTCATATATCTCACAGTGACTATGCCTGACATTTTCTATGCTGTGGGCAAGGTGAGTCAATTCATACAAGCACCTAGGGGGTGCCATCTACAGTCCGCCTTGCAGATCTTGGAGTATGTCAAAGTAGCGCCTGGGAAATCAGCTTACTTTTTCAGAAGAATGGTCATCTGAGGATTGAAGCATACTCAGATGCAAGTTATGCTGATGATAAAGGGGATCGCAAGTCAACCTCAGGTTTTTGCACCTTTGTTGGGGGAAATCTGGTGAGCTGGAAGAGCAAGAAGCAGTCTGTTGTCTCCAGGTCCAGTGCAGAAGCTGAGTATCGTAGTATGGCGTCGACCACTTGTGAGTTAAAATGGCTGCGGGCTCTCATGCTAGATTTAGGAGAGGTCTACAACCATCATCTACCTATATTCTGTGATAATAAGGCCGCCATATACATCTCCAAAAATCCGGTCTTCCATGAAAGAACAAAGCACATTGAGGTCGACTGTCATTTCATTCGTGAAGAGATCTTAAAGGAACAAATTTGCACTCCCTTTGTCACTTCTGATAAAGACCTGGCTGACATCTTCACCAAGCCAGTTTCCGCCTCGTTTCTTCATATTTGTGACAAGCTGGACATGATCGATATATATGCTCCAGCTTGAGGGGGAGTGTTGAAGTTGGTGACGGGGCGGTCTGGCGGTCTGTCTTGGTGGGTTGAAGACCACGCGGTCTGGCGGTTTGTCTCAGCCGGCTTGGAGACCGGACGGTCTAGCGGTTTACCCTGGCAATCTTTCTTTCTCTCTGGTGGTAGCCGTGCGGTTAGCCCTTCTGTCTAACCGCGCGGCTTGTGTGGTTTGTTCTGTATAGTCCGCTTAGTCCTGTAAATTTTTAGTCTTACATCTCTTATTTGTATTCTCTCATCTCTCCTCCATTCTATACAAGGGAGGGCATACCTTTGTAATAGATATCTTTTTGGATAATAAAACTTTCAATTATTCAAAACTCCGGCTTGTTTTTGGTCGTTTGTTCACTACTTTAACATGAGGCAAGGTCAAAAATGATAATGAAAGAGGCGTCATACCTGAGTGGCTCACCTGAGTCTCAACCTCACCAAGATGTGGCGGATCATCAGGAGGCTCAAAAGGGGTCTCGTCATAGGGCTCATCACTAAGGTCAAGGTCTTCCATGTGAGTAGCATCGTAAGTGGCCGTGTTCGCTTGAATGGGTGGCATAGTCACTGCGAGATCAACATCAAGCTCTGGGCTCTCGGTCGTGATGTGACTCAGGGCAATGACAATAGGAGAGTAATATAGACCTACACTCAAGAATGGGTCTGTGGATGTAGTGTCAAGAATTGGGTCAATGGTGAGGGTGTTTACTATCCCGGTGCATTGCAGAAGAAGAGATGTGGGTGAGGGACACAAGTCACACAATACTGCAGGCTCAATAGGTCGCTCAGGCTCACTCTCAGTCGAGGTCGCAGGAGACGGGTCAGAGACAAGAGATAGGTCACTCAATGGGATAAGCACCTCACTGGGGTGAGAGAAATCCGCCTCATGTATCACTTCTGTCATGGCTGACAGGATAGTGGTAGGCATCATGGTGATCTCAATATTATAAGGACTCGTACTACGGAGGTCAAGGTGAGGGTCCAACCGACCAACTCTGGCGAATCTCAAAGACTGTTAGTAGTGAAGGGCAAGCTGATACGTTTGCTCGAGGGAATTCGAGCTATGATAAACTACCTTAGTACGGATGTCAGATCGAATCCCAGACCGAAATTTTCAAGTGGTCATGGCTGAGTCCTCTCGGATATCGCTCCTCACAACTAACTCATCAAAGCAATCCCTGTATTTAGCGATAGACATGGATTCTTGCTGAAGGGAAAATAATTTGTCAAGCAAGCAACTCTGATATGATGAAGGCAGGTACCTCTAACACAATGTATGCTTCATGTCCACCCAACTAGTGATGCAACGAAGACGGTCTCGCTCGTGGGTCCTCTCAACGCTAGTCCAATATGCCCTCGCCTGATCTAAAAGTCTGAGTTTCGCAAACTTAACGCGACGCTAACCGAATAACTCAAAATAATCAAGATAACACTCAATATCCACAAGTCAATAACTGAAAGACTCGGGACTCGATGAGTCGTCAAAGGAAGGGGAAACTGTACGAAAGTGACTCTCAAGATCTCTCTCAAAGTGGCAATCCTCATAATAGTCGTCCCTAAGGTAATCGAGTCGAGTCGAAGGATCAACACGATCTGCTCGCGTGCAAGGATATGAACGACGACAATCATCATACTGATCGTCTCTGGCATAGTGTGGTTGTGTCTGTAGGTCAACACGATCTTGAAAAATGTTGTGCTGCAGACGATAATAATCATCATGATAACGTGAGGATTTCTCTGAAGTCGCACAATGAGATTGGGTATAGGCGGACTTAGAATCCCCAAAGTGAGTAGAGCAACGACGACAATAATTAGTCATGGACGAACCTAAAGACTCTGTATGACCTACCACTACAAAGCAGGAAAATGGCCTAACGTCCCTCTGATACCAAAAATGATGTAGGGGTAAGCTAGTGATTTTCGGGAGCTAAGACTCTAAGTGCGGGTGCGGGGAACACACTAATGCAGCGTTAAATGCAATGTGACTGTCGGGTAACGACAACAATTATTATAAGTAATGAAATTAAGATTACCACACAGATAATTAAAATAAAGAGACAAATAATTATTTCAGCAATTTGGCAATGACTTCCTCCGCTCGGAAAGCTTAAGCAAGCGCACGGAGAATAAATCCACAAACAATTAATAGCATAAAAGGAAATAACTACCACACAACCGTAATCGCAGCACAATATAGATAAACAACCAAATGAAAATGTCAAGTCACAGAATACAATACCATAAATGCTCACAACGTAGAGGGCTGAACCGAGACACTGAAGGATTTGTGGGCCGGATGTAAAGACGGGCGATCGGAGGTGAAACCAGTGGCGAGGCGACGGTGACGGTGGCTGCCCTCGGAGTAAAGTGGTGGTAACGGAAGGTAAAACGGCAGATCTGGCCACGAATGAGTAGATCTAGACCGGGGGTGAGTAGATCCGATATTTAGAGGTGGATCCGGGAAAAATGGAAGGTTTGTGCGGTGGAAATAATGGATCAGAGGGTAGTAGCACTAGATCAAAATAGATCTGGGGTTTTTGGGGTGGTGGGAAGTGGATCCACGAAGGGAGGGTGAGAGGAGTGGCCGACTATGGTTAGAAAACCCTTTGGGTGGCCGGTTTTGGGAAGGGAAAGGGGCGGTGGGGCTAAGGCTTTGGCTGCAGGCCGACGACCTGTCTAAGGAGGAGAGGGGGCGGGATTAGGGCCGGTTGATGGGGAATTGCTGGGCGGCGGTCCAGCAGCAGTTCAGCGGGATTGGGTGGGAATTTGGGGGGTTTCCGGCGGTGGAGAAGAGGGGAATAAGGTGTAAAATGATGGAGGGGGTAAGGTTTACCTAGGTGGGATGTTTGGCGGCCTAGGAGTCGTCACCTAGGGTTCCACGGTGTCGGCACCGAGGAGGGATCACTGGAATCCGGGAAAGCCTTTCTCCAAATCCAACAATGACTCAAATCAGCCCTCATACCTCCTATTTATAAGAAAAGACACATTAGGGTTTCCCCATCAACGACTATGATTGGTCGGTGGGTTCGCCCTTAAAATACATCAAAAAAAAATTTAAAAATATAAAGTATTATAGTATTTTGACTCGCGGCGACGCTCCGGATGCAATCGCGGAGTCCGATCGTCGATCCGGACATGCCATATATGGAAAGTTGTCAAATTAGCCCCAAACGGACCCAAAGCACGTCCTCGTCTCTGCTCTGCATCAATGGCTCAGTTGGTGATGAGAGCGCTGGTGAAAGCCTCTTATCTAAGAAGTCTGGGGATCGAGCCCCGACCTCAACAACCTGCCACATGATGGTGATTCCATGGCGGAGAGCTGGTTGGAGTGTACGGGTCGCGGCCCTAATGAAAGCCTCCTGGTGCTAACTCCAGGTGGGCCCCCTGGTGGGACTCCAGGGTGGCGGGCAGGTGTGACGCCTGTGCCACATCAATAGGCAAAGTAGCTAAAATTAGGAAACACGCGCCCAATACACAAAATAGTGCGCTTATACGCACGATTGCTAACATCACTTGTGTTTTGGCCGGACGCACATGCGTCACAACCGTGTGCCATTACACGCAAGTGCGGCTTCAATTCAATAAGAAAGCACAGCCATGTATTCTTCTGAAAGCATGCATGTGTGTTCTTCAGGAAGTACGCATGTGCATATTCATGCATGCTCATGTGGTTACCTAATATTGTCACCTTCTCAACAATTATACAAAAGGCATGGTCGTGCGTTTTACTAGTTTCTAAACCCATTTTCTCAAAGGAGGAGGGGGGAACAAAATTATCCGAGAGTGCTCTATATTCTTTGAGTTTCGAGAGCATGTTAGAAAGCCCTTAAAGAGGAGAATTGTTGGAGGTTGAAAGAACAACATTTGCAAATACGATGTGAAGTTTGGATTGCGGATTCTCTATAATATTGACAACCTTCCTAGAGTTTACTTTTCTTTTCTCCCTTTTGCGGACTTATAATCTTTGATCATGCACTTCTATTTCTTTATTTTTAATTCATCAATGATTTGCCCAACAATAAGCGGGTAACTCTCCTGTTGGAGTGATTATGTAATATTATGAATTAAAACTTGGATTTTATTGAGTGAATGTATTAATTCCATGTGTCTTTATGATTTGAGTATGTTCTTAATGTACTCATGTTTAGTTGGCTACTGAGCTAATTTTGTGTATAATCGTTGATGTCAGATCATGACTAAATTGATTTATGAATCCCATGAATAGGAACATAGATTTAAATACATATGGACCACGTGGTATTAATTTATGTGGTAGTTTCACTCATGTGAGTCATTCAATTGAATGAAGTTAATTTTCATCACTTTTTTAAAGTCATATTTAATTTTTTATTTTTACTTTTCCTTAAGAATGAAACAACCTTAATTATCATTATCTAGATAGTTGTGTTAGAAGTAATTACTTAATCTTTCAGATCAGAATCCTCGTGAAGACGATACTTTATTCACTACATTTATTATTTATGTGACTGGTGCACTTCCATAGTTGCTTATATATAGCATGTATGTTAAACGGGTACATCATTATGTTCATCTAGAGGTGCACCTACAACCAGCATGTCAACAAGCAAATAACCACAAACCTTCCGTAGATGATATGAGACATGGTGGGATGATAGGTTGTGATGCAACCAACTATGTTTCCATCAAATTCCACTCCACGACCAATGCATATTCTAAAAACACCAACATCAGGCAAGGAAAAGTAGAAGTCTTCTTGTTGTGGGGAAAGGTTGAGAGCTTGCAACTACGGGCCCATTTATTTAAGTTGTCAGGCTCCATTTTGTCTTCTCCAAAATAAAGCAGCGCGTGAGATGCGTGTTTGGGAGCAAAAAATATCCAAAATGGCAGAATTTAACTCAGCAGAGAATAGGTTAAAATACCGCAACAACCCCGAGCTCCATTCCTCGTGTACGGAAAGGCGCATATCATCTTCCCTCATCTCGATCCCGATCTCTTCTTGTTTCCCCTGCAGCAGGAACCTCTTGAATGCTCTCTCGGTCTCCTACCCTCTTTCTTGTCAACGACCTGCCTTTTCTCCCATGAAATCCATCTCCTCCTCAACGGGACATTTCCACCTCGCTTGGACATCTCCCTCGATGACATCCATCTTCTGAAAGTGTTGCTCGAAGCATCCGGATGGGGATCAAAGTGGAATCCCCTACCCGTTGCCCCTAGGCGGGTATAAATAGAAAAACCCAAGGAGTTTCTACGGGTATCGGATCTACACGTGTCCGAATTGACCCGTTATGCCTCCGAACCCGTTATTAGTCCAAATATACACTAACAATCTCCTCATATATTTGTGACAAATAACGTGTACGTTTCGGAGTGCAGAAAGTGGAGAATATCAAAATAAATTTCCGACTTTACACATTACATAAGAGTTAGCACAGTTTTAAAGAAAAACACAAACATGAGTTTTAAAACAATAACATAATACATCATAAAAATATAAATGTGCTACTCCATATCAAATAAGTCTGGAAAACAAAAATTGACTATAGATAAACGTGTAACAATTCTACTCAGAGAGTAGATCATCATCATCTATGTCAAAATCCACTTTCTCTCCTCCATCTTCACCAGTGCCTGCAAGGAATTTCATGAGTCAGACTCTATGAATTCATAAACATATGCAGTGACGTATCAAAGTAAACTAGCTCTACCTAAATGAGCTTAGCACTTTTAGCAGTAGTGAAGTAACACTGTCAGCATCTCTATCCAGTCTAGCTAGGACCAGTCAAGTTTTGATTTTAATAAATCAAACGTTGTTATCTTACGCATTAGTGACCACTATGTACCTTATCATATGATTTGGCACACCGGCATTTGCAACATTATCAAATGTGGAATAATGTGATATGATCACTAATGTTAGATTAACACATACAACGACTTTCTATTCACAGTTGAATAATTCTCAAATCAGCTTACAACGAGAAAGATGTTAAGTCATCAGGTGAGAAATGACTAGCATCTGACCATCTTGGGCTTTCATCAAGAAATTATTTGGGATTTTCAGTCTGTTATTAGATGCTTGAATGTTGCGACTATAAGTCCTTACTATAAAAACATAAACACAGGAGAAAGTTTCATATTTCTATGAACTTTAATCTCATCTCCCCCGATGTTTTAATTGTGAGAACTCTATTTAAGCCCTTTGTCAAGGCGTCTACAACATTATCTTTTAACCTCACATCAACGAGGTTCACAATCCCTTGACTCGTAAGGGAGGTCAACCAGGCTTTTTTCATCCGTAGTTTCCTTCTTTTGCTATTGAACAAATTGTTCGTACCAATCGTTTTAATAGCCTGATTGTCGCAGTAAACTACAACAGAACTCAACTTCAGGCTCGACAGTGGAATGTCCATCACCAAATCTCTTATCCACTCTGCTTCTTCTCCTGCTGAAGCTAGAGCGTAGAGTTCGGATTTCATAGAAGACAGTGCAATACATGATTGTCTCTTGGACTTCCAGGCTACAGCTGCTCCTCCTAGTGTGAATATAAATCCACTAATGGACTTGCTGTCGTTTAATTTTGAGCACCATAATGCATCAGAATATCCTTCCAACACTAGAGGATGACCATGATAACATAAAGCATACTTTTGGGTGTGCTTTAGGTATCGCATCAGCCTATCGAGGGCATCCCAATGGTCTTGGCTAGGATTACTAGTGAATCTGCTTAACATGCCAACCGTAAAGGCTATGTCAGGTCTTGTGCAGACCATAGCATACATGAGACTACCAATCAGTTTAGCATAATCTGACTGTCTAATCGCAGCTCCATCATTGGGCTTTGAGCGATTATTGTAATCATAAGGTGTCTCCACTGCTCTACGTTCACTGTATCCCCACGTGTCCAATAAGGACTTTATGTAGTGGCTTTGACTTAGGGAAATGTCATTTTTCCCCAAGCTCACTTGCATGTCTAGTATAGTCTCAGCTACACCTAGGTCTTTAATGCTAAACGTTCGCATTAGTTCTGACTTAACGTCATCCACCACGAATTGATCAGAAGCAAGAATCAGCATATCATCCACATACAAACATATTATAGCGACTTTGTTCGATCTATGACGTATGTAAAGACATTTGTCCGAGAGACTCGACATAAATCCCATGTTCCTTACACTATAGTCAAACTTCTCATGACATAACTTTGGTGCTTGTTTAAGTCCGTATAGCGATTTGATCAACTTACAGACCTTACTTTCGTGACCGTGAACTATGAAACCTTCAGGTTGGCTCATGTATATCTCATCGGTCAGATCTCCGTTCAAAAACACAGTCTTAACATCCATTTGATGAACAATAAAGTTCTCAATAGACGCAATAGCAAGGAGTATCCTAATGGTTGTTAAGTGACACACTGGTGAATATACATCAAAGTAATCCACCCCACTAACTTGTGTGAAACATTTAGCCACCAGGCGTGCTTTATACTTAGCTACGCTACCATCAGGATTGAGCTTCTTTTTCAGAACCCACTTACACCCTATAGTTTTAGCCCCTTTTGGCTTATCAACCAACATCCAGGTGTTGTTCTGAAGCAAATAGTTCAACTCTTCATCAATGTCCTCTTTCCAGAGTAAGGAATCCCTTGATCTCATCGCGTCCTTATAGGTGGATGGATCAGCCTCAACGTGGTAAGTGACAAAATCACTACCGAAGGTTCTGGGAGTTCTCTCTCTCATCGAAGTCCTTCTAGACTCTAGGACATTATTGTCTACCGGGACGGAATAGGAGGTGCTCGGTACTGATTCAGGTTCTTCCGCAGTAATAGTTGCTTGTATACCTGGGATGGTCAGGTTCTTATCCTTAAGGAACTTATCCTCAAAGAACACAGCATCCTTAGATTCAATAATTATATTATTAGACAGGTCTAAGAATCTATCTGCAGCACTATCTTCAGCACAACCTAAGTAGACACATGTGTTGGTCCTAGGTCCAAGTTTAGACCGTCTAGGGTCAGAGACCCTGACATAGGCTATGCAGCCCCAGGTCTTAAGTTTAGTCAATATCGGGGGTCTCTTAAACCAAAGCTCATAGGGTGTGACGTCTAACTTAGCATGAGAGACTTTGTTCAGAATGTTGTTTGCAGTTAAAACTGCTTCTCCCCAATAGGCAGTAGGTATGCCAGCAGTGAGCAACATAGAGTTCAACATCTCTGTTAACGTTCTATTTTTTCGCTCGGCTATACCATTCGATTGGGGTGAGTAAGGAGCAGTGGTTTCTGCTATGATCCCTTGAGAGGCAAGAAAACCCCGGAACTCACTGGACATGTATTCTCCTCCTCTATCACTTCTAAACCTCTTTATTCTCATGTCTAGTTGGTTTTCTACCCTGGTTTTGAAAAGACAAAACTTTTCAAACGCTTCATCTTTAGTTTTAAGAAGATATATGTGACAGAACCTAGAGCAGTCATTTATAAATGTGATCATATACTTCCTCCTCTGGTGACAAAACTTTTAAAGTCACATATATCAGAATGTATAAGCTCTAGGGGTGTTGTGCTCCTAGTAACCGCACTAAAAGGTTTCCTAGTGATCTTAGTCTGAGCACACACATCACATTTCTCAGGCTGTGACTTAGTGTCTAATGTGATCTGGTGAGTTCTAGCTATTTGGAACATTTTCCTATAGTTCACGTGTCCTAGTCTCTCATGTAGAGTCTTAGGGCTAACTAAGTTTGTTTGAACTTGTTGAACTAATTCGTTTGCTAGACTTAGTCGGTACATCCTATTTTGGACGTATGCACATCCAAAATAGTGTGAGTTAACTGACAGTGTTACTCTACCGCTACAAAAAGTAAACGACATACCAGCATCACATAAAAGACTAATAGACACTAAGTTTGCAGCTAATAAAGGAATAAATTTGACGTTCTTTAAAATTAAATACTTACCCGAGGATAGCAGCAAGGTTGCGTTCCCCACCTTCAGCACGTCAGCTGACTCGCCATTGGCCTCCGTCACAGACTCTTTCACAGTAGTGAGACCTGTCATAAGAGCAGAATTGTTGCAAACGTGGCACGTCGCCCCCGAATCCAAGTACCACTAGGTGCTGGTCGAAGCGTTTCCGACCATTGCAACAAAGTCGGAAGGCTCAGCTTGGCTAACCATATTGGCTTGGTTGTCATCCTGTGGTGCTTTGGTTCTTTCCGTTTTAGGTATTCTGCAATCAGATGCGCTGTGTCCCCACTTGTTGCAGTTGAAACACTTGCCCTTGAATTTTTTATTGCGTTTGTTAGGGCCTGCAACTTGGGAGCTACCATGGGAGGGTCTGGTCCTCTTAGGGTTCGACACACTTTTAGAACTAAGAAGCATGTTAGCTGCAGCCTTCTGCTTGCTAACAGTTTCTAAAGCGTGTCGAGTCCTATTTTCATCTTCAATGCGAATAAATCGCTTGAGGTCAGTAAGACCGACATGCATCTTCTTGCGGTACATTTCAGTTTTAAAGTTGTACCATGTAGAGGGAAGTTTAAAAATTATCGTGCCAGCAACAAAACTGTCTGGCAGAGAAATGTTCTCACTATGTAAAGAATCTACTACAGCTTCAAAATCCGATACCTGAGGGAGAATCGCCTTCTCCTCATCGAACATGAAGGAATGGAATTCGTCCAGGTACGATCAGACTGACTGAAGTGCTCCTCTAGTGCCTTGGACAGATCCTACTCTTGCCTGAAGTGCTCCTCCAGTGCCTCCCAGATTTCCTTGGCGGTTTTCATTTTGATGTACGTCTTCGCCAAGCTGGACGACAAGCAGTGCAGCAGGTAGTCGCGGCAGAAGTACTCATCAGCAATCCACTGGGCTTCATCGTCAGTCCCCATAACGTCAGCACGATCAGACTGACTGTGTAGAACACGTTCAGGTACTTCATTCCAAATTGCGTATTCAGCTTCCAGTCGTTAAACTCAGTCGCCGTGAACTTCTCCAATTTGATCATTGGTACCGGAGAGGAGAAGTTGCTTCCTTTCATCTTGTTGACTTTGAACTAAATCTCTTCCTTTAACTAGCGCAAAGCCGGCGAGATAGAAATCACAAAGAGTAGTAAAAAATCTCACTTTTGACCGGCTGCTATGTTGTGAAAAATCAGATGTGCTTTTCCTGGACTGGATTCGTATGAAAGGCTTAATATTCCCATTCCTTATTAACAAGCAGCACTAGAGAAATTACAGAAAATCTCTCTTCTTCCAGATTGGTAATAGTGACGACGGGAAAAACAAAAAAAATAGCCCGACAACAAGCGTTTGCCTTTCCTTCTCCAACGGCTGCGAGCTGGATCGTTTTTCTTCACGACGACAGAGAAGAGTTCAATCGCGAGAACATGGGGGGCGGCGCACAGTTGTTTCGGGCGGCGAGATCAAATCGTATACCCGATCCCGCTATTCCTTCTTTTCCCTATCCCGATCTAAGCGACGACGGAAGCGACGATGCCCTTTCTTCTTCCTGATCTAGATTGAGGAGGGAGAGACGGAAAAAGCGAGACTCCGCCTCCTATTTCCGAAACCAGGCAGTGCTGTTCGTCCTTCCTTCCCGATCCAAGCCGCGAAAACTTCGAATCCACGCGAGAAGCAACGGAGCCTCTTCCTCCACGATCGATCGGCGCCATTTTTTTTTCGATCACGGATGCCACTTTCTCCTCCCGATCGAGCGCCTGGAGCAGGAGAAGAACAGGAGTGCCCCCGCGTGCTTCTTTCTCTGGAGATTTTCCGATGTTCAGTGGCCGAAAACCGAGAGCAGTGATGAGTCCGATTTATATAGGGTTTTTCGGACTCATCTGGGCTAGTTTTCACACATTTGCACTTCACTTTTAGTTCTATATCGTTCATATTTCATCTTGTCTTTATTTCCATAGGAAGTGCACACTTAGGCTCGTGGTTGTGTATTTTTGTACTTTTAATGTTTATACTCTCTTTTTGTGGTTGCCTAGAATGTCTGCACATATCAGTGCGGGGTTTAGGGGTTGTGTGCATGTTCCAGGGACATTTGGAAGCAGGAATATTGCGCACGCTCATCAGATATAGTGCGCACGACCACTGGTCGTGCGCCACTGCTCGTTCGCAATGTTCCCTGATTTCCAGAATCTGCATGGGGTATGCGCACTATCACTGGACACAGTGCGCACGACCACTGGTCGTGCGCCACTGATCGTGTGCATTGATTCCATTTTCTTCCAAATTCTGGCTGGGGAAAACGCACTACCACTGGCCATAGTGCGCACGACCACTGGTCGTGCGCCACTGGTCGTGTGCATTATTATTTCTGCAATCTATAAATTCGCAGGTTCTGCCCTAATTCGGGATCGCTCGATATTTCTGCGCCATTTTTCATCCCCGACGAAGGTTTCTGACGTTCCCCTTCATCTTCCACCCTAGGGAGGTGCTGTAAGACCCCCTTTTTTTTTCTTTTCTCCACACCAGGGTCTTAGGTCCAGAACCGCCGTTTTGCGGTGACTCCTTCACGCCCTGAAGGGTCATCACCACAAGGCGCCGATTCTGCCGGCCAATTCGATCACATAAAAGTAGCATAATGAAGTAAAATGAAAAACTATCTATCCACAGAGATTCACATGACATATATAAATATAACTCCACGAAGGGAGTGTCCACAGAAGATAACATCAGAGTAGCAAAATACGGGCTTATGCCCGGTACAACATATCCTCACTACAAAATCACTCATGCGGAAGCAAAAGCTGAAAAACTACTCAGGGTCGAGACTCACAGTCCCGGCTGTATGAACTCCGGAGCTAGACTGCCCCACCTCCAAGCGCACCGGTCTCTGGGGCTGCTCCTCCATGCTGGTCTCCACGATCCCCTAAATGATGCGGTTCGAAAACCGTTAGTCTAAAAGACTAAGTCCTATCATCCCCCACCCCTTCCCCCACGGCTCCTAGGCACCGAGCGGAGAGGAAGAAAGGGGAGGACTTGAAGGTGGAGAATATCAAAAGCAGATGGCAGCGGTCCTATTCTAGCAAGTTCTATAGCATATAAAGACAATAAAATGTAAGCTGAAATGTAACCTTCACTTATGTGGAAAAACACATAAGCCAAGGGGTCTCTTGCAAGGCTCCCATCGTATAAAAAGTCCCATACCGATTTATACGTTGGGGTGTCGGTGGTCAAACAGCAGTAACTAAATATATCAAAATTAACCTTAATTTATAAACTTGCCCACACAAGCTTATAGACTAAGGGGTCGTTTTGCAGGTCCTAAAGTATAAGCGTCCCATTCCACTTATACTTTAGGTGTCAAGGTTTAAGGTAACGATTATGCTATGACATGCAAGTGGGTATGATGGATCATGCAAGTGCAACGCACACACCCGACTCTGTGCACACAGACCTTTAGTTCCCCCTTTCTGGAGCCGTAACCTCCCAGGATACCTCCGTAGTGGCAGACGGAAGCGGTGGGTTGGGCCTCGCCCACCTCTAAACCAGTAAAGCACTACCGGTCAGACCTATCGTACGCCTCAACGTTTGGTGCACGAAGCGGACTCCTGCGTACTCTTGCCGGCTGGCGCACCGGACTTCTGTTGGCGAAGTGCTAACCACACTTGCCGAGTCGACGTATTGGCGTCGGTGCATCGACCCTCCAATACCGAAGACCCACCACCTTAATTTACTTTCCTTTTATGCACATGCAAATTTAGCGTGATCAAAACCCGAGCCGAAGCTCCCCGGACCAACACGTCCGTCACAAACAATCGAGCCGAAGCTCCCAGCTAACATCCCGTGCCATCAGTGTCTGTGAAATGTGCAACCCTAATTACTAAGTTACTCTTTTCAGCTTGTTAAACAGTTTACGTTAACCCAGGACTGCCCCCGGTATTCCCTGTGAAGGGCTCTCAAGGGGCACTAGGAACTGTGTTGGGATTACGCCCAGCGTTCCCTTTCGCAAGGTACTTATTTTATTATTGGTTGATCCCCTTACCCATTATTTTCTCATGTTTCGATACGCTAATCCTAGGGTGATTTGACTCCAGCTCTCCTTGGGTAGGACGATCTTTCGTCGGACCCGAACGCCTTTAAACCCTAGACAAAACCACACCCTACTCACTCATCTTCCAAAGATGCAGCCCATTCCACTTGTCCTTACAGCAAACCATCAAGACCCATCATACGTGCCCTAATTCATATCCAAATGAACTCCTGCAGTTTTGCTATATGCAGACCACTTAAGCTACGTGACCCGTAAAAAAGGAAGTACATGAAATACTCATCCAGTACCCTCATGATAATTATCAGAGGTCTATTATGATAAATATAGACAAAATTCAGAAAATCATATTTTTCCCAATTAATCTACTATTTATTGAATTTTCCTCAAAAACTAGGCCATAGTCAATTTGAACATGAACCATAAGATTTTCTCAGGTAATGGCCTCCTAAAATTTGTATTCACTAAATAACAGAGAAATATCATTGGTTGCCAATTTTCATAATTTTCTAGATAATTCTTGACCTCTAAAGGATTTATTAAAATAATTCCTAAAATCAAATATAATGAAGGAAGTGCCACATATATGTCTCCAATAATTATGTAACAATTACTAGGGCTTCATAGGGAACTAGAAACATCATGATGAAGAAATTAGAATTTTTCAGACAATCTAAAAGTCATTATTAAATTTCCCAAGGTTCCATGGAATTAAATAATTAAAGAAGAAACTACTAAATATCGTTCTTCAAATATTTCATAAAAATTTACAGAGATGGGTATCATGACTATAAGCCCCTTTGCTAAGTTTTATCAAGTTTGAACAAGTATAGTTCTCTGCAAAAATTCTTAAGTGGAAATTATAAAATATGACCTTGTGAATAAAGTACCAAAAATATTCATCCAAAATTTATTATACAATTTCCAGAGACATGTATGCCCTAAGCAACTACCCATTCAAAATCTCAGGCCTTTTCAGATAGTTTTGGTATTAGATCTTATGGTTTCAAAGCTAGTGCCCTAAACTAGGGTTATGGATTTAAGGGGTCTTAAGTCTTCCAAATGCCCTAAAATGTTAACCACAGGACCATAGTAACCCTATGGACATCATTCCCAAGTTTCAAGTCCATCCAATGTCTTTTGACCCCAATTTCTTCAAACCCTAGAAATTTACCCTAAAGGGCCTACCCTAACATTCTAGGGCTACCCTAGTCCAATCCACTCCAAACTCCATAAGTGAGTGTAAAAAGTCAAATTATATCTGTGGCCAAAATTTCAGCCTCTGTTGAGGTGATTTGGTCACTCAAAACCAAAAGTGCAACTTTTGACCAAAATGCCCTTCATAGGGTATAAATAGGGTTGGGTCAAAACCTATTCAAAACACATCCAATCTAAATGAAAGTTTATACAGGAACCTAATTGGAGCCCAGGGACCACTCACCAAAATTTGGGAGGGTTTGGATGTGTTTAGGGCACCTATTTAATTTATCTAATGATTATTAAATTTTTACCAAAACTATAGAAATATTTTCCCCAAAAATTCCCATTTTTTGGCAGGCCCTAGGTATGTCTAGGATAGACTCTCTGCCAAAATTTCAGCCAATTTGGGCTTGGGGTGAAGAGTGGGCACTCATTTTAGTGACTGCCTAGCCCTAAGGGTATGTCCCACCAAAATGGGTGCCCTGGTCTATCCAGTGTCCCAAAAGGGTCCAAACAATTTTTGCTGCAAACTAGACACCCTAAGCTACAATGTTCATGTTGGGCAAATTTCCATTCAAGGTCCCTAAGTATTTTTAAACATTAATTACATTAAATACATCCAGTGTGACAGAAATGAAATAATTTTTATTTAATTCCTATAGTATTTGATCTGATGCCGCACGAATCTTGGCGCAGATCGACGGCATCTGGTCATCGTCCCCACTGAGCCAACGGCTGGGATTGGTTCTGCCTGGAGCGATTTCCAAGCTCTGCCGCCGGCAATCCAGCCCCTTCCCCGGCCGGCCACCGCCACCAACACCTCCGTCGAGGTGGTGGCTATCGTCAGACGGCGGCTCCGCCGCCGGAGAGGCGTTTTCCGGCGGATTAAGCAAGAATTTTTCTTGCCGAAACCAGGAGAAATCCCGGATTCGATCGGGCTCAATTGAGCCCGAAACTCAAGCCTAAGGATTCCTAGGATCTACCCGCGAGTTAAGGAGAGGAGGAGGACCTTCCTGGCGGCCTGGATGCGAGAGGAGCGGCGGGATGCCATTGGCGACGGCGGCGGCGCTCGGCTTCTGCAACTGCACAGTGGAAGGGCTCGTCTCCTCCAGGTAAGTGCTCCAAAATGATCCCCTCGGCTTCCTGATGGTGTTTAAATGGCAATTGGGGGAGGGGAGAGGCTGGTTCTTCAATGGCCATTATCTCCATTAATGGAGTGGCTCGGGTTGTGTGGAGGGGGGCTGAACCCACCCCTTGGTGGCCGGGAAACGGCTGGAATCAACTCCTCTCCCCTAGAGGAGTTGATTGCAGCCATAATGGGTGGCTGTTAGTCTCCCTTGGACGGCCTCTCACTTCCCCCTTCTCCTTCCTCATTTCTCTCTCCTCCATTATCATGGAGAGGAGCTCCTTCTCTCTCCTAGTCACCTCTGGTTGACTAGTCAACCCCACAAGCTAAAGGCAGCCCACTGGATTATGATGATCATGGGAATGGGTTTAGCCTAAGGGAGAAGTGGCTTGAGCTTGGGTTAGCCCTTTTTGGGCTAAGTTGACTTGACCCTCAATGAGGGTTGACTTGGCCAATTTGACCATCTAGGTTGACCCCATTGGGTCCTGGGTGATTCATTGGCCTCCCCTAAGGTCTATGTAGGGTTGGGTAGGGTTGACTTGGCACCTTAAAGGTCACTTGACCCTTGGTAAGGTCACTTTGACCATTTTAGGGCTAGAGTTGACTTGGGTCAACATGACCATTTGAGTTGACCCCAATGGATCCTTGGTGACCCATTGACTCCCCTTAGGGTCTAGGTAGGGTTACCCTGCACTTTGGAGGTCACATACCCTTAGTAAGGGTACTTTGACCAGATTAGGAGCTTGAGTTGACTTGGGTCAACCTGGCCTCTAGGGCTGACCCCAATGTGTCCTTAGTGACCCATTGACCTCACTTTAGGGTTAGGAGGGCATAGGTGGGGTCCTCTAGACTAGGAGTGGGTCTATTGGCCCTAAGTGGGCTAGGTTGACCTATTCAGGGCTAGGGTTGACCTTGGTCAACTGGGCCCCTTGGGTTGGCCCTAATGGGTCCTTTTGGCTCTAATGGGTCTCCCAAAATGTTTGGGAGTGTTGTGGTAGGGTCTTGGGGTCATGGTGAAGCCCCATTGTCATCCTGAACTATTGTTCAGTATTCTACTAACTGCAGACCATGGTGATCCCTACCTTGTCCTCCTATCTCTTGGCCCATTTCTGGCTTCCTAGTCATGGCCAAAACCACTCTTAGGGGTCTAGTTGGAAATGAGATGTTACAAATCCCAATAAACAAAACAAAGATTTCGTCCCCGAAATCAAGGTTGGAACTACGGGTCTTATTACCGAAGGAAAGAGTCTTGTAACATCCCATTATGACGCCTTGTTTGTTAAATTTAATTTATGGGAAAACTTAGATCTAAGACCCCTTTCGCCCAAACGGCGAACCAAAATCCCAATAAACAAGGTTAAGCCCCCAATAAACAAAAGATAAGCCCCTATCTACCTAGAGCAGCCCTTAGTATACTTAAAGCAGGAAAAATAATTAACATCTTGAGGGGTCTGAGAGGTATACCTGACTGAATAGCTCGGGGTATCTTTGTCGCATCAGGTCCTGTGGCTCCCAGGTATGCTCCTCCTGGCCGTGGTTCCTCCACAGGACCTTGACTAGTGGGACCTTCTTGCGCCGCAAGACCCGCACTCCTCGGTCGTCGATCCTCACAGGCTCCAAATGAACCGACCGGTCTGAAGCTACCGGCCCTTCGGTGGTCAGAATCTGCTGCTCCGGGCGTAGTAGAGCCCTCCTCAAAGAAGAAATGTGGAAGACGTCGTGCAGCGCTTCTAGCTCTGGTGGTAACTCCAGCCGGTAGGCTAGGGGTCCGATCCGCTCCAGGATCCTGTAAGGGCCCATGTACCTAGGGCTGAGCTTCTTCCTCCGACCACGCACCCGTGAAACTCCATGCATGGGCCGGATCTTCAGAAACACCTGGTCCCCCACCTGGAACTCCACCTGCCGATGTCGGGCGTCATAATACTTGACCTGTCTACTCTGCGCCTCGAGCATCCTGTCTCTGATCAGCCTCACTTGTGCCTCGGTGTCCTCAACAAACTCTGACCCCAATACCTTCGGATCTTCGTTCTGCACCCATGAGAGTGGGGTCCGGCATCTCCTCCCGTACAAGGCTTCGTAAGGCGCCATCCTGATGCTGGACTGGTGGCTGTTGTTATAGGAGAACTCGACAAGGGGTAAGAGTTTCTCCCACGGTTCCCCGCGATCTAAGATGCATAGCCTCAAAAGGTCCTCCAGCGTCCGGTTGGTGCGTTCTGTCTGCCCGTCTGTCTGGGGGTGGAATGCAGTGCTGAAAGTCAATCGCGTGCCTAAGTAAGCTTGCACGGACCTCCACTCCCTGGAGGTGAACCTGCCATCCCGATCCGACACTATCGTCCTGGGCACACCATGATAACGAATGAACTGCTCCACAAACTTCCACACCAGTATTCCTACTGAATCATCCTTCCTGATCGGTATGAATCGAGCCACCTTGGTCAACCGATCGACGATTACCCAGATCGAGTCATTCCCTGTCCGAGACCGGGGAAGCCCATGTATGAAGTCCATGGCTATGTCATCAAACTTCCACTCCGGCACCGGGAGTGGCTGCAATAATCCTGCGGGGTTCCTGCACTCTGCCTTCACTAGCTGACATGCCTCACAATGGGTCACGAAGTGTGAGACATCCTTCTTCATGCCCGGCCAGTACATCGTCTTCTTCAAATCAGCCGTCATCTTTGTGATCCCCGGGTGTACAGAATACCGGCTGCAGTGCGCCTCCATCATAATATCCTCCCGGATCTGGCCTCCCTCCGGTATATACACCCGTCCTCTGAAGCACACCAGATCGTCCCTCAGTGTGTAATCTCCTGCAGTGCCTGCCTTCAGAGCTTGGAAGATGGGTTCCAACTTGGCATCCTGCCTCTGTCCCTCTCTGACCCGGTCTCTGATGTCATCGGTAACGCCTATCGCGGCCAAGTACTCCTCATAGAGCTCAGGATCATCAGACGATACCAGAGTAATGTGCATGTCCTCTAGTCTCTGCAGCAGCTCCATAGACATCAACTGAGGCTCTGCTCCTGTTGTGGCGGCTCTCCGACTCAGTGCATCTGCTACCACGTTTGCCTTCCCCGGGTGATAGTGCATCTCATACTGATAGTCAGATAGGAACTCCACCCACCGCCTTTGCCTGATGTTCAGTTCCTTCTGCGTGTCCACGTACTTAAGGTTCTTATGATCGGAATATATATCACAGTGGACTCCATAAAGGTAGTGCCGCCATATCTTCAGTGCGAATACAACTGCCCCCATCTCAAGGTCATGTACTGGGTAGTTCTTCTCATGGGTCTTCAGCTGGCGGGAGACATAAGCTATGACGTGTCCGTTCTGCATCAGCACCGCTCCCATCCCCTGATATGATGCGTCGGTGTAGACCTGAAATCCCTCCCTCCCCGAGGGGAGAGTGAGAATGGGAGCCGAGGTCAGCCGATCCTTCAGCTCCTGGAAAGCTGTCTGGCACTGCGGGGTCCACACGAACGGTGCCTCCTTCTTCGCCAAGGATGTGAGCGGGAGGGCGATTCGAGAGAATCCCTCTACAAACTTCCGGTAGTAACCGGCAAGTCCTAGAAAACTCCGTACGTCAGTGGCTGTTTTCAGCTGCGGCCACTCCGAAATAGCTCGAATCTTTGCCGGGTCCACTGCCAGCCCGGCTCCGCTGATAATGTGACCTAAGAAAGCCACCTCCTTCAGCCAGAACTGACACTTACTGAACTTCGCATAAAGATGATGCTCCCGCAGTCTCTCCAGGGTCAATGCTAGATGTCGTGTGTGCTCCTCCTCCGTCTTAGAATAGATAAGGATGTCGTCTATGAACACTATGACGAACACATCCAAATAAGCCTCGAAGACCCGGTTCATGAGGCTCATAAACGCTGACGGAGCATTCGTGAGCCCGAAGGGCATCACGATGAACTCATACAATCCATATCGGCTACTAAAGGCCGTCTTCGGAATATCCTCCTCCTGGATCCGCAGCTGGTAATAGCCTGACCTCAAGTCCAGCTTCGAAAAATAATGGGCTCCATCCAGCTGATCGAACAACTCGTCTATCCTGGGGAGCGGATAGGTATTTCGGACGGTCAGCCTGTTTAGTGCTCGATAGTCGATGCACAGGCGTAAAGTACCGTCCTTCTTCTTCACGAATAGGACAGGAGCTCCCCATGATGAGGAACTCGGCCTAACAAATCCTGCTTCCACCAGCTCCTGCAACTGTGTCCGAAACTCCGCCAATTCCTTCGGGGCCATCCGATAAGGGGCCTTGGATACTGGCTTAGCCCCTGGTACCAACTGAATCTGGAAGTCCTTTTCCCTATGCGGAGGTAGTCCTGGCAGCTTATCCGGAAAAATGTCGGCGTAGTCACGAACCACCGGAATGTTAGCAATCAGGTCCTTCTCCTCAGTCATCTCGAACAATACTTGATATACCTCGTCCCCTTGCATATGAGCCTTAATGGCCTGAATAGATGAAAGCAAGCGACGGGAGACCGGTGTAGTACCTTCGAACGTTGCATAAGTATCGCCGTGGCTGAGCACGACCCTCCCTGCCGGGCAATCAATCTGGGCATGGTTCCAGACAAGCCATGTCATGCCCAAGACGAGGTCGAAGTCCGGCATCCTCAGGATCGTCGCCGGGGCCTCGAGTGTCAACCCGTCTATGGTAACCTCCAGGAGGCACTTTTCTGTGGACTGGATCTCCATCCCATTGGGGAGGCGCACCCTCCTGGGTAGTCCCGTATAACAACGAATCTGATCCAGGTCCTTGACGAAATCCTCCGACACAAAGTTGTGCGATGCCCCCGTGTCGAACAGGGTGTGGGCAGGCTTGCCGCACACCATCACCATTCCTAAATCAGTTTGAAAGAAATTCTAGTGTAAGGTTTTCTAACCTAGGTTGTGTAGTAGTTCTATCAACGCTTAATGTGAGCAAGGAATAATTCCAAAAATTAAGATTACTCTCATACCTGCAATAACCCTGTCCGGGTTCCGGGGCTGTGCTAAGTCCAGAGCGTAAATCTGCTCCCCATTCTGCCTGCGGTCGCCTCCCTGGTAACCACGTCCTCGGCCGCGTCCTCGGCCTCCGAAATGCTGGGCCGGTGGGCCACCCCGTGGTGCTGGAGGTGGTGCCCCCCTCATAGGGCAATCTCTCCGGAGGTGTCCCACCTGGTGACAGTGGAAGCACTCCGGCGGGGGATACGCCATACCCCGGGGTCTCTGCATCTCCTGGACCTGGAGAGGTTGAGGGGCCAAGACCACCTGCTCTCTCGGCTCCTGCCTTAACTCCTGACGAGGCTGCTCCTCTGCCCTTCTTCCATCTTGTACGATGCCTCGCCGCTGATCATTTCGGGCCCTCCGGCCCTGGTCCTCCGTTTGTCGTTTCCGGCCCCGGGTGGTGTGCCAGTCGGCCTCAATCCTCTTCGCCATCTCTAAAATCCGGGAGATGGGCCCGTCAGAGACAAAAAGCAAAGCCTCTCTCAACTCCTCTTTTAGGCCCTTATAAAACCTCTTGACGTACCCTGCTTCATCCAGCTGATAAGAGCCCGCATATCGGGCCAAATGATCGAACTCTCGGTGGTACTCCACCACTGTCCTGGTGCCCTGCCTCAGCTGCAAGAAACGCTCCTCCAACTCGTCCCTGGCCGACTGAGGAACAAAGTGCTCCAGCAGCGTGGCCCTGAATTCTTCCCAGGTGATTTCTGCAATCTCTCTATCCGCAAAGGTCGTGTCCAACAGCGTCTTCCACCACCGCTTGGCATGTGACTCCAAGCAAGATACCACTAGGGCCACCCTCTCCTCCCAAGGGCATCGTATCCCAGTCAACATCTCGTACATCACATCCAGCCACTCCTCTGTCCGTACTGCCGACTCCGTCCCCAAGTAAGATGGGGGAGAGAGTCCTCGGAAGGTGCTCATCCAGTTGGCCCCTGGGTTTGGCTGCTGGACTGGGGCTTGCTGAGCTCGGAAGGCCTCAAGGATAGCTGTAAGGGTCTGCCCCATGTCTGACTGGAGGAAAGGTGTGGGGACCATGGGAGGTGGTGCAATGTCTGGAGTCTGCTGAGCTCCACCTTGTGGGGTGGGCTGAGCTGGGGGCTGCAAAATGAAGTACATTAGTAGACAATCGACTCAATGCCTAATGAAGTGGACAACTTACATGTGATTTCCCCTGTATGGGCACACCACTGCTTCCGCTGCTTAGTTTGTCCCCAAACTAAACCCGCGCGGGGGTGACCCAGGGTTGTGGACGGCTACTTTTCGATCGAGGTTTGCTCTGATACCACTTGTAAGACCCCCTTTTTTTTCTTTTCTCCACACCGGGGTCTTAGGCCCAGAACCGCCGTTTTGCGGTGACTCCTTCACGCCCTGAAGGGTCATCACCACAAGGCGCCGATTCTGCCGGCCAATTCGATCACATAAAAGTAGCATAATGAAGTAAAATGAAAAACTATCTGTCCACAGAGATTCACATGACATATATAAATATAACTCCACGAAGGGAGTGTCCACAGAAGATAACATCAGAGTAGCAAAATACGGGCTTATGCCCGGTACAACATATCCTCACTACAAAATCACTCATGCGGAAGCAAAAGCTGAAAAACTACTCAGGGTCGAGACTCACAGTCCCGGCTGTATGAACTCCGGAGCTAGACTGCCCCACCTCCAAGCGCACCGGTCTCTGGGGCTGCTCCTCCATGCTGGTCTCCACGATCCCCTAAATGATGCGGTTCGAAAACCGTTAGTCTAAAAGACTAAGTCCTATCATCCCCCACCCCTTCCCCCACGGCTCCTAGGCACCGAGCGGAGAGGAAGAAAGGGGAGGACTTGAAGGTGGAGAATATCAAAAGCAGATGGCAGCGGTCCTATTCTAGCAAGTTCTATAGCATATAAAGACAATAAAATGTAAGCTGAAATGTAACCTTCACTTATGTGGAAAAACACATAAGCCAAGGGGTCTCTTGCAAGGCTCCCATCGTATAAAAAGTCCCATACCGATTTATACGTTGGGGTGTCGGTGGTCAAACAGCAGTAACTAAATATATCAAAATTAACCTTAATTTATAAACTTGCCCACACAAGCTTATAGACTAAGGGGTCGTTTTGCAGGTCCTAAAGTATAAGCGTCCCATTCCACTTATACTTTAGGTGTCAAGGTTTAAGGTAACGATTATGCTATGACATGCAAGTGGGTATGATGGATCATGCAAGTGCAACGCACACACCCGACTCTGTGCACACAGACCTTTAGTTCCCCCTTTCTGGAGCCGTAACCTCCCAGGATACCTCCGTAGTGGCAGACGGAAGCGGTGGGTTGGGCCTCGCCCACCTCTAAACCAGTAAAGCACTACCGGTCAGACCTATCGTACGCCTCAACGCTTGGTGCACGAAGCGGACTCCTGCGTACTCTTGCCGGCTGGCGCACCGGACTTCTGTTGGCGAAGTGCTAACCACACTTGCCGAGTCGACGTATTGGCGTCGGTGCATCGACCCTCCAATACCGAAGACCCACCACCTTAATTTACTTTCCTTTTATGCACATGCAAATTTAGCGTGATCAAAACCCGAGCCGAAGCTCCCCGGACCAACACGTCCGTCACAAACAATCGAGCCGAAGCTCCCAGCTAACATCCCGTGCCATCAGTGTCTGTGAAATGTGCAACCCTAATTACTAAGTTACTCTTTTCAGCTTGTTAAACAGTTTACGTTAACCCAGGACTGCCCCCGGTATTCCCTGTGAAGGGCTCTCAAGGGGCACTAGGAACTGTGTTGGGATTACGCCCAGCGTTCCCTTTCGCAAGGTACTTATTTTATTATTGGTTGATCCCCTTACCCATTATTTTCTCATGTTTCGATACGCTAATCCTAGGGTGATTTGACTCCAGCTCTCCTTGGGTAGGACGATCTTTCGTCGGACCCGAACGCCTTTAAACCCTAGACAAAACCACACCCTACTCACTCATCTTCCAAAGATGCAGCCCATTCCACTTGTCCTTACAGCAAACCATCAAGACCCATCATACGTGCCCTAATTCATATCCAAATGAACTCCTGCAGTTTTGCTATATGCAGACCACTTAAGCTACGTGACCCGTAAAAAAGGAAGTACATGAAATACTCATCCAGTACCCTCATGATAATTATCAGAGGTCTATTATGATAAATATAGACTAAATTCAGAAAATCATATTTTTCCCAATTAATCTACTATTTATTGAATTTTCCTCAAAAACTAGGCCATAGTCAATTTGAACATGAACCATAAGATTTTCTCAGGTAATGGCCTCCTAAAATTTGTATTCACTAAATAACAGAGAAATATCATTGGTTGTCAATTTTCATAATTTTCCAGATAATTCTTGACCTCTAAAGGATTTATTAAAATAATTCCTAAAATCAAATATAATGAAGGAAGTGCCACATATATGTCTCCAATAATTATGTAAAAATTACTAGGGCTTCATAGGGAACTAGAAACATCATGATGAAGAAATTAGAATTTTTCAGACAATCTAAAAGTCATTATTAAATTTCCCAAGGTTCCATGGAATTAAATAATTAAAGAAGCAACTACTAAATATCGTTCTTCAAAAATTTCATAAAAATTTACAGAGATGGGTATCATGACTATAAGCCCCGTTGCTAAGTTTTATCAAGTTTGAACAAGTATAGTTCTCTGCAAAAAGTCTTAAGTGGAAATTATAAAATATGACCTTGTGAATAAAGTACCAAAAATATTCATCCAAAATTTATTATAAAATTTCCAGAGACATGTATGCCCTAAGCAACTACCCATTCAAAATCTCAGGCCTTTTCAGATAGTTTTGGTATTAGATCTTATGGTTTCAAAGCTAGTGCCCTAAACTAGGGTTATTGATTTAAGTGGTCTTAAGTCTTCCAAATGCCCTAAAATTTTAACCACAGTACCATAGTAACCCTATGGACATCATTCCCAAGTTTCAAGTCCATCCAAGGTCTTTTGACCCCAATTTCTTCAAACCCTAGAAATTTACCCTAAAGGGCCTACCCTAACAATCTAGGGCTACCCTAGTCCAATCCACTCCAAACTCCATAAGTGAGTGTAAAAAGTCAAATTATATCTGTGGCCAAAATTTCAGCCTCTGTTGAGGTGATTTGGTCACTCAAAACCAAAAGTGCAACTTTTGACCAAAATGCCCTTCATAGGGTATAAATAGGGTTGGGTCAAAACCTATTCAAAACACATCCAATCTAAATGAAATTTTATACAGGAACCTAATTGGAGCCCAGGGACCACTCACCAAAATTTGGGAGGGTTTGGATGTGTTTAGGGCACCTATTTAATTTATCTAATGATTATTAAATTTTTACCAAAACTATAGAAATATTTTCCCCAAAAATTCCCATTTTTGGCAGGCCCTAGGTATGTCTAGGATAGACTCTCTGCCAAAATTTCAGCCAATTTGGGCTTGGGGTGAAGAGTGGGCACTCATTTTAGTGACTGCCTAGCCCTAAGGGTATGTCCCACCAAAATGGGTGCCCTGGTCTATCCAGTGTCCCAAAAGGGTCCAAACAATTTTTGCTGCAAACTAGACACCCTAAGCTACAATGTTCATGTTGGGCAAATTTCCATTCAAGGTCCCTAAGTATTTTTAAACATTAATTACATTAAATACATCCAGTGTGACAGAAATGAAATAATTTTTATTTAATTCCTATAGTATTTGATCTGATGCCGCACGAATCTTGGCGCAGATCGACGGCATCTGGTCATCGTCCCCACTGAGCCAACGGCTGGGATTGGTTCTGCCTGGAGCGATTTCCAAGCTCTGCCGCCGGCAATCCAGCCCCTTCCCCGGCCGGCCACCGCCACCAACACCTCCGTCGAGGTGGTGGCTATCGTCAGACGGCGGCTCCGCCGCCGGAGAGGCGTTTTCCGGCGGATTAAGCAAGAATTTTTCTTGCCGAAACCAGGAGAAATCCCGGATTCGATCGGGCTCAATTGAGCCCGAAACTCAAGCCTAAGGATTCCTAGGATCTACCCGCGAGTTAAGGAGAGGAGGAGGACCTTCCTGGCGGCCTGGATGCGAGAGGAGCGGCGGGATGCCATTGGCGACGGCGGCGGCGCTCGGCTTCTGCAACTGCACAGTGGAAGGGCTCGTCTCCTCCAGGTAAGTGCTCCAAAATGATCCCCTCGGCTTCCTGATGGTGTTTAAATGGCAATTGGGGGAGGGGAGAGGCTGGTTCTTCAATGGCCATTATCTCCATTAATGGAGTGGCTCGGGTTGTGTGGAGGGGGGCTGAACCCACCCCTTGGTGGCCGGGAAATGGCTGGAATCAACTCCTCTCCCCTAGAGGAGTTGATTGCAGCCATAATGGGTGGCTGTTAGTCTCCCTTGGCCGGCCTCTCACTTCCCCCTTCTCCTTCCTCATTTCTCTCTCCTCCATTATCATGGAGAGGAGCTCCTTCTCTCTCCTAGTCACCTATGGTTGACTAGTCAACCCCACAAGCTAAAGGCAGCCCACTGGATTATGATGATCATGGGAATGGGTTTAGCCTAAGGGAGAAGTGGCTTGAGCTTGGGTTAGCCCTTTTTGGGCTAAGTTGACTTGACCCTCAATGAGGGTTGACTTGGCCAATTTGACCATCTAGGTTGACCCCATTAGGTCCTGGGTGATTCATTGGCCTCCCCTAAGGTCTATGTAGGGTTGGGTAGGGTTGACTTGGCACCTTAAAGGTCACTTGACCCTTGGTAAGGTCACTTTGACCATTTTAGGGCTAGAGTTGACTTGGGTCAACATGACCATTTGAGTTGACCCCAATGGATCCTTGGTGACCCATTGACTCCCCTTAGGGTCTAGGTAGGGTTACCCTGCACTTTGGAGGTCACATACCCTTAGTAAGGGTACTTTGACCAGATTAGGAGCTTGAGTTGACTTGGGTCAACCTGGCCTCTAGGGCTGACCCCAATGTGTCCTTAGTGACCCATTGACCTCACTTTAGGGTTAGGAGGGCATAGGTGGGGTCCTCTAGACTAGGAGTGGGTCTATTGGCCCTAAGTGGGCTAGGTTGACCTATTCAGGGCTAGGGTTGACCTTGGTCAACTGGGCCCCTTGGGTTGGCCCTAATGGGTCCTTTTGGCTCTAATGGGTCTCCCAAAATGTTTGGGAGTGTTGTGGTAGGGTCTTGGGGTCATGGTGAAGCCCCATTGTCATCCTGAACTATTGTTCAGTATTCTACTAACTGCAGACCATGGTGATCCCTACCTTGGCCTCCTATCTCTTGGCCCATTTCTGGCTTCCTAGTCATGGCCAAAACCACTCTTAGGGGTCTAGTTGGAAATGGGATGTTACAGGTGCTCCGGGCAAGCTTTCACCGCCAAATCCAAGCCAGAGGTTCCTCTCGGCCTCCTCCTTCATCTTTGAGCTTCAAGAAGAGCTTGACCTAGCTTTCTTCACCAAGCTAGGAGAAGTTGTGCCATCCTCCACCGGATCGTGACACGAAGAAGACGGGCCATTGGAAGGTGGTGACAGCCCTTCTCTATCCCAGACGCAGTTGTGGACCGAGCTTGGACGCGGATTGACAACCCGACGACTCCAACCGTGAATCCTCAGCAAGGCTTCGTATTCGGTCGATTTCGCACACTCTTTTCTTGATTGGTTGTTGAATGTGTAGTTGAACTCTTGTATTTGATGAAGTTATGCTTAGTGTAATTTACGTTTATGTGTAATCATGTCTATGTGATTGTATATTTTCGTTATATTTACCTGAGGTGCGCATATTTGTCCATCCACCATCCATCCGCCCTTGCCGCACTAGCGATTGCTAGTGGCGTGCGTAGCGAAGAGATGCATATGACCCTCATTCCGCCATTCTCATCACCTCATCCGCAAGTCTACTCGCCCATCCGCCTAGTGATTCGGTGCATAGCGGCCCGACTAGTCTTCCATCCCGCCTGGCGAAGCATCGCATAGCTGCGTTGCATAGGAGTAGTTGATAGTGTTTTATTTTCTGTTTCCGCAATCCAAATCCCCCTTAGTTAGCTCCGACCTGAGAACTTCAATCTCAAGTCCTCCTCGAAATTAACTCCACCTTACTGTGTTCCTTGTGAGATCGATACTTGGGAAAACTCCCATTTTATATTACTTGTGCGACCGGTTCACTGCCGTGATCTTTAAGCATCAAGTTTTTGGCGCCGTTGCCTGGGAACACAGTCGTGTGAGTTTTTGTAGAGGAAGATAAGAGATAGAAGCCCTTTTTCATTTGTTCATATCACTTTCTTCTTTGTTTTAGTTTTTAGCATTTGTGTTTGTTTTTATTTGTTCCTATTCTAGTTTTAATTTTTCTGTAGCAGGTTTTCCTATTCTTTTATTTGTGATGTGTAGCTAATTATTGCTTAGAAACTTTTTGTTGGTGAATTATTCTTGTTGCACCATGTATTCTTATATGAATATCTGTTGCCGATGGTGTGTGGATTATAGGCATGGTAGTGATGAGTGCCCCACTGAAGAATGGGAGCATAATTCTCGCGGTTCTGTGTATGGAGCACCGTCTTCTTATGGTACTTCATACTCTCAACCCAGGTCTTATGGTCACTCCTCTTCTATGCCTTCATCTTTTTCTTATTCCTCTCCGGTCCCACCTGTACCGAGGAGTAATGGAAAATGATGTTTGTGTTGTCGTAGCACCGACCACGTGTTGAAAGATTGTGCATAATTTCAGCGCCAGTTGGAGGAGGATGATGAACCGGGTATCCGCTTCATTCCATCCACCTCTCAATCAGCTGCCCCTTCTGATTCTGATGATATGTTCGCAGCACCACCTTGTCTATGGGGGACTGCTGCGGATATGCCCATCAGACTTTCTGCTGATCGGTGTGACGACATTGTGGCATCGTCTCTCCCCATGCCCTCTTCCCATCTTGTTGATTTACCCCCGGAGGAACCTGCACATATTTTCTCTGATGCTGTTGTTCCTCCGCCTTCTTTGCAAGAATTATCTATCCCTATTTTAAGTGAGTCGGTTGATGATGTTCGGCCGGATTGTGATTCTGAGCCTGAGGATGTGCCCATGTTTGATGAGGATATTATTTTCATTAATGGACAGTATTACGTCTTGGAACATGTGGACGCACCGAGGTGTGTTGATGAGGATATCCTCTTTGTTGAGGAAGTTTCCACTTCCTTGATGGATGAGGAGGTCCAAACCACCACCGAGGACTTCGAGCTTGCAGATTCCCCTCGCCATGACTCATATGACGCCGTCGATGATCTATGTCGGGATCCTGCTGGGAGTGAGACCGGGACCACTCCCCCTATTTCTGATTCTTTTAGTTATTCATCTCCTTTATTTCTTGATCCCATTTCTGTATCTGAGCCTGTGCGGGTTGAGTCTTCGCAGGTGCTTCAGGAGGACTTGGAGCTTTCAGCTCGAGTCATGGATGATAGCATCCTCTTTTGCGAGGAAGTTGATTCCTCCTCTGTTGAGGAAGCTCCATTCATCGCTTTCTCCTCCTGCAGACTCCATGTAGACGATACCTTGCTAGGCAAGGATTTCTTTTGTGATAAGATGAGCGAGGACCAGTCCTCCTCCTTTTCTTATTTCTTATTTCCTCTACCTGTGTTGGGCAGGTATTACTATTTAGGTAGAGGGGTAACTGCTCTATCACCGTATCGGTACCCGTTACCGAAACGGATATTGGAACAGTTACCTGTGCACTTTTTATTTCATAGGCCCATTAGCTAGAACTGTTTAGAATGTAATAAGTCGTGCTGGGATGACAATAACCCCAGTACTTATCTTTTATTTCTTGCATTTTTATTTTCCTGTCTATTTTATTTTAGCATTTATTTTTGTATATTTTTGTTTTGTTTTTGCGGAGCTCACCCCTGCAGGTATTCTTGGCAAATTGCATTGGTAGGGTTCTGATTCTTCGTATGGCGGGCCTGCTTCAGTTTCCACGCGTCTTCTGATATGCTCACTAGCTGAGCATTGGGTAACCTCTTCCCTTAGCTCTGTATGATTTTAATTTCTCTATCTTATGATTTGTTGCTTAGTTTAAGTCTGGGGGAGAGATCTGTTACCTATTGCACGTACACATCTCATGTGCATACTAGAAGCTTTTATAGTTTTATTTTGATTAGTTCATTGCATCACACACCACTGCACCCACATGAGTGCGTGCTTAGCTGTTTGTGTGCCGCGAGTTAAACTCATTTCTTCGTTAGATTTGGGAAAATTATGGTGCTGGCTTAGGATTGTGAGACGGAGTAAAATGTTGGCCTTGTTGTGTTCCTACTCAACTGCTCTCGTCTCGTGTAGAAATTCGAGTAGATTTAATTTTTCTGTATGCTTTTAGTTTTATAATTTTCTAATTGCGTAAATACTTTTTATTGTACTCAAAAGTTGGTGAATCCGGTGTGAATCCGACGGTAGCTTAGGGATGTGTGTAGACGGCCATTAGGTTCATATTGCTCGAGTAGGGAGGATGGATAGTCTTTCTCGTTGGCTAAGAACTTGCCCCTAGCTACTCTCGAAGCATGGGTACATGGTTAGTCAAGTGCGTGCGTGATGTGGGTCATCACTTTATCTCGTTTGAGCCTTGTACCATTCCCGACATCTAACCGTTGCTATCCCCGTTGAGCCTGTCCCTTCCTTTGAAATCCCTTCACCTCGCTACCATAGCCATATCGCCTTTCCTACTCGCACATCTGAATGTGATCGCTCGGTTAGTTTATTTTGTTGTAGTTTATATCCGTTTTGTGTGGGCAGTTTTGTTGGTGTTTGTGCAGCTTGTGGTGTTGCCGTGTTTTTCTATTTTGTTTTGGCTATTTGGATAAAAGAAAAAATAAAAAAGGGGAAAAGAAAAAAAAATCTGATAGTAAATAAAAAGAAAATTCCCAATGGGGAATACAAAAAAAAAGAAATGTATTTGTATATCTATTATTGCTGAGTTTTGCAATATGGTTGAGTTGTGTTCGTTTTGGGCTTGCGCGCACCGTCAAAAGTCTAGGTCTGGTGATGCTTCGCACGTGTTTGTCCATTGAGTTTAGCTGTGTACATTTTCGGGCGATCTTATTTTGGGTGTGCGTGTCCGTCTTGTTTACCTTTATATACCCCGCCTTCACCTAAGCCTATATTATACTCCAAGTCCTACGGATTCGTGCTTAAGTCTAACTAGTGCCGTGGAGAGAGTGTGAAAGGGCAAGCATATGGTCACCGACATTGGTGGATTCCTTTGGAGGTTATCCGGAGGCCCGATCTTTGGCAATGCTCACCTAGCGATAGTTCTACTTTCTCCCTACGCATGACCGGATGATTCACCGTGATTCTATTTTTGAGTAGTAATAAACTTTTGATACACATTATGAAAAATATAAACTATTCTGTATACTTAGAAATTTTCTCTATTGTATTTTTACGCACGCGAGCATGCGACTTCGCATGGTACTTTGTTTTTCAATTTCTTTGTTAGCTAGTAATTTTCCCTATCTGCTTAGATTTTGTTTGCTCGGGACGTGCAAACAGTTAAGTCTGGGGGTGTGATGAGTCTGATTTATATAGGGGTTTTCGGACTCATCTGGGCTAGTTTTCACGCATTTGCACTTCACTTTTAGTTCTATATCGTTCATATTTCATCTTGTCTTTATTTCCATAGGAAGTGCACACTTAGGCTCGTGGTTGTGTATTTTTGTACTTTTAATGTTTATACTCTCTTTTTGTGGTTGCCTGGAATGTTTGCACATATCAGTGCTGGGTTTAGGGGTTGTGTGCATGTTCCGGGGACATTTGGAAGCAGGAATACTGCGCACGCTCATCAGATATAGTGCGCACGACCACTGCTCGTGCGCAATGTTCCCTGATTTCCAGAATCTGCCTGGGGTATGCGCACTATCACTGGACACAGTGCGCACGACCACTGGTCGTGCGCCACTGATCGTGTGCATTGATTCCATTTTCTTACATATTCTGGCTGGGGAAAACGCACTACCACTGGTCATAGTGCGCACGACCAGTCTGGTCGTGTGCATTATTATTTCTGCAATCTATAAATTCGCAGGTTCCGCCGTAATTCGGGATCGCTCGATATTTCTGCGCAATTTTCTGTCCCCGACGAAGGTTTCCGTCGTTCCCCTTCATCTTCCACCCTAGGGAGGTGCTCCGGGCAAGCTTTCACCGCCAAATCCAAGCCGGAGCTTCCTCTCGGCCTCCTCCTTCATCTTTGAGCTTCAAGAAGAGCTTGACCTAGCTTTCTTCACCAAGCTAGGAGAAGTTGTGCCATCCTCCATCGGATCGTGACACGAAGAAGACGGGCTATTGGAAGGTGGTGACAGCCCTTCTCTATCCCGGACGCAGTTGTGGACCGAGCTTGGACGCGGATTGACAACCCGATGACTCTAACCGTGAATCCTCAGCAAGGCTTCGTATTCGGTCGATTTCGCACTCTTTTCTTGATTGGTTGTTGAATGTGTAGTTGAACTCTTGTATTTGATGAAGTTATGCTTAGTGTAATTTACGTTTATGTGTAATCATGTCTATGTGATTGTATATTTTCGTTATATTTTCCTGAGGTGCGCCTATTTGTCCATCCACCATCCATCCGCCCTTGTCGCACTAGCGATTGCTAGTGGCGTGCGTAGCGAAGAGATGCATATGACCCTCATTCCGCCATTCTCATCACCTCATCCGCAAGCCTACTCGCTCATCCGCCTAGTGATTCGGTGCATAGCAGCCCGACTAGTCTTCCATCCCGCCTGGCGAAGCATCGCATAGCTGCGTTGCATAGGAGTAGTTGATAGTGTTTTATTTTCTGTTTCCGCAATCCAAACCCCCCTTAGTTAGCTCCGACCTGAGGACTTCAATCTCAAGTCCTCCTCGAAATTAACTCCACCTTACTGTGTTCCTTGTGAGATCGATACTTGAGAAAACCCCCATTTTATATTACTTGTGCGACCGGTTCACTGCCGTGATCTTAAGCATCAAGCAGCTGAGAAGAAGAGGTTACGGGATGAACGAGCAACAGGGGGAAGTTACTTCGAGATTGAAAGTGTTGCTCGAAGCATCCGGATGGGGATCAAAGTGGAATCCCCTACCCGTTGCCCCTAGGCGGGTATAAATAGGAAAACCCAAGGAGTTTCTACGGGTATCGGATCTACACGTGTCCGAAATGACCCGTTATGCCTCCGAACCCGTTATTAGTCCAAATATACACTAACATCTTCTTCTGTGAAATCCAGGAGATCACGATCTCTTGCCCTCTGCAGTGCTCAAAGTCTCATCGCCGCACAATCGCAATCTCTTGTTGATGGCCGCTCGATCTCTTCTCAATCATGATCGCTTGTTGATCGGAAAACGCTGATCGGCGAACGCCGATCGGGGACCTTGCACTATAATGTTGGTCGATCCATGAACTTGCACTATAATGTTGGTCGATTGACGACCTTGCACTTCAGGTTTTCTTAACTTGATCAAGAACAATAAGTGAATTACATGAACTAATAAAAAAGAGCATTGTTAAGTGCACCACAGTTTTCGCTATGTGCACTACAAAGTCACTTAATTAATAATTCAAACTCTTCCCTAAATTTATAACTAAGGGCAAGCATGTTTGTGCACCGCAATTTATTCTCTCAACCCTAGCCCCGTTCGTTCCGCCTGGCCCCGACGCTTCCGCCTGCCCGTGCCCAGTTCTCCGCTTCAACCCTCCCCGCCAGCCCCTACGCCAGCCCCGACGCCAGCCCCGATGCCAGCCCCGACGCCAGCCCCGACGCCAGCCCCGACGCCAGCCCCGACGCCAGCCCCGACGCCAGCCCCGACGCCAGCCCCGACGCTAGCCCCGACCCCAACCCCGACGCCTTCTGGTTTCTCGACGCCCCCTGCAGCTATTTCCGCCTGGCGTGCCTCTCCGCTGGTGGCATGGAGGTTTTCCCCTTCAATCCTAGCACAATACTCTGTTTGTCATTTTTTTACGAGTTCTTAGTTCTCCAAAAATGATATTTGTGTTTCCATTAGTTATACATTTGAAGACAAGGAATATAGATGTTCTAATTTTGTTGTGACTTGTGAGGCGTCATTTTGGAGCACTCTCGTACAATGTATGCAAACATTAATCGTAAAAAAATTCATTACTAAATTTCATTCATTAAATGTTAATTTTTATGCTTAAAATTGTAGGAATATGAAGAAAAATAAGGATCAATGGAAGAAAAGTTTGGACAAAGAAATCGGAGATCTATTTATTTTATTTTGGGTTTTCTCATTTTGATGAAATTATATTTTTGATAGTACATGTTATTTTTTGGTCGGTCGTTTTCCAAATTTGAATGTAATCTATGGTGTGTGTCTTATTAATCTTTTATTTTTATGAAAAAATGTTGTGATTTATTGATATATCAAGTTAATCTTGTTAGTTTGCTATTAACAGAAAAGCGGTGCACATAACAATTATGTGTGCACCTATCGTAGTGTGGTGCTCTTAACAAAAAAGTGCACATAGGGAAAACTGTAGTGCACTTAACAATGCTCTAAAAAAATTAAGAAAAGTTTCCATATTTTGCTTGTTGTGAAATAAAATCTTGTAGCATAAAAATGACTAGTATTATTACAATGTTATTCCTTCGGTTGATGTTTAATGCTTGGTCATAATAGACTTATTTTTTGTTTGATAGTGTCCATCATATACAACGTCAATTTATAAAATTATTCAACGTTCAAACAAGTTGTTATGTTGTGATGCTCCACCGGACCGGTCCAGCTGGACCGGTCCGATTCTGTTATTTTGATTTTATACATATATATAGGCTTGCACAAGCAGAGAGTTTATATACCCCGAAATCAATAAGCCTAACCTAATCGGGAGACGGGAGAACGCAGAGGGAGAGGCGGCATCGGGCGATCGGAAGAGGGCGGCTGCTTCGGGACCCGATCGAGCGTGACAGCAGGGATCGAGCGGCGGAGGCGGCAGCTTCGTCTCCGGCGAGGATCAGCGGCGGATTCGGGAGGAGATCCGGAGCGGCATCGGGCGTTCGGGGGTTTCTTCTCCGGCCAAGATCAGCGACTGCGGCTTCGGAATCCCGATCGAGCGATCGGGCTCAGCTTCGGGAGAAGATCGGCGACATCAATGAGGAAGAGGAGTGGTGGCAAGCCCGGTCTAGGACTTATTCTTCTCCAGCGAGCATAGGGCCCAATCTTGGGCCGGCAGTTCTTCTCAGGCAGCAGCGGCGGCAGATCTTCCACGGCAGCGGCGGGTGCAGGTTTCCATCTCCGGCGGCTCCGGCGATCCAGCGGCGGCGACAACTCCGGCGGTGAAAGAGGGCATAAGGCTGCGGTTCCTTCATCTTGAAGAGGACAACGACTTTCTTGGCCGGAGGGCAGTGGCGCGTGGCAGAGGGAAGATCGGGTTACCCGAGTTTGGGCACCAGCGGCGCATCGGCTTCATCTCCAGCGTGTGACAGCGGCTTGGCCGGTTGTATCCAGGGAGGAGAGGGGGCTCACGGCGGTGGCTGGGTGCAGATTCCTTCGGCGGCGATCAGATTCAGATCCAGGCTCCGATTGGCCAGTTTTGCGGCCGACATAGGGGAATATTCTTCCCTCTCTCTTGATTTCTTGTTGTTCTTTATTTCCTATTTCAGGTTAGTGTCGATCCGTTGAGGATCGTTGAGTGCCTGTGTTGTAATAGGATTATTTTTCGATTAGTGGATCCGGCGTGCTCTCCCCGTGGATGTAGGAGCTTAACTCCGAACCACGTATATCTCTTGTCGTCTGTGTGTTTTTCTGTGTTTTGGAAACTCGAACTGTTGGATTGGTGCGCGCCATTATTTGCTCAAATATTTTGCTTCCGTTGCTATTGTCCGCGACGAGTTCCGTACTTGCGGGCAGGTGCCAATTGCACAACAATTGATATCAGAGGGAGGTTCGACCTTCGGACCAGTGAGCAAATTCAATGGCGGCCAAATTCGAGGTTCCAAAATACGATGGGCGGATCGATTTCGGTCTTTGGCAAAAGCGCATAAAGGCCGTTCTCGTTCAGCAGGGTTGTTGGAACACCCTATTACTAATTTGGGTCAGGATCACTATGTCTCTAGGAAACCAATATTTGACCTCCTGTATAGCTCTAAAGGTCAATTAAAATTGAGTCTAAGGGTTAGAAGTCTAAGTTTGGAAGCTGCCCTCAAGATCAAGCCTTTTTCAGTTTGAGACTAAGTCATATCGTCGAGCTCAGCATGACGATTCGTCGAACTCCGATCGACGATCGTCTAGCTCAACTTCGTCAGATCGTCGATCTCCATTCGACGATCGCTGAGCTCAACTTCATCACATCGTCGAACTCCATTCGACGATCGGTGAGCTCAGGTCGACGATCTTGACTCAGCTTTGGATCTATTTCTCTGAGCTCAGTTCGACGATCTTTGAGCTCAGATCGACGATATTTTGTTGCAATATAAATCCATGTCGCTGAGCTCGGTTCGACGATAGCAGAGCTCAGATCGACGTTTTCAGATAACTTCAAGGATGTTTCAAGATTCAAATTCAAATCAGTTAAGGAGTTATTCTGCAATTAATTCAGAAGATTTTCTAGCCGTTTTCATTTATTTCTGGACCAAGTTTCAAGGGATTTTCAAGGAATACTTTTATGGACTTTCCTCCAGAAGACATTCTGCAATTAAGGATGCAATTAATGCAGGCCAACGTCTATTCTTGACAGAGGATGTTTTTCTATTCAGTACCAGAGAATAAAAGAGAAGAATTTTTTTTCTCTCAGACACAGACACACAGACATCAGTAATCTTCAGAACAAGAACAAAATATTCTCTGTCTCAAAGAATTCTCAAGAACAAACATCCAAGGAGATTAAACTTTCTGAAATCTTCTGATCTCTCAGTCTCAAGTGTTCAAGGCCAACATCTTTCAAGACTCCAAACACCTAACATTTCAGCTGTTGCTGAAATCATCTTTTGTTGGAGCTCAACTTCTGAAGGCATATCACCATACAGCAAAGCTTCTTTTCCTGAAGATCTCAAGGACTCAGGGGGAGCTTTGACACCATCAATCCACATAGTCTTCTCAGCTGCTTGAGAAAGAGAAGACTTCCATCACTCTCTCACCCCCATCTCTGTAAAGGGTTTCTCAAACTCCCTTCAAAAGTTTGAACTTGGTTTTTGAGCACCTTGTCAAAAGCTCATTGATGGCAAGACACCTGATCAAAAAATCTGTTTTGTTTTTTGAGCACCTTATCAAAAGCTCATTGGTGCCCAGGACACCTGATCAACTCATCCTGCAGTGGATTCCTACCTAGGGTGGTAGAAGAGTGGATGTACCCAAGTTTAGGGGAACTACTATATTTCCTTGTGTCTTCTGCCTTGCTTGTCTTTATTTTTGTTTCTGGCTGTGATTGTTTTGTGATTAGCTTATGATTAGTTTAGTTTTGTGATTAGATTTATTCATTGCTTCCCTGCTTACTCACATTGCAACAATTGTTGTAAAAAGTTTTCAAGCACCATATACTCTATTCACCCCCCTCTAGAGTATATCAGATCTAGCTGCACTTTCAATTGGTATCAGAGGCAGGTTGGTTAAACATACCACACCTTGGTGGTTGCACAGGCTAACACCTGAACCCAAAGATCCCTAGTTAGATCTGTTTTCTTGTGAGTTTATTATAAGATTTTGTTTTCACAAATCATGGCCCAAAACAAAGATTATGCTAGCACCAGACCTCGAGTGTGCAATCTATCCAAGTTTGCACTTTGGAAAGCAAGGATCAGACTATACATGAATTCTATTGACGAGGATATTTTTAACTCTGTTTTGACAGTGTGTCCAAGACCTCTAGAGAACTCAAGTACAAATGCTGTTCCACCTCCATCAGGAACAAATGCTGACATCAAGAAATGGAAGGTAGCTGATGCCAAGGCTATGAACATCTTAGCCCAGACAATGTCTGATGACATATTTCAAAAGGTGGCTGAATGCAATTCAGCAAAGGAAATTTGGGACAAACTCTCTGAAATTGTCTCAGGCTCAGCAGATGAGAGAAAGGATAGGATATCTCACCTCATATCTCAATATGAGAATTTCAAGAAGGGAGAAACTGAGTCAGTGGGAGATATGTACAACAGGCTCAGTCTAATTGTCAGTGAACTCAGGACATTGGATAAAGAGATCTCACTGACTGAACTCAATGACAAAATTCTAATGTGCTTCCCTAGCACTTGGGATTCAAGAATCTGGCCAATTAAGGATGCCAGAAGTTTGAATGAGATCATCACTAAAGCTCTATTGGATAAGCTCAAATCTTATGAGCTACTCATCAAGAATAGAGAAGAAGAACAGAAGGCTGCCTCACCAGCCACAAGAAAAGAGAAGACCATAGCGTTCAAGGCAACTAAAGATCACCCTGAAGACAAAGTCACAGGCAATGATGAACTGCTCAGTCTGTTGGCCAAAAGATTTCAAAAGATGGCCAGAAAGGACTTCAGAAGGAGATCATATAAGGAGCATGATAAGCCAAGGTATGACAAGTCAATTAACAATAAAGAAATTGTTAGCTTTGGTTGCAGGAAACCAGGGCACATAGTTCCTGACTGTCCAGAAAACAAAAACAAGGACAGAAGGGACAAGAAAGAAAGAAGAAAGGAGAAAGACTCCAAGAGGAATGACAATGGCAAACCCTCATCAAGCAAAAACAAACAAACAAGAAAGGGGTTTGTTGCTGAATCCTGGAGTGAGACTGAAGAGCAGTCAGAAGCCTCATCCAGCTCCAGTGATGATGAGGATGATGCAGAAGAGAAAGAGTTTTACATGATGGCAATCAATGCCTCACAACATAATTCAGAAGAAGAGGAGTCAGAGTCAGACTCAGAGACTCAACCTGAAGAAGATCAGGTAATCAGTTCTTTTGATTTTAACTCAGAGGACTTTAAATTTGAATTTAAAGCATTGTGTTTAGACCTGCTAAAATCTGAGAAAGAAATTATCTCTCTCAGAAATCATTTATCTGAACATAATACTTTAAAGTCAGAAAATCTCAAACTCTCTCAGGAGTTGGAGTGTTGTAGGGAGCAGATAGCTTCACTGAAAAGTGAGTTATCTGAAGCCAAGAAGCTTGAAGAATCCCTTAATGGGAGAAGCATCAAGCTGATGGACATCACAAGCACAGTGAACTCCAGATTTAACAGTACACTGGGCTTGGGTGCTTCATTCAGCCAACCCATAGTTCTAACCACTCCAATCAAGTTCATTTCTGACAAAAGAAAGGGAGTTGTAGAGGTAGCTAGGAAAAATTCTGATCTGCCCAAGAAAACTAAGTCCCAGCAGAAATCGTCGAACGGAGATCGACGATCGCCGAATGCAGATCGACGATCGCCGAACGCAGATCGACGATCTCAGGCAAAATCGTCGAACTCAGGTCGACGATCTCAAGTTCCTGAACTCTGCTATAGTCGACCGTCGAACGGAGCTCGACGATCTGACCCAAGATCGTTGAAAGCAGCTCCAAGATCGTCGAACAGAGGTCAGAGCTCTGGAAATTTTTTCAAGGGCAAATCAAAATCCAATCCTAAGGGTCCTTCATCCCAAATCTTTAATCCTTATACTGAATGGATTATACCTCCAAGGAGATATCATCCTGAAGGATATAAGAGTCAACCTGGGATGTCTTTTATTTCAGAATTTAAAGGTTATCAACCTAGGCCCAAGGTAAACTGGGTCAAAAATAAATGAATTATTTTATATGCAGGTGAAGACCTGTCCAACATCTAACCAGCAATGGTACTTGGATAGTGTGTGCTCTAAGCACATGACAGGAAACAAGGACAACCTCACTTCCTTTAGAACCAAGCTTGGACCCAAAGTTATCTTTGGTGACTCAAACTTTGGACAAAATAAAGGATATGGTGCAGTCCAGATTAGATCAGTAACATTCAAGAAGGTAGCTTATGTGGAAGGACTGAAGCACAACTTAATAAGCATCAGTCAGCTGTATGATGAAGGCTACCAGGTGACCTTCAGCAAAGCTTTATGCAAAATCAAGTCAGAGGACAACACAACTGTGTTGACAGGTAAAAGGAAAAGTAACATCTATCTTGTAGATTTTCTTTCAACTGATGTAGATATCTGCCTGTTTAATTTTGTTTGTAGAACAAATATTTTATGGCATAAGAGACTATGACACCTAAACCTTAGAACTATTGCTAGGCTATCCTAGGACAACCTTGTTAGAGGACTACCTTCTGGCCCCTACAAGAAGGAAGGACTCTGCAGGGCTTGTCAATTAGGCAAGCAAACTAAAAACAGCTTTAAGTCACATAATAAGAGTTATTCACCTAGGATATTGTATCTGTTACACATGGATCTTTTTGGACCCATCACAGTATAAAGCGTAGGAGGGAAATATTACACTTTAGTAGTTGTAGATGACTTCTCTAGATTCACTTGGGTGTTCTTTCTAAGGAAGAAGTCTGATAACTTTAAGTGTCTGACAGAGTTTCTCAAATGTATACAGATTGAGTTCAATACTCACATTGCCCTGATCAGAAGTGATCATGGGACAGAGTTTGATTCTCTTCTTATACAAGAGTTCTGTCAGAGTGAAGGGATCAGGCACACTTTCTCAGCTCCTAGAACTCCTCAACAAAATGGGGTAGCTGAAAGGAAAAATAAAACCCTTATTGAATCTGCCACTACATTGTTGTCAGATGCTCACCTTCCTCTATCCTTTTGGGCAGAGGCAGTGAACACCTCCAACTATGTGCTGAATAGAAGTTTGATACATAAACTAAAGGGAAAGACTCCCTATGAATTACTCAAAAGAAAGAAACCTAAAGTTGATTATTTTAGAGTTTTTGGTTGTATTTACTACATACATAACAATGACAAGAAATATTTAGCAAAATTTCAAGCTAAAGCTAATGAAGGAGTGTTTCTGGGATACTCTATGATCAGCAAGGCTTATAGGGTTTATAATAAATCATCTCTAAAAATTGAGGAATCTGTTCATATATCATTTGATGAATCTAACATGTCTTTCAAGGAGAAGATCCTTTCTACCATAGAACCTTTGCAGGAACATTCTCTTGTTGAAGACTTGAACAAGTTACAGGTTACTCAAAGGGATGAAAGCAGTGAAGATGAAGAAAGTGCTCACCATATTGAAGAACAACTTGAAGAGCCAGTTGTTGTACCACAAGAGGAAACAACAACACAGGTTGGTGAACAATCAACACCCCCTGTTGATTTAGTAACATCAAGAGATCATCCAATTTCCCAAATAATTGGAGACATCTCAGCTGGTGTGCAAACCAGAAATCAGGTCAACCAAAACCTGTTGCACACCTGCTTCCTATCTCAAATTGAACCTCAGTCCATTTAAGATGCAGAGCAAGATCCACACTGGATCATTGCAATGCAAGAGGAGTAGCATCAATTTGAAAGGAACAAAGTGTGGGAACTAGTGCCAACGCCTAAGGATCACTCCATTGTTGGAACAAAGTGGGTGTTCAGAAACAAACTGGATGATCAAGGAGTAATTGTAAGGAACAAGGCAAGGCTAGTTGCTCAAGGATATTCTCAAGAAGAAGGAATAGACTACGACCAGACTTTTGCACCAGTTGCAAGATTGGAAGACATCAGAATATTTTTAACTTATGCAGCACATAAAGGCTTCAAAGTATATCAGATGGATGTTAAAAGTGCATTACTAAGTGGAGACATCAAAGAGGAAGTATATGTCAGACAACCTTCACGTTTTATCTCTCCAACTTATCCTGATTATGTTTTTAAGTTGAACAAAGCATTATATGGTCTCAAGCAAGCTCCTAGGGCATGGTATGAGACCCTAGCATGCTTTATTTTGGAAAATGGATTTATAAGGGGTAGTGTAGACCAAACTCTTTTCATTAGAACCCATAAGTCTCATACCCTACTAGTATAGATTTATGTAGATGATATTATTTTTGGTTCTACTGACTATAAATTGTGCAGAAGGTTTTCCAACCTAATGTACTCTAAATTTGAAATGAGTAGCATGGGTGAGCTATCCTTCTTCCTAGGATTGCAAGTCAAACAACATGCTGAAGGCATCTTTATTTCTCAAACCAAGTATGCAAATGAATTGGTTAAGAAATTTGGCATATCTAAAGCATCTTGTATGAAAACACCCATGCCTACTAATGTTGTATTGGATGCTGATAAATATGGGAAACCTGTTGATCAGACAACATATAGAGCAATGATTGGCTCTTTACTGTACCTTACAGCTAGTAGAGCAAATATAATGTTTGCTACATGTATTTGTGCTAGGTTCCAAGTAAGCCCTAGAGAGTCACACCTAACATTAGTAAAGAGGATTCTCAGGTATGTTAAAAGTTGTCCAAATCTAGGTCTCTGGTATCCAAAAGATTCAGCATTTGATTTAACTGGATTTTCTGATGCTGATTATGCTGGATGCAGAATTGACAGGAAAAGCACCAGTGGAACTTGTCAGTTCCTTGGTGACAGACTTGTCTCCTGGTTTTGTAAGAAACAAACTTCTGTGTCAACTTCAACTGCTGAAGCTGAATATATGGCTGCAGGCAGTTGTTGTTCACAAATCTTGTGGATTCAAAATCAACTCCTAGACTATGGCTACAACTTAGAGAAGTCTAAAATCTTTTGTGATAACACCAGTGCTATTTCTATAGCTCAAAATCCAGTCCTCCATAGTAGGACAAAACACATAGAGATTAGACATCATTTCTTAAGGGATAATGTTGAAAAGAATAAAATTGAACTACAATATATCCCAACTGATTTACAAAGGGGAGATATTTTCACCAAGCCCTTGGATGAAAAGAAACACACCTTCTTCCTAAATCAGTTAGGAATGTTAGATGGTGGAAGTCTTAGATAATATCCAAGATTTTGAAAGCTTAAAAATTGACCAAGACTAGGCAAACATCTTGATTTTTTTCTTAGTGTCTAGAGTTTTTCTGATCTCTGAACTGCGCTCGACGATTTTTCCCCAGATCGTCGAACGGAGATCGACGATTTCTGAAATCGTCGACCTGAGTTCAGCGTTTCTCAGATAGTATGACTATCTCTTCTGGTCAGTGATCGTCGAACGGCGCTCGACGATGTTGTTCTCTGAACGATCGTCGAACAGAGCTCGACGCTTTCCAATATCGTCGAACGAAGATTGATGATGTTGAAGACTCTTCAGATTCCTTTAGAAGCCTCGATCGTCGAACTGAGTTCAATGATCTTTCCAATTCTGCGTCGAACCCTAATATAAAATTCATTTTTCGCCGTCGTTCTCCTTTGCGCTTTCGATTTCTCTGCAAAAACTTTCTTTCCCTCCAAACAATTCTACACTTGGTCGTTTTGTTTGTTGAATCTTTGCAGGTACCTATGGCTGTTTCTGTTGCTGTTCTCGCCGTCATGAAGTTTGATGCTGGCTTCGACATCGACATGGAATCCTTCAGTACAACAGACCAAGTTTTTCAGGACATCTTGGGGTTATTCAAAGAGCAGAACCTTACTGCAATCATGACTAGCAGGATTAAGCTTGCTTCTGATGAGATTAAGGAATGGGTCTACACTGCACACAATCAGGACAACAACACCATTATTGGATCAATCTCTGGCACACAGGTACCTCTGACCCCAGCAATTTTAATAGAGGTTTTTGAGTTGAGAACTGGTGGAGATACTGCTGATTTGTCTGGAGAAGAATTTGCTGACTTGCTTGCCAGAATGGGTCATTCTAAGGCTAACCCTAGCAAGCTATTGAAAAAGAATCTTTCTGTGGAATACAGATTCCTGGCTGATGTAGTTGGGAAAGTTCTACTAGCTAAGCACTCTGCTCATGATACAATCTCAAGGTATCAGCTCTGCCTAATGGGAGCCCTAGTAGACAGGAAGAATCTGAATTGGGGAGAGGTATTCTTTGACCTCATTAATAAGATCAACAAAAGTTTTGTAAACTTTGGAAGAATTCTAGGGGTGTTTCTGCAGAATAGGTGCCCTGCATTGCTGGTCTCCTCTGCAATCCACATTAATGCATCCAAGAGACTGTCTTGTGCCCTTTTTGGTAAATGGGACAGACAGATCATCAAGCCCAACAGGCCCTCCTCCAGCACTCCTTCAGGCACCAGGACTCTCAGAGTCACTTCCCCACAGGTCTCTGCCCTAGCAGATGACCTGCCTGTTGATGGTTCTCCTCCTCCTCCTCCAATTCCATCTCTTCCCATTCCATCTACCATTCCAACTCCATCCACCATCATCATCTCCAGCCCCTCTCCAACATCTACATCATCTCCAATCCATACTCTTCCAACCACAGAAGACCACTTCCATCCATTATTCTCCTACCCTCAACCAGATATCACTTCATCACCCTCCAATCCATCATTCAACCTCATTGATGAATCCTTTATGGATGACTCACCATCATCTCCTCCTGAGCTACCCTCATCCTCAACTTCCTATCAAGATCTTCTGCAACAAATCATTGACCAACCCACCTTCATCCCATCCATCTCCATCCCACTGTCCTCCATAACCATCTTACCCACACCTCAGCCATCTCTTCCCCCATTCTCCAGCTCTCCACTACCATCACCAACAGCTACTCCTCCATCCTCTACCTCTGCTCCAGTCACTACTGAGCAAGTAGACATTCCAGCCCTTGCTGACAGGCTGTATGAATTGCTAGCCCCCAGGCTATCTCTTCTCTTGGAGACCTCCTTGGCTCCATTAATCCTGTCAGTGGCAGCCCTTTCTGCCAAGCTCTCCTCTCTCTTCCCTCAGGCAGCCCCTTCAGCAGTGTGCCTTGATCCAGCCATTTCTGAATCTAGGCAGGGGGAGATGCCCTATGAAGTGAGTCTGCCTGCTGCTGCTGCTGCTGTTATTGCTATTTCAGTGAGCCTGCCTGCTGCTGTTTCTTCAGTTCTTACTGCTACTGCTCCTGCTGCTGTGTCTCAAGCTTCAGTTCAACCTCCTGATGCAGTCTTTGCATTAGACCTCTGGTCTTTGCTCTCAGAATTTGATTCTGCATATTTCAGATTTCTGCCAGAGACAGTTGCTTTCCATCCCCCAGAGGATCTGTCCAAGGCCCTTGTGCCATTCTCTTGCTGTGACCCCAGCATTATCACCTCATTTGTCCACTCAGTATATGCTGCTGCTACTTCTGCTGAAAGTAGTGCTGTTGTTTCTGATGTTGCTGCCCCTCCTGCTGCAGAAAGTTTTGATACTGCTGATATTTCTGTTACTACGGATGAACCAACTTCTAAGGAGATCCTTATGATAGAGGCACATGAGTTTGAGCCTTCTGTATTTTCTGCTGATATTTCTACTGCTGATATTGCGGTTAGTGAAACTGTTGTTGCTGCTGTTGTTACTTCTCCAGAACCTGTAGTATCTGCTGTTGTTGTTACTGTTTCAACTTCAACTGCCACACCTTCACTATCTGCTGCAACAACTTCTGTATTTGCTGTTGTTACTGCTACTGCCTCAACTTCTGCTGCTACACCCTCTGCTGCCTCATCTGCTTCTATACAGCTCAAGAAAGATTTGATGAAGAAGATTGATGCCCTGTATGATGATCAGAGTTCTGAAGTGATGAGTTCAGAACAGACTCTGATGATTCTTCTGCTACCATTGTCAGAAAAAGAAAGGCAAGGAGCAAAGCCATGAAGAGAGTACCTCCTGCCAAGGTCAAGGATAACAATGATATACCATACTATATTCTTCATGATTGCCCCATCACTGAGCACTGGATGCAGTACTCTAAGAATCAACTCAAAGCAATGAAAAAGAAAAGGAAATATGAAAAGGGCTCTTCTCAATTCCAACATTCTCATCCTCCTCCACCACCTCCTCCTGATGTAGGTGCAGGTGGAAGTTTAGCTGCTCAACCCCCTGCTAGAAGTCAAACCCCCTATCAGCCACATGCTAGATCCTACCATAGGGGAAGCCAATCCAGGGGTTCTCAATCCAGGAGAGGAGGATACAGAGGCAATCAAAGAGAAGTCCAGGTCTACTCTAAAGGATACTTAAGGCAACATCCATACTCCAGGGAAGGACAAATTTCATCTGACACCACCTTTGGTCCTTTTCCCTATAAGCTGAAGGAAACTATTTCATCCAGGCCTCCTCAGGACAATCCTTCTAATAGATATGAGCCACCAGTACCTTTTGAAGACCCTGAGAACAATCCAGCTGCTTGGACTGCAAGGATGAAAGAACTTGCTGCACTAGATCAAATCAAGAAAGCTAAAGAGCAAGTAAGAGATTCCTCTAACATCTCTACAATGTCTGAACAGAGAAAGAAAGAGTTGGAAAAATATGGGTCAAGCAAATTTTTTGATTCAGATAGATACATGGAACTGCATCCTAAAGCTGTAGTTCCCAGGCCCAAACAGCAAACCACTTTAGGTGCAGCAGATGATACTAGATCAAAGAATGAAGCCCTCAACCCCAACAGAGAAATCAAACTTGTTAAGGGCAAGTAAAAGAAATGATTATGTAAGATGACAATCTCTCTGACTTCTGGTTATTATCGGGGATGATATATATATATATATATATATGTATATATATATATATATATATATATATATATATATATCTGTGGTTCTGCATGTCCAGCTTTTCTTTTTGTTTTTCTGTATTGTTGCTTGAATGTTGTTATTTAAATTTTTCCAAACTTTGTAAATAGTAATCCTAACCCAAATAGGGGGAGATTGTTGGAACACCCTATTACTAATTTGGGTTAGGATCACTATGTCTCTAGGAAACCAATGTTTGACCTCCTGTATAGCTCTAAAGGTCAATTAGAATTGAGTCTAAGGGTTAGAAGTCTAAGTTTGGAAGCTGCCCTCAAGACCAAGCCTTTTTCAGTTTGAGACTAAGTCATATCGTCGAGCTCAGCACGACGATTCGTCGAACTCCGATCGACGATCGTCTAGCTCAACTTCGTCAGATCGTCGATCTCCATTCGACGATCGCTGAGCTCAACTTCATCACATCGTCGAACTCCATTCGACGATCGGTGAGCTCAGTTCGACGATCTTGACTCAGCTTTGGATCTATTTCTCTGAGCTCAGTTCGACGATCTTTGAGCTCAGATCGACGATATTTTGTTGCAATATAAATCCATATCGCTGAGCTCAGTTCGACGATAGCAGAGCTCAGATCGACGTTTTCAGATAACTTCAAGGATGTTTCAAGATTCAAATTCAAATCAGTTAAGGAGTTATTCTGCAATTAATTCAGAAGATTTTCTAGCCGTTTTCATTTATTTCTGGACCAAGTTTCAAGGGATTTTCAAGGAATACTTCTATGGATTTTCCTCCAGAAGACATTCTGCAATTAAGGATGCAATTAATGCAGGCCAACGACTATTCTTGACAGAGGATGTTTTTCTATTCAGTACCAGAGAATAAAAGAGAAGAATTTTTTTCTCTCAGACACACACACACACACAGACATCAGTAATCTTCAGAACAACAACAAAATATTCTCTGTCTCAAAGAATTCTCAAGAACACACATCCAAGGAGATCAAACTTTCTGAAATCTTCTGATCTCTCAGTATCAAGTGTTCGAGGCCAACATCTTTCAAGACTCCAGACACCTAACATTTCAGTTGTTGCTGAAATCATCTTTTGCTGGAGCTCAACTTCTGAAAACCTATCACCCTACAGCAAAGCTTCTTTTCCTGAAGATCTCAAGGACTCAGGGGGGAGCTTTGACACCATCAATCCACATAGTCTTCTCAGCTGCTTGAGAAAGAGAAGACTTCCATCACTCTCTCACCCCCATCTCTGTAAAGGGTTTCTCAAACTCCCTTCAAAAGTTTGAACTTGGTTTTTGAGCATCTTGTCAAAAGCTCATTGGTGGCAAGACACTTGATCAAAAAATCTGCTTTGCTTTTTGAGCACCTTATCAAAAGCTCATTGGTGCCCAGGACACCTGATCAACTCATCCTGCAGTGGATTCCTACCTAGGGTGGTAGAAGAGTGGATGTACCCAAGTTTAGGGGAACCACTATATTTCCTTGTGTCTTCTAGCTTGCTTATCTTTATTTTTGTTTCTGGCTGTGATTGTTTTGTGATTAGATTATGATTAGTTTAGTTCTGTGATTAGATTTATTCATTGCTTCCCTGCTTACTCATATTGCAACAATTGTTGTAAAAAGTTTTCAAGTACCATATACTCTATTCACCCCCCTCTAGAGTATATCAGATCTAGCTGCACTTTTAAGGGTCTTCACAAGGCACTCCTTGGAAAGGAGAAGGCTAAGGTGAAAGACGACGACGAGTGGGATGAGCTGGACCTCAAGGCCATCAACACCATACAGCTGTGTTTGGCAGACGAGGTCATGTACAACGTTATCGAGGCGGAAACTACGGTGGACTTGTGGAGGAAGCTCGAGGAGCTCTACATGTCCAGGTCGCTCACGAACAAGCTGTACGTGAAGAAGCAGTTGTACAGCTTGAGGATGTCCGAGGGAACGCAGTTGTTGGACCATATGAATGTATTCAACAAGCTGGTATCTCAGTTGCGGAGTATGGATGTGAAGGTCGAGCAGGAAGATCAGGCTCTTCTCCTCTTGTCCTCACTCCCGAGGTCGTTCGATCATTTAGTTACCACCATCTTGTATGGGAAGGATACACTTAAGATGGAGGAAGTGGTGACGATGCTTCTCTCTAATGAGAAGAGGAGCAGTTCCGGATCGAGTGCGAGCGAGGGTCTGCTCGTGAAGAGCAGAGACCCATACCGAGGGAGATCGAGAGGGGGAGGCAAGGAGGATGATCGACCTGGGTCCAGGGGTAGGTGTTACTACTGCAAGGAGGAGGGGCATTGGAAGGCCAACTGCCCAGTGAGGAAACTCAAGGGCAAAGGATCTGTGCCTCAGCAGGCTGCAGTGGCATCCGAGTGCATGAGTGATGATGACATTCTGCACGTTTCACAAAGTCGCGACGTGGTAGTCGGGACCACAGATTCCTGGATCATGGATACAGGATGTTCGTTCCACATGTGCCCGAACATTGAATGGTTCTCCAGTATTATTCACAGTGGAGGTGGTCATGTTCGGATGGGGAACCGGTCAGAGTGCAAGATATCTGGAGTCGGGAGCATCAGGATTAGGATGTTCGATGGAGTGGTTAGGACCCTCACCGACGTTCGGTATGTGCCCGAGTTGAGGAAGAGCTTGCTTTCTCTAGGTACTTTGGAGGCTGCCGGGTATTCTTATACCAGTAGCAGCGGGTATTTGGAGGTCAGGAGAGGCACACAGACAGTCTTGAGAGGAGAGCGTTCCGGATCGATCTATAGACTGATTGACACCACGATTGCCAGGGGAGATGCGAGGAGAGAGGTCACACCGTCTCTCGAGCTACAGGATACAGTAGCGCATGCATTTCAGGCGATCTCCTCAGATCGCGATTCCTTCGATAGAGCTTTAGAGAGCAGAGACCGTTCTCAGTGGAAAGCTAGGAAGGACCAGCGGAGGAGCGGGGCAGGATTCATGGCAAGGGCGTGTGCACGGAGAGAGGACCTTGGCGGAGGTAGGATCTTCGCAGCCGTAGAGGAGACAGGTAGAGAGTCATCTCAGGAGTACCCAGACACCGTGAGAGGAGCCATCAGGCTCAGAGGTCTCACCGAGGAACTTAGGATCACTCAGGAGAAGGTGGAGTTGCACAGTGAGAGTTCGAGTGCGATTCGTCTTGCAGTAGACCCGGTCTATCGTGCAAGGACGAAGCACGCCAACGTGCGTCACCGGGAGTTGAGGGAGTTCGCTCGAGGTGGAGGCGTGATGTTGCGGGAGATTCCTATGGAGGAATGCGTTGCGAGCATGCGGGAGAAATCAGTGAGGCTAGTCAAGTTTGACTTGACTCAGACTGTTACACGTTGATCGTGCCGGCCCTAGGGAGGGGGGGTTTGTAGTCTCCTGTAGGGGTCTGTGTGTTTTAGGCGGTATTCGTGTTCGTGGAGCATCAAGGTGGAGATTGTTATGTTGTGATGCTCCACCGGACCGGTCCAGCTGGACCGGTCCGGTTCTGTTATTTTGATTGTATACATATATATAGGCTTGCACAAGCAGAGAGTTTATATACCCCAAAATCAATAAACCTAACCTAATCGGGAGACGGGAGAACGCAGAGGGAGAGGCGGCATCGGGAGATCGGAAGAGGGCGGCTGCTTCGGGACCCGATCGAGCGCGACAGCAGGGATCGAGCGGCGGATGCGGCAGCTTCTTCTCCGGCGAGGATCAGCGGCGGATTCGGGAGGAGATCCGGAGCGGCATCGGGCATTCGGGGGTTTCTTCTCCGGCCAAGAGCAGTGACTGCGGCTTCGGAATCCCGATCGAGCGATCGGGCTCAGCTTCGGGAGAAGATCGACGACATCAAGGAGGAAGAGGAGTGGTGGCAAGCCCGGTCTAGGGCTTATTCTTCTCCAGCGGGCATAGGGCCCAATCTTGGGCCGGCGGTTCTTCTCAGGCAGCAACGACGGCAGATCTTCCACGGCAGCGGCGGGTGCAGGTTTCCATCTCCGGCGGCTCCGGCGATCCAGCGGCGACGACAACTCCGGCGGTGAAAGAGGGCATAAGGCTGCGGTTCCTTCATCTTGAAGAGGGTTGCGACTTTCTTGGCCGGAGGGCAGTGGCGCGTGGCAGAGGGAAGATCGGGTTACCCGAGTTTGGGCACCAGCGGCGCATCGGGTTCATCTCCAGCGTGTGACAGCGGCTTGGCCTGCTGTATCCAGGGAGGAGAGGGGGCTCACGGCGGTGGCTGGGTGCAGATTCCTTCGGCGGCGATCAGATTCAGATCCAGGCTCCGATTGGCCAGTTTTGCGGCCGGCATATGAGAGTTTTCTTCCCTCTCTCTTGATTTCTTGTTGTTCTTTATTTCCTATTTCAGGTTAGTGTCGATCCGTTGAGAATCGTTGAGTGTCTGTGTTGTAATCGGATTATTTATCGATTAGTGGATCCGGCGCGCTCTCCCCGTGGATGTAGGAGCTTAACTCCGAACCACGTATATCTCTTGTCGTCTGTGTGTTTTTCTGTGTTTTGGAAACTCGAACTGTTGGATTGGTGCGCATCATTATTTGCTCAAATATTTTGCTTCCGTTGCTATTGTCCGCGACGAGTTCCGTACACGCGGGCAGGTGTCAATTGCACAACAACAAGTTACTGTAATAGTTTATTGTTTTGAGTTTCATGATTATACCAATTTGAAAAAAAATAGACACCAAAACTCTGTTTTTACCAAAGTGTTTATTGTTAGCACATTCTGATTACCTTTGCAAACAGAATTTCATCCAAATAGTTTTTATCGGCAAATTACATTTCTCGCAGACATCTTTTTTCAAACTATAATTCTGACGTCTAATTTTTGCACAGTATCAGGCCTCTCAAACGGGCCCTGCATTCAATTGAGCAGTCCACAACAAGATAAACTCAAATTAGCATAAACATCAACACAAGCCCCTTGGGCCGAGTCAAGAACCAACCCAAATCCATTCCATCCACTAAAATCTTCCCATTCGCAGACCCAAAAACCTGGTCATCTAAATGACTAAGTAATGCAATCATGATCTACATTAAGGCCCGATTTGGCGGGACTTGTTTCCTACGGATGAAATTCGTGCGGAGGCAACCGCGACCGCGCAAATTTCATCAGCGGGAAACTGCAGAATTTTTTGGGGCGAGGTGGGTCCCATTGCGCGCCTGCAGGCCCGCCAAACGAACGGTGATCGAGACCACGTGAGATCCGCCCCGCCAAATGAGCCCTAAATTCCAACAACTTGTGGAGAAGTACATAAGGGAGGAACGTCAACAATAAGGGCATAAAAATTTTATAAACATTTTCCCTTTTTTGATTTCCCTCTCAACCTCCCTCATCTCCCGTTGAATTCTCCAATTTCATTTCGATTCTAATTGTCTCTCTCCCTCGATAATATTTTAGTTGATCCATCAACCGATCCAACACATCAAAAAAATTCATCGATTGAGAAGCTACAAGTGAAGGTGGAAGAGAATGTTTCGGTGGTCTTAAAATGTTTCTGTTACTATTTTCATTGTATCTTTTCGTACTTTATTTTATGTTTGCATATTTAACTCATTTACTATTGTTATGTGGTTAAATCTAGGGACACCTTGGCGCGGTGTTTTTGCACCGATGATTTTGGACAAAAACGCTACCGTCAAAAAATGTGTTTGATAAGCATCACTAAGAAAAAATTAATTTTGAACATAAAGTGGATGGATTCTCATAGGTGCGTTCATAAACAACGATTCATAACCACCGCATTCACAGGCCACAGCCATCACCAACATGCCAAACGGACCACTAATGTTATTGGTGAATACTTCTGCAATTTTTATGGTGATAACAGTATGTTATATTATCATATTGATATTACTTGACTAACTACGATGATGCACAATGCTTAGATAGTTATACCAATTATGCTTAAAATTAGAATGTTGATGTTAGTGTATATTTGGACGAATAATGGGTTCGGAGGCTTAACGGGTCAGTTAGGGTACACGGTTAACCCATACCCGTAGTAACTCCTAATGATTTGCCTAATTATACCCACCTAGGGGTAACGGGTAGGGGATTCCACTTTGATCCCCATCCGAATGCGTCGAGCAACACACACATTCTTGAAGCAACGCCCATGTTGCTTGTTCGTCCCATGTCTCCCGTAACCGCTTCGATTTTTTTGTAGATCGGTCGATTTCGCCGCCTCCGTTCACGCGAGAGACACACCGCTGCTCGGAATCGGGACAGAAATATCCCGTCGCCTGCAAGAGATTGCGTCGGGCGATCGATCAAATCGAAAAAAAATCACGCTCGTTTTCTTTTCGAACCCGCACCTCCAACAGAGGAGGTTCACGCCTCCGCCATTAGAGGTCGGAGAAGGTTTTTCGGCAATCGCCTGGAGCATGAAGGAAGAGGCGCCGCCGATTGATAGCAGGGGAAGAAAGGGATCGCCGACTGCAGTGATCGACTTCGCCGCCGCTGGGATCTTGATCGGGAAGAGGAGGCAAAATCTCGCCACCGCCGTTTCTGCGTCTTTCCTGCAGCCGCCGGTGTTCGGGAAAACAAAAAAAAAAGTCGCTCTCGTTTTTCCCCTCCGCCTCTCCCGTTTTCCGTTTTTCTGGAAACGCCAGTGAAGAAGAAGCTCTGCTGTTTTCGATTGTGAAAAACAAGTTCTAACCGCTGCCTGCCTTGCGATTATCCACCGCCGTTGATACTCGGGTGTTGTTGCTGGTGTGTTCTTTCGCCATAAGAGAAGAAGCCTCCGCCATCGCCGTTCTTGATCGGAAAAGGAGACAATTTTGCCGTTCCTGTTCCGATCGGGGAGATTTCGGCCGCGAGTTTCCAAGTGGAAGAAGTACAGATCTGAAAGGAGGAAGGCCAACACCCTAATTCCTCTGCCGCCTGGAATGAAAAATTGAAAAAAAATTGAAAAAAATGGTCGACAAAGCCTCAAAATTTGCGGAAGCATTTTAGGGTATGTTTGAGAACCCGTTTTTCCTCCTTTCCGTTTTAAACGAAACAAAGGGTCGCTGTTTGTTTGCCATTCGTTTTCAAAAGACCGGCTAAAACCGTCCGTTTCGCCTCTTTTTGGACCGGACCCCCGCACCTCCAGCGCCCATCAGAAAACGACCAGCGATTCTTCCCATCTCCTTCTTCCCGCCGTCGCACAGGATTCACCGGCCATTGAAGAACTCTCCAACCCGCCATCTCGCACTCAATTTGGAACAGTTGTTAGTACGAGGGTGCTTCATGCCCACAAGCGAGGGAAAAATCGTGTCTATGGATTTCTTTCCTTCTCTACTGCCGATGAAGTTAAGGTTGTAACAAAGGCAGATGGATCAGAGTTTTATGGGCGTGTCATGTTAATGAGGGAAGCTGTTAGTGTGGGTCCATGACAAAGTGAAGAAATTGACAGAACTAGGAATTGTTGTCAATTTACATTGAGAATCTTTTTGATTCGCTTTGGGATTTTCAGAGCAAGCTTTTTGGAAATGCACTACAGATGGCCAATTATATCAGATCGGTGCATCACTCAACATGAAAAAAAGAGGATTTTGTTGGTTCTCATATCCGATCGCAAAAGAAGTTTGTGTAACATAGTGTTTCCTAATCTTAGCTAAAGGAAGCGGTGTTGCAACCTCAAAAATTATTTTCATAGGTGGGCGCCGAGGTTCTTTGGATCTCAGTCAATTATTGAAAATTTGTTGATCGGATATAGTCTCCGTCGACTGTGTTCAGTCGGAGAGGAGCAAACGAAATTTTTTCTGGATTGGATCCGAAGACTTGTCATCCTCACGCGGATCAGGTGACTTTGTTTTTTTTAAAATGTTAAAACGTAGCACCTATGATAAAATAAAATTGCAGTCTTTTAGTCCCACTGATTTTCATAGGTGGAAACTCCATGTTAAACTTGATTGAAAGAATAGGAGATTTACCACACAATGTTCAACGATTTCGCCACTATATGAGAGGATGTGGACGAATATCAGTGGAGCAACGACGAGTATTTTTCAGGGATTACTTCCTGAATCCACTGAATCCTCGCATTACAATAAATGTCATGGAGGAAAGACCAATGTGACCCATGCTGGGAATGCTACATTGGTGCCCTCCTCAGGTAAAAATTTAATTTTGGAAAATATTCAATTTATTTATGCAGTAGCTGCTAATTTAGTGTCTATTAGTTTACTTTGTGATGCTGATATGTATTTTAATTTCTATAGCGGTAGAGTAACTTGTTAGTTAACTCATACTATTTTGATTGTGCAAACGTTAAAAATAAAATGTACCGACTAAGTCTAGCAAACGAGTTAGTTCAACAAGTTCAAACAGATCACATTAGACACTAAATCACCGCCTGAGAAATGTGACGTGTGAGATCAGACTAAGATCACTAGGTAATATTTTAATGCAGTTACTAGGAGCACAACACCCATAGAGCTTATACATTCCGATATATATGACTTTAAAAGTTTTGTCACCAGAGCAGGAAGGAAGTATATGATCACATTTATAGATGACTGCTCTAGATTCTGTCACATCTATCTTCTTAAAACGAAAGATGAAGCATTTGAAAAGTTTTGTCTTTTCAAAAATAGGGTAGAAAACCAACTAGACATGAGAATAAAGAGGTTTAGAAGTGATAGAGGAGGAGAATACATGTCCAGTGAGTTCCGGGGTTTCCTTGCCTCTCAAGAGATCATAGCAGAAACCACTACTCCTTACTCACCCCAATCGAATGGTATAGCCAAGAGGAAAAATAGAACGTTAACAAAGATGTTGAATTCTATGTTGCTCACTGCTAGCATACCTACTACCTATTGGGGAGAAGCAGTTCTGACTGCAAACAACATTCTAAACAAAGTCTATCATGCTAAGTTAGACGTCACACCCTACGAGCTTTGATTTAAGAGACTCTCAACATTAACTAACCTTAAGACATGGGGCTGCATAGCCTATGTCAAGGTCTCTGACCCTAGATGGTCTAAACTTGGACCTAGGACCAACACGTGTGTCTACTTAGGTTATGCTGAAGATAGTGCTGCAAATAGATTCTTAGACCTGTCTAATAATATAATTATTGAGTCTAGGGATGCTGTGTTCTTTGAGGATAAGTTCCTTAAGGATAAGAAACTCACAATCCCAGGTATGCAAGCAACTATTACTGAGGAAGAACCTGAATCAGTACCGAACAACTCCTATTCAGTCCCGGTAGACAATAATGTCCTAGAGTCTAGACGGACTTCGGTGAGAGAGCAAACTCCCAGAACCTTCGGTAGTGATTTCGTCACTTATCACGTTGAGTCCTATCCATCCACCTATAAGGATACGATGAGATCAAGAGATTCACTATTCTAGAAAGAGGCCATTAATGAAGAGATGAACGTTTTTGCTTCAAAACAACACCTGTATGTTGGTTGATAAGCCAAAAGGGGATAAAACTATCGGGTGTAAGTGAGTTCTGAAAAAGAATCTCAACCCTGATGATAGCGTAGCTAAGTATAAAGCATGTCTGGTGGCTAAAGGTTTCACATAAGTTAGTTGGGTAGATTACTTTGATGTATAATCATCAGTGTGTCACTTAGCAACCATTACGATACTCCTTGCTATTGCGTCTATTGAGAACTTTATTGTTCATCAAATGGATATTAATACTGCGTTTTTGAACGAAGATCTGACCGAAGAGATATACATGAGCCAACCTGAAGGTTTCATAGTGCACGGTCACGAAAGTAAGGTCTGTACGTTAATCAAGTCGCTATACGGACTCAAACAAGTACCAAAATTATGACATGAGAAGTTTGACTATACTGTAAGGAACATGGGATTCCTGTCGAGTCTCTCGGACAAAGGTCTTTACATATGTCATAGATCGAACAAAGTCGCTATAATATGCTTGTATGTGGATGATATGTTAATTCTTGATTCTGATCAATCCGTGGTGGATGACGTTAAGTCAGAACTAATGCAGACGTTTAGCATTAAAGACCCAGGTGTAGCCGAGACTATACTAGGCATGCAAGTGAGCATTGGGAAAAATGACATTTCCATAAGTCAAAGCCACTATATAAAGTCCATGTTGGATACATGGGGATACAGTGAACGTAGAGCAGTGGAGACACCTTACGATTATAATAATCGCTTGAAGCGCAATGATGGAGCTGCGGTTAGACAGTTAGATTATGCTAAACTGATTGGTAGTCTCATGTATGATATAATCTGCACAAGACCTGACATAGCCTTTACGGTCGGCATGTTAAGCAGATTCACTAGTAATCCTATCCAAAACCATTGGGATGCCCTTGATAGCCTAATGCGATACCTAAAGCACACCCAAAAGTATGTTTTATGTTATCATGGTCATCCTCCAGTGTTGGAAGGATATTCTGATTCATCATGGTGCTCAGAATTAAACGAAAACAAGTCCACTAGTGGATTTATATTCACACTAGGAGGAGCAGCTGTAGCCTGGAAGTCCAAGATGCAATCGTGTATTGCACTGTCTTCTATGGAATCCAAACTCTACGCTCTAGCTTCAGCGGGAGAAGAAGCAGAGTGGATAAGAGATTTGGTGATGGACATTCCACTGTCGAGCCTGAATTTGAGTTCTGTTGGAGTTTACTACGACAATCAGGATACTAAAACGATTGCTACGAACACTTTGTTCATTAGCAAAAGAAGACAACTATGGATGAAACAAGCCTGTTTGACCTCCCTTATGAGTCAAGGGATTGTGAACTTCGTTGACGTGAGGTCCAAAGATAATGTTGCAGACGCCTTGACAAAGGGCTTAAATAGAGTTCTCACAATTAAAACATCGGGGGATATGAGATTAAAGTTCATAGAAATATGAAACTTCCTCTTATGTTTATGTTTTCATAGCAAGAACCTATAGTTGCAACATTCAAGCATCTAATGACAGACTGAAAATCCCAAATAATTTCTTGATGAAATCCCAAGATGGTTAGATGCTAGTCATTCCACACCTAATGACTTAACATCTTTCTCGTTGTAAGCTGATTTGAAAATTATTCAACTGGGAATAGAAAGTCGCTGTACGAGTTAATCTGATATTAGTGATCATAGCACATTATTCCATATTTGATAATGTTGCAAATGACGGTGTGTCAAGTCATATGATAAGGTACATAGTGGTCACTAATGAGTAAGATAACAACGTTTGATTTATTAAAATCAAAACTTGACTGATCCTAGCTAGACTGGATAGAGATGCTGACAGTGTTACTTCACTACTGCTACAAGTGCTAAGCTCATTTAGGTAGAGCTAGTTTACTTTGATACGTCACTGCATATGTTTATGAATTCATAGAGTCTGACTCATGAAATTCCTTGGAGGCACTGGTGAAGATGGAGGAGAGAAAGTGGATTTTGACATAGATGACGATGATCTACTCTCTGAGTAGAATTGTTACACGTTTATCTATAGTCATTTTTTGTTTTTCAGACTTATTTATTATTGAGTAGCACTTTTATTTTTTGGATGTATTATGTTATTGTTTTAAAACTCATGTTTGTGTTTTTCTTTAAAACTGTGCTAAATCTTATGGAAATGTGTAAAGTCGGAAACTTGTTTTGTTATTCTCCACTTTCTGCACTCTAAAACGTACACGTTATTTGTCACAAATATAGGAGGAGATTGTTAGTGTATATTTGGATGAATAATGGGTTCAGAGGCTTAACGGGTCAGTTAGGGTACATGGTTAACCCATACCCGTAGTAACTCCTAAGGGTTTGCCTATTTATACCCACCTAGGGGCAACGGGTAGGGGATTTCACTTTGATCCCCATCCGGATGCTTCGAGCAACACACACAGATGACACCAGCCATTTTTATAGATATTATTTGGATTAACATCGGTTATCACTGAAACTATCATAATTAATGGTATCTGATTAATTAGGTTAGTTTAGGTCACAAAATCCTCCAATTATCTTGAAATTACCGAAATCATCCAAACTTGAAACAAGAAATCAAAAAATTTGGTCTGGATTTAAGAGTTGAGGGCAAAAATAGTTCTCATGATATAAATCATTAGGATTTAGTGTATCTTATATTAATCGAGTTCTTCAAATTTAGATCTACTGAACCGTACCATCAGCGCACACGCATATAAAATAACGACGCAATGCAGAAATTGAATCCGCGGAATAACTATCTAGATTCAAGTTCAGTTCTGAACAACAATAGAAAACTATTGAAAAGCGTCACTAAAAAGAGGAGAGAAGTTCGAGAGCGATGCATACCTGATTCGACTCACGGAGAAAAGCTGGAGAAGGAGAACGGGAAAGTCGAAGTCATAAGAAGAAGATGAAGCGAGGAAAGGCTAGGAATTGAGGCAAAATTTTTGGAACCGGTCTTGATTGACCGGGATTAATGTAGAGAGACACGTGAGGCATCAGTGTGATTTGCAAAAAAAAATTAAACGGATCTCATGCTCTATTCTACCAACAGATTTAAATAAACACTTTCAAAAAAAAAATATTGGGCCCACCTTTTTTCTTTCCAGCCACCGATTTCGCCATTCTTAACCTGGGCGACGGCGGACGGCATTGAGCGTTACACCAAGGGAAATTCCAACAGCAAAAGAGAAAATTCGTGCTCTGGTACTCATCACTCAGTGCACGCCTCCTCTAGTCTCTACCGACGCACTATAATCCCAGGCGGCGTCGACACCCTCATCCCTCTGCGCACTTAAGGTCTTTCAAAACTGACTGGATTTCAAGTTCAACTGTATATCAAGTTCAAATGTATTTCAAGTTCAGTTGAACTGTATTTGAAGTTCTATGTATTTCAAATTCAACTGTATTTCAAGTTCAGTTCAACTGTATTTCAAGTTCTATATATTTCAAATCCAAGTATATTTCAAATTCTATGTATTTCAAATCCAACTGTATTTCAAGTTCAATGTATTTCAAATCCAACTGTATTTAATTTAGTCTGTATAATTGGATTTCTTTTTCTGTACTCAGATGCTGGACAACAAATATTTGAGTTGTTGTTGCGAAGTCTCTACTTTCGTTGCAAACTCTCGTCCCCAACTAGATGTGATTTCAGAGAACTCGAAGAGTATTCTACGGGAAGCCAATGTCTTGTCTTTATTCTCTATGCCAGCTTTGCCGCAGAACATTTCTTTCTTCTATGTCCTAATAAAGATGTACAAAAGGAACAAGAGGTGTTTCTTATTATGAAATCATTACCTAAAGTTAACAGTTAATGAAGTAGCGATGATTCTTGGGCTACCAAACAGTGGTAGAGAATTCCATTTTTCTAGACTCCCTTGCATGGAGCTTTCTCACGAAGACTTGCTTAATGAAATGAACATTCTTGTAAATGAGGAATGGTCAAAGGATCTCGAGCATAGACGTGTAAATATGCTCATTAGGTATTTGCTAATTATTTTCTTATTCTCCCTTAAAACTCTCAAGATCTCAAAATGTCCGAGCGTGTTGGAGGATGGCGTGCGTGCAGAGTAAGAGACGGAAGCTTGGTGGTGATGGGAGTTTCCCGGTGATGGAGACTTAGGCCGTGAATCTGGTGAAATAGGCAGGAAAGTGAAGGTCTAAGGAGATAAAACTCGGCCTGAAAGGCTTAGGGTAAGCCAAAAGAAATTCCTGCATTTTTAGCTAGCGGGAAAGCAAAAGGATGGTGGGGCCCGTGAAAAGGTTTATTTAAACTCGTTTCTAGAATATGGCATGAGACCCGTGTTAAAAAAATTTCCTCGGGATTTCAGGGCCGTGCACTTCCAAAATTTCATTTAAGCAAAAATTTCTATGTAAGTATTTCCCATCTAGTTTTAGGTGCGGAATTAAATACAGACGTATGATTTGATATCTTATGGTGGAGTTGTTTTCACGGAATACTGCAGTATTCTAAAAAATACTGTCAGTATTGTCAAATACGACAGTATTTTGATTAATCATGTTGTTTTGGCAGAAACCAACAGTTTTATGCAGGCGAGCACCGTAATCTTAGGTTGGATAAAAGTACCTAAAAATTTCTCCTTCCTGAGTGAGACTGTTGTGCTAGTTGTTTTGCTACATCAAACCATTGTCTTCTCCCCTCGCTAATCTTCGGCAAACTTGTGCTAACTACACCGTCGTCATGTGCATCCATGTCGTCGTCCTCCTGAAATTTCTCTAAGCTTGTCCTTCAAACATCATCTAGAGATAAGTTCATCACATTGGGACTAGGTTTAAGGATTTTCCTGAATGGGTTTAGGATTTCTTTTTTTACTTTCAATGCATGAGGAAATACATTATTTCACAGGTATGTAAAATGATTTGTTTGGATATCAATCATGATCCCATGGGATATCAATCTTGATCTCCTAGGAGATCATTTTTGATCTCCTGGTGTTGAGCCCGGAAACCACGGCCCAAACGAGGAGTTTGTGTAACATCCCTCAAACAACAAGTGCCCTAGAATTGTTTTGTCATGACTAGGTCATGACAAAACACTAGGAAGCTCAAAGAGACCATATGAACTAGGGCATGAAGGTAGAAATCACCCTGCTTTGTAAATAGCACAACTCAACCACCAAACCTAGGGTTTGACTTTACCGCTTCACCTTAACTCCTTGACCCCACCTGAACCTTCCTAATTATAACGACCGCCCGGCCCACTAGCAGCCCATGGAGGACCCATGGCTCCACGGTAGTACAGTCGGAATCTACAAGGCCTGCAGGTCATACACCCCAAAGCAGCTCCGACCTGTTTATCAGCACGACATTAAAGGATTCTTATCAAGGTTACGGGTTCGATACCTCGTGGCAACAATGCACCGTTCTGATAAACAGGTCAGGGATGCTTTGGGGTGTACGACCTACAGGCCTTATAGATTTTGGCTGTACCACCGTGGCACCATGGGTCCTCCATGGGTTGTTGGTGGGCCGGGCGGCGCTAAGGGTCCTCCCTAAGTCGTTACAAAAAAGTGCACTTTTTTGTAACGACCTAGGGAGGACCCCTAGCGCCGCCCGACCCACCATCGACCCATGGAGGACCCATGACACCACGGTGGTACAATCGAAATCTACAAGGCATGCAGGCCGTACACCCCAAAGCATCTCCGGTCTGTTTATCAGCACGGTGCATTGTTGCCTCGGGGTCTCGAACCCGCAACCTTAATAAGTAGTTTTAGTACCACTACTCATCACCAGCTGAAGCTCAGCTGGTGATGAGTAGTGGTACTAAAGACTACTCATCAAGGTTGCGGGTTCGAGACCCCGTGGCAATAATGCACCGTGCTGATAAACATGCCGGAGATGTTTTGGGGTGTATGACCTGCAGGCCTTGTAGATTCTGGCTATACCACCGTGGTGCCATGGGTCCTCCATAGGCCCCTGGTGGGCCGAGCGGCGCTAGGGGTCCTCCCTAGGTCGTTACACTAATCCTTTAGGAGGTTCATTGAGCCATTAAGGGCCCTTTGGAGTCAACCCAAGAGGTCAAGTTGACCAAAGTCAAACTAAACTCCAAAATGATCAAAGTACCCTAATAAGGGTCAACTGACCACCAAGGTGTCAAACCAAACCTACCCAAGTCTCCCTAGACAATAGGGGAGGCCGATGGGTCACTAAGGACTTATTGGAGTCAACTGAAAAGGTCAAATTGACCAATGTTAACTCAACACTAAAATTGGTCAAATTAACTCAAGTTGACCTAACCTAGCCCATTCCACTTGGGCTAAGCTTAATTGGAGTGGCCCACCAGCTTTAGGAGGCTGATATTTACCCAAAATGCCACTCAAATTTTGGAGGGGTGACTAGGAGAGAGAAACCTCATTTTTCCTTTAATGGAGGAGAGAGAAATGGGGAGGAAGTAAAGGCCATTCATGGCCAAGGGAGGCCAAGAGACTCCCCATTCAATCTAATAGGATGGATTCATCTTCTCTGATCAGTTAGGAGAAGATCAAGGGGGTTTTACAGACCATTCAGTGGCTAGATTCACTGAACCACCATGGCCAAAAACTCTCCCCCATGGCCATTAATGGTCACTGAAGCTTAGACCCCTCCTCTCCCCCAACTGATTCTTTTAAAAGCTTCCCCAGACCCTCAACAATCGGTTCCATCTTTCCCCTGAAGATTTCGAGCTCTCTGGATAGGAGGAGGCAAAGCACCTGAAATCACCACCACTGTTAATGGCAACCTGACGCTCAGCCCGACTTCAGACACTCCAGAAAGTACACTTCTCCCCCTTATGTTAGCATCTTAGATTGAATAAGAGAGATATCAGGCTCAATTGAGCCTGTTCTAGTGAGGAGATTTGAAGAAATTCCATGAAATTTTGAAGTTGCGGGTTCGCCAAAAACAGCCCCTCCGGCGGTCTTGTCGCCGCCCGGCGATAGCCACCACCTCAACGGAGGTGGTGGTGGTGGCCGGCTAAGGAGGTGGCCGGGTGGTCTGGAAATCGCGGGCAAAGAAGGCCCAGGACGGGGCAATCTGAACCGTTGGCTCACTGGGGACAATGAAGGGATGTCGTCCATCTTGCGCCAAGATTCGTGCTGTCGGATGTATAGTTAGGGATTAATAAATATTTCATTTCATTATGTAACAGTTTATGTAGTGTATTAAATTTAATATTAAAAATATGTAGGTTCATCTACAGTAAAAGTGGCCAACATGAAAGTTGTAGCCCTTGAGGTCTATTTTAGTTTAAAATTTGTTGCAACCCATTTGAGTAGTAGTCTGACCACAACATTCAAAATGGTGTTGTCTATACATTGGGATAGCAAGAGACTACATTGAGTGCCCCCATCAATCCAACCATACAAATGACTTGAAATTTGGACTGAGGATCACCCATATCTATACCCATAGCATATCCAAAAATGGGAATTTTTAAAAAATAGTTTTCTATAATTTTTGTAAAAATTCAATAATCCATGTTCGAGTTAATTAGAGGGTCTAATTACCTCCCAATTCCCCAAAATTTTGGTGGATTCTCCTTAGGGACATTATATGACACTGGTAAAAATCTCAGCCCATTTGGGTTTAATTTGAGTAGGTATTGATGTGACTAAAGTTTGGTCCCTGAGGGGCAAACTAGGGCAAGTGGTGTTTGATGGGTTTTGTGGTCAATCCACACCAAAAATGGATGAATCCTTGGCCACTGACTTAATGTCATATAAAACGCACTCATGAAGGATATTGGGTGGTTTAGGGTTGGTATGCCCTAGAACCCTTGGGTTGAGTTTTGAGCTCAATGAGGTGTTGGATCTCGTGGCCAACCTTAGGGGGGGGGGTGAATAAGGTTGACGCGTTAAATGGAATTTTAAAAAATTTCACTACAGGAAATCAAGTCCTGGAAGCTACCACGGGGCATTAGGTATCTAACGCGCGGTGGTACGTCCGTGTACTCGTTTTCCTGCGTAAGTTCGTTCGCAAACCCACAACACAAACACTTACTTTATACAATCAGAACAATCACACAATCAAATGAAGAAGAAATAAAAGTTCCATTGCATGAATAAAATTACACTTGTTCTAAGTGATTACACGAATGTGATCTCCGTGATGCCGGAGATCGAAGGAGATGAAATATAAAAACTCTTTTGGTTTTCTATACCGACCCACAACCCGGACCGATTGGCTCTCTCCCTTTCCCTCCTAGAAAGGTCTTCGAGCCGCTCTTCACCTCCACGCAAGGGTCTTAGAGCCCCGCTAGATCCTACAGATCTAGACGTCCTTATCCCCAGGATGATTTCCCACGGAATCCTTCCCCGGAATCCGACGACCCTTACCGGTACTTTTTCCTCTCCTCAAGATTTAGAAAAGTCAAAAGTTTTATAAAAACAAGAGATATAGATATTAAAAAGAATGAAGTTATCCCTCTTGAAGACTACTCCGTGGAGCGATCTACGGTCGGTGCTTAAGATCTCCGTTTGTTGGCAACCGGTCAGCTCTTCGTGATCGTTGTAGATCTTGGATCTTCGGAGTCTTTCGATCACGAGCGGGAGGGAGACGACTATCTTCTTCTTTGGTGGAGACTTGTGGAACGGAGCACAAGAAGGCGGCCGAACCCTAGAATTAACAAACTTTTGTCCTTTCTTTTTCACCAAGTCATCAAGCATAGAAACCAAGGCGGCCTTTTATATGTTTTCTTGAAAAAAGGCTACCGCCGGCGGTAAGAATATCACCCAACGGTAGGTTTGTGCGCTTGTTGTGCCAGCTGTCCTCTAAATCTGGAAAGAAATATTCAAAATAAATATTTGTCATTTCAAATATGCTAGCGTCGCGCGGTTACCTCTTCCATCACGTGGTAATGTTTGACGCAACGATTCGCCGTTCGGCAAGTGCGGCGCGGTATGGCTAGCGCCGATTTCGTCTAGAGCGCTAAGTCCAAAAAATTCATTTCGGTAGCGCCTGCGGTAGTACTGGCGTCTGGCGGTAGCCCAACGATGGACAAATCTGGCTCGACGTTCGTCGAAGGGCTAACACAAGGCTGTAAATGCTACCGCCTGCGGTAGAGTAGAATTCATCAAACGGCCATACTTGACATTCTTCGACCACCTAGCGCGGTGCGTTAGCACTAACGCCTGGCGGTAGGTCAGCAACATGACAAACTCGGCTCGATGCTTGTCGTGCGGATAGCGCATTGCAGTAAGTGAAAGCGCTTGGCGGTAGCATCCATTCACCGCCACTGTCTCGACGCACTCAATGCTTTTCTTCTCAACGCTCTCGACGCAGTGTTGATTGAGCTAGCGCGGGGCATTAGTACTAGCGCCTGTTGATAACTTCCCGAACGCCAGGTCCATTAAATTCCAGCTACCGCTCAGCGGTAACTTCTAACGCCTGACGATAACATCTGTAGGAAGCTTCTTCTCTTCACTTGAACCTGACAACCTGCACACTCTATCAACAGAAGACATGATCAAATACAATCTGAGAGTTAATATTCTCAAACACAGGGCATGTGAAATATCGATTCCAACAAACTCCCCCTTTTAATAATATCAACTTCTGTTCATGAGAAATAATCAATAAGATAGAGTGCGTGGATAAAGAATAAACATTATGGGCTACCAAAAAGTTGAAGCAGGTTCTCTATATGGTTTCCCTACACATGCACCCCCTATCTATATGTTCAACATGCTCCCCCTATCTATGTGCATTCCCCCTACATGTGACCTCTCCTAATCCCATACTCAAGAGCGTACTCATGAACATTTTATTCTCCCCCTTTGATAATATCAAAAGGGGAGGCAACGCCAACCAGACATGAAGGATATGAAAAAAAGGAGAACTGATGAGCATTGAGACAAATATCAAGTAGTGCACACACAAAGGTAAAGATAAACATGACACATAGAGATGACTCAACAAAGATACATATCATAGAATTTCAAGCACATGAGTCACACACTAGAGCAACGTACACAGTCAGAGATAGTCAATTTTCAGATTTAACATGAACTGAATAACACAGACTAAACTAAGCACACAATGAGTACTTCTACAATTCTATAAGAGTAAGGAAGTAATCAAGTGAGACAAACATTGAGAAACATCATAAGTGTGAATCGTGTTCTAGTACGTATTGTGCTAACGAGACGGATAGTGCAGTTAAAGTCCAATTCTTATGCACAGAAGTCTTAGACGAGGCAATGACAAGTGTACGTGTAGCATCGATAGCGAGATAACACCAAGAAAAAATATATTGTCCATGTGAATCTCGATCGGCTTGGAACCTAACACAAGAGAAATAAGATGAATAATCACCTCACATGTCATTCGATGTCATACCAAGGCAAAAAAAACTCGGGGCACTAAGCTAAATATAGAGTTGATGCACAAGATCAAAGTGACTCTTTAACCAAGGTGCTGATCCTCACAATGCTCATGAAGGCTTATCAGGAGGAATGAGAAGTGCTTGGGGGGACCTTGACAAGCGATGTGATAGCTTCCATAGTTTTATTTTGTTAGCGTAAATCTATCATTTTAATCATTTTTTAAAAAGGTTCATGGAGCCCCGAGTCAATCGAAATCTATCCACCGAGATAGATACACTTTAACTTGTATACATACGACCTTTGTACTAGAGTTTTGGCCCAAAGTTTCACACCTGGTATAATCACAAGTGTATCATGACATTGATTATTCAACATATTTTTAGCGTGTTAGAATATAGTGTCACGATTTATAGCATGTACGCATATCATTTTTCGTCTTAAGTGCACCGGCTAGGGATGTGTGTATCATGTGAAGTCATTACCTTATCTAAATTCTCACACATACCTAGAGGCATAGTCAACACACACGACCTCGTCTTGTCGCACTCAATAGCTAAGAACCTATAGATTCAGCCCACTATGACCGGAGGACAATTTTTATATAGATTACACATCTAAACTCAAACATTGTACATACGCATTATGGTCTAAGCCATAGTCATGTGAGCCCATAGCATGATAATTCAGCAGCATAAATTTATTTTTTTTCTTTTCTTTAAAAAGAAAACTCAAGTAACCAAAAACAAAGATATAACAGAGAGGAATCTCAAACAAATATCAGACATAAGAAAAGAACAACACTTGCAACACATTGAGAGAACGAGACATCACAACGAAGACCAGAAGATAGCACAATAGACCATTATGCATATAACTGAGTATTACGATGTATGAAGCATAGCTCGTGCTGTGAGTGACTGCCCATGAGAAACCTCAAAACACATTTCACCTACGCATTTTGTCCACACTTTAGCCTCATACTGAGTGACAGATGGGCATGAGGAGCTGCATAAAATGTCATAGGGTGGGGTGTTAATCCCATGTGCACACTGAAGAAATCGCTCAACCTAACACTCTTTCCCCCAGTTCCACACAAGGACCTACTGGAACACTCCCCGATTAAGGACAAGACGTGGTTTACATGTTAACGATCCTAGTGACAACACACCTACACCCCTGCTAATGTGTGAGACACAGTACAGTGAACTATGTGTTGTTGATGGTATTATTGAAAGCACGAGGACAACTTGTTTAAGAAGCTACCGCCGGCTTTAATCTTATCGCGTCGCGGTAGCTTTTGAGTATATAGGCCTTGATTCTAATCTAAATCTGCACACCTCCTCACTTCTAATCTCTCTTGCCGAGATTTTCCTTCCCTCTTCACTCCCTTCAGGTACTCACTTTCTCTCTCTCTCTCTTAGATTTCTTATAGTTTAGATTTCGGAACTAGAGTTTTTGACTCCTCGTGTTGCTTTGATCACGTTCTAAGATGTTTTTCAGATTTTTTCGATGGATTCTTCTGTTTTTGCTATGGATCACTTCTATTTTTTTTCATAGATCTGGCTTGTCTAGGCTCAAATTTCATGTCTTTGGTATTTTCAAACGACCAATTTACTCAAAAATTGTGTTTCTTGGAAGGATCCGGAGCCAAAACATCATCCATGTGTCTTTCCATGGTTTTCCATATTAGGTGAGTTTCTCTCTTCGGATCTAGGCTACTATCTCCGATCTACTCAACAAACGCATGGATCTATGTTTTTTATCGTGTTTGGGAGGATATTTGAGCCGAAAAGTGGGGTTTTGGGACCTACCTAATGGAAGGAGATGAAGAATAGTCTATCACGTTACCGCTAGACCATAACACATTATCGCCCCGCGACATGTTCCAGAAACCGGTATTGAACCCAAAAAAAATTCATTTTGTTTTGTGTATCTGCTACTGAAGTGGCTTTTTGTTGTTTTTTCTTTTTGTTTACTTGCAAGAAATGGCTTCGTTGAGCTCCCAGTCTGCACGCCATAGTTTTTCAAAGAGGTTCGGGGTGCCGGTCTCCACCTACCCAGCCATAGATGAAGCCACTGTGAGCATTCCTATGATCATAGAGATTGATGATCGTTATACTCATATATATGAGTATTTAGAGGGATCTGGTGTGCTTTCATTGATCTCATCCGGTTCTCCATTCTCCTCTGCCCTCACCTGAGACTTCTACAATAACCTTCGTGATCCTGCTCAGATGCGCCTTGGTGAGGGTGTCCAATCCTACATTAGGACGGAGGTAGTCATAATAACTCATGCGGATCTCGACTCTAAATATGTATGGACCCCCAACTGTCCAATCCTAGACATCATGGAATCTTTTAGAACTACAAGGGACTGGAGGGAGATGAACGAGGTTCTTCACGGTGTGGAGGGGCATTCAGACCTCTCCACCTCGGTAAACACTCTCACTCACAATGCTCGCATTATCCAGGATATCCTACGTCATTCCCTCATGTTCAAGGCTGGGGAGACCAGGAAGGTCACGACCCAGCTATCGATGGTGACGTATTATATCCTAGCTCAGAAGTCTTTTAGCATCTTAGATCTCATACTTTCCATGATGCGCTACACTTTTCGCCTCAAATATCATGACCGACAGCGGGTGAATACACTACCACTGGGTTGTGTAATTCAGAGCATCCTGACCGAGAAGTACCCGACCATTGACTAGTCTACCTACCCTATAGATAGCTCCATGCAGGTCTACAAGGTAGGAGAGATTCCTTATTCTTCACGGGCACAGGCACCTCCATCGCAGCAACCGATACACCGCACAGGGTCCCTCAGGGAAGCTAGTTGGGACATATACACCTTGGTGGCTGAGCAAGGTCGGGAGATCATACAGACAATGAATGAGGTGAAGGGCGTGAAAAAAAATGCTCAAGAAGATCATGGGCAAGCTTAATATTTCTCCTACCTCTTCAAAGGAGTAGCAACATATATATATTGTTCATGTCTTAACTATTATTGATTGATGTGTAATAAACAGGTGGGCTCCAGACTTAATTACTTATCATCTATCATGAGATGTGTTTTGTGTTGTTTCTACAGCCACTATGATGTTCTGATATTATGTTGTACTTAATTTAATATTGACGTCTTATCGTGCTAGATTACATCAAGAAGAAGATACACTCAAAGGAGATACAAAAGAAAAATTTAATAAATAAATACAAAAAAATGAAATAAAAGAATAAGCATATCATGTTGTAGATTATCGAGTAGTTTTTGGTTTGATTATTTCCTACATCACGCAATTTGTGGATACTAATGGATAAGAGATTTAGGTATCCAAAAGGAATCCGGGGTGGCAGTTCCTTTGGGTACACAAACATAGCGTGGTACACCTTACAGAGATGTCGATGAATGTGTCCTTTTGAGTGGAATGGGTGCGCTATTTTGAATGATTGGCCTCCATTCATACTTTGGTTTAATGTTATTTTTATGTTGCAAATTTCCTTCTAAAATTCTATGAGTCTTTGTATGATGATTTTTAATTGAATAATAGTGCGTTGGAGGATTAACTATCTTGAAGTTCTTTAAGTCAAGATTATTTCGCTTAACATTAGGACTCATAGTATAGTAGTTGTTGACCAGAAATCTACATTCATTTGTTTTTGAGTCGTGAGTAATTTTTTTTCAAAGTGAGAGTTATTTCTATAGTTACGAGTTTCACTTGCACAAGCTTGCGGTTTTCTACTCTCTTTGATTAACTCAGCCTGTAGATGGTGGTTCATATTCAACATGCTTTTGGGTTTTATATGCAGCTTAGGAATTGGGCTTTGCGAGTTTTAAGTAGTATTTCCTTAAGCATGTTGATTTTTATAGTTAGCTCTTTGTTCTTCAGTTTGAGGTTATGTCTAGTTTCATTGTATGCGATTGTGCTGATTTTTAGTGTGGTGATAATAGATTCGATATGAGCTTTATACTTACTCCTAAAATAATCGAATGTCTCGTTCATCTCTTAGATTTCAACTTTATAATTTCCGCATTCAGCACAGTCACTTTTTAATGATGAGTTCTCTAGACATAATTTATCGTTTTGTTCTTTTGTAAAATAAAGCTCTTATTCAAGAACCTTATTTTTTTCTTTTAATTCATTATAATCTATACAGGGTATAGAAGTGCTATCTAAAAAGCAGTTGGGAGGACAATTCACGTCACAATAAGTTTCTACATTAAGTTGTGCCTTTAAAGTTATGTTTTCTAGTCGTAGGTTTGAATTAATATTTTTCAACTTCTTGATTCTACACCTAACATTTTCTAGCATACGCAATGTAGAGATAGATTTATAAGCAAAGAGCGAATTTGACTTCCTTACAGAGCTATTGGACAAGGCATGATTTGAACACGAGGTTCCTTTATCATCTTACTCTACGAATGATATATTTTCATCTTCCTTACGATTGATGTGTTTGATGTGTCCTTCTCCAAAATTAAGTCTTCATTTGATTCTTCACTTGGATCCATAAGGAATTGCTCAGATTCATTATCTATAGAAAGAGAATTATATGTTAGCTCAAGAAAATTCCATATATCTTACGCAGTAGGAAGAGTGTAGATGAGTTTAAAAACTTCTTGACCAAGCTCGCAAAATAAACTATTCATAGCCTTAGCGTTTATATGACACCCATGCTTTGTTAAGTTATTTGGCGGCTTGATACATGTTATGTTTCACACTTCTATGTCTAGGAGTATAAGAAATTTCCTCATTAGCACTCTCCATTCGTTAAAGTTCACTCCTGTAAACAGCGGTGGTGCAGCCGAATCTTCAGTGTATAATTTTTTGTCCCCGCTAGTCGATTCAAGATTATGGTTGGTCATTATTCTCGGTGGTGAAACTATTTTGGAATAACCTCCCTCTGGTACCACTTGTTGGATCTCGTGGCCAACCTTAGAGGGGGGGGGGTGAATAAGGTTGATGCATTAAATGGAATTTTAAAATATTTCGCTCCAAGAAATCAGGTCCTGGAAGCTACCGCGGGACATTACGTATCTAACGCGCGTCGGTACGTTTGTAGACTCATTTTTTTGCGCAAGTTCGTTCGCAAACCCACAACACAAACACTTACTTTATACAACCAGAACAATCACACAATCAGACCGATTGTCTCTCTCCCTTTCCATTGCATGAAATAAAAGTTTCATTGCAAGAAATACAAGTTCCATTACATGAATAAAAATGACACTTATTCTATGTGATTAAACGAACGTGATCTCCGTGACATCGGAGATCGAAGGCGATGAAATATAAAAACACTTTTGGTTTTCTATACCGACCCACTACCCGGACCGGTTGACTCTCTCTCTTTCCCTCCAAGAAAGGTCTTCGAGCCGCTCTTCACCTACACACAAGTAAGGGTCTTAGAGCCCCGCTAGATTCTCCAGATCCTCCAAATCTAGATGTCCTTATCCACATGACGATTTCGCACGGAATCCTTCCCCGTAATCCGACGACCCTTACTGGTCGATGTTCCTCTCCTCAAGATTTAGAAAAGTCAAAAGTTTTACAAAAACAAGAGATATAGATATTCAAAAGAATAAAGTTCTCCCACTTGAAAACTACTCCATGGAGCAATCCGCGGACGGTGCTTAAGATCTCTGTTTGTTGGCAACCGGTCGACTCTTTGTGTTCGTTGTAGATCTTGGATCTTCGCAGTCTTTCGATCACGAGCGGGAGGGAGACGACAATCTTCTTCTTCTTCGATGGAGACTTGTGGAACATAGCGCAAGAAGGCAGCCGAACCATAGAATTAACGAACTTCCGTCCTTTCTTTTTCACCAAGTCATCAGGCACAAAAACCAAGGCAGAATTTTATATGTCTTCGTGAAAAAAGGCTACCGCCGGCGGTAAGACTAGTGCCCGGTGGTAGGTTAGCGCGCTTGTTGTGCCATCTGTCCTCTAAATTTGGAAAAAAATATTCAAAACAAATATTTGCCGTTTCAAATATGCTAGCGCCGCGCAGTTACCCCTTTCGCCGTGTGGTAATGTTGGACGCAACGATTCGATGTTCGGCAAGCGCAGTGCGGTTGGGCTAGCGCTGATTTCGTCCAGAGCACTAAGTCCAAATAATTCATTTTGGTAGTTCCCGCGATAGTACTGGCATCTGGCGGCATCCCAGCGATCGATGAATCTGGCTCGACGTTCGTCAAAGGGCTACCGCGGAGCTGTAAATGCTATCGCCTGCGGTAGAGTAGCATTCGTCGAACGGCCATGCCTGACGTTCGTCGACCACCTAGCGCGGTGCGTTAGCACTAACGCCTGGCGGTAGGTCAGCAGCTCGACGAACCTGGCTCGATGCTCGTCGAGCGGATAGTGCGTCGCGGTAAGTGATAGCGTTTGGCGGTAGCATCCATTCAACGCCACTGTCTCGACGCACTCAACGCTCTCGACGCGGTGTTGAGTGAGCTAGCGCGGAGCGTTTGTACTAGCGCTTGCTGATAATTTCTCGAGCGCCAGGTCCATTTAATTCCAGCTACCGCTCAGCGGTAACTTCTAATGCCCGACGGTAACATCTGTAGGAAGCTTCTTCTCTTCACTTGAACCTAACAACCTTCACACTCTATCAACAGAAGACATGATCAAATACAATCTGGGAGTTGATATTCTCAAACACAGGGCATGTGAAACATCCATTCCAACATGAGGGACATGAGACCATATGTCCTTGGAATGTCTTGGAACTTGGTAGATGAATTCATAGGGTGGAAATAAGCCGTAGAAAATGTTATTAGAATTCTTAGGGACTTACATCCCCTCTAAAATAGTTTAAGACCAATTATGGTACTTTTACTCATAATTTTATTGCAATAGCTATATGATCTTGGATGTTTATGAAACTTAGGCAGTGATCTTATATAATAGTTATAAATCTCTGGAACTTTTGATATGAATTTTGGACTAACATTTATAGTACTTCATTCACAAACCCAGTATTTGCCCTATTTGTATGAAAAATTGTTAGGAGTTATTTATCCACGGGAAAATTATGAAACTTAGTTTGAAGACATTTTAGGGCATCATTATATTCTGTCAATTTTTATAAAGTTATTGGAAGACTTTTCATATAGGATCCTTCACAAAGTGCCCAATGCTGAATATCATTAAATAAATTATTTAGGTGACCAAATGCGTTTAGAAAATTATGATATTTTGTCAGTAGATTTTTCTGGACAATTTTAATATCTGATAATTGTCCTATAATATTTTGATGATTACTTTTAATATTTCCCGCTTTACCCTATGCTTGTGGTTAATTAATCGATAATTTTTTGGAGGTCGAAATCTTTTGAAAAATTGTAAATTTCAGTATTTACTGTTATTTTGATGATATACACTTGTCATAATTCTGTTGAGGCCATATCTTGTTAGGAAATTATACTTGGTGTTCAAAAGCCTAAGTGGCCTGATTTTGCAGAAAATATAATAAATGCCAAATAAATTAGGAAAATTATTGTCTTCTGGATGTATTCATAAAGTATTATTGTAGACCCCCAATAATAATTTTAGGCCATTTGGATGATCATTTGGAGCATCACCATTCATGCACACCATTTAGCTCATTAGGTCTGCACATAGTAGAAACTGTAGAATTAAGGCATCATGTGAACCTTGGTATGGGATAAAGGAGATAATTGGTGGACTTAATCGGGAGAGTATGAATAAGGTCAGCACTAGAATTCATTTGTGAGAGCCTGGTTGACTAGGGGAAAAGTTGTGCTCGGGATCGACGATGGATCGTCTTTCCTTTGGAGAAAGTCTAAATACAGTTAGGGTTAGATCAACTGTAAGATCAGTAGAGTCGAGACATGGGTAGATACCAAAAATAATAAGTTTCTTGCGAAAGGGTGTTTTGGGCTTCAGCCCATCGTTGTTCTTAGTGCCCTCGAGAGCCCTTCATAGGAAATGTCGTGGGCAGTACAAGGTTAACACTAAACTGTAAGGCTAAACTGTTAGTGCAAGATTAATTATAAGTACTTCACTTTCAGTCACCCCATAGTCATAGGAGGCTAGGTTGGTTTAGACTCACGAGCGGTAGGCTCGACGGTGGTAGGTACGAACTGGTTAGTTCGGGGAGCCAGCGACTCAGAAGGTTGTTGTGACGGACGAGTTAGTCTAGGGAGCCGATCGCTCAGAGATTAATATTTATCATAATTGCATGTGCATAAAAGTGGCGGGTATTCATTTCGCTCTGGTCGTCACACCGATAGAGGAATGATGACTCTGGAGGGTGTAGTTGTTGGGACTGGCTTGCTAGTGTCTGTAGAGACGCTTACCTAGTGACCCTACACTTGACCACGAAAGACTGGCGGGTTTGTCAGCATTAGTATATGGTGACTCTGGTGTGTCCTTCAGAGGCGTACACAAGGGATAGGCCTAGTAGTGCAGTTACCTGCCTAGGAGTGGGGTAGCCCAACCCACTGTCTCTGTTGGCCACTATAGAGGCTCCAGGGAGTGAAGCTAGCTTCCAAAACTGGGGAACTAAAGGTCTGTGTGCATAGAGTCGTGTGCATGTATTGTACTTGTATGAACGTATCATTAAACTTGCATAACATAGCATATCATGTCATCATTGCATTTAAACCCCTACCCCTAACGTATAAATTGGTATGAGACTTTTTATATGATAGACCTTGCAAAATGACCCCTTAACTTATGAGTTTGTATGAGCATTCTTATAAGTTAAGGTCACTTATTCTATAACTTACTTTACTTTATTTGTGGTAGAAGGTAGCTGTAGTTCTTTACTTGTACTTTTATTACTTATAGTGTAGCATGTGCTTACTACTCTGTACTTTACCTTGTTTAAATTACTACTACCTTATTATAGTTCCTTTATACGTGCTCCTGCTAGGGTAGTCATCACCTGCTCTTATTCATTCTTCACCTTAAATATCTTTCCTTTCCTCCTCCCCACACGGTGCCTAGGAGTCGCGGGGGTGAGGCGAGGATAATAGTGGCTTAGTCTTTTAATTAATGGTAAGTGGATCATATCATTTTAGGAAGTCAAGGTGATGCACCAGTCACGGGAGGATGGCAAGACTTGAGGAGCAGTTGCTGAGCACTACCGCTACTACTCGACGACAAGTCGAGGACAGTTTTCTATTTGCTTCTGCTAGATGTGAGAGTTGTGTGAGAGAGATCTTTTGTATTAGACCTGTACCGGGCTTAAGCACATTTTTCTACTCTCTTTCATATTTTCTACTCATTGTGGACTATTGCTTTTTATATATATTGATAGTGAGCTGTGATCTGTGGACTTGCATTACTCATTTAATTCTCTTTTGTTGGCCTACTGTGATGTGATCATTTTAGTCGGCAGGATCGGCGTCGTGCGGTGGCATCTAACTTGGTAGTTGGAGTCACCGTAAGGCGGCGGTTCTGGGCGTAAGACCCAGATGCGAAGTAAAAAAAAATGGTGTCTTACAAACTGGTATCAGAGCAGACCGCGATCATAAAGAAGTAAGTCCACAACTCTGGGTCGCCCCGCACGAGCATTAGTTTGGGGACAAATTAAGCAGTGGAAACTGTGGTGTGCCCATGTGTAAAGATCATAATATATAGTCCATAAATCAATGAGTTAGGCACCTCCAACTAGGAAACTTGACTCACCAAGATGATTCTTAGTGTATCCTGGTCAAAATTGACCTTTATTGGGTGCATTGGGAATTATGTAACTGATTTGAAGAAGCCCTTTCAACTCAATGATATACACAAATTTGTATTTGATAAATGTTGAGTTTACATGTGCAGGAAAAATAAACCAAGTCCAAAATTGTCGAGACACTAGACATGTGTCAACACCTTTGTAAAAGAAGTGTCGTGACAAGGAATCAAGATGTGTTGACACTCAGGACTAGTGTCGACACCCTCATTCAAGTAGTGTCGAGACTAGAAGAAAGCTGTATTGACACCCAGGACTTGGGTCAACACTGTGAGACAATAAAGCAACCGTGTCGACACTCAGGACTAGTGTCGACACACTTTACTCAAGTTACGTCGAGACTGGATGCAAGCTGTATCAACACTCAGGACTAGTGTCGACACATTTTACACAAGTTGTGTTGAGACAAAAAGCTAGCAATATCGACACACTCTATTGGTGTCGACATCCCTATAAGAGAAGTGTCGACACACAGGGTTGGTGTCAACACAATTAAAGTACAGAAGTGTCAACACCTTCATGCAGAAGTCCTTAAGACAAAAATTCTTTTAAGTCTAGATTTCAAAGCCTGAAGTTCTGAAAATTGTCAGAACTATCAGATGTCAGTGGATTAACTGGGGCAGCCAGTCACCTTTGTCAAAGCCTATATAATTATATCAACTCAATAGAAATAGACGACAATCATTCTCATTCTTCACTTCCAAGTCTGTTAGAGAAAATTCATAGAATTCTGAAGGTGGAAAGAAGACAGATCGTGGATCAACTTTTAACTTCTCCAACCAAGTTCAACCCTACTTCTCCTTCAAGATGCAATGAAAAAGCTAAGAAGGGTTGAACATTTTCTTCACAGCCAAAATTAAGGAAGAAGATTCACATCAGGAACTGATCAAGAAGAAGACACCAGTCTCTTTATTTCTGGGTGACATTTCGTAACACAAAATTCTTTTTTCTATTATAATTTTGTAAGATCTATATTAGATCTGAGGGTAAGAGATTAATTTCTCTGAGTTTTAAGCCTAAATTATAAAGGCTGAGGTAGGGATGTGTGCCTAAGGTAGGAGAAGGGGAAATTTCTCTGAGCTGTAGGAACTGAAGGTTCTGAGGTTGTAGGGCACGGGTTTGCCTATGGAGTAGGAGTGAAGGTGCACTCTGAGGTAGGGTTCATGGAGAGGAATATGAGTTGTAGGATCTTGAAGATCTGAGGTAGGACATTTCTTGTTTGAGTTGTAGGTGCCAGAAGTGCTCTGAGGTGTAAGATCTGAGAATCTGAGGAAAAGAAAGAAGAAGTTTGGCCATATCTAGTTCATTGCTAGATAGGCGAAGGGGGAAGTGGATGTACCCATAAATTAGGGAACCACTATAAAACTATTGTGTGTTGTGTTATGCTATGTTTGTTATTTGATTTGTGCTGTTTGTTCTTGATTATTGTGGCTTTGTTAATAAACCCATTAAGTAGATATCTATGACTTAGGCTCTATTTGTTTGGGCATTTTGCAACTCCGTTTTGGGCAAACGCCGCCGGAAGGAGGGAAAACAAATGAACCTACAGTGGCGTTTGCTCCGTTTCCACCCGCTCACCTTGAGAAACGCCCCAAAAAGCTCCGTTTGGAGCAGCCACCTCCCCCCTCCGTTTCGAACTCTCCGTTTCCACCCGCCGGATCGACCAACCACCGCTAAAACAAATGAAGCCTTAAAGTAGCCAAGTTTTAAATTGGACCTATTCACCCCCTTTAGGTCACTCTTTATCCTAAACAAACTTTATAATTGGTATCAGAGGGGAGGTTCACTGAAAAGATATAACAACTATTAAGAATCCTAAGGATTAACTGAGAATAAATCATGGCTCAAAGAGAAAACAATTCAATCAAACTCCCAGTCTGTTCTAAAGAAAACTTTGGGATTTGGAAGGAAAGAGTTAGACTCTTCATGGAGGCTGCAGATCCAAGAATATACATCACTGTATTGGAAGGACCTTTCATACCCATGAAAGTGTCAGTTCTTGATGCCAACATAAGGACACCTAAGACCTACTTGGAGATGGACAAGGATGAGATAATTCTGGCCTCTATGGATAAGAGGGCTCAGAATATAATTATCAGTACTATAGATGAGTCCACAATCCAAAACTTGATTCATTGTAAAACATCCAAAGAAATATGGGAATTACTGATTGTATATATGGAAGGTACTGATGAGGTTAAAGATGACATAAAATTTCTATTAAACCAGTAGTATGAAGCCTTCAGACAAGACAAGAAAGACACAGTGGCTGAAAGCTTTGAAAAATTCTTCAGAATAGTGAACAACTTGAGAATATATGGCAGGAGCTTCACTAATTATGAACTCAATGACAAGTTCTTGAGGTCCCTAAATAAGGAATGAGACATCAAGATTTGTGCTATTAGAGAAATGAAAAACTTAACCAATATAGACCCCTAGGCTCTATTTGGCAAGCTGCTATCTCATGAGCTACAACTGAATCTCACGAAGTCTGAAGAAGACATAATAAGAGAACTCAACAGAGAAATGTCTATGACCCTAAAGGCTGAGACATCCAGGAAAGTCAGGGAGAAATCTGCTCCCTCAGAAAGACAAGGTGCTGTCTTAGAATGCACAAAATCTTCCTCACCATGTGGGGACATGACTGTAGAAGAACTGCCACTCTTCTCAAGACAATTTAAGAAGATGTTGAGGAGGAGAACGCATGGCAGCTGGAAGGGTCCAGTTGGAGAGACTTTTCACAAGAAGGCAGATCACTCAGAGAAACCCAGGAAAAAGAAATCTAAGGACAGGTATGGTTCTTCTTAGAATAAACACATTAAGACTAATCATGTTTGTTATTGCTGTAACAGTCAAGGGCATGTCATTGCTGACTGCCCAGTAAAAAGGAAGGAGAAAAGTCTGAAAATTGGAAGACTGGATAGTACAAGAAGGTTGACAAAAGCCTCTTGGCTAAGAAGCAGTCCACTCTTTCAGACAATAAGACAGGTTCATCTTAATCAGAAGAGGAGGAGACTCTTTTGGGTTTAATGGACATTGAGGAGGTCATCAATAGAAGAAGAACCACACTGTCATCCAGTGATAATGAAGACTATACTGATCAAGGGCTGATGACCCTAGCAGAAGAAGAAGAACAAGATTGTTCAAATTCTATCAAGGTAAAACCTCTTACTGCTAGTGTTGTCTCCGGCTCTAAATCAACATCAGAGAATGAATTATGTTCACACTCTTTTAATAATAGTGAACATGGTTCATATTTCGAAGCAAATTTCAACACACTCATCAACAAATATGGTAAGTTATTGAAGTCTTTGATTACAAGCAAAGAGCTTGTTGAGGAACAAGCCAAAGAACTAGAGTCTCTGAGAGCAGTACCTTTATAGTTGGAGAGGGCCAACTTTAAGTTGGACCTTCAAAAACTAAAGCTCATGGACTTAACCAATACAATAGATTGTCAGACTGAGACTATTGCAGAACAAGCTAAGACTATCAAGGACTTGGAAGCAAAGCTTCTTCAGGAAAGACAGCTTCTAAAACAGTTCTCAAGAGCTAAGTCTGTGCTACCTATTATTGAAACATTTTCTGCACCATTTAGAAGTGGTATAGGATGTATTGAAGATAATAAGATCAATAAGAAATCTGAACCTAAGGGTAATGATCCAGCTAAGAAACCAGCCAAGCATCTGACTTCTAACGGATGCAAGGGATCATGTGTTCCTGGACACATGAGTTTAGAGTGCACCACCAGCCAGGTCAATAAAGAGCCTTGTGGGAAAAGACAAAAATCTAATGGTTATAAGGCCCACAAACCACCACAAGGAATGATCAATCCAAGGAGCCAAATAATTCTTGGATTTGGTCGCAATGCACAACACTTAAACCTGAAAGGTAAGGGTGTCAATGTTGCACCACTACCATGGAATCTGAATATCAACTATAAGTTGCCCAGAAGTACAACTTCAAAGGTGCAACCTAGGAGAAGATATAACAGATTTGAATGTTGGTGTTGTGGGAAGGTTGTGCATTTTGCCCTAGACTGTTGGTACAATCCAACAACACTCTCATTTAAGTCACAAACTCATTTGTTCAGAAAGCCTGTTGTGCTTCACACAGCTAAGCCTAACAGGAACCACAGCCCCAAAACTATTTGGGTGCCTAAGGTAAATTAATTCTGTGAATGCAGGTGGATCCAAGTACACAAAAATGCTAATATGGTACTTGGGCAGTGGCTGTTCCAGGCACATGACTGGAACAAGAAGTCTGCTAAGGGACTATGCTTCAGTAATGGATGGACCAAAAGTCATCTTTGGAGGTTCAGAAAAAAGACTCACCAAGGGATTTGGTAACATTTCTAACGGTCTAGTGACTATCACAAAAGTGGCTTATGTGGAAGGATTGAACCACAATCTAATAAGCATAAATCAGCTTTATGATATGGTTTTGAAATCATTTTCCACAATGATAGGTGACTGATAAGGAATGCAAGTGATCAAGAGATCATCTTGTCAGGCACTAGGAGTGGCAACATTTATTATCTAAATTTCTCAAGTTTAAAGGAGAATTCACCTGTATACCTTGTAGCAAGTGAGAAAGACTCTTTGTGTGTGCAATGACACAAGATTCTAGTTCACTTAAATTATAAAATTATGAGCAAGCTATTTTCTATGGACTTAGTTAGAAATGGTCCCCAACTAAAATGCTCCAAATAAGGCATGTGTTCTGCATGTCAAAAATGCAAACAAACAAAAGTCTCCTTTAGGAGCATTCAATCCAAAGACACTAAGAGGTGTCTGTACTTACTTCATATGGACCTATTTGGTCCTATACAATTTCTTATTTTAGGTAGGAAGTTTTACACCTATGGGATTGTAGAAGATCACTCTAGATTTGATTGGGTATTCTTTATAAGGAGAAAGTCTGAAACATTGGACATTCTTGCTGATTTTGTCAAACAAATTCAAAATGAAAAGGGTTGTTCTATGGTCAAGTTAAGAAGCGACCATAACACAAAATTTTAATATGAAAGAATTACAAATTTCTATAAAGAACTAGGGATCTTTCAGGAATTCTCCTCTCCTAGAACACCTAAGAAAAATGGGGTTGATGAGAGGAAAAATAGAACTCTCATTGAGGCTGCTAGAACAATGTTAAGTGATACATCTCTCCCAGAATATTTCTGGGTTGAGGATGCAAACACAGCTTGTTATGTTCATAATAGGGCCTTTATCAACAAAAGTCACAATAAGACTCCCTATGAACTAATGAAAGGCAGAAAACCAAGTCTGTCCTATTTCAAAATCTTTGAAAGTAAGTGCTTTGTCTTAGACAATGGGAAGAATTATCTAACTAAGTTTTCAGAAAGGTCCTATGAAGGTATCTTTGTAGGCTATAGTAATCATATCAAGGCATATAAGATCTACAACTTGAAACATCAAGTGGAAAAAGAATCTATGAATATTGTTTTTGATGAAACTTTTGTCTTACATAACAAACTATCTAACAATTCTAGTGTAAGTGATGTAGACTCTAAAATGGAAAAATTAAATATAAGAGATTCATCTGATATAGAATTAGAGGCTAGAAACAATGCTGTAATTCCTATAGAAGACACAGTCACTGCCTAGGGGGAGGAGGAGATTCATCCTCCTCCACCTAAAGAACTAGATGATGGTAGGAATCTGTCTGTAGCTGTTAGGCACCTTAGAGATCATCCTATTGATCAAATAATAGGTGATGCCAGGCTAGGAGAGACTACTTGGAGTAGACATCATAATGAAGTTCTGTTCTCCAGCTTTCTCTCTCAGATGGAACCTAAGAAGTTTGAAGAAGCCAATTTAGACCCCAACTGGATTATGGCAAGGAAAGAAGAGCTTAATCAATTTGAGAGATGTAAGATCTGGAGTCTAGTTCCTATACATAGAAATCACAATGTCATAGGAACTAAGTGGATATTTAGAAATAAATTAGATGAGAATGGAGTCATAGTTAAAAATAAGGCAAGAATTGTGGCTAAGGGGTATAGACAAGAAGAAGGAATAGACTTTGACCAAACTTTGCACTTGTTGCTGGGCTAAAAGCAATTAGATTATTTTTAGCACATGCAGCTTACAAAGGATATAAGGTCTACCAGATGGATGTAAAATCCACATTCCTAAATGGTACATTGAAGAAAGAAGACTATGTAGAACAACCACCAAGTTTTGTAAATCCTAAACTTAGCTCTCATGTCTTCAGATTACATAAAACATTGTATGAGTTAAAACAGACACCTAGAGCCTGGTATGAGACTTTATCTACCTTTCTTATAGAGAACAAGTTCTCAAGGGGGAAGATAAATAAGACACTATTCCTAAGGGACATCAAAGGTTTAGGTATCCTAGTCCAGATTTGTGTAGATGACATCATTTTTGGGTCTACTAATGAGTTACTATGTAGAAAATTTGTCAAACTTATGCAAGACAAGTTTGAAATGAGCAGCCTGGGTGAGCTGAAGTTCTTGAGATTCTAAGTTAGAAAATCTGAAGATGGTATATCCATCTCACATACAAAGTTCGCAAAGGAGTTGATTAAGAAATATGGTATGAAAAATTCTTCTACCATGATAACCCCAATGAGTTCCTCAGTGTCACTACACAAGGATGAATCTGGGAATCCAGTGGATGAATCCTTGTATAGAGGCATCATTGGTTCACTCCTTTACTTGACATCTAGAAAACCAGATATCATATTTTCAACATGTGTTTGTGTTAGGTACCAAGCATGCCCTAAAGAGTCTCATTATATAGCGGTTAAACAAATACTGAGATATTTAAAGGGCACCCACAATCTTGGGCTTTGGTATCATAGGAATGGTGATTTTGATTTAACTGGATACACAAATGTAGATTTTGCAGGATGTAAAGAAGACAGAAAGAGTACATTAGGAACTTGTCAGTTTCTCGGGGGAATACTCATCAGTTGGAGCAGTAAGAAGCAAACTAGTGTAGTAATTTTTACAGATGAGTCTGAGTATATATCAGCAGGGAGCTTATATGCACAGTTACTGTGGATACAGTATCAACTTCTGGACTACAAAATACAACTAACTAAAACTGTTATGTATTGTGATTATACTAGTGCAATCTCAATTGCTAATAATCCTGTTTCTCACAGTAGAACCAAAAACATAGAAATTAGATATAACGTTTTTAGAGAAAATGTTGAAAAATGCAATATCTATTTACTTTATACTCCAACTGAAAATCAAATTGCTGACATATTCACAAAACCCTTAGATGAAAACATGTTCAATTTCTTCAAGTTTGAACTAGAAATGTTAAACATAGAATAACCATTTTCATTGGTACCGAATAAAACAAATCTTTGTTCAACTTGTATAAGTTAAGTAATAAAGTCTACCAACCTAAATAAATAAGTAAGACATCATAAAAGTCAGGAATATACATTTTAGAAAACAAAATTTTAACTAAGTTAAAAATAGTGTCAAGACACCAAAAATTGTGTCGAGACACCAGAAAGTGTGTCTACACTATAGATAGTAATGTGTCGAGACACCATAAAGTTTGTCGACACTACATAAATGCAAAGTGTCGGGACACTCAAATAAGTGTCGAGACATAAGGGTGTAGAGACCCTAAGGTATGTGTCGAAAGACATAATCCTTGTGTCGACTTGAGTCGACACATCTCGACAGTCTAGTTTTCCTGTGTCGACACTAGGTATTTACCCAAATATTTAGAATAGTCTAAATGCAGTGCGCCTTTTCGTCTTCAGCGACATCTACTATAAATAGGGTATGGAAGAAGTAGTCGACTATGCTTACCTGGAATCTTTAGAGATTGATCCTTGTGTGTTGAGACCTAGAATTCCTTTAGTCAATACATCTCTTTCTCAACTTTTTCTCAATTCCAATGCCTCCCAAGAACGTCGGCAACATCTTTGAAGGGTACGAGCCTGTACGTAATGGATTCGTCTCTACACAAGAAAAATTAGAAATGTTATTGACCAAATTACAGTAGCTGGAATAGAATATATTCTTTCAGAGCTGTCAAACATCTGGAAAAGAGAAGTTTCAGAGTTTTTTCTAATGCTAAACTAGACTCAAACTCAGAAAAGATCAAGTTTAAGGTAAATAGAGCAAAAGTGAAATTTACAACCAGGAAATTGGTGAAGGTTTTTCAAATTCCAAGAATCGATCAGGAAGATGAAATAGACACCACCAGGACTACTGAAGCATTGATGTGGTGTGGATTGGCTCCGACCACTAAGATTGGAAGTACTTTAAACATGAAGGGTATGAATGCCTAATGAAAATTTCTATTTGAAATAATAGGTAAGGTGTTGTTGTGCAAGACAGGGGCACATGAAAGAATTTCTGCTTCAATGTTTGAACTGATGACAAGAGTTATATTCAAGGTCAAGACAAACTGGAGCAAGATTGTCTTTGATAAAATAGCAGAGAGTATCAAGAAGCCTAACATGGGCAGAATTTTGAGTCTCTACTTAGTTCATACCATTCCAGATAGTCTTAATCTTAAACTTGGAATTAAGATAAACCACATGAGAAGAATGTGCATGAGAATTTTAGCAAGATGAGATAGAGTTTTGATATGGGAAACACTAGAAACTGAGAAGAAGAAGGAGAAAAAGAAAAAAGACTGTAGTTGTGGATGAAGATTCTTCCAGTGAATTTGGAGAACAAGAAAGTTCAAGCTCTGAGAAATAAGATGATACAATAGCTGAGAATTCTCCAAGGACCTCACCTAGAACTGGTGATCAGGTGCAAGGGGAGAATATACAAGAGAGGGATCCTATTGAGTGTGAGAACCTCAATGATCATCCATATAAATATATATATATATATGGATGATGTGAACACTATAGTTAGAAAAGTAGTACAATAAAAGGAACACATTGAGGGGGAGAATTTCACTAAACTTCCTGATCTGGCAAGTGACATTGTTAATATCACTGTGATGGAAGTTCTACAAGAACTGAATACAGTTGTGGGAGAAGGTGAGAAACTAGCACAAGATGTGCAGATTTTTGAGAAAGAGAATGGGTGTTGAAGCCAAAATTGACCTCTGTGGAGTTCGGGGGTCCCAAAATAGGGGTGACCGCGCACCTACTACCCTCAAGCGAACGATCTAGGCACAAGATTAGGAACACAAGGGACTGACCCAAGGTCTCAGCGTGGAGGACCCACCGCATACCCGGAAGACTGACAAACTCTTCCCCTCCCAAGCCAAAGGCTGAGCTAAGACACCTTCGGAGGGCGCTCTCGGCCGACCGGAATATCTAAGGAGGATCTCAAGACCAACTCTCTCCTATCCAGATGTGTCTCCTTGGGTCTACACAAAATGCTCCTCACCCGCCCTACTGATGGCGCAAACTCGCCGAGCAATTCCACGACACGCTGCCCAAACTGGGCCACGAACAGCGTAACTCCGTTGTCCTAAAAGGCTGTCAACAGGCCATGAGGGGCTTCCCGGCAACTATACCTCGGGACCCCCACGGGGCGAGCGGTTCTCGAGAACACCGCCCGCCTAATACGAAGAAGAAAGCTACACATCCTCAGAGCATCACAGATATTAAAAGAATATTACAGGAATATGAATTCCATACTTCGGCACGCAGGCCGGCAATATAAACAAAAAAGGCCTTCGAGGGCCGGCACAAGCTTGGGCTTAAGCCCGCTACTCCCCACCTGGTACTGCAACACCTGTACGTCAACGTCTCGACAAGCGGCGGTCAGCTAAACGCCAGTTAGTTAATATAAGCTGGCCGAACATATTGCACATACCCCTTTTCGGGGCTATGGTGCGCATTCCCTGCAAATGGAAAATATACAATTTCCTCGGAGTCTTCTCCGGGAACCCCAGAACATCACCAATCCGGCTCACACGTCCGGATGGGCTTCACACAGCATGCCTAAACACATACTCACGCTTCCGGGTGCTAACACAGTTAATTGCGGGGACGTACATGTCAACCCGTCGGAGAGCTCCCTTCCTCCACCCGTTGGTGGAGAGGGGCTTCCATGCAAATATGGAAATTGAGGGCTTCACCTGCCCAAGTAGAAATTTCGTTACCCTTGACGCGTGTTTGGCGGGGCCGCAACCGCGCTCATTGCCCGAGGCTCCACGTGTAGCGTCCGTAGTGGTTGTCCATGCTCGGATCCGACCACTGTGGGAGAGTTAAAAGCTTCGAATGATTTTTCCCCTCCATGGCCGAGCCTCTCCATGGCCGACCGTGCTCCAAGTGGCCGGCCGCTGATGTACGAGGCCGATCCCGACTCCAAGTGGCCGGCCTCTGCCCTAGGCGGCGACGGGAGGAAAGAAGGGAGGCGGCACCGGGCTCTGCTGCAGGCTGACGGGATAGAGAGAGAGATAGACGGGGTTGGGGCTGCTGTTGCTCCAGGTCAAAACTGAGAGAGGGGGCGGGTGTTGCGGCTCCGGCCGACTAGAGAGAGAGAGGAAGGGGGCGGGCTGCTGTCGTGCTCCAGCCGACGAGAGAGTGAGAGACTGAGGGCGGGCTGCTGTTTGCCGGCGGCGGCCTGGACAGAAACAGGAGCGGCTCGGGCTGCTGCATGCCGGTCGGCGGGAGAAAGAGGAGATCTGGCGGTTTCTTGCTGAGGCGGCGGCCGGAGAGAGAGAGATACGAGAGGCGGGGTGCTTCTTGTTGAGGCGGCGGCCGGAGAGAGAGAGAGAAACATGGCGGGGTGGTTCTTGCTGAGGCGGCGGAGCCCTAGCCTGGGAGCGGAAAGGCCCCGATGCCTTCTTCTTCTTTTTTTTGTTTTTCCTCCCGTGCTGTACTCCCCTCCTCTTTATGCATATCTCATCTAATATATATATTATATAATATATATTAGATATAATATATATATATATATATTATAATATTAAATATATATATATATAAGATTTTATACCTGTACAAATAAAACCTCCGCACGCCCGCACGAGCTCGAACGGGGCCGCACCAAAACATCGCTCATGGCACGTCCCGAGCGCGCCACTTGGGGAGGATCCCGCTCGGCCGGATATGGGGTTGTACACAATCCCCGCTCTTTTCGAGGTTGGTACAAGCTCGGAAAGAAATGTCGAACCCCAAGTATCCGGCGAGTGGGAGCCAACCAAAAGAAAAATTTTGAGAGAAACTGAAAATTGCACTTATGCAGTTATGCCCACTAATCTTTTCATGCCCCTTCTGATATTGTTGAACCACTCGATACATTTTTTTTTCACTGCTATTAGATTGCCCTTATACCTTTACTTACAATAAGTACATAATTTATCAAGATATTATGCAATAATGAAGCCAAATATTTTGCAATCTCTTGAGCACGCGGAGCTAATCCTTTCCCCCCAGGTGTGCCTACCGCCCTGCCCAGCTAATGAGAGCCTGAGCAGCGAGTCTACCCGGGGACGAGCAGCACTCGGGGTCCCTTACCCCCACAGGCGAGCCTACGGACCTGCCAGCTAGATGAGAGCCTGCGCAGCGGGTCTACCTGGGGCCGAGCCGAGCTCGGGGTGCCGATGACGTTCTCAAAACAACCAAACCTATCCCCCACAGGCGAGCCTACGGACCTGCCAGCTAGATGAGAGCCTGCGCAGCGGGTCTACCTGGGGCCGAGCCGAGCTCGGGGTGCCGATGAAGATCTCAAACCAAAACCTATCCCCCACAGGCGAGCCTACGGACCTGCCAGCTAGATGAGAGCCTGCGCAGCGGGTCTACCTGGGGCCGAGCCGAGCTCGGGGTGCCGATGAAGATCTCAAACCAAAACCTATCCCCCATAGGAGAGCATACGGGACTGCCAGCTAGATGAGAGCCTGCGCAGCGGGTCTACCTGGGGCCGAGCCGAGCTCGGGGTGCCGATGAAGATCTCAAACCAAAACCTATCCCCCACAGGCGAGCCTACGGGCCTGCCAGGTAGATGAGAGCCTACGCAGCGGGTGTACCTGGGGCCGAGCCGAGCTCGGGGTGCCCATGAAGATCTCAAACCAAAACCTATCCCCCACAGGCAAGCCTACGGACCTGCCAGCTAGATGAGAGCCTGCGCAGCAGGTCTACCTGGGGCCGAGCCAAGCTCGGGGTGCCGATGAAGATCTCAAACCAAAACCTATCCCCCACAGGCGAGCCTATGGACCTGCCAGCTAGATGAGAGCCTGCGCAGCGGGTCTACCTGGGGCCGAGCCGAGCTCGGGGTGCCGATGAAGATCTCAAACCAAAACCTATCCCCCACAGGCGAGCCTACGGACCTGCCAGCTAGATGAGAGCCTGCGTAGCGGGTCTACCTTCGGCCGAGCCGAGCTCGGGGTGCCGATGAAGATCTCAACCAAAACCTATCCCCCACAGGCGAGCCTACGGACATGCCAGCTAGATGAGAGCCTGCACAGCGGGTCTACCTGGGGCCGAGTCGAGCTCGGGGTGCCGATGAAGATCTTAAACCAAAACCTATCCCCCACAGGCGAGCCTACGGACCTGCCAGCTAGATGAGAGCCTGCGCAGCGGGTCTACCTGGGGCCGAGCCGAGCTCGGGGTGCCGATGAAGATCTCAAACCAAAACCTATCCCCTACAGGCGAGCCTACGGGCCTGCCAGCTAGATGAGAGCCTGCGCAGCGGGTCTACCTGGGGCCGAGCTGAGCTCGGGGTGCCAATGACGATTCCACAACCAAAACCTATCCCCCACAGGCGACCCTACGGACCTGCCAGCTAGATGAGAGCCTGCGTAGCGGGTCTACCTGGGGCTGAGCCGAGCTCGGGGTGCCGATGACGATTCCATAACCAAAACCTATCCCCCACAGGCGAGCCTACGGACCTGCCAGCTAGATGAGAGCCTGCGCAGCGGGTCTACCTGGGTCCGAGCCGAGCTCGGGGTGCCGATGAAGATCTCAAACAAAACCTATCCCCCACAGGCGAGCCTACGGACCTGCCAGCTAGATGAGAGCCTATGCAGCGGGTCTACCTGGCGCCGAGCCGAGCTCGGGGTGCCGATGAAGATCTCAAACCAAAGCCTATCCCCCACAGGCGAGCGTACGAACCTGCCATCTAGATGAGAGCCTGCGCAGCGGGTCTACCTGGGGCCGAGCCGAGCTCGGGGTGCCGATGAAGATCTCAAACCAAAACCTATCCCCCACAGGCGAGCCTACGGACCTGCCAGCTAGATGAGAGCCTGCGCAGCGGGTCTACCTGGGGCCGAGCCGAGCTCGGGGTGCCGATGAAGATCTCAAACCAAAACCTATCCCCCACAGGCGAGCCTACGGGCCTGCCAACTAGATGAGAGACTACGCAGCGGGTGTACCTAGGGCCGAGCCGAGCTCGGGGTGCCCATGAAGATCTCAAACCAAAACCTATCCCCCATAGGCAAGCCTACGGACCTGCCAGCTAGATGAGAGCCTGCGCAGCGGGTCTACCTGGGGCCGAGCCGAGCTCGGGGTGCCGATGACGATTTCACAGCCAAAACCTATCACCCACAGGCGAGCCTATGGACCTGCCAGCTAGATGAGAGCCTGCGCAGAGGGTCTACCTGGGGCCGAGCCGAGCTCGGGGTGCCGATGAAGATCTCAAACCAAACCTATCCCCCACAGGCGAGCCTATGGACCTGCCAGCTAGATGAGAGCCTGCGCAGCGGGTCTACCTGGGGCCGAGCCGAGCTCGGGGTGCCGATGAAGATCTCAAACCAATGCCTATCCCCCACAGGCGAGCCTACGGACCTGCCAGCTAGATGAGAGCCTGCGCAGCGGGTCTACCTGGGGCCGAGCCGAGCTCGGGGTGCCGATGATGATTCCACAAACCTAACCTAACCTATCTTAACCTATCCTAACCTATCCCAACCTATCACCCACAAACCAAACCTATCCCCCACAGGCGAGCCTACGGACCTGCCAGCTAGTAGGAGCCAGGCAGCGGGTCTACCTGGGGCCGAGCCGCGCTCGGGGTAGTGCAGAACCAAGAACCAGGACCTCTCCCCCACAGGCGAGCCTACGGACCTGCCAGCTAGTAGGAGCCAGGCAGCGGGTCTACCTGGGGCCGAGCCGCGCTCGGGGTAGTGCAGAACCAAGAACCAGGACCTCTCCCCCACAGGCGAGCCTACGAACCTGCCAGCTAGTAGGAGCCAGGCAGCGGGTCTACCTGGGGCCAAGTCGCGCTCGGGGTAGTGCAGAACCAAGAACCAGGACCTCTCCCCCACAGGCGAGCCTACGGACCTGCCAGCTAGTAGGAGCCAGGCAGCAGGTCTACCTGGGGCCGAGCCAAGCTCGGGGTAGCTCTACCCAGTCAATATCTACCCACTACGGGGCACATCTACCCGCTACGTCCACCCTCCTGAGAACGAGGGTCGATCATATAATATTCTCCCTAAGGCATGTTTTGATCTCCAAGATCGAACATCCTAGCGACAAGAGTGGAATGGGAGGGGACTTCTTTCATCACATGACCCTGGTCGTCACTTGGTTCCTCTTCCATAACCATAACGTTCGACTGAGTTTTTCTATACTGGTCACTCTCCACGCTCACCGCACCATAACTGTTGAAGCCAAAATTGACCTTTGTGGAGTTCGGGGACCCAAAATAGGGGTGACAGCGCACCTACTACCCTCAAGCGAACGATCTAGGCACAAGATTAGGAACACAAGGGACTGACCCAAGGTCTCAGTGTGGAGGACCCACCGCATACCCTGAAGACTGACAAACTCTTCCCCTCCCAAGCCAAAGGCTGAGCTAAGAGACCTTCGGAGGGCGCTCTTGGCCGACCGGAATATCTAAGGAGGATCTCAAGACCAACTCTCTCCTATCCAGATGTGTCTCCTTGGGTCTACACAAAATGCTCCTCACCCGCCCTACTGATGGCGCAAACTCGCCGAGCAATTCCACGACACGCTGCCCAAACTGGGCCACGAACAGCGTAACTCCGCTGTCCTAAAAGGATGTCAACAGGCCATGAGGGGCTTCCGGGCAACTATACCTCGGGGCCCCCACGGGGCGAGCGGTTCTCGGGAACACCGCCCGCCTAATACGAAGAAGAAAGCTACACATCCTCAGAGCATCACAGATATTAAAAGAATATTACAGGAATATGAATTCCATACTTCGGCACGCAGGCCGGCAATATAAACAAAAAAGGCCTTCGAGGGCCGACACAAGCTTGGGCTTAAGCCCGCTACTCCCCGCCTGGTACTGCAACACCTGTACGTCAACGTCTCGACAAGCGGTGGTCAGCTAAACGCCAGTTAGTTAACATAAGCTGGATGAACATATTGCACATACCCCTTTTTCGGGGCTATGGTGCGCATTCCCTGCAAATGGAAAATATACAACTTCCTCGGAGTCTTCTCCGGGAACCCCAGAACATCACCAATCCGACTCACACGTCCGAATGGGCTTCACACAGCATGCCTAAACCCGTACTCATGCTTCCGGGTGCTAACACAGTTAATTGCGGGGACGTACATGTCAACCCGTCGGAGAGCTCCCTTCCTCCACCCGTTGGTGGAGAGGGGCTTCCATGCAAATATGGAAATTGAGGGCTTCACTTGCCCATGTAGAAATTTCGTTACCCTTGACGCGTGTTTGGCGGTGCCGCAACCGCGCTCATTGCCCGAGGCTCCACGTGTAGCGTCCGTAGTGGTTGTCCATGCTCGGATCCGACCACCATGGGAGAGTTAAAAGCTTCGAATGATTTTTCCCCTCCATGGTCGAGCCTCTCCATGGCCGACCGTGCTCCAAGTGGCCGGCAGCTGCTGTACGAGGCCGATCCCGGTTCCAAGTGGCCGGCCTATGCCCTAGGCGGCGACGGAAGGAAAGAAGGGAGGCGGCGTCGGGCTCTGCTGCAGGCCGGCGGGACAGAGAGAGATAGACGGGGTTGGGGCTGCTGTTGCTCGAGGTCAAAACTGAGAGAGGGGGCGGGTGTTGCGGCTCTGGCCGACTAGAGAGAGAGAGAGGAAGGGGGCGGGCTGCTGTCATGCTCCAGCCGACGAGAGAGTGAGAGACTGAGGGCGGGCTGCTGTTTGCCGGCGGCGGCCTGGACAGAAACAGGAGTGGCTCGGGCTGCTGCTTGCCGGTCGGCGGGAGAAAGAGGAGATCTGCCGGTTTCTTGCTGAGGCGGCGGTCGGAGAGAGAGAGAGATACGGGAGGCGGGGTGCTTCTTGTTGAGGCGGCGGCCAGAGAGAGAGAGAGAGAAACGGGGCGGGGTGGTTCTTGCTGAGGCGGCGGAGCCCTAGCCTGGGAGTGGAAAGGCCCCGATGCCTTCTTCTTCTTTTTTTTGTTTTTCCTCCCGTGCTGTACTCCCCTCCTCTTTATGCATATCTCATCTAATATATATATATTATATAATATATATTAGATATAATATATATATATATATATATATATTATAATATTATATATATATATATATATATAAGATTTTATACCTATACAAATAAAACCTTCGCACGCCCGCACGAGGACCCGCACGAGCTCGAACGGGGCCGCACCAAAACATCGCTCATGGCACGTACCGAGCGCGCCACTTGGGGAGGATCCCGCTCGGCCGGATATGGGGTTGTACAATGGGAATACAGTCACTAAGGAGATTGAGGAATAAATTCCAATAAATAAGGAATCTGACATCCAGGGGAGATAACTACAACTCTAGAGAACCCTATTCCAGATGCTGAAGCTCAGCAAGATAAGATCAACCTGGATACCACCAACATTGGTGAAAAAGTTGCAATGGTTGAGGGGGAGTTGACTGAACTGGCCCCAAATACTGAAATATCCAAAGAGACAAAATCTGTTGAGGTGGTAAGTTCTTCTAAATCTGAGGAGAAAGAAGCCACTTTGTTGAAGAAAAGAAAATTATCTGAACTGAAAAAGAAAAGTAAAAGCTATAATAAGATTATACAATCTGGACCAACATCTGTTCCTCCAGTGGATTCAAGCTCACTGCTAGTTCAACTACAGATTATGTTTTACCAGCAGAGAACTCAACTTGAGAAATATGTAGATGAAAGGAACAAGGAGCTGCAGTTTCAACTGGATCAGGACATTAAGTCCATTAGATTTGAAGTAAATATACTGAGAACAGATATGACTGACTTCTTCCAGAGGGGAGCAAATGTAGTGGTATATATTGCAAAACAACAACAAGAATCCAAGAAAACTGAAGATGACATAATTGTAAAACAAGGTTATGTCCTTGAGAATCAGAGAATAATGGATGAGAACATGACTATAATGAATAATGAATTGCTGGTCAAGCTGGGTGAGCAGACTACTGCTCTAGAAACCAAGATAACTTCTGCCACAAAGGAAATGGAAAACCAACCGACAACTCATTTATCCTCATTGATTAAGGATATCAAGGTTTCTAACAAAAAATTGGCCACAAATTTACTGAAAGTAAAGAACACTGTAACCTCATGAATCAATTATCTAGATGGACAAGTAAGGTTTTACAAGAATGATTTTAGAGATCATATGGAAAAAGAAGTCATAAAGGGGGAGAGGGCAATGATAAAGACTAGCTCTGAGCAAGCTACTTGGATTTCCAATAACATCAGAGACACTTTAGGCCATCCTCCCCTATGGTATGATGGAGACCAAACTGCTGAGTCTGGTTACCAACTAGCTCAGTTTGAGGCCATTCAAAATCCTGACAATCCTGGGCAATTCATGTACAAACCAGCTCATTTTGAGGACATTCAAGCTGATGTCCAGACCATGTACATTCCTCCACCATATATTCAAAATTTAGTATGTGAAGAGATGGAGATGACTGCATCTGCTTTGCTAAAAGAAAATGATGCTCAGCTGTCCAAGACAAGGTTCAGGGAACAAGCTGAAGCTAGGACAGAATTTGAACAATGGAGCCCAACTTCTAGAACAATTATACTCACTGCATGGAAAGCAGGTAATACTAATGCTACTGACATGGGAACATGGTACACAAAACAAGAATGGGCTAAGTACTTAAAGCAGCAGAAGATCATCCAGATATTCAGACATGAACTGAAGGTAGGGAAGATCCCAGCTAATTCTGTTGAGCCCAGCAAATACTTCCCCAAGCCAAATCACTACTTTGAGAGGCAAAGGCTTAAGGAGGAAAAGATCTCTAAAGCCAAGATTGACAAAGGAAAAAAGAGAGCCGATGACAAAGTGCCTGAAGTTAAATCCAAGATTCAATCAGGCAAAGGCATTGTTATCAAAGAGCCAGATCTTTCCTAGGATATTTTTTTTGAACATTATGTAAATTTTTGCTTTAAAAGAACAGTGTAACAAATCTGGAAAATATAATCCTTTGACAAAATATAATGAAAAGTTAGGTTGCACTGTATTCTATATGTGTTATCAATTGTGTTACTTTATATTCTGTTCAACACTGTTGATTTTATATCTTTATCATCATATTTTGATATCATGGCGTTTATCATTGAATTGCGATTATGACTTATCCAAATAGGGGAAGATTGTTGGGTACATTGGGAATTATGTACCTGATTTGGAGAAGCCCTTTCAACTCAATGATATGCACAAATTTTTATTTGATGAATGTTTAGTTTAATTATACAAGAAAAATAAACTAAGTCCAAAAATGTCGAGACACTAGACAAGTATCGACACCTTTGTAAAAGAAGTGCTGAGACAAGGAATCACGCTGTGTCGACACTCAGGACTAGTGTCGACACCCTCATTTAAGTAGTGTCGAGACTAGAAGAAAGCTGTGTCGACACCCAGGTCTTGGGTCGACACCGTGAGACAAGAAAGAAACTGTGTCGACACTCAGGACTAGTGTCGACACACTCTACACAAGTTGTGTCAAGACTAAAAGCAACTGTGTCGACACTCAGGACTTGTGTCGACATACTTTACTCAAGTTATTTCGAGACTGGATGCAAGCTATGTCGACACTTAGGACTAGTGTCGACATATTTTACACAAGTTGTGTTGAGACAAGAATCTAGTAGTGTCGACACGCTCTATTGGTGTGGATATCCCTATAAGAGAAGTGTTAACACCCAGGGCTAGCGTCCACACAATTAAAGTACAGAAGTGTCAACACCTTCATGCAGAAGTTCTCAAGACAAAATGTTGGATCCCTAGTTGATTTGGGCTAGGTTCACTAACTTAGGATGTGACCCAACATGTATAGCCAGGGTGAAAGTTGTGTCCTAGAGTCTAGGCCAAGTCCTTAGAGTCAACATCAGATGGACCAGCTATCAACAAGACTGCCAGAGACTCAAGACTTAGAAGATTTTAAGACTAAGTAAAAATGAGTTCGACGTTCGTCGAACTCAGGTCGACGAAAGACGTTCTCAGCTCGAATACCTTGAGATATTTCTCTGAGCTGAGCTCGATGATCTTCATTCTCTGGTCAACGAAAACTGGGATACTTCAACAAACTAAAGTCAGGATAACTCCAAATTATTCTAAGTACAACTTCAGACTTTGGTCTACGAACAAGATTCTGAGCTCAACGAACTTAAACCTCCAGTACACAACTTCTCAAGTTGATGAAGTCAACTTCTCAGGTTGACGAACTCAGTACTCTACTCGACGAATTCTGGAACTAGAAGATTTGTGTCGACACTTAGGGCATGTGTCGACACCAACTATGTCAACACCAGAAAACTTGTGTCGACAACAAGACTAGTCAGTCGACATCAACCTGTGTCGACACCAGAAGATTCATGTCGACACACAGAATATCAATCAACACAAAATACTCGACTAAGTCCAGAATGGTTGCTGAACTCCAGTCGACGAATGCAATTGTCAGCTCGACGAACTTTAGACAGAAAAGGCAAAGGTTCTGAATCATGCAAGTTCTGTTATCAGCTTGACGAACTTGGAACTCAGCTCGATGAACAAAAGCCGTCAGGTCGACGAATTCAATATCTCAGCTCGACGAATTGGTAACTCAGTTCGACGAATTCTGCCAACTGTTTGACGATTCCAGACTTAGCCATTTCCGGCATTCTGTCCTCACTCAAATGCGAATAATTCCTGACAAATTAATGCTCTAGCATTCTCTGAATATATCCGTTAGAGGGAGCATTAATTACAGTCTTCGTCAGGAATATTACTTGCCGATTTTCCACGGGACAGTTGAGGAAATGATTAAATGCCGATTATTCTCAGGGCGTCAGCATTAATTACCGAGGATTCAAATTTTTGAAAGCAGACAGAAGAAAAGCAGATCGAGAATCTGCAGTGAGAACAAGAACATACTCAGTCAGAAAAAGATACACACACACAGACTGACTGCAAGAACTCATACAGCAGCAGAAAAGCTTCACACAAGAAAATCATACTGAAGCTTACAGTGACGGGCAGTGATATTCATTCAGAAGAAGAAGAACAATCATAAAATATCAAGAGACTTCTTCTTCAATATTCTCTCCAGGACTTCCAAGGACAACAGATATCAAATCAGTCAAGAAGCTCCTGCATCACTGCTTGTCAAGAACTCTGATTGAAGACCTATCACCCTACAGCAAAGCTTGCAAATCTTCCTGAACTATTCAATAATTCAGGGGGAGCTTTTGCTAAACATCAATCCACATAAGTCTTCTCAGTTTATTGAGAAAGAGAAGACAAAATCACTCTCTCACCCCCTCCTGTATAAAGGGTTGTCATCTCCCTTCAAAAGTGATTCTTGGTTGCAAGTCTCCTAACCAAAAGACTTGAGTTGTTTTTTGGGGACCTGATCAAAATCCATTGGTGTCAGGCACCTGATCAAAAACCTGAGTGGATTCCTACCAAGGGTGGTAGAAGAGTGGACTACCCAGATTTGGGGAACCACTATAAATTTCTTGTGTCGTCTGGTTGCCTATCTTTTTTTTATTTTTGCTGTGTTGCTGTGATTTGGTTTATTATTTTCTGTTTTCCAGTTTCTTAATTACTGCACCCTTTTAGTTAACAACAAAAGCTGTAACAACACTATTATAGGGACATAACAAATTTTTAAATATACTCTATTCACCCCCCCCCCCCTCTAGAGTATTGTAGACCTAACCCTAACTTTCAATTGGTATCAGAGGAAGGTTCCTTTGGTTGGACAAGTTAACCCTTGAACCAAAGATCCTTTGTTAGATCTACACATCACCTTCATTCACATTTAACTTTTATAGTAGAAACACAACCATGACACAGAATAAAGATTATGCAAGCACCAGACCTCCAGTTTGCAACTTGCAAAAGTTTGGAATCTGGAAGGCAAGAATCAAGCTATATATGAATTCTATTGATTAAGATATCTTTGCTTCCATCTTAACAGGAGTACCTCCACCACCTGCAGCTCCTCCAAGTAGCTCTACAAATATGACTGCAGTACCTCCTCCAGACTACAATGATGCTTACAGGAAAGCCAAGATGGTTGATGCAAAAGCATTGAACATATTGGAACAAACAATGTCTGATGACATTTTCCAGAAGGTTGCTGAGTGCACATCAGCAAAAGCCATTTGAGATTCCCTAAACCAAATGGTTGATGGATCAGCTGATGAAAGGAAGGATAGAAGATCAAATCTCATATTCCAATATGAGAATTTCAAGAAACATGAAGCTGAGGCAGTTTCAGAGATGTATAACAGATTAAGCTCAATCATTAATGAGCTAAAAACTCTGGACAAGGTCATCACTCTCACTAAAGTGAATGACAAAATTCTGATGTGCTTCCCAAGCTCATGGGACACAAGAATTTGGCCCATCAAGGAGGCCAGATGCCTAAATAAGATTTCAACTGAATCTCTATTGGGTAAACTAAAGTCTTATGAGCAGTTAGTAAAGACAAGGGAGGCTGCTGAACAAACAACACCTCCAGTAGCTAGAAGAGAACAGAGCATAGACTTCAAAGCCTCAGAAGAATCAGAATCTTCAACATCAAATGAATAACTTATAAGTCTCTTGGCTAAGAGATTTCTCAAGATGGACAGAAAGGACTTCAAAAGAATGTCATCAAGAAACGATGACAGGCCAAAGTATGATAAGACACCAACAAAGGAAGTGGTGTACTATGGATGCAGGAAGCCTGGACACTTTCTCTCAGAGTGTCCAGAGAACTAGAAGAAAGAGAAGAGAAGAGAAAAAGAAAAGGATTCCAGGAGACAGTACACCAGCAAACCCTCTTCCAGCAAACATAAGAGGAAGGAAAAGGGGTTTGTGGCTGAGTCCTGGAGTGAGACTGAAGAAGAGTCAACATCCTCAAGCTCTAGTGAAGATGAGGAAGAAGAGAGAGCAAAGGATGTTTGCCTCATGACAATTAATGCCTCAAAAGTAACTCAGAAGAAGGAGATTCAGAAAATGTGGAAGCTTCTGAATCAGAAGCTGATCAGGTATTATCATGGTTTGATTATAATTCAAAATCTTTTAAATCAGATTTTAAGATCATGTGTTTAGATTTAATCAACTCTGAGAAGGAAATCAAACTTCTCAGAGATAAACAAGTTAACTATGATAACTTAATTTTAGAAAACACCAAATTAAAAGATGAAATAGACATGTTTAGTGAACAAATCACTCTTTTGAAAGATGAATTAAGTAAAGCAAAACAAGTAGAAAAATCACTAAATGGAACAAGAAAACAACTAGTAGTAATCACCAACATATCTAATGCTAGATTTAATGGTAATAAGTTAGGATTAGGTGCATCATCTAGTGAACCACCTATTATTCAAAAAAACCACCTGTCACAACCCATAAATTTTATTTCTGAGAAAGGAAAGAAGAATACTGATCAAGCATATAAAGTAAATGAAATTCTTGAACAAATTCAAACTAAGGACAAAATTAAAAACAAAAAACATCCAATAAAAACAAAGTTCAGCAATTTTTGTCGACCTCAGATCGCCGAAAAGGGGCCAGTTCATCGAACCCAGATCGATGAACTCTGAACGCCAACTATAGTTATTATTATTCGTCTAACTGCGATCGATGAACTTTGTATGGTTCGTCGAGCAGAGCTTGACGAACGTGGGGCACAGAGAATGAACATGTTCATTCTCTGGGCAGAGATCGACGATCTCAACCCAATTCGTCGAACTCTGGTCGACGAACTTACATAAATTCGTCGAACCCAGGAAGATTTTACCAAAACTATAATTCCAATAGAAACTTAAATACTTCTAGTAAACAATTTAATCCATTGGCTGACTGGACCAGTCCACCTAGGAGATATCACCCCCTAGGATATAAATCCCAGCCAGAATTTTCTGTTATTTCTAGTTTTTCTTATCAGCCATACAAAGGGCCCAAGGTAACCCGGGTCAAAAATCATTAACTGTTTGTTTTGCAGGTGAGAAATTGTCCAAGGGAAAATCAAACTTGGTACCTGGACAGTGGCTGCTCCAAGCATATGACTGACAGCAAGGACATCCTACTCAACTATAAGTCCAAGCTGGAGCCAAAAGTTATTTTTGGTGACTCAAAATGTGGACAGTCAGAAGGAGTGGGAGAAGTAAAAATACGAGCTGTCACATTCAAAAAGGTGACATATGTAAGTGGACTGAAGCATAACCTCATCTCCATAAGTCAATTATGTGATGATGGTTATCAGGTATACTTTAACCCATCTACTTGCTCTATCATTGATAAAAATAACCAAACTGTTTTAACTGGAAGTAGACAAGGAAACATTTACTTAGTAAATTTTCTTTCTACCACAACTGATATCTTCTTACTGAATTTAACTAGTAATCAGAATGACCTATGTCATAAAAGAGTAGGTCATGTAAACCTGAAAAACATTGCTAGGTTATCTAAGCACAACCTTGTTAGAGGTCTACCTTCTGCTCCCTACAAGAAGGAAGGTCTCTGCAGGGCTTGTCAATTAGGCAAGCAAACTAAAACTAGTTTCAAATCAATTAATAAGAGTGATTCACCTAGGATCTTGTACTTGCTACACTTGGATCTTTTTGGAGCCATTGCTGTACAAAGCCTAGGAGGGAAATCCTACACTTTGGTTATAGTAGATGACTTCTCCAGGTTCAATTGGGTATTCTTTCTGAGAACAAAGTCAGATACATTCAAGGTTCTTACAGATTTTCTCAGGACCATACAGATTGAGTTCTCTACTCATGTTGCATTGATCAAAAGTGATCATGGCACAGAGTTTGAGTCTCTTCTTATGCATGAGTTCTGTGAGAAGGAAAGTATCATGCATTGCTCCTCAACTCCTAGAACTCCCCAATAAAATGGGGTAGCTGAAAGGAAAAATAGGACACTCATTGAAGCTGCAGGAACATTGCTTGCTGATGCATACATGCCACTAACCTTTTGGTCAGAGGCTGTAAGCACTGCAAACTATGTCCTGAATATGAGTTTAATTCACAAACTGAAGAACAAGACTCCCTATGAATTGCTCAAAGGGAAGAAACCTAAAATAAACTATTTTAAAGTTTTTGGTTGTACATGCTATATACATAATAACAACAAGAAATATATTAGAAAGTTTCAAGCTAAGGCTGAAGTGGGAGTTTTTCTAGGATACTCCAAAGTAAGCAAGGCTTATAGGATATTTAATAAATTAACATTAAAAGTAGAAGAGTCAATTCATGTTTCTTTTGATGAAACTAACATGTACTGCAAGGAGAAAGAAGTTTCCCAATAGCAACTTGCAGGTACCCCATTTGTGTGAGACATTTGATGGACTAAACCTCACCCAAGAGGTTCCCACTCATCCCTCTCAAGTCATTGAAGATAGTGAAGAAGATGAAGCTGAAGAACATGAGCCTCAACCAACAGCAAATATAATTCCACAAGAGGAATTTATTCAACATGCTGTTGCACAACTAACTCCACCCACTGATTTTGTCACACTTAGGGATCACTCCAGATCTCAAGTAATTGGTGACATATCAGCAGGTGTACAGACAAGGCATTAACTCAACCAATACTTGATGCATGCCTGTTTTCTCTCTCAGGTTGAACCTCTAACCATTTATGATGCTGAGCAAGATCCCCACTGGATCCTTGCAATGCAAGAGGAACTAAACTAATTTGAGAGATGTAGAGTTTGGGACTTGGTTCCAAGACCCCAAAACTACCAAATTATTGGAACCAAATGGGTTTTTAGGAATAAGCTTGATGCCCAAGGAGTTATTGTGAGGAACAAGACTAGGCTTGTTGCTTAAGGATATAGGCAAGAGGAAGGAATTGACTATGATCAGACCTTTGCACCTATTGCAAGGTTGGAAGGTATAAGGATCTTCCTTGCCTATAAACATTCAAAATGTTCAAAGTCTTTCAAATGGATGTGAAAAGTGCTTTCTTAAATGGAGTGTTACAAGAAGAGGTTTATGTAGAACAACCCCCAGGTTTTGTTTCTCCAACTTATCCCTCTTATGTTTTAAAATTAAATAGGCTCTTTATGGTCTAAAGCAAGCTCCAAGAGATTGGTATGAGACCTTAGCAAGTTTCTTATTAGAGCATAAATTTACAAGAGGAACTGTAGATAAAACTCTTTTCACTAGACATCATAAGGACCAAATCTTATTAGTACAAATCTTTGTAGATGACATTATATTTGGCTCTACAGATTCAAAATTGTGCAAGAGGTTTTCTGATCTCATGCATTCTAAATTTGAAATGAGTAGCATGAAAGAGCTTTCATATTTCCTTGGTCTTCAAGTGAAACAACTCCCTGATGGCATCTTCATCTCTCAAGCAAAGTATGCTAAAGAAATTCTAAAGAAGTTTGGGATGGCTGATGCCGCAGCTAATAAAACTCCAATGGCCACCAATGCTGTTGTGGATTCTGATATACTAGGAAAACCTGTAGATTAGAAACTTTATAGGGGCATTGTTGGGTCCCTATTATACCTCACAGTAAGTAGGCCACATATTATGTTTGCTACATGCCTTTGTGCTAGGTTCCAAGTGAACCCTAAAGAATCTCATCTAATTTTCTTAAAAAGGATTTTAAGATATATAAAGAGTTGTCCTGATCTAGGCCTATGGTATCCTGCTGAATCAGAATTTGAGTTAACTGGATACTCTCATGCTGATTTTGCTGGATGCAGGGTAGATAGAAAAAGTACTTCAGGAACTTGTCAGTTCCTGGGTATGAGACTAGTATCATGGTTTTGTAATAAACAAACATCAGTGTCAACATCAACTGCTGAAGCAGAATATATTGCAGCAGGAAGCTGCTGTTCACAGATGCTGTGGATACACAATCAACTTCTAGATTATGGGTTCAACTTAAATAATTCAACCCAATTCTGTGATAATACTAGTGCTATAGCAATGATACAAAATCTAGTTCACCATAGTAAGACTAAGAATATTGACATAAGACATCATTTCATTAGGGAGTGTGTAGATAAAAATAAGATTAAGCTTGTCTATATCTACACTGATTTACAAAAAACTTATATATTCACCAAACCTCTGGATGAGAAAAATCATGCTTTCTGTCTAAATCAGCTGGGAATGATCAATGGAGAAGACTTAGCTTAAGTTCTGTCTGTATTCGACGAATTTTCCAAAGTTCGTCGAACGGAGTTCGACGAACCGGGGAAGGTTTGAGGGATATCCGTTGAACGAAGTTCGCCGAATTCTCTGTGTGAAACAATTTTCGTCGACCGGAGCTCGACGAACTTGCTTCAGAAGATATTCGTCGACCGGAGTTCGACGAATTATCTTCAAGTCTTCTGAATGAGATCGACGAATTATTTACCTTTAAACTATTTCGTCGACCTCAGTTCGAAGAAGTAATTTTATTTTCGTGGAACGGAGTTTGTCGATTCATATTCTGGAAAACCTTATATCTAGGTTTTCTTCGACCTCCATCCTGCGCTTTCTATTCCCTTGCACTTGATCGCCATTTTCTGTGTCTTTCTTGCAGATGATTTCAATGGCGACTCTGCCAAGCAATCTCACAGGAATGAAGTTTGATACAGGATTTGACGTGGATTTCGATTCCTTTCAGCATTCCGATCCAATCTTTCTATACATCCTAGAACTTCTTGAAGAACAGGAACTAAAAATCCTAATGACGAAAAGGATCAAACTGCACAGCATGGAAATAAGAGAATGGGTATACACATTGTTGTCCCCGGAAGAGAACATCATGACGGGCACTATTGTAGGTAACTCAATCTCTTTAACCCCCGTAATCTTAACTGAGATTTTTGGATTGAAAAATGGAGAAGAGGACCTCAAAATTGAAATAGAGGAGTCTGATATTATGTTGAAGAAACACTTGTCTGCTCCCTATAAATTTTTAGCAGACTTGGTTGGCAAAGTGCTACTTGGAAAACACACTGCACACGATTATATCACCAGACACTAGTTTCTGGTTATGTGTGCAATCATCAACAAGAAGCTAATAAACTGGGCACAGCTTCTGTTTGATTTGATAAAGAAGAAGAACTCTAAGAAGGAAGTCTGTTTTGGATGGATTCTAGGAATCTTCCTCCAGGAAAAGGCTGCAGAATCACTGGTCTCCCAGACCATTTTTATTAATGTCAGTAAAAGGATAACATGCGCCTTATTTGGCAGATGGGAGAGGACCATCACTAAGCCCTCTATGGCTTCCACCTCTTCCACAAAAGCTTCTGAAGGCACAAGGGCTATTAAAGCCACTCCCCACCCTGCTGAAGAGAACATTCCTTCCATATCTTCTCTTCCAGCCCCTCTTCCAACAACAACTAAATCCCCAATCACTCTATCTTTACCAATCACCATCACTGACATTCCATCTTCATCCCTTCAGGAAAATCAACCACCCACACCTCCTGAATCCCCTCATGACACACATTTCTACACCACCACAGTCTCCACTTCCCCCACATCTATATTCCATACCATCTTACATCCTACCATTAGACACCATGATGCAAGATGCCACCCTTCCATCCCCATCCACATCTAACCTTCACATACCTGATGTTCCACCCCCTCTTCCATCAATAGTTGCCACCTCTTCCACACCAACTACAACACCATCTACCACTTTCTCATTGGACCCCTCTACCATCTCATCTATCATCACCATCATAACTCACATTCTTCAATCACTTATAGAAGAGGCCATTACACCTCTTGCTACCACTATTACATCTTTATCTGCCTAAATATCTACTCTCACTGCTGCCCCGTCCTCAGTCAGGGGCCTGACCTCAGTTCCCACTGAAACAAGGCAGGGGGAGATGCCTGATGATGAAGCAGCAGCTACAGCTTCAGAGTCTTCAGCTCCAGCACCAGCAGGTACTCCAGTCTTCATAATAGAATATACAGACTGTATAGATAAAGATTTGAGTGAGTTTATTGATAATGATATGGATACTGATGAAACTGTTGGTGATTTTATTCTAAATCCCACAGTTCACTTAGAAGAATTGTTGAAACTCTTTGATACTGTACATATGCACTATCCTCCAGCAGAATTTACTAAGCCACATTTGGCTATTATTCCTTATACCTCTCCTGTCAGTCAAGCAGTTGCTAAGCAACTATGTGATAGCTTTGTAATTCCAGTTTCTGCACCAACCTTGACAGTCATTCAATCCCCTCCCATAGCTATCTCTGCACCATCTTTTGTAATGGATGACTCCCCTATACCAGATCTAGATGAGTTGATCTTGGCTGACATTGCAGAAGAAACAAAAGTAGCTGAAAGCTCAGTGCAGGTTCCTGCAGAAGAAACAAAAGCAGTTGGAAGCTCAGTTCAGGTTCCAACTGAAAAACCTATTGTATCTGAGGACATCTTGAGAGATATAGATGCTTTATATGATAATCCTCAGGATTCTGATGATGATGAAGAAGATTCAGATGAAGAAGCTACTATGAAAAAGAAGAAACTGTTGTCAAAGAAAAGGAAAGCCCCTCCTCCTGCTGCTGCTAAGCCAAGCTCAAAGAATGACACTCCATACTACATTCTCCAAAATATTACTCCTTTCAAAGGAATGCCAGCATGGATGTGGTTGTCTAAAAATCAGCAAAAGGAGAAGAAAATAAGTAGAAAATACTCTCCTCCATCAGTTCATAAGTACAGAAGAGATCCACCTCCTCCACCTCCTCCATCAGCTGATGCCACTGGCTCTAGCTCTCAGAGATCTGCCCCTATCCAAACTTATCAGAGACATCAATGGAGACCTTCTAGAAGCAGTCAGCAAAGGCATCACTCTTCAGGAAGTCAACATCAACAACATCAACAGCAACATCAAAGTATCTCTGCAGACCAGAAAGCTAATAATCCTGAAAGACCATATTAACCACCTGTTCCTTTTGAGGATCCTAAAACAGCAAACATTGCTAAAATATCCAGGTTCCAGGAACTTGTTGGTATGTCTTTGATTAATAAAGCAAAAGATGAAGGCAAAGATATATCAGGATATTCCACTATGTCCAAATACAGGAAGGAAGAACTCAAAAGATTTGATAAAGCAAATAAACTGTTCAATGTCGATGATTACATGAAGCTACATCCTGAAGCAGTTGTTCCCAGAACTACATCCCTGAAGATTATTGGGGCAGCTGACATGACAATGACACATCCACATGCTTTGAATCCAAATAGAAAAATTATCTTTACAAAGCCAGGAGAAAAGACAAAAGAAGACAAGCCCACAGATAAGCAGAAGAAATAATCTTTACAGTGCTTCAATTTCTTTTCTCTGCATTAGTTTTAAAACTGATCTGTCTGTTTAAAACAAAGATCATGTGTATATATATTGCTGCATGTGTTAGTAAATCTCTGTCAGATATTTTTTTTCTTGCTTTTTTATCCTTGTGTTTTTGTTCTGATTCTATTAGTGACCTCACCCAAATAGAGGGAGATTGTTGGATCTCTAGTTGATTTGGGCTAGGTTCACTAACTTAGGATGTGACCCAACATGTATAGCCAGGGCAAAGTTGTGTCCTAGAGTCTAGGCCAAGTCCTTAGAGTCAACATCAGATGGACCAGCTATCAACAAGACTGTCAGAGACTCAAGACTTAGAAGATTTCAAGACTAAGTAAAAATGAGTTCGACGTTTGTCGAACTCAGGTCGACGAAATACGTTCTCAGCTCGACTATCTTGAGATATTTCTCTGAGCTGAGCTCGACGATCTTCATTCTCTGGTCGACGAAAACTGGGATACTTCAACAAACTAAAGTCAGGATAACTCCAGATTATTCTAAGTCCAACTTCAGACTTTGGTCGACGAACAAGATTCTGAGCTCGACGAACTTGGACCTCCAGTACACAACTTCTCAGGTCGACGAAGTCAACTTCTCAGGTTGACGAACTCAGTACTCTACTCGACGAATTCTGGAACCAGAAGATTTGTGTCGACACTTAGGGCATGTGTCGACACCAACTATGTCGACACAAGAAAACTTGTGTCGACACCAAGACTAGTCAGTCGACATCCACCTGTGTCGACACCAGAAGATTCATGTCGACACACAGAATATCAGTTAACACAAAATACTCGACTAAGTCCAGAATGGTTGCTGAACTTCAGTCGACGAATGCAATTGTCAGCTCGACGAACTTCAAACAGAAAAGGCAAAGGTTCTGAAGCATCCAAGTTTTGTTATCAGCTTGACGAACTTGGAACTCAGCTCAACGAACAGAAGCCGTCTGGTCGACGAATTCAATATCTCAGCTCGACGAATTGGTAACTCAGTTCGACGAATTCTGGCAACTATTTGACGATTCCAGACTTAGCCATTTTCGGCATTCTGTCCTCACTCAAATGCGAATAATTCCTAACAAATTAATGCTCTAACATTCTCTGAATGTATCCGTTAGAGGGAGCATTAATTATAGTCTTCCTCAGGAATATTACTTGCCGATTTTCCATGGGACAGTTGAGGAAATGATTAAATGCCAAATATTCTCAAGGCGTCAGCATTAATTACAGAGGATTCAAATTTTTGAAAGGAGATAGAAGAAAAGCAGATTGAGAATCTACAGTGAGAACAATAACAAACTCAGTCAGAAAAAGATACACACACACAGACTGACTACAAGAACTCATACAGCAGCATAAAAGCTTCACACAAGAAAATCATATGGAAGCTTACAGTGATGGGCAGTGATCTTAATTCAGAAGAAGAAGAACAATCATAAAATATCAAGAGTCTTCTTCTTCAATATTCTCTCCAGGACTTCTAAGGACAACATATATCAAATCAGTCAAGAAGCTCCTGCATCACTGCTTGTCAAGAACTCTGATTGAAGACCTATCACCCTACAACAAAGCTTCCAGATCTTCCTGAACCATTCAATAATTCAGGGAGAGCTTTTGCTAAACATCAATCTGTACAACCTTGGGCTCGCGAGAGGTGGTCCAACAAGCAAGAAAGTGGGACTGGCGAGATGAGAGGATGCCCACCTGTAAGAGGCGAGAGGTGTGGACAGACCTCTGAAGTACGCGAGACCTCTTAGTAGTCGAGACCTCCTAGGAGGCGAGATGGCCCACAGGGCGAGAGGCCGGCGAGACGGACAGGGCGGTCGTCTCGCCCGTTAGTACCTTCCCCACTCGCCACATGTGAGAAGAGATGTCTTTACCTTTTAACCACCAAGGGGGATTTTACCTTTGTGCCCCAGGTAATTTTACATTTCTGCCCCTAGAGGTCTGCATATAACTCTCCAGAACAGTGGAGTTTGGCTGTTGGCAGACCCAACCCAGGGTGTTTTGGTCTTTTCAGGATGATTCAAAAGTGTTATTTGCATATCAGATTCAGAGGCCTATAAAAAGACTGATAAGGTGCCTGAGAGGGTTGTTGAACCTTTCCACTGTTTTCTTCGCAGGCACCTAGCTCAGCATTAGCTAGGGAGGGGAAGATCTTTAGTTCTTCCGGGAAAGAGGTGGGACCTCCGAGCTGAGACCCCTCGGTCTATTTTCAGGTCTCTGACTCTCGTCAGGAGGATAGCACAGGGAGAGTACGTGTGGGCTGCATCCTATTTCGAATTTTAGGAGGGACCAGAAAGCTGGTTCCAACACAATCCACATAAGTCTTCTCAGTTTATTGAGAAAGAGAAGACAAAATCATTCTCTCACCCCCCTCCTATATAAAGGGTTGTCATCTCCCTTCAAAAGTGATTCCTGGTTGCAAGTCTCCTAACCAAAAGACTTGAGTTGGTTTTTGGGGATCTGATCAAAACCCATTGGTTTCAGGCACCTGATCAAAAACCTGAGTGGATTCCTACCAAGGGTGGTAGAAGAGTGGACTACCCAGATTTGGGGAACCACTATAAATTTCTTGTGTCATCTGGTTGCCTATCTTTTTCTTTTTGTTCTTGCTGTTTTGCTGTGATTAGGTTTATTATTTTCTGTTTTCCAGTTTCTTAATTACTGCACCCTTCCAGTTTACAGCAAAAGTTGTAACAGCACTATTATAGGGACCTAACAAATTTTTAAATATACTCTATTCACCCCCCTCTAGAGTATTGTAGACCTAACCCTCACTTTCACAAAAATTCGTCTAAGTCTAGATTTCAAAGCCTGAAGTTCTGACAACTGTTAGAACTGTCAGATGTCAGTGGATTAACTGGGACAGCCGGTAACCTTTTCTAAAGCCTATATAAGGAGATCAACTCTATAGAAACAGACGACATTCATTCTCATTCTTTACTTCTAAGTCTGTTAGAGAAAATTCATAGAATTCTGGAGGTGGAAAGAAGGCAGATCATGGATCAACTTCTAACTTCTCCAGCCAAGTTCAACCCGACCTTCTCCTTCAAGAAGCTTTGAAAAAGCTAAGAAGAGTTGGACCTTTTCTTCACAGCTAGGTTTAAGGGAGAAGATTCACATCAAGATCTGATAAAGAAGAATTCACCAGTCTCTTTCTTTCTGGGTGACATTTTGAAACACAAAATTCCTTTTGCTATTCTAAAGTTTTAAGATCTATATTAGATCTGAGGGCGGGAGATTAATTTCTCTGAGTTGTAAGCTTAAATTATAAAGGCTTAGGTAGGGCTATGTGCCTGAGGTAGGAGAAGGGAAAATTTCTCTGAGCTGTAGGAACTGAAGGTTCTGAGGTTCTAGGTCAAGGGCTTGCCTGAGGAGTAGGAGTGAAGGTGCACTCTGAGGTAGGGTTCTTGACGAGGAATCTGAGTTGTAGGATCTTGAAGATCTGAGTTAGGACATTGCTTTGTCTGAGTTGTAGGAACAAGCTGGGCTCTGAGGTGTAAGATCTGAGGATCTGAGGAAAAGAAAGAAAATTTTTTGCCGAATCTAGTTCATTGCTAGATAGGCAAAGGGGGAAAGTGGATGTACCCATAAATTGAAGAACCACTATAAAACTATTGTGTGTTGTGTTGTGCTGAGTTTTGTGCCATGTTTGGTTTTTGTTTTGTGTTGTTTGTTATTGATTATTGTGGCTGCATTAATAAAACCACTAAGTAGATATCTGTGACTTAAAGTAGCCAAGATTTAAATTGGACCTATTCAGCCCCCTCTTGGTTACTCTCTATCCTAAACAAACACTTTACAACCTTAGGTATAAATTCAGTTAAGATATGAGGATACTCGAAGCGTCTAGAGGAAGTGTCTAACACGAGAGTAAAACCTTGAGTCTTAAACTCTGATGTCCATACTTTACTTATCATGTGGTACTATCACCCGTTACCCAACCTAATAGGACCACCTTAAGGAGAATTGATGCCTACAATCCATTAGCGGAATAGTAGGGGACTCGTAGACTCAACCCTCGTATCGATGACACAATTATGTTGAGACAACCATCATTCCAAATACCAAGGGTCGGATAAGAATTAAAGATCATAAGAGACCCATTTGGGATTGGGTCACATGTTGACCTTGAGAAAGTGGTCACAAATGGTAACCTGGAGAGTCTAAAGTATGGAGTATATCAACAAGTTTCAGGATGGAACCCCAATTCTAAGGTTGCATTCCCTAAGGATTGTGTGCATATCTAGCCCGAATATAACATAGTGATATCGAAGATACTTAGCCCAAGATAGGTAGGGGCTTATCTTTTGTTTATTGGGGGATTATCTTTTGTTTATTGGGCAAATTAGTAACTAACTTGCGTTTCCTTAGACCTAATTTAAAAAATATGGTGTCACAAACATAGTGATGTTGAAGTTGATCTTATTCGACTCTACTCGGGCAAAGTTACTAAGACAATGATTAGATATCATTGATCAGATAAATACTTGACCTTAGTTAAATCATTGGAAATTTTGGATTGAAATTAGGTCCTGCAAGTTAGAATTATATTTGGAATTTCTTGTGATTCAAGGCATTCAGAAGTGATTAACTTGTAATTTGTTTTATCACGCCCTTTTATAGTAGAATAATTTTTACTGCAATAATATTCATTATACCTCAGGAGCTAGTTGGTGAATAATCAGAGATCCTAGACAAGGACCTAATGGATTTAAAGTATAATGTTTAAGTTTACTATGGAAGGAATGACTTAATCCTATCTTACTTTGATCGTACAAACGTGACCAAGCCCGTCATATATTAAGATGTTGGGAATTGATGAATTAAACATGAAGGTTGATTAATCACTGTTATCCATGCTTACCTGACATGCCCAAGTCATTAGGTTGAACACTTACAGTTTGGGATAAGACAATATCATGGTAATAAGGAGGTGTAATTACGAGACTTAACTATTACAAGATATCATGTGAATTAGATGACGGGTAGAAAGATTCAGTATATATTGGAGGATAAGATTAAATCACTATTTTGTAACATCAGAAGTATGATAACTCTAAGAAATTGCAAGAAATTAGCAGACAATATATTGAAGATATATACCTTAGGTATGACTCTGCAGACTTGATTCAGATAGCATCAAGGACCAGAAAATATACGTTTGATGACATTATAGTTAAGGTTAGCAAGATTCATGACTATGAAAAATGGATTTTGGATTATCTAGTGTAATTACGACGAAATGGCAAAACATTAAAGGGTATTATTGATAATCTCCAAATTTTCACGAGAATACTCTCTTAAATTTTGAGGATGATGGATCGCTTGACGAAGTGATCATTCCAGTTAATTGATTGGATTGGATAACTCGTAAAGTTGAGTTGATTGATTACTCGGGCGTACTCGAAGTTATAAGAACCTGATTGTGTAGAGAATGTTTATAAAGTCGTTGTCTACACTCACAAACGAGAACTCAAATTACTGGAAGAAAAATGTGTTTATCAGAACATGTATTTCCCCGGAATAAAGAAAGACGCCATGGATTCTGTGACGCACGGTGAGGTTTATAGACTGGAGAAGGTCAAGTGCCAAAGACGATCGTGTCGGATCGGGATGGACGATTTATTTCCAAGGAAAGAAGATCAGTCTAGGCTTATATGGGCTCTTGGTCGACATTCAGCACAACTCTCCACCCTCAGACGGACGGGCAGACGAAGCATACCATCCTGACACTGAAGGATCCTTTACTCTTATGCATTCTAGACCGCGGGGAGCCATGAGAGAGACTGTTTTCACTGATCGAGCTCTCTTATAATAACAGTCACCAGTCTAGCATTGACATGACCATTATGAGGCATTATACTGAAGGAGGTGTGGGTATCCGACCACTATCTTGGATCTAGGATTAGGATCTAAAGGAACTTGGCTCCGAAATTATGGAGGCACAGATACCCAGGTATGGCTGATTCGAGATAGGATGCTGGAGGCCCAAAGAAGACCGACCAAGAATTACAATGCATGACATTGTCAAGTAGAGTTCCAGGTTGAAGATCGGGGGTTCCTAAAGATACGTCTGATGCATGGAGTCTCGCGGGTATGTGGCCGAAAGAAGCTCAGTCTGAGATGTATGGGGCCCTACAGGATCCTGGAGCATATCTACCCATTGGCTTACTGATTGGAGCTGCCATCGGAGTTAGCGGGTTTGCACGACATCTTCCATGTCTCGTCTCTTAGGAAGGCTCTACTACAACCAGAGCTGCAGGTTTCTACTATAGATGGCCTAGCAGCTTCCGATCGATCGGTCCGCTTGGAGCCGGTCAGGATAAATAATACGATAGTGCTAGTCTAGCGATATGAGAAGGTTCCATTGGTCAAGATCATGTGGTCAAATCATAGATATGAGGAGCATACCTGGGAGCCACTGGATCTGATGCAGCAGAAGTACCTGGAGCTCTTTGTGTCAGGTATAACTTCAATTCGTGAGGGATTTACATTCAATTACTCCTAGTAGAAACCTCGCAGGACTAACCTGATTTTCAGATACAAAATTATTTTTTATTTATTGGGATTTGTAACCTCCCTCAAATAACTAGACAACTAGAATTGTCTTGTCATGATTAGGTAATGACAAAATCCTAGGAAGCTCAAAGAGACCATGTGAACTAGGGCATGAAGGTAGAAATCACCCTAGTTTGCAAATAGCACAACCCAAACATCAAACCTAGGGTTTGACTTTAGGGCTTCACCTTGACTCCTTGAACCAACCTGAACATTCCTAACCCTTTAGGAGGTTCATTGGGCTACTAAGGGCCCATTGAGGTCAATCCAAAAGGTCAAGTTGACCAAAGTCAACCTAAACCCTAAAATGGTCAAAGTACCATAATATGGGTCAAGTGACCACTAATGTGTCAAACCAACCTTACCCAAGTCTCCCTAGACCTTAGGGGAGGATGATGGGTCACTACGAACATATTTCTCCTTGAAGATTTCTTTCTTGCAAACAAATAGTTCTCGTGGTCCAGAAACACGATCGAGACAATTGGCTTAATCCCGTGAATCCATTTCATAGAAGTTCATTGATGTCTTCTTTTTATAAAGCAAATAGACTTCGATTCTTGAATGATCCACATCACTTCTAGGCTTAGTCCTATCCCCTAAGGTCCCATCAGGGTTAACTCAAAAGGTCAAATTGACCAAAGTCAACTCAACCCTAAAATGGGTCAAATTAACTCAAGTTGACCTAACCTAGCCCAATCCACTTGGGCTAAGCCTAATTGGAGTGGTCCACTAGCTTTAGGAGGCTGATATTTACCCAAAATGGCACTCAAATTCTGGAGTGGGTGACTAGGAAAGAGAAACCTCATTTTCTCTTTAATGGAGGAGTGAGAAAGGGAGAGGAAGTAAAGGCCATTCATGGCTAAGGGTGGCCAAGGGCCTCCCCATTCAATCTAAATGGATGGATTCATCTTTTCTAATCAGTTAGAAGAAGATCAAGGGGTTTTCCAGGCCATTTAGTGGCTGGATTCACTGAACCACCATGGCCGAAAACTCTCCCCCTTGGCCATTAATGGTCATTGAAGCTTAGACCCCTCTTCTCCCCCAACTGATTCTTTTATAAGCTTCCCTAGACCCTCAGCAATCCATTCCAACATTCCCCTGAAGATTTCGAGCTCTCTGGATAGGAGGAGGCAAAGCACTCAAAATCACCGCCAATGACAATAGCAACCCGACGCTCAGCCTGACTTCAGCCACCCTAGAAGGTCCACTTATCCTCCTCCCCCCTTATGCTAGCATCTTAGATTGACTAGGAGAGATATCAGGCTCAATTGAGCCTGGTCCAGTGAGGATATTTGAATAAATTCCATGGAAGTTTGAATTTGCGGGATCGCCGGAAATAGCCCCTCCGGCGGCCGTGCCGACGCCTAGCGATAGCCACCACCTCAAAGGAGGTGGTGGCGGTGGCCGGCCAGGGAAGTGGCTGGGTGGCCAGGAAATCACGGGCAAAGAAAGCCTAGGATAGGGCAATCTGAACCATTGACACGTTGAGGATGATGAATGGATGTCGTCCATCTTGCGCAAGATTCGTGCTGCCGGATGTATAGTTAGGAATTAATAAATATTACATTTCATTTCATTATGTCACAGTTTATGTAGTGTTTAAAATTAAATATTAAAAATACTTAGGTTCCTGTACAGTAAAAGTGGCCAACATGAAATTGTAGCCCTTGAGGTATACTTTATTTTAAAATTTATTTCAACCCATTTGGGTCAGTGGTCTTACCACATCACTCAAAATGATGCAGTCTATACATAGAGATAGCCAAAGACTACATTGAGTGCCCCCATCAATCAACCCATCCAAATGACTTGAAATTTGGACTGGGGGGGGGGGGCGGCATTCATATCTATACCCATAACATATCCAAAAATGGGAAATTTTGGAAAAACATTTTCTATAGTTTTTGTAAAAAATTAATAATCCATTTTTGAGTTAATTAGAGGGTCTAATGACCTCACAATTCCCCAAAAGTTTGGTGGATGCTCCTCAGGGTCATTATATGGCACTGGTAAAAATCTTAGCCCATTTGGGTTTGATTCGAGTAGGTATTGATGCGACAAAGTTTGGTCCCTAAGTGGCAAACTTGGGCAAATGGTGTTTGATGGGTTGTGTGGCCAATCCTCACCCAAAAGGGATGTATCCTTGGCCACTGACTTAATGTCATATAAAATACACTCATAAAAGATTTTGGGTAGTTTAGGGTTGGTATGCCCTAGAACCCTAGTGTGAACCCTAGGGTTGATTTTGAGCTCAATGAGGGACATGTGACCATATGTCCTTGGAATGTCTTGAAACTTGGTAGATGAATTCATAAGGTGGAAATAAGCCCTAGAAAATGTTATTAGAATTCTTAGGAACTTACATCCCCTCTAAAATAGTTTAGGACAAATTAAGGTACTGTTACTCATAATTTTATTGCATAGCTATATGATCTTGGGTATTCATGAAACTTAGGTAGTGATCTTATATAATTGTTATAAATCGCTGGAAATTTTGGTATGAATTTTGGACTAACATTTATAGTACTTCATTAACAAATCCAATATTTGCCCTATTTGTATGAAAAATTGTTAGGAGTTATTTATCTACTGGAAAATTATGAACTTGGTTTGAAGAGATTTTAGGGCATCATTATGTTTTGTCAATTTTTATTAAGTTATTGAAAGACTTTTCATATATGATCCTTCACAAAGTGCCAAATGCTGAATATCATTAAATAAATTATTTAGGTGACCAATGTGTTTGGAAAATTATGATTTTTGGTCAGTAGATTTTTTTGGAGACTTTTAACATTTGATAGTTGTCCTATAATTTTTGGATGATTAATTCTAATATTTCCTGCTTTATAAATCAGCAAACCAAGGAGTGAGGAGAGTAATTACCTTATGAATAGCGAGAAGGAGTTCCTCTGGAAAAGTGTCGTCAATATCCTACTCTATGAGTTCCTCCGAATTGGGATTCTCCAACCGAGAAAGATGATCAACCGCCAAGTTCTTCGCTCCTCTTTTGTCGCGAATCTCCAAGTCAAATTCTTGGAGGAGTAAGATCGACCTAATCAATCGCGCTTTGTATCTGTTTTTGCTAGCAAATATCTCAAAGCCGAATGATCGGTAAAACAATAATCTTTGACAAGGTTAGATATGAGCAGAAGTTATCAAATGCGAAAATTTTGGCTAATAATTCTTTTTCGGTAGTCGTATAATTTTCCCGTGCGGCGGTGAGTGTTTTGCTCGGATAATATATAGGATGAAAATTTTTATTAATACGTTGTCCTAAGACCGCACCTACGACAAAACTACTAGCGTCACACATGATCTCAAAAGGAAGGTCTCAATTTGGAGCGATCATGATAGGAGCGTTAATCAATTTTTCTATAATAAGAGAAAAAGCATGCAAACAATTTTCATTAAAAAGAAACGGCGCCTCTTTTTCTAACAATTGAGTAAGAGGCTTAGTTATTTTATAAAAATCTTTAATAAACCGGTGATAGAAACCGGCATGCCCCAAAAAACTACGAACGACCATGACATTTGAAGGGGGAGGTAGTTTTTCTATAGTTTAAATTTTAGCTTTATCTACCTCTCTATTCCCTTTCTTGAAATTTTATGGCCTAAAAACAAACCTTCTTGTACCATAAAATGACACTTCTCCCAGTTTAAAACTAAATTCGTGTCCTCACATCTGTGGAGTACACGGGAAAGGTTTCCCAAACATGAATCGAACGAGTCTCCAAATACGGAGAAGTCGTCCATGAAGACTTCCTTTATATCCTCTACTAGCTCGTCAAAAATCGCTAGCATACACCTTTGAAAGGTTGCCGGCGCATTGCATAACCCAAAAGGCATCCCCGATAGGCGAAGGTGTCGAACGAACAAGTGAAGGTTGTTTTCTCTTAATCCTCGGGCGCAATTGGGATTTGGAAATATCCCAAAAGACCATCAAGAAAACAATAAAATGAGTGCCCGGATAACTGTTCAAGGATTTGGTCAATGAACGTCAAAGGAAAATGATCCTTACGGGTTGCATCATTTAATTTCTGGTTGTCGATGCACACGCGCCATCCGATAACGGTTCTAGTAGGGATTAATTCATTCTTATCACTAGGCACTACCGTTAACCCTCCTTTATTGGGCACCACTTGGACTGGGCTTACCCAAGTGCTATCCGAAATCAGATAGATTATGCCCGCATCTAATAATTTTATTATCTCCACCTTAACTACCTCCTACATGTTAGGATTTAGCCGACGTTGAGGTTGAAAGGTTTTATGTGTGTGTTCTTCTAACAAAATTTTGTGGGTGCAAAAGGAGAGATTAATCCCTCTCAAATCTGCGATCTTCTACGCAACTGCGCGGCGATGAAGTTTTAAAATATTTGATAGTTTATTTTTTTTACTCATCGGTCAAGTAGGCCGACACAATAACGGGAAGTCTTGAATCCTCCGCTAAAAATAAATACTCTAAATGATCGGGCAATTGTTTTAATTCTAGCATGGGAGGTTCATCATAAGAAGTTCTCAAACGATCACTATCAACTTCAAAAATTTCGAAAATAGGCGCGCGAGGGATCGAAATAATATCATTATTTTCATGAGAAATTAAATATAAATTTCCAAAATCTTCATCATGATCAATAGATGATAGAGAATGTTCAGAAAAAGGAATGAAGTCTTCTTCGGGAGAAGTCTCCAAATAGTAACAAGAGTCGTCATTTGAGAGTGAATTTGTCATATACGAGTTAATAGTAAAGGTAACTTTTTCATCTCTGACTCTAAGGAGAAGTTTACCGTTACTAACGTCTATAATTGCGCGCAAGGTGGCAAGAAAAGGGCGACCAAGAATAAGTGGTACCTCGGTGTCCTTTCGATGTCAAAGATGATGAAATCTACCGGAAAGATAAATTTGTAACCTTTGACAAGCACATCCTCACTAATCCCCATAGGGAGCTTGACAGACCGATCCGCCAATTGAATGCACATTCTTGTGGGTTTAGGCTCTCCTAATCCCAACTTCTTCACTAAAGAATAAGGCATTAAATTAATTGAGTCGCCTAGATCGGCTAATGCACGTTTTACTAATAAATCACCAAAAAATCAAGGAATAGAGAAACTACCCGGATCGGGAAATTTCTTAGGCAATTTATTAAGTAAAACTGCCGAGCACTCCGCGTTCAATTAAACCGTGGAGATATCCTCAAGTTTCTTTTTATTGGACAAAAGTTCCTTGAGGTACTTGGCATACTTTGGCATTTGTGCTATCACTTCGCAAAACGGTAAATTTATTTGAATTTTTTTAAACATATCTAAAAATTTACCGTGATGCTCATCCACCCGGTCTTTGTGCATTCGAGAAGGCTTTGGTTTATTATAATTAGAAGGCTTAGGAGGAGGAGAAGGTGATGTAGAAATTATTACCTCTTGTTCAACCGGATTTGAAGAAGTGTGTACCTCTTTCCCACTCCATAGAGTGATAGCCTTCACTTGCTCCTTAGGGTTGGGCTTCGTATTGCCCGGTAGCGCTCCTTGTTGGTAATCAGAGAGCATTTTAGCGATTTGCCCAATTTGGTTCTCCAAACTACGAAGAGCACCGGTAAGATTCCGGATATTGGCATCGTTTGTAGTCATATATTTGGTGAACAACTCCTCGAGAATAGGAGCTTTTGGAGCCTGTGGCGGAAAATAACCGGGTGGAATTGTGTTTGGGGGACGAGCCGCGTTCCCTGGATTACTCCAAGAGAAGTTGAGGTGGTTCATTAAACCCGGGTGAAAAGTGTTACCAAAATTATTACCCGAATTATAAGGTGGCCGATTCAGATTACCCATGTAATCCACATGTTCGACAATGGTGGAAGGTTCCTAATATTGGGGTTCACAGGTAGGTGTAGACGAGGAAGTGGACATCTCGGCTATTTGTTTTTGTAGTTTCTCAACCTAGAGAGATAAACTAGAAACCGTATCTATTTCATACATCCCGGCCGGTTTGGGTGGGCGAGACCGGGGTATACTCCACTGATACGTGTTCATGGCCATTCCTTCTATAAGTTCTTGGGCGGCCACCAGTGTTTTGTTGTTTAACGTTCCACCGGCAGCGGCATAAATATGTTGCCTTGTTTGTTGATTGAGGCCATTATAGAAGGTTTGGATTTACAACCAATCGATGATTGCATGATGCGGACAACGATGAAGCAATTCCTTAAATCGCTCCCAAGTATCATATAACGTTTCCGTATCAACTTGGGAGAAGTATGTAATATCATTGCGCAACTTGGCCGTTATTGCGGGCGGAAAATACTTCGTGAGAAAATTTTCCGTCATCTCGGCCCAAGTAGTGATGGATCCTCTTGGTAAAGATGCTAACCACTGTTTAGCTTTGGTGCGCAATGTGAAAGGGAAAAACCTTAACCGGATGGCATCATCCGAAACTCCGTTAATTTTAAAAGTGTCACATATTTCTGAAAAGTTAGAAATATGTGCGTTGGGATCCTCATCTTGAAGCCCATCAAATTGTACAAATTGTCGTACCATTTGGATGATGCTTGTCTTCAATTCAAAGTTATTGTTCGCAATAGCGGGACAGACAATACTTGATTGAGCATTATCCAAATTTGGTTGAGCATAATAAGACATAGTCTATTGATCGACCATATTTGGATTTGGATTACCCGAATTAGAAGAAAATTGAAAAGATGAAGAAGAAGAAGAAGAAGAAGAAGTAGTAGTAGAAGAAAAAGAAGCACAAGAAGGAATGTCACATATGGATTCCTCAACCAAATCTAGAGAATTGAGATTGCGGAATCTTAGACGTCGCCGTAAGCTTTGCTCGATCTCCGGATCCAAATCAAGTAGATTTGATGGATTCCTTCAGGTCATACACTAAAATAAAAAAAAAATTGATTTTGATTTTTTAAAACAAGAAGAAAATGATAAAATTAATAGAACCTTGTTATCAAAATATCAACAAAGAAAACGTCTCTGGCAATGACACCAAAAACTTGATGAAGATCTATAGTTTTAAAAAAGTGAATCCAAACTAAAATCTTAAACTAGGCAAGTGCACCTATCGAAATTTAGTATATTAAATGTCGTATTTAAACTCGGGTACTGTTGAGTACTTGTACTCACAAGGAAGAGCTATTATTTTATCGAACGGAAATTGGTTTTGCGAAAAAGAAAACGTTAAACTAAGAGGAGAAATACGATGATAGGAAAGTTAGCACTTGATCTAGAATCCACTTGGGTTAGAATAAATTTACATGAAATAAAAAATAAATAAATGCAAGCATCTAAATTATAACTTCGACCATGGAGGTTCCATAGCTACGAAGCGCCTCTCTCGAGAATATGCATTCGACTAACCTTATGTTGATCAATTAAGACCTCTCGGCCAGTCGAAAAACCTAAGCTTTCTTTAGGCGGTGAACCTCACTAATGGAATTGACTCTAATGCGGAAGAATTTTGCCTTCCTCTCTCGAGGGGTGCATGAAACTCTCTTTATCCTTGAGTGATCTACTCGTATCCACAACCTCTCGGTAAATCTAGGATACGGATCTAAAATTGAATAAACATAATTTGCACCTTATGAATTCGAATAAGTTAAATTCAAAGATAAATCGAAGTTCATAAAAATAGAAAGCTTGAAAATTTAAGATAAAAAGGAAGAAATTTATTCCATTCCAAAGTTCATCATGATCAAGTGCTATTTGAAAATTAGCTACTCATCATGATGGGAGAGTTACATGAAAGGTTGAAGAGAGACATGATTAAAAAAAGACTTGAAATAATGAGTTACACTATGAATTAAAAAATGTAAGAAATATAGTAAATAAAATAGAACTAAAGCTCCCAAAATCTCCTCCTCAGCTCTGGAATTGCCTGGAATTTATAGGCAAGTTTGCTGGATGGTCACGCCCCTAGGTCACAACCGTGACCTAGGGCGTGTCAGGTTCAGAACCATCGTCTTCAAGTCTTCGGAACGTTGGCACGAAACCGCCAAAAATCATTAATTGGCGGGTCACGCCCGTGACCTAGGGCGTGTCTTGTCGGTTGCTGAAAACGGCGGGAAGCAGAAACGGCGGGAATAACTTCGGCCGTTGTTGGACGGGTCACGCCAATGGTCACGCCCGTGACCAAGGGCGTGTAATGCGAAAACCGCCAGGATTTGAAACTGATGCATTAACTTGGCACACCGGGATGTCACGGCTCGCAGTTACGCCCGTGACCAAGATGTCACGCCCGTACCAGGGCGTGTAATTTTAATCTGACGTGGATTGGAGGACTGGATCGTCATCTGTGTGTCACACCTAGTGGACACTCCCGGGTCAGCATGGTCACACCTGTGACCAATGGGCGTGTACTTTAAAATGTCATGGCAGTGAGCTCTGAAGCACGCACCGGGGTCACGACTGGATGTCACGCCCGTGACCAGGTGGTCACGCCCGTGACCGGGGCATGTAATTTTGCAGTTTTTTTCCGGCTTTGTCCAGCTTTGTCTCCAGATAAATCCTGTAAACTCCATTTTGAAATTTGCAGCACCGATTGATCCTAAAGTATGAAATTAAAGAAATTAGACAATAAAATGATAAAATATATTTATATAATAATTAATTATTAAATAAAAAATATATAAAAATATGGATAAAATTAGAGTTATCAAGCATCATCCATAAGAGCCACCTCCCAATCAAGAAACCAAGAGTCTTCGGAGGGCGGACGATCACGCCATTTAATCAAGTAGCGGCAGACATCACCACGTGGGGAGATCACTTCATCTTGGAGTATCCTGTCATGCAAAAAGGTGGTCCTAGGAAACCTTGAAAAGCATTAGGCAATAAAGGAGGAAAATTTTCTACATCAATAACCAACGTATCACCAGTGAAGACCGATGAAGAGAGCGATCCAAAAACAAACTCACCCCCCAACCCATTAAAAAATGCAGTAGAACTAAACAGACAGATAGATAATTCAAGTGGTGGAGAAACATATGACGCTAAATCAGAAACATTAAAAATAGGGGAAATACCCCAATTAGTGGGTAACTTCAAAAGATATGTGTTGTATCCTAATTTATTTAATAACTGAAAAGTTCTAGCTCGCCAATTCGCCAACTTTTTTAAAGTGCCCGAAGGCATCCGTTCTAGGAGGAGATGCACCAAAATAAATTGTCAATCTTAAAGTGAGACATTCTTTTATGTAAGTTAGCATGAAATTGATAAGATGTATATTGTGTGGTTAGCGCTTCACTAATGTGCTTATATAAATTTTGAACATGAGAGGCAAAAACCTATGCGAATTGACTTGACCTATAATATGGCGGTAACGAAATCAAGTCAAAATGCACTGGTGTTTTATATCCGTGCATGATCTCATTCGTTGATAAGCTTGCATGTAAGAAATAGGATGCAAATTGAGTGATTAATTTTTTAAATGTACGCCTAAGTATCTTACTACCGTGAGGAGTGAACCCATGTGCTACATAACTCAACCCAAATATGGAGGATAACGGGGTTAAGTCAGGGGGCACAAGAGACTTATAATCAAGGATGATTTTCATAGGATCTAAATTCACAATTCTAATTTTATATTTAATATTTTCACGCTTGGCATGAAGATATGCCAAGGAGAACTGCCCATCATAAATAATAGAGTTGGACGCTCCCGTATGTGAAAAGATGTGCGAGCGATACAACTCAAGGGGCCTGACCGTGGTCACTAATGTGTGGAAATGTGGGTCATCAAAAGGCGGTGGGTAAATGCGTGCAACCAGGTGTGGTATATAAGTATATTTAGGGGACACCACATCCACAGGCACAATTGCTAAAGAATCAGAATAAGTCATAGTCGAGGACATAACCATCGACGTACATGCATAATAATGAACAGTCAAATGCGACATGTAGGCAGATCTACGGGGTGTGGTGTATAGTCCAAATACCACTGCGCTCAATTTAGGAATATCTATACGATGAGACAACGCCAATGTAGGAACTAATAAAGTGGGCGTGACACAAAAAAATTGACTAGGACTACCGGTTGAATGTCCTAGTAAGTCAACTAATGTCGGCAAATAGTCAGGTGGAAGGGTCGGAAAAATCAAACCCGGGATAAAATCCGAATCAGTAAAAATTTCACCCCAACGGTGACGACATCAAAGAACTCTCATCCGGGTGTACATTAATAGTATCATCCAAAATTATAACTTCCTTGCTTGGAATTTCTTCCAACACACTAGAAACAACATCCGAATCAGAGTCAGTAAAAGTCTCAAAAATTGGCAAAATCGAATCCGACAAAACTTCTAATTCAATTTGAGCTTTAGGAACTTGTGATAACGTCAAAGAAATAGTTTTCGGGTTCTCAACTCTAAAATCATCCAAAAATATCTATCCCTCATAAGCTAATTAATCCACATTAACACTTGGGACATCCTCACTTTTAGGCTCCTCAGATAACTCCGATATAATCTCAGTAGGTGTAATCGTAGGCTCCAACACGATAGGGATCGTAGCCTGGAGAGGGCACTCAATACTAGGGTGATCAGACATAATGCTAGCAGGGCATGTAATAGGAAGCATAATACTCTCACAGATCAGAGCGTAATCATCCCATACATCGTCTTCTAAATATCTAGGTATTCCTTCAATTTCAGACTCATCAGAATCGTCGGGCACTAACGTAATGTCGAAATACTCTCACTTACGGGGTCATCCTAAGAATCAAGAGATACTACATCTACATCAGAATCCTCATTGGTTTCAATCACAATCTTAGGAGGCTCAGTCGTCGAGGCTAACGGAGGCAACACCTTAGCAGTAACATTTTTGGAGTCCAAGACATAAGACCTGTTAGGAATGGTTTTCCTAAAAGTGAGTGGTGGTCCTAAGACGGACTCTCCCTTCTGAAACGAGCGAGTCTTATTCGTATGAACATTATGCTTCTCAATATCCAATGCAGCATTAAAGGTGGTGTTTAGGTTGGTGTGACCATAACGTAGTAATTTACCCTGGATGTATAGGTTTAACCCCTTACGAAACCTAGAGAGGGTGAGCTCTGGCACCTCCTTCACACCACACCTAACCATCATATCCTTAAGAAGACTCATATACCCAGAGACCGACTTTTTCCCTTGTTTAAGGGTAGCCAAATCATCTAACGTATGCATTCGATGGTACGTAGGGACATACTATTCTGTTAGTATGGCCTTCATGTCTGCCCAACCAATAAGTAATCTCCCATTCTCAGCTCTCAGACGTCATTCCTCATTTAACCAGAGTATTTTAGCTCTACCGAAGAACTTTATTCTCGCCACTCGCACCTTATTTGCGTCAGTCGATTTGTACCCCTCAAAGTAGCACTATATTTCCTTAACCCAGTCTAGAAAAACTTGGGGACACCCTAAACCATCATAAGTAGGTGTCTCAATTATAGTGGGAGGATAAGTGTGGGAACGGTTGGAATTCCTATGGTATGAAGGCAAGGCTGGGGTGTGCTTAGCCATGGCTTTATCATACCAATAATCTAAAAGGGAAACATGAACGTCATAGGCCATAATAGTGAGAACCGGAGAGAAAACTCGATCTGATTCTTGTGCACATGCAATGAAAAAAAAAAGAACATGACCCACTAAACTCTAGGAATGATGGAATTGTTCCTGCTTAACAACTAGGGTAATAAATAAATGGTTTTAATTTTCTTGCTGAAAATATTATGAAGATTATTAAATAAATTTTTTTTTATTTTTTTTAGGAAAATAAAAATATAGGCCGCTTTTTGCAGACCAAAATTAAAAATACATAATGACTTAATAAAAATAATTACTTAATAAAAATAACTTTTTTTGATTTCTTACTAATAAAATGATGGAGAATTTCTAGAATTTCATTTTTTTAATATTGAGAAAAACTGAAAATTTTAAGTTGTTATTGGCAGACCAAAACTAAAAAGTTTTTTATTATTATTTTGACATAGAAACATGCAAGTACGTGTCGGCGAAATAATAAAAGGGGGAGTGTGCCAATTAAGAAATTGACGTGAACCTCCCTATGATATCAAATTGATGCAGGCTCTCACGTCGACACCGTAAAATATACGCACTAAACACGATTGCCTCTACACGATCAAATTTTACACTCGCACAAAACTACAACGCGACACACACGTACTACAATTATATCAATTAGATGCTAACGTACTGGTAGCCAAACCGATTAGGCTCGAATAAAGGCTATAGGTCAATATTCTTTCCTGCTAAAAGGACCCACCCGGTCCGATCGAGCGAAGGTTGTACCAAAAGAGATCTATTAAAAAATTACGATTCAGAAACGGTAGATCTCTCCCAACAAAAAGTAAATGAGGTTCGCCAATTCTCTCGAAAATTAAATCAATCAAGATATACACAAAATCGATTGAAGAAAATCACGATTATTTTAAGGCTATCACGAATCAACGCAATAATTTACCACCACAAGAATAATCTAGGAAAAAGAAAAACCAACGAAGGTAGAAGTTCTCGTTACTCTATCGGAATGGATGATTCCGATTTCACTATCTTGGATCGTCCTTCAATTGCTCCGCGGGAGTCATGCCGGATGGAGAGAAAACTCGTCCGCCTTCGTAGCTTCACACCGGAGTTGGATTCCACAAGTGGGGGATCTTTGCCTTGGCCGAATTTCACCCAAAAGGAGAGAGGTTGGTCGGTTTTGGTAGGGAAGAGGGTGGTCGGATTTTGTAGGGGAAGGGGTCGGGTTTCTTTAGAGAGGAAAGGTGAGGGAGGTGAAAGTGGTGATGAGGCCGAATAGAGAGAGAGAGAGGAAGAAAAAGGTGGCTGGCGGCCAAAGAGAGGGGAGGAGAAAGAGGGCGGTCGAATTTTGCCTAAGGGGGGAAAAGAGAGGTAAGGGGGAAATTCAAATTTTGAATTCAAAGTTTCAATTTTTCATTCTCTCTAAATTATTCATAACATGTCTATATATAGCCTACACCACTCAATCTCCACCAATTAAAAATTCAAAAATTCAAAATTCAAAATGAAACTATGATGGTTATATGCACCCATCTTAATACATGAAATAAAAACACAATAATGAAATGCTTGTAAATAAAACAAGGCTTAAATTAAAATTGCATTAAATAGAAATTGCTAAAAATAATAATTGATAAAATATAATAATTTGATAATATATATAATTATAATTATTCAATTTATAATTATATATTTTATTTAATAGCGACGAAAGTGTTGGCGTCGTGGTAGAGTCCCATACTTGAACTTGCGACAACGATCGTCCTAATCCACGAACTCTCCCAGACGGGAATCAATGGCGGCCGCAACAACAACGTCTCCATCACTAGAGTTATGTTAACTCCCTATGGGTAGCGACGAGGGCCGTATAACAATCGAAGGGATTTGATATATTAGGTTATGATGGAACCTTACATGCTTAGAGCACAGGTAAGTTGTTAGGAAGGGAATCAGTATGGAGCCCTTGCGTGCTTTTGAGCACGGGTTTTGTATGATGATAAGGGACTCAGTGTTGAGCCCTTGAGAGCTTTTGAGCATGGGATTGGTACGATGAGATGTAACACCCCTATCCGTCACATAACATATAGCAGTAGGTCCGGCCGGGGCCCGACGCCATATACCACAGACAGATCGGAAGGTTACGCAATGGAAACCATCCTACAATAACCAATGTCCAACACAGAGTACATTCTAGCAGAAGTAATTTAAAAATTGCAATAATAAGAACCCAGCCAACAATATGAATGTCCACTACAGAAACCCAACATGAATGAATGTACAAATACACAAGTACATGGCCTTATGACCTTACAATAGTTTTCTCAAATTTAAGTGTCTTCCAAACCTCGACACGCAGGCCGGTCATACATGAGAATAAAATAAAACACTCCAAATTAGGCCTTCGAGGTCCGGCTCAGCAACAAGGGCGCTTGCCCGCTATTTTCCACTCGGCTCCGCAGCACCTGCAAGCAACAATCCACCGAAGCGGTGGCAAACAAAAGCAACGGTCAGCTATGCTGACCAAATTATAACGTTCCCGCCCCCAAACTCGGGGAGGCGATGCTTCTTCCCTGCACTGTATTAGCATTGCTATATAATAGAGAAATTACACATCATCACAGGCATAGGCTCAAACGGCCACACACCTCGTGCTCACATGGCACATTCTCGGTGAACCCGGTCAAAGTTCGCGGTCTCACCACCTCCCCTTCGACGACAAATTCTCGTAAGCATTACGGTCTTTCTGGCCTTTGCCTAAGACCCTCCATCTATGCCAATGGCGAGTACCAAGTACCTTAGGTCTCTTTAACAGAACGACATAGAGCGGGTACGGTTTCACCTGACCCATTGCTCACACCGCAATGTCAATTTAAGCCATATGCGCAGGTCAAGCTTCCCTGAGTCCCAATCCGATCACACACTTTACATAACCCAGTTATGTGCAAGTTGGCTCCCAGGACACCATGTTGGCAGAATTACGCATCTACCTAGTTTTCCAGGTGCACCTCGGTGTTAGTCCCCAAGATTCCCTGTTGCAATCTACCGCGTAGAAAGCTCGAAAAACAATCATCTGCGCGGAGTCTTATCCGGACATTCATGCAATGTAACAACATCGATCCAGACCAACTTGTCCGAGTAGGCTTCACACATCATGCCTATGTCCGTTTCTCGAATACGGACTCTACATGCAAAACAACGGGGACTATTCATGTCTATCTGAAGGAACACCTCACACTCACCACAAACTCGCAAGAGCGGGCTTCCTATGCAAGGGAAAAGAGGACTACACATGTCCAAGATGAGAATCTTTACGCTAGCATTCCTCTTCGGCGCCATGAAGATCTATGCGGATGAAAAGCACCGCAATGTCCTCGCCTCCATAGATCCGAACTCGGCTTGCGATTTGGGGCTCCGAAGCTCCACCGGCGGCCGGATCTCTCTTCCTTCTCCTTCCTTGCTCTCCCCTCTCTCTAGAACTTTAGAAAGAGAAAGCCCAAGAGAAATGAAGGTTTCTAAACAATATTCATGGATATAACCCAACAAGAGCAGCCCTGAGTCATTGGTTCCCAAAATAAGGAGACAGACAACCACGATTCACACTTAAAATCCACAACCTAGGCCGAACACGACTTGTGACATGCCTGTGTACAAGGCTGTGTGCCCCATTCGATGCCGAAACTTTCACGTCCCGAAAAGAACACGGTCTCTCGACACTCCCGTGTAAGGCTTGACATGCCCATGTCATCCAGTACACACCCGTGTACCTAGGCGTGTTCCTCCATCGACACAGGGCTAACACCAACCCGAGAAGAACACGGGTACTCGACACGCCCGTGTCGAATTTGATGCATCCGTGTCAGGTGGAACACATCTGGGCTCCAGGTCGTGTTTCACCCCCGACACAACTCGGCTAACCACCCGAGTACGACACGGCCTAGGACATGCCCGTGTCTCAGGCCGTGTTAGCTGTTCGACGATCGTCGACCCAATTTCGTCAACCACACGACCGCCGTCGAACCCGAGCATGACACGGCCGTGGGACACGCCCGTGTCCCAGGCCGTGTGACCTCTACCAAGTGCCAGACTTAGTTCAAAGCGCCACCCATCGCTTTTTGAGTTTCGGGGCGTTACAACTCTCTCCCTCTAAAAAAAATTTCGTCCCAAAATTACATAAAGGAAAAGATATAAACAAAACTCAAACGGTACCTAAATGGAATAACTTCGGGTACTCCTCAAGTATGGTCTGCTCTCGCTCCCACGAGAGCTCCTCCCGACCACAGTTGTCCAAACGGACCTTGACCATCTTGATTTCCTTGTTACGCAATCGCTTGACTTCCGAGTCCTCAATGCGAATGGGCTTGACCTTCGTCATCAACACAACATCAACCGGTACTTGATCAACCGCGATCACTTGCGAAGGCTCTTGCACCGCCTTCCGTAGCACCGATATGTGGAATACGTCATGTAGACCACTTAGTTCCACAGATAGCTTCAATCGATAAGCTGCTTCGCCAATCTGCTCCAGAACTTCAAACGGTCCAAGGTACCTCGGGCTTAGCTTCTTCAAGCACCGTACCCGCGAGACACCCTTGAACGTCTTAATCCTCAAGTACACCCAGTCGTCGACAACGAACTCCACGTTCCTATGCTTGGCGTTATAGTACTTAGCTTGCCGGTCCTGAGCGATTAGCAATCTTTCTCGAATCGTTCAAACCAATGACATTGCATCTTCCACCTCTTGCTGCTTGTACAGCTTTGACTCACTCGTTTCCAACCACGATAACGGCGCATGACATCTTCTCCATAAAGGGCCTCGAAGGGCGCCATCTGAATGCTCTCCTGGTAGCTATTGTTGCAAGTGAATTCCACCAAGTATAGTGATCTTCCCACTATTTTCCGAAATCCAGAATGCACAAGCGAAGCATGTCCTCCATCGTCCTATTGACCCTCTCGGTCTGACCATCCATCTGTGGATGAAAGGTTGTGCTGAAACTCAGCTTTGTTCCCAACATCTGTTGCACCAACCTCCAATCATTGGACTTGAATCGCCATCACGGTCGCAGAATGAAGTACAACACTTTCGTCAAACGATCTATGACCACCCAGATGGCGTCGTTTCCCTTCTGCGACCTTGGCAAACCATGCACAAAGTCCATAGTAATGTTGTTGAACTTCCACTCCGGAATAGGCAAGGACTTCAAGAAACCTCCAGGCTTCTGGCACTCCGCCTTCACTATGGCGCATGTTTGACACTTCGCCATGTGCAGTGCCACATTCTTCTTAAGTCCTGGCCACCAGAACAATTTCTTCATACCACAGTACATCTTCGTGCTCCCCGGGTGAATCGAGTACTTGGTATGATGAGCCTCGTACATCAATTCCACCCGCAGTTTGCCCACCCTTGGGAAGCACAAACGACTGTCCTTCCATAGCAATCCATCCACAACCTCAAATTGGGAATTTGACCCATCCAAAGACTCAACCATGATTTGCTTCATGCGGTCATCCAAATCTAGAGCCTGCTGAATCCGATCAGCTAGGTCCCACTGAACTTTAGTTCAGTTCAATAGTGATTCGACACTAGACTGCTTGTCTACACAAGAGATCTCCAATGCTTCCAACTCCCGAACCAAACAGTCATCATGGACCGACAACCAGTTGGCTTGAGCTGGGGCCCTGCGACTCAACGCATCCACAACTACATTGCCTTTCCCAGGCGCATAATGGATCTTGAATGTGTAGTCCCCCAGGAACTCCATCCATCTCCATTGTCGCATGTTCAGATCCTTCTGATCCAACAAGTATTTCAGGCTCATGTGGTTGGTATAGATATCGACCTTCACCCCATACAAGTAATGCCTCCACAGCTTTAGGGCAAATATTACGATCGCTAACTCCAAGTCATGGACTAGATAATTCCTCTCATGCACCTTCAGCTGACGCGAGCCATACGCTATCACACTTTCATGCTGTAGTAGGACACACCCCAATCCACTGCCCGAAGCATCGCTATAGATCTCAGAGCCTTCGATCCCACTCGACGAACTCAGCACAGGTTCCGTGGTCAACCTACTGTTCAACTCCTCAAAAGCCCATGCGCACTCCGGCGTCCAAACAAACATCTACTCTTTCCTCGTCAGAGTCGTGAGGGGTAACACTATCCGCGATAAGTTCTCCATGAAGCACCTGTAATAGCCGGCAAGCCCCAGAAAACTCCGGACTTCCATTGCCGAAGACAACACAGGCCACTCTCGTATAACAACAATCTTTGCCGGATCCACCGCAATTCCCTCTCCACTGACTATGTGACCAAGGAACGCTACTGAGTGCAACCAAAACTCGCATTTGGAGAACTTGGCGTACAGTTGGTTCCTCTTCAGCGTCTCCAACACCAAATGCAAATGCTTAAAGTGATCCTCCTCACTCTGCGAGTACACCAATATATCGTCGATGAAGACAATCATAAAGTGGTTTAGGTACTCCCTGAAAGTCTTGTTCATCAGATCCATGAACACTGACGACGCATTAGTCAGCCCAAATGGCATGACCGTAAACTCATAATGCCTGTATCTCGTACTAAAAGCTATCTTGGGGATATCACTTTCCCTTATCCTCAGTTGATAATACCCGGACTAAAGATCCAAATTTGAGTACACCGATGACCCGACTAACTGATCGAATAGATCATCAATCCTTGGGATCGGGTACTTGTTCTTCTTCATTATCTTGTTCAGTTATCGATAATTGATACAAAGTCTCAAGTTTCCGTCCTTTTTCTTAACAAAAAGGACTGGTGCGCTCCAAGGCGATGAACTTGGACGCACATAACCCTGCTCCAACAACTCTTGAAGTTGAACCTTCAGCTCCGCCATCTCCTTAGGCGCTAGCCGATACAGGGAGCGTGACACAGGTTTCGCACCTAGAACTAGCTTGATGGTTAAATCAATCTCCCGTTGAGGTGTGGCTCCAGGAAGATTGCCAGGGAAAACATCAGGATACTCAGATACCACTGAAATACTGTCCAACGTAGGCTTAGGCTTCGAAGGCTCCACTAGCATGAAGAACAGCTCTGTACCAGCACGAACCGCCTTAACCACCTGAAGAGTAGATATCAAAGTCTTGCTCGACCCCTTTTCAAGCCTGTAAAAGTCGTCTCACGACCTCTTCCCAACTTGACCTCCTTGCGACTGCAATCAATATAAGCTTGCTGTTCCAAGAGCCAGTCCATACCAAATATCATGTCGAATTCCACTAGCAGCAATAACAACGCTTGCAAATCGAACTCTTGACTCCAAAACCATACCTGAACACAACAGACTCTATCCGCGCGCATTGAGCACCCATTAGACAACAACACATCCAATTTGTCTTTTGCCATCGAAGAAGGTACTTCGATGCGCGATACAAATCCTTTGGGCAAAGAGGAGTGCGAAGCTCCCGAATCGAACGGTGCTCTTGCCGGATTATCACAAAATAAAATGAAGCCTATACAAGCAATGGTGAGGGAACACGTGTAAGGTAATAAGTATTTAAAACTAACTTGCTATAAATTTAAGCCTTACCTGTCACCACGTCCACTCTAACAGTCTCGGGCAAAGTGTCCCGACTTCCCACAATTATAGCACGCGCCCGGGGTTCGGCTTGTAGTTTCCCCCGAAGCACCGGAAGAAGGGGCTGGACCTGAAGTCCTAGCCTTCTTATAGAACCTACGATAACCAGACTTCGAAGTAGTCGACACTTTGAACTCCGTCTCCTTTGCACTAGAGACCTTAACTGCTCCTGACATAGCTTTCATTGTCATCTGAGCATCATCCCGACAATCTCGGGCAAAGTGCCTTTTCTTGCCACAAGTATGACAAGTGTAAGTAGCTTTACTAGTCGATGATCTAGCCCCCTTTTTCTGCATTTTGTGCAATGCAGCTCCTATAGGGCTTGCAGAGTTCGATACTCTGCTCACTGGCATCTGGTGAGTCTTCCTCAAATCTACTTCCAAAGATCTAGCCGACTCCACCAAGTCTCGGAATCACAATAATTTTGGTCCTAGCAGTAGAATTCGCAGCTCTCCACGCAGACCATTATAAAATCTATCGACTATAGACTACTCGTTCTCTAACTCAAAGAATGGGTAGCGGCTTAACATAAGAAATGCTTGCAAATATTCATCAACTGAGTGCACTCCTTGCACTAAACCCATGTTCAACTGCTGACCCGATGGTCTACCAAGTGTCATTTGCTCCATCACACCACCCGGCGTTGAAGCCACATCAGGGGCAAAGGGTTGCACATTCCTTCCATGTTGTGCATTAGTCACAGCGAACATCGCTTCAATGACCCTTTTATGGTTTCAAAAGAAGGAGGAGTCTCGAGCACGTCACTCGGTGCATTGTATTCCTCAAAAAGTGAGCATTCTGACGGCCTTACACCACTCCTAGTCACCTATAGTCGCACAAAACACCGTTAAGTGACCGAACAAAACTACAAAAAGCAATTATAGGAACACGCAGGTTCCTCAAACATGTGTATTTTCATTCATAAGTGGACATTCATGGGTTCATTTTATGTTATAACGGTGATGCACGCACATGTGCACACCACCCCTTAAAAGAATTCGTCCATGAATTCATTTAAGTTGACCGAAATGAGTAGTCTGATAATAAATTGTAACACCACCTATCCGTCACATAGCATTTAGCAGTAGGTCCGGCCGGGGCCCGACATCATATACCACAGACAGACCGGAAGGTTACGCAATGGAAACCATCCTGCCAATAACTAACGTCCTACACAGAGTACATTCTAGCGGAAGCAATTTAAAAGTTGCAATAATAAGAACCCAGCCAACAGAATGAATGTCCACTATAGAAACACAACGGGAATGAATGTACAAATACACAAGTATATGTCCTTATGGCCTAACAATAGTTTTCTCAAATTTAAGTGTCTTCCAAACCTCGACATGCAGGCCGGATATACATGAGAATAAAAGAAAACACTCCAAATTAGGCCTTCGAGGGCCGGCTCAGCAACAAGGGCGCTCGCCCGCTATTTGGCACTTGTCTCCGCAGCACCTGCAAGCAACAATCCACCGAAGCGGTGGCAAACAAAAGCAACGGTTAGCTATGCTGACCAAATTATAACGATCCCGCCCACAAACTCGGGGCGGCAATGATCCTTCCCTGCACTTTATTAGCATTGCCATATAATAGAGAAATTACACATCATCACAGGAGTAGGCTCGCACGGCCACACACCCCGTGCTCACAGGGCACATTCTCGGTGAACCCCGTCAAAGTTCGCAGTCTCACCACCGCCCCTTGGATGAAAACTTCTCGTGAGCATTACGGTCTTTCTGGCCTTTGCCTAAGACCATCCATCTATGCCAATGGCGAGTACCAAGTACCTTAGGTCTCTCTAACCGAACGACATAGAGTGGGTACGGTATCACCTGACCTGTTGCTCACAGTACAGCGTCAATTTAAGCCATATGCGCGGGTCAAGCTTCCCCAAGTCCCAATCCGATCACACACTTTACATAACCCACTTATGTGCAAGTTGGCTCCCATGCCACCATGTTAGCAGAATCACACATCTGCCCAGTTTTCCGGGTGCACCTCGGAGTTAGTCCTCAAGGTTCCCTGTTGCAATCTACTGCGTAGAAAACCCAAAAAACAATCATCTGTGCAGAGTCTTCTTCGGTCATTTATGCATTGCAACATCACCGATCCAGACCAACTTGTCCGGGTAGGCTTGACATATCATGCATATGCCCATTTCTCGAATACGGACTATACATGCAAAACAACGGGGACTATTCATGTCTACCTGAAGGAACACCTCACACTCATCGCAAACTCGCGAGAGCGTGCTTCTTATGCAAGGGAAAAGAGGACTTCACATGTACAAGATGAGAATCATTACCATAGCATTCCTCTTCGGCGCCATGAAGATCTATGCGGATGAAAAGCACTGCAATGTCCTCGCCTCCGTAGATCCGAACTCGGCTTGCGATTTGGGGCTCCGAAGCTCAACCGGCGGCCGGATCTCTCTTCCTTCTCCTTCCTTGCTCTCCCCTCTCTCTAGAACTTTAGAAAGAGAAAGCCCAAGAGAAATGAGGGTTTCTAAACCCTATTCCAAAAATAAGGAAACAGACGGCCACGATTCACACTTAAAATCCACAACCTGGGCCGAACACGGCTTGTGACACGCCCGTGTCCAAGGCCGTGTGCCCCATTCAATGCCAAAACTGTCGCATCCCGAAATGAAAACGAGCTCTCGACATGCCCGTTTTAGGCTTGACACGCCCGTGTCATCCAGTATACGCTCGTGTACCCGGGCGTGTTCCTCCATTGACACATGACCAACACCAACTCGAGAAGAACACGTGTGCTTGACATGCCCGTGTCGAATTTGATGCGCCCATGTCAAGTGGAACACGCTTGGGCTCCAGGCCGTGTTTCACCCCCGACACAACTCGGCTAACCACCCGAGTAGGACACGGCCTAGGACACGCCTGTATCTCAGGCCATGTTCGTTGTTCGACGATCGTCGACCCAATTTCGTAGGCCACACGGCCTCCGTCGAACTCGAGCACGACACGGCCCTGGGACACGCTTGTGTTACAGGCCGTGTGACCTCTTCCAAGTCCCAGACTTGGCTCAAAGCGCCACCCGTCGCTCTTTTGAGTTTCAGGGCATTATATGAGAAGGGACTCGGTTGGAGCCCTTGGATGTTTGATGGCATGGCAAAGTGTAATTGCATGCGGTGTGTGTTGACACATGGTGCCATAATCTAGGGTTAAGGATAGTGTCATAGGTTTACGAGCTCGTTAGTCATCACACCGACGGGAGTTGGCAGATAGACCTTGGACGGTTGGGCTTGGTCCTCAATGCTCATTCCCTAGTCTCCTTCCGTGCCAGTAGATGGTTGGGCTTAGTCCTTTGGTGATGCTCTCCAAAAGGCTACTTCTGTGCCGGTTATAGGCTAGTTTGGGCTATGTTCTTGGTGCACATCTACTCGAGACCCCTTTTGAGCCGTAGTGCGCAGAGGCTCCGCTGTTGTGTTTGTAACATCCCTCAAAACACTAGACCCCTAGGAGTGGTTTTGTCATGACTAGGTCATGACAAAACCCTAGGAAGCCCAAGAGGGCCAAGTGAACCTAGGAATGTAGGTGAGACCACTATGGTCTGCAAATAGTAAATTTCTGAACCCTAGTTTAAGATGACCATGGGGCTTTACCAAGACTTCAAGTCCCTACCATGGTCTCACCAATCCATTGTAAGGTCCATTAGAGCCCTAAGAGTCCATTGGAGTCAACCCAGGGTGGCCAAGTTGACCTAGAACCACTCTAGGCCTAAATTGGTCAAGGTGCCCTAACTAAGGGCAGTGTGCCCTAGTAAAGCCCAACTAACCCTACCAGCGCCTTCCTTGACCTAACGTTGGGTCAATGGGTCACTAAGGACCCATGGAGGGCAGTCAAAGTGGTTAAGTTGGCCAAAGTCAACTCTAACCCTAAATGGGTCAAACTGACCTGCATAGGGTCAACTGACCTGCACAGGGTCAACTGACCTTCCCTTATCCAAGTGGATCCCACTCATGTCCTCTTAACCCTATAGTAAGGTCAATGAGTCACCAAGGACTCATTGCGGTCAATCCAAGAGGTTAAGTTGACCAAAGTCAACTCTAACCATAAATGGGTCAAACTGACCTACAATGGGTCAAACTGATCTACACAGGGCCAATTGAAGTTCCCTTAGCCAAGTGGACCCCACACATACATTCCTAACCCTAGTGAGAGGCCAATGGGTCACCAAGGACCCATTAGGGTCAAACAAAAAGGCTAAGTTGACCCAAGTCAACTCTAGCCCTAAAGTGGTCAAAGTGCCATGTTTAAGGGTCAAGTGACCTCCAAAGGGCCAAGACAACCCCACCTAGAACTTAGGGGAGGCCAATGGATCACCAAGGACCCATTAGGGGCAACCTCAAGACCAAATTGACCAAGGTCAACCCTAGTCAAGGTTTAGGTCAAGCTAGCCGAAATGGGCTAACTCAAGCTCAAGCCCAATTCACTTGGGCTAACCTTGTTTTGGTGGAAGAAATAGATATGTGGGCTGCCATTGGGTTAGGTAGGAGTCAAATTTCAGCTTGATGAGTAGGAGAGAAAAGAAACTCCAAATGAAAGAGAGAGAAAGAGAAGAGAGTAATGGGGGAAGACTTTGAGGCTCATCCTTCCTCTTCCCCAACCCCCATTCAATTCACTAGGACAAGGGGAGTGCAACCAGTAGGTCCTTGACTGGTTTGAGCTAGGCTTCATCCCCCACCTACCATGGCCGAAAATTTTGACTAAGGACCAATAATGGCAATGCAGCCTACAACCACCTAATACCCCAACTCTCCTTCTTAAAAGCTTCACAGGACTCTAGGGACCGAGTTCCACCCATTACCTGAAGGATCCAAGGGAGTTCACTGTGCAGTTGCAAAAATCTGACCACCACCACTACCACCATGACAATCCGGCAATCGGCAAGGCTACAACCACCCACACAGGTCCTCCTCCACTCCTTCCATGGGTAGTTCATAGGAATCATTAGGGCCAAGGTTCAGGCTTAATTGAGCCTGATCCAAGTTCAAAATTTCCTGGTTTTTTTGTGAAATTCCACTTGTCGGGTTCGCCGGAATAAGCCCCTCCGACGGCTGTGCCACTGCCTGGCGACATCCACCACCTCAACGGAGGTGGTGGTGGCGGTGGCCGGCCGGGGAGGTGGCCGGATGGCCGGCGACAGCATGTGGAAGATGCTCCAGGCTATTTCACAGAATGTGGTAAACATAACAATTGTAGCCTGGAGAGTCTAGTGTACTACAAAATTGGTTTGAACCAATTTGGGTGCCTGGTGTGACCAGGGCACCCATTTTGGTGGGGTCTATACCTAGGGCTATACAGAAATTAAAATGGATGTCCACCCTTCATCTCTGGTCCAAATAACTTGAAATTTGGACAGGGAGGCACCCTAGACAATACCCAGGGCCTGTCCAAAAGTGAAAATTTTTGGGGAAATTTTTCTATAGTTTTGGAAATTATTTAATTTATCTAGTGTAAATTAATTATGGGACCAAATGACCTCCAAACTCACCCAAATTTTGGTGAGAGATGCCTGGGGTCATTATAAAGCTCTGGTTAAAATATCATCTAATTTGGAGGTGGTTTCAATTGAAATCATGCAATCCTAGCCTTGCACTAAAAGGGTATTTTGGTCAAAAAGTGCACTTTGGGTTTTGAGTGGCCAAATCACCTCAACAGAGATTAAAATTGGGGCCACTAGCTTGGCATGGCTTTTAGCACCTCCCAATGGAATATGGGGTAGATTGGAATAGATATGCCCTAAGATCTAAGGACAAACCCTAAGGAAGGACTTTGTGCCTTGTGAAGGACATGGGGCCAATAGAGCTTGGATGGACTTGAAATTTGGTAGGGAGGGCGCTAGGGTAGCTAAAGAGCTCTGGTAAAAATATTAGGGGATTTGGGAAAGGGTAGGCCCCACAAAACCCGAACCCTATTTTAGGGCACAAATATTTTAGTGCTAGAATAGGTTAGTAAAACACCTTGAACTATAATGAAAATTGGGTAGTGTGGTCATGGGAATAGACTGAACCTTTGGTAATTTAATTGGGAATTTTGGATCATTATTCTTAACAGTTCCTTTGTAACTCATGGTTTTGCCGTAATTCATCATTTGGTTATTATGATCCCACTGCCCATTGGAATGTCAATAAAATTTGGCAGAGGGAGTTGTAGACCTTAATGCCTATGTATGAATTTTATTAGAATTTTTGAATACTTATTTGCAGTACCTACTTCACAAGTTCAATAATTTAGAAAATTGTGCAATAATTTATCTAGAGCACATTACTTGCTAATAAATTATGAAGCTTGACTCAGAGCATTTATACGTCCTCACAATCAACCTTGAATTTTATCAGAAGTTTTGGAAATAGTTTTGCTGCACTTGCCTCTTAAAATGGATAAAAATAGTTTATATTCAAAAAATGATTTAGAGGCTTAACCTTGCTAGAAAATGGGGAGACTCTGGATTCTGTGTTTAATAACCCTCTTAAATTTATCATAAATTTAGTAGAGTATTTACTTGTATGAAATGGGTACTTCATGTTCAAACATGGGATTTTTGGATGACTAGAATAATTAATTAAAATATCAGATAAATAGGGAAAATTATGAAATTCTGGTGTTATGCTAAAAAGGTCATTAAAGCCCTATAATAATTATTATAGGGGTGCTGGATGAAAATTTTGAGTACCTCCCATGTTACACATCATATAGCTTAAGTGGTCTGCATTTAGTAAAACTGCAGAAATTAAGTTGGAGTATGATTTTGGGCACATGAGTTGGGGTTAGTTGTTTGCTTGGTTGGATGAATATAAATGAGTTCATCGTTGGAAGTTGGGATGAGTAGAGTGTTGGATTGGCTAGTGTTAAGTGTACTCGGGGTAGACGAAACATCGTCTTCCCCGTAGGAGAGGAAGTGTCAAATACATTAGGGTTATATCCAGTATAATATTTAAGGGTTGGGAGATGAGTAGCAACCAATAAAAGTAAGTGCCTTGCGAAAGGAGCTTTGAGCGTAATCCTATCGTAGTTCCTAGTGCCTTCGAGAGCCATTCACGGGGAATACCTTGGGCAGTCCTGGGCTAAACCTAAACTGTAGGAAAAATTGGAATGCAAGAGTAACTAGTAAATCTAGAGTATCACCTTCACACACCTCGATGTCTCAGGAAGATAGGATGGGTCACTCGGGCAGTAGGCCCAGTGGTTTTGGTGATGGGCAGGTTAGCCCGGCGAGCTTTGGCTCGGTAATGGTTTGTGATGGGCAGGTTAGCCCAGGGAGCTTTGGCTCGGTTGTTGTTTATGACAGACGGGATGGTCCGGGAAGCTTTGGCCCGGTAGATGATATATAAGGTTACATGTGCATAAGAATAAGGTGGCGGGTCTTCGGTATTGTTGAGTCGATGCACCGACGCCAATACGTTGACTCGGCAAGTGTGGTTTAGCACTTGGCCAATTAAGTCTAGTGCACCAGCCAGAAAGATTACGCAGGAGCTCCGCTTAGTGCACCAACGTTGAGGCATACGATAGGTCTGACTGGTAGTGTAATTACCGGTTTAGAGGTGGGAGAGGCCCAACCCACCGCTTCCGTTTGCCACTACGGAGGTATCCTGGGAGGTTCGAATCCAGAAAGGGGGAACTAAAGGTCTGTGTACACAGAGTCGGGTGGGTGAGTTGTAATTGCATGATCATATCATGGCATAATTGTATTTCATAGCATAACCATTGCATATAACTCTGACACCTATAGTATAAGTGGTATGTGACGCTTTATACAATAGGCACTGCAAAACGACCCCTTGGTTTATAAGTTCGTGCGGGCGTTCTTATAAGTTAAGGTTTTCATTCAGTATTATAAATATATGATTGCTAGAAAACCGACACACTATTGTATAAATTGGTATGAGACTTTTTATACGATAGGAGTCCTGCAAAAGATCCCTTGGCTTACGTGTTTTCATATAAGTTAAGGTTACTTTCTTGTTCAATTTTTCATACCTTATTTACTGCCATATATAATATAGAACTGCTAGATTAGTTCTGCCGCCATCTGCTTTATTTATTATTCTTCACCTTCATGTCCTCTCCTTTCCTTCTTCCCGCTCGGTGCCTAGGAGCCATGGGGGAAGGTGCGGGGGATGATAAGACTTAGTCTTTTAGACTAACGGTTTTTGAATCACATCATTTTAGGGGACCGTGGAGCCCAACATGGAGGAGCAGCCCCGAAGGTCGGCACGCTTGGAGATGGGGCAGTCTAGTACCGGAGTTCAGACGGCAGGGACTGTGAGTCCTATTCGCTACTAGTTGTTTTAGTTTTGCTTCCGCGATGAGAGATTGAAAGTCCACCTAGTGTCGGCTATGTGCACCTATGGGGGGGGGGGGGGGGAATAGGTGACGTGTGGTTCTTTTGCGGAATTTACAGATGTACCTGCACAATAAAAACAACAAACACAGCACACAGAAAACACAGCAAATTTATAGTGGTTCCCCGACTTGGGTACATCCACTTTCCCCCTTCGACCTATCTCCCCAACAAGGGACGACTCGGTCACTTCACCAACGGGATTGAAATCCAATCCCTGCACTAACGGAAGGAGCCCTTTCACACGTGAGAGTCAACACTCTCACAAATCGGGTTGCACCCAACCCTTACAACACGGAACAAAAGTTCCTTTACAATAAAATAAAAGTAGAATGTACACGTGATACAAACTTCTCTTGGAGACTCCGGTGTTCCTCTTTGTTCGACGACGTGTTCTTGAAGTCGATGAAGAGTCTACGACCTTGGTCTCTCTTGGAGAGGATTTCCCCGGAACCGGCGGCGGCACACGAGCGGCGGCTAGCTTCGGGATCGGCGGCTACGATGAAGAGCAGCTGCTGAACTTGGAGATCCAAACTTCGTAGCGAAACAAGCTAGGTCTACCAACGGTCACTCTAGGATCAGTCGTCTCGATCGATTCGGACGGGGGAGTTTTTCCCGGTCAACAAATCGAGAGACAAGAGATCTCCGGATAGACGCGTGAGACTCAAGCCTTGCTAAGCTTCTGTCACCGGAGATCGGGAAGAAGATCGATCAGCGGTGGCGACAACTTGACGCGAGCGGCGGCGGCGGAGCGATTTCGCGAAGTTAGGGTTACGTGCTCGGCCTCTTTCTCCGTAATTTTACTGTTCAAAAGTACCTGAGTATAAATACTGTAGGATTCTCAAATATGACCGTTTGTGGGACCCACAAATGAAATCCCCAAAATCCGGTTCAAACAAATCCAGAAGCAGAATCCGGTTCAGCAGCATTCTGAGAAAACGCCAAGTAAAAATCGGCGAGAATCGCAGACGATTCTCGACGAATCGGCGAGAATCACCAAGTGATTCTCGACGATTCGTCGAGAATCGTTTGTGATTCTCGTCGAATCACTTGTCGATTCTCAACGAATTGGACTTTGTATTCATGGGCTGCTTGACCACTGGTTCGGCGGGAATTACAAGTAATTCTCGTCGAATCTTACTTGGCACCCTATTGAGATGGCCAGAAGGAGTCGGCGAGAATCACTGATGATTCTCGTCGATTCGGCGAGAATCACCAAGTGATTCTCGCCGATTCGGCGAGAATCACTTGGTGATTCTCGTCGAATTTGCCTTGGACGATTTTTTCGTCTTCCACCTAGGAGCTGCTCCTTGATCCTCCATGCTCCTTGGCTTCTCTTGCATATGAGCGGCCCTGTACTTGAAAGTAAGTGCACTCCAATAGAGAGAGTACACATAGGCCAACACACTGATCTGCTCAACGAGGGATTACGTCGTGCAGACCCGTGTATATTGACCTACTGCACCCTGACATTGGTGTGCACTTAGCGTGGAGAAACTGCAAGTACAACTTGAAAGAGTTTATCAAATACATTGTGAATTCATCTTAGCTTGACAGGTGGCTTCCTCAAATCTAGGTAATCGTGGATACAATACCCAACAATCTCCCCCTATTTGACGAAGCCAAAACCCTACTAGCTAAGATGAATAACACCTATCAAATAATAATTATACCATTTAAAAAATTAAATATGCAACTCAAGGGAATATATGTAATCAGAACAGGACTTGAATCATTCACACATTCAAGAATATATATATATACCAAGAGAAATATATTCACATATAATTCAGAATTGTTCATACGACAGTTAATAATTATTAAATGTTCTTAATACACCGTGACCAGCTCTAAAATAATGACTATTTGTCCTTAGCTACGTCACCCTTAAGAGTTTGCGCCAAGTACTTTTTGCTCTGCCTTTCCATGTATTCCTTGGGCTTCGGGTAGTACCTAGGAGGAGCAACTTTGTCTGGATCCTTGTTGTTTCTGAAGAAAATGTTGCGCTTCGCTTCAAATGCTTTGTGCGTCTCCCATTCATACTGGCTATATGCTTCATTTCGATTTATCTCTCCTCTTTCTTGCAGCCGGAAGGTGTCTAAGATGATGTTTCTTGAAACTGGGCTCCACCTTTCGTTTCTTACATCCTCCTCACTTAGTCTGATCCTCTTTTGAGTTGGTGTCTCCTTTGATGTCCCTTCCTGAACTTTCCTCTTTCCCCTTGCTTTAGCTAAGGCCTCCTGGTCAAACATACTTCTCAGCTTAGATTTGGAGATGGCCCTAGCGTCAGCTTCATCAGTGAAAATATCAGCAGCACTTGTACTTACATCCTCAGCAATATGTACTTCCTCAGCAGCCTTAGAAGTCTCAGGAACCTGAACACCGGCAGGTTGGTCAGGTAGGACGACGCCTAACGTGCCCAGTGCCTGTTGTAGCATCCACCAGCAACTCTCATAGACGTATTTGCTTGATTGGGCAAAGTTTGCATCCATGCTTTCTTGGAGCTCGGCCAGCTTAGCGATATACTCCTTCTCCCCCTTTTTGGCTTCGTCAGCTATGCAATTGGCATATGAGTGCAAGGAGTCATCAATATGCTTAGTTGTCTTGCTGAATTCAGTGATTAGGGCTTGCTGATTTGCATTTAAAGTGACCATGTTACCATCAAATTTCTGAATATTGTTGGCCACAACGTGTGCGTTCTGATTGACAACAGCCAGAGTATCAGTAGCCTTTTTCAAGCCGGCCATTAACAGTGTGACAGCTTCGCCGGCCGCGTTATATTTTTCTTCGAATTTCTTCTCCATTACGTCTAGCTTATGGTTGATTGCCACCATATTCTTCAGCATGAGATCTTCAGAAGTCTTAATCTCTTGCAGCATTGTTTTCTGAGCTTTATCAAAAGAGGTTTTAAGCTCATTCACGATGCCCTGAATTATATGGACAGTGTGAATGGCTAGGTCATCTCGTAATGGGATACCTGGAGGCACTTCTTGGCCTTGCTCTGGCTCGGCAGCAGACGCATCAGTAGAGCTGGATACCATCACAGTCTCTATGGGAGGGATGTTGGTGGCCTTATTTACCTCCCCCTCCACTGGTGCAGACTTATCAGTAGGAGGTTCATCAGTATCCGGAGACTCAAACACTTCATGGCCCTCATTCACAGCGTCCTCTCCGTCCGCATCCAAAAATTCATCCACATCAGCAGCTTCTTCCTCTTCTTGATCAGCAGACTCCAGTGTTTCAGCTTCAGTTCCTTGAGTGTGTCTGTTCAGGACCTCCTCATCCTCCAACCCAGGTTCACTTTCTTCATTAACTTCGGCCACCGCATCCCTGGCCACCTGGGCGATGTCAGATATTATATCCATATGAGAGGGTAGAGTCTCCCCCTCGATCCCTGCAGTCAGGGTATCAGGAATTTCACGGGGGGAGGCTGCGGGAGATACTTCCTCATGCTCTTCTACAGCAGGCTGTCCGATGCGCCGCTCCCATCGATCAAACACAGTAGCATCCATCTTTTTCAAGTAATGGAGAGGGACTCCTTTGCTCATGTCGAATTTGTCTCCGTTGAGCTGGTTGAGATATAGACTGATGATGCGGCCGAAGCTTGGAGTGCCCAGAGTATCCTTGATCTTTTGAAACAGCAACTCTCCCCAGTTGAACCTCTTTCTGCAGACCACAGCTATGAGAATTTTGAACATATCTCCGGAGATATGATCATGGGAGCCTGGCTTGCAGATGAGTACTTTTCCTATGATGTCAGATAGTAGCTTCCCTTCTTCATTCATCTCTTTTCGCTTTACTGATCGAGTGCCTCTGGGTAGACCGCAGAACAGGAGGGTTCTGGCTTTGTCCTCGTCCTCCAAATAGTCTTCCTGCTCCGCACTTGAAAGCTGCAGGTAGCGTGTTAGCTTACTGGCAGACATCTTTACCTTAGTCCCAGCCACCTTGCTCTTGATGATGGAGTCTCTGTCTCGGAGCCTTGCGGTAGAGAAGAACTCCAGCACTTCTTTATCTAAAACTTTGCAAGGATGCTCCAATACGAAGGTTAGTCCGGCTTCTTCCAGCATGAGAATGATGTTCCGGAACTCGTCCGAGGCATGAGCAAAACCAGTGCGAACCAGCTCGCAACCAGAAATCAAGCCTGCAGTCGTCCTTGGGGCCATTGAGGATCTAGAAAGAAGCCCGACTCTAAACATTAGTGAACATTCAAAAGGAGAACATCACTTGGGGTTCGGCCTTGGAGCCGTTGAGGAGGAGGTTACCTAAGGGCTTACTCGCAGGTGAGTTGACGAGCTTCGGGAAGATCCTCGGTGGAGAGAAGAGTATCCCGTGGGGTGCGGCCTTGCTAGTACCTTGCGGAGAGAAGATGGTCACACACAGCAGCGATTCGATGGCGTCGACAAGAGCGTCGGAGGGCTGCGGGTGTCGGCGAGTTCGCGGAAGTGCCCGTGCGCGAGTCTTGGGGAGTTCTCTTGCGCGAGGGTCGTCGGGTGTGCTCTTGCGCGAGTCGTGAGGAAGGCGAACGGGCGACGGCTGTGTGAGGGATTCGGTTTCGGCGGGATTTATATCAGTCGTCGGGATTCTTAAGGAAGCCGAGCGGTCGGCAAGCTCCTTCGGCGGGATTCGACGGGATTTGTCTAATTTGGTGAGATATAAAATGGGTCGGCGGGATTTGGAGTATATATTGATGTTTGTCTTGAAACTTTGGGAAGCATTGCACAATTTTCAAATTCTTCGAGTGTCAAGTTAACACAAGATTAATAAATACATGTTTATTATAACGACAATCTATTTGGATTTGAGCGAGGCTTCTCCAGACACTTTTTGATGTCAATTGTGATTTGTCAAAATTCGCAATGACATATCTTGGTTAACCTTTTATTGATGTGTAATGATTTGCATGCCTCGAGGTAATCTCTCCTTAAAGGTGCACACATATATGATGAGCATAAGTATACTTATACACAAGGATAACAATATATATATATATATATATATAATTTGAATGAGGATGCATCATGACACAAGTCCTTGAACTGATCAAAGTTACCTGGGATTTGGAGAGTTATCGTTTTAGTCCCACAGATGGAACATATTAGTAGCTTGAAGTGAGTATGCTCAACAGGTAGCACATCTGTTATTGCAGACGCTTGTTCCAAATAAGCCTTGAGCCACCTACTGTCCAGATCCCATCGTATTTAAGGGGACCTAGACTACCCTGCAAAACAGAATTACTTTACCTTAGGAACCCAAATCATATTGGGTCCTAGGTTTCTATTAGCATGAGCATGCAACTGCCTTCCTTGAGAAAACCTGTCTAGAAGACTGCCTCTGTCCCTATAATGTGGATAAGCCCTTGCTGTGGGCACAGAGAGGTTGTGCCAACAGTCAATGGCAAAGTGTCCCACTTTGCCGCAGCACCAACAAGAGTGAATGTTGTATCGCCGTTTTTGACCTAATCTAGTGACTGATGTAGTCACGGTCCTAGGTCTCAAAGGGATAGGGCATGTTCTTGTTGCACAAATTCCTCTTCCGTCGAGGCATGATGAAGGGTGGAACGAATGCATGATGTGAGCGTTATGAGGCCGAGAAGGCGGTGCCATTCTTTCAGGCATCTTCCTTGCTGAGGCTCCATGACGCCTGACATCATGACTTCTATTCTCCCTATCCTGTGTCCTCGAATGGAGAGAATTCTTCTGTGAACTAGGACCTGCAGATCCACACTTTGTTGTGGAAGTGGCCGTGAATACAAAGGGCTCAGAATGAGCCTTAGGTATTTCCTCATGGGTGGTCATGACGCCTCTTGCACTATGGACGTTTCCACATGGGGACAATTCACCCTTGCAGTGACCACGATTATTCCTGTGGTCATACCTGAAGGCATGATGAGTTGCCTTCCCGCTTGGAGTGGGAGGTCGGAACACTGTTTCCCCATTTATCCATCCCTGGATAATCCGGGAGATCCACCCGGTTTCTTGTTTTCTCTTTATAGCATCAACTTTGGAAAAGTTAGATACTATACGTTTCTCATTTTCTAGACTATTCTCTAGAGCTGAGATCTTAGAGTCCTTGACCTTGTTGGACGCCAATTGGAGAACCAACAAGATCTTCAGTCGAGCAATCTCTCGAGCTTGCTCCTCAGCAAGTAGATTGCTTTCCTGAAGGGCTCTCTTCAGGGAATCAGTATTTTCTGGAGGAGAGCAGTTTCTGTCTTCAGAAAAGTCAAAAGATGTGGGACAGGATGAAGATGATACCTGCTCATCTGGGTTATTGTCATTAGAATCAGTGACCAATGTTTCGTCCTCGTCGGAGTTGCTTTCCTCACTATCTTCTTCAGTCTCTGACAAGGATACTGGAGCTCTGATGCAATCCGAAGGATCCTTGCATTCATCTTCAGAGGTGAGGACTCCCACATACGCTTCATCCTCTGATTGGCAGCATATTTCAGCATTCTCTAACCCCCCCATCAGCTCTGAGATCGTCATCCACAGAGATTTAGCCGTTTTACATTTTTCCAACCTGGAGTGAGAGGCTCCAGACCAGACATCCATAATAATTTGTCGAATCCTCTGATCCAGTTGGAAAAGTGAGAGTTCCATCTCTGTCATCTCAGCAATGCACATGGGCACTTGGATCCCCGAGTCGGAGGTCTTCATGGGGATAAACGGACCCTCTTCCAGGATGAGGGATGCTCGTGGATCAATGGCATCCAGGTGAAATAATACTCTCATCCTCCAGATGGGATAATAATCCTTTGAGCATGCAGGGAGTTTGAGTGGCAATACGTCATAATCCAGATCCATGCTTCTGACACTGGTGGCAGGATTCTGCTCAAGGTGTTAACCTTTTTGAAGAGCAACCTCGCTCTGATACCACTTGAAAGTCCACCTAGTGTCGGCTATGTGCACCTATGGGGGGGGGGAATAGGTGACGTGTGGTTCTTTTGCGGAATTTACAGATGTACCTGCACAATAAAAACAACAAACACAACACACAGAAAACACAGCAAATTTATAGTGGTTCCCCGACTTGGGTACATCCACTTTCCCCCTTCGACCTATCTCCCCAACAAGAGACGACTCGGTCACTTCACCAACGGGATTGAAATCCAATCCCTGCACTAACGGAAGGATCCCTTCCACACGTGAGAGTCAACACTCTCATAAATCGGGTTCCACCCAACCCTTACAACACGGAACAAAAGTTCCTTTACAATAAAATAAAAGTAGAATGTACACGTGATACAAACTTCTCTTGGAGACTCCGGTGTTCCTCTTTGTTCGACGACGTGTTCTTGAAGTCGATGAAGAGTCTACGACCTTGGTCTCTCTTGGAGAGGATTTCCCCGGAACCGGCGGCGGCACACGAGCGGCGGCTAGCTTCGGGATCGACGGCTACGATGAAGAGCAGCTGCTGAACTTGGAGATCCAAACTTCGTAGCGAAACAAGCTAGGTCTACCAACGGTCACTCTAGGATCAGTCGTCTCGATCGATTCGGACGGGGGAGTTTTTCCCGGTCAACAAATCGAGAGACAAGAGATCTCCGGATAGACGCGTGAGACTCAAGCCTTGCTAAGCTTCTGTCACCGGAGATCGGGAAGAAGATCGATCAGCGGTGGCGACAACTTGACGCGAGCGGCGGCGGCGGAGCGATTTCGCGAAGTTAGGGTTACGTGCTCGGCCTCTTTCTCCGTAATTTTACTGTTCAAAAGTACCTGAGTATAAATACTGTAGGATTCTCAAATATGACCGTTTGTGGGACCCACAAATGAAATCCCCAAAATCCGGTTCAAACAAATCCAGAAGCAGAATCCGGTTCAGCAGCATTCTGAGAAAACGCCAAGTAAAAATCGGCGAGAATCGCAGACGATTCTCGACGAATCGGCGAGAATCACCAAGTGATTCTCGACGATTCGTCGAGAATCGTTTGTGATTCTCGTCGAATCACTTGTCGATTCTCAACGAATTGGACTTTGTATTCATGGGCTGCTTGACCACTGGTTCGGCGGGAATTACAAGTAATTCTCGTCGAATCTTACTTGGCACCCTATTGAGATGGCCAGAAGGAGTCGGCGAGAATCACTGATGATTCTCGTCGATTCGGCGAGAATCACCAAGTGATTCTCGCCGATTCGGCGAGAATCACTTGGTGATTCTCGTCGAATTTGCCTTGGACGATTTTTTCGTCTTCCACCTAGGAGCTGCTCCTTGATCCTCCATGCTCCTTGGCTTCTCTTGCATATGAGCGGCCCTGTACTTGAAAGTAAGTGCACTCCAATAGAGAGAGTACACATAGGCCAACACACTGATCTGCTCAACGAGGGATTACGTCGTGCAGACCCGTGTATATTGACCTACTGCACCCTGACATTGGTGTGCACTTAGCGTGGAGAAACTGCAAGTACAACTTGAAAGAGTTTATCAAATACATTGTGAATTCATCTTAGCTTGACAGGTGGCTTCCTCAAATCTAGGTAATCGTGGATACAATACCCAACAATCTCCCCCTATTTGACGAAGCCAAAACCCTACTAGCTAAGATGAATAACACCTATCAAATAATAATTATAGCATTTAAAAAATTAAATATGCAACTCAAGGGAATATATGTAATCAGAACAGGACTTGAATCATTCACACATTCAAGAATATATATATATACCAAGAGAAATATATTCACATATAATTCAGAATTGTTCATACGACAGTTAATAATTATTAAATGTTCTTAATACACCGTGACCAGCTCTAAAATAATGACTATTTGTCCTTAGCTACGTCACCCTTAAGAGTTTGCGCCAAGTACTTTTTGCTCTGCCTTTCCATGTATTCCTTGGGCTTCGGGTAGTACCTAGGAGGAGCAACTTTGTCTGGATCCTTGTTGTTTCTGAAGAAAATGTTGCGCTTCGCTTCAAATGCTTTGTGCGTCTCCCATTCATACTGGCTATATGCTTCATTTCGATTTATCTCTCCTCTTTCTTGCAGCCGGAAGGTGTCTAAGATGATGTTTCTTGAAACTGGGCTCCACCTTTCGTTTCTTACATCCTCCTCACTTAGTCTGATCCTCTTTTGAGTTGGTGTCTCCTTTGATGTCCCTTCCTGAACTTTCCTCTTTCCCCTTGCTTTAGCTAAGGCCTCCTGGTCAAACATACTTCTCAGCTTAGATTTGGAGATGGCCCTAGCGTCAGCTTCATCAGTGAAAATATCAGCACCACTTGTACTTACATCCTCAGCAATATGTACTTCCTCAGCAGCCTTAGAAGTCTCAGGAACCTGAACACCGGCAGGTTGGTCAGGTAGGACGACGCCTAACGTGCCCAGTGCCTGTTGTAGCATCCACCAGCAACTCTCATAGACGTATTTGCTTGATTGGGCAAAGTTTGCATCCATGCTTTCTTGGAGCTCGGCCAGCTTAGCGATATACTCCTTCTCCCCCTTTTTGGCTTCGTCAGCTATGCAATTGGCATATGAGTGCAAGGAGTCATCAATATGCTTAGTTGTCTTGCTGAATTCAGTGATTAGGGCTTGCTGATTTGCATTTAAAGTGACCATGTTACCATCAAATTTCTGAATATTGTTCAACGAGGGATTACGTCGTGCAGACCCGTGTATATTGACCTACTGCACCCTGACATTGGTGTGCACTTAGCGTGGAGAAACTGCAAGTACAACTTGAAAGAGTTTATCAAATACATTGTGAATTCATCTTAGCTTGACAGGTGGCTTCCTCAAATCTAGGTAATCGTGGATACAATACCCAACAGAGATTTGTAGCGAGGTATTAATGTACTGGGCATGGGCCCAAGATTTTAGTATTTCATTATATCTGTGGACACTCTCATCGTGCAGTTTATTTACTATTTATGTTATTTCTGTGGACTTGTCTTTATTATTTTGCTACAGTTGTGATCGATTTGGCCGGCAGGATCGGTGTTTTGTAGTGATGACCTCCCAGGTGCGAAGGTGTCCCCGCAAAGCGGCGGTTCTGGGCCAAAGACCCCAGTGTTTTAAGAAAAAAAGGGGGTCTTACTAGTGGTATCATAGCAAACCTCGATCGAAAAGAAGCAGTCAACAACCCCTGGGTCACCCCCGCGCGAGTTTAGTTTGGTGATAAACTAAGCAGCGGAAGCAGTGGTGTGCCCATATGGGGGGATCACATGTAAATCATCCACTTTTAATTTGGATTGAATCGACTACTTACAAATGAATTTTGTTACGCAGCCCCCAACACAGCCTACACCACAAGGCGGAGTCCAGCAGATTCCGGATGTTGCATCACCTCCCTAGGTACCCACTCCATTCTTACAGTCAGAGATGAGACAGACTCTGACAGCTATCCTGGAGGATTTTAGGGCTCAACAGGTTCCGGCTCCGCAGCCAAACCCGGGGGCCAATTGGCTGAGTATTTTTCGAGGACTTTCTCCCCCATCCTACTTGGGGACAGAGTCGGTCGTTCGGACGGAAGAGTGGCTAGACATTATGTATGAGATGCTGACTAGGATCCAGTGCTCGTGGGAATAGAGGGTGCCCTTGGTAGTCTTTTGCTTGGAGTCCCATGCCAAGAGATGGTGGAAGACATCACTGGACATGACGTTTGCTAACAGAGAGGTTGCTGAGATACCTTGAGGGGAATTCAGAGCCGTACTATTGGAGCATTTTGTTCCGCAGTCGGCCAGGGATGAGGTGGAAGATAGATTTCTACAGTTGAGACAGGGTAGCAAGACAGTGCTGGAGTATCATCGGGAGTTCAACCATCTGGCCCGGTTTGCGGATTCTTACCAGTTGGATGAGGCAGGTTACACCAAGAGGTTCTATAAGGGCCTACGAGAGGATATAAGGGAGGCTCTGCTGTTCGTGTCCAATGGGCCTATTCCTCGGATATTGGAGATGGCGAAAAGGATCGAGGCATATTGGCATACTACCTGAGGCCAGAAGCCGCCAACTGAGGATCAGGGCCGGGGAGCCAGGAATGATCAGCGACGGGGCTGCATCACAGATGGGAGGAGAGTAGAAGACCAGCATCGTCAGGAGGTGAGATAGGAGCATAGGGAACAAGTAGTGGTGGCCCCTCAGCCACCCTAGATGCGGGAGGTGCAGAGATCTGGGGGTATGGCATATCCTCCGCCAGAAAGCTTCAACTGTCATCAGGTGGGGCATATCCAGAGGAACTGCCCTATGAGGGGGGAACTACCACCAGCACCTCCTGCTGCCCTGCCAGCTCAGTATTTTGGAGGCCGAGGATGTGGCCGAGGATGTGGGTACCATGGCAGAGACCACAAACAGGAGAGGGAGCAAGTGTATGCACTGGATCTGACTCAACAACGGAATCCAGAGCAAGTGATCACAGGTACTCCAGTTAATTTGAAGTTTTCTCTTTCCTAGATAATTAGAGTTACAGATATAGAACTGATAAACTCGGAAAGAAAACCAAAATTAGATTTCTAAGACTTTAAACTACCCCAGACATAGTCTTCATCAGCGGCAAGCCCGCCTATATGCTGTTTGATACGGGTGCTGCGCACTCGTTCGTGTCGGAAGCCTTCATGGAAGGACTAGAAGGCATGGAGCAGTTCACTAGCTTGATGATGAGGATACGGCTACTAGATGGATCAGAGTTATTCACCACCGCCCGCTGCAACATGGAGGCGGAGATCGGCGGAAAGATATTTGAAGCACCAGCGATGATCATGAAGATGCCAGTCTTTGATTTGATCCGGGGAATGACATGGTTGCACTGAAACCATGCTCAGATTTACTGCATGTCCAAGAGGATTACTGTGAGGCATGGGGATTCCTACATAGTCATCGAAGGTATTAAATATGTTCCCCCTCTCTTGCTGTCATCCGTACAGGCCGTCAAGGCCGACTTGTAGGAGGAGAAAGTCTATGAAGTGCTGTTTGAAATGGCTGAGGCCAAGGGTTCCATCTCGGATATCCCGGTGGTGCAAGATTTTGCCGACGTATTCCCAGAGAAGCTGCCAGGGCTACCCCCGCACCGGGAGCAGGATTTCCGGATACTGCTAGTGCCATGGGCTAAGCCGGCATCTAGAGCCCCTTACCGGATGGCCCTGAAGGAGCTGACAGAGTTTCGAAGCCAGCTCTAGGAACTAGTGGATGCTGGATTTGTCCGGCCAAGCTCTTCACCATGGGGAGCCCCAGTGTTGTTCGTCAAGAAGAAGGATGGAACACTTAGGTTGTGCATCGACTACTGAGCACTGAGCCGACTGACAGTCCGGAATACCTATCCATTGCCAAGGATAGATGAGCTATTTGATCAGCTGGAAGAGGCACATTTCTTTTCAAAATTTGATTTGAGGTCGGGCTATTAACAACTGCAGATCCAGGAGGAGGACATTCCGAAGACTGCCTTCAGTAGCAGATATGGGTTGTTCGGGTTCACCGTGATGCCTTTTGGGCTCACGAATGCACCGTCGGCGTTCATGAGCCGCATAAATCGGGTGTTCGAGGCATATCTGGATGTGTTCGTCATTATATTTATTGACGACATCCTCATCTACACGAGGACAGAGGAGGAGAACACACGACATCTGACGCGGACCCTGGAGAGGCTGCGGGAGCACCGGTTTTATGCGAAGTTCAGTAAATGCCAGTTCTGGCTGAAGGAGGTGGCTTTCCTAGGCCATATCATCAGTGGTGTTAGGTTGGCAGTGGACCCAACCAAGATTCAGGCAGTTCGGGATTGGCCACAGCTGAAGTCAGTCACAGATGTGTGGAGTTTTCTAGGACTTGCTGGTTACTATCGGAAGTTCGTGGAGGGATTTTATCGTATTGCCCTTCCACTCACATCCCTGACGAGAAAGGATGTGCCCTTTGTCTGGACTACGCAGTGCGAGGTGGCTTTTCAGAAGCTGAAGGGTCGACTCACCTCGGCTCCTATACTTGCCCTTCCTTCGGGGAAAGAAGGATTCCAGGTCTATACCGATGCTTCCTACCAGGGCATGGGTGAGGTACTGATGCAGAATGGTCATGTGATAGCATACTCTTCTCAGCAGCTGAAGAAGCATGAGCAGAACTACCCAGTTCATGACTTAGAGATGGGAGCGGTCATATTTGCTATGAAAGTCTGGCTACACTATCTGTACGGCGTCCACTGCGACATTTACTCCGATCACAAAAACTTGAGGTATGTGGACACGCAGAAAGAGCTGAACATCAGGCACAGATGATGGGTGGAGTTCCTAGCAGATTACCAGTACAAGATGCACTACCACCTAGGGAAGGCGAATGTGGTGGCAGATGCGCTAAGCCGGAAGGCCGCAAACCCTGGAGCAGGAACGCAGTTGATGGCCTTGGAGTTGGTCCAGATGTTAGAAAAGATGCAAATATCCTTTGTGTCCGAGAATCACCCTGAGATGTACCGGGAGTACCTAGTATCATTGATTGCCCCAGATGACATTCGAGACCGAGTCAGAGATAGGCAGAGGCAGGATGCCCAGCTAGAGCTGATATTCTGGGACTTAGAAGCATGCACTGCTGGAGATTACTCGCTGAGGGATGGTCTAGTGTTCTTCAAAGGACGGGTTTACATACCAGAGGGAGGCGAGGTACGGGAAGATATCATGACAGAGGCTCATTGCAGTCGGTATTCAGTACACCCGAGGATTACAAAGATGACTGCGGATCTGAAGAAGACCATGTACTGGCCAGGCATGAAGAAGGATATCACCTACTTCGTGACCCATTGCGAGGCATGCTAGTTGGTGAAAGCAGAGTGTAGAAACTCCGCAGGATTATTGCAGCCACTCCCAGTGTCAGAGTGGAAGTTTGATGATGTCGCGATGGACTTTATACATGGGATTCCCCGATTGCGGACGGGGAACGATTCGATCTGGGTGATTGTCGACCGACTAACGAAGGTAGCCAAATTTATCCCGATCAGAAAGGATGACTCGGTTGGTATGCTAGTTTGGAAATTCGTGGAGCAGTTCCTCCGATATCATGGCGTACTCAGGTCGATTGTATCGGACCGGGATGGACGGTTTACGTCTAGGGAGTGGAGATCAGTGCAGACTTACTTGGGCACTCGGCTAACATACAGTATAGCGTTTCATCCCCAGACTGATGGGCAGACGGAACGCACCAATCAGACTCTGGAAGATCTGCTGCGACTTTGCATATTGGATTGCAGTGAGTATTGGGAGAAGCTGTTGCCACTGATCGAGTTCTCATATAATAACAGCTACAAGTCCAGCACAAGTATGGCTCCATATGAGGCCCTATACGGACAGAGGTGTAGGACTCCGCTGTCATGGATACAGGATGAGGATCCAAAGGCTTTGGGTTCGGAGTTTGTTGACGACACCAAGGCTCAGGTGAGATTGATATGGGACAGGATGTTAGAAGCACAGAGCCGACATGCTAAGTATTACGACACTCGGCATCGTCAGGTGGAGTTCCGGGTGGGGGACCAGGCGTTCTTGAAGATCCGACCAATGCATGGGGTTTCACGGGTACGCGGTCAGAAGAAGAAGCTCAGCCCAAGATATGTGGGGCCTTATAGGATCCGGGAGTGGATCGGTCCCTTGGCATACAAGCTGGAGCTGCCATCAGAGCTGGCGAGTCTGCACGACGTGTTCTATGTATCCTATCTTAGGAGGGCTCTACTACGCCCGGAGCAGCAGATTACGGCCACGGATGGGCCGGTATCATCTGATCGGTCAGTTCACCTGGAACTGGTCCGGATTGACGACAAGGGGATACAAGTCTTGCGCCGCAAGAAGGTACCATTGGTCAAGGTTCTGTGGAGGAATCATGGGCGAGAGGAGCACACATCGTAGCCTCAGGACCTGATGCAACGGAAGTACCCAGAGCTTTTCAGTCACGTACTACTCACAACCTCTCGGGATGTTACAATTTACCTTTCATATTTGAAACCTCGTAGGCCTTACTAGACTTTTGAGGACGAAATTTTTTGTTTATATATTGGAATTTGTAACATCCCTCAAACAACTAGACCCCTAGGAGTGGTTTTGTCATGACTAGGTCATGACAAAACCTAGGAAGCCCAAGAGGGCCAAGTGAACCTAGGAATGTAGGTGAGACCACTATAGTCTGCAAATAGTAAATTTCTGAACCCTAGTTTAAGATGACCATGGGGCTTTACCAAGACTTCAAGACCCCACCATGGTCTCACCAATCCATTGTAAGGTCCATTAGAGCCCTAAGGGTCCATTGGAGTCAACCTAGGGTGGCCAAGTTGACCTAGAACCACTCTAGGCCTAAATTGGGCAAGGTGCCCTAACTAAGGGCAGTGTTCCCTAGTAAAGCCCAACAAACCCTACCAGGGCCTTCCTAGACCTAAAGTGGGGTCAATGGGTCACTAAGGACCCATGGAGGGCAGTCAAAGTGGTTAAGTTGACTAAAGCCAACTCTAACCTTAAATGGGTCAAACTGACCTACACATGGTCAACTGACCTTTCCTTAGCCAAGTGGATCCCACTCATGTCCTCATAACCCTATAGTAAGGTCAATGGGTCACCTAGGACTCATTGGGGTCAATCCAATATGTTAAGTTGACCAAAGTCAACTCTAACCCTAAATGGGTCAAACTGACCTACAATGGGTCAAACTGATAAGCACAGGGCCAATTGAAGTTCTCTTAGACAAGTGGACCCCACACATACCTTCCTAACCCTAGTGAGAGGTCAATGGGTCACCAAGGACCCATTGGGGTCAACCAAAAAGGCTAAGTTGACCCAAGTCAACTCTAGCCCTAAAGTGGTCAAAGTGTCCTGTTTAAGGGTCAAGTGACCTCCAGAGGGCAAAGGCAACCCCACCTAGACCTTAGGGGAGGCCAATGGGTCACCAAGGACCCATTAGGGGCAACCTCAAGACCAAATTGATCAAGGTCAACCCTAGTCAAGGTTTAGGTCAAGCTACCCCAAATGGGATAACTCAAGCTCAAGCCCAATTCACTTGGGCTAACCTTGTTTTGGTGGAAGAAATAGACATGTGGGCTGCCATTGGGTTAGGTAGGAGTCAAATTTCAGCTTGGTGATTAGGAGAGAGAAGAAACTCCAAATGAAAGAGAGAGAAAGAGAAGAGAGTAATGAGGGAAGACTTTGGGGCTCATCCTTCCCCTTCCCCAACCCCCCATTCAATTCACTAGGATAAGGGGAGTGCAACCAGCTGGTCCTTGACTGGTTTAAGCCAGGATTCATCCCCCACCTACCATGGCCGAAAATTTTGACTAAGGACCAATAATGGCAATGCAGCCTACAACCACCTAACACCCCAACTCTTCTTCTTAAAATCTTCACTGGACTCCAGGGATGGAGTTCCACCCATTACCTGAAGGATCCAAGGGAGTTCACTGTGCTGTTGCAGAAATCCAACCACCACCACCACCATGACAATCCGTCGATCGGCAAGGTTACATCCACCCACACAGGTCCTCCTCCACTCCTTCTTCCATGGGTAGTTCATAGGAATCATTAGGGCCAAGGTTTGGGCTCAATTGATCCTGATCCAAGTTCAAAATTTCCTTGTTTTTTTGTGAAATTCCACTTGTCGGGTTCGCCTGAATAATCCCCTCCGACGGCTGTGCCGCCGCCTGGCGACAGCCACCACCTCAAAGGAGGTGGTGGCGGCGGTGGTCGGCCGGGGAGGTGGCCGGATGGCCGGCCGCAGCATGTGGAAGATGCTCCACGAAAATCCAATACAGGCCGTCGGCTGGAGGTTGAAGACAACGGGATGTCGTCCATGTCGCGCCAAGATTCGTGCTGATGAGGAATTAAACTATAGGTTATAATATTCATTTTAATGATTTCTATCACACAGTATGTAATTAATGTTTTTAATTTGTAAAAATACTTAGAGACTATTTCACAGAATGTGGTAAACATACAAATTGTAGCCTGGAGAGTCTAGTGTACTGCAAAATTGGTTTGAACCAATTTGGGTGCATGGTGTGACCAGGGCACCCATTTTGGTGGGGTCTATACCTACGGCTATGCAGAAATTAAAATGGATGCCCACCCTTCATCTCTTGTTCAAATTACATGAAATTTGGACAGGGAGTCACCCTAGACCATATCTAGGGCCTGCCCAAAAATGAGAATTTTTGGGGACAATTGTTCTATAGTTTTGGAAGTTATTTAATTTGTTAGGGTAAATTAATTAAGGGACCAAATACCTCCAAACTTACCCAAATTTTGATGAGAGATGCTTGGGGTCATTATAAAGCTCTGGTTAAAATTTCATCTCATTTCGAGGTGGTTTGAACTAAAATCATGCAACCCTAGTCTTGCACTAAAAAGAGTATTTTGGTCAAAAAGTGCACTTTAGGGTTTTGAGCTGCCAAATCACCTCAATAGAGGTTGAAATTGGGGCAACTTGCTTGGCATGGCGTTTAGCACCTCCCTATGAAATATGCGGTAGATTGGAATAGATTTGCCCTAAGATCTAAGGACAAACCCTAAGGAAGGACTTTTGTGCCTTGTGAAGGACATGAGGCCAATAGACCTTGGATGGACATGAAATTTGGCATGGAGGGAGCTAGGATAGCTAACGCCCTCTGGTAAAAATATTAGGGGATTTGGGAAAGGTTAGGTCCCACAAAACCCTAACACTAGTTTAGGGCACAAACATTTTAGTGCTCGAATAGGTTAGTAAAACTCCTTGAACAATAATGAAAATTGGGTAGTGTGGTCATGAGGATAGATTGAATCTCTGGTAATTTAATTGGGAATTTTGGAACATTATTCTTAGCACTTCCTTTGTAACTCATTGGTTTGCCCTAATAAATCATTTGGTTATTATGATCCCACTGCACATTAGAAGGTCAAGAAAATTTGGCAGAGGGAGTTTTAGATCTAATGCCTATGTATGAATTTTATTAAAATTTTTGAATACTTATTTGCAGTACCTACTCCACAAGCTCAATAATTTGGAAAATTGTTCAATAATTTGTTTAGAACTCATTACTTGCTAATAAATTATGAAACTTGAATCAGAGCATTTATATGTCCTTACAATCAACCTTGAATTTTCTCAGAATTTTTGGAAATAGTTTTGCTGCACTTGCCTCTTAAAATGGATAAAAATAGTTTAAATTCAAAAATTAATTTAGAGGCTTAACCTTGCTGGAAAATGAGGAGACTCTGGATTCTGTGTTTAATAACCATCTTGAATTTATCATAAATTTAGTAGAGCATTTACTTGTTTGAAATTGGTACTTCATGTTCAAACATGGAATTTTTCGATGATTAGAATAATTAAATAAAATATCAGACAAATAGGGAAAATTATGAAATTTTGGTGTTAGGCTAAAAGGTCATGACAGCCCTCTATTAATTATTATAGGGGTGTTGGATGAATATTTTGAGTACCTCCCATGTTACACATCCTATAGCTTAAGTGGTCTGTATTTAGTAAAACTGCAGAAATTAAGTTGGAGTATGATTTTGGGCACATGAGTTGGGGTTAGTTGTTTTCTGGGTTGGGTGAATATAAATGAGTTCATCGTTGGAAGTTGGGATGAGTAGAGTGTTGGATTGACTAGTGTTAAGTGTACTCGGGGTCGACGAAACATCGTCTTCCCCGTAGGAGAGGAGGTGTCAAATACACTAGTGTTATATCCAGTATAATATTTAAGGGTTGGGATATGAGTAGCAACCAATAAAAGTAAGTGCCTTACGAAAGGGAGCTTTGGGCGTAATCCCATCGTAGTTCCTAGTGCCTTCGAGAGCCATTCACGGGGAATACCTTGGGCAGTCCTGGGCTAAACCTAAACTATAGGCAAAATTGGAATGCAAGAGTAACTAGTAAATCTAGGGTATCACCTTCACACACCTCAATGTTTCGGGAAGATATGTTGGGTCACTCGGGCAGTAGGCCCAGTGGTTTTGGTGATGGGCAGGTTAGCCCGGCGAGCTTTGGCTCGAGAATGGTTTGTGATGGGCAGGTTGGCCCGACGAGCTTTGGCTCGGTTGTTGTTTATGACGGACGGGATGGTCCGGGGAGCTTTGGATCGGTAGCTGATACATAAGGTTGCATGTGCATAAGAATAAGGTGGTGGGTTTTCGGTATTGGTGAGTCGATGCACCGACGCCAATACGTTGACTCAGCAAGTGTTGTTTACCACTTGGCCAATTAAGTCCGGTGCGCCAGCCGGCAAGAGTACGCAGGAGCTCTGCTTAGTGCACCAGCGTTGAGGCGTATGATAGGTCTGACTGGTAGTGCAATTATCTTTTTAGATGTGGACGAGGCCCAACCCCCCGCTTCCATTTGCCACTACGGAGGTATCCTGGGAGGTTCGGCTCCAGAAAGGGTGAACTAAAGGTCTGTGTACATAGAGTCAGGTGGGTGAGTTGCACTTGTATGATCACATCATGGCATAATTGTATTTCATAGCATAACCATTCCATATAACCCTGACCCCTATTGTATAAGTGGTATGAGACGCTTTATACAATAGGCCCTGCAAAACGACCCCTTGGTTTATAAGTTCGTGCGAGCGTTCTTATAAGTTAAGGTTTTTATTCAGTATTATAAATATATGCTTGCTAGAAAACCGACACCCTATCATATAAATTGGTATGAAACTTTTTATACGATAGGAGCCCTGCAAAAGATCCCTTGGCTTATATGTTTTCATATAAGTTAAGGTTACTTTCTTGTTCAGTTTTTCATACCTTATTTACTGCCATATATAATATAGAACTGCTAGATTAGTTCTGTCGCCATCTGTTTTATTTGTTATTCTCCACCTTCATGTCCTCTCCTTTCCTTCTCCCCGCTCGGTGCCTAGGAGCCATTGGGGAAGGGGCAGAGGATGATAGGACTTAGTCTTTTAGACTAACGGTTTTCGAACCATATCATTTGAGGGGATCGTGGAGCCCAGCATGGAGGAGCATCCCCGGAGGTCGGCACACTTGGAGATGGGGAAGTCTAGTACCAGAGTTTAGACGACAAGGACTGTGAGTCTTATTCTCTACTAGTTGTTTTAGTTTTGCTTCCGCGATGAGAGATTTGTAGTGAGGCATTGATGTACTGGGCATGAGCCCAAGATATTAGTATTTCATTATATTTGTGGACACTCTCATCGTGGAGTTTATTAACTATTTATGTGATTTCTGTGGACTTGCCTTTATTATTTTGCAACAGTTGTGATCGATTTGGCCGACAGGATCGGCATTTTGTAGTGATGACCTCCTGGGTTCAAAGGTGTCACCGCAAAGCGGCGGTTCTGCGCCGAAGACCCCGGTGTTTTAAGGAAAATAGGGGGGTCTTTCAGTGTTCTTTGCATTGAGGCATACAAAGGCATAGTCCTAGTAGTGTGGATACCCTCCTAGTGGTGGAGACACATGATATACTATCATCGTTTAGCCATGACGGATGACGCCTGAGAGGTTAGCTACCTGCTCGAAAAGTGAGAACTAAATGACTATGTCAACATAGCAAAACAAAGTGCGTGAGTTGCATGGGTGCATCATAAACCATCATTGCATTGCATTGCACCGCATAAGATCCTCATCATATAAATTTGTATAGGCACTTTTATATGATGAGTTACTTTCAGTTAAGCTGATCCTTAACTTATATATCTGTATGAGAATTTTTTTATGTTAAGTTTTATTTCTATTTGTAGAATTAAATGATGTGGATGACTTATATTACCCTTACCGTACTACTGTAGAATGATTTTATTATTTGATGTACACTGTTATCGTTATATTTATGATATGTAGAGATATACCACTTGCTTGTACTTACAACTTATATACATATATTGTATCATTCCTTCCTTCTCTGGCGTAGTGCCTAAGAGCTGTCGGGGTGATAGGATGAGATATCCACTTAGTCTTTACGACTAACAGTTGCTACAATACCTTTTTAGGAGGACACCCAGCAGATAGAGCAGCAACAACAATAGGTTATGCAGGAGGGCAGCCAGACCAGGGGGACAGGGCCTGATACGATGATACCCTAGCTGTCGTCGGTTACTGAGGTGAGATTTTGAGAGACTATATATTGTAGCCCTTGGGGCATTTTAACTCTGAGGTATTCAGGAGATATATAACTACTTGTCTCTTTTCTTTTAGACTTGTACTAGTGTGGATTTTGACTTATGTATATTCTTTATGTTGGGTTGGCATGAATGATATTTGCGAGAGCTGGCAGAATTTGTGTCTTGTAGTACCGGTCAACCCGTGTGTTGACGTTACCACAAGGCGGCAGTTCTGGGCATAAGACCTTCTTCGGCCATGTGTTGTGTTCTGGGAAGTACTGCCGCGGTTGGCTGTAGTGGCGGAGCCCCATGGCTGTCGCGTACGCACACTGTCGCATACGTTTGTGTGCGCGCGCGTGTGTGTGTGACTACTATTTGGAAGAAATTGCCTTTGGTACCATATTCAAAGTTGTCAAATTAGTCACATAGTTTTATTCTGTCTTAACATATATTAAAAAAACAATGGAAATTCATAAAATATAAAGGCTATTTGTGTAATTATAATATATCCCTATAATAAAAATAATGACGGGAATTCATAAAAATCAAAATCTTTTTAGTAGACCTCATAGATCTACTATGATAGATTATCATTAAGTATATCAGATTGAAATATAATGAACTACTTTAAAATAAATTTTGATTAAAATATTAATATTATTGAAAAAAATAATTAGAAAATATTAATTAAATTTTTTTTCATATTTTTAATATCTTATTTATGCATTAAAAATGTGTTGAAAGTTACCGCTGGTGGTAGAAATCGTCTAGTCATAGCTGGTTGGCTATATGATGAAGGAAATTTGTCTAGACGGTAGTAACCTACCACTTGTGGTAGCTATCGTCATTGCACTCACATAGGGTCGGAGGCCCATTCTATTGCACTCATGTAGGGTTGGAGGCCTGTGTCGTTGCGCTCACATAGGACCGAAGGCCCGTGCCATTGCAGTCACTTAGGGTCGGAGGACCGTGCCGTCGCGATTGGCCATTGTGGTGGAGCCCTTCTCTACCACTCGTATATATTGTCTAGTCATAGCTGGTTGGTTATACAATTGTTACGGTATGGAGACCAGGCGGCCTGTTACAGTTTGGAGGCCGGGCGGTCTGCCGGTTTGTCTCAGTAGCTTGCCTGCCAGCCTGTTGTGGTTTGAAGGTCTGGCGGTCTGACAGTTTGTCTCTGGCAACTTTGTGATCGGCGGTCTAGCGGTCTCCTGTGGCGGCTTGTTCTTTGTGAAGCTTATTCTCTCCTTCTGGTGGATGTCGAGCGGTTAGCCTACTCGTCTAACCGCGCGACTTGTTCGGTTTGTTTATTTGTAAAGCTGCATATACTTGTAATTTTTTAGTCAAACATTGCTTATTTGTAATCTCTCTGATCTCCTCCATTCTATAAAAAGGAGGCTATACCTTTGTAATACACACCTTTTTTTTGGATAATAAAATTTGTTACTCCAAATTTTCGGCCTGTTTGTTTTCTGTTCGCACATGGTATCAGAGTACTCGATCTTTTCCTCCTAATTCTGTGGGCCTTCACTGTCTATGCGGCTTGCTTCTTCTTCTCGCGACCTGTCTTCACGACTTGTTTCTTCCACCGGATTTCACCCTGTACGTGCGGTATCTTTCGCTCCTTGTCGTTGTCCTTTGTGTGTGCGACCTCTTTGATTCCTCTTTCTTCTCATCGTGACTTGTTATTAAGTCGCCGTGACCTGTTCTTCTTGCCGCGACCTGTGCTAAGTCGTCGCACCCTCCTTTTCTAGCCGCTCCTCTTCCTACGTCGTCGCGACTAGTTCTTAAGTCGTCTAGACCTATTCTTCTTGCCACGACCTGTGCCAAATCGCCGCGCCCTCCTTTTCTAGCCGCGACCTGCTCTTTGTCGCTGCGACCTCTCCTTCTAGCTGCGACTTGTCCTTCTCACTGCTCTCTTCTATGACACCCTCTGATATCTCTACCACCACCACTCCCGTTTCCGCTCCTCCTCCTACTCCTCCCACTTCTTCGGGCAACCTTGGCACCGTTTCCAAACTCATCGGTCCCAACTACCCGGATTAGAGTGTCTCCTTCACCTTCCTCCTCCGCTCTCAACACAAACGTCATCATCTCACTAATGACCCTCCTCTGCATGATTCCCCTCTCTTTGACGATTGGGATGCCAACGACGCTCTTATCCGCACATGGCTGGCTAACATCCTCTCTGATGAATGCTTACCCATCATCCGTCATGATGAAACCGTCAAGGTTGCTTGTGAAGGATCAAGCGCATACCCAACTGCACCAAAAGCCCGGACTGTTGGAGAGGGCGCTACTTAATTTCTTAAATAAGTAGCAAAGCGCCACGGGTCAAGTGAAGGAACGCCGGACCCAACAATCCCCCCCCGGCGTCCAGCACAACCCGTCGGCTCAGAGGTGGAGTTACCACATGGCCCACATGGCTCAGAGGTGGGGTTACCACATGTCCACGGTTACACGACTCAGAGGTGGGGTTACCATATGTCCACGGTTGCCTGACCCGCCGGACCCACACAGGTAGAAGGGAAAAATCAGGATTTAATAGCGCTCCCCCGGTCTTGAACCCGTGACCTGCTCTGATACCAATTAAAGGATCAAGCGCATACCCAACTACACCAAAAGCCCGGACTGTTGGAGAGGGCGCTACTTAATTTCTTAAATAAGTAGTAAAGCGCCATGGGTCAAGTGAAGGAACGCCGGACCCAACAGCTTGGCTTCATCTCACCGCTTTCTACTCCAAGGGGGCTCAGACATCCCGCATCTATACTCTGTATGCGGACCTCTTTGGCCGCCCCTCCATGTCTCCTGCTGCTGCTGATTACCAACAAGTTCAGGCTCTCGGAGCCGAAATTATCCAAAATCGCCCCTTCTCTGCTGATCTTGCTGGGCAACATAAATACTTCCAGGAACTTCTGGTTGTGTGTTATCTTCTGCGACTTCCTGAGTCGTATGACATGATCCGTCAACAAATCCTTAGCGAGGCGGAGTCTCCCACCCTGGATGCCACTGCTGCCCGCATTACCGATGTTACCTCTCTGTTACAACGTCTGTTGTTATCCTCCCCTCCTCAACCGGACAAATCCGCTCACCATACTTAGCGAAGTAGCTCTAGTGGCTGTCATCTCCCATCCAATGAACGTTATGCTTCCCGCATTCTATTCTCTCACTATGGCCGTACCGGCCACACTGTTGATCGATGTTGTAAGAAGCATCCTCATCTTCGACCATCTAGAGATGCTTACACTTCATCTTCGAAGCCATCCGCCTCCTTGGTCACATCTTCATGTAGTGGGCACGTCACTACTCAAGGTAACTAGCTGATTGACTCTGGTGCTACCAATCATATGATCGATAATACGTAATGTTTTTCTCTCCTAGAACAGCATGACTGGTTGCCCCCGGTCATTATTGCGGGCGGCTCTCCCTCACCGGTCAATGGAAAGGGAGTTGTTCAAGTCACTCCATCTCTTCGCTTAGCGGACACCCTCTATGTGCCCAAGTTCCCTTGTAACTTGTTATCTGTTACTTCTCTTTGCAAACAACTACAATGCTCCGTCACATGCACTTCTACTACTTGTTCTTTTTCAGGATCCGGGATCCAAACGGACGATTGCTACTGGGACTGAGAGCGGCGGCCTCTACTTCCTCGACAACGTTTCTGCACTATCCGCCTTCTCCACCTCTTCTACTGATCTTCACCTATGACACCTTCGTCTTGGTCATGCTCCTCCAAGACTTCTTCGTCAGCTTCTGCCCCACCTTCCTTCGTAGAGTCCTCCTCTCAATTGTGATGCATGTCAGCTTTGCAAGAATCACCGCTCCTCCTTTCCTCCAAAGCAAGGTCGTGGATTTTTCGACCGTTTGATCTAGTGCACTCCAACATCTGGGGTCTGTTGAATTTTCTCAAAGTGGTCAACGAGATAGTCTAATGCCAAATTAATATCCTTAGAACTATCAAGATCACACCTTGATCATGTGGAAACCAGTAAACCAAGCTCAACAACCAAATGCAATCACAGGGGCAAGCAGATCATATATTCTTTTATTTCTTCTTTACAAAGCGAGGTATACAAGGCGAGACATGATTTCGCCAGTACACAGGAATACAAGAAAAAGTACAAGCAAAATAATTCGAGCGGACATGAATGGAGACCGCCAAGACCGCCCAGTCCGCCAAGTCGCCGAGGCCGCCCGAACTGCTGCTGCTGCTAGACGACGAGTAGAATACGGAGTCCGCCGAGATCTCGAGGTCACGCAGACACCCCATTATTTGCTGATTGCTACAAGCCGCTGCCGAACTGAAGAACAGACCGCCTAGACCGCCGAGTTCGGCGGACAGGTTATTAAACTTGGAGAAGCTGAAGTAGAGAACTTACAAGCCGCAGAAGTGACCTGCTTAGACCACTGACTGAAACCGCAAACTTCACTGATGCTGACCGCTGTCAAAGCCAAAATCCTGGCTCCTCAGTGTTAGCCACGCAACATGCAAACAACAAACAGTTCTCTTCAACCCGCGCGGACAGGGAAAACAAGACCTCAACCCTTAACCAAGACTTAACTTACTATTCACTCTGTTACTGTAGATGTGCCGAGGGGGGGGGGGTCTATTTGTAGGCGAGGTGTGGAGTGTGGTCACCAACCTAGTGAATAGAGTCACCACCCCAGTCCGCGCGCTAACACAACCCAGTCCGCCAACTCCGCAAGGACTTAGCCAGACTTCAATCCTTCAGGCGCTAGGTCAAAGTTAGTCCGCCACCATGCAGACACAAATCCATCCCACACAACACAAGCACAACGCCAGTCCGCCCAATGCAAGCATAGCGCCAGTCCGCCACTCAATGCAGCACGCAGACACAGCCGCAACTCATGCTGCACCAGTCCGCAATTCAATACAGCATGCAAACACAACCACAACCCATGCTGCAATAGTCCCCACACTGTACGCGAACAAACCGGCAGTCCGCACAGCTCGACAACAACGCCACAGCTCGTCACGAGTCCACGACCAACAGGAAGTCCGCCCGATCAATAGCGGACTTGGCATACTCTGCGGACACCATGGACTTGTCACAAAAAATGACCAAGTCCAGCAGCCCATCAAACAACTGGCGCGAGCATGGCAGACACAGAAAACCCAGACCGCCAATCAGCAGGACAGTCCGCCACAAGGATCTGAAACATACATCACATCATGGAGAGCTCCGTAAGAACAAAAGCCCATCTCCAAAGCCAGTCCACAAATGCGGACTCCGCGGACGCAAAAAACAAGTCCGCCAAAACATCGCGGATACAACTTCCACTCCGCCCGGTTACTCAAGAACTGGTTCACTGTAAGACCTCAAATCATGCTGAGCACCGCCAACAGACTGCCAAACACAGTTTGCTCAGGACGCTCGACTAGATGCCCAAGTTGCAAGACTTCCTTGGCCATACACCATCCAGGCCGCACACCAGTCCGCCCAGGCCGCTAACCAGACCGCATAGGCCGCTCCTCAGGAACAACTAAGCCACCAAGTCCAAGGCAAGTCACCCAGGCCGTAACCAGCAGTCCGCCCAAGCCACAGACTCAGACCGCTCAGGCCGCTCAGACCGCCCGGCCTTCTCCATCGCCCACTTTCACTTCACAAATTTCAACACTCCCCCTTGAAGTGAGAAGTGGTGATCAAGCCCAGCAAGCCTCGTAACCGTTGAAATGGCCCCTTCGACAATGGCTTCGTGAAGATATCAGCAAGATTGTCTTCACTCTAAACATGCCCGACCATAAGAGATCCCTCCAACACCTTCTCCCTTATGAAGTGGTGCTCGATCTCAATATGCTTGGTCCTTGCGTGGCACACTGGATTGTTCACTAGTTTGAGAGCACTCTCATTGTCACCTCGGAGTAAAGTAGGACTTTGCACTTCCTCATGAACATCCTCTACAAGCCTCCTCAGCTAGATGGCTTCTCGAGCAGCCAAGGATGAAGCCTTGTACTCTGATTTTGTAGTAGACACTGACACTGAGTCCTGCTTCTTGCTACACCATGAGATGCAAGCTGATCCACAAGTGAACACATAACCCAAAGTTGATCGTCGATCATTCGAGTCACCACCATGATCAGCATCCGTGTATCCAAGCAAAGAAAACATTGTATCCCTTCTATAGAGGAGTCCCATATCAGAAGTCGCCTTGATATACTTCAAGATGTTCTTTACCGCTACCAGATGAGACTTCCTTGGTTCAGCCATAAACCGACTTACTCGGCTAACAGTGTAAGTAATGTCTGGCCTTGTAATCATTAAGTAGATCACGTTCCCAACTAGAGCTCTGAACACCAAGGGATTAGGAAGAATCCTTCATTCATCTCGTCGAAGATTCAGACCAAGATCCAGAGGAGTAGAGCAACTCTTCCCTTTGCCCATACCGAATCGATTCACAATGCGATCCGCATATCCTTTCTGGCAAATGAGAATCCCATTCTCCTTCCTCTCCACTTCAATACCAAGAAGGTGATGGAGCTCTCCCAAGTCCTTCATCTCGAAGTGAATAGCAAGCTCAGCCCTGAGCCTATCTACCTCCTCCTCTAAATTCGCTGTGATGATCATATCATCAATGTACAGCTGGACCAAGACTTGAAGCTCCCCCTTCTTCTTGATGAACAAGCTGGAATCCGAGTTGAAAGCAAGATAACCGCAGAATTGAAGATACTCTGCTATCTTCCCATACCAAGATCTAGGAGCTTGCTTCAACCCGTAGAGAGCCTTCCTGAGCTTACAGACATAGTCCGGATGGAATTCAGAAAAAAAATCCAAGCAGCTGATCCAAGAAGATGTCCTTGTCAATCTCTTCATAATGAAAGGCGTTCTTCACATCAAGCTGCCACATCCTCCATCCCTAGTAAGTAGCCAAAGCGATCACCACCCGAAACAAAGTCATCTTTGCAACTGGAGTAAAAGTCTCCTCATAGTCTTCTCCATACTATTGTGAGAATCCTCGAGCAACAAGGCGAGCCTTGTATCTTTTGATGCTCCCATCAGCCTTCTTCTTCAACTTTTACACCCACTTGCAAGTCACTAGAGTAATGACATCAACCTTGGGCACAAGGTCCCAGGTTTCATTCTTCTTGAGAGCGGAGATCTCCTCCTTCATGGCATCTTCCAACTCCTTGACTCCAGTGGCGTCATTGAAGTTTGCAGGCTCTTGCTCATCCAAAGGACCTGCAAAGAAGCAGGAGACAAAACTCACTGCATTCCCATCACAGTACCGAGCTGGTGGCTTGACAACCCTCTTTGATCTCCGAAGGGTCTGCTCCTTGCTCACCACCTCGATTGCTTCTTCAGGCTCAACTCCAACTTCGGGCAAGCTTTGAGCAATGCTCCCCCTGCTTGCTGAGCCAGAATCCTCAGCACCAGAGCTTGAAGTAACAGGAGTTGCTGGTGATACAACAAGCTCGTCTTCCAGAACTTCAGCAGCCACCTTCTGCTCTTCATCAACCTTGCTCTCTGGTAGCTCAACCGAGCCTCCTCCATACGACGTCAGTTCATCAAAGACCATGTATCCTGATACAACAAACTTCTTCATCGCAGGATCCATGCATTTTCATCCCTTCTTCCGCTCATCATAGCCAACAAAGACAAGCTTCCTTGCCTTTGCATCAAGTTTGGTCCTTGAAGCATCTAGGACATGCACATAGCAAGTTGATCCAAAAACCCGAAGGTGTTCCACCCTTGGCTTCTCCTTCAGCAACATCTCAAAAGGAGACTTCATGTTGATCAGGTGAGCGACATCCGATTGATGACGTAAGAAGCACAATACATCCCCTCTGCCCAGAAGGACCTAGCAATGTCGTTCGCATGAAGCCAACACTTGCAGGTTTCCGTCAGATGACGGATCTTCCGCTCCGCTACTCAATTTTGTTGTGGAGTATGAGCACAAGTAAGCTCTCTCTTGATCCCGTGCTTCCTGCATAAGTTAGAAAACTCGGAGGAGACAAACTCACCACCGTTGTCTGTTTAAGCTTCTTGATTCGTAGGCCAAGCCGGCCCTCCACTAGCTCCTTGAACTCCACAAACACCTGGAAAGCTTCTGACTTCTCCTTCAAGAAATAAACCCAAGTGTATCTTGAGTAGTCATCAATCAGAACAAGCATGTATCTGCTCCCACCAAGGCTAGCAGTGACGGTTGGTCCCATCAAGTTACCATGGATACACACTAATGGTATCTTGCTCCTCGTTTGTGACTTATCAAACAGAAGGCGTTGAGCCTTGCCGTACTGACACACCGCACAAACGTGACCATCGCCAAAAGAAGATAGCTTAGGCTTGCAGAGAAGAGAACTTCGACTTGTCTCCGGTGAGGTGATGACCACACTCGGAGTCCATGATCCACTCATCGTTGAAGTCGACAACGGATAAAGCACGGACATAGGTGCCCGTCATGAAAGCTTTGCTCCATCCATCTTCCTTGGTGTTAGAGCAAGCTTCCTCCTTGCCTGCAACATGCTCAGGTTGCAGTTTGACCTTGCAGTCACGCTTGAAGTGTCCCCGCTGATGACACCTGTAGCACTTTAAGTTCTTCTTCCAATCCTTCTTAGGGGCAACGCTCATCTCTGGCTGATAAGAAGTTAAAGGATCATTTTTAGCAATGATGTTCTTTTTCTTCCCTTACAATCTCTTCTTCTTCTTACCTGTGAAGAGATCTTCACTACCTCCTTCAGAGATAGTCACTCAAGCCATCTGTCTGGCCAAACTTTCCTGCGAAGCAAGCAAGTTCTCAAGCTCCAGCAGAGATGGCTGAGTTGCCCAGCCTTGAACAGAAGTTACGAAGGCAACATACTCCTTCCGCAAGCCGCAGATTATGTGCCTTTTCAACTTAGCCTCTGAAATAGGCTCATTAGGATCAAGCGCTGATATCTCAGCACACAGGCTCTTCATCTTTAGAAAAAAACTTAGAGATGGTCAGGTATCCTTGAGTTGTCCTGGCCAACTCATTCTCCAAGAACTGTACCCTCGCCACATTCTTCATGTTGAACAACCCATCAATAGTTGTCCATATATCAGCAGCCGACTCACATCCTATGATGTGATCAAACAACTCCGGTGACACAACCCTCTTGAGAGTAAACTCCGCCTTTGCGTTAGTTTTCCTCCAGACTCTCACCTGCTCCGGACTCCCAAAAGTAGTAGTAACCTCTTGCCTGTCGTCACCACCGACGACCTCCCATAACTCCTCGCCAAGAAGAAAACTCTTCATGCACGACTTCCACTTCTTAAAGTTAGTCGTGGTCAAGATTTCAATACCTAGACCTCTTGCATAGTTCCCTTCTATTGTAATAACTTTGGTTAAGCTTTCAGAAGTATAGAGCAACAACACAAGTTGATCACCACTCAAGCAACTGAACATCGCTTTGATACCAGGTTGAATTTTCTCAAAGTGGTCAATGAGATAGTCTAATTCCAAATTAATATCCTCAGAACTATCAAGATCACACCTTGATCATGCAGAAACCAGGAAAGCAAGCTCAACAACCAAATGCAATCACATGGGCAAGCATATCATATATTCTTTTATTTCTTCATTACAAAGCGAGGTATATATGGCGATTCATGATTTCTCCAGTACATAGGAATACAGGAAAAAATACAAGTAAAATAATTCGAGCGGATAGAACTAGAGACCGCCCAGTCCGCCAAGTCACCGAGGCCGCGTGAACTGTTGCTGCTGCTAGACGACGAGTAGAATATGGAGTCCGCCGAGACCGCGAGGTCACGCGGACACCCCGTTATTTCGTAACTGCTAAAAGCCGCTACCGAACTGAAGAACAGACCGCCTAGACTGCCGAGTTCGGCGGACAGGTTAATGAACTTGGAGAAGCTGAAGCAGAGAACTGACAAGCCGTAGAAGCGACCTGCTGAGACCGCTGATTGAAACCGCAAACTTCACTGATGCTGACCGCAGTCAAAGCCAAACTACTGGCTCCTCAGTGTTAGCCGCGCAACCTGCAAACAACAAATAGTTCTCTTTAACCAGCGCGGACAAGAAAAACCAGATCGCAACCCTTAACCAAGACTCAACTTACTGTTCACTCAGTTACTGTAGATATGTAGGGGGGGTCTATTTATAGGTAAGGTGAGGAGTGTGGTCACCACCCTAGTGAATAGAGTCACCACCCCAACCCACGCACTAACAGAACCCAGTCCGCAAGGACTTGGCCAAACTTCAATCCTTCAGGCGCTAGGTCAAAGTTAGTCGGCCACCATGCAGACACAAAGCCAGCCCACACAACACAAGCACAGCGCCAGTCCGCCCAACGCAAGCATAGCGCCAGTCCGCCACTCAACGCAGCACGCGGACACAACCGCAACTCATACTGCACCAGTCCGCAATTCAACACAGCACATGGACACAACCACAACCCATGCTGTAACAGTCCGCACACTGTACGCGGACAAAGCAGCAGTCTGCATAGCTCGACAACAACACCACAGCTCGCCATGAGTCCACAACCAACAGGCAGTCCGCCCGGTCAACAACGGACTCGGCGGACTCGGAGGACTCTGCGGACACCATGGACTTGTCATAGAAAATGACCAAGTCCAGCAGCCCATCAAACAACTGGCACGAGCACGACGGACACAGAAAACCCAGACAGCCAATCAGCAGGACAGTCTGCCACAAGGATGTGAAACATCCATTGCATCATGGAGAGCTCGGCAAGAACAAAAGCCATCTCCAAAGCCAGTCCACAAATGCAGACTCCGCGTACGCAAAAAACAAGTCCGCCAACACACCGCAGATACAACTTCCACTCCGCTCGATTACTCAAGAACTGGTTGACTGCAAGGACGCAGATCAAGCTGAGTACCGCCAACAGACCGCCAAACACAGTCCGCTCAGGCCTCTCCACTAGATGCCCAAGTTACAAGACTTTATTGGCCATACACCGTCCAGGCCGCACACCAGTCCGCCCAGGCCGCTAACCAGGCCGCACAGGCTGCTCCTCAAGAACAACCAAGCCACAAAGTCCAAACCAGGTCACCTAGGCCACAACCAGTAGTCCGCCCAGACCGCGGACTCAGACCGTTCAGGCCGCTCAGACCACCCGGCCTGCTCAATCACCCACTTTCACTTCACAAATTTCAACAGGGTCCTACTCCTACCCTCACCATAGGTCGGGGTAGTTTATATTTTGTAACCTTTATTGATGATTTCTCTCGATGTACGTGGGTGTATCTTTTAAAGGATCGCTCCAAATTATTTTCTGTATGGACATCATTCTATAATATGATTAAGAATCAGTTTGATCAATCTATTAAAATCTTTCGCTCTGACAATGCTAAGGAATATCTTAGTAATAATTTCTCTTCTTTCAATCTACAACATGATGTTATTCATCAAACTAGCAGTGTCTATACCTTGCAGCAAAATAGGGTAGCGGAATGTAAAAACCGTCACCTCCTCGATATTGCTCGCACACTGATGACGTAGATGCAGGTTTGTTGGGTACATTGGAAAATGTGTACCTGATTTGGAGAAGCCTCACCTAACTCAATGATATTCATCAATGTGTATTTGATGTTGTGTTGAGTTTCAATGTGTAGGTTAAGGAAATACAGAAAAAGTTTCTAAGTACAAGTGTCGACACTTGAGAAGAATTGTGTCGATACTTAGGAAAAGATGTGTCGACACCAGAATCCAGATTGTGTCGACACACAGGACTTGTGTCGACACACAACAATTATGTCGACAACAATTATGTCGACACATAGAACTTATGTCGACACACTCCAGAATTCTGTCGACACACAAGACTTGTGTTGACACACACCATAATTCTATCGACATCAACATTGTCGAGACTAGGAGTTATTGTGTCGACACACAGGACTTGTGTCGACACAGTCCACAGAAGCTGTGTCAAGAAGAAAAAGAAGAGCTGTGTCGACATTATGTGAGCTGTGTCGACATCACCAAGAATTATGTCGACATATGATCTATTTGTGTCGACACATTTGAATTATTGTCTCGACACTTTGCTGCTGAGTTGAAATTCAATGAAGTATCAGATGTCATGACTAGAGACTTGACAGCTGTCACAACCAACAAAGCAGTTGCATCTGTCAGAGCTGTCGGAAGGCCGTTAGGAACCGGATCAGCCGGTAACCTCGGATGGAGTCTATATAAAGACATGTTCTATCATCAAAAAGGAACAACTAAGAAGAAGAGAAGTCTTCATTCAGAAATCAACAAGTCTCTAAGGGCAGATCCTGAACAAGTCTGCAAGAAGAATTCAGAGCCACATCTGAATAGAAGAAGGAAGCTGGGTTGAAGATCATCTCCAACTTCACAAGAAGATCAACCTTTGATCATATTCAAGAAACTTTGAAGAAGCTAAGACAGGTTGAATCTAAAGTTATCAGATCTATCAAGAACTGATCAAGAAACATTCTACCCATTCTCTCTCTACCTGGGTGAAGGAATTATTCTTTTACAATCAATTTTCTCTATAGGATCTTGTATAGATCTGAGTGTAGGAGAGTTATCTCTCTGAGGTGTAAGCCTAAATCTATAAAGGATGAGGTAGGGCTGAGTGCCTGAGGTAGGGGATTAATTTCTCTGAGTTGTAGGCCTGGTGAAAGAGGCTGAGGTAGGGCTGAATTGCCTGAGTTGTAGGAGTGTGGACTCACTCTGAGGTAGGATTCTCTGGAAGAATCTGAGTTGTAGCACTTGGTGAAGTGTGAGCTGTAGGAACCTTTCAGGGTTCTGAGGTATAAGATCTGAGGATATGAGAAGGAAGAAGGAAGTTTGGCCGCATCTAGTATACTGCTAGATAGGCGAAGGGGGAAAGTGGATGTACCCATCTCTTGGGGAACCACTATAAATCTGTGTGCAATCTGTGTTGGCTATGTTTGTTTTTTATGCTGTGCTGAGATAGTTGATGCTTAGATTAATTGCAAGTAAAATATACTGTCTGCCTTAATAAAAAGGAATTGAACCTATTCACTCCCCTCTAGGTGTTTAGGTTATCTTGAAACCAATTCTTTCAAGTGGTATCAAAGCGAGGTTACTCAAGATTAGACTTAACAGTCTGAGTTGATCTATAAGGCAGTTATCAGTTAGACAAAATGGGTTCAGGTGAGAATCAGAAGGAACTTGGATCCATGAAACTTCCTATCTGTAGGAAAGAAAATTTTGGCATATGGAAGGAGAGGGTCAGATTGTTCATGGAAGCATCTGATCCAAGAATTTATATCACAGTTCTAGAGGGGTCATTTATTCCTATGAACATATTAGTTCTTGATGCTAACCTCAAGACTCTAAAAAGTTATTCAGAAATAACTAAGGAAGAGATCATCCTAGCAACTTTAGACAAGAGGGCACAGAATATAATTGTGAGTGCCATAGATGACTCTACATTTCAGAATCTGGTCCATTGCAAAACCTCCAAGGAGATGTGGGACACCTTAATTGTCTACATGGAGGGGACAGAAGAAGTGAGAGAGGATAGGAAGTCTATGTTAAATAAAGAATATCAAAGCTTTAGGCAAGCTAAGACATATAACATAGCTGAATGCTATAAGAAATTTTTCAGAATTGTAAATGAGCTAATGACCTATGGAATAGTCTTTAGCACTTATGAATTAAATGACAAGTTTCTCAGATCACTAACCAATGAGTGAGATACTAAAATATGTGACATCAGAGAGGTGGCCAGGCTTGCAGATACACCTCCACCAACCTTATTTGGAAAACTGTTATCCTATGAGATGCACCTCACTGCCAGAAAGGAGGAGGAGAAAAATAATAGGTCATCTTGTCAGGTTATAGAAAAGGAAATGTTTACTGTCTCAACTTTGATTGTGAGAATAAGAACTCTCCTATTTGTCTAGTTGTAGGTGAGAAAGCTTCTCATTGTGTCAAATGGCATAAGAGGCTGGCTCACCTGAACTATAAGTCAATATGCCAACTTTATAGTATGGAGTTAGTGAGTAATGGTCCTCAAGTCAAGTGCATCAAGGAGGGTGTATGTTCAACTTGTCAAAAAGGCAAACAGACCAAAACCTCCTTCCATACTCTTGATATCAAAGATTCTGTAAGGTGTTTGTACCTCCTGCATATGGATCTATTTGGTCCTATGTCAATTCATAGTCTATGTAGGAACGTCTACACACTTGTGGTTGTAGATGACTATTCTAAATTTACATGGGTTTTCTAACTGAGGAAGAAATCTGAAACCCCTACTGTCTTCCATAATTTTGTTAGGTAAATTCAGAATGAAGTTAACAATTCAGTGGTCAAAATCAGAAGTGACCATGAGACTGAATTTCAGTCTGAATGCATGACAAGATTTTGTGAAGAACTAAGGATTCATTAAGAGTTCTCCTCACCTAGAACTCCCCAGCAAAATGGTATTGCTGAAAGAAAGAATAGGACTCTTATTGAGGCTGGTAGAACCCTATTAAGTGACACTTCTCTCCCAGAATATTTCTGGGCTGAGGCAGTAAACACTATATGTCATGTTCGCAATAGGGCTTCCATCACCAAAAGCCACAAGAATACACCCTATGAGATTATGAAAGACAGAAAACCAAATTTAGTCTATTTTAAAATCTTTGGTAGCAAGTGTTATGTTCTTAATAATAGCAAGCACTATTTAACTAAGTTTGCTGCCAAATCCCAAGAAGGGATATTTGTTGGGTACAGCAACAGCAGTAGGTCATACAGAGTCTACAACTTAACTACTCAAGTTGTAGAAGAATCTGTCCATGTAGTTTTTGATGAAACTAAACTAATCAACTGTGAGCTGTTTAGTACTTCTTGTAGCTCTATAGGTTTGGAGGAAAAGATGGACAAGCTAACCATTAGTGCAGACCAACCTGCAAGGCAGGATGAAGAAAATGATGGATGCTGTCAAGGGGGAGTACAAGACCCACAAGCTGATGAAGAGGACAATGAAGTACAACATGGTGAGGTGATTGGAGAAAATTAAGGAGTAGATGGATTGCTTCCAACAATAAGACATCTAAAGGATCATCCAGCACACCAAATTATTGGTGATCCAAGTCGTGTTGTTCAGACAAGGAGCAAGAACATGAACACAATCCTTTGCTCAAGTTTCCTATCCCAGATGGAACCCAAGAAATTTGAAGAAGCCATACAAGACCCAAATTGGATTGATGCCATGCAGGAAGAGCTGAATCAATTCAAAAGATGCAAAGTCTGGAAGTTGGTTACTAAACTAAAGAATCACAATGTCATAAGGACTAAGTGGATCTACAGGAACAAACTTGATGAAAGTGGCATTATAGTTAAGAACAAAGCAAGACTGGTGGCAAAGTGATGCAGACAGGAAGAAGGAATAGATTTTGACCAGATATTTGCCCCAGTGGCAAGGTTGGAAGCAATAAGGTTGTTCCTTACCTTTGCAGCTTATCAAGGGTTCAAAGTTTTTCATATGGATGTAAAGTCAGCATTTCTGAATGGTAACTTACAAGAGAAAGTTTATGTTGAACAACCCTCAGGTTTTGTAGATCCTCTCTATCCTAATTATGTATATAGGCTTAAGAAAACACTATATGGTTTGAAACAAGCCCCTAGGGCTTGGTATGAAACATTATCTACATTCCTCATTGAGAACAAATTCTCAAGGGGGAAAATAGACAAAACTATATTCCTAAGGGAATCAAAAGGCAAGATCATCCTAGTCCAGATATATGTTGATGACATTATCTTTGGATTAATAGAAAACAACCTTTGTAGAAAGTTTGTTAAACTTATGCAAGGTAAGTTTGAGATGAGCAGCATGAGCGAGCTGAAATTCTTCTTGGGACTCCAAGTTAGACAGACTGATGATGGCTTGTCCATATCCCAATCTAAGTTCACCAAGGAGTTGATTAAGAAATATGGTATGAAGTCAGCCTCCACCATGAGAACTCCAATGGGGTCAAGTATGTCTATAGGCAAAGATGATGCAGGGAAACCTGTAGATGAGTCTTTGTATAGAGGGATAATTGGCTCTTTTTTGTACTTAACTGCTAGTAGACCAGACATCATGTATGCTACATGTGTCTGTGTTAGGTATCAAGCATGCCCAAAAGAATCTCATTATACTACAGTCAAAAGAATTTTGAGATATCTTAAGGGAATACCAAATATTGGCCTTTGGTACCCTAAGAATAGAGATTTTCTTCTAACTGATTATTCAGATGCAAACTTTGTAGGATGCAAAGAAGACAGGAAAAGTACAACTGACACATGTCAGTTCCTAGGTGGAAAATTGGTGTCATGGAGCAGCAAAAAGCAGACAAGTGTGGTTATATCCACTGCTGAGTCTGAATATGTAGCTACAGGCAGTTGTTGTGCTCAGCTGTTATGGATACAACATCAGCTTGAAGATTATGACATCCAGGTAAGCAAAACTCCATTATTTTGTGATTCTACTAGTGCCATTTCTATTGCTAGAAATCCTGTTTCTCATAGCAGAACTAAGCACATAGAAATAAGATTTCATTTTCTTAGAGATCATGTTGAAAAGGAAGACATAAGTTTAGAATTTGTCAATACTAATTTTCAAATTGTTGATATGTTCACCAAACCACTGGATGAAACTAAATTCAATTATTTTAAAATTGAATTAGGCATGTTAAACTTGGAATAAGAATGACAAATTTGACTAAGTAAATTTTTGTCGACACATAAAGACATCTGTGTCAACGCTTAGTAGTTGGTGTCGACACAAAAGGAAAATTCTGTCGACACACCAAGAAGATTGTGTCGACACTTAGAATTTGGTGTTGACACGTAGCTTACCTGACACTTAGATATTGGTGTCGACATATACAGTCGTCTGTGTCGACACACAGACATTAGTGTAGACTCTTAAGATTGTCTGTGTTGACACATCGCAGATGGTTTCGACACATAATATTATAATACCTTTCCATTCTCTGTCGAGACTTTAATAGTCTGTGTTGACACAATCCCAACAGTGTCGACACAATAAGCTTATTTCAACCCGCCTTTTGACCTTCTGTTTTAGAAACATATAAATAGGTCAAAGCAAAACCCTGTCGACTATGCTCTCAAAATTATCGAGACCAACCCTTTGTGTCGACAAACCTTCATCTCTCTTCTCCTCACTCTCTCATCCCAAATGGCGCCAAAGTTGGAAGAGAACATCAACGAGGGCTATGAACTAGTTCGCCATGCGTTTGAGACTGCCACGCCAGAAATCAAATCCGTGATTACCCAAATCACAGAAAAAGGATTGGAATACTTAGTCTCAAAACCTACTAATATATTAAAGAAGGAGGTTCTTGAATTCTATACAAAGGCATCACTGGATTCAAAGGGCATAAAAATAAAGTCTTCAGTTCAAGGAACCAAGGTCAAACTCACCCAGAAGAGTTTGAGTAAGACATTTCAACTTCCCAGGATTAAAGAAGATGCTGAAATAGTATCTTCCATGACAAGAGAAGCTCTCCAATGGTGTAGAATGGATCCCACTACCAAGATTGGATCTTCTATGAACAGGAAGGGAATGAATCCCCAAGGCAAGTTTCTTTCTGAAATTATAAGGAAAGTTATTTTGTGCAAATCCGGAGGACATGATAGGATTTCATCCTTTATGTTCAATCTAATGACCAGAGTGATATTCAAGGTGAAAACAAATTTGTCTGTTGTTATCTTTGACAAGATAAAAGAAGGAATCAAGAAACCTAATCTGGGCAGATTACTGAGCCTATTTTTAGCTGAGAATATACCTGAAATGATAAATCAATCTGCAGGTTCTAAGATTAATCACATGAGAAGAATGGACTTAAGGATACTGTCCAGATGAGATAGGGTTCTGACCAAAGATATTTCTACCCCTCAAAAAAATCAAAGCAGATTCAGAAAAAGAAGAAAACAACCTCTAAGACCACTGAATCTTCCAGTGATTCAGAAGAAATGGTTATTTTCAGCTCAGATGAAGAAGGAGCAGAAAGGACTAGCAAATCTCCTGCTCAAGAACCTGTAACTGATAGTCAGATACAGGGGGAGCAGATTCCTACCACCAACATCTCAGTGGATCAGATACAGGAAGAGCCTCATCAAGGGGGAGCTCATGAGCTTTCTCCAGTTCCAGCTTAACCACTGCCATCACCTTCAAAGGAAGCTCATGTGCAAAAGCCAATTGACCATACAGCTGAATTGGATAGTGAAGAAGCAACTCAATCAATACTTGAGGTAGTCTAGAACATAAATCATGTTGCTATAGACAATGCAAATGATGCACAGGATGTGCATATGAATGATATTGATAAAAATAACCAAGACAATGTCCCTGAGGATGACATTACCAGGGAAGAACCTTTTGAAGTTGAAGGAGGACAATCTGCTGAGTAAGAGCAAGCTATTCCTCCAGTTCAAACAAACCAAAAAGTAATATTAGAAGAGTCATTTCCTGATTTGATATGAGTAAGGACTGAGGGGGAGCACACAAGAATTGAGCAAGAGACGCCTATCATTGCCTCAAGTCTAAAAGACACTGTGGATATAGCAAGTTCATCTGATTCTTCTGAACATGAAGAAGCCTCCAGGGCTAAGAAGAGAAAATTTATGGAGCTCAGGAAAAGGAGATCAACCTATAAGAAAGCCTTGCAGGCTGTTCCATAAACACCAGCTCCAGTAGTAGACTTCAGTTCACTTCTGGTGCAACTGCAAGTAAAGATGGATGAACAAAGAAAAGCCCTTGAAAAATATGTTGATGAGAGCCATAAATAATTGCAATTTCAACTGGCACAAGATATTAAATCTATCTGATTTGAAGTGAATTTACATAAAAAGGAAATGATAGATTGCTTCCATAAGGGAGGTAATGATGTACTCTATTTAGCCAAGAAACAAGTAGAAGCCAAAACTCAAATAGATGACATAGCAGTGAAATAAGACTATGTTCTGGAAAACCAAATAAGAATGAATGATAATCTCACAGAGTCACACAATGTTATTGTAACAGAACTTCTGAATAAAGCCACTGCTTTGACAGACCACCTTGTTAAAGAAAAGTCTGAGTTTGATAAACAACTCAAAGTAAATTTGACTGATGTTAGCACTGCTATCCAAGCTTCTCAAAAGGTAATTGCTGATCAGCTACTGAAGTTTAGATCATTCTACAAAGAAGGCACAAATTATTTAGCTAATCAGATTAGATTTCAAAAGGATGATCTACGAGATCATGTTGAACGAGAAGTCATAAAGGGGGAGAGAGTGTTAGTCAATGCAGACTCTGAACATGCTAAATGGATAACTAATACTATCAGAGCAACTCTTGGTTATCCACCACTGTGTGATGATGATAACACTGCGGAATCAGGTATTCAACCGTCTTCACATGAAGGGGTTCAGCAGGAAGTAGCTCAAATTATTTATCCCCCTGCTGATTTTGAAGGGATCCAATATGTTGTTCAACATATGTATAGTCCTCCACAGGAGGTACATAATGTAATTATTGATAAGGTTGATATGCCTAAAGCTGTCTTGAAAAGAGAGCAAGAGGCTCAACTTTCTAAGAAACAGTTTGGAGAGCAGGCTGAATTAAAGCCTGATTTTGAAAGATGGAGTCCCACCTCCAGAAACATTATTCTCACTGCCTGGCAAGCTGTTAAAGATAACATGCTTGATAGGGGCAAGTGGTACTCTGAACAAGAATGAAGCAAGTATCAAAAGAGGCAAGATATCATTTATCAATTCAGAAGAGATATCAAAACTGGAAAAATACTCGCTACCTCTATGGAGCTAAGCAAGTACTTTCCAAAACCTTTTAATTATTTTGAAAGGAAGAAGGTCAATGCTGAAGAGCTGAAGAAAAAGGATCTTAAAGAGAAAAAGCTGGTTGAAGACACTGAAGCTAATGTACAAGCAAGGATTCAGTCTGGTAAAGGCATTGTCATCAAGGAGCCTGATCAGTCCTAGAATAGATTGACTAGACTTTAGAACCATGTAATCTTTTGTTTTAAAATCTATATAATCGGTTGTTCAAAAATTTCTTGTAGTTCAACAAAACACTGATTCATGTTCACTATATTTTATCATATTTTGTGATGATATAATATGCTAGTTTTGTTTATGAGTTACCCTGTCTAAATAATTCTTTTATACATCATAATCTGTGTTTTATTATAAAGTGATGTATGTCATTGACTAAGGGTTATGACTTCTCCAAATAGGGGGAGATTGTTGGGTACATTGAAAAATGTGTACATGATTTGGAGAAGCCTCACCTAACTTAATGATATTCATCAATGTGTATTTGATGTTGTGTTGAGTTTTAATGTGCAGGTTAAGGAAATGCAGAAAACGTTTCTAAGTACAAGTGTCAACACTTGAGAAGAATTGTGTCGACACTTGGGAAAGGTTGTGTCGACACCAGAAGCCAGATTGTGTCGACATACAGGACTTGTGTTGACACACAGAAATTATGTCGACAACAATTGTGTCGACACACGGGACTTGTGTCGACACACGGGACTTGTGTCGACACACTCTAGAATTCTGTCGACAGCAATTGTGTCGACACACAACAGAATTCTGTCGACATCAACTTTGTCGAGACTAGGAGTTATTGTGTCGACATACAGGACTTGTGTCGACACACTCCAAAGAAACTGTGCCAAGAAGAAAAAGAAGAGATGTGTCGACATTATGTGAGCTTTGTCGACATCACCAAGAATTGTATCGACACATGATCTATTTATGTCTACATATTTGAAGTATTGTCTCGACACTTTACTGCTGAGTTGAAATTCAATGAAGTATCAGATGTCATGACTAGAGACTTGACAACTGTCACAACCAACAAAGCAGTTGCATCTGTCAGAGCTGTCAGAAGGCCGTTAGGAACCGGATCAGCCAGTAACCTCGGATGGAGTCTATATAAAGACATGTTCTATCATCAAAAGGGAACAACTAAGAAGAAGAAAAGTCTTCATTCAGAAATCAACAAGTCTCTAAGGGCAGATCCTGAACAAGTCTACAAGAAGAATTCAGAGCCACATCTGAATAGAAGAAGGAAGCTGGATTGAAGATCATCTCTAACTTCACAAGAAGATCAACCTTACTTTGTTCAAATTCAAGAAGCTTTGAAGAGGCTAAGACATGTTGAATCTAAAGTTATCAGATCTATCAAGAACTGATCAAGAAACCTTCTACCCATTCTCTTTCTACCTGGGTGAAGGAATTATTCTTTTACAATCAATTTTCTCTGTAGAATCTTGTATTGATCTGAGTGTAGGAGAGTTATCTCTCTGAGTTGTAAGCCTAAATATATAAAGGATGAGATAGGGCTGAGTGCCTGAGGTAGGGGATTAATTTCTCTGAGTTGTAGGCCTGGTGAAAGAGGCTGAGGTAGGGTTGGATTGCCTGAGTTGTAGGAGTGTGGACTCACTCTGAGGTAGGATTCTCTAGAAGAATCTGAGTTGTAGCACTTGGTGAAGTGTGAGCTGTAGGAACCTTTTAGGGTTCTGAGTTGTAAGATCTGAGGATCTGAGAAGGAAGAAGGAAGTTAGGCCGAATCTAGTATACTGCTAGATAGGCGAAGGGGGAAAGTGGATGTACCCATCTCTTGGGGAACCACTATAAATCTGTGTGCAATCTGTGTTGGCTATGTTTATTTTTATGTTGTGCTGAGATAGTTGATGCTTAGATTAATTGCAAGTAAAATATACTGTCTGCCTTAATAAAAAAGAATTGAACCTATTGACCCCCCAACTAGGTGTTCAGGTTATCTTGAAACCAATTCTTTCAAGGTTCCTCGCTCCTATTTGGGGTACACCGTTCTCATCGCCTGTTATCTCATTAATCGAATTCCTTCCACAGTTCTCCATGGTCAAACCCTATTCTCCATTCTCTATTCGGGCAAGTATCTGCTTTCTCTCCCTCTGTAACACCCCTATCCGTCGCATAGCATATAATAGTAGGTCCGGCCGGGGCCCGACGCCATATACCATAGACAGACCGGGTGGTTACTCAATGGAAACCATCCAACCAATCCAACGTCCTACACAGAGTCATTCTAGCGGAAGTAGTTTTATTAGTTGCAATAAATAGAACCCAGCAAAATAGCATGAATGCCCACAAAACAATCCCAAAGGAATGAAGTACAAATACACAAGTTCTGGCCTTAAGGCCTTACAACAGTTTGCTTAATTAAAAAAATGTTTTCCAAACTTCGGCACGCAGGCCAGCCATACATGAATAAAAGAAAACATCCAAAATATTAGGCCTTCGAGGCCGGCACAACAACTTGGGCTTTAGCCCGCTATTGATCGCTCGGTCCAGCAGCACCTGCAAGCACAATCCATCGCACGGTGGCAAACAAAAGCAACGGTTAGCAATGCTGACCAAATTATAACGATCCCTCCCCCAAATTCGGGGCGGCGATGCTACTTCCCTACACTTTATTAGTATAACCAAGCAGTATAGTAATGTCACTACATCACAGGCGTCGGCTCACACGGCCACACACCCCGTGCTCTCAGGGCACATTCTCGGTGATCACGGTCAAAGTCCGCCGACTCACCACCGCCCCCAGGATGGCAATATCTCGTGAGCAATCTGGTCTTTCTGGCCACTGCCTAAGACACTCCATCTATGCCAACGGTAAGTGCCAAGTCACTTTAGGTCTCTTTAACCGAACGACAAATATCGGGCACGGTTCCACTTGACCCGTTGCTCACACCGCAACATCAACTTAAGTCATCTGCGCGGGTCAAGCTTCTCCGAGTCCCGTATCTCCCATACATATTACATAACCCAGTTATATTCCGGTTGGCTCCCAGGCCACCATGATGGCAGAACCACGCGTCCGCCCAGTTTTTCGGGTGCACCTTAGAGTTAATCCCCAAGTCTCCCTGTTGCAATCTACCTCATAGAAAAACCCGAAAAACAAACATTCGCACAGAGTCTTCTCCGGCATTTATGCAATGCAACAACACCGATCCAGACCAACATGTCCGGATAGGCTTCACACACCATGCCTATGTCCGTTCTCGATTACGAACTCTATACAACAGGGACTTTACATATCTACCCGAAGGGACGCCTCCAACGCACCGCAAACTCGCGGGAGCGGGCTTCCAATGCAAAAGAAGGTGAAGGATCAAGCACATACCCAACTGCACCAAAATCCTGGACTGTTGGAGAGGGCGCTACTTAATTTCTTAAATAAGTAGCAAAGCACCACGGGTCAAGTGAAGGAACGCCGGACCCAACAATCCCCCCCCCCCGGCGTCCAGCACAACCCGTCGGCTCATAGGTGGAGTTACCACATGGCCCACCTAGCTCAGAGGTGGGGTTACCACATGTCCACGGTTGCCTGACCCGCCGGACCCACACAGGTAGAAGGGAAAAATCAGGATTTAATAGCGCCCCCCCGGTCTTGAACCCGTGACCTCCTCTGATACCAATTGAAGGATCAAGCGCAAACCCAACTGCACCAAAAGCCCGGACTGTTGGAGAGGGCGCTACTTAATTTCTTAAATAAGTAGCAAAGCGCCACAGGTCAAGTGAAGGAACGCCGGTCCCAACAGAAGGAGAGCTTCACATGCTCAAGTAGAGAATCGTTACCCTAGCGTTCTTCCTTGGAGCCATGGAAATGTAAGCGGATGAAAAGCACCGCACTCTCCTTGCCTCCATAGATCCGAAGTTGGTTCGCGATTTGGAGCTCCAAAGCTCCGCCGGTGACCGGATCTAGGCTTCTTCTTCCTCCTTTGCTCTCCCCTCTCTCTTGACTTAGAAAGAGAACCACTCAAGTGAAATGAGGGTTTCAAAGGCCCAATCCTGAGTATATCCCAGTAGGAAAAACCCACAACCATCAGATCCCAAAATAAGGAAACAAATGGCTATGATTCGTAGCAGAAAAGTAAAACCTGGGCCGAACACGGCCTGCGACATGCACGTGTCCAAGGCCATGTCCCTCATTTGCCGTCAAAATCAACGCGTTACGAAAGTTACACGGGTACCGACACGCCCGTGTTCAACCTGACACGCCCGTGTTCCAACTGACACGGCCGTGTGGTTGGTCGTGTGCCCTCATCGACACATCCCCGAAAATAACCCGAGACTCACACGGGTCTTGGACACGCCCATGTCCCATTTTACACGCCCGTGTCAAACCCGAACACGCCTGGGCTCCAGGCCGTGTTCACTGTATCGACACTTCGTCGAGCGAAAATGTCGACTCCACGACACGGCCTTGGACACGCATGTGTCCTAGGCCGTGTTCCCTGTCTCGACACATCGTCGAGCGAAAATGTCGACTCTCTGGGCCGATCGTCGACACGGGCTCGACACGCCCTGAGACACGCTCATGTCCCAGGCCGTGTGCCCCATCTCGACACATCGTCGAGCAAAAATGTCGACTACCTTGGACGATCTTCGACACGGGCTCGACATGCCCTGAGACACGCCCGTGTCTCAGGCCGTGTGCCCCCTGCCAAATACTAGATTTGGCCCAAAACGCCTCCCGTCGCTCTTTTGAGTTTAGGGGCGTTATACCCTCTACGTGTCTTTGGGTGCACGGCTTTTGTGCATGCTCCTTCCGCCACTCATGACAAACTCGCCCCACATGCCACCAAGTGTGTCTTTTTGGGTTACTCTACTACTCAGAAAGGCTATTGTTGCTTTGACCCAGTTCTTCATAAACAATACGTATCCGCAGATGTGACATTCTTCGAGAATACATCCCATTTCTCTTCTAATTCCTCTCCCTCTCTAGATATTTCTGCCACTCCTACCGTCCCCACCACCACGTCTACTCCCATCGAGCTTTCTCCACTGTTGTCTCCACCGTATCCTCCTCTCTCTCCCTCTCCCCCGCTGCTCTCTCCATCCTCTCCACAGCTGTCTCTCTCCTCTCCCGAGACAGCTCTCTCCGCCACGGATGCTCCGGTCACTGAGGAACACACCGCCTGGATCTTCCCATTGCTCTTCGCAAAGGGGTGTAGACGTGTACCCATCACCTGCTGGCTGCTGTTGTTTCATATGATCGTCTCACTCCTTCTCGCAAGGTGTTTGCATTGGCTATCTCTGCGACTGCCACTTCCCATACCTACCAGGAAGCTCTTGTTGTTCCTCATTGGAAGGCCTCCATGGATGAGCAAATGCTACCCTCACTGAATGGGGTACCTGGACCCTTGTTCCTCGCCCTTTGGGCACTGATGTGGTTGGCTGGCGCTGGGTCTTTGTTGAAAAGTTCCATTCGGATGTCAGCGTGGATCGCTACAAGGCCCGCCTGGTTGGCAAAGGCTTCACACAGACCTATGGTGTTGATTACTTTAACACCTTCTCTCTCGTTGCTCGTCTCACCACCATTCAGGTCCTTCTCTCTGTGGCTGTCAACAGGGATTGGACCATTTCACAGCTGGATGTTAAGAATGCCTTTGTCTATGGTGATTTTTAGGAAAATGTTTATATGGAGCAACCTCCTGGGTATGTTGCTCAGGGGGAGACACGAGTATGTCAGCTGAAGAAGGCCATCTATGGCCTAAAGCAAAACCATCGGGCTTAGTTTGACAAGTTTAGCGGCATTGTTACGGCCATTGGTTTTGCTAGAAGTTCAGCCGATCACTCCTTGTTCATTCGCAAAACCTCCTCGGGTATGGTGGTTCTTGCGGTATATGTGGATACATTCTTCTTACTGGCGATGACCAGGCTAGGGTATCTTTGACAAAGAAACACCTCCATGAACATCTGGTCACAAAGGATATGGGTTCCCCAAAATACTTTCTGGGGATTGAAATCTCTAGGAAGCACAATTCCATGGTCCTTTCCCAACAGAAGTATGCTCTTGATCTACTAAAAGAGGCAGGGTTGACTGGTGCTATACCTTCCTGATGTCCCATGGCTGCTGGAGAGGACAAAACTTAGACAGATGTCTTGCCTCTTCTATCCGATCTTATGAGGTACCGGCGTCTGGTTGGCAAACTCATTTATCTCATGGTAATCAGACCCGACATCTCCTATGCTGTGGGCAAGGTGAGCCAATTCATGCAAGCTCCTATGGAGTGTCATCTACAATCTGACCCAATGATATTAGAGTATGTCAAAGCAGCACCAAGGAAAGGACTTCTTTTTTCAGAAGAATGGTCACTTGAGGGTTGAAGCGTACTCAGATTTGATCTATACTGATGACAAGGTGACCGCAAGTCAACATCAGGTTTTTGCACATTTTTTGGAGGAAATCTTGTGAGCTGGAAGAGCAAGAAACAGTCTGTAGTCTTTAGGTCCAGTGTAGAAGCGGAATATCGTAGTTTGGAATCGACCACATGTGAGTTGAAGTGGTTATAAGCTCTTATGCTTGACTTAGGAGATGTCTACAACTATCCTCTTCCTATGTTCTGCGACAACAAGGCCGCGGTATACATATCCAAAAATCCGGTCTTTCATGACAGAACAAAACACATATAAGCCGACTGTCATTTTATTCGGGAAGAGATCTTGAAGAAACAGATTTGTACTCCGTTCGTCACTTCTGACAACGAGTTGACAGATATCTTCACCAAGCTGGTGTCCACTTCCTTTTTACACATTTGCGACAAGCTAGGTATGATTGAAATCTATGCTCCAGCTTGAGTTGGAGTGTTGCGGTATGGAGGTCGGGCGGCCTGTTGTAGTTCGGAGGTTGGGCGGTCTGGCGGTTTGTCTCAGTAGCTTATCTGCCAGCTTGTTGCTGTTTGAAGGTCCGACGGTCTGGCAGTTTGTCTTTGGCGACTTTGAGATCGGCGGTCTAGCGGTCTTCTATGGCGGCTTGTTCTTTGTGACGCATATTCTCTCCTTGTGGTGGATGTCGAGCAGTTAGTCTACTCGTCTAACCGCATGACTTGTTCGATTTGTTTATTTGTAAAGCCGCACATACTTGTATTTTTTTAGTCCCACATTGCTTATTTGTAATCTCTCTCATCTCCTTCATTCTATAAAAGGGAGACTATACCTTTGTAATATAGCCCTTTTTTGGATAATAAAATTTATTACTCGAAATTTTCGATCTGTTTGTTTTCTATTCGCACAACAATGAAGCAAATTTGTCTGGATGGTGGTAACGTACCGCTACTGGTATCTTCTGTCATTGCACTTGCAGGGTCGAAGACTTGTGACGTTGCACTCATGTAAGGTTGGATACCCGTATCGTTGACCTCATGTAGGGTCGGAGGCCCGTGCCATCAGGATTAGTAATTGGGGCGAAACCTAGTGTCTGTCACTCGTAATGTAATGTCGCCCAAAGTACACGAAGAATCGGGCAGTGTGGGTTGAGAGAATTGACCGCACATAACCGCGCGACGTCATTCACCGATGTCGAGGAGGAAAAACCTTGCAAGCTCCAGGGTATCACCCCTTGCGACTCCTTTGGCAGACTATCGGATTGTCTTCTGAGAGGTTGCCCGACCTCATGTTGAACACCATTATACACACGCCACTGCCCGGAGAGTGCCCGTGAGCACCCGGAGTAACAGCCTGGTTGCTTTGTTTCCAGTGGCAACTTTTGTTATCCCCTGTTGTAGGATCTGGGTTTAACACTAAAGATATTCCGAACTAAGCAAGAGTCCCCATGTCATCCTGGTAAATAGTTTTGTTTCTTAGGAGATGTGATGGTAATTGAAGGAGCACATAGAAATCTAAGGAGACAAAACTTGAGAAATTCAAGATGCCCAAAGAAGTATGGAAGCACAAGCAGGAGAAATAAATGGCTACAATGTTCTTACGTGGATAGACAAGGGAAATTTTTGTTATGGAGATGAGCTAGGATGTCGTAGACCTACATGTTGTAATTATTTTGTACTTGTTGTGTGGCGATGCTCGACGAAGAGCAGCCCTAAACAACATCTTTTTTATACTGGTGGCAACGAGAACGATGCCCAAAAGAGGTTGTTGAAAATTGTGAAGGGAAAGTGGGTTAATGGAGGACTTGGGCAACCTATCCGCGCAGACTACACGGATAGGGTTGGCGACAGCCAGGTCGGCGGGGTTGGTGCAGGCGGCTTGTTCTATGGCGGCCTGGGTGGTCTGTTCATGCGGACTACGCGGATAGCAGCGGCGGTTAGCCAGGCCAGCTTATGCTCTGCAAGCAATTGGATCCCAGAAGGTAACCAGGCAGATAACGACTCTATCCGCGGAGTCCGGCAATAAGCAGACAGAAGAACTGGAGCTCGGCAGACAGGCTTGGCAGAAGCCTTGGTCTTGTTCTGGTGAAGCGGCAAGCAAAAGCCGCGGAGATCGCCTGTTATTCCGGACAGGTGCAAGAGTTCGTCGGGGCTGGCAGACTGTTTCCAGTGCCCGCCAGTAAGTGCTGACTGGCCCTTGTGGCCAGTGGTGTGAACTTGGTTGGTTTTGAACCAAGTCCAGGTTTGACTCAGTTCGGGGAGATCACGCAGTGGAGTGCGGACTGTATCTCAGTCCGCCAAGCTCGGCAGAAGTGTTGTGTGCCTTGGTTGCGAGTTTGGGAAAGACGGACTAGAGTTGTGTCTGTAACTGCGTGCAGACTGGAGCTGGGTCCACTGAGTCCGACAGCTGCCTTATTGGCATGGTCATGGACTCAGGATTTGCGGACTAGAACTGTCTGCGGGTTATATGACTGGAGTAGTCTGCGAGATATGCGGACTGGAGCAGTCTGCGGGATATGCAGACTAGAGTTATTCGCAGTATAAGCGGACTGGAGACGTGTCCACTGAGTCCGGCAGTTGCCTTGGTGGCGATGATGGGCTCGGGATAAGCGGACTAGAGCTATATCTATGGATAGGCAGACAACTATTGCAGAGTTTGGCTGTGGCGGTCTTGGCTTGCCCTTTTGCGACAAGGCAGACTGGTGTTGCTGTCCGGCCTTGGTGAAGCTTTGGCATTGGCTTGGCCTTTGGCGACAAGGCGGACTGGTGTTGCTGTCCGGCCTTGGTGAAGCTTTGACATTGGATTGTGAAAGATATAGTACCCAAACACCGAGAGGGGGGGTGAATAGGTGACCTAATCCTTTTTTTAAAACTTTAATGACAGCAAACAGTTATAACACAGAATCTACTCTACTTTTGCACAGCAATCACACAGTATACACAGCACAGCAGACACAGAGATTTATAGTGGTTCCCCAAGCTTTGGGTACATCCACTTCCCCCTTCGCCTATATAGCAGTGTACTAGATTCGGAAAAACTTCACCACTGTCTCAGAACCCAAACTGGTTCCTACACCTCAGGCCCAAGGCCCTACAACTCAGCTTTTCAACAAAGCCTACACTCAGCCCCAAAGGCCTACACTCAGCCAACAAGGCCTGCACTCAGCCACAAAAGGCATACACTCAGAGATTCCAATCTCCTACACTCAGGCTCTCAAGCCCTACACTCAGCCTTTATAATTTCAGGCTTACAATCACTCAGATCCAAAGGATCCTACAAGATAAAAATGATTTTACAAATATTAACTCAACAACCCAAAGACAAGAGAGGGGAGTTGTGAGTATCTTGATGAGTTCTTGGAAGAACTCAGCTGGATTCAATCTGACTTAGCTTTCTTCAAAGCTTCTTGAAAGTAGAACTGAATAAGACTGATTCCTTCAGCAGTTGATCCTTGACCTCTGCTTCTTAAGATCCAGAATGAATCTGAATCCTTCTTCTCAGCCTAGTTCCAATGGCTGATTTCTTGGATGGAGCCCTCTCTCTCCAACTTCTTAGATCTGCACTTGGACTGCAAGATCTTCTTGTCTTGATACTTGATCAATAACTCTGTGAACCACTTGTTGAATTACTTCAATTACTTGAACAACAATCTGAACAACAGTTTCTGTAAACTGTATGAGCCTATTTATAGGCCTTCTTCATGGTAACCGGCTGGTCCGGTTCATAACTGTCTTCTGACATCTCTGATAGGTGCGGTAGACCGGCTGGAACGGCAGCTGTCATGTCATCCAGTCAATTCTTGAAAGTTCTCTAACTGTCTGAAAGTGTCGAGACTTTCTGTCTTTAAGTGTCGACACTTATAGACCAAGTGTCGACACAAGTTGTGTAAGTGTCGACATAAGTCTACAAGGTGTCGACACAACTCCTTGTGTTGTAGATTCTATGTCTCGACACAGTTTCTTCTGCATGTGTCGACACTGAAATTGAGTGTCGACACAAGTACTTGATCTTCTATCTTTTACTGAATTCTTCTAAGTATCGACACATCTCCTTTGTGTCGACACAACTTCTTGTGTTGAATCTGTTAAGTGTCGACACTGCTTCTTGGTGTCGACACATAGTCTTCTATGTTGATACTTGCTGAGTGTCGACACAGCTCCTTGTGTCGACACTTGATTCTTCTGTTGAGACTTCAGCTGAGTGTCGACACATAGTCTTAGTGTCGACACTTGTACTTAGAATATTTTGTTGATCTTTCTGTTCTTTGCTAAGTGTCGACACAGCTCCATGTGTCGACACTTTCTTCAAGTGTTGAGTCTTCAGCTGTGTGTCGACACATTGTTCTTGGTGTCGACACTTACTTCAAGTGCTGACTCTTCTGTTGAGTGTCGACACATTGTTCTGAGTGTTGACACTTATACTTAGTCTCTGCTGACTTTTGCTGAGTGTTGACACAGCTCCAAGTGTCGACACTTTCTGGTGTAGACACAATTCTTCTAGGTGTCGACACTGTTGTTAAGTGTCGACACTGCTTTACTGTACTTTTCTTCACTGAGTCTCGACACAGCTCCTTGTGTCGACACTTTTTGTCTGGTGTCGACTTTGCATCCCAGGTGTCGACACAATGACTCCAAGTGTCGACACTGCTTGTCTGGGTGTCGACACATGGACTTAAAAACTTTTTCAACATTTCCTGCAAATACTTAACCTGCACATGTAACTCAAAATTCATCAAATACATTTTGATGTATATCATTGAGTTGGGTGAGGCTTCTTCAAATCAGGTACATTTAAACCAATGTACCCAACAATCTCCCCTTATTTGGAGAAGTCATAACCCTTAGTCAATGATATACACCATTCATAATTAAAATTACAAAATGATGTAAAGAAGGATAATATACAGCAGGGTAAACATAACATGTAAACAGGAAAGTACATCACATGTATAAAATTAACATGCATATACAGATAGATTGCATCACAGAATAATTATGAAATAAATTTAACACAACAAATTTATCACACAAAACATTGTTCCAATACTTTGTCATATTTTTTGTCAGAAGTTTACAGCATGAGTTATATCAAAAGAATACATGGTAAACTTAAGAAATGTTCAAAGCTATTTCTGTTCTGGCTCCTTAATCACTATGCCTTTTCCAGTTTGAACTTTAGCTTGAACAGGAGCATCAGCAGTTTCAGCATCAGCAGGCTTCTTGCCTTTCAAGTCTTTCTTCTTAAGCTCTTCTGCTTTTATCTTTTGTCTTTCAAAATAATGGTATGGCTTAGGAAAGTACTTGCTAGGCTCCTGGGCAGTAGGAGTTAGCTTTCCCATCTTTGCCTTCCTTCTGTATTGGACAATTGCCTCTTGCCTTGATTCATGTTTTCTCCATTCAGCTTCAGAGAACCACTTGTTCCTGTCATGAATGTTATCCTTGGCAGCTTTCCAGGCAGTTAATATAATGTTTCTAGAGGTAGGGCTCCATTTCTCAAAATCTGGTCTCTATTCAGCTTGTTCCCTAAACCTCTTCTTAGACAATCTTGTCTCTTCTTCTTTTTGTAGAGCTTCTTCTTCTTTCTGAAGAGCTGCTTGCATAGCTTCAGATATAGGCTGAACCACTTTCTCCAGAATGACATTAGACTTCCCTTCAGTTGGGCTATACATGTGATGAATATCAGCTTGCACCATTTCAAAATCTGGTGGAGGATAGATCACTTGAGCTACTTCTGGTTGCTCACCTCCAAGATATGCAGGCTGAATTCCAGATTCAGCAACATTGTCATCATCACAAAGTGGAGGATAGTACAGTGTAGCTCTGATGGAATTAGATATCCATTTGGCATGATCAGAGCTAGCTTTGACTAAAACTCTCTCCCCCTTTATGACTTCTCTAGCCATATGATCTCTGACATCATCCTTCTGGAATTTGATTTGATTATCCAAGTATCTGACTCCATCTTTAAAGAAAGGTTTGAGCTTTTTAAGTTGTTCAGATATGGCCTTCTGGGAGTCTTGAATAGCAGTCTTAACAGCAGAGATTTCTTCTTGAAATGCTTTGTCAAATTCAGCTTTAACTGCAGCAGTAGAGGTAGAAGGTCCAGCAGCCTGGTTCTTTAATTCTGTGACAATAGCATTATGGGAAGCAGTAAGATTGTCATTCATCCTTATTTGATTTTCAAGAATATACCCTTGCTTCAATGCTATGTCATCTACTTGAGCTTTGATCTTTTCCTGGTGTGTTGCCAAGTACACCACTGCATTTCCACCCTTGTGGAAACATTCAGTCATCTCCTTCTTGTTAAGGTTCATTTCAAACCTTATAGACTTGATATCTTGGGCCAGATCAAATCGTAAGGATTTCTGCCCTTCATCTACATACTTCTTTATGGCCTGCCTTTGCTCATCCAACTTGATTTGCATTGCCACCATCAGTGCACTATAATCAAAAGCTGGGGCTGATTGAATTATAGGCTGTGGTGCAATAGATTGTAGGGCCTTCTTATAACTTTGACTTCTTCTCTTGAAGACATAAAGTTTCTTCTTCTTAGCCCTGGCAATCTCCTCATCCTCAGAGGCAGATGTGCTGGCAATATCCACCCTCTCCTTAGGGCTTGAAGGCTTCTCAGTTTGCACATCTTGTGCCTTCTCAGTTTCTTGCCTCACAGGCACTTCATGAACTTGCACTTTCTCCCCCTCAAGTGGAGCAGTCTCATTCTCAGCAGCATCCTTGTCCATGTCAAAATCTGCTTGATCTAGATTTAAGAACAGATCTTCCATAGTGTACACTTGTGGTGAAGGAGCTGGAGAAATTCTTTGCTCTTCAACCACAGGATCAGGAACAATTTCTAGGACAACAGATGTGTCTTCTATAACAGCATCTGGAACTTGATTATTTAGCTGAGTTTGTTGATGATCATCAGACAAATCAGCATCTTCTATAAGAAATTCTAAAGTATTTAGGTCAGTGAGTACCTCTAGTATGGTGTTGGTGGCTTGTTCACTTTCCAGTGTAGAGGGTTCTTCTACAACTGGAAGCTCCCCTTGGCTTTTCTCCTTGTGGATGGGGCTTGCTTGTGGTAGCTCCCCCTGGATCTCAGCAGCAGCTTGAGGAGCAGGTGACTTCACTGCAGGCTCGTCTATATTCTCATCAAATGAGAAGACAACAGGCTCTTCACTTCCAGAACTGCTAGTGGACTCTTGTGCTACTGGAGCAGTCTTCCTTTTCTTCTTAGGTGGAATTTCTTTCTCAGGAACTAGTTTCTCAGGGGTTGGCATCTCCTTAGTCAACACCCTGTCCCATCTTGAGAACAACCTCATGTCCATTTTTCTCATGTGGTTGATTTTGGTTCCAGCAGCAGTACTCATTACCTCTGGAATCACACTAACTAGGTATAGACTAATGATTCTGCCCAGATTGGGCTTCTTCAAGCTTTCCTTAATCTTCTCATAAACTACCATTGACCAGTCAGTTTGTAGAGTGAAGATTATCCTTGTCATTATACTAAACATATGGGCAGACACTCTGTCATGCCCTCCTGGCTTGCTGAGAATGACCTTTCCCACAATTTCAGAAAGAAACTTTCCTTGATTGTTCATTCCCTTCCTGTTAAACACAGAACCAATCTTCATTGTAGAATCTAATCCACACCAGGTTAAAGCTTCTCTGGTCTGTGTAACAGTAACTTCATCTTCTTCTTGAGTTCTTGGTAGCTGGAGAATCTTCCTCACACTTTTAGGGGATACCTTAACCCTTGCTCCATGAACTCTGGATTTGATTTTGTATCCAGATTCATCCACCTTGGCTCCATTGAGGAATTCAAGTACCTCTTTCTTCTATATCTTTGTAGGTTCAGACACTAGATATTCTAACCCAGAATCGGCAACTAGGGTTACGACCGCCTGGATTTCTTGATCAGCATCAGTGAAAGCGCCGCGTACCAGCTCATATCCTTCGTTGACGTTCTCCTCTAGCTTAGGCGCCATTAGGGTTTGTAGAATTTGTCTTGAGAGAAGAGAGGTGTCGACACAGAAGTTTGGTCTCGAAACTTTGAAAGCGTGTCGACAAACAAAGACAAAACCCTATTTATACATTTCTGATTTTGAAGATGAACAGGCGGGACTACTAACTTAAAATGTGTCGACACTGGCAATAAGTGTCGACACTGACTTATAATGTCTCGACACACATGTGTCGACATAAGTTTAGTCAACAGATTTTATGTGTCGACACTTGTTTATGTGTCGACACAACATAACTCGACACATAGTCGAGACTTTACTTAGAAAATTCTGAGTAAAACTTAAGTGTCGACACCACATTGGATGTGTCGACACCTACTTGACATGTGTCGACACTAACATTCTGAAGTGTCGACACCAACATCCTAGATGTGTCGACACCTTTTTCCTGAAGTGTCGACACCACTATTCTGTGTCGACACCTTTTTACTTAGCCAATTTCAATTCTGTAAACTTACTCTAAGTTTATCATTCCTAGTTCAATTTTGAATCTATTGAACTTAGCTTTTTCTAGGGGCTTAGTATACATATCAGCTACTTGATTATCAGTTTTAACATATTCTAATAAAATATCTTCTCTTTCTACATGCTCCCTAAGAAAATGATATTTAATTTCAATATGTTTTGTTCTACTATGTGATACATGATTATTAGCTATTGAAATAGCACTAGTAGAATCACAAAAGAGTGGAGTTCTACTTACCTGAAATCCATAGTCCTCTAGCTGATGTTGTATCCACAGAAGTTGAGCACAGTAACTTCCTGCAGCCACATACTCTGACTCTGCAGTGGAGATAGCCACACTGGTTTTCTTTTTGCTACTCCATGAAATTAGTCTCCCACCTAGGAATTGACAGGTTCCAGTTGTACTTTTCCTATCTTCTTTGCATCCTGCAAAGTCTGCATCTGAATAACCTGTTAGTTCAAAATCTCCATTCCTAGGGTACTAGAGGCCTAGATAGGGAGTGCCCTTTAGATATCTCAATATTCTTTTGACTGCTGTCAAATGAGACTCTTTAGGGCAGGCTTGATACCTTGCACAGACACATGTAGCATACATGATATCTGTTCTACTAGCAGTCAAGTATAATAGGGAGCCAACTATCCCTCTATACAAGTTTTCATCTACAGGTTTCCCTGCATCATCCTTGCTCAGAGACATACTTGACCCCATAGGAGTCTTCATGGTACTGGATGAATCCATACCATACTTCCTTATGAGTTCTAGGGTGAACTTGGACTGACATATGAATAAACCACTTTCAGTCTGTTTAACTTGGAGACCCAAGAAAAACTTCAGCTCTCCCATACTACTCATCTCAAATTGACCTTGCATAAGTTTTGCAAACTTTTTGCAAAGGCTGCTTTCAGTAGACCCAAATATAATGTCATCTACATATATTTGGACTAGTATAACTTTGCCTCTAGATTCCCTAAGGAATAGAGTCTTATCTATTTTCCCCCTTGAGAACTTGTTCTCAATGAGGAAACTAGATAGGGTTTCATACCAAGCCCTAGGGGCTTGCTTTAACCCATATAAAGCTTTCCTAAGTCTATAGACATGATGAGGTAGAGTTGGATCAACAAAACCTGAAGGCTGTTCAACATAGACTTCTTCCTTAAGATTACCATTCAGGAATGCTGACTTGACATCCATTTGGTAAACCTTGAATCCTTGATAGGTTGCATAGGCCAAGAACATCCTTATGGCTTCCAGTCTGGCTATTGGAGCAAAGGTTTGATCAAAGTCAATACCTTCTTCTTGCCTATATCCCTTAGCATCCAATCTAGCTTTATTCTTAATGATGACCCCTTGTTCATCCATCTTATTCCTGTAGATCCACTTGGTTCCTATTATATTGTGGTCTTTAGGTTTAGGAACAAGTTCCCAGACCTTGCACCTCTTGAACTGATTAAGCTCTTCTTGCATTGCTTCAGTCCATTGTGGATCTAGTATGGCTTCTTCAAACTTCTTAGGTTCAACTTGAGATAGAAAACTGGAGTAGATTGCTGCATTCATGTTTCTGCTCCTGGTTTGTACTCCTTGTCTTGGATCTCCAATAATCTGCTCTACTGGATGATCTCTTAGATGCCTGTTGGCTGGAGGCATCCTAACTTCTGGTTGAACCTCTTCAGCATCTCCATCATGCTGTACTCCTTGAATTTCTTCAGCAATTGGTACATGTAGTTATCCCCCTGGACAACAGACACTGTCTTCTACTTGCTGTCTTGCAGTAGATTCTTCATCTAGAGTGAGCTGGTCCATCTTCTTTGTTAAACCTGTGGGGCTGCAAACACTACTAGACAACTCATTGTTAATAAGTTTAGTCTCATCAAAAACTACATGCACAGATTCTTCTACAACTTGTGTAGTCAAGTTGTGGACTCTATAAGCCTTACTGTTGTTGCTGTACCCAACAAAAATTCCCTCTTGGGACTTGGCAGCAAACTTAGTCAAGTAAGACTTCCCATTGTTAAGTATGAAGCATTTGCAACCAAAGATCCTAAAGTAGGATAGGTTTGGTTTCCTGCCTTTCACAACCTCATAGGGGGTCTTATTGAGCCTTTTTGTGATGGTATCCCTATTTATAACATGGCATGCAGTGTTAACTGCTTTAGCCCAGAAATATTCTGGTAGTGATGTATCACTTAATAGGGTCCTACCAGCCTCTATCAAGGTCCTATTCTTCCTCGCAGCAATGCCATTTTGCTGAGGTGTTCTAGGTGAAGAGAACTCTTGAAATATCCCAAATTCTTCACATAGTTTTGTCATGCTATCAGACTGAAATTCAGTACCATGGTCACTTCTAATCTTGACCACTATACTGTCTAGTTCATTCTGAATTTGCTTGACAAAGATATGGAAGACACTAGGTGTTTCAGATTTCTATCTTAAGAAGAACACCCAGGAAAACCTTAAGTAGTCATCTACAACTACAAAGGTATAGACCTTCCTACCTAAGCTGTGAACTGGCATTGGACCAAAGAGATCCATATACAAGAGGTATAAACACCTTACAGCATCTTTGTTTTCTATGCTTCTAAAGGTGGATTTAGTCTGCTTGCCCTTTTGACAAGCTGAGCAAATACCATCTTTAACACACTTAACTTGAGGACCATTCCTCACTAACTCTTTGCTAAAGAGTTTGCTAATAGTCTTGTAGTTAAGATGGGCAAGCCTCTTGTGCCATTTGACACAATGAGAGACTGTCTCATCAGCTACAAGACACACTGGAGAACCATTGTTCTCAATCATAATGTCTAGGCAGTAGACATTCCTCTTCCTATAACCTGTCAAAATGATCGCTTGATCACTTGACCTCTTGATATGACAACCATTTTTAACAAATGAGATGTCATACCCTACATCACTTAATTGACTTATACTTATTAGGTTGTGTTTCAACCCTTTAACATAAGCCACTTGAGTAATGGTAACCAAGTTGCTAGAAATGTTACCAAATCCTTTGATGATTCCTTTTTCAGAACCACCAAAGGTGACTTTTGGACCATCTTTTATTGGAATGTAGTCCCTTAGTAATCTTCTAGTTCCAGTTATATGTCTGGAACATCCACTGTCCAAGTACCATGTTGGGGTATGACCACTTGGACTCACCTGCAAAACAGATTAATGAACCTTAGAACCCAAAGAATTCTTGAGTCCTTGGTACTTGTTAGTTTGCAACTTGACAAAACTACTTACTGGCTTTCCAACAGGTAATTTGCAACTCACTTTGGCACTAACATTGTGCCAACAGTCCATTGCAAAATGGCCAACTTTGCCACAACACCAACATTCAAACTTATTGTACCTTTGCTTAGGTACTGTCTTTGCTGTCTTATCTACAACAGACTTGTTGAATGTTGGAGCTTTGCCCTTGGACTTGAACTTGGACTGCTCAGTCCTTGCAGGTTTAATAAAACCCAATCCAGTCTTGCCTTTATGATGAACAAATTCATCAATTAAAGGTAGCACTGACTTAGGTTGAGAAAACCTAGCAACAAGCTCTCTTTCTTTCTGAAGATTGATCTCCAGACTCTTGATTTGATGATTCTTAAAGGTGATAGTCCCCATCTGAATCACTGTTATGTGTTTCAGCCTGGCTATCTCATTAAGCTTTTGATCAAATTGCTTCTTAGAATCTGTTGCAGCAGCTTTGAGATCAGCAATTTCCTTTGCCTGACTTTTGGCTAGGGACTTGCTTTTCTTGTAAGCTTGCAACAGTACTTTATATTCATCTATAAGCTGATGAATATCATCCTCAGACTCAGATACATTCTCATCACTTGATGATGAAGAATCTGATTCTGTACTGGAACAAGAAACTGAACTTAAAGTTGAACTTTGTACCTTACTGGGTCCTGGCTGCTCCAGGATTTTGTCATGCTCTGTCAAAGCCATTAGCCCTTGGCATTGACTGTCTTCTTGTTCATAAATAGACTCCATAATCTGCATGAATTCTTCTTCTTCTTCTTCAGCAAACAGCCCTATGTATGCCTCAGCATCAGGCTCAGTTTCTGAAGAAGAAATATCTGATAGAGTCTTCTCCTTCTTGGCAACAAAAGACTTCTCTTTCTTGCCTTTGAAATGAGTCTTCTTCCTGTCACTAGACTCCTTTCTCTTTTCAGGACAATCTGCAATAACATGACCTTGTCTATTGCAGCAATAACACACTATTTTTCATCCAGTTGCCTTGCTAGACTTAGTCCTCTTCCTGTCCTTCTTTGAGGCCTTTTTATTCTGATATAGGTCTTCTTTTCCCTGTGAAGTAGAAGGCCTTGACCTCCACTGTTTCTTCTTCAAGAATTTCTGAAAGTGTCTAGTGAAGGCAGCAAAGTCTTCATCACTTTCACTGCTTTCAGACTTTGTGCTGACTGACTCATCTGACTCTGATTCAGCAACCTTTGGAGGTGGAGTTGGTGACTTATTCCTGTACTTTCTGGGGGCTTCTGTCTTGAAATCTACAGTTCTTTCCTTGTGTTCAGTTCTTGTTGATTTCTCCTCCTCTTTCCTCACTGTCAATTGCATTTCATATGACAACAATTTGCCAAACAGTGTAGGTGGAGGAATTTCTCCCAACTTAGCCATTTCTCTAATGACACAGATCTTTGTGTCCCAATCTTTAGTTAGGGACCTTAGGAACTTGTCATTTAGTTCATAATTACTGAACTCTCTTCCATAAGACATGAGTTCATTCACTATTCTGTAGAACTTCTTATAGCACTCAGTTATGCTATCACCCTTTCCTTGCCTAAAACTTTCATACTCCTGATTTAGCAAGGATTTTCTATCTTGTCTAACTTCTTCAGAACCCTCCATATACACAATAAGAGTGTCCCACATCTCTTTGGCTGTCTTACAGTGTATAAGATTCTGAAATGTTGCATCATCTATGGCACTCACTATAATGTTTTGTGCCCTCTTGTCCATGGTGGCTAGGACAATCTCATCCTTAGTCATTTCAGAGAAATCCTTTGGTGTTCTCTGATTTGCATCTAGAACAGATATCTTCATGGGCACATATGGCCCCTCTTTTACTGTGATGTAGATCCTAGGGTCTGAGGCTTCCATAAACAGCCTTACCCTTTCCTTCCAGATCCCAAAGATTTCCTTTCTGCATATAGGTAATTTCATGGAACCCAATTCCTTGTGATTTTCAGAGGAACCCATGGTTCTTGATTTTCTTGAATCTGTAATTTACCTTAAACTGAATCTGCCAATCAGGATCTCCTCAGACTGTTAGTCCTTTTTGAGGAACCTGGCTCTGATACCACTTGAAAGATATAGTACCAAAACACCTAGAGGGGGGGGGGGTGAATAGGTGACCTAATCCTTTTCTTTAAACTTTAATGGCAGCAAACAGTTATAACACAGAATCTACTCTACTTTTGCACAGCAATCACACAGTATACACAGCAAAGCACAGCACAGCAGACACAGAGATTTATAGTGGTTCCCCAAGCTTTGGGTACATCCACTTTCCCTCTTCGCCTATCTAGCAGTGTACTAGATTCGGCCAAACTTCACCACTGTCTCAGAACCCAAACTGGTTCCTACACCTCAAGCCCAAGGCCCTACAACTCAGCTTTTCAACAAAGCCTACACTCTGCCCCAAAGGCCTACACTCAGCCAACAAGGCCTACACTCAGCCACAAAAGGCCTACACTCAGAGATTCCAATCTCCTACACTCAGGCTCTCAAGCCCTACACTCAGCCTTTATAATTTCAGGCTTACAATCACTCAGATCCAAAGGATCCTACAAGATAAAAATGATTTTACAAATATTAACTCAACAACCCAAAGACAAGAGAGGGGAGTTGTGAGTTTCTTGATGAGTTCTTGGAAGAACTCAGCTGGATTCAATCTGACTTAGCTTTCTTCAAAGCTTCTTGAAAGTGGAACTGAATAAGATGGATTCCTTCTGCAGTTGATCCTTGACCTCTGCTTCTTAAGATCCAGAATGAATCTGAATCCTTCTTCTCAGCCTAGTTCCACTGGCTGATTTCTTGGATGGAGCCCTCTCTCTCCAACTTCTTAGATCTGCACTTGGACTGCAAGATCTTCTTGTCTTGATACTTGATCAATAACTCTGTGAACCACTTGTTGAATTACTTCAATTACTTGAACAACAATCTGAACAACAGTTTCTGTAAACTGTATGAGCCTATTTATAGGCCTTCTTCATGGTAACCGAATGGTCCGATTCATAACTGTCTTCTGACATCTCTGACAATGCTGTAGACCGGCTGGAACGGCAGCTGTCATGTCATCCAGTCAATTCTTGAAAGTTCTCTAACTGTCTGAAAGTGTCGAGACTTTCTGTCTTTAAGTGTCGACACTTATAGACCAAGTGTCGACACAATTTATGTAAGTGTCGACACAAGTCTACAAGGTGTCGACACAACTCCTTGTGTTGTAGATTCTATGTCTCGACACAGTTTCTTCTGCATGTGTCGACACTGAAATTGAGTGTCGACACAAGTACTTGATCTTCTATCTTTTGCTGAATTCTTCTAAGTGTCAACACATCTCCTTTGTGTCGACACAACTTCTTGTGTTGAATCTGTTAAGTGTCGACATTGCTTCTTGGTGTCGACACATAGTCTTCTATGTTGATACTTGCTGAGTGTCAACACAGCTCCTTGTGTCGACACTTGATTCTTCTGTTAAGACTTCAGCTGAGTGTCGACACATAGTCTTAGTGTCGACACTTGTACTTAGAATATTTTGTTGATCTTTCTGTTCTTTGCTAAGTGTCGACACAGCTCCATGTGTCGACACTTTCTTCAAGTGTTGAGTCTTCAGCTGTGTGTCGACACATTGTTCTTGGTGTCGACACTTACTTCAAGTGCTGACTCTTCTGTTGAGTGTCGACACATTGTTCTGAGTGTCGACACTTATACTTAGTCTCTGCTGACTTTTGCTGAGTGTCGACACAGCTCCAAGTGTCGACACTTTCTGGTGTAGTCACAATTCTTCTAGGTGTCGACACTGTTGTTAAGTGTCGACACTGCTTTACTGTACTTTTCTTCACTGAGTGTCGACACAGCTCCTTGTGTCGACACTTTCTGTCTGGTGTCGACTCTGCATCCCAGGTGTCGACACAATGACTCCAAGTGTCGACATTGCTTGTCTGGGTGTCGACACATGGACTTAGAAACTTTTTCAACATTTCCTGCAAATACTTAACCTGCACATGTAACTCAAAATTCATCAAATACATTTTGATGTATATCATTGAGTTGGGTGAGGCTTCTTCAAATCAGGTACATTTAAACCAATGTACCCAACAGCTTGGTCTTTGGCGACAAGGCGGACTGGTGTTGCTGTCCGGCCTTGGTTAAGCTTTGGCGTTGGCTTGGCCTATGGAGTCAAGGTGGACTGACAATGTGTCCGGCCTTGGTGATGCATTGGCGGACTGGATATCCTACACAGGTCACGGCGGACTGGAATGTATCCGCGGACTGCGGAGACATCTTGCTGCGGGATGAGGCAGTGATCTCATTAGCTATTGAGGTGACCACACTCCTAATAGTGCCTATAAATTGGACCCATGTCACATCAGGAATAACAACCAAGTGAACAGTAAGTGAGCGCGCGATAAGTTGCTGCGGACTGAATTATGGTGTTCGCGCGGTTTGATTGAGTTGACCGGGTTGTGTTGTGCAGGTTGTGCGGATAGCGCTGGAAAGCCAGGACTTGGATCTGATTGTGGTCAGGGATAGTGCGTACTATGCAGTTAAACAACAGACGGTAAACAGCAGGTCACGGACAACGACCAGACTGTCTTCTCTTTTGCAACTTGGTTTGGGGTTCAATAAGTCTCCTGCTTCAGGCAGACTGTTCTATTCGGCATCACAGCTCGTGCGGTCTGCCGTCTAGGCGAACTCGCGGTTAGGTGGCTTCCAAATCGGCGGCTAGAGCTAGCATTGGAATAAGTGGTAGTCCGCACGGCTTGGGTTGCGGTCTGGCGACCTGGCGGACTGTGCGGACTCCACAACAGTAGACCGGCGGCTTGGTGTTTAAGTCCGCGCGTCTTGTATTGACTTGTATTTGTAATTGTCTCTGCTTTCCCTATGTTGGTTTTGGTGAAGCATGTCTCGTCATGTATGTCTCGCGTTATAAAGAAGATTGTTGTTAATCAATAAAGACTCTTGTTGCTGCATATGTTTCTGGTTGTGACTAACTTAAGTTGAGATAACCCCTGCTCACTTCAAGGTTCGGGAAAATTCAACATGGTATCAGAGCGAGGTTGGAGTGGATAAGCAATGATCAACTGAAGTGGTTGTTGCTCTTGTGAAGAGGGAACTAGTGGTAGAACTATGACAGTGGAAGATGCAAGTTGTCTTGGAATTGATCTCCTTACAGAAACGAACTTTGATAGGTGGAAGTCTTATATGGAGAGCTTTCTTCTTGGCAAGGACCTTTGGGAAGTATTATGCGGAGCAGAAAGACAAGAGGCTACTGCTAGCAATGCTGAATAGATGAGATCTTGGAAGGAGACAAATGCGAAAGCGGAATCTATTCTCAAGCAGGTGATCTCATCCGAGCTCTTGGAACACATTAGTGGATGTCGGTCAGCTGCGAAGGTTTGGACTTCTCTTGATGGGTTGTTTAGGACGGAGGTGAAGGTTGCTGCATAGGATGGTCCTTCTACTTCATATCATCATGAGAGGAGTGTTTCTTCTAGACGTGATGGGAAGAGGAAGGAAGGATAAGGTGCTATAGATGCAAGCAGCATGGTCACCTTAGGAAAGAGTGCAAGGTTGGCTTGCTCTCGACGAACATAGCTCATGCTGGGAGTAAGGAGAAGAACTTAGTTGGGACTTCAACAAGTTCGGGTGCTGATCGGATGAAGGCCAGTGATAGTGCATCTATCTGGCATGAAAGACTGGGGCATGTAGGGTTGGACAAGCTGAAAGCAATGGCTGAAAGAAGACTCGTAAGAGGCTTGCCTAGATTGTCATCCTATGGCGATGGTTAGGGATGTACGGGATGTCGGCATTGTTGAAACCGAAAAACGGTCTCCTATGGAGTTCACCCTTGGGGAAGGGGTGGTCTCGCGCCTACTTCACTCCTGCAAGCAAAACAACAAAGAAAATAAGGAAAGACCGACCCAAGGGCTCGGCGGGGAAGACCCACCACACACCCGGAAGATCTGAGAGCGCTTCCCCTCCCTAGCCAGAGGCCGAGCTAAGGTACCCTCAGAAAGCACTTGAAAACTGGAGCAGGAGAGCACATGAAGCATGCCTTCTGAGATACCCCTTGGGTCCTATTTATAGATTTTTGGAATCTGAACTGCCAATAACGAAATGAACTGACCTGAAATTACCAGAAAACCCTTGGTTGAGTCTGCCAACAGCCAAACTCCGTTGTTTTGAAGGGCTATGGGCAGTCCAGCGGGGGCAAAATAGTAAAAAGTGCCTCATACATCCAGGCGAGCTGGGGAGCTTGATCACCTCGGCAGGTCCTGCTCGCATGCTGTTGCCGAGCTCCACTGCGAGGGCGCGAACTGGGATGGTGAGCCCGCCCATTCATTGGTTGCCATCAGTTAACCCGAGATTTTGACGATTTTCGGACTAGCTCGGCGGATGCCGAGCTCGGGTTCGATGAATGTTGATCTTCGTTCGACGAATGTCGTTCTCTGATCGACGAATGCCGAGCTTGCGTTCGACGATCGTCGATCTTTGTTCGTCGAATGCCGAGCTCGGGCTCTGCTTCTCTACTACCGAGCTCGCCAACTATCTTTAGCCCCATCTGTCTGGTTCCTGGTGACCTTGCTCGCTGGACACGGGGTTGTACATAATCCCCGCTCTTTTTGAGCTTGGAAAAGCTCGGAAAGAAACATCCAACCCCAAGTGTGCGGCGAGGGTGGGTTGGCGAGTTGGAGGGAATCTTTTGGGTGGGGTCCACCTACGGCTATATATATGCACCTACTCACCTGCCTGACTCTTTCCATTCCCTTTGCTCTAACCCTGCCAAGATGCCGCTACCCAAGGAGATTCAAGAGCATCTAGACCGAGCTCGCCAGGCTTCTGCAGCTCGCGTAGCCGCCCTGACGGCAGTCCCTGCCGCTGTGCCGCAGGGGGGTTCTGCCGAGCCCAGCTCCAAGAAGATGAAACCATTTCCCCAGGCGGCCGAGCCCATCTACAATGACCTGAGGGCCACCTTGGAGCACGGGACCGGCTCCTCCTCCTGCCTGCCTCTGAAAGAGGGAGGAACGTCGTCGAGGCCTGCGACGGCCCGGACAGCTGCCCTGGTGGTGTAGAAGACACCGCGCCGCGAGACACCAACCCGCGAGATAAGACCACTCTGGGGGACTCGCGGTTCATGACCCCGGAGAACCGCCACCAGGTGTCGTCCCCTCCCTTTGGGACCTTGGGGTTGAGTTCGCAGAGGGCGAGTTTGCCGGTGCGCATCCCCTCTCCTCGGCAAACTGTTGTGGTCGATGGGGCGGGTCTGGGGACCATCCCCAACCCGAGGTTCGAGCTTCTCTCACCCGGGACTCACGGCCCAGGTCGCGGGAAGGATCTGAGGTTCATCCCTCCCCGCATCTCCTTTGAGTTGCCGAGCTCATCATGTCAATTCTGCTTGGATTCTTGCCCCATGAGCTTTTCCTGCATTCTTCTTCTTGCTGACGTTTGTCTTCACAACTCCCCCCAGCTAATCCGCTGCCGAGGAATCTTCGCGGGCAGCCCACTACTCTCCACTCCCTTCCCTAATCTCGCTGGACTCTTACCTGGGCCCTGAAGTGGATCAAGGCAAGCTGACGCGGAGGGAGGTCAAGCTTCTCAAGAAGCTGGTGTACGGGCTGCGCGAGGTGCAGGGGGTCAACGAGACGCTACAATGCGACTACGCGCGTCTCGCCGACGAGGTGCGAAGAGGCCAGGCTGGCAAGCTGATGTCCCCCTCCCGGATTCTGGACGAGATGAATGACAGCCTCTCAGTGGCGCAGAGGAATTCGGAGAGGATCCATGAGCTGCTCTGCCCGCGGCAGTCTGGGTGGCGGGAGCCGTGAGGTCGGGGTAGGTGAGAGGGCGGCTCCTTTGCCGAGCCGACTGGTACTCACCTCCTGGTGTTCCCCCTGCTCGCGTATCCTACTTTTTATTCCTGAACTTGGTTTCTGTAATAAGTAGTTTTTTAGAATATTCTTGGACATATGCTATTCAAATAATATACTATGATGTTTGACTTAGCCTTGGTTGGAACGCGCCGGAAGTCAGCGAGCTGGGGTGGCGAGCTGGGGTGGCGAGCTGGGGCGGCGAGCTGAGTTGATTGGACGGCCTGACCCCGGATTTATTTTTCTATAAATAGCCCCCACCCCTCACCAACCCCGTACTGTGCCTTTATTGTTTTCTTTCCCTCTCTTCGTGCGCTTTTCTCCTTTTCTTCTCGCGCTCTGCTTCTTCCCCTGCGAACATGGGCAAGACCAACCCTGATGCCGGTGGCCGCTCCAAGTGCGCGCAGCACTTCACCGACTATTTCTTTTTCGAGGGGCACACCAGCGAGGAGGAGCTCGCAGAGTTCAAGACTTAGTATGTGACGCCGGGCTTTGAGGCGCGCAGGCCGAGGCAGGAGGAGGCCATCAACACTTTCTACGAGGACGAGCTCGCCTTCCCCATCTAGCATTTCGAGATGGGGTTACGCCTCCCCCTCTGGCCAGAGATCCGGCAAATCGTGAAGTACTATGGCGCAGTACCCGCGCAGTTAAACTCCAATGTCGTCGCGATGATGGTGGCGTTCGCGAGTTACCTCCGGCTGGAGACGATTGAGTTCAATCTGACAGTGTTAAGGAAGCTCTTCTCCTACAAGGCGACGCCAGATGGGGTCGCCTACTTAGGCGGCTCGCTGATCAAGGTTTGCGATATCGCGAACAAGCATCACACTTAGATGACCAAGATCGCCTTCATCAAGGGCGATCTCAGCAACATCCCCTACTCGCCCCAGCAGAAGGGCGAGGAGGCCTACCGCCCCCCTGCCGTGTCCGGCAACGACGCCGAGCTCCACAAATACTTCCTCCACAAGGATTTCGAGGTCGCCTTCCTGCGAAGGGGCCTCGACGCGCTTCCCCCCGTTCTAACCGACGAAGGTATTGTTCTCTCCTCATCTTGCCGAGCTCACCTTATTGCTGCTGGATTTCTTCTAACTTTTTCCAATTATTTTCTTGCAGGGGAGCGGATAATTCTCGTGAACCCGCCATTTGCAGACTCGGGGCTACACACGGACCCTCTTGCTCGCGAGAGGGCAGCGGCGGCGGCCTGCCGAGTTGAGGCGGCCCTCTCTCAACCCTCTTCGAGCAAGAGGCAACCTGAGGACGCGAGGTCGAACCCGCCACACCGCCAGCGACTGCCAAAAAAGATGCGGAGAGCCCTACTATCTTCGCGGGGGCAACAACAACAACAACAACAACAACAATCTATCCCCAAATACATTAGCACGTCAGAGACCCCTCCCGACGCGTCGCCGGAGAGCCCGCTGAAGGAGATCACCAGCAAAAGCCGGAAGGGCGGTGAGGCTCCTTCTTCTGCGGCGGCGATCTCCCCAACCCCTTCGGCGAAGAGGGCGGCTCATGAGCGCGGGGCGCCGAAACAACATCCCCTCTTTAACTTCGGGGGGCGGTGGAGGGACTCGGCGGGCGAGCCCATGGTGTAGTGGGACGAGCTGGCCCATCGGGTCTCCATCTCCACTCTGCATCCATCCTGGCATGACCGTGAGCCCGCCACCGGCCATTCTTACACCCACGGCTTCGTCCTCTATGGCCGCGAGGATGCCAAGGCCTACAAGAACATGACCCTCTGGTAGATCGACCATGAGGGTCTGTAGGCCCACTTGTGGTGAGCTCCACCACATGCTGACCCGCTGTAGCTTTGCCCTCAGCAATCAAATCCTAAAATCCGAGCAGGCCCGCGATGTCGCCAAGGACAAGGTTGCTGATCAGGCGAAGCAGCTCGGCATCGCTGAGGGCCTCCTCTCCTAGGCCGTCGGCGGGCTGGTAAGTGTCAAGCTCTCCTCTTCTCATTTACTTAGAATATTATGTGTTGCTGCTGACCGGATTTTCTCTTTACTAGGATGCCAAGGCCGCAGGGGAGCTTCGGGATCGCAATGCCGAGCAAGGGGAAGAGATTAGCCAGTTGTGCACCCGCCTTTCCGAGCTGGAGGGGGCAAACACAAAGCTGAAGGAGGAAAATCAGCACCTCAGCCACGAGGTCCGCCGCATGGCGGAGATCTTCTTCCCGGCCAGCGGCTCCGATCCTTCCCTCCCCTACAAGAGGTCGTGGATCTTTGGCGAGGCCGATCTCGCCGAGAGGCTGCGAATTAACTCCATCCATGATGCTGAATGCACCCTCCAAATGATGAAGGACACGGGGGTGCTGGTGCAGGGTGCGGGGAGATCTCCGCCAGGGACCTGATGCCGAGCTTATTCCTGGCAACGCCCCCCAGCGAGAAGGAAGATAGCATGGACGCAATGTTCGGGAGGGGCTTCCCGGACCAGCTGGGTGAGGGGGAGTATCAGTCCGGGGGGGGCGAGGCCTGAATTTTTATACTCTTCTTTTTGGTTTACTCGCCGAGGCGAGCCCCTGTAAACATCTTTTGTAAACACTTATTTTAATGAAAGAAAGGTTTTTGACCATACCAGTGTCATTCCCTTTTTTTCTTTTTGTTTTCTATTTTGTTGTGCTCTGTATATCCGTGAGTACTTACCCAGGCGACCTCGCATAGACAGATGCTGCGAGTATGATAGTTCTTAGTACACGCCCGCGAGAGGGTGTGTTCTGAGTGCTCGCCAAGCTTCAAACGATTCGGGAGCGGGCTGCTCTCCGCCCTTATCACGCCACCTCAGCTCGCCCGCGAGCCATCCAGGTTAAATTCAGAAAATCTTCTAAGTAAAATAGACGGGGTGAAGTGCCCTGGTTTGGCTCACCTTCCTTCAGCAAGGTCCTGAGACCTGGCTCTCTATCCCTTTGCCGATGCCGAGCTGGGTTTGGCGAGTCCAAACTCGCTTATGCAGAACCACTTCCCCCTTATTCCTTGGCATTCAAAACTTCTTGGTATTTTCCTAGCGAGTTCAAGGCCGATACCATCGAGTGACTTCCTGCCCTGCTAGTTAGGTGAGAGCCTGACAGCGTGATCTGCTCGGGGTCCACTATTAATACCATTGAGTGACTTGCAGCCCTGCCAGCTAGGTGAGAGCCTGACAACGGGATCTGCTCGAGGCCAAGGATGACACCGAGTGACTTCCAGGCCTGCCAGCTAGGTGAGAGCTTGACAGCAGGATCTACTCGTGGTCCACTACTAACACCATCGAGTGACTTCCAGCCCTGCCAGCTAGGTGAGAGCCTGACAGCGGGATCTGCTCGAGGCCAAGGATGACACCGAGTGACTTCCATCCCTGCCAGCTAGGTGAGATCCTGACAGCGGGATCTGCTCGGGGTCCACTATTAATACCATCGAGTGACTTCCAGCCCTGCCAACTAGGTGAGAGCCTGACAGCGGGATCTGCTCGAGGCCAAGGATGACACCGAGTGACTTCCAGCCCTGCCATCTAGGTGAGAGCCTGACAGCGGGATTTGCTCGGGGTCCACTACTAACACCATCGAGTGACTTCCAGCCCTGCCAGCTAGGTGAGAGCCTGACAGCGGGATCTACTCGAGGCCAAGGATGACACCGAGTAACTTCCAGCCCTGCTAGCTAGGTGAGAGCCTGACAGCGACATCTGCTCGGGGTCCACTACTAACACCATCGAGTGACTTCCAGCCCTGCCAGCTAGGTGAGAGCCTGACAGCGGGATCTGCTCGAGGCCAAGGATGACACCGAGTGACTTCCAGCCCTGCCAGCTAGGTGAGAGCCTGATAGCGGGATTTGCTCGTGGTTCACGTTCACTTCATTCCTTCATGCGAACTCACAACGACAATATTGACATACTAAAGAGTTTTCATTAAAAATCAAGGCACAACTTACAAGCTTCAAGGAAAAAAAGTGTTTTAAGTCGACACCACTCCAGGTGAGACTTAGGGTCTCGCCCTCCACATTTTGGAGTCGATAACCTCCCGATTTTAAAGCCTCCTTTACAATAAACGGTCCTTCCCAGCTGGGGTTGAGCTTCCCCACGGATGTCGACCTCCCTGCTGCATCCACCTTCTTCAGTACCAAGTCCTCTTCCACAAACTGTTTGACTCTAACATGCTTGTCAAAGTACTTGGCCATTCTCCTTTTCACCTCTTCCTATCGGATGGCGGAAAGGTCCCTCAGCTCTTCCACCATGTCAAGGGAGAGCCGCAGTTCCTCCCCGTTCTCTGCCTTCCATTCCTCTCTGCCTTCCTTGGCCGTAACAACCCGAGGTGTTTGGACTTCAAATTCCACGAGGAGAATTGCCTCGCACCCATGAGAGAGTTTGAAGGGAGTCTCTCCGGTAGCTGTATTGGGGGTGGTTCTCAGGGCCCAGAGAACCGCGGGAAGCTGCTCCACCCAGCTCCCCTTCAAATTCTCCACTTTCTTCTTGAGGAGGTTGACGATGATCTTGTTCGCGGCTTCCACCTATCTATTGCTCGTGGGGTGATGGACCGAGGTGAACCTGAGGTCGATTCCAAGCTACTCGCAAAAACTTGTGAACTTAGCGCTGGCGAACTGGGGCCCGTTGTCCGTGACGATGGCCTGGGGCAGCCCGTGGCGGCATATGACCTCTCCCCAGACGAAATTTCTGATAACCTTGGAGGTCACCTTGGCCAGCGCCTTCACCTCCAACCACTTGGAGAAGTAGTCGATCATTACTAGGAGGAACCTCCTCTGCCCACTGGCCTGGGGGAATGGCCCAACCAAATCCATACCCCAAATGGTGAAGGGCCAGGGGGGTCGTGATACTTTTGAGTCGTTGGGCCGGCTGTAGCTGGAGGGGGGCAAACAGCTGGCATTTATGGCACCTTCTTGCGAATTCCGTTACATCATGGCCCAGGGTGGGCCAGAAGTACCCCTGTCTGACAATTCTTCCTTCCAGTGTCTGACTCCCGGATTAGCTCCCACACTCTCCGGAGTGGACTTCCTCCAAGATTCTTTGTACCTCCTAGGCCACGCAACGAGCCAACATCCCTGAGAGTGTCTTCCTGTACAGCTGCCCGTCTTGGAGGAGGTAGTACGCTGACTTATGCCTCAGCTTCTTCTTATCTGCCCCCTCCGGATACTCCCCTGTGGAAATGAAGGTCACAACTGGGTCCATCCATGAAGTCCGTTGATCTATCTTCATGAGCTCCCCCTCTTCGATAGAGGGGCGGAATAGGTCGGTGATGGTACCCCCACTCGAGGACCGTGCTTCACGAGCTGATCGACCTGCTCACTTTCCTCCCGTGGCACGTGCCGGATGGAGAAAGTTTGGAACGTGCCGATGACCCCCTTCACTTTGGCTAAGTACAGTCGCAGGGTGGGCTCCATTGCCTCAAACTCCCCATTGATCTGGGAAGCTACCACCATGGAGTCGGTGAGGACCTCCACGTCCAGCACCCCCAGCTCCCTGGCCAGGCGCAGCCCCGCTATCACGACCTCATACTCGGCCTGATTATTTGTAATGGGGAAGTGCACCACCACCGTCTGCTCAATTCTAGTTCCTTGAGGGCTCTCCAAGATCACCCTCACTCCTAGGGAATGCCTCCCCGAGGCACCGTCCACCCTCACCTTCCAAGGGGTCGGGTGAGTAAGCTCTTCCTCCGCCACCTCAATCACATAATCGGCCAAGAAGTCAGCCATTGCTTGAGCTTTGATCGAGAGGCAGGGGACAAAAGAAACGTCAAACTCGCTCAGCTCCACCGACCATTTGGACAGCCTGCCACAATGCTCCACCCCCTCAAATATGTTGCAGAGGGGATGGTCAGTCACCACTCAGATTGAGTGTGCCTGGAAATAAGGCCGCAGCCTTCGGGCTGAGATGATTAGGGCGAAGGACAGCTTCTCTAAAATTGGATACCGGAGTTCGGCCTTTCTCAGGACCCGACTCACGCAATAAATAGGGAGCTTCTTCTTTCCCACTTCCCGAACTAGGACGGAGCTCAAGGCCTCTGCCCCGACCCCGAGATATAAAAACAGGTCTTCTCCCTCCTTGGGCCCTTGGAGCAGCGGAGCCGGGGTCAGCTGTATCTTGAGGGCCTGGAATGCCTCCTCGCACTCCTTGGTCCATTCAAATTTTTGACCCCCCCCCCCCCTTAGCGTTTTGAAGAAGGGTGAGCATTTCTCCCCAGCCTGAGAGAGAAACCTACTTAGCCCTGCCAGCTTCCCTGTCAGCCGCTGTACCTCCTTAGTATTCCGTGGCGACCCTAACTCCATGATAGCCTTGACCTTATCGAGATTTGGCTCGACCCCCACAGGGGTGAGGAGATGCCCTCAGAACTTTCCCCTGCTAGCCCCGAAGACGCATTTCAGAGGATTCAACCGCATCTTGTACTTGTGTAAGGTAGCGAAGGTCTCCTCTAGGTCCTGGAAGTGGGAGTCCACATCTCGACTCTTGATCATGAGGTCATCCACGTACACCTCCAGATTTCTCCCTTTTTGCTCTTTGAAGACCCTCTCCATCATCTTCTGGTAGGTCGCCCCTACGTTCTTCAGCCCGAAGGGCATCATCTTGTAACAGTAGCATCCATCCCCCGTGATGAACGAGACATCCTTGATGTCCGGGGGGTACATCCTAATTTTATGATAACCTGAAAAAGCATCTAGAAAATTCATTACAGAAAAACCAACGGCTGAGTCAACCAGCGCGTCGATCCGAGGCAAAGGATAACAGTCCTTATGACAAGCTTTATTAAGTAAGGAAAAATCGATACACATCCTCCACCGGCCGTCTCCCTTTTTGACCATGACCACATTGGAGACCCAGCCGGGGTATTGGATCTCAGACACGAAGCCGGCCTTGAGAAGCTTCGCCACCTCTTCTCTGATGGGCTCTGCCAGCTTGTCTGTAGTGGACCTCTTCTTTTGTTGGACGGGGCGTGTTCCCGGGTCCAGGTTGAGGCAGTGGCAGGCCACATCCACGTCAACCCCCGGCATCTCCGCGACGTTCCATGCGAAGATGTCCACGTTCTTCTGGATGCACTCCGCATCCTTCCTTGGTCTTCCGGGGTCAGCCCTCCGCTGAAGCGGACCTTCTCCACCCTACCTCCACGGGTGAGCACCTCCAACTCCACCACTTCCTCTGTAGCCTCCAACCTGGACTGCTCTCCCCATCCTTCAGCATCCCTCTCCTCCGGGACTGGGATCACCACCTCCACCTCTTCTTCCACGGCCATCACCTCGGCCATTTCCTCCTGATCTCTTCCTGTCGCCCACTTCTCAGCGCAGCTTTCCACCTCCAGCTCCTCCCTGTCAGCGTCCTGCTCAGCCTCCTCCATTCTTCTCCCCATCTCCTCGGCTCCCTCCTACCAAGAGATGGAGTTCACGGCAGTGACATAGCATTCCCGCGTCACCTTGGAGTCTCCCCTGACGCTGACCTGAATCCCCTCAGCGTTGAACTTTAAGCATTGGTGGAAAGATGAGGGGACGCAGCGGAAGGCGCTGATAAGGGGCCTCCCAAAGATGACGCTGTAGCTGCTGGGGGCATCCACAATGACGTACCTGTAGTTTCTGGACTGCCCCCCCCCCCCCCCCCCCAGGGTGACATGGAGGCCGACTCCTCCCTCCACTTCCTTCCTGTCCCCCGAAAACCCGAACAAGGGTCCGTCCGAGGACAGCACCCTCTTCGCCTCCACCTTCATTGCGTCAAACGCCTTCTTAAAGACGACATTGACGGAGCTTCCATTGTCAACGAGGATCCGGGAGACGGTAAAATTTTCTATGGCTGCCTTGATGACCAGCGCATCGCAGAATGGATCCTCGTGATCTGGCATGTCGTTTTTGGTGAAGGTGATCCTCTTCTCTGGGGGTGGGGTCTGGGATGTGGAGGCAACGCTCCGACTGTACATGGTGTGGAGGCTCTCCTTGCGGGAGCCTCGACCCCCCCCCCCCCCCCCCCCCGTGGATCACTCCGATCCCTCCTCGGGTACCAACATTCACCCGGTCTTCACAACGGTCCTCCTCTGCCTGAGGCAGGACCTCCTCGATCCTTACTTCCTAGCGCCCCTGCTGCTGCTCCTCCTTGTTCCTTCTCATTTCAAGGAACTCCGGGCATGTGGCTGTGGCGTGACCCTCCTCCTGATGGAAGTCGCAATAGGGCAACTCCACCCTAACTTCTCTCCTCCTTCTCCTTGCTACTCTCCTCCTCTCCCCCAAGGCTATGGCCATAGCCTCTTCCTGATCAGGAGTTGGGGCCTCTGAGCCTGCCTCCAGCCCGGGGGGTGGAAGTGATCTTGCCCCCCCCTTGATAGCGATCCCTTCCTTGGTATCATCTTTGTGGCCCCTGCCCCTACCACTCAGGTCTCCATCCCAGCCGACGGTCAGGCTCCTGACGCCCCCACCTCGGCTGCTGCTACCCCTGGAGCTGCCTCTGCTCCCTCTGCCAGGGCTCTCCTCTCCTCTCGACTCCTTCTCTTCCTCTGTGGCCCACCTGGCCAACTTCCGCGCAAACTCCGGGTTTGACGCCTCCCCGTCAACTTCTCTCGCCGCCCTCTCCATCAGCTCCTTATAGGAGAGGGGGGGAACTCTCTTCAGCTCCATCCTGAAGAACCCCTGCTGCAGGCCCAGGGTAAAGGCCATCATAAAACTATGGCCCGGCATCTCCTGGACCTGAGTAACCTCCTCCTGGAACTGATCCACGTAGCTCCCTAGGGTCTCGTTCACTCCATGCTTGATGTGGAACAGGGATTCTGACTCCTTCTTCCTTCTCTTCGAGGTAGTGAACCTCAACATGAACCCCCGATGCAGGTCCTCGAAGCAGTAGATAGAGCTGGCCGGCAGCTGATGGAACCACTCCCTCGCCTTCTCCTTGAGGGTGATGGCAAAGAGTCGGCATTTGAAGCCATCCGACATCTGCCGGATCGACACCACATACTCGAACCATTGAATATGCTGGACTGGGTCTCCCTTCCCGGTGTAGTAGGACATCTCGGGTTCCCTGAACCCATCTGGAACTGGAGCTGAGGAGACCAACTCGCTGAAGGGGCTGCCTCCCCCTGCTAGGCGAGCTGGCAAATCTCGCGAGCCTAGCTCGCGGAACCGGCCTCAACCTGCCGAGCCGGGGAAGAGCTCGCTCCCGGGGAGCTCGTACCCCCGGCCTTCCTCGGCCACTTCCTTCCCAGCTCGCCTGTCGGGGGCGTCCTCACCCAAAGAGGGGGCAGCCGCAATCTGGACTGCTGGAGTCGAGCACTCGGCCCGCGCACCGAGTGCGAACTTGACGAGGTTCAGCACCTCATTCCTGAAATCCTCTAACATCCCCACCGTGGCGAGAGGCGGGGGGGGGGGGGGGGGGGGGGGGTTGGGGGAGGCGGCGAGTCCAGCCTGTCAGATCCCTGTCCTCCCGTAATCGAACTCGGCGAAGCTTTTCTGCACTGACCATGCTCCACGGTCACCGCACCAAAATGTTGAAACCGAGAAACAGTCTCCAATTGAGTTCACCCTTGGGGAAGGGGTGGTCTCGTGCCTACTTCACTCCTACAAGCAAAATAACAAAGAAAATAAGGAAAGACCGACCCAAGGGCTCAGTGGGGAGGACCCACCATACACCTGGAAGATCTGAGAGCGCTTCCCCTCCCTAGCCAGAGGCCGAGCTAAGGTACCCTCAGAAAGCACTTGAAAACTGGAGCAGGAGAGCACAGGAAGCATGTCTTCTCAGTACCCCTTGGGTCATATTTATAGTTTTTTGGAATCTGAATTGCCAATAACCAAATGAACTGACCTGGAATTACCAGAAAACCCTTGGTTGGGTCTGCTAACATCCAAACTCTGATGTTTTGAAGAGATATGGGCAGACCAGCTGGGGCAAAATAGTAAAAATTACCTCATGCATCCAGGCGAGCTGGGGAGCTTGATCACCTCGGCAGGTCCTGCTCGCCTGCTGTTGCCGAGCTCCACTGCAAGGGCGCGAACTGGGATGGTGAGCCCGCCCATTCATTGGTCTCCATCAGTTAACCTGAGCTTTTGACGATTTTCGAACTAGCTCGACGGATGCCGAGCTCGGGTTCGACGAATGTTGATCTTTGTTCGACGAATGTCGTTCTCTGGTCGACGAATGCCAAGCTTGCGTTCGACGATCGTCGATCTTCGTTCGTCGAATGCCGAGCTCGGGCGCGGCTTCTCTACTACCGAGCTCGCCCCCTATCTTTAGCCCGATCTGTCTGGTTCCTGGCGACCTTGCTCGCCGGACACGGGGTTGTACAAGCATGGTGAAGCTTATCACTTTATGGTTGATAAGGCACAATCCAAATGTAAAGCACCTTTGGAGGTTGTCCAATGTGTTATGGTTGGACCGACCGTCACCGCCAGTCTTGGAGGCAGCTGATACATGCTGATATTGGTTGATGACTATTCAAGGTATACTTGGATATACTTCATGAAGGAGAAGTCGAACATGATGCACTTGTTTGTGGAGTTCAAGAAGCTTGTGGAAGTCCAGCTTGGCCCGTGGATAAAGAAGTTGAGGACAAGTATCGGTGGTGAGTTTGGCTCAACCGAGTTCTGGAACTTTTGCAGGAAGCATGGGATCCGGAAGGAGCTCTCTTGTGTACATACTTCACAGCAAGGTGGTGTTGCAGCTCGGATGATCCGTTGGTTGACGGAGACTTGCAAGTGTTGGCTTCAGAGCAAATGTGTTCCTAAGGCTTTTTGGGCTGAAGGAATGGCCTGTGCTGCTTATGTCATAAATCGGATGCCTCTTAGTCCGATCTTTGTGAAGACTCCATATGAGCTGATGTTCGAGGTGAAGCCCAGTGTAAAGCACCTACGGGTGTTTGGATCTACCTAATACGTACACGCTCCGGATGCTCTCACGATGAAGCTAGTCTTTGTTTGATATGATGAGCGTAGGAGAAGATGGATGTGTATGGATCCTGCGACGAAGAGGCTCTGTTGGATCCCTAGTTTGATTTGGGATAGGTTCACTAATTAGGATGATTGACCCAACATGTATAGTCATGGTCATGTCTGTGTCCTAGAGTTTAGGCTATATCCTTAGAGTTAACATTGGATGGACCAGCCAACAGAAGATAGCAGAAGACTCAAGACTTAGAGAAAAATCAGTTCTGGAAAGTGAGTTCGATGTTCGTCGAACTCAGCTCAATGAAAGTCGTGCTCATCTCGACGAACTCAGATACAATTCTTTGAGTTGAGCTCGACGAAATTCGAGCTCAGGTCGATAATTTTTGGATATTGTACTTCAACATTCTAAGTCCAGAATCATTTCTCTGAACTCCAGTTGATGAAGTTATATTATCAGCTCGACGATCTTAGAGCACAGAATTGGCAAATTTTATCAGAAAGCAGTTAACAGTTCTCAGGTCGACGATCTTGGATCTCAGGTCGACGAACTTCAATTATCTGGTCGACGAACATGATTTCTCAGCTCGACGAACTCTGGACTCAGGTCGACGAAATCTGTTCTTTGTTTGATGAATTCTGTGCAGATCCAGACTTGGATTTTTCCTTCTTTTGTCCTTATTTTATTGCAGTAATTCCTGAATAATCAATGCTTAATATTTTCTGAATATTACTGTTAGAAGCAGCATTGATTATGGTATTCATCAGGATTATTACTTGTCGTTTTTCAATAGGACAGTTGGGGAAATCCAATTAATGTAGATATTCTATCCAGCCGTATTACATTCTTCAGGCCGTTAGCAATCAATGCAGAAAGGAATTCAAAAATTCAAAGGAGATTGTTGACTGATCATATAAAAGTGATTTTCTCTCTTTTCGAAAAAAGAAGACACTAAGAAGCAAGTTCAGACCAGAAAGAGAATACAGGCTTACAGAGAAGATCAACAACAATCTGATTATAATCCTTCTCTGTACAGAAAACAAACCAGTTTTCTCCTTAACATTGGTGAAAAAGAAGAAGAACATTCATTCCAAATCAAGAGTCTTCTTTAACCTTCACTCCAGGATTCTTCAAGGATAACAAAATATCTATCAGTCAAGAAGTTCCTGGATCTCTTCTAGTCAACCCCAAAGATAGAAGACCTACACCCTGAAGCAAAGCTCAAGTCTTCCTGAGTTCAATATCTCAGGTGGAGCTTTGTCAATATCAAAGATCGACTAGTCTTCTTAGTTGATTTGAGAAAGAGAAGACGCCATAACTCTCTCACCCCCTCATTTTACAAATGGTTCTTTAACTCCCTTCAAAAGATATTCCTTGGTTGCAAGTCACCTGATCAAAAGACTTGAGTTAGTTTTTGAGCACCTGATCAAAAGCTCATTGGTGGCAGTCACCTAATCAAAACCTGTAGTAGATTCCTACCAGGGTGGTAGAAGAGTGGATGTACCCAGGTTGGGGAACCACTATAAAGTTCTTGTGTTTTCTGGTTGCCCTTTTCTTCTCGCTCTTGCTGTGCCTGTATTAAATTTATTTTTGCTGTTACTGTGGTAGATTAGTTTTATTTTTACTATGGCTATGTTAGAATAGTTTATATTAGATTGTCATTTTTGTTTACAGTGAATATTAGTTGCTTTACACTAATAATTTTGTAAATTCTAAACAGTATTCAGATACTCTATTCACCCCCCCTCTAGAGTATATCTGGTCTAACCCTTGCTTTCAATTGGTATCAGATCAGTTTTCTTTGGTTATAAAAGCTAACCCTTGGACTAAAAGATCCCGTGTTTGACCTAATCTTCTATTTTCTTTAGGATTATTTTCTCAGCATGGCATAGAATAAGGATTATGCAAGCACCATACCTCCGGTGTGCAACTTAAATAAGTTTGCCATCTGAAAGGCAAGAATTAAACTTTATATGAATTCTATTGATGAGGACATCTATAATTCTATTTTTACAGGTCCTCCTCAACCAACTGCATCTACCTCAACATCAAGCACACATGCTGTTCCACCACCTGAGTGGACAGATGCTCAGAAGAAGGCTAAGATTGCTGATGCAAAGGCCATGAATATTCTGACTCAGACTATATCTGATGACATATTCCAGAAGGTGGCTGAATGTACATCAGCCAAGGCTATTTGAGACTCTCTTAACCAGATGGTGGCTGGTTCTGCTGATGAGAGGAATAATAGAAGATCAACTCTCATATCCCAGTATGAGAACTTCAAGGAGGATGAGTCAGAATCTGTTGCTGACATGTACAACAGATTGAACTCAATAATCAATGAGCTAAAGACCCTAGACAAGGACATCACCCTTAGTGAAGTGAATGATAAAATCCTCATGTGCTTCCCAAGCTCATGAGATTCCAGGATCTGGCCAATCAAGGTGGCCAGGAGTTTAAATGAGATTTCCATAGAATCTCTATTGGGAAAGCTCAAGTCTTATGAGCAACTGATAAAGTCTAGAGAAGATGCAGAACAAAAGACTCCTCCACCAGCAAGAAAGGAGCACAACATAGCATTCAAGGATGCTGAAGAGACTGAAGCTTCAACAGTTAATGAAGAACTAATGAGTCTCTTTGCCAAGAGATTTGACAAAATGGCAAGAAAGAACTTCAGGAGAAAATCATCCAGGAAGGATGATAAGCCCAGTTATGATAAAACTCCTACTAAAGAAGTAGTATATTTTGGGTGCAGGAAACCTGGACACTTCATCTCAGAGTGTCCAGAGAATCAGAAAGAAAGAAAAAGAGACAAGGACATCAGAAGACAACAGCACAACAGGCCTTCCTCCAGCAAGCAGAAAAGGAAGGAGAAGGGCTATGTTGCAGATACCTGGAGTGACACAGAAGATGAATCCACATCTTCCAGTTCCATTGAAGAGGAAGAAGAGGCAAAGGCCAGGGAAGTCTGCCTCATGGACATCAATGCCTCTGGTAGTCCATCAGATGATGAAGAAGTATCTGATAATGAAGAGGCTTCAGAATCAGAGGCTGATCAGGTATTGTCCTTATTTGATTATAATTCTGATAGCTTCAAGACTGAATTTAAAACCATGTGTATTGATTTAATTAACTCTGAAAAAGAAATCAAAATACTTAGGGAAAGACTCATTAATCAAGAAAATTTGATTTCTGAATATACTAAATTAAAAGATGAACTAATTCTAGCTAATGAACAAATTATTTCTTTAAAAACAAAGTTATGTGAGGCTAAGCAACTTGAGGAATCTCTCAATGGGAGAAGCCTTAAGTTGATGGACATCACAAGTATAGTCAATTCCAGACTGAATGGCAAACTGGGCATGGGTGCATCATCAAGCTTGCCCCCCATACTTAAGAATAATATATTAACAACCCCTATAAAATTTGTTTCAGCTAAGGGTAAAGTGGTAATAAACAATAAACAAACCATATAAGAATTACCTAACTCTAGAAATCAAAAGAACAGAAACCAGAAAACTTTGAGTAAAAACAAAGTTCAACAGATTTCGTCGAACTTAGGTCGACGAAATGTGCATAGTTCGTCGAACTCCGATCGACGATCTATGTACGCAAATATTAGCTATAATAATTCGTCTTACTATGATCGACGAACTGTGTATGGTTCGTCGAGCAGAGATCGATGAACCTGGGGCATAGAAAATGAATATTTCATTCTCTGAGCAGAGATCGACGATCTCATCCCATTTCGTCAAACTCCGGTCGACGAACTCACAACTTTTCATCGAACCCAGTCAGACTTAATAAAAATCATAATTTTAACAAAAACTTAAATCAACCAAGAAAACCTTTCAATCCACTTGCTGATTGCATTATTCCATCTAGAAGATTTCACCCCTTAGGATATAAAAGCCAACCTGAATGTTCATACATTTCCAGTTTTTCTTATGGAAAGAAACAAGGACCCATGGTGACCTGGGTTAAGAACATCTAACTTATTTCCTTGCAGGTGAAGAACTATCCTATCACTCAAAATAAGTGGTATCTGGATAGTGGGTGCTCAAAGCACATGACGGGATGCAAGGGCAGCCTGATCAATTTCAAGGCAAAGCTGGGTCCAAAAGTGATCTTTGGAGATTCCAGCTTTGGACAAACAAAAGGCTATGGAGACTTCAACAGTGGGGCTGTCACATTCAAAAAAGTGGCATATGTGAATGGTCTCAAACATAACCTAATATCCATAAGTCAGTTATGTGATGTAGGTTATCAGGTTTGTTTTACTACTTCAAAATGTATTATTTTTTCAAGTAATCAAACTGTTTTAACTGGCTGTAGGCAAGGAAATATATAGCTAGTAAACTTTAATTCTGCTAATTCAGAACTACGCTTATTCAATCAAGTTAGCAATAATAATATTCTTTGACAAAAAAGACTAGGTCATGTTAACCTTAAGAATATATCTTAGCTATCCAGGGACAACCTTGTTAGAGGATTGTCTTCTAGTCCCTACAAGAAGGAAAACCTATGCAAGGCTTGTCAAGAAGGCAAGCAAACTAAAAATAGTTTTAAGTCAATTAATAAGAGTTATTCACCTAAGATTCTATACTTGCTACATATGGATCTCTTTGGACCCATTGCTGTACAATGCTTAGGAGGAAAGTCTTACACTCTAGTCATTGTAGATGACTTCTCTAGATTCTCTTGGGTGTTCTTCTTGAGACACAAGTCAGATAACTTTAAAGTCCTTACAGATTTTCTTAAGGTCATAAGGATTGAGTATTCTACTCCAGTTACATTGATCAAAAGTGATCATGGTACTGAGTTTGAATCTCTTCCCATGCAAAGATTCTGTGAGGAGGAAGGTATCAGGCACTGTTTCTCTGCTCCTAGAACTCATCAACAAAATGGGGTAGCAGAAAGGAAAAACAGAACCCTCATTGAATCTGCAGGAACATTTCTTGCAGATGCACACATGCCCCTATCCTTTTGGGCAGAGGCCGTGAGCACAGCAAATTATGTGCTGAATAGAAGTTTGATACACAAACTTAAGGGTAAGACTCCCTATGAATTATTCAAAGGGAAGAAACCTAAAATTGATTAATTTAGAATCTTTGGGTGTAGATGTTTCATTCACAACAATGACAAGAAGCACATTAGAAAATTTAAAGCCAAATCTACAGAGGGAATTTTTCTAGGATATTCTCAAGTTAGCAAGGCTTATAGGGTTTTCAATAAATCATCATTAAAAATGGAAGAGTCTGTACATATTTCCTTTGATGAAGCTAACATGTATTACAAGGAGAAGGACTCTTCTACCTCAGATCTTTTGCAGGTACCTCACTTGTGTGAGAAATTAGAAGAATTAAATCTTACTCAAAAGGTCATATCTCATTCTCCTCCACAAGCTGATGAAGACAGTGAAGAAGACTTTTTGGAATTGGCTAAACCTACTCCAACAGCAGACATTATTCTACAAGAGGAATTAACTCCAAATGCTGTTGCTGAACCAACTCCACCCACTGACTTTGTCATACTAAGGGATCACCCTAGATCTCAAATGATTAGAGACATGTCAGTATGTGTACTGACAAGGCATCAACTCAACCAAGATGTGATGCATGCCAGTTTCCTCTCTTGAGTTGAGCCTCAATCCATAAATGATGCTGAGCAAGATCCCCACTAGATCATTACAATGCAAGAGGAGATCAATCAATTTTAGGGATGCAGAGGTTGGGACTTGGTTCCAAGGCCCAAAGGCTATCCTGTAATTGGAACCAAGTGGGTATTCAGAAACAAACTTGATGCCCATAGTATAATTGTGAGCAACAAGGCTAGGCTTGTTGCTCAAGGTTATAGACAAGAGGAAGTAATTGACTATGACCAAACTTTTGCACCTGTTGTAAGGTTAGAGGCAATCAGAAGTTTTCTTGCATATGCTGCCTACAAGAAGTTTAAAGTATATCAAATGGATGTCAAGTGTGCCTTTCTAAATGGAGTACTTAAAGAAGAGGTTTATGTTGAACAACCTCCAGGTTTTTTCTCTCCAACTTATCCTTCATATATTTTTAGACTGCATAAAGCTCTTTATGGTTTAAAGCAAGCTCCAAGATCTTGGTATGAGACATTAGATAGCTTCTTGATAGAGCATAAATTTACTAGAGGCATTGTAGATAGGACATTATTCACTAGGCACCATAAGGATCAAATCTTCTTAGTGCAAATTTATGTAGATGACATCATATTTGGGTCTACAGATTTCAAACTATGCAAGTGGTTTTCTGACCTCATGCATTCAAAGTTTAAAATGAGTAGTATGTGTGAGCTTTCCTACTTCCTTGATCTCCAAGTAAAGCAGCTACCTGATGGCATCTTCATATCCAAGGCTAAGTATGCTAAGGAGCTTCTCAAAAAGTTTGGGATGGCTGATGCCTCAGCAAAGAAAACACTCATGACCACTAATGCTGTAATAGACTCTGATGAACATGGGAAATATGTTGATCAGAAATTATATAGGGGCATTGTTGGGTCCCTACTATACCTTACAACAAGTAGACCTGACATAATGTTTACTACATGTCTTTGTGCTAGGTTCCAAGTGAACCCCAAAGAATCTCATCTAGTTTTCCTAAAATGAATTTTGAGATATATAAAGAGTTGTCATAGTCTAGGACTCTGGTATCCTACTGAGCCAGAGTTTGAGCTAACTAGATACTCAGATGCTGACTTTGCTGGATGCAGAGTAGACAGAAAAGTACCTCTAGAACATGTCAGTTCCTCGGTATGAGATTAGTCTCATGGTTTAGCAAGAAGCATTCATCCGTGTCTACATCAACTGCTGAAGCAGAATATATAGCTGCTGACAGTTGCTATTCCCAGATGCTGTGGATTCAAAACCAACTCCTGTACTATGGGTTCAACTTAAATAATTCAACCATGTTATATGATAACACTAGTACTATATCCATAGCATAAAACTCAGTCCATCACAGTAGGACCAAACATATAGACATTAGGCATCATTTTATTAGAGAGTGTGTACACAAAAACAAAATTAATCTTGTCTATATCTACACTGATTTACAAAGGGCAAATATCTTCACCAAACCTTTGGATGAGAGGAATCATCTGTTCTTCATAAATCAGCTTGGTATGATAAATGGAGAAGACTTAGTTTGATTTCTGTCCACCGTCGACGAATTTTTCAAAGTTCGTCGAACGGAGATCGATGAACTGTGAAAGGTTCTAGAGATATTCGTCGAACTGCCTTCGACGAACTCTCTATGAGTGAAGTTACTTTCGTCGAGTGGAGTTCGACGAATCTGCTTCAAAAAACTTTTTTCGAACAGAGCTTGATGAAATGTTTTCACATCTTCTGGCAGAGATCGACGAATTCATTTGACCATAAAATACTTCATCTACCACAGCTCAAAGAATTTCTTATTTTTTCGCTGAACGGAGTTTGTCGATTCATATTCTGAAAAATCTTATATCTAGGTTTTTCTTCGACCTCCGTCCCGCACTTTCAGTTCTCTTGCACTTGATCTCTTTTGTTTCTATTGTAGGCGATCTCATGGTGATTCCAGCATGCAGTCTTGGAGCAATGAAGTTTGATACAGGCTTTGACATCGACTTTGAGACATTCCAACACTCAGATCCTATCTTCCTGGAAATTCTGAAACTGGTTGAAGATCAGCAGTTAAAGTATCTGATGACCACGAGAATCAAGATAGCTGGTGCAAAGATCAGAGAATGGGTTTACACCTCCTCCTCCCCAGATGAGAACACCATGACGGGAACCATATCGGGTAATGCAATATCTATTACCCCCGCCGTCCTGACCGAAAGTTTTGGATTAGTTAATGGTGTAGAAGAACTGGAGATTGATACAGATGAATTTAATGAGATGTTTAATAAGATGGGCTACTCTGGAGACACTCCCAACAAACTGCTGAAGAAACATTTATCTGCTGAATATAAGTTTCTAGGAGATATTGTTGGCAAGGTACTGCTGGGAAAACACACAACCATGACTGCATCACTAGGCATCAATTCCTGGTGATGTGTGTTGTTGTGAACAAGAAGCCTGTGCACTGGGCCAGGATTCTGTTTGAGATGATCCGGAAGAAAAACACCAAGAAAGAGGTGTGTTTTGGAAGGCTTTTGGGCATCTTCCTTCAGGCAAAGGCTGCTGAATCCCTGGTCACAACGACCATATTCATTAGTGCCTCCAAGAGGATAACTTGTGCCCTCTTTGGTAGGTGGGAGAGGAACATCACCAAGCCATCCAAGGCTTCTTCCTCTTCCTCCAGGCTTTCTGAGAGTACATGGGCTGCTCTAGCCACTCCCCACCCTGCTTAAGATGCTACACCTCCAGCCTACCCAATTCACCTTTCTTCCCCAGTCCATACCACAGTGCATACTCCTATACCGCCATCATCTCCAATACAACATCCTAAAACTCAAATTCACTCTCATACACCACCTCCTTCACCCCATGGTATACCAACTCCATCACAACATGGTACACCAACTCCATCACACCATGGTACACCAATTCCATCACAACATGGTACACCAACTCCATCACAAACTTATATTCACTCTCATACACCAAATCCATCACCACCCTCATCTCCTCTCCCACCACATTTAGCTAACAATCCCCTTTCCAATCTATCATCCCTACCATCATTCAATCTACTGTCATCCCCCCTTCACACCCCCTCTTCCCCAGATGAGCACATGCTAGATTCTCCACCCCCTCCACCAGCATCCTTTTCCGTTCACCCTTCTGTCTCAACTGAGACACCCCCTGACTTCCTGCAACTAGACCCCTCCTTCATTACCCCTCTTCTGGCACTTCTCACTCCCCTCCTCAAAAACCTCATAGACGAGTCTATTTCCCATCTTACTACCTCCATCTCCTCCCTTGCTGCTCAAATTTCTGCTCTCTCTGTCCCCCCTTCTTCATTTAGGGGCCTTACTCCAGTCCCTACTGAAACCAGGCAGGGGGAGATACTCTGTGAAGAAGTGGCTCGAGCAGCAGTAGTAGAAACAGAAGCAGCAGCAGACTCAGCCATTCTTGTTGAGCTACTTGAATTCATTGAATCTAATATAGATATGGATGAGACAGATACAGTTGCAATAAATAATGTTGGTGATTACATTATCAATCCCACAGTATATTTATTTTGGTTATTGAATACTTTTGATATAGCTTATTTAAACTTTCTTCCAGAAGACAGCACTAAGCCTTCTATGGCTATAGTTCCCTATACCTCCCCAATAAGCCCCAAAGTTGTCATGCAACTCAAGGCCAGTTTTGTAAGAATAGAGGCTCCAGCTATTCCATCTCCACCAAGAGAAGATTCATTCATTATTTCATCTGAACCCAAAGCCATCTTTGCTCCAACTTATATTATGGATGATAGTCTTATGCCTGATCTAGATGAGTTGATCATGGCAGATATTGAAGAAGAAAGTAAATCGGTTGCTGAAAGCACTGATGTATATAGTTCTGTAGCTCCAACTCCAGCTCTTCCTCCTGCTCCTCCCCAGGCAGAAAAATTTTTGATATCTGCAGAAGCTTTGAAAGAAATTAATGCATTATATGACAATCCTCAGGGATCTTTTGATGATGAAGATGAGGAAGATGATTCTACTGATGATGATCCAAAGTCCAAAAAGAAAATCTCTAAGAAAAGGAAAGCCCCTCCAGCTTCTGCTCCAAAACCAAATCCAACTCATGACACTATATACTATATTCTTCAGAACATCACTCCATATAAGGGCATGCCAGCCTGGATGTGGTTGTCCAAGAATCAGCAGAAGGACAGGAAGAAAAGCAGAAAGTATTCTCCTCCTCCACAGAGAAATAGGAAAGATCCTCCTCCACCCCCTCCACTTGCTGCTGGTGCTTCAGGCTCTTCCTCTCAGAGGTCTACCCAATATCAAACCTATCAGAGATATCAGGATAGATCCTCTTCATATTCTGGAAGTAGCCAGCACAGGTACTCCTCAGGCAAGTAACACCAACATCAACAACATCAACAACAACAACATCTACAATAAGCACCAGAATCTCAGAAAGCTGAAAGTCCAAAGAGATCTGCATCTCCTCCCATTCCATTTGAGGATCCTGAGAGAGCAAACACTGCTAGAATGGCCAGATTTCAAGAACTGGTTGGACTATCTATGATAAACAATGCAAAAGCTGAAGGAAAGGATGCCTCTTAATACTCAACAATGTCCAAGTACAGGGAAGAAGAACTAAACAGGTTTACAAAAGCTAATAAATTCTTTAATGTTGATGATTATATGAAATTGCGTTCAGAAGCTATGGTGCCAAAGGCTACATCCCCAAACATTATTGGAGCTGCTGATATGACCATGACAAAGAGTCAAGCAGTTGATCCAAATAGAGAAATCAAATTCACTCGGCCTGGGGATAGAGCTAAGGAGGATAAGCAAAAGGAGTCCAAGAAGAAGAAATGAGTCTAAACTGTTTAGTCTTTCTTACAACTGTTTATTTATTTCCTGATACAAAGCTCATTGTATATATATATCTGCTGCATGTTTTAAAATTTTCTGCCAGATATATTTTTCTCTTGCTTTGTAAATATTTTTGAAAGTGCAAGTTAGATCTGATATACTCTAGAGGGGGGGTGAATAGAGTATGGTGCTTGCTAGAAACATTTTACAACAGTTGTTGTAATCCTAAGTGAATAGGGAAGCTAATGATATAAAGTAAATCTAAGCACATCAACTATCTAATCACAGAGAAATCTAGTCACAAAGCACAGCCAGAAACAAATAAGAAAGTAAGCGACCAGAAGACACAAGGAGCTATAGTGGTTCCCCAATCAACCTGGGTACATCCACTCTTCTACCACCCTAGGTAGGAATCCACTGCAGGATGAGTTGATCAGGTGTCCTGGGCACCAATGAGCTTTTGATAAGGTGCTCAAAAACCAAACCAGATTTTTTGATCAGGTGTCTTGCCACCACTGAGTTTTGATAAGGTCTCAGAAACCAATCACAAACTTTTGAAGGGAGTTTGAAAAACCCTTTACAGCAGAGAGAGAGAGAGAGAAAGGGATGAGATGATCTTCTCTGTCAACAGTCAGAGAGAAGATAGTGGATGTTGTCAAAGCTCCCCCTGAGATCTTGAGTTGTTCAGGAAGTGAAGCTTTGCAGTAGGGTGATAGGCCTTCAAATGATTTGATCTCCAGTAAATGATGACTTCAGCAACAACTGAAATGTGAGGTGTCTGGAGTCTTGAATGATGATGACCTTTGAACACTTGAATCAAGAGAGATCTAAATATTTATTTGATTGATCTCCTTTTGTGATGAGTGTTCTTTTATGAATCTTTGAGACTGAGAATGTCTGCAACTCTCTTTCTTTTTCTTGTGTAATTGTGTTGTAAGAGTTGTTGTTGCAGAGAATATGTTTCTGACTTCTTATTTTTCTACAGTAGAAAAATAATAAAAATCTTTTTATTCCTTTTGTATGAATAGAAATGATCCTCTGTCCAAGATAGTTGTTAGCCTGTCATAAATGACTTCCTTAATTGCAATTGTCTTCTGGAGGAAAGTCCAATAAAACATTCCTTGAAAATTCCTTGAAACTTGCTCCAGATTAATTAAAAACGGCTACAAGATCTCTGAATTAATTGCTGACAATAATTCCTAAACTGTCTGAATTTTAATCTTGAAAATCATTGAACTCTTCAGAAAAATGTCGAACTGAGCTCCACTATCGTCGAACTGAGCTCAGAGATTTGGACTTAGACAGAAACAGAGATCGTCGATCTGAGCTCAACTATCGTCAAACTGAGCTCAGAGATAGAGAATTAAACTGGAGTCAAGATCGTCGATCTGAGCTTGAAGATCGTCGAATGGAGTTCGACGATTTGTTGAAGTTGAGCTCAGAGATCGTCGAATGGAGTTCGACGATTCGTCGAAGTGAGCTCAATCGATCGTCGAATGGAGTTCGACGATTCGTCGTACTGAGCTCGACGAAATGACTTGTTCTCCAAAACAATAAAAACCTGGTCTTGTGGGCAGCTTCCAAACCTAACTACTAACCCTTAGACTCAATTCTAATTGACCTTTAGATCTATACAATGAGGTCAAAATAGGTTTCCTAAGAGACATAGTGATCCTTGCCCAAATCAGTAATAGGGTGTTCCAACAATCTCCCCCTATTTGAGTTAGGGTTACTATTTACAGAAATTGGAAAATTAAAAACATACAGAAAAACAATATAACAAAAAAAACATTGTAGAATCACAGACATAATCTCAGATAGATCAGAAATCAAAATAATTATCACCTTACAGAATTACTCTTTTTCCTAGCTCTTTATAAGTATTATTTCTCTTTTTGCATTAAGAGCTTCCTTTTTAGATCTTCTGTCATCAGCTGCACCTAAAGAGATTTGTTGCTTAGGCCTGGGCACTACAACTTCAGGGTGCAGCTTCGTGTAGCTTTCAGAATCAAAGAACTTGCTGGATGAATATCTTTCAAGTTCCTTTTTCCTTTGATCTGATAATGTAGTAATACTAGAGGTGTCTTTGCCTTGTTCTCTGGCTTTCTTGATCTGGTCCAGAGCAGCTAATTGTTTCATCCTAGCTGTCCATGAAGTAGGATTATTCTCTGGATCCTAAAAAGGAACTGGAGGCTCATATTTGTTTGAGGGATTGTCTGGAGGAGCTCTGGAGGAGACTAACTCTTTAAGCTTGTAGGGAAAGGGACCTGAAGTAGTATCAGTGGAAGCTTGTCCTTCCCTTGAATAAGGGTGTTGCCTGGAATGTCCTTTGGAATAGACTTGAAATTCTCTTTGGTTTCCTCTGTAGTTTCCTCTCCTTGACTGATAGCCTCTGGATTGGCTTCCCCTGTATTGAGATCTTCCTTGAGGTTGATAAGAGGATTAGCTTCTGGCAGAAGGTTGAACAGCTGAACTACCACCTGCACCTACATCAGGTGAGGGAGGAGGAGGAGGATGATGGAACTGAGAGGAACCTTTGTCATATCTTCTCTTTTTCTTCATAGCCTTTAGTTGATTTTTGGAATATTGCATCCAATGTTCTGTGATAGGGCAGCTATGCAGTATGTAATAAGGAATATCATTGGTATCTTTGACTTCTGCTGGAGGAACCCTTTTCATAGTCTTGCTTCTGTCCTTCCTTTTCCTTGTAATAGTTGTAGAGGAGTCATTTGAATCAGTCCTGAACTGATCACCTTCTGAGCTTTGATCATCATATAGTGCATCAATCCTTTTAAGGTAGTCTATCTGTTGTTGTGATTGAGCAGATGTAACAGCAGTGACAGCAATAGTAGTAACAACAACAGTAGAAAGAGTAGTAGAAATAACACTGGTAGAAGAGGTCATGGCAGCAGCAGTAGATACAACAGTTTCAGTAATAGAAATAACATCAGCAGTAGTATCAGTTGAAGCTGGAAAATCATCACTAGAATAGGCAACATCAGCAATAACAGCAGGATCAAGAATAAGTGCCTCTGTCATATGTATATACTCAAATATTAAAGCATCAGGATTAACAGCAATATCAACAATATCAGTACTTTCAACAGAAACTGAAGGAGCAGCAGCAGAAAGGGACTTTACAAAAGAATGTATTATACTGGTGTCACAGCTTGAAATAGGCACAATGGCCTTAGAGAGATCTTCAGATGGCTGGACTGCAGTGTGCTCTGGAAGACAGCTGAAATAAATGGAATCAAAATCTGATAATAGTGACCTGAGGTCCGTTGAGAAGACTGCAACGAGAGATGTTGAGGCTTGAGCTTGAACTGAAGTAACAGCAGCAGCAGGCAATCTATCCACTTCATGAGTCATCTCCCCCTGCCTAGATTCAGTCAGAACTGGATCAAGGCACCCAGATAAAGGGATTGCCTGAGGAGGAATGAGAGAGGAGAGCCTGGCAGACAGGTCTGCAACTGACTTGAGAAGTGGAGCCAAGGAGGTCTCCAACAAGAGTGATAGCCTGCGAGCTATCAGCTCATAGAGTATGTCTGCTAAAGCTGGAAGATTTACATGCTCAAGAGGGGCTTGAGTAGAGGTAGGGACTGAAGGTGGAGCAGCTGGAGATGTGGGTGGAGAGCTGGTGGATGGTGGAAATGAAGGTTGAGATATGGGGATTGTTGAAATTGAAGATAATGAGGTTGAAATAGAGGGTGTGAAGGAGGGTTGTGCAATGATGTCTTGAAGCAATTGTTGATAGGATGTGGATGAAGAGGGTAGATCAGGAGGGGATGAAGGAGAATCATCCATAAAGGAATCATCTATCAGATTGTAAGATGGAATGTTGGATGATGAATCAATTTCTTGTTAAGGGTAGTGATGTAAAGGGTGGAAGATTTCTTCAGTTAGTGGAAGAGTTTGAGTATGGATAGAAGTTGGAGATGGGGTTGAAATTATGATGGTGGAGGAAACTGTAATGGTGGATGTGACTGGTGGAGATGAAATAAAAAGTGGAGGAGGAGGAGAAGAAGCAGGCAAGTCTTCTGCAGAGGCAGAGACTTGAGGGGAAGAGACTGCAACAGTCCTTGTGCCTGAAGTTGCACTTGCAGAGAGCCTGCTGGGTTTCACTATTTGCCTGTCCCACTTTACAAACAGGGCATAAGAGAGCCTCTTGGAGGCATTGATTGTCACCCCACAGGAAACTAGCAGAGCAGGGCATCTATTCTGAAGAAATAGCCCTAATATCCTTCCATAGTTAACAAAATTCTTGTTGATCTTCTTCTTAATTAAGTCAAAGAAAACTTCTCCCCAGTCCAATTGTTTCTTATCCACTAGAGCACCCATCAAGCATAGCTGATACCTGGAGATGGTATCATGGGCTGAGTGTTTGGCCAATAACACCTTTCCTACAACATCAGCCAAAAATCTGTACTCCACAGATAGATTTTTCTTCAGGAGTTTGCTAGGGTTTGCATCTGAATCACCCATTCTATTAAGTAAATCATAAAATTCTTCTCCAGACAGTTCAGCAGAGTCTTCTCCAGAATTCAATCCAAAAATCTCTGTCAGGGCAGCAGGTGTGAGAGATACCTGGGTTCCTGATATTGATCCAACAACTGTATTCTGATCCTGGTTGTGGGCAGTATATACCCATTCCTTTATTTCATCAGCAGCTAACTTGATCCTGGTAATCATTATTGTAACTAGCTTTTGTTCCTTGAAAATTTCTAGTATATCGTGGAAGATTTGATCACTGGTGCTGAAAGAATCCATGTCAATGTCAAAACCTGCATCAAATTTCATTGCGGCCAGAACTGTAATTGAGATGGCCATTGATTCCTGCAAAAATCAACAAACAAACGACCAAGTGTAGAGAAATTTGGAGGGAAGGAGAAAATTTGCAGAGAGAATGAAGGCGCAAAGAGAGAACGACGGTCAAAAAATGAATTTTATATTAGGGTTCGACGCAGAAAAGGAAAGATCTGAAAGATATGGTACCTAAACACCTAGAGGGGGGGGGGGTGAATAGGTGACCTAAACCTTTTTACAATTTTGTTGGCAGCTCAACAGTTATTTCACAGATTTCTGAATAAGTTCTCACAGCAAACACAGCAATTCACAACACAGCACAATCACAGCACAGAATACACAAGATTTTATAGTGGTTCCCCAATCTTTGGGTACATCCACTTTCCCCCTTCGCCTATCTAGCAGTGTACTAGATTCGGCCAAACTTCTCCACTAACTCAGAACCCAACTAGGTTCCTACCTCAGGCCCAAAGCCTTACACTCAGCCAAAAGGCCTACACTCAGCCACCCAGGCCTACACTCAGCCAATTAAGGCCTACACTCAGAGTTCTTCAACTCCTACACTCAGGCAAGCAAGCCCTACCCTCAGCCTTTATAATATAGGCTTACAATTCTCTCAGATCCAATGGATCCTACAAGTTAAAATAGAAAGTACAATAGCTAACTCTACAACTCAGAAAATAAGAGAGGAGTTGAGAGATTCTTGAAGAGTTCTTGGAAGAACTCAGTTAGATCCAAACTGACTTAGCTTCCTTCAAAGCTTCTTGATTAGAACTGAATTAGTCTGAATCTTCTGCAGTTGTTCCTTGACCTCTGCTTCTTGAAATCCAGATGACTCTGAATTCTTCTTCTCAGCCTTAGTTCCAAAGACTGAATTCTTGGTTGGAGCTATCTCTCTCTCCAACTTCTTAGATCTGCCGATGCACAGCAAGATCTTCTTGTGTTGATACCACTTTTTCAAAGATCTGAAATCTCTCTATCAAAAACTTTTTCAACCACTTCTATATCACTTTGTCAATCTTTCTATCAATCAGATTCTGTAAACTATGGGTGCCTATTTATAGGCTTCCTTCATGGTAACCGGCTGGTCCGGTTCATAACAGACTTCTGATATCTCTGACAGTTGATGTAGACCGGCTGGATCGGCAGCTGTCATGTCAACCAGTCACTTCTTGAAATTTCTCTAACTGTCAGATAGTGTCGAGACTTTCTGTTCTTAAGTGTCGACACTTATAGACCAAGTGTCGACACATGTTGTGTAAGTGTCGACACAAGTCTACAAGGTGTCGACACAATTCCTTGTATGTCTCGACACAGATTCTTCTGCATGTGTCGACACTGAAATTGAGTGTCGACACAAGTACTTGTACTTCATTCTTTAACTGTATTCTTCTAAGTGTCGACACATCTTCTTTGTGTCGACACATCTTCATGTGTTGAAACTGTCAAGTGTCGACACTGCTTCTTGGTGTCGACACAAGTCTTCACTTTTGTTTCTTCAGCTGAGTGTCGACACATTCCTTTAGTGTCGACACTTGTATTTAGAATATTTTGTAACTTTTCTGCTCTTTGCTAAGTGTCGACACTTTCTTCAACTACTGACTCTTCAGCATAGTGTCGACACATTGTGTTGAGTGTCGACACTTACTTCAAATACTGAGTCTTTAGCTAAGTGTCGACACATTGTGCTGGGTGTCGACACTTTCTTTAAGTGTTGACTCTTCTGCATAGTGTCGACACATTGTGTTGAGTGTCGACACTTGTACTTAGATTCTGCAGACTTTTGCTGAGTGTCGACACAACTCCAAGTGTCGACACTTTCTGGTGTTGACTCAGCTCTTCTAGGTGTCGACACTTCTGCTAAGTGTCAACACAGCTTTTCTGCATACTTCTTCACTGAGTGTCGACACAGCTCCAAGTGTCGACACTTTCTGACTGGTGTCGACTCTTCTTCCCAGGTGTCGACACAATGACTCCAAGTGTCGACACTGCTTGTCTGGGTGTCGACACAAGCTTTCTCAAGTGTCGACACTTTCCCTCTGGGTGTCGACACATGGACTTAGAAACTTTTAGCTTCAGTCCAGTGTATTCCTATCCTGCACAAGTAACTCAAACAAACATCAAATACATTATGATGTATATCATTGAGTTAGGTGAGGGTTCTTCAAATCAGGTACATTTGACTAATGTACCCAACAATCTCCCCCTATTTGGAGAAGTCATAACCCTTAGTCAATGATATACACCACTCATAATTAAAAATTATAAAATGATGTAAAACAGGTATATGTCAACAGAGTTAAACTTAAACATGTAATAAAGCACACATGTATACTCATTCAGCATTATAGAACAAACAAGAATTAGACACATTCATCTGAACAATCATGAAATTTATTTAACAAAAATTGTTCAAACATTGTTGTTAATACATTTTCAATGATTTACACAAAATGTTTGATGTAACAGATTACAACATTCTTCAGTTTAATCTTAGTCTAATTCTGCTCTGGTTCTTTTATGACAATGCCTTTTCCAACTTGCACTTTGGCCTTTACAGCAGCAGCAGCAGGCTCAGCTTCAGCAGTCTTCTTCCCTTTGGAGTCCTTCTTTTTCTGTTCTTCAGCCTTGATTTTTTGCCTCTCAAAGTAATGATAGGGCTTAGGAAAGTACTTGCTAGGCTCCACAGCTGTTGGAGGTAGCTTTCCTAACTTAGCCTTCCTTCTATGTTGGACAATGGCTTCCTGCCTACTTTCATGCTTCCTCCATTCTGCCTCTGAGAACCACTTGTTCCTCTCATGGGCATTGTCCTTGGCCGCTTTCCAGGCTGTGAGAATGATGTTCCTAGAAGTAGGGCTCCACTGTTCAAAATCAGGTTTTTGCTCAGCAAGTTCCCTGAACTTCTTCTTTGATAGCCTAGTCTCTTCTTCTTTGTCCAAAGCCTCTTGCATAGCAGCTGTAATAGGTTGAACAACCTTTTCCAGAATAACATTGGGCTTGCCAGCAGTTGGACTATACATTGTGCTTACATCAGCATGAACCATTTCAAAATCTGGAGGTGGATAGATCACCTGAGCTACTTCCTGTTGCTCACCTCCAAGATATGCACTTTGAATACCAGATTCAGCTACATTGTCATCATCACACAGGGGAGGATAGCCCAGTGTAGCTCTGATGGAATTAGAAATCCATTTGGCATGGTCAGAGCTAGCTTTGACTAACACCCTCTCCCCCTTTATGACTTCTTGGGCTACATGATCTCTCACATCATCTTTCTGGAACCTGATTTGGCTATCCAAATACCTTATTCCATCCTTAAAGAAAGGTCTAAGCTTTGTAAGCTGTTCAGAAATGACCTTCTGTGATTCTTTGATTGCATTCTTGACAGCAGCAATTTCTTCCTGAAAGACCTTATCAAATTCAGTCTTGGCAGCAGCAGAGGATGTTGAAGGTTCAGCAGACTTACTCTTCAGTTCAGTGACTATTGCATTGTGAGAAGCTGTCAGATTATCATTCATTCTCAATTGATTTTCCAGCACATAGCCTTGCTTCTGTGCTATATCATCTACTTGAGACTTGATTTTCTCCTAGTGAGTTGCCAAATAGACCACTGCATTACCACCCTTGTGGAAGCAGTCAGTCATTTCCTTCTTATTCAAATTCATTTCAAACCTTATTGATTTGATATCTTGAGCTAGATCAAATTGTAGAGACTTTTGGCTTTCATCAATATATGTCTCTATTGCCCTTCTTTGCTCATCCAGCTTTACTTGCATTGCTACCATTAGGCTACTATAATCACTTGATGGAGCTTGTTGGACTAGTGAGTGTTGAGCTACTGTTTGTAGAGCTTTCTTATAGCTCTGACTCCTTCTTTTGAAGACAAAGAATTTCTTCTTTTGAGCTTGCTCAGCTTCATCATCCTCAGATTCTGATGTACTGGCTATATCCACCCTATCCTTAGGGCTGGATGGTTTTTCAGTTTGCACATCTTGTGCCTTCTCAGTATCTAGCCTTATAGGCTCTTCCTGAACATCCAGATTCTCCCCCTCAGCAGCAGCATCCTTCTCTTCATCAGCAGCATTCTTTTCCATGTCAAAATCATCTTGATCTAAATTCAGAAATAGATCTTCCATTGTATATTCAGGTGGAGATTGTGCAGGAGATGTACTGTGTTCATCAGCTACAACAGATGTGTCTTGGAGAACAACATCTGGTTCTTGAGTTGCTTGCTGATTTTGCTGAGGGACATCAGACAAATCAGAATCCACTACAGAAAAATCTAATGTATTAAGGTCAGAAAGTACCTCTTGGATAATAAGTGTAGCCTGCTCACTCTCCAGTGTAGATGGTTCTTCTACAGCTGGCAGCTCCCCCTGGCTTGGATCCCTAGGGATGGGGCTAGTGTGAGGCAGCTCCCCCTGAATCTCAGCCACATCTTGACCAGCTGGGGTCTTTTCTACTATCACCTCCTCTTGCTCATCAGGTGTAAACACCACCTGTTCTTCACTCTCAGAACTGCTTGAGGACACTTGGGCCACAACAGCAGTTTTTCTCTTCTTCCTTGGAGGGGAATCCTTCTTAGAAGCTTGTTTCTCAGGGGTGGTCAATTCCTTTGACAGCACCCTTTCCCACCTGGAGAAGATTCTCATGTCCATCCTTCTCATGTGGTTGATTTTGGTTCCAGCAGCAGTGCTCATTACCTCTGGAATTGATCCAGCCAGGTAGAGACTTAGTATCCTGCCCAGATTGGGCTTCTTCAGACTTTCCTTCACTTTCTCAAAGACAATCATAGACCAATCTGTTCTTAGATTGAAGATAATTCTGGTCATGACATTGAACATGGAGGCTGACACCCTGTCATGCCCTCCAGTTTTACTGAGAATGACCTTGCCTACAACTTCAGACAGGAATTTGCCTTGATTATTCATTCCCTTCCTGTTGAAAACTGATCCTATTTTCATCTTAGAATCAAGACCACACCAGACCAAAGCTTCCCTGGTCTTGGATGTAGAAATTTCTTCTTCTTCTTGAGTCTTAGGTAGCTAAAGTACCTTTCTCAGACTTTTGGGTGATACCTTGACCTTGGTTCCATGCACTCTGGATTTGATTTTGTATCCAGAGTCATCCACAGTTGCTCCAGTAAGAAATTCAAGCACTTCTTTCTTCCAAATTTTGGTTGGTTCTGAAACCAAGAACTCTAATCCTGAATCGCTGACTAGGGTTATCACTGATTTGATTTTATGATCACCGTCGTCGAATGCGCCTCGCACGAGCTCATAGCCTTCGTTAACATTCTCTTCCAGCTTGGGAGCCATTAGGGTTGTGAGAATTAGTCTTTAGAGAAGAGAAATGTCGACACTGTAGTTTGGTCTCGAAACTCTGAAAGCGTGTCGACAAACAAAGACAGAACCCTATTTATACCTTTCTTGTTTGAAGACGAACAGGCGGGATGAATTTCTAAAGATGTGTCGACACTGTCAATAAGTGTCGACACTGACTTATAATGTCTCGACACACATGTGTCGACACAAGTTTAGTCAACAGATTTTATGTGTCGACACTTGGTTAAGTGTCGACACCACACTACTCGACATGTAGTCGAGACTTTACTTAGAAAATTCTGAGTAAAACTTAAGTGTCGACACCTACTCGACATGTGTCGACACTAACATTCTGAAGTGTCGACACTAACTCGACATGTATCGACACTAACATTCTGAAGTGTCGACACCAACTTCCTAGATGTGTCGACACCATTTTCCTGAAGTGTCGACACTTACTATTCTGTGTCGACATAGACTTGTCTATGTGTCGACACCTTTTTACTTAGCCAATTTTTAGTTCTGTAAACTTAGTCTAAGTTTATCATTCCTAGTTCAATTTTGAACCTATTGTACTTAGCTTCTTCTAAGGGCTTAGTGAACATATCAGCTATCTGATTATCAGTTCTAACATATTCAAGTGCAATATCATTTCTTTCTACATGCTCCCTAAGAAAGTGATATTTAATCTCAATATGTTTAGTTCTACTATGTGATACAGGATTGTTAGCTATTGAAATAGCACTAGTAGAATCACAGTAAAGTGGAGTTCTACTTACCTGAAATCCATAGTCTTCTAACTGATGTTGAATCCACAGAAGCTGAGCACAGCAACTTCCTGCAGCTACATATTCTGACTCAGCTGTGGAGATGGCCACACTGGTTTGCTTCTTACTACTCCATGAAATGAGTCTTCCACCTAGGAATTGACAGGATCCAGTTGTGCTCTTTCTATCTTCTTTGCATCCTGCAAAGTCTGCATCTGAATAGCCTGTTAGATCAAAATCTCCATTCCTAGGGTACCAGAGGCCTAGATAAGGTGTGCCCTTTAGATATCTCAAGATTCTCTTGACTGCAGTCAAGTGAGACTCTTTAGGGCAGGCTTGATACCTGGCACAAACACATGTAGCATACATAATGTCAGGCCTACTTGCAGTCAAGTATAATAGGGAGCCAACTATCCCTCTATACAAGGTTTCATCTACGGGTTTTCCTGCATCATCCTTGCTTAGAGACATACTTGACCCCATAGGAGTCTTCATGGTACTGGAGGAATCCATACCATATTTCCTTATGAGTTCTAGGGTGAACTTGGACTGACATATGGATAAACCATTTTCAGTCTGTTTAACTTGGAGACCCAAGAAAAACTTCAGTTCTCCCATACTACTCATCTCAAATTGACTTTGCATAAGCTTTGCAAACTTTTTGCAAAGGCTACTTTCAGTATACCCAAATATAATGTCATCTACATATATTTGGACAAGTATTACTTTGCCTCTAGATTCCCTAAGGAATAGAGTCTTATCTATTTTCCCCCTTGAGAACTTGTTCTCAATGAGGAAACTAGATAGGGTTTCATACCAAGCTCTAGGTGCTTGTTTTAACCCATATAATGCTTTCCTAAGTCTATAGACATGATGTGGAAGAGTAGGATCAACAAAACCTGAAGGCTGCTCCACATATACTTCTTCTTTTAAATTACCATTAAGGAATGCTGACTTCACATCCATTTGGTATACTTTGAATCCTTGGTAGGTTGCATAGGCCAAGAACATCCTTATGGCTTCCAGTCTGGCTACTGGAGCAAAGGTTTGATCAAAATCAATACATTCTTCTTGCCTATATCCTTTTGCAATCAGTCTTGCCTTATTCTTAATGATGACACCTTGTTCATCTAACTTGTTCCTGTAGATCCACTTTGTTCCTATCACATTGTGATCTTTAGGCTTAGGAACCAGATCCCAAACCTTGCACCTTTTGAACTGATTAAGCTCCTCCTGCATTGCTTCAGTCCACTGTGGATCTTGTATAGCTTCTTCAAATTTCTTTGGTTCTATTTGAGACAGAAAACTTGAATATACTTCAGCATTCTGATTTCTGCTCCTTGTCTGAACACCTTGTCTTGGATCTCCAATTATCAGCTCTATTGGATGATCTCTTAGATGCCTGTTGGCTGGAAGCATCCTTGCTTCTGGTTGTACTTCTACAGCATCTTCATCATGCTGAGTTCCTTGTACTTCTTCAGCTCCAGGTACATGTAGTTCTCCCCCTGGACATAAGCCATCTTCTTCTACTTGCTGTCTTGCAGCAGGTATATCTTCTATGGCTAGCTTGTCCATCTTCTTAGTAAGACCTGTGGGGCTGCATACATTGCTAGACAACTCATTGTTAATTAGTTGTGTTTCATCAAAAACTACATGCACAGACTCCTCTACAACTTGTGTAGTCAAGTTGTAGACTCTATAAGCCTTACTATTATTGCTGTACCCAACAAATACTCCCTCTTGGGATTTGGCAGCAAACTTAGTTAAGTAAGACTTCCCATTGTTAAGTATGAAGCATTTGCAACCAAAAATCCTGAAATAGGATAGGTTTGGTTTCCTGCCTTTCACAACTTCATAGGGGGTCTTGTTTAACCTTTTAGTGATGGTAGCCCTATTTATCACATGGCATGCAGTGTTAACTGCTTCAGCCCAGAAATATTCTGGCAGTGATGAATCACTTAATAGGGTTCTACCAGCCTCTATCAAGGTCCTATTTTTCCTTTCAGCAATGCCATTTTGCTGAGGTATTCTAGGTGAAGAGAATTCTTGAAATATCCCATAGTCTTCACACAGCTTTGTCATGCTTTCAGACTGAAACTCTGTACCATGGTCACTTCTAATTTTGACCACTGTACAGTTCAATTCATTCTGAATTTGCTTAACAAAACTATAGAAGACACTAGGTGTCTCAGATTTCTGCTTTAAGAAGAACACCCAGGAAAACCTTGAGTAGTCATCAACCACTACAAAGGTGTAGACCTTCCTACCTAAGCTGTGAACTGGCATTGGACCAAATAGATCCATATGCAAGAGGTATAGACACCTCACAGCATCTTTGTTGTCTAAGCTTCTAAAGGTGGATTTAGTCTGCTTGCCCTTTTGACAAGCTGAGCAAATGCCATCTTTGACACACTTAACTTGAGGACCATTCCTCACTAACTCTTTACTAAAGAGTTTGCCAATAGTCTTGTAATTAAGATGAGCAAGCCTCTTGTGCCATTTGACACATTGAGAGACTGTCTCATCAGCTACAAGACAAATTGGAGAACTATTGTTCTCAACCATAATGTCTAAACAATAGACATTTCTCTTTCTATATCCTGTCAAAATGATCTCTTGATCACTTGACCTCTTGATATGACAACCATTTTTAACAAATGAGATGTCATACCCTACATCACTTAACTGACTTATACTAATGAGGTTGTGTTTCAACCCTTTAACATAAGCCACTTGAGTAATGGTAACAAGGTTTGAAGAGATGTTACCAAACCCTTTGATGATTCCTTTTTCAGAACCACCAAAGGTCACTTTAGGACCATTTTTGATTGGAATGTAATCCTTCAGTAGTCCCCTAGTTCCAGTCATGTGTCTGGAACATCCACTATCCAAGTACCATGTAGGGGTATGGCCACTTGGACTCACCTGCAAAACAAATTAATGAACCTTAGAACCCAAAGTAAACTTGGGTCCTTGGTGATTGTTAGTTTGCAACTTGACAAAGCCACCTGCTGGCTTTCCAGCAGGTAACTTGCTACTCCCAATGACACTTGCATTGTGCCAACAGTCCAAGGCAAAGTGGCCAACTTTGCCACAGCACCAACATTCAAACTTGTTGTACCTTTGCTTAGGTACAGGTTTGGCTGTCTTGACTGCAGCAGGCTTATTGAATGTTGGGGCTTTGCCCTTGGACTTGAACTTAGACTGCACAGTCCCTGCTGGTCTAACAAAACCTAGTCCAGCTTTGCCTTTTTGATGAACAAACTCATCAATTATTGGTAGTACTGATTTAGGTTTTGAAAACCTGGCAGCAAGTTCTTTTTCTTTCTGAAGATTTGTCTCCAGTCTCTTAATTTGATCATTCTTAAATGTAATAGTACCCATCTGAATCACAGTAATGTGTTTCAGCCTGGCTACTTCATTCAGTTTTTGATCATACTGCTTCTCAAAATCTGTTGCAGCTGCCTTGAGATCAGCAATCTCCTTAGCCTGACTTTTGGCTAGGATCTTGCTTTTCTTATAGGCTTGCAACAGTACTTGGTATTCATCTAAGAGCTGATGAATATCTCCCTCAGATTCAGAAACACTTCCATCATTTGATGAAGATGAATCTGACTCAGAACTAGAACTGGAATCAGAACTTTGAGTTGGACTTTGTACCTGACTAGGTCCTGGCTGCTCCAGGATTTTGGTACTTTCAGTCAATGCCATCAGTCCTTGGCACTAACACTCTTCTTGTTCATATATTGATTCCATGATCTGCATAAACTCTTCTTCTTCTTCAGCAAATAGCCCTATGTAGGCTTCAGCATCTGTCTCAGTGTCTGAAGAAGAAATGTCTGAAAGAGTCTTCTCATTCTTTGCAACAAAGGACTTCTCCTTCTTTCCTTTGAAGTGAGTCTTCTTTTTGTCACTGGGTTCTTTCCTTCTTTCAGGACAATCTGCAATAACATGACCCTGTCTATTGCAGCAGTAACACGCAATCTTAGACCCAGTTGCCTTACTAGTCTTTGTCTTTTTCTTATCCTTCTTTGAAGGCTTCTTCTCTTGATACTGGACTTCTTTCCCTTTGGAATATGAAGGTCTGGACCTCCACTGTTTCTTCTTAAGGAATTTCTGAAAATGTCTGGTGAATGCAGCAAAATCTTCATCACTTTCACTGCTTGTAGATTTAGTGCTAACAGACTCATCAGATTCTGATTCAACTACCTCTGGAGGAGGAGTTGATGACTTAGTCCTGTTCTTTCTAGGTACTTCTGACTTAAAGGCAACAGTCCTTTCCCTGTGTTCAGTCCTTGTTGACTTTTCCTCCTCTTTTCTTACTGACAATTGCATCTCATAAGATAACAACTTGCCAAACAATGTGGGAGGAGGAATTTCTCCCAACTTTGCCATTTCTCTGATGGCACAGATCTTGGTGTCCCAGTCTTTGGTTAGGGACCTTAAGATATTATCATTCAATTCATAGTTAGAGAACTCTCTTCCATAGGACATGAGTTTATTTACAATTCTATAAAACTTCTTATAGCATTCAGTGATGCTATCTCCTCTTCCTTGCCTAAAGCTCTCATATTCTTGATTAAGCAAGGACTTCCTATCTTGTCTTACTTCTTCAGAACCTTCCATGTAGACAATGAGGGTATCCCACATTTCTTTTGCTGTTTTACAGTGAATAAGGTTCTGGAAGGTGGCATCATCAATTGCACTAACTATGATGTTCTGTGCCCTTTTGTCCATTGTAGCTAGGACAATCTCATCCTTGGTCATCTCAGAAAAATCCTTTGGAGTTCTCTGTGTAGCATCCAAGACTGAAATCTTCATGGGCACATAAGGCCCTTCTTTGACTGTGATGTAGATCCTAGGGTCAGAGGCCTCCATGAACAGCCTTACCCTTTCTTTCCAGATTCCAAAAATCTCCTTTCTGCATATGGGCAGTTTCATTGAACCCAATTTCTTGTGATTCTCTGAAGACCCCATGTTTCTTGATTTTCTTGAAACTGTTTCCTGACTTATACTGAATCTGCCAAACTGGATCTCCTCAGACAGTTAGTCCTTTTTGAGGAACCTGGCTCTGATACCACTTGAAAGATATGGTACCTAAACACCTAGAGGGGGGGTGAATAGGTGACCTAAACCTTTTTACAATTTTGTTGGCAGCTCAACAGTTATTTCACAGATTTCTGAATAAGTTCTCACAGCAAACACAGCAATTCACAACACAGCACAATCACAGCACAGAATACACAAGATTTTATAGTGGTTCCCCAAACTTTGGGTACATCCACTTTCCCCCTTCGCCTATCTAGCAGTGTACTAGATTCGGCCAAACTTCTCCACTAACTCAGAGCCCAACTAGGTTCCTACCTCAGGCCCAAAGCCTTACACTCAGCCAAAAGGCCTACACTCAGCCACCCAGGCCTACACTCAGCCAATTAAGGCCTACACTCAGAGTTCTTCAACTCCTACACTCAGGCAAGCAAGCCCTACCCTCAGCCTTTATAATATAGGCTTACAATTCTCTCAGATCCAATGGATCCTACAAGTTAAAATAGAAAGTACAATAGCTAACTCTACAACTCAGAAAATAAGAGAGGAGTTGAGAGATTCTTGAAGAGTTCTTGGAAGAACTCAGTTAGATCCAAACTGACTTAGCTTCCTTCAAAGCTTCTTGATTAGAACTGAATTAGTCTGAATCTTCGTCAGTTGTTCCTTAACCTCTGCTTCTTGAAATCTAGATGACTCTGAATTCTTCTTCTCAGCCTTAGTTCCAAAGACTGAATTCTTGGTTGGAGCTCTCTCTCTCCAACTTCTTAGATCTGCCGATGCACAGCAAGATCTTCTTGTGTTGATACCACTTTTTCAAAGATCTGAAATCTCTCTATCAAAAACTTTTTCAACCACTTCTATATCACTTTGTCAATCTTTCTATCAATCAGATTCTGTAAACTATGGGTGCCTATTTATATGCTTCCTTCATGGTAACCGGCTGGTCCGGTTCATAACAGACTTCTGATATCTCTGACAGTTGATGTAGACCGGCTGGATCGGCAGCTGTCATGTCAACCAGTCACTTCTTGAAATTTCTCTAACTGTCAGATAGTGTCGAGACTTTCTGTTCTTAAGTGTCGACACTTATAGACCAAGTGTCGACACATGTTGTGTAAGTGTCGACACAAGTCTACAAGGTGTCGACACAATTCCTTGTATGTCTCGACACAGATTCTTCTGCATGTGTCGACACTGAAATTGAGTGTCGACACAAGTACTTGTACTTCATTCTTTAACTGTATTCTTCTAAGTGTCGACACATCTTCTTTGTGTCGACACATCTTCATGTGTTGAAACTGTCAAGTGTCGACACTGCTTCTTGGTGTCGACACAAGTCTTCACTTTTGTTTCTTCAGCTGAGTGTCGACACATTCCTTTAGTGTCGACACTTGTACTTAGAATATTTTGTAACTTTTCTGTTCTTTGCTAAGTGTCGACACTTTCTTCAACTACTGACTCTTCAGCATAGTGTCGACACATTGTGTTGAGTGTCGACACTTACTTCAAATACTGAGTCTTTAGCTAAGTGTCGACACATTGTGCTGGGTGTCGACACTTTCTTTAAGTGTTGACTCTTCTGCATAGTGTCGACACATTGTGTTGAGTGTCGACACTTGTACTTAGATTCTGCAGACTTTTGCTGAGTGTCGACACAACTCCAAGTGTCGACACTTTCTGGTGTTGACTCAGCTCTTCTAGGTGTCGACACTTCTGCTAAGTGTCAACACAGCTTTTCTGCATACTTCTTCACTGAGTGTCGACACAGCTCCAAGTGTCGACACTTTCTGACTGGTGTCGACTCTTCTTCCCAGGTATCGACACAATGACTCCAAGTGTCGACACTGCTTGTCTGGGTGTCGACACAAGCTTTCTCAAGTGTCGACACTTTCCCTCTGGGTGTCGACACATGGACTTAGAAACTTTTAGCTTCAGTCCAGTGTATTCCTATCCTGCACAAGTAACTCAAACAAACATCAAATACATTATGATGTATATCATTGAGTTAGGTGAGGCTTCTTCAAATCAGGTACATTTGACCAATGTACCCAACAAGATCGTTGAACTCCGTTCGACGATCGGTTCAGAAAATAAAATCATCGAGCTTCGTTCGACGATCGCTGACCTGGAGAGATAGTTAAGCACTATCTGAGAAGCGTTGAACTCTGGTCGACGATTTCGAAAAGCGTCGATCTCCGTTCGATGATCTGGGGGAAAATCATCGAGCGCAGTTCAGAGACCAGAAACACTCTATACACTAGAAAAATCAAGATGTTTGCCTAGTCTTGGTCAATTTTTAGAGTTTTAAAATCTTGGATATTATTTTAGACTTCCTCCATCTAACATTCCTAACTGATTTAGGAAGAAGGTATGTTTCTTTTCATTCAAGGGTTTGGTGAAAATATCTCCCCTTTGCAAATCAGTTGGGATATATTGAAGTTCAATTTTATTTTTCTCAACATTATCTCTTAAAAAGTGATGCCTAATTTCTATGTGTTTTGTCGTACTATGGAGGACTAGATTTTGAGCTATAGAAATAGCACTGGTATTATCACAAAAGATTTTAGACTTCTCTAAGTTGTAGCCATAGTCTAGGAGTTGGTTTTGAATCCACAAGATTTGTGAACAACAACTACCTGCAGCCATATATTCAGCTTCAGCAGTTGAAGTTGACAAAGATGTCTGTTTCTTGCAAAACCAGGAGACAAGTCTGTCACCAAGAAACTGACAAGTTCTACAGGTGCTTTTCCTGTCTATTCTGCATCCAGCATAATCAGCATTAGAAAATCCAGTTAAGTCAAATGCTGAATCTTTTGGATACCAGAGACCTAGATTTGGATAACTTTTTACATACCTGAGAATCCTTTTTACTAATATTAGGTGTGACTCTCTAGGACTTGCTTGGAATATAGTACATATGCATGTAGCAAACATTATGTCAGGTCTACTAGCTGTAAGGTACAATAAAGAGCCAATCATTGCTCTATATATTGTCTGATCAACAGGTTTCCCATGTTCATCAGCATCTAATACAGCATTAGTAGGCATAGTTGTTTTCATACATGATGCTTCAGACATACCAAATTTCTTAACCAATTTTTTTGCATACTTGGTTTGAGAAATAAATATGCCTTCAGCATGTTGTTTGATTTGCAATCCTAGAAAGAAGGATAGCTCACCCATGCTACTCATTTCAAATTTAGAATGCATTAGATTGGAGAACCTTCTGCACAAATTTGAATCAGTAGAACCAAAAATAATATCATCTACATAGATTTGTACTAGTAGGGTATGAGACTTATGGGTTCTAATAAAAGCGTTTGGTCTACTCTACCCCTTATAAATTCATTTTTCATAAGAAAGCATGCTAGGGTCTCATACAATGCTCTAGGAGCTTGCTTGAGGCCAAATAATGCTTTGTGCAATTTGAAAACATAATTAGGATGAGTTGGAGAGATAAAATCTGGAGGTTGTCTGACATAGACTTCTTCTTTGATATCTCCATTTAGAAAAGCACACTTTACATCCATTTGTTACACTTTGAAACCTTTGTGTGCTGCATATGCTAAGAAGATTCTTATGGCCTCCAACCTTGCAACTGGTGCAAAAGTCTGGTCATAATCTATCCCTTCTTCTTGAGAGTACCCTTAAGAAACTAGCCTTGCCTTGTTCCTTACAATGACTCCTTGATCATCCAACTTGTTTCTGAACACCCACTTTGTTCCAACAATGGAGTGATCCTTAGGCCTTAGTACTAGTTCCCAAACTTTGTTGCTTTCAAATTGATGCAACTCTTCTTGCATTGCAATGATCCAGTGTGGATCTTGCTCTGCATCTTGAATGGATTGAGGTTCAATTTGAGATAGGAAGCAAGTGTGCAACAGGTTTTGGTTGACCTGATTTCTGGTTTGCACACCAGCTGAGATGTCTCCAATCACTTGGGAGATTGGATGATCTCTTGATGTTACTAAATCAACAGGAGGTGTTGATTGTTCACCAACCTGTGTTGTTGTTTTCTCTGGTGGTACAACAACTGGCTCTTCAAGGTATTGAATGTCTTCTTCATCTTCACTGCTTTCCTCTTTTTGATTGATTTGTAATCTGTTCAAGTCTTCAGCAAGAGAATGTACCTGCAAAGGTTCTATGGTAGAAGTGTTCTTCTCCTTGAAAGACATGTTAGTTTCATCAAAAGATATATGCACAGATTCTTCAATTTTAAGAGTTGATTTATTATATACCCTATAAGCCTTACTGATCATGTAGTATCCCAGAAACACTCCTTCATCAGCTTTAGCTTGAAATTTTGCTAAATACTTCTTATCATTATTGTGAATGTAACAAATACAACCAAAAATTTTAAAATAGTCTACTTTAGGTTTCTTCCCTTTGAGTAATTCATATAGAGTCTTGCCCTTCAGTTTATGTATTAAACTTCTGTTCAACACATAGTTGGAGGTGTTCACTGCCTCTGCCCAAAAAGATAGAGGAAGGTGAGCATCTGACAATAATGTAGTGGCAGATTCAATGAGGGTTCTATTTTTCCTTTCAGCTACCCAATTTTGTTGAGGAGTTCTAGGAGCTGAGAAAGTATGTCTGATCCCTTCACTTTGATAGAACTCTTGTATAAGAAGAGAATCAAACTCTGTCCCATGATCACTTCTGATCAGGGCAATGTGAGTATTGAACTCAGTCTGTATGCATTTGAGAAACTCTGTCAAACACTTAAAGTTATCAGACTTCTTCCTCAGAAAGAACACCAATGTGAATCTAGAGAAGTCATCTACAACTAATAAAGTTTAAGATTTCTCTCCTAAGATTTGTACTGTAATGGGTCCAAAAAGATCCATGTGTAACAGATACAAAATCCTAGGTGAATCACTCTTATTAAGTGACTTGAAACTATTTTTGGTTTGCTTGCCTAATTGACAAGCCCTGAAGAGTCCTTCCTTCTAATAGGGGCCAGAAGGTAGTCCTCTAACAAGGTTGTCCTTGGATAGCCTAACAATGGTTCAAAGGTTTATATGCCCTAGTCTCTTATGCCATAACTCATTAGGTCTACAAATATAATTAAACAGGCAAATATCTACTTCTGTTGAAAGAAAGTCTACTAAATAGATGTTACCTTTCCTTTTACCTGTCAACACAGTTGTGTTATCCTCTGATTTTATCCTGCACAATAATTTGCTGAAAGTCACTTGATAGCCTTTATCACATAGCTGACTGATGCTGATCAAGTTGTGCTTTAGTCCTTCCACATAGGCTACTTTCTTGAATGTGACTGTCCCAATTTAGACTGCAGCATATCCTTTTGTTAGTCCAAAGTTTGAATCACCAAATATGACTTTGGGTCCAAGATTGGCTTTAAAGGATGTGAAATTGTCCTTGCTTCCTGTCATGTGCTTGGAGCACCCACTATCTAAATACCACTGCTGGTTTGATGTTGGATAGGTCTTCACCTGCACATAAAACAATTTACTTGTTTTTGACCCAGTTTACCTTGGGCCTAGGTTGATAACCTTTAAATTCAGAAATAAATGACATCCCTGGTTGACTCTTATAACCTTCAGGATGATATCTCCTTGGAGGTATTATCCATTCAGTATAAGGGTTAAATCTTTGGGATGAAGGACCCCTAGGTTTGGATTTTGATTTACCCTTGAAGAAGTTTTCAAATCTCTGATCTCTGCTCGACGATCGTTGAGCTGCGTTCGACGATCTTGGGTCAGATCGTCAAGCTCCGTTCGACGATTGACTGTGGCAGAGTTCAGGGTTTAGAGATCGTCGACCTGAGTTCGACGATTTTGGCTGAGATCGTCGATCTGCATTTGACGATCGTCTAGCTCCGTTCGACGATTTCTGTTGAACACTTGACTTCTTGGGTAAGTCAGAAATTTTCCTAGCTACCTCTGCAACTACCTTCCCTTTATCAGAGATAAACTTAATTGGGGTTGTTAGTACTATAGGTTGGCTGAATGAAGCACACAAGCCCAGTGTACTGTTGAATCTTGAGTTCACTGTGCTTGTGATGTCCATTAGCTTGATGCTTCTCCCATTGAGGGATTCTTCAAGCTTTTTGGCCTCTGACAGCTCACTTTTCAGTGAAGCTATCTGCTCCCTACAGCACTCCAACTCCTCAGAGAGTTTGAGGTTTTCTGATTTTAAGGTACTCTGTTCAGATAATTGATTTCTGAGAGAAATGATTTCCTTCTCACATTTTAATAAGTCTAAACATAGTGCTTTAAATTCATACTTAAAGTCCTCAAAATTAAAATCAAAAGAACTTAATACCCGGTCCTCTTCAAGTTGAGTCTCTGAGTTTGACTCTAACTCTTCTGCATCAGAGTTGTGTTGTGAGGCATTGATAGCCATCATGCAGAATTCCTTTTCTTCAGCATCATCCTCATCATCACTTGAGCTGGATGAAGCTTCTAATTCCTCTTCAGTCTCACTCCAAGATTCAGCAACAAATCCCTTCCTTGTGTGTTTGTTCTTGCTAGAGGAGGGTTTGTCAATTCTATTCCTCTTGAAGTCCTTGTCTTTTCTTCTTTATTTCTTGTCCTTTCTATCCTTATTTTTGTTCTCTGGATAGTCAAGCACAATGTGGCCTGGTTTCCTGCAACCAAAGCAAATAATTTCTTTATTGTTTGATTTATCATACCTTGGCTTGTCATGCTCTTTGTATGATCTCTTACTGAAGTCCTTTCTGGCCATTTTGTAAAATCTTTTGGCCAGTAGACTAGGCAGCTCATCATTGCATGTGACCTTGTCTTCAGGCTGATCTTCAGTGGCTTTGAAAGCTATTGACTTTTCCTTTCTTATGGCTGGTGAGGCAGCCTTCTGCTCTTCTTCTCTGTTCTTAATGAGCAGCTCATAAGACTTGAGCTTGCCCAAGAGTGCTTCTGTTGTAATCTCATTCAGACTTCTGGCATCCTTGATTGGCCAGATCCTTGAGTCCCAAGTGCTTGTGAAGCACATTAGGATTTTATCATTTAGCTCAGTCAATGAGATCTCTTTATCCAAAGTTTTCAGTTCATTGACTATCAGACTGAGTCTATTATATATGTCTGATACTGACTCAGCTTCTCCTTTCTTGAAGTTCTCGTATTGGGTTATGAGGTGAGATCTTCTGTCTTTTCTTTCATCAGCAGATCCTGAGACTATTTCAGATAGCTTGTCCCAGATGTCCTTTGCTTAGTTGCATTCAGCTACCTTTTGGAAAATGTCATCAGACATAGTATGGGCTAAGATATTCATAGCCTTTGCATCTGCTACTTTCCACTTCTTGATCTCTGCATCTGTTCCTGAAGGAGGTGGAACAACATTTGTACTTGTGTTCTCTGGAGGTCTTGGACACACTGTCAAAACAGAATTGAAGATGTCCTCATCAATAGAATTCATGTAGAGTCTAATCCTTGCCTTCCAAAGTGCAAACTTGGACAGATTGCACACTGGAGGTCTGGTGCTAGCATAATCTTTATTTTGGGCCATGTTTTGTGAAGAAGTAATCCTAATAACAAAATCAAAACAAGCAGATCTAACTATAGGAATCTTTGGGTTCAGGTGTTAGCCTGTGCAACCACTGAGATGTGGTATTTTTAACCAACCTCGCTTTGATACCAATTGAAAGTGCAAGTTAGATCTGATATACTCTAGAGGGGGGGTGAATAGAGTATATATGGTGCTTGCTAGAAACGTTTTACAACAGTTGTTGTAATCCTAAGTGAACAGGGAAGCTAATGATATAAAGTAAATCTAAGCATAACAACTATCTAATCACAGAGCAATCTAGTCAAAAACCACAGCCAGAAACAAAAAGAAAGTAAGCAACCAGAAGACACAAGGAGCTATAGTGGTTCCCCAATCAACCTGGGTACATCCACTCTTCTACAACCCTAGGTAGGAATCCACTGCAGGATGAGTTGATCAGGTATCCTGGGCACCAATGAGATTTTGATAAGGTGCTCAAAAACCAAACCAGATTTTTTGATCAGGTGTCTTGCCACCACTGAGTTTTGATAAGGTCTCAGAAACCAATCAAAAACTTTTGAAGGGAGTTTGAAAAACCCTTTATATTAGAGAGAGAGAGAAAGAGATGAGATGATCTTCTCTGTCAACAGTCAGAGAGAAGATATTGGATGTTGTCAAAGCTCCCCCTGAATTCTTGGGTTGTTCAAGAAGTAAAGCTTTGCAGTAGGATGATAGGCCTTCAAATGATTTGATCTCCAGTAAATGATGATTTCAGCAACAACTGAAATGTGAGATGTCTGGAGTCTTGAATGATGATGGCCTTTGAACACTTGAATCAAGAGAGATCTGAAAGTTTCAGTTGATTGATCTTCTTTTGTGATGAGTGTTATTTTATGAATCTTTGAGACTGAGAATGTCTGCAACTCTCTTTCTTTCTCTTCTGTAATTGTGTTGTAAGAGTTGTTGTTGCAGAGAATATGTTTCTGACTTCTTGTTTTTCTACAGCAGAAAAATAATAAAAATCTGTTTATTCCTTTTGTCTGAATACAAATGATCTCTGTCCAAGATAGCCGTTAGCCTGTCATAAATGACTTCCTTAATTGCAATTATCTTCTGGAGGAAAGTCCAATAAAACATTCCTTGAAAATTCCTTGAAACTTGCTCCAGATTAATTAAAAACGGCTACAAGATCTCTAAATTAATTGCTGACAATAATTCCTCAACTGTCTGAATTTGAATCTTGAAAATCATTGAACTCTTCAGAAAAACGTCGAACTGAGCTCCACTATCGTCGAACTGAGCTCAGAGATTTGGACTTAGACAGAAACAGAGATCGCCGATCTGAGCTCAACTATCGTCGAACTGAGCTCAGAGATAGAGAATTAAACTGGAGTCAAGATCGTCGATCTTAGCTCGAAGATCGTCGATCTGAGCTCGAAGATCATCGAATGGAGTTCGACGATTTGTTGAAGTTGAGCTCAGAGATCGTCGAATGGAGTTCGACGATTCGTCAAAGTGAGCTCAATCGATCGTCGAATGGAGTTCGACGATTCGTCGTACTGAGCTCGACGAAATGACATGTTCTCCAAAACAGAAAAACCTGATCTTGAGGGCAGCTTCCAAACCTAACTACTAACCCTTAGACTCAATTCTAATTGACCTTTAGATCTATACAATGAGGTCAAAACAGGTTTCCTAAGAGACATAGTGATCCTTGCTCAAATCAGTATTAAGGTGTTCCAATAGTTTTATTTGGTTGTATTAGTGACCTCACCCAAATAGGGGGAGATTGTTGGATCCCTATTTTGATTTGGGCTAGGTTCAATAATTAGGATGATTGACCCAACATATATAGCCAGGGTCATGTCTGTGTCCTAGAGTCTAGGCTATATCCTTAGAGTCAACATTGCATGGACCAGCCAACAGAAGATAGCAGAAGACTCAAGACTTAGAGAAAAATCAGTTCAGGAAAGTGAGTTCGACATTCGTCGAACTCAGCTCAACGAAAGTCGTGCTCAGCTCGACGAACTCAAAGACAATTCTCTAAGTTGAGCTCGACAAAATTCGAGCTCAGGTCGATGATTTCTGGATGTTCTACTTCAACATTCTAAGTCTAGAATCATTTCTCTGAACTCTAGTCGACGAAGTTATATTATCAGCTCGACGATCTTAGAGCACACAATTGGCAAGTTTTATCAGAAAGTAGTTAGCAGTTCTCAGGTCGACGATCTTGGATGTCAGGTCGACGAACAATAATTATATGGTAGATGAACATGATTTCTCAGCTCGACGAACTCTGGACTCAGGTCGACCAAAACTGTTCTTTGCTCGACGAATTCTGTGCAGATGTAGACTTGGATTTTTCCTTATTTTGTCCTTATTTTATAACAGTAATTCCTGAATAATCAATGCTTAATATTCTCTGAATATTACCGTTAGAAGCATCATTGATTATGGTATTCATCAGGATTATTATTTGCCATTTTTCAATAGGACTGTTGGGGAAATCCAATTAATGCAGATATTTTATCCAGTCGTATTACATTCTCCACGCCGTCAGCAATCAATGCAGAAAGGAATTCAAAAATTCAAAGGAGATTGTTGATTGATCATATAAAAGAGATTTTTTCTCTTTTCGAAAAAAAGAAGACATTAAGCTGCAAGTTTAGACCAGAAAGAGAATACAGGCTTACAAAGAAGATCAACAGCAATCTGATTCTAATCCTTCTCTGTATAGAAAACGAACCAGTTTTCTCCTTGACATTGGTAAAGAAGAAGAAGAACATTCATTCCAAATCAATAGTCTTCTTTAACCTTCACTCCAGGATTCCTCAAGGACAACAAAATCTCTACCAGTCAAGAAGTTCCTGGATCTCTTCTAGTCAAGGCTAAAGATAGAAGACCTACACCATGAAGCAAAGCTCAAGTCTTCCTGATTTCAATATCTCAGGGGGAGATTTATTAATATCAAAGATCCACTAGTCTTCTCAGTTGATTTGAGAAAGAGAATACACCATAACTCTCTCACCCCCTCACTGTACAAAGGGTTCTTTAACTCCCTTCAAAAGTTATTTCTTGGTTGCAAGTCACCTGATCAAAAGACTTGAGTTGGTTATTGAGCACCTGATCAAAAGCTCATTGGTGGCAGTCACCTGATCAAAACTTGTAGTGGATTCCTACCAGGGTGGTAGAAGAGTGGATGTACCTAGGTTGGGGAACCACTATAAAGTTCTTGTGTCGTCTGGTTGCCCTTTTCTTCTTGCTCTTGTAGTGCCTGTGTTAATTTTAGCTTTGTTGTTCCTGTGGTAGATTACTTTTATTTTTACTATGCCTGTGTTAGAATAGTTTATATTAGATTGTCATTTTTGCTTACAATGAATATTAGTTACTTTACTCTAATAATTTTGTAAATTCTAAAAAGTCTTCAGATACTCTATTCACCACCCCTCTAGAGTATATCTGGTCTAACCCTTAGTTTCAGGCTCATTGTGTCGAGATACGTTGTCTTCGATGAGCTGACGTCGTATTGGGATAGCTCATATGTGGAGCTAGAGGTGAGAATGTCAAATGGCGGGCTTAAGGAGGCTGCTGCTAAGGATTAGATGGAGCTGCCTGAGTCACCAGGAGATCCAGGTTATTCTAGATCTAGGGCAAATGCGTTAGTGTCAGGAAGCAGGGGGAGCGATGCTCCAGATGCTTCTGGCTCGAATACGGAGGCTTCTGGTTCGAGAAGCATGGGGAGCAATGCTCCAGATACTTCTGGCTCGAAGACGGAGACTTCTGGTTCGAGAATTAGGGGGAGCGATGTTCCAGGTAGTTCTTGTTCGAGAGCGGAGGCTTCTGGTTCAGGTAGCAGGGGGAGCGTTGCTCCAGGTGCTTCTGGTTCCAGTGTGGTGGCTTCTTATTCAGGAAGCAAGGGGAGCATTGTTCCGGGTTTTCCCGGGAATGGAGCTGGTTCAGGAGGAGCAGCAGAGGTGGTAAACCATGATCAGGTTCTTCGGAGATCGAAGAGGATCAGTAACCTACCAGCTCGATATAGCGAAGGGAACACATCGAGCTTGGTCCCATGTTTCCTTGCTAGCCCTCAGGTCGAGCGAGTACCTTCTAGTTATGATGACCCCACTAGAATCAAGGAGGTGGTTGACAGCAAGGTTGATGAGGTGACCACTCTCAGAGGTGACGAGGCTTGGGCTCTTGTGCTCAAGGTTGTTGGTGATACTCCTGTGATTCATGAGTGGAGGTTGAAGCTGAAGAAGAAGGCAGAGGGAAGCATGGCTCCTTTTGGGAGATGCTGGAGGGATCCCTCATGGTCTATGATATACGGGGCGAGGACTATGTCTTGGATATCTCCTTGTAGGCTCTATCAGAAGGACAAGGTTCAGGGCTACGGGAGCTGCTGGAGTTGTTCACCACTTCTCACTTCAAGGGGGAGTGTTGAAAATTGTGAAGTGAAAGTGGGTGAATAGAGGACCTGGGCAACCTGTCCGTGCAACCTACACGGATAGGGTTGGCGGACACCCAGGTCGGCGGGGCTGGTGCAGACGGCTTGTTCTATGGCAGCCTGGGTAGTCTGTTCGAGCGTACTACGTGGACAGAATCGATGGTTAGTCGGGCCGACTTATGTTCTGCAAGCAGTTGGATCCCAAAAGGTAACCGGGAAGATAGCCACTCTATCAGCGGAGTCCGACAAGAAGCGAACTAAAGAACTGGAGCTCGACAGACCAGCTTGGCAGAGGCCTTGGCCTTGCTATGGTGAAGCAGCAAGTGAAAGCCGCAGAGATCGCCAATTAGTGCGGACAGGTGCTGGAGTTCGCCGGGGCTGGCAGACTGTTTCCAGTGTCCGGCAGTAAGTACAGACTGGCCCTTGTGGCCAGTGGTGTGGACTTGGTTGGTTTTGAACCAAGTCCAGGTTTGGCTCAGTCTGGGGAGATCGTGCAGTGGAGTGCGGACTGTGTCTCAGTTCGCCAAGCTCGGCAGAAGTGTTGTGTGCCTTGGTTGCGAGTTTGGGAAAGGAAGACTGAAGTTGTGTCCCCAACTGCGTGCGGACTGGAGCTGGGTCCGATAACTGCCTTGTTGGCATGGTTGTGGACTCAGGATTTGCGGACTAGAGCAGTCTGCGGGATATGCAGACTGGAGCAGTCTCCGGGATATGAGGACTAGAGTTATCCGCAGTATAAGCAGACTGGAGCTGTGTCCACTGATTCCGGCAGTTGCCTTGGTGGCAATGGTGGGCTCAGGATAAGCGGAGTGGGGCTGTGTCTGCGGATAGGCGGGCAGCTGGTGCAGAATTTGACTGTGGCGGTCTTGGCATGGCCTTTGGCGACAAGGCAGACTGGTGTTGCTGTCCGGCCTTGGTGAAGCTTTGGCATTGGCTTGGCCTTTGGCGACAAGGCGGACTAGTGTTGCTATCCGGCCTTGGTGAAGCTTTGGCGTTGGCTTGGACTTTGGCGACAAGGCGGACTGGTGTTGCTGTCCGGCCTTGGTGAAGCTTTGGCATTTGCTTGGCCCATGGCAACAAGGCGGACTGGCGATGTGTCCGGCCTTAGTGATGTATTGGCGGACTGGCTATCCTGCGTAGGTCACGGCGGACTGGAATGTATCCGCGGACTGCGGAGACGTCTTGGTGTGGGATGAGGCGGTGATCCTATCGGCTAGGGCGGTGACCACACTCCTCATCATGCCTATAAATAGGACCCATGTCATATCAGGAATAGCAACCAAGTGAATAGTAAGTGAGCATGCGATAAGTGGCTACGGACTGACTTTTGGTGTCCGCGCAGTTTGATTGAGTTGACCGGGTTATGATGTGCAGGTTGTGCGGATAGCGCTGGAAAGCCAGAACTTGGCTCTGATTGAGGTGAGGGGCAGTGCGGACTCTGCGGTTAAACAACAGGCGGTAAACAGCAGGTCGCGGACAGCGACCAGACGGTCTTCTCTTTGGCAACTTGGTTCGGGGTTCAATCAGTCGCCTTCTTCAGGAGGACTGTTCTATTTGGCATCGCAGCTCGTATGGTATGTCGGCTAGGCGACCTCGCGGTTAGGCAGCTTGTAGATCGGCTACTAGAGCTAGCATTGGAATAAGGGGTAGTCCGCGCGGTTTGGGTTAGGGTCTGGCGACCTGGCGTACTGTGCGGACTCCACAGCAGTAGACTGGCGGCTTGGTGTTGAGTCCGCACGGCTTGTGTTTGTCTTATCTTGTATTTGTAGTTCTCTGCTTTCCCTGTGGTGGTTTTGGTGAAGCATGTCTCGCCATGTATTTCTCGCCTTGTAAAGAAGTTTGCTGTTAATCAATAAAGACTCTTATTGCTGCATGTGTTTCTGGTTGTGACTGACTTAAGTTGAGATAACCCTTGCTCACTCCAAGGTATGGGAAAATTCAACAGAGGTTTCAAAATGTCTCCATGGGAGAAGCGTCAGGAAGATGAGCGTGGAGAATCACCAGGAAGAAGAGTGTCGTTGATGGAAAGAAAATCGATGTCAAAGGGAAGAAGTGCCGAGCGCTCATGTGGTGGAAGAAGGATGGGATTTACAGACATCTTGTGTAAGCTTTGCTTGGGGTGAGGAAAAATCCTTTGTACTCATCGGGAAGGAGAACTATATTTGTGAGCGCCTCCGCCTTCGGTCGGGATAAGGTATTGTAGAGACATGGGAGTGAGGGTCGGGATCGGGAAGGAGGGTGTGGCGCGAGTGTTCCTTCTTTTCGCGAGTTGTAGGTTTCAGATGGGGCGATTGTTTTTACTGTTTTAATCGCACGGTGGCTATATTATAAAGCCATATCTAATGGTCTGGGATTTTTGGGGATTTTGTGGTCATGTTATACGTAGGCCATCCATACTTATATAAGTTACACTAACAAACTAACAACATTGTTCACTATATAACTTTCTTGTGGACACTAAAAATGTACTCAGCAAATTCACGCTTTAGTATGAAGGAAATAAACTATGGGTGGCTACTGCGCACTTGCCACAGGCAAGCTCGAGAGAGCAAGGAGAGATGTCGCAAGTGGCAAAGCCAGTCTTCCCGCAACGGTAGCTCAGTGCTGCAGGTGATGTTTTTTACTAGCAGAGAAAGATGATTACACAAGATCCACTAGGAGGATCACATAGCAGCTTGAAGGGCACAAAAGAGAGTTCATAGCAAGGAGTTGAAAATCGGATCCCTTTTTAGTACTGTGCATCCCTATTTATATTAGTGGGGGACCTTCTAGAACGGGCAAGAAGAAAAAAGATGGGTTGCCCTGATTATAAGAGAATCAGGCAGGAATGAGATAATACATGGTGTGTGAATAACCTAAAAAGCTGGACCATGCAAACACACATGAACGTTTCCCAAGCTTAGACAAAATAACTGACACTAAGGGAACAATACTAGCTAAAGGGACGAACAATTTTTATAGACTGATCACCCGAACTGCTAAGGAGGGGGCCGCCTTTCTCATACAGTTTGAGTGAAGCAGATATGGAAGGCTTCTCCACTTGTATTGCAACTAAGAACATTGGCTTGTTAGATACTAAGTAGTTATTTGGTCATGGAGAGGAGATCATTGGGGTTGCCAAGGAATTAGGATAGGTGACCTCTAGAGGGATGACCACCTACTCAATGAGGCAAACTGGAACTGTTCGGATTGGAGGATAACATGAAGTCACGACGAGCTCCAGCGTCTCTCCGCACTGACTACTATAGAGATGATTTTGAGCTCAACCTGAGGCTTCCAGATTTCGGGTAAACATGATTTTGTTAGGTACTAAGTAGTTGTATGCCTGCGCGGACTTCATAAATGTACAATCTAACAACAAAGCCTAAATCACATTAAATATTCTAAAAATTCTATAAATAGCGATGAAGACTAGAGGATTCCGAGCATTTTTCGACGAGAAGTTTTTCGCTAGTTGTAGTCTCTCTGAAATTAACTATTTCGTCTAGCGAGCACATGAACTTGATGAGAATGCTCCAGTAACAATTTCAAAGTAACTCTTCTCTACAAAAGAAGCAGACTGAGAAGGGCAAAAGTGAATTGAGGAAAAGCATTCGCGATGACTTCTTCAAAAAAAGAAGCTTAAAAGAAAGTTGAACCTGGTGCTTCACAGCCTTTTGCAATTACTCCTAATGAGCCTTCACCTTTTATCAACATCAGAAAAACCCTTGATTCTCCTTAAGTAGACTTGAGGATGTTCACGTCTTAGATTGAAATTGGTGTACAAAAATAGCTGATACTTTTCTCCATTCCATTGAAGAACCTGCAGTTAATAAGATAGCTGAAGGGATGTCTGTATTACCTGCTATTTAAGGAATCGTGGACTCCAATGAGCAAATAGAGAGGGTGTTAGTATTTATATAGTGATCTGGAATTAGTCAAGCAGTTAGTCTCGCTGCCAACACGATATGAGCTTATATAGTCGCATATAAGAGTGTTTGGAGAAGTTGGAGAAAAGATTGTGAAAGATATTGTACCTAATCACCTAGAGGGGGGGTGAATAGGTGACTTAAATCTTTTTGACTTTTTAGGCAGAATTCAACTTATAACACAGAATTAAATCTATTTTATCACAACACACAATCAGCAATCACAGAATTTCACAAGCACACAGTAGACACACAGTTTTATAGTGGTTCCCCAAGGTTTGGGTACATCCACTTTCCCCCTTCGCCTATCTAGCAGTGTACTAGATTCGTCCCAACTTCTTCACTATCTTAGATCCTCAGATCTTACACTCAGAACCCACAACACAGGTTCCTACACCTCAGGCCCAAGGCCTTACAACTCAGCTTCTTCACAAAGCCTACACTCAGCCACCAAGGCCTACACTCATCCACCAAGGCCTACACTCAGAGATTCAAATCTCCTACACTCAGGCACTCAAGCCCTACACTGAGCCTTTATAATTACAGGCTTACAAAACTCAGATCCCTAAGGATCCTACAAGATAATTTGAATACAAAAATTGTAACTCAACAACTCAGAGAAAAGAGAGAAGAGTTGTGAGTTTCTTGATGAGTTCTTGGAAGAACTCAGCTGAAATCAATCTGACTTGGCTTTCTTCAAAGCTTCTTGAATGTAGAACTCAATAAGATTGACCTCTTCTGCAGTTGATCCTTGATCTCTGCTACTTAAGATTCAGAATAAATCTGAATCCTTCTTCAAAGCCTGGTTCCAACGGCTGACTTCTTGGATGGAGCTCTCTCTCTCCAACTACTTAGATCTTCACTTGATAGCTAGATCTTCTTTGTATTACTTGATGAGTTGATCTTCTAATCAATCTGAACAACTATTTCTCTAGACAGTGTAAGCCTATTTATAGGCCTTCTTCATGGTAACCGGCTGGTCCGGTCCATAACAGATTTCTGACAACTCTGACAGGTGCAGTAGACCGGCTGGAATGGCAGCTGTTAAGTCATCCAGTCAGTTCTTGAAAATTCTGTAACTGTCTATAAGTGTCGAGACTATCTGTCTTTAAGTGTCGACACTTATAGAACAAGTGTCGACACAAGTTATCTAACTGTCGACACTAGCCTACAAGGTGTCGACACAACTCCTTGTGTTGTAGATTTTATATCTCGACACTACTTCTTCTTCATGTGTCGACACTGATAATGTGTGTCGACACAAGTCCTTGTACTTCAGTATTTTGCTGAATTCTTCTAAGTGTCGACACAACACCTTTGTGTCGACACATCTTCATATGTTGAACTCGCTGAGTGTTGACACTTCTTCTTGGTGTCGACACATGTCTTCAGTGTTGATACTTGCTGAGTGTCGACACATCTCCTTGTGTCGACACATTCTTCTTCTGTTGAGACTTTTGCTGAGTGTCGACACAGTTCCTTAGTGTCGACACTTGTACTAAGAATATTCTTGAACTTTGCTAAGTGTCGACACAGCTCCTTGTGTCGACACTTTCTTCAAGTGTTGAGTCTTCAGTTGAGTGTCGACACATTCTTTCTTGTGTCGACACTTTCTTCAAGTGTTGACTCTTCTGTTGTGTGTCGACACATTGCTCTGGGTGTCGACACTTATACTTAGTCTCTGCTGACTATTGCTGAGTGTCGACACAGCCTCCAATTGTCGACACTTTCTGATGTAGACACAGTTTCACTGGGTGTCGACACAACTGCTATGTGTCGACACTGCTTTACTGCACTCTTCTTCATTGAGTGTCGACACAGCTCCTTGTGTCGACACTTTCTGTCTGGTGTCGACTCTGCATCCCTGGTGTCGACACAATGACTCCAAGTGTCGACACTGCTTGCTTGGGTGTCGACACAAGTCTTCTTAAGTGTCGACACTTTGTTCCTGGGTGTCGACACATGGACTTAGAAACTTTTTCATCATTTCCTGCAAATACTTAACCTGCACAAGTAAACTCAAAACACATCAAATACATTTTGATGTATATCATTGAGTTGGGTGAGGCTTCTTCAAATCAGGTACATTAGAACCAATGTACCCAACAATCTCCCCCTATTTGGAGAAGTCATAACCCTTAGTCAATGATATACACCATTCATAATAAAATTACAAAATGATGTAAAGCATGATTATATATATATCAGGGCAAACATAAACATGTATCAAACAAAACATGTATACACAGATAACATCTTAGAACAATTATGAAATAAATTTATCACATAGCAAATTTATCACACAGCATATTGTTCTAATAGCTTTGTCATATTCATATTTCCAAAAGTTTACAGAATGTTAACATCAAAAGATTACATAGTAAACTTAAGAAAATTTCTATGCTATTTTTGTTCAGCCTCCTTAATTACAATCCCTTTTCCAGACTGAATCTTGGCTTGCATAGGAGCTTCAGCAGCTTCAGTATCAACAGGTTTCTTCCCTTTCAGCTCCTTCTTCTTAAGTTTCTCAGCTTTAATCTTTTGCCTTTCAAAATAATGATAAGGCTTGGGAAAGTACTTGCTAGGCTCCTGGGCAGTAGGAGGTAGCTTTCCCATCTTGGCCTTTCTTCTGTATTGGACTATGCCTTCTTGCCTTGTCTCATGTTTTCTCCATTCCAATTCAGAAAACCATTTATTTCTGTCTTGAATGTTATCTTTTGCATCTTTCCATGCAGTTAAGATTATGTTTCTTGAAGTGGGGCTCCACTGCTCAAAGTCAGGTCTTTGTTCAGCTTGCTCCCTGAACCTCTTCTTAAACAATCTGGTTTCTTCTTCTTTCTGCATAGCTTCTTGCATAGCTTCAGAGACTGGCTGAACCACTTTGTCAAGAATAACCTTCTGATGTCCATCAGGTGGACTATACATGGACTGTATGTCAGCTTGAACCATATCAAAATCTGGTGGAGGATAGATCACTTGAGCTACTTCTGGTTGCTCACCTCCAAGATATGCAGGGTTAACTCCAGATTCTGCAACATTATCATCATCACAAAGAGGAGGATATCCAAGAGTAGCTCTGATAGAATTAGAAATCCATTTAGCATGATCAGAGCTGGCTTTGACTAACACCCTCTCCCCCTTTATGACTTCTCTTTCTATATGATCCCTTAAATCATCTTTTTGAAATCTGATTTGGGCATTTAGATAATTGACTCCATCCCTGTAGAAAGGTTTTAACCTTTGGAGTTTTTTAGTGAGAAGCTTCTGAGAGACTTGAATGGCAGTTTTAACAGCAGTTATTTCCTCTTGAAATGATTTGTCAAAGCCTGCCATAGCAGTAGCAGTAGAAGTTGTCAGGCCAGCAGCAATGTTCTTCATCTCTGTGACAATAGCATTGTGAGATTCTGTCAAATTGTCATTCATTCTGATTTGGTTCTCTAGAACATATCCCTGCTTCAGTGCTATGTCATCTACTTGAGCCTTGATTTTCTCTTGATGAGAATCTAAGTAGACTACTGCGTTCCCTCCCTTGTGGAAGCAGTCAGTCATCTATTTCTTATTAAGATTCATTTCAAATCTAATAGACTTTATTTCTTGGGCTAAATCAAATTGGAGAGATTTATGACCCACATCCACATATGTCTCTAAAGCTTTCCTGTGCTCATCAAGCTTGATTTGCAGAGCAACCATTAGAGCACTATAATCAACAGTTGATGCTGACTGTGATATAGGCTAGGGAGCAACAGTTTGGAGAGCCTTTTTGTAATTCTGACTCCTCCTTTTAAATACTTGAAATTTTCTTTTCTTAGCTCTTGAAGTCTCCTCATCTTCAGGAGCAGATGTGCTGGCTATCTCTACCCTCTCCTTAGGTATCTCCTCAACTTCTTTGGGCTTCTCTGGTTCTTGCCTTGCAGGCTCTTCAACATGTACTACTTGCTCCCCCTCAACTGGAGCATTCTCCCCCTCAGCAGCAGCAGTTTCCTTGTCAAGATCTTCTTGATCCAGATTAAGAAATAAATCTTCCATTGTAATTTCTTGTGGAGAATGGGTAGGAGAAATTCTTTGCTCATCTACCACTGAATAAGATACTAACTGAGCTGCAACAGATGTGTCCTCCATGACAACATCTGGGAGTTGACTATCCAGCTGAGTTTGCTAATTAACATTAACTAATGGATCAGATAAAATAGTATCCACTTTAAGGAAATCTAAAGCATTAAGCTCAGTTATTACCTCAAGAATGATGTTTGTAGCTTGCTCACTCTCAAGAGGAGTGGGCTCTTCCACAACTAGTGGCTCCCCCTGGATTTGATCCTGGTGTAAGGGGCTAGCTGGTGGTAGCTCCCCCTGCTTCTCTACAGCAACTTGTTGAGCTGTAGACTTTTCAGCATTTCCTTCTTCATTCTCATCAGGTGTGAAGACAACTTGCTCTTCACTATCATAGCTGCTAGAGGAAACCTGAGCCACTAGGGCAGCTTTCTTTGTCTTCTTTTGAGGTGTTACTTTCTCAGGTGTTACTTTCTCAGGGTTTGGCATCTCCTTAGACAACACCCTGTCCCATCTAGAGAATATCCTCATATCCATTTTCCTCATATGATTTATTTTAGTACCAGCAGCTTCACCCATAACCTCTGGTAAACTACCAGCTAGGTATAAACTTAAGATCCTACCCATGTTAGGTTTCTTCAGACTTTCCTTGATGTTCTCAAAGACTATAACAGACCAATCTATTTTCAAAGTAAAGATTATCCTTGTCATAATACTGAACATATGGGTTGATACCCTATCATGCCCTCCAGGCTTACTTAAGATTACCTTGCCAACAATTTCAGAAAGGAATTTCCCCTGGCTGTTCATTCCCTTTCTATTGAATACAGATCCAACTTTCATCTTTGAATCCAGACCACACCATGCCAATGCATCTCTGGTCCTGGAAGCTGTAACCTCTTCTTCTTCCTTAGTTCTTAGTAACTGAAGGACTTTCCTCAAACTTTTTGGTGAAACCTTAACCTTTGCACCATGAACCCTAGACTTGATCTTGAGTTCAGAGTCGTCTACTTGAGCTCCATTTAGGAATTCTAAGACTTCTTTCTTCCAGATCTTTGTGGGCTCTGAAACAAGAAATTCCAACCCCGAGTCTGCAACTAGGGTTACCACAGTCTTGATTTCTGGGTCTGCATCACCAAACGCGTCGCGCACCAGTTCATAGCCTTCATTGACGTTCTCCTCAAGCTTAGGCGCCATTAGGGTTTGAAGAATTTGAACTGAGAGAAGAGAGGTGTCGACACACAAGTTTGGTCTCGAAACTTTTGAAAGCGTGTCGACAAACTAAGGCAAAATCCTATTTATACCTTTCTAGGTTTGAAGATGAAAAGGCGGGCAGCTAACTTAAATTGTGTCGACACTGTCGATAAGTGTCGACACTGACTGATAATATCTCGACACCTATGTGTCGACACAAGTTTAGTCAACATCTATATGTGTCGACACTTGTTTATGTGTCGACACCACATAACTCGACATTTAGTCGAGACTTTACTTAGATAATTCTGAGTAAACACTAAGTGTCGACACCACCTTGGATATGTCGACACCTACTTGTCATGTGTCGACACCAATATTCTGAAGTGTCGACACCAACCTCCTAGATGTGTCGACACCTTTTTCCTGAAGTGTTGACACCTTTATTCTGTGTCGACACAGAGATCTCTGTGTGTCGACACCTTTTGACTTAGTCATTTCTATAAACTTATTCTAAGTTTATCATACCTAGTTCAATTTTAAACCTATTGAACTTAGTTTCTTCTAAGGGTTTAGTATACATATCAGCTAGTTGATTATCTGTCTTAACATATTCCAGTAAAATATCTTCTTTCTCTACATGCTCCCTAAGAAAATGATATTTTATCTCAATATGTTTAGTTCTACTATGGGAAACAGGATTATGTGCAATTGATATAGCACTAGTAGAATCACAAAAGAGTGGAGTTCTACTTACCTGAAATCCATAATCCTCAAGCTGATGTTGTATCCACATAAGTTGAGCACAACAACTTACTGCAGCCACATATTCTGATTCTGCAGTGGAGATAGCCACATTTGTTTGCTTTTTGCTACTCCATGAAATCAGTCTTCCACCTAGGAATTGATAGGTTCCAGTTGTGCTTTTTCTGTCTTCTTTGCATCCTGCAAAGTCTGCATCTGAATAACTTGTTAGTTCAAAATCCCAATTCCTAGGGTACCAGAGGCCTAGATAAGGAGTGCCCTTTAGATATCTCAATATTCTTTTGACGGATGTCAAATGAGACTCTTTAGGGCATGCTTGATACCTTGCACAGACACATGTAGCATACATGATATCTGGTCTACTTGCAGTCAAATATAATTGGGAGCCAACTATCCCTCTATACAAAGACTCATCTACAGGTTTCCCTGCATCATCCTTGCTAAGAGACATACTTGACCCCATAGGAGTCTTCATGGTACTGGATGAATCCATACCATACTTCCTTATGAGTTCTAGGGTGAACTTAGACTGGCATATGGATAAACAATTCTCAGTCTGTCTTACTTGGAGATCCAAGAAGAACTTAAGCTATCCCATACTACTCATCTCAAATTGTCCTTGCATTAGTTTTACAAACTTTTTGTAAAGACTACTTTCAGTAGACCCAAATATTATGTCATCTACATATATTTGGACTAGTATAACTTTGCCTCTGGATTCCCTAAGGAATAGAGTCTTGTCTATTTTCCCCCTTGTGAACTTATTCTCAAAGAGGAAACTAGATAGGGTTTCATACCAAGCCCTAGGGGCTTGCTTTAACCCATATAATGCTTTCCTAAGTCTATAGACATGATTAGGTAGAGTTGAATCAACAAAACCTGATGGCTGTTCCACATAGACTTCCTCTTTTAGATTACCATTTATAAATGCTGACTTGACATCCATTTGTTAAACTTTAAATCCTTGAAAAGTTGCGTAGGCCGGGAACATCCTTATAGCTTCCAGTCTGGCTACTGGAGCAAAGGTTTGATCAAAATCAATACCTTCTTCCTGCATATATCCTTTAGCAACCAATCTTGCTTTGTTCTTAATGATGACTCCATGCTCATTCATCTTGTTCCTATAGATCCACTTGGTCCCAATTATGTTGTGGTCTTTAGGTTTAGGAACAAGCTCCCAGACCTTGCACCTCTTGAACTGATTCAACTCTTCTTGCATTGCCTCAATCTAATGAGGGTCTAGGATGGCTTCTTCAAACTTCTTTGGTTCAACTTAGGATAGGAAACTGGAGTAGATTGCTGCATTCAGATTTCTGCTCCTTGTTTGTACCCCTTGTCTTGGATCACTAATGATTTGTTCTGCTGGATGATCTCTAAGATGCCTATTTGTTGGAGGCATCCTGGCTTCAGGTTGAACTTCTTCAACTTCTTCATCTTGCTGTACTCCTTGTACTTCTTCTGCATTAGGTACATGTAGTACTCCCCCTGGACAGCAGCCACTATCTTCTACTTGCTGCCTTGCAGTAGGTTCTTCTTCTATAGTGAGCTTGTCCATCTTCTTTGTTATACCTGTGGAGCTGCATACACTACTAGACAACTCATTGTTAATAAGTCTAGTTTCATCAAATACTACATGTACAGATTCCTCTACAACTTGAGTAGACAAGTTGTAGACTCTATAAGCCTTACTGTTGTTGCTATACCCAACAAAAATTCCCTCTTGGGACTTGTCAGCAAACTTAGTCAAGTAAGACTTTCCATTGTTAAGTATGAAGCACTTACAACCAAAGATCCTGAAGTAGGATAGGTTTGGTTTCCTGCCTTTCACAACCTCATAGGGGGTCTTGTTGTGGCTTTTAGTAATGGTAGCCCTATTAATAACATGGCATGCAGTATTGACTACTTCAGCCCAGAAATATTCTGGTAGTGATGTATCACTTAATAGGGTCCTACCAGCCTCAATCAAGGTTCTATTCTTCCTCTCAGCAATGCCATTTTGCTGAGGTGTCCTTGGTGAAGAAAACTCTTGAAATATCCCAAATTCTTCACATAGTTTTGTCATACTATCAGACTGAAATTCAGTACCATGGTCACTTCTTATTTTGACCACTGTACTAGCTAGTTCATTCTGAATTTGTTTGACAAAGCTATAGAAGACACTAGGTGTTTCAGATTTTTGTCTAAGGAAGAACACCCAGGAAAACCTTGAGTAGTCATCTACAACTATAAAGGTATAGACCTTCCTACCTAGGCTGTGAACTGGCATTGGACCAAAGAGATCCATATGCAAGAGGTATAAACACCTCACAACATTTTTGTTTTCAATGCTTCTAAAGGTGGATCTTGTCTACTTGCCCTTTTGACAAGCTGAGCAAATACCATCTTTAATACACTTAACTTGAGGACCATTCGTCACTAACTCTTTGCTAAAGAGTTTGCTAATTGTCTTGTAGTTTAGATGGGCTAGCCTCTTGTGCCATTTGACACAATGAGAGACTGTCTCATCAGCTACAAGACATACTGGAGAACCATTGTTCTCAACCATAATGTCTAAGCAATAGACATTCCTTTTTCTATAACCAGTCAAAATGATCTCTCGATCATTTGACCTCCTGATATGACAACCATCTTTCACAAATGAGATGTCATATCCTACATCACTCAATTGACTTATACTAATAAGGTTATGTTTCAAACCTTTAACATAAGCCACTTGAGTAATTGTAATATAGGAGTTAGATATGTTACCAAAACCCTTGATGATCCCTTTTTCAGATCCACCAAAGGTGACTTTTGGACCATCATTTATAGGTGTGTAGTCCTTTAGTAAATCCCTTGTTCCAGTCATATGTCTGGAACATCCACTGTCCAAGTACCATATTGGGGCATGGCCACTTGAACTCACCTGCAAAACAGATTAGTGAACCTTAGAACCCAAAGAATTCTTGGGTCCTTGGTACTGGTTAGTTTGCTTTCTAACAAAGCTACCTGCAGATTTTCCAACAGGCAGTTTGTCACTCACTTTGGCACTAGCATTGTGCCAACAGTCCATTGCAAAGTGGCCTACCTTGTCACAGCACCAACACTCAAACTTATTGTACCTTTGCTTAGGTACAGTCTTAGCTGATTTATCTACAGCTGACTTGTTGAGAGTTGGGGCTTTGCCCTTGGACTTGGACTTGGACTGAACAGTCCTAGCAGGTTTTGAAAATCTCAGTCCAGCTTTACCTTTTTGATGAACAAATTCATCAATTATGGGTAGAACAGACTTTTGTTTAGAAAACCTAGCAACTAAGTCTTTCTCCTTCTGAAGATTAATCTCCATACTCTTGATTTGATCATTCTTAAATGATATAGTCCCCATCTGAATCACAGTTATGTGCTTCAGTCTGGCTATCTCATTAAGCTTTTGATCAAACAACTTCTCAAAATCAGTTGCAGCAGCTTTGAGATTAGCAATTTCCTTTGCCTGACTTTTGGCTAGGGACTTGCTCTTCTTATAAGCTTGCAACAGAACTTTATATTCATCTATCAACTGATGAATATCCTCTTCAGACTCAGATGCACTCTCATCACTTGAAGATGATGAATCTGATTCTATAGTGGCACAAGAAATTGAACTAAAAGAACAATGTTGTACCTTACTAGGTCCTGGCTGCTTCAGGATTTTGTCACTTTCTGTCAATGCCATTAGTCCTTGGCACTGACTGTCCTCTTATTCATATATAGAGTTCATGATCTGAATGAACTCTTCTTCTTCTTCCTCAGCAAACAGTCCTATATATGCCTCAGCATCTGACTCAGTTTCTGATGAAGAAATATCTGACAGGCTCTTGTCCTTTTTGGCAACAAAAGACTTTTCCTTCTTACCCTTGTATTGAGTCCTTTTCTTATCAATAGACTCCTTCCTTTTTTCTGGACAATCTGCAACAACATGTCCTTGTCTATTACAGCAATAGCATACAATTTTTGATAGTGTTGCTTTGCTAGACTTGGACTTTTTCCTGTCTTTCTTTGAAGACTTTTTATTCTGATAATAGTCTTCTTTTCCCTGTGAAGTAGATGGCCTTGTCCTCCACTGTTTCTTCTTTAAGAACTTCTGGAAATGTCTTGTGAAGGCAGCAAAGTCCTCATCACTTTCACTGCTTTCAGACTTTTTACTTGCTGACTCATCTGACTCAGTTTCAGGTACTTTTGGTGGTGGAGTTGAAGACTTACTTCTGTACTTTCTGGGGGCTTCTGTTTTGAAGGCCATTGTCCTTTCCTTATGTTCACTTCTTGTTTATTTCTCCCCTTCTTTCCTCACCATTAACTGCATTACATAGGACAGCAGTTTGCCAAATAGTGTTGGTGGCGGAATTTCTGCTAACTTTGCCATTTCCCTAATGGCACAGATCTTGGGGTCCCAATCTTTTGTTAGGGACCTTATAAACTTATCATTGAGTTCATAATTACTGAACTCTCTGCCATAGGATATGAGCTCATTCACAATCCTGTAGAACTTCTTATATCATTCAGTTATGCTATCAGCTTTACCTTGTCTAAAACTTTCATATTCTTGGTTTAGCAAGGATTTTCTGTCTTGCCTTACTTCTTCAGAACCCTCCATGTACACAATAAGAGTATCCCACATCTCTTTAGCTGTCTTACAGTGTATCAAATTCTGAAAAGTAGCATCATCTATGGCACTCACAATAATGTTTTGAGCCCTCTTATCCATAGTGGCTAGAACAATTTCATCCTTTGTCATTTCAGTGAAATCCTTTGGTGTTCTCTGATTTGCATCTAAGACTGATACCTTCATGGGCACATAAGGCCCTTCTTTCACTGTGATATATATCCTAGGGTCTGAGGCTTCCATAAACAGTCACACCCTTTCCTTCCAGATACCAAAGATCTCTTTCCTACATATGGGTAGCTTCATGGATCTCAATTCCTTGTGATTCTCAGTGGAACCCTTGGTTCTTGATTTTCTTGATTCTGTAATGTGACTTAGACTGAATCTGCCAACAGGATCTACTCAGACAGTTATGTCCCTTTTTGAGCAACCTGGCATTGATACCACTTGAAAGATATTGTACCTAATCACCTAGAGGGGGGGTGAATAGGTGACTTAAATCTTTTTGACTTTTTAGGCAGAATTCAACTTATAACACAGAATTAAATCTATTTTATCACAACACACAATCAGTAATCACAGAATTTCACAAGCACACAGTAGACACACAGTTTTATAGTGGTTCCCCAAGGTTTGGTTACATCCACTTTCCCCCTTCGCCTATCTAGCAGTGTACTAGATTCAGCCCAACTTCTTCACTATCTCAGATCCTCAGATCTTACACTCAGAACCCACAACACAGGTTCCTACACCTCAGGCCCAAGGCCTTATAACTCAGCTTCTTCACAAAGCCAACACTCAGCCACCAAGGCCTACACTCAGCCACCAAGGCCTACACTCAGAGATTCAAATCTCCTACACTCAGGCACTCAAGCCCTACACTCAGCCTTTATAATTACAGCCTTACAAAACTCAGATCCCTAAGGATCCTACAAGATAATTTGAATACAAAAATTGTAACTCAACAACTCAGAGAAAAGAGAGAAGAGTTGTGAGTTTCTTGATGAGTTCTTGGAAGAACTCAGCTGAAATCAATCTGACTTGGCTTTCTTCAAAGCTTCTTGAATGTAGAACTCAATAAGATTGACCTCTTCAGCAGTTGATCCTTGATCTCTGCTACTTAAGATTCAGAATAAATCTGAATCCTTCTTCTCAGCCTGGTTCTAACGGCTGACTTCTTGGATGGAGCTCTCTCTCTCCAACTACTTAGATCTTCACTTGATAGCTAGATCTTCTTAGTATTACTTGATGTGTTGATCTTCTAATCAATCTGAACAACTATTTCTGTAGACAGTGTAAGCCAATTTATAGGCCTTCTTCATGGTAACCGGCTGGTCCGGTCCATAACAGATTTCTGACAACTCTGACAGGTACAGTAGACCGGCTGGAATGGCAGCTGTCAAGTCATCCAGTCAGTTCTTGAAAATTTTGTAACTGTCTGTAAGTGTCGAGACTGTCTGTCTTTAAGTGTCGACACTTATAGACCAAGTGTCGACACAAGTTGTCTAAGTGTCGACACTAGCCTACAAGGTGTCGACACAACTCCTTGTGTTGTAGATTTTATATCTCGACACTGCTTCTTCTTCATGTGTCGACACTGATAATGTGTGTCGACACAAGTCCTTGTACTTCAGTATTTTGCTGAATTCTTCTAAGTGTCGACACAACACCTTTGTGTCGACACATCTTCATATGTCGAACTCGCTGAGTGTCGACACTTCTTCTTGGTGTCGACACATGTCTTCAGTGTTGATACTTGCTGAGTGTCGACACAGCTCCTTGTGTCGACACATTCTTCTTCTGTTGAGACTTTTGCTGAGTGTCGACACAGTTCCTTAGTGTCGACACTTGTACTTAGAATATTCTTGAACTTTGCTAAGTGTCGACACAGCTCCTTGTGTCGACACTTTCTTCAAGTGTTGAGTCTTCAGTTGAGTGTCGACACATTCTTTCTTGTGTCGATACTTTCTTCAAGTGTTGACTCTTCTGCTGTGTGTCGACACATTGCTCTGGGTGTCGACACTTATACTTAGTCTCTGCTGACTGTTGCTGAGTGTCGACACAGCCTCCAAGTGTCGACACTTTCTGATGTAGACACAGTTTCACTGGGTGTCGACATAACTGCTATATGTCGACACTGCTTTACTGCACTCTTCTTCATTGAGTGTCGACACAGCTCCTTGTGTCGACACTTTCTGTCTGGTGTCGACTCTGCATCCCTGGTGTCGACACAATGACTCCAAGTGTCGACACTGCTTGCCTGGGTGTCGACACAAGTCTTCTTAAGTGTCGACACTTTGTTCCTGGGTGTCGACACATGGACTTAGAAACTTTTTCATCATTTCCTGCAAATACTTAACCTGCACAAGTAAACTCAAAACACATCAAATACATTTTGATGTATATCATTGAGTCGGGTGAGGCTTCTTCAAATCAGGTACATTAGAACCAATGTACCCAACAGATTGTGTTGCCCTCAGTCATATGGGATATGAGCAAAGGGTAGATCCTATAACTTGAAGAAAGTTCACGGGTTGCGTTGAGTGTGTATCGACGCATGTCGTGTGCGTATCGACACAGGTCAAGTGTGTATCGATCTACATCAGCTAGTTGTCGACACAGCCGAACTCAAAGTCGAAGCGGTTTCTTAGTTGATGCTACATCAAGTAGATGTCGACGTAACGTCGACTTCTATTCGACGCAAGTGCATCGACTGCGTGTCGACGCAGGTTGGGTTTGTTAAACTTCAACAACCTGGCACTTCTACCACGTTGAATTTTCTCCAGGTGATCAACGAGATAGCCTGACGCCAAATTAATATTCTCAGCACTATCAAGATCACATCTTGATCATGCGGAAAATTGCCTGGAACCTGGAGGGAGCAGGGGTTATCTCAACCAAAGCCAGTCAACTAGCAAACGCATGCAGCACAAGCATCTTTATTGATTCACAGCTAACTTCTCTACACAGCGAGACATACATGGCGAGACATGCTTCACCAAACAACCACCCAAAGGAAAGAAAAGAACTACAAAAACAAGACAAGAGAAACAAGTCGCGCAGACTCAACCACCAAGCTGCCGTTCTACTGCTGTGGAGTCCGCTCAAACTGCCAGGTCGCCAGACCGCAACCCAGGACGCACAAACTACACCTTATTCCAATGCTATCTCTAGTCGCCGATTTGCATGCTGCCTGACCGTGAGGTCGCCTAGCCGCCAGATCGCACAAGCTGCAATGCCGAATAGAACAGTCCACCTGAAGCAGGCGACTTCTTGAACCCCGAACCAGGTTGTCAAAGAGAAGACCGTCTGGTCGCTGTCCGCGACCTGCTGTTTTCCGCTTGTTGCTTAACTGCAGAGTCCGTACTGTCCCTGACCGTAATCAGAGCCAAGTCCCGGCTTTCCAGCACTATCCGCACAACCTGCACAGCAACCCGGTCAACTCAACCATACCGCGCGGACACCAAAAGGCAGTCTGCAGCAACCTATGAGGGCTCAAGTTACTGTTCACTTACTTCCAAAGGTTACACTTCCTAATGTGACATGGGTCCTATTTATAGGCACGATGATGAGTGTGGTCACCGCCCTAGCCGATAGGATTACCACCACAACCTGCAGCAAGACATCTCCGCAGTCTGCGGATACATACCAGTCTGCCACATCTATGCAAGATAGCCAGCCCCCTAGCTTCTCCAAGGCCGAACTCCAATCGTAAGTCTGCCTTGTCGCCAAAGGCCAAGCCGCCAAGACATCACCAAGGCCGGACAGTAACACCAATCTGCCTTATCGCCGAGGGCCAAGCCAGGACCGCCACAGCCGGACTCCGCAGAAACACTGTCTTCCAATCCGCGGACATAGCACCAGCCCGCTTATCCCGAGCCAATAGCCTTTCCATCAAGGAACCTGCCGGACTCAGCGGACAACCGGCTTCAGTATGCACATCCCGAGCCCACGGTTTTGCCACAATGGGATCTGCCGGACTCAGCGGACACCCGGCTTCAGTCCTCATATCCCGAGCCTACGGCTTTGCCACCAAGGCACATGCCGGACTCAGCGGACATGCCGATCCAATCCGCACATACTGCGGACAGCTCTAGTCTGTATATCCTTGCAGACATCCCAGTCCGCATACCTTGCAAACTTCTCCAGTCCGCATATCCCGCAGACTGCTCCAGTCTGCATACCCCGAGTCCATAGCCTTATCACCAAGACACATACCAGACTCAACGGACTCCAGCTCTAGTCCGCACACAGTTGCGGACACAACCTCCAGTCCGCTTATCCCAAAACTCGCAACCAAGGCACATGCACTTCTGCCTAGCTTGGCAAACTGAGAAGCAGTCCGCGCTCCACTACGCGATCTCCCCAGACTGAGCCAAATATGGACTTAGTTCAGAACCAACCAAGTCCACACCACTAGCCACAAGGGCCAGTCCGCACTTACTGGCGGACACTGGATCCAGTACGCCTATCCCGGCGAGCTCCAGTATCAGTCTGCACTGACAGGCGGTCTCCGGGGCTTCCACTTGCTGCTGCACCAGAGCAAGACCAAGGCAACAACCAAACTGGTCTGCTAAGCTCCAGTTCTTCTATCCGCTTCATGCCGGACTTCCCGGCTAGAGTTTCTATCCGCCCGGTTACTTCCTGGGATCCAACTTCCTGCTGAGCACAAGCCGGTCTGGCTAACCGCCGCTATTGTCCGCGTAGTCCACGCGAACAGACCGATCAGGCTGCTATAGAACAAACCATCTACAACATCCCTGCCGACCTAGCAGTCCGCCAACCCTATCCGCATAGTCTGCGCGGATAGGTCCAATTTCTCCATTCACCCACTTTCACTTCATAAATTTCAACACTCCCCCTTGAAGTGAGAAGTGGTGAATAACTCCAGCAGCTCCCGTAACCTTGCACCTGATCCCTCTGATAGCATCTACGAAGAAATGTCCAAGACATAGTCCTTGCCCCGCTTTTCATGGACCATGAGGGAGCCCTCCAGCATCTCCCAAAAGTTGCCATGCTTCTCTCTGCCTTCTTCTTCAGCTTCAACCTCCACTCATGCATCAAAGGAGTATCACCAACAACCTTAGGCACAAAAGCCCAAGCCGTGTTACCTCTGAGAGAAGTCACCTATTCAGCCTTGGTGTCAACCACTTCCTTGATTCTTGTGGGGTCATCACAGCCAGAAGGTACTTGCTCAACTTAAGGGCTAGCAAGGAAACACGGGATCAAGCCAGCCTTGTTCCCTTCACTATATCGAGCTGGTGGCTTACTGATCCTCTTCGATCTCCGAAGAACCTGATCATGGCTAACCACCTCCGCTGCTCCTGTACCAGCTCCGTTCCCGGGCAAACCCGGAACAATGCTCCCCTTGCTTCCTGAACAAGACTCCTCCTCACTGGAACCAGGAGTACCTGGAGCAACGCTCCCCCTACTTCCTGAACCAGAAGTCTACGCTCTCGAACAAGAACTACTTGGAACATTGCTCCCCCTGCTTCCTGAACCGGAAGCCTCCGCCTTCGAGCCAGAAGTACCTGGAGCATCGCTCCACCTAGTTCTTGACCCTGACACCTTTGCCCCGAAGCTAGAACAACATGGAGATCCTAGTGACTCAGGAAACTCCACCTGAACCTTAACAGCAGCCTCCTTCAGCCCACCATCTGACCTGCGCATCTCTAGCTCCACATAAGAGCTATCCTAATACGGTGTCAACTCATTGAAGACAACATCTCTTGACACGATGAGCCTCTTTGTCGTAGGATCCAAACACCTCTATCTTCTCCTCTGCTCATCATATCCGACAAAAACTAGCTTCGTCTTGAGAGCACCCGGAGAGTGTATGTAGCAGGTAGATCCAAACACCCTTAGGTGCTTCACACTGGGATTTACTCCGAACATCAGCTCATAAGGAGTCTTCACATAGATCGGACTAAGAGGCATTCGATTGATGACATGAGTAGCACTGGCCATCCCTTCCGCCCAAAGAGCCTTAGGAACACCTTTACTCTGAAGCCAACACTTGCAGTTCTCCGTTAAACAACGGATCATCCGAGCTGCAATACCACCTTGCTGTGAAGTATGTCCACAAGAAAGCTCCTTCTGAATCCCTTGCTTCTTGTAAAAGTTTGAGAACTCGGTTGAGCCAAACTCACCACCAATGCTTGTCCTCAACTTCTTGATCCTCAGGCCAAGCTGGCCTTCCACAAGCTTCTTGAACTCCACAAACAAGCGCATCATGTTAGACTTCTTCTTCATGAAGTATACCCAAGTATATCTTGAATAGTCATCAACCAATATCAGCATGAACCTGCTGCCTCCAAGACTGGCGGTGACGGTCGCTCCAACCAGAGCGCAATGGACAACCTCCAAAGGTGCTTTATATCTGGATCATGCCTTATCAACCATAAAGCGATAAGCTTCACCATGCTGACATCCTGCACACCCCTGACCATCGCCATAGGATGACAATCTAGGCAAGCCTCTTACGAGTCTTCTTTCCGCCATTGCTTTCAGCTTGTCCATCCCTATATGCCCCAGTCTTTCATGCCAGATAGCTGTACTATCACTGGCCTTTATCCGATCAGCATCAGAACTTGTTGAAGTCCCAACTAAGTTCTTCTCCTCACTCCCAATATAAGCTACGTTTATCGAGAGCAAGGTAACCTTGCACTCCTTCCTGAGATGATCATGTTGCTTGCATTTATAGCACCTTGGTCCCTCCATCCTCTTCTCATGACGCCGAGGAGAAACACTCCCCTCTTGCTGATATGAAGTAGAAGGACCATCTTCTGCAGCAACATTCACCTCCTTCCTGAACAACCCATCAAGGGAATTCCAAACCTCCACAACTGACCGACATCCATTGATGTGGTCCAAGAGCTCCGATGAGATCACCTGCTTGAGGATAGACTCTGCTTTCGCATTTGTCTCCTTCCAAGCTCTCATCTCTTCAGCATTGCCAGCAGTAGCCTCTTGTCTTTCTGCTCCGCATATAACCTCCCAAATGTCCTCGCCAAGAAGAAAGTTCTCCATACAAGACTTCCACATATCAAAGTTCTTCTCTGTAAGGAGATCAATTCCAAGACAACTTGCATATTCCAATGTCATGGTTCTACCACTGGTTCCCACTTCAAAGAGTAACAACCACTTCAGTTGATCACTGCTTATCCACTCCAATCCATATCTGATATCATGTTAAAATTCAACAACCTGGCACTTCTACCACGTTAAATTTTCTCCAGGTGATCAACGAGATAGCCTGACGCCAAATTAATATTCTCAACACTATCAAGATCACATCTTGATCACGCAGAAAATTCCCTGGAATCGGTAGTGAGCAGGGGTTATCTCAACCAAAGCCAGTCAACCAGAAAACACATGTAGCACAAGCGTCTTTATTGATTCACAGTTAACTTCTCTACACAGCGAGACATACATAGCGAGACATGCTTAACCAAACAACCACCCAAAGGAAAGCAGAGAACTACAAAAATAAGACAAGAGAAACAAGTCGCGTGGACTCAACCACCAAGCCGTCGGTCTACTAATGTGGAGTCCGCTCAAACCGCTAGGTCGCTAGACCGCAACCCAGGCCGTGCGGACTACACCTTATTCCAAATCTAGCTCTAGTTGCCGATCTGTAAGACGCCTGGTCGCGAGGTCGCCTAGCCGCCAGACCACACAAGCTGCGATGCCGAATAGAACAGTCCGCCTGAAGCAGGCGACTTCTTGAATCCTGAACCAAGTTGCCAAAGAGAAGACCGTCTGGTCGCTGTCCGTGACCAGTTGTTTTCCGCTTGTTGCTTAAACACAAAGTCCCCAATGTCCCTGACCGCAATCAGAGCCAAGTCCTGGCTTTCCAGCGCTATCCGCACAACCTGCACAGCACAACCCGGTCAACTAAACCAAACCGCACGGACACCAAAAGGCAGTCTGCAGCAACCTATGCGGGCTCAAGTTACTGTTCACTTACTTCCTGAGGTTACACCTCCTGATGTGACATGGGTCCTATTTATAAGCACGATGATGAGTGTGGTCACTGCCCTAGCTGAGAGGATTACCGCCACAACACGCATCAAGACTTTTCCGCAGTCCGCGGATACATAGCAGTCTGTCGCATCTGTGCAAGATAGCTAGCCCTCCTAGCTTCTCCAATGTCGGACTCCAATCGCCAGTCCGCCTTGTCGCTAAAGGCCAAGCCGCCGAGACATCACCAAGGCCGGACAACAACACCAGTCCGCCTTGTCGCCGAGGGCCAAGCCAGGACCGCCACAGCCGGACTCCGTAGCAACACTGTCCGCCAATCCGCAGACACAGCACCAGCCCGCTTATCCTGAGCCAACAGCCTCTCCATCAAGGCACCTGCCGGACTCAGCGGACAACCGGCTTCAGTTCGCACATCTCGAGCCCACGGCTTTGCCACAAAGGGATCTGCCGGACTCAGCGGACACCCGGCTTCAGTCCGCACATCCGGAGCCCACGGCTTTGCCACAAATGCACCTTCGGACTCAGCGGATACGCCGATCCAGTCCGCGCACACTACGGATTGCTCTATTCTGCATATCCCTGCAGACATCCCAGTCTGCATACCTTGCAGACTTCTCCAGTCCGCATATCCCGCAGACTGCTCCAGTCCGCATACCTCAAGTCCATAGCCTTATCACCAAGACACTTACCGGACTCAGCGGACTCCAGCTCCAGTCCGCACACAGTTGCGGACACAACCTCCAGTCCGCTTATCCGGAAACTCGCAACCAAGGCACATGCACTTCTGTCGAGCTTGGCGGACTGAGAAGCAGTCCGCGCTGCACTGCGCGATCTCCCCGGACAGAGCCAAACATGGACTTGGTTCAGAACAAACCAAGTCCACACCACAGGCCACAAGGGCCAGTCCGCACTTACTAGCGGACACTGAAACCAGCCCGCCTGTCCCGGCGAGCTCCAGTGTTAGTCCGCACTGACTGGCGGTCTCCGCGGCTTCCACTTGCCGCTGCACCAGAGCAAGACCAAGGCAACTGCCAAATTGGTCTGCCAAGCTCCAATTCTTAAGTCCTCTTAATGCCGGACTCCGCGGCTAGAGTTTCTATCCGCCCGGTTACTTCTTGTGATCCAACTTCCTGCTGAGCACAAGCCGTCCTGGCTAACCGCCGCTGCTGTTTGCGTAGTCCGTGCGAACAGACCGCCCAGGCAGCTACAGAACAAACCGTCTGCAACATCTCTGCCAACCTAGCAGTCCGCCAACCCTATCTGTGTAGTCCGCGCGGATAGCTCCAAGTGCTTCATTCACACACTTTCACTTCACAAATTTCAACAGGGTTGAATGTCGTTGAAGGATTCTCGACATTGGGTAGAGTTCTTATCAGCATAGATTGACTGTAAGTCGACGCATATCGATGCAAGTTGAGATTTGGTGGTTTTCTAAGGGGTTGTTGTATGTTTGATATCTTTGGGTATAAATAGATTTAAAAAAGGGTGTTCCTGGATGCGAGTTTTATGTGTGCTTTTGAAGCCGTAACTTGAGTCTAACCCTAGTAACTGTAGTTACTTTCTTCTTGTCACCTCCTCTCTAGAAAACAAATCTAGCAATTCGTGGAGTGGCAGAGAGCACTCATTCTCCGACCCAGATCTTGTATGACAAGATCTTGGGGTTCTCTTTCCTTGTGTGAATACCTGTAGAGTCGCAGATCTATTTCTGTGTGGACTCGGTCACCTTCTGTTAGAGATAGCTTCTTTTGATCGATCTTTGGAGCATCTTGATTAAGTAAAGACTCAATCTCATTCAAGTACTACGCACTTGTTGTTTATTATTAATTCTTGATTCATATATATCGCAAGATCCTTTACTCTTTTGAGTTTTTTTTTGTATATTTATTTCGCTGCGGACATGTGATGTATTGTTTCACTCTTGTATAGAAAACCCAACAGGTGAAACTACTATTAGAGAAGGGCTGAAGCGTTTTGCCGCATCTGTTGTAGAAATCCTTTAGATTGGACAAGAAGCCGCAAAAGACATCTGTGAGGAAAAAAACAAAGATAGGAAGAGGATGAGGTTGACCTCCGAGTTTTCTCCAAAGAAGGAGAAGAGAAGGAAATCCATGGTCATGGAGGAGACAAATGAAGTCAATATGGGCAGTCCAAGCCCCTCTAATCTCGAAGAGGGGGAGCTTTCACAGACATCTAGGGAGCCCACTCCTGAAACTGCTAAGATGGTTGAATCCGGGGGGCAAGGTGTTACGGAGAACACAATAATACTGATCGCAAGAACCTCTGATATTAATAAAGAGTCGGAGAAAGTACTGTCTAATCCAATCTTGTGAGGTGAAGTCCCAGGTAACAAGATTACCAAGAGGAAACTTCTAGCAATTGTGACTGGCCTACTAGAGTTAGGGAAGCTAAGAGATTTCAAGGCTCAAATTGATGTTGAAGATGGGATGAAGGCAGTTCTGGATGCGAGGGAGAAAGCGTACACAGACAAAGAAACAACTGATAGCCCGATAAAGAGATCGCAGACAAGGAGGCGATTGATAAAGAAGCGACTTCTCAAGCACTGGTGGTCAAATTGAAAAAAATGGAGGAGAAGTTGAGTGTTGGTGGAGCGGCGAATAGAAAGATGTGAGAAAATGAGATGGAGAATACTTCAGACAAGGCTACTGTGGATATAGCAGCGGCGGTCGATGCCATGTGGATGGTGAGCCACAATTGCCATCTTCGACTTTCAATCCCACTCCACTTCTTAAGCAACAACAAGTAGTCATGATCTGCATGGAAGGTGAGCCTTTTTTAATTCGTGAAGAGCTGAAAGAAATATGACGAAGAGGGGAATCAAGGCATTAAACTCGATGATAGTGAGCGATGGAAGCATCCTGTTTTCCCCATTTTGACCATAGTGCCAGCAGTTATGCTAGATATTGAAGAGCATCCGTGGTCATACAGACACAGTCTTTCCGCGGGATATGAATGTATATCTACATCCTTCATTTAATTTTTTACTCAGTATACGGTTTCATTTATCTTTGCGGTTATTCCTACAGGGTCTATTCCACCACTACCTTTAACGTTTGAAGAAGTGGCAACACCTTTGTGAAGAGAGCTGAAGGATGTGAAAGAGAAATAGGGAGAAAGAGCTTTCTAGGGAAGTGCAAATGTTACATGAAAGTAGCTACCCTGGTCGCAGAGTGGGAGTAATTCAAGAAGAAAGTTTCAGTTAAGGACACAGAGCGCACGCCACACGCACGGACAAGTCGGATCCTTGCCGATCTCTTTAGAAGCTCGTATAGAATGAAACGTTGCATGGGTTCATTGGTCGATCTATCAAGTTAACCTCTGTTGAGTCCATTGATCTCAATGTTCCGGATTTGAAGAAGGCCTACTTGATAATGGTATACACATGTGTGTAATCTAACATTTATTACAAGCTCTATTTGTGCAGGATGTTACTTGGAACAAGTTTAGACAAGTTGTCTAAGTGATTGTGATAGGTGGTCACAAGGTAGAGAGGTGGAGAGACAAAAATCTGTTCAAGTCCACAAGCGTAGAGAGAAGCCAGTTCACTCAACAACATATGTCAGGGAAAGGTGCTGGAAAGACTGAAAATCATTTAAGTCCACAGACGTTGAGTGAAGTCAGTTCACTCAACGCCAGATGCCAAAAAGCGCTGAGTAAGGTGTGGACAGTCAAAGCCCAGCAGTTTGCATAGCAGTTCTACGGCTAACTCAACGGGCGTTAAGTGAAGGCAGTTCACTCAACGTCATAACAAAAGGCGTCGAGTATAGCTGAGTCTGCCAAAGCTTCAGCATTGGAAAGGAAGAAAATGCGCCTAAATCCACAGGCGTTGAGTGAAGGCAGTTCACTCAACACCATATATCAAGAACCGTTGAGACAAACTCAAGCAATCAAAGCAGGTGAAGATCTGTCAAGAATTCTAGCTAAGTCCAGAAGCGTTGAGTGAGTACATCTCACTCAATGCCCAAAGATGAAGGCGTCGACAGAGCAATGATCAGTCAAAGCTTATGAAGAGATAGACAGAAAAAATTTTCTAAGTCCAGATGCTTTGAGTGAGGTCAGCTCACTCAACGCATGTAACGATCTGGGTTTAGGCCCAAAGGGACGCCCCACGGCGTTGTCGGCCTACCAGCAGTCCGAGTTAGCTCAGTTGGTAATGAGGAGTGGTAATAAGACTCTCTTATCAAGGTTGCGGGTTCGAGACCCCGTGGCAACAATCTACCGCTACTGATAAACATGCGCGGATATTTGGTTGGGGTTCAATGGGCCTGCAGGCCTTGATGTTTAGGTTTACTACCAGTGGTGCCGTGGGGCGAGACAAGCATGCGGGCCTTTGAGCTCTAAACCCGGACTGCTGGTAGGCCGGCGACGCCGTGGGGCGGCCCTTTGGGCCTAAACCCGTGTCGTTACAAAAAAGTGCACTTTTTTTGTAACGACCCGGACCTTTATACCAAGCGTCGCCGGCCTACCAGCAGCCCGTGTTTAGAGCTCAGAGGCCCACCACACCCTTCATGGGCCGGTGGCTTGTCTCGCCCAACGACACCACTAGTAGTAAGCCTAAACATCAAGGCATGCATGCCCAATGCACCCCAACCAAATCTCTGTGCCTGTTTATCAGCAGCGGTGGTTGTTGCCACGGGGTCTCGAACCCGCAACCTTGATAAGAGAGTCTTAATACAACTCCTCATCACCAACTGAGCTGCTGTAACGCCTCCGATTTTCTGAAAATATTATTTGAATTGATGTCGTCATAGTTATGACGTCAGGGCGCTACCCTTTTTGCGTTTTGGTTGACGGCGCTGCACCGTTTGTGCGTTTTGCGTCTGTTAGGTTTGTTTGACCGGATTTTGGGATTTTGATTAGATTGAACACTTTCCTTGGTCTAAAGGAATGAGTTTTGAGGTTTTGATCTTGACCAGTTTTATTGCGACCCGAGCATTTTGGAGTCTCGGCGTGTGTTTGGATCTTTGTGATGATTTCTGCTTGTGTGAGCATTTGTTGATTTCTCAAAAATGGTGCGTCGAATTCTCGGGTCGTCTCTCCTGCTAAATTCTTATAGTCAGCATTTGATCCTAGAATTTAAGACAAACCGAAATTTTCGAATCCATCCTGGATTTCTCTAGAAATATCTTCTGGTACTCGAGTTACCTATCTTCAGTACTCGAGTAATGCGTGCCTGTTAGTCGAGAACTATCTCCTTGTTCTCGAGAAGTACCTCTTGTACTCGAGAAATGCCCCGCCTGAACTCGAGAAATTTTCTCAGTAATTTCGAGAAGTTCTTGCCTTCTAGAACTCGAGTAACTTGCTGGTACTCAAGTACTCCCCTTCTGCACTCGAGTCGTGTTATAGCACTTGAGTAATTCTCCATCTTGGTACTCGAGAGACTCTTCCATTGTGCTCGAGTAATCCTTTTGCAGTACTCGAGTAGTCGCCTTATACTCGAGTAATGCTCTTGCAGTGCTCAAGTAGTCGCCTTATACTCGAGTAATCCCCTTGCAGTACTCGAGTAGTCGCCTTAGTAATTGAGTAATCCCCTTGCAGTACTTGAGTAATTGTCCCTTAGTACTCGAGTAATCCATTCCTTCTGTCTCGGGAAAATCGGTTCAGCCAAACCCGGTCTATTTTGTTGTTTATCCTGTTATCACCCTTAGTATAACTACCTTCTTCTTCTTCTTCACCGTTAAACCGACCGAGATTTTTGTGATGGCGTGCCCCCTCCTCCACCATTTGAAGACGATGCTGACGATGCTAATGATTATCCGGTTGATAAGGCAATACAACTCAAGGACTTGCGGCGGCACGATGACGTTAACGGAAGGCTATGCTACAACTTCCGCCCACGGCGTGCTACAACCACTGCAAAGAATTAGCCTTATTTATTTCATTTTCTTGAACTCTATTTTATACTTGGAATATAAAATTATCCTATGTTTAAGTGATAATTTTATATTCATTGCATGTTTTGTTATTTTTAATTTTGAACAATTTTAATGTTGGTGTGCATTTAGCCATTCGGATGGATGAGATTACATCTCCATCATGAATGGTTAAGGCTTATTTGTAACTCCTATATAAGTAGGCTTTCTTATGAGATAATTAGACAAGATTTTAACCTAAATTCCCCTTGAGAATTTCGGCCAAGAGGAGACCTCTCCAAGCCGCCGCCCCCCTGCTTGTGTGAAGCTGCCGCCCCCCTTGCTCCCTCCATCCGTTCGGTGCGACTCTGGCGCGGCTTCCTTCGGTGCGACTCCTTGGAAGAAGGTTGCAAACCCTTCGGTGTGACGCCGGTGGATCCGTGGAGAGAGTGATTCTCCCACAGTTATCTTGTGTGAAATGGTTTCTGGTTGGGTAATCTCTTCCCTCTCCCTAGTGAGATTCTTTTCTTTAGTTGTGGTGGTTTCCACTCGTTTTCTCCGGAAAATTAATTTAATCGCTGCAAGTTTTGAATCTAAATCGCCGTTGCTAGGCTTTTTAATTCCGGATCAGGTGGATCCTATTTGCCTGAGCGGATCTTGGCCTATAGCCTTGGTCTTGCTCTCAAAAAGCAGTGGCAACCTTTGTGTTCTCTTGGGGAATAATCCGACTCAAATTTCCGATCGTTGTTTTCGATTCGACCATTCCTCCGTTGTTATTTGTGTTGCGTTCTTGCGACGAGAAACTATTATGGGCGATAGGTGTTGTGTAGGTGTGGTAGATCTACGGCGTGTAGTGCGTAGATAGAGCGTTATCTTCGTGGAGGTCTCCGATTTCGGACACCCCTACATCAATTTGTTATCAGAGGCGGTCATATCAATTTCCTAATTGAAACGTCCTCGCTTGAGTCTTGTCGGCACGCACAATACAAACAAAAAAAAAACAAAAAAACATTTTTTACTGGTCTGCCAATAGCGCTCTAAAATCTGTATTTTTCAGCGAAAATTTCAAAAAACATTTTTTAACGATCTACGTGTTATTCACGTTGGGAATCTATAAAAATATCTTATTTCCAGTATAGCTACAGCCCTAGGAAAAATCATCTTTCCAAGATTTTTCTAAACCTGAATGCGCACTAGGCTCGGATCGGAATATTCGACTCCGTCTACGTCTATAATGGCTGCGAATGAGCGTGGGGATCCCAACACCGAGGCCATAGCAGGGCTGCGTAACGAAATAACGGAGCTTAGGGACATGTTAACACAGATCCTACAAAATCAAGCTAGGCCACCCCCGCCACCCGTTAATGTTGACCGGCCCAACCGACACCAACATAATTCTGATTCGGATTCTGATGGGGACTACCCACGGGTGCCCCCTAGAGGACACCGCCCCGAGCGAGACATTGATATTACTAGGGCCATTAAGATAAATGCCCCCACTTATGATAGCATGGGAGATCCCCAAATCTTCCTTAACTGGACGGTGGACATGGAGTGTTACTTCGAGTGGCACAACCTGACGGATCCCCAAAAGGTCCAAGTTGCCCGGATGAAGTTAACAGGTCGTGCAAAGACGTTTTGGCTGAATGAGGAGCGAAGGTTAGGAACCGGACACGAAGCCCCCCTTATAGGTTGGCCAGTAATGAAAAACCTGTTGACCGATCAGTACGTTCCCGCGTACCATCGGACACAGATGTTCGATGAGCTTGCCACTCTGCTGCAGGGCTCAAACTCGATAGTTGAATATATGGGTGAACTTAAGGACCGTATGGTGCGATGTGACCTTAGGGAGATCCCCGAAGTCACTTTATCTAGATTTCGAAAGGGGCTTCACCCCGATATCTAAAGGAAGCTCTTGCGATATGGGCATACGTACTTGAACACGACTTTCAATGCCGCCTTGGACATTGAAAAACACCTAGCCTCTAAGGCTCACTCCCGTTACGCTCATGCGAAGAACAAGTCCACCACTGGGGCATCTTCTTCCACATACCCTGATAATGGAAAGTTCAAATCCACCGAGTCGAAGTCAGTCGTGATCACCGCTAGGAACACCAAGAACCCTGCGAGTGAGCGTGTCCCTATAGGGAAGGTTAGCAAGGCTAACACCACTTGTTACTCTTGCGGCATTCAAGGCCACTATGCCTACGAATTCCCAACAAAGACGAAAACCCCAGCCTTATTAGATCCAACGACCGACCTGACGATTATGTATACGAGGCCGCAGAGGAGAGTGACCCCGAAGGAGTCCCTAGTAACTTAGAGGACGATCACCCCCTTATGGTGATGCGTTGTATCTTGACCACTCCACGTCCATTAGATGATTGGAAGAGGACGAGCATATTTTCTCTGATTTTTAAGAGTGGCGAGAAGCTTTGCAAGCTGATTGTTGATAGTGGTAGCTGCGTGAATGTCGTATCTGAGAACGCCGTTGCACGTATGTCCTTGATCACGGAACCACACCCGACCCCATATCAGGTCGCTTGGATCAACAAGATCTCTATACCCATTACCAAGCGATGTCTGGTCCCACTCTCATTCAAATCCTACATTGATGAGGTGTGGTGTGATGTCCTTCCGATGGACGCTTGTCATGTGTTGTTAGGCCGCCCTTGGCTATACGACCGTGATGTTACACATTTTGGTAGAGCCAACACTTATGAATTCAAATTCAATGGCAAAACCATCACTTTGAGGCCGACCATCCCAAAGGAGCCCGTAGTCTTGGCTAAGGACACCACTATTCCGGTAGAACGGAAAACATTGAATCTAGTTGGTAGGAAAGAGTTTGAGAGAGATCCGTTCTTTGATGGAATTATGTATGCGCTAGTCCTCCTAAGCGCGAAGCCCGATTTTAGCATTTTGGATAAGTTACCTAGTGAGTTACGGGTACTGTTGGAGGAGTTTAGGGACGTGTACCCGAATGAGTTTCCGCCCACGTTACCCCCGCTTAGGAATATCCAGCATGCGATAGATCTCATCCCGGGGTCTTCCTTGCCAAATCAGCCCCTTTATCGACTCCACCCCGCAGCTCACCTGGAGTTGCAGTCCCAGATAGAGGGCTTGCTAGAGAAAGGTTTTATTAGGACTAGTATGAGTCCATGTGCTGTACCAGCCCTACTTTCCCCCAAAAAGGATGGTACATGGAGGATGTGCATTGATAGCCGGGCTGTCAACAAAATCACCATCAAGTATAGGTTCCCCATTCCCCGCCTAGATGATTTGTTGGATGTCTTGTCTGGAGCCACCGTATTCTCCAAATTAGATCTTCGGAGTGGCTATCAGCAGATTAGGATACAAGAGGGCGACGAGTGGAAGACGGAGTTTAAGTCGAAGGATGGTCTGTACGAATTGCTTGTGATGCCCTTTGGGTTATCCAATGCCCCTAGTACCTTCTCCTGAATGATGACACATGTCTTTCAGCCATTCATGGGGAAGTTCGTTGTCGTCTACTTTGACGATATTCTGATTTATAGCACCTCTACTACCGAGCACGTATCCCACATGAGAGTGATCCTTTCCACCCTGCGGAAGGAGACTTTATTTCTCAATCTTAAGAAATGCACTTTCTATGCCTCGGAGGTAGAGTTCTTAGGCTATATAGTCGGCTCTAAGGGTATTCGAGTTAATCCGGGCAAGGTTCAGGTCATTAAGGACTGGCCCGTGCCAACCACCCTACGTGAGGTGCGTAGTTTCCATGGGTTAGCCACGTTTTATCGTCGTTTCATACGAGACTTCAGTAGTATTATGTCACCTATCACAGACTGTATGAAGAATGGAGAGTTTACGTGGACGAAGTCCGCCACCTATGCTTTTGAACGAATAAAGGAGCTTATGACTGAGGCACCTGTCTTACGTCTACCTGACTTTGCTAAAGTCTTTGAGCTCACATGTGATGCGTCTGGGGTAGGGATTGGAGGTGTCTTGAGCCAGGAGGGCCATCCCGTTAGTTATTTTAGCGAGAGGTTGTCTGGTCCTAAGCTGAACTATTCAAATTACGATAGGGAATTTTATGCTATAGTCCGATGTCTATACCATTGGAGGAACTATCTCCTCTCCAAGGAGTTTGTGATCCTCTCCGATCATGAGGCTTTACGTTTCATCAACGGCCAGCATAAGATCAGCCCACGACACGCTAAGTGGGTAGCTTTCTTACAAGGTTACACGTTTAATCTCAAGCACCTTAAGGGAGCTGATAATCGAGTCGTGGACGCCCTTAGTCGTCTTACTATTTTACTCACCTCTATGGAAGTACATGTTGTAGGATTTGAGCGGGTCAAGGATGAGTACGCCACGTGTCCTGACTTCCAGGACTTCTATTTATCTGCCCAGGATAGCTCCCCCACGACGATATCTGCATACGTCATCAAGGACGGTTACCTGTTTAGGAACGGGAAGCTATGTATTCCGCAGTCATCGTTACGACTACATATCATATGGGAGTTGCATAGCGGAGGGTTGAGTGGCCACTTCGGTAGAGATAAGACCATTACGTTAGTCGAGGACAAATTCTATTGGCCAAAACTTAAGGTTATGGTGGGACAGGTAGTGAGTAGCTGCCGCACGTGTCAGGTGTCTAAGGGTAGTAAGACCAACGTAGGATTATATACACCCTTGCCTATTCCCTCCATGCCTTGGGTAGATGTTAGTATGGATTTTGTACTAGGCCTCCCCATTACCCTACGCCGTCACGACTTAGTTTTTGTAGTTGTGGATTGGTTTTCAAAGATGACTTATTTCATCCCATGCAGTAGGACAAACGATGCGTCTCACGTCGCTAAACTATATTTTAAAGAAGTCGTTAGTCACCGTGGAGTGCCACAGACCATAGTATCGGATCGGGATGTAAAATTCACTAGTTATATTTGGAAAACTCTTTGGATATTAATGAGAACAAAATTATTGTTTTCCTCCGCCTATCATCCCCAAACTGATGGGCAGACGAAAGTGGTTAATCGGAGCTTAGGAAATTTGTTACGATGCCTTGTGAGTGATCACAAGAGCACTTGAGATCTTCTCCTTCCCCATGCCCAATTAGCCTAACAATAATTCCAAGAATAGCTCTACGGGTCTGTCTCCGAATGAGATTGTCCATGGGTATAAGACTCCTGTGCTACTTGACTTGGTGCTGTTGCCCCCCACATACAAGGCAAGTCAGTTTTCACAATCCTTCGCCCAGCACATCCATGATTTACACACACGTATACAGGCCACCTTGACTACGCAATACGACTCTTATGAAGCGCACGCTAATTTACAAAGGAGAGTGTCAAACTTCAAAATTGGCGATCTAGTTTTAATCTGTTTGGTTACCGAACGCTTGCCAACTGGCATCTTTAAAAAGTTAGCACCAAAGCGCGCCGACCCTTTTCGGATTGTTAAGAAGTTAGGTGACAATGCTTTGGTTTTGGACTTGCCTGCTGATTGGGGTATCTCCCCCATTTTTAACGTTTCGGATTTAACGATGTTTGTGTCACCACCACAAGAGTTGATTTCTTTGTCGTCTTCTTCTCCCACTCTAAATTCTCATGGGTTGGGGAGTGATAGTATGGATGATCTCTCTCTTTCGGTCCCCACAGGTATATCATCGGATGGTAAGTTGCCTTCTTTCCTGCCTACTGCTAATATGTTACCCAGGTTTCCACGGACGTTCTCCACTCCAGAGATGATACTTGATGCTGAGCCTGTTACCACTGCTGATGGCGACACCCACCGCTTTCTCATCCGTTGGTGTGATTGATGAGTCCACTTTATATACCTATTTTCGGACTCATCTGGGCTAGTTTTCACGCGTTTGCACTTCACTTTTAGTTCTTTATCGTTCCTATTTCATCTTGCCTATATTTCCATAGGAAGTGCACATTTATGCCTGTGGTTGTGTATTTTGTTACTTTTATTGTTTGTACTCCTTTTTTGTGATTGCCTGCAATGTCAGCACATATCAGTGATTGGTTTTTCCTTTCGGTACAGGGGTCGTATGCGTGTTCCGGGATGGTTGTGAAACAAGAATACTGCGCACGATCATGGGATCTAATGCGCACGACCACTGTTCGTGCGCCCCTGATCGTGCGCACTACTCTTCATTTTCCAGAATCATCCTGGGGTAAGCGCACGACCACTGGACATATTGCGCATGACCACCGGTCGTGCGCCACTGATCGTGTGCATTGCTTCCTCTTTTCTGGAGTCCTGTCTGGGTAATCGCACGATCATTGGACTTAGTGCGCACGACCACTGGTCGTGCGCCACTACTCGTGCGCATTATCCCTATTCTTCTTCCTGATATTCCATGCCAGTGCGCACGAGCATAGGACATAGTGCGCACGACCACTGGTCGTGCGCCTGTGATCATGCACATTGTTCATTTCTGCTTTTGTATAAATAGTGCAGGTATCGCCCTAATTCAGAGAGGATCCGGAGCTCGACATTTCTCCGCCGTTTTCCGCCTTCTCCGTCGTTCCCCTTCATCTTCCACCCTAGGGAGGTGATCCGGGCAAGCTTTCACCGCCAAATCCGAGCCGGAGCTTCCTCTCGGCCTTCTCCTTCATCTGTGAGCTTCAAGTAGGGTTTGACGCCATAGCCATCAAGCAAAGGAAGCTAGCAAACTTCGTCTGCTATCGTGAGACGAAGAAGGCGAGCCATTGGAAGGTGGTGACAGCCCTTCTCTACCCCGGACGCAGTTGAGGACCGAGCTTGGACGCGGAATGACAACCCGACGATTCCAACCGTGAATCCTCAGCAAGACTTCGGATTCGGTCGATCTCTTGACTTGTTCTTGCTTTATTGTTGAATACTGGTGTTTAAATCTATTTATATTGATGAAGTGCACTTTGGTTGTACATGTTATGTGTATCATGTCTATGTGATTCCTATTTCATTTTACTGCCTAAGTTGCTTGAGTTGCGCCATATTCCATCCACCACCATCCACCCTTGCTGCACCAGCAATTGCTAGTGGTGTGCATAGCGAAGAGGTGCTCACGACCCTCATTCCGCCGTTCTAACCACCTCATCCGCTAGCCTTCTCGTCCATCCTCCTAGTGATTTGGTACATAGCGGCCCGACTAGTCTTCCATCCCTCCTGGCGAAGCATCGCATAGCAGCGTTGCATAGGAGTAGTTGTTAGCCTTTTATTTTCTGTTTCCGCAACATCAAAACCCGCCTTAGTTAGCTACGACCTGAGGACTTCAATCTCAAGTCCTCCTTGAAATTAACTCCACCTTACTGTGTTCCTTGTGAGATCGATACTTGGGAAAACCCCCATTTTATATTACTTGTGCGACCGGTTCACTGCCGTGATCTTACGCATCAAGTTTTTGGCGCCGTTACCGGGGAACACAGTCGTGTGAGTTTTTGGAGAGAGAGATAATAGATTGAAGCCCTTTTCCATTTGTGCATATCATTCTTTTTTTTATTTGCTTTGGTTATTATAATTTTTATTTTGCTTATTTCTTTTTGCCCTTTTCTGATTTTTGATTTAAATAGCAGATCCGTGCTATTTTCATTTTAGCTGTGCAGCACTTTTTCAGCAATTATTTTTGTTCGTGATGGATCCTGATGCTGAGTGTCGTATACTTGACACTTTGTGCCGATCCATCGATGTCATTGCTGTTATGAATGCCGAGCATTGCATTCGGTGTTTGTTATGTCAAGGTGTGGGCCACATGTTGAAGGATTGCCCTCGTTTGTGCAAGCCTTCTCCCTCTGAGGGCGTGTGCACAATAACCTCCCGTTCGCGGAAGACTGTTGTGGACAGGCCTACCAGGGTGTTGTCTGGCCCATACACTGACATAACGCACTTTGCTCATTCTTTACCCATTGAGATTACTGAAGAATCTCTGGACGCATACAGCTCTTTCATGGGTCCCTCGATCCCTTTTTACGAGCTTTGCTCGAGTGATGATGATCACTCTGGTGTTAGCCAACAAAAAGAGGAGCAGGAACTCATGGAAGCTGCTGTATGGGATGATGAGATTGTTCCGGTCGTCGACGGGGTGGCGTCAGCGAACGATTTTGCGATGGGGCCTGCTCATTCAGTGCTTGATTTTGAGAGCAGCCTTGCCCCTCTGCAATTTTTGCCGGATTGTGCTACTCCATTTTTGTGTGAGTTAGTTGATGATGCCGTATTTGTGGATGATTCGGTGCCCGAGGTTGCGCCGAAGTGGGATGATGATTCCTCTATCTCCGATGGAGAAGGTGGATCTTCGGAACACTTTTACACACCCCAGTGGGATGAGGAATACCCTCTTTCCGATTCGGTGGTTTGCACATCCTTATTGGATGAGGTCGTTCCTCTTACCACCGCGGACCTTGAGTTCTCGGATTCCCCTCGGTACGACTCGTATGATACCGACGATGATCTCTGCTTGGATCCTGCTGAGAGTGATACCGGGATCAGTCTCCCATTTTCTGATTCTTTTAGTTCTCCTTCTCTTTTATTACTTGATCCCCCTTCCTTATCTGAGCCTGTGCAGGATGAGTCTCCACAGGTACGTTGGGATGACGATGAACTTTGTGCTCATGCTATTGTCATTGCCTCCTGCGGGCCTGTGATAGACGATACCTTGCTAGGCAAGGATTTGTTTTGTGATGAGATGAGTGAGGACCAGTCCTCCTCCTCATCCTACTTCCTATTTCCTCTACCTGTGTTGGGCAGGTATTACTATTTAGGTAGAGGGGTAACTGCTCTATCACCGTATCGGTACCCGTTACCGAAACGGATATTGGAACAGTTACCTGTGCACTTTTTATTTCATAGGCCCATTAGCTAGAACTGTTTAGAATGTAATAAGTCGTGCTGGGATGACAATAACCCCAGTACTTATCTTTTATTTTCTGTATTTTATTTTTCTGGTCTATTTTAATTTTAGCATTTCTTTTTGTATATTTTGTTTTGTTTTTGCGGAGCTCACCCCTGCAGGTATTCATAGCAAATCGCATTGGCGGGGTTCTGATTCTTCGTATGGCAGGCCTGCTTCGGTTTTCCACGCGTCTTCTGGTATGCTCACTAGCTAAGCATTGGGTAACCTCTTCCCTTAGCTCCTTATGATTTTAATTTCTATATCATCTGCTGTGTAGTTTAGTTTAAGTCTGGGGGAGAGATTTGTTACCTATTGCACGCACACATTTCTTGTGCATACTAGAAGCCTTTATTGTTTTATTTTGCTTAGTTCATTGCATCACACACCACTGCACCCACATGAGAGCGTGCTTAGATGTTAGTGTGCCGCGAGTTAAACTCATTTCTTCGTTAGATTTGGGAAAATTATGGTGCTGGCTTAGGATTGTGAGACGGAGTAAAATGTTGGCCTTGTTGTGTTTCTAGTCAACTGCTCTCGTCTCGTGTAGAAATTCAAGTAGATTTAATTTTTCTGTATGCTTTTAGTTTTATATTTTTCTAATTGCGTAAATACTTTTTATTCTACTCAAAAGTTGGTGAATCCGGTGTGAATCCGACGGTAGCTTATGGATGTATGTAGACGGCCGTTAGTTTTGTATTGCTCGAGTCGGGAGGATGGATAGTCTTTCTCGTTGGCTAAGAACTTGCCCCAAGCTATTCTTGAAGCATGGGTATAGGTTAGTCATGCATGAGCGTGATGTAGGCCATTATTTTGGCCCGGTTGAGCTTTGTACCATTCCTAACATCATTTCCTCGCTAGCCCTGTTGTGCCTACCCCTCCTTTTGATTCAGCTCCACCATGATTTCACCAAAGCCTCATAGCCAATCCTAGTCGCACACCCAAGTCGAGTTTAGTGTTTTATATTTTCATGTTGGGATGTGATGTGGTGTTATTACATGTGAAAATGTGGATGTGCTCCAATGTTATATTTGCTGAAATTGCAAAAATAAAAAGATGATTTGAATAAAGAAAAAAAAGAGAAAAATATTTGTAAAGAAAAAAAAAGTGAAAAGAAAAAGTTTTAATTGAAAATCATTTCGGAAATGAAAATGTATTTGGAGTAGGCGGTACACACACCCATATTTGAAAAGTTAAGTTTGGGGTGTGGTGTACCCGCGTGTATTTTGCTTAGTAGAGGGATTCTTTTTATGATAGCTCATTTGGGTTAGGTGCATAGCCTTCTTGTTTATCATTGTCTACTTCACCGAAATCCAAGCCCCATCTCTTCACCTCAAGTCCTACTGATTCGTGTGTGGACCAAACCAGTGCCATGGAGAGAATGCAAAAGGGCAAGCATATGGTCACCGACATTGGTGGATTCCTTTGGAGGTTATTCGGAGCCCCGATCTTTGGCAATGCTCGCCTAGCGATTAGTCTACTTTCTCCCTACGCATGACCGGATGATTCACCGTGATTCTATTTTTGAGTAATAATAAAATTTTGATACGCATTGTGAAAAATATAAACTATTCTGCATACTTAGAAATTTCTTCTATTATATTTTTACGCGCGCGAGCATGCGACTTCGCATGGTACTTCGTATCGCAATTTATTTGTTAACTAGTATTTTTCCCTATCAGCTTAGATTTTGTTTGCTTGGGACGCGCAAACAGTTAAGTCTGGGGGTGTGATGAGTCCACTTTATATACCTATTTTCGGACTCATCTGGGCTAGTTTTCACGCGTTTGCACTTCACTTTTATTTCTTTATCGTTCCTATTTCATCTTGCCTATATTTCCATAGGAAGTGCACATTTATGCCTGTGGTTGTGTATTTTGTTACTTTTATTGTTTGTACTCTTTTTTTGTGATTGCCTGGAATGTCTGCACATATCAGTGATTTGTTTTTCCTTTCGGTACAGGGGTCGTGTGCGTGTTCCGGGATGGTTGTGAAACGGGAATACTACGCACGATGATGGGATCTAATGCGCACGACCACTAGTCGTGCGCCCCTGATCGTGCGGACTACTCTTTGTTTTCCAGAATCATCCTGGGGTAAGCGCACGACCACTGGACATATTGCGCACGACCACCGGTCGTGCGCCACTGATCGTGTGCATTGATTCCTCTTTTCTGGAGTCCTGTCTGGGTAATCACACGATCATTGGACTTAGTGCGCACGACCACTGGTCGTGCGCCACTACTCGTGCGTGTTATCCCAGTTCTTCTTCCTGATATTCCATGCCAGTGCGCACGAGCATAGGACATAGTGCACACGACCACTGGTCGTGCGCCTGTGATCGTGTGTATTGTTCATTTCTGCTTTTGTATAAATAGTGCAGGTCTCGCCCTAATTCAGAGAGGATCCGGAGCTCGACATTTCTCTGCCGTTTTCCGCCTTCTCCGCCGTTCCCCTTCATCTTCCACCCTAGGGAGGTGCTCCGGGAAAGCTTTCACCGCCAAATCCGAGTCGGAGCTTCCTCTCGGCCTTCTCCTTCATCTGTGAGCTTCAAGTAGGGTTTGACGGCATAGCCATCAAGCAAAGGAAAGCTAGCAAACTTCGTCCGCTATCGTGAGACGAAGAAGACGGGCCATTGGAAGGTGGTGACAGCCCTTCTTTACCCCGGACGCAGTTGAGGACCGAGCTTGGACGCGGAATGACAACCCGACGATTCCAACCGTGAATCCTCAGCAAGACTTCGGATTCGGTCGATCTCTTGACTTGTTCTTGCTTTATTGTTGAATACTGGTGTTTAAATCTATTTATATTGATGAAGTGCACTTTGGTTGTATATGTTATGTGTATCATGTCTATGTGATTCCTATTTCATTTTACTGCCTAAGTTGCTTGAGTTGTGTCATATTCCATCCACCACCATCCACCCTTGCCGCACTAGCAATTGCTAGTGGCGTGCGTTGCGAAGAGGTGCTCACGACCCTCATTCCGCCGTTCTAACCACCTCATCCGCTAGCCTTCTCGTCCATCTGCCTAGTGATTCGGTGCATAGCGGCCCGACTAGTCTTCCATCCCGCCTGGCGAAGTATCACATAGCGGCATTGCATAGGAGTAGTTGTTAGCCTTTTATTTTCTGTTTCCGTAACATCAAAACCCCCCTTAGTTAGCTCCGACCTGAGGACTTCAATCTCAAGTCCTCCTTGAAATTAACTCCACCTTACTGTGTTCCTTGTGAGATCGATACTTGGGAAAACCCCCATTTTATATTACTTGTGCGACCGGTTCACTGCCGTGATCTTACGCATCAGTGATCGGCCCCCTTCGGATGACTCTTGGGTACTCGAGATGGAGCTGCAAAGTTTGGATGCCGCTCTCCTTCACCACTATCGCTTGGACCACGCAACAGAGATGCGTGCATTTGAGCGGGGGAGGATTGATGCCTTGCCACCTCCTCCACCATTTGAAGACGATGCTGACGATGCTGATGATGATCCGGTTGATAAGGCAATACAACTCAAGGAGTTGCGGCGGCACGATGACGCTAACGGAAGGCGACGCTACAACTTCCGCTCGCGGCGTGCTACAACCACCGCAAAGAATTAGCCTTATTTATTTCATTTTCTTGAACTCTATTTTATATTTGGAATATAAAATTATCCTATGTTTAAGTGATAATTTTATATTCATTGCATGTTTTGTTATTTTTAATTTTGAACAATTTTAATGTTGGTGTGCATTTAGCCATTCGGACGGATGAGATTACATCTCCATCATGAATGGTTAAGGCTTGTTTGTAACTCTTATATAAGGAGGCTTTCTTATGAGATAATTAGACAAGATTTTAAACTAAATTCCCCTTGAGAATTTTGGCCAAGAGGAGACCTCTCCAAGCCGCCGCCCCCCTTGCTTGTGGTGTGAAGCCGCCGCCCCCTTGCTCCCTCCATCCGTTCGGTGCGACTCCGGCGCGGCTTCCTTCGGTGCGACTCCTTGGAAGAAGGTTGCAAACCCTTCGGTGTGACGCCGGTGGATCCGTGGAGAGAGTGATTCTCCCACAGTTATCTTGTGTGAAAAGCTTTCCGGTTGGGTAATCTCTTCCCTCTCCCTTGTGTGATTCTCTTCTTTAGTTGTGGTCGTTTCGCACTCGTTTTCTCCGGAAAATAAATTTAATCGCTGCAAGTTTTGAATCGAAATCGCCGTTGCTAGGCTTTTTAATTCTGGATCGGGTGGATCCTATTTGCATGAGCGGATCTTGGCCTATAGCCTTGGTCTTGCTCTCAAAAAGGAGTGGCAACCTTTGTGTTCTCTTGAGGAATAATCCGAGTCAAATTTCTGATCGTTGTTTTCAAGTCGACCATTCCTCCGTTGTTATTTGTGTTGCATTCTTGCGACGAGAAACTATTATGGGTGATAGGTGTTGTGTAGGTGCGATAGATCTACGACGTGTAGTGCGTAGATAGAGCATTATCTTCGTGGAGGTCTCCGATTCCGGACACCCCTACATCATTTTGTCTACCTCCCAAACCAGAGCGGCGTGAGCGAGAAAGAGTGAAAGTTAGGGTTAGATCGAATATACTCTAGATGGTGGGGTTGAATAGAGTATCTTGAAACTCTAAGGCCTTTTTGCTGCAAATAAAAAACAGTCCCAAGATAAAATAATCTACCACAGAAACAACAAATACAAACTAACTATTACAGAAACAGTAATCTATCTAGCACAGACACAGCAAGAACAAAAGAAAAAGATGGCAACCAGACAACACAAGAATTTTATAGTGGTTCCCCAATCTGGGTACATCCACTCTTCTACCACCCTGGTAGGAATCCACTCAGGTTTTTGATCATATGACTGCCACCAATGAGCTTTTGATCAGGTGCTCAAAAACCAATCCCAAGTTTTTTGATCAGGTGACTTGCAACCAGGAATAACTTTTGAAGGGAGTTAAAGAACCCTTTTTACAGTGGGGGTGAGAGAGTGATGATGTCTTCTCTTTCTCAAATACAACTGAGAAGACTTTAGTGGATCTTTTGATGTTAACAAAGCTCCCCCTGAGATATTGATTTGTTCAGGAAGGTTGGAGCTTTGCTTCAGGGTGAGTAGGCCTTCAATCCTTTAGCCTTGAACAGAAGATATCCAGGAACTTCTTGACTGATAGAGTTGTTGTTGTCCTTGAAGAATCCTGGAATGAAGAAGAAAGAAGACTCTTGATTTAGAATGGATGTTCTTCTTCTTCTTCAGCTTGCTGTTGTTTTTCTGGTCTGGGGCTTCTGGTTTCTTTGTTACTGTATGATTTATTTTTCTGTATTCTTAATTGTCCTTCCTGTCGTCTATCTATCTATCTAGAAGGAAAAAGAAAAAATCTTTTTTATGTTTTCCATATAATCTTCCTTCTACATTTTGAATTTTTTCATCATTGATTACAGACGGCCTTGAGAATGTCTGCATTGATTGATTTCACCAACTGTCCCATTGAAAAACGACAAGTAATAATCCTGATGAAGACCATAATCAATGCTGCGTCTAATGGTAATATTCAGAGAATATTAAGCATTGATTACTCATGAATTATTGCAATAAAATAAGGACAGAGGGAGGAAAAGTCCATTTCTGGAACTGCACAGAAATTGTCTAGTGAAGAACAGAATTCGTCGACCTGGGTTCTGAATTCGTCGAGCTGAGAAGTTATGTTCGTCGACCAGATAATTATTGTTCGTCGACCTGAGATCCAAGATCGTCGACCTAAGAACAGATAACTGCTTTCTCTAGAACCTTGCCAATTCTGTGCATCAAGATCGTCGAGCTGAGATTCTAACTTTATCGACTGGAGTTCAGTTAAAATGTTTCTTGGACTTGAGAATGTAGAACAAAAGTGTCCAGAAATCGTCGACCTGAGAATTGATTTCGTCGACCTGAGAACTGCTAACAGCTACTTGATACAACTTATCAAGATTATGGTCCAAGTTCGTCGAGTTGAGAACATGAATTCGTCGACTGGAGTATGATTCTGGGCTTAGAATATTTGAAGTAGAGTATCCATAAATCGTCGACCTTAGAACTACATTCGTCGAGCTCAGCTCAAAGAATTGTCTCTGAGTTCGTCGAGCTGAGCACGACTTTCATCAATTAAGGCGGAGACTTGTCCATGGAGGTTCCACTAGAATGAGCTCACTTATCTCTAGAACTATCGCTCACCTGAATGCTAAGACTATTCAACCGAAAGTTAGTTCGACGAAGGATTCCTCTTAACGCCCGCATTACGCTAAGAACCCCGCTATTGGGTGGGGAACCCAATCCGGTAGAGTTGGCGCACCTCCTCTCTCGAGGGTTAGTGCGGAACTCTCTTTACCAAGGGGTGATCGGTCCATACGCACGGCCTCTCGGCTAGCTAGCATATGGACTACAAAAATGGGGCCCACACATCGATATGTGGTCCTACGCGTCGTAAACCCTAAGCAAACCTTAAGTAATTTTAATTAATTAGAAAATAAGGGCCTTTAATTATTTAAAGCTATTTTTTTTGTCCCAATGCTCTTCGATGCCGAGGCTAAGAACGATTAGCCACTCATCGGAATAGGGACGGCAAGCGGTGAAAACAATAAATAAAGCAGTAAAATGAAAGCAGGAAATAAAGCAGTAAAGGAAAGCAGTAAATAAAGCAGTAAATTGCAAGTCCTACTCAAACGAGTAGGACTGAAATGAAAGCAGTAAAGTGCGAGTCCCGACGCAAATGCATGGGCGGGAGAAATGAAAGCGGGTCCTACTCAAACGAGTAGGACTAAATAAATGCAACACACGCACACTCTCGACAGAAAGTAAAACACACGCACACACTCGACATAATTGAAACACACGCACACGACATAAATGAAAACGCACACACACTGCAGAAAGTAAAACACACTCACTCACTCTACTTGAAGGGAAAGGGAAAAAATGCGTCATTTAACTCTTAACGAGTAGACAGAAATAAATGCGCATACATAAAAAATTACAAAAAATAAGTTACCGAAAAATTAAAACGACTGCATTTCTAACACTAGAATGCGGTAGAAATGCATAAAAAGTGAAAATAAAAATTAAACGGGAAGAAAGTTTTGCAAATAAAAATGAAAACGCAAGTGCTCGAAAAATAAAAATGAATACATTTCTAGCGCTAGAATGCGGTAGAAATGCCTAAAAAGAAGACAAAAAATTAAACGGACAAAACGTTTTGAAAATAAAAATGAAAATGAGAATGCTCGGAAAATTAAAACGATTATGTTTCCATTCTTATAACTTTATAGAAATTCCTAAAAAGTGGAAATAAAACTAAAAGAGAACGAAACGTTTTGCAATACTAAAGAGACTAAGTAAATCAAAATCAAAATCCACTTTATAATTGTTTTTATAACTTTATAAGGATGCATATTAGAAGAACTGGAAAATCCTAACACTAACCAAAACTAGTAAAACTAACTATAATGAAAACAAATCTATACTCAAACACGCACATGCATTTTAAAGATAAGAAAAATAAAGCTAAAGCAAAAGAAAAATAAGATTGCAAAGGGTGGGAACATGGATGAAGTCCAAAACATTGAAATGAGAAAAAATATATATTTTTATTAAGTCTAAAAACTATTATAAAGCTAATACAAAAATAAAAGAGAGATAGAGAAAAAACCCCATTCTAAAGGTTGGAAATCCATCTAGGCAGCACCTCCCCTTACAGAATGAAACCAAAAGTGGAACCGGATTACAAGCAGAAGGTTGGAATTTATAGACAAAACAATTCACGGGACACGCCCTCGGACACGGGCGTGTCAGGTGGCGTGTCAGCACTATTCATGAGCTGATCAGGCGAGGTGACGACTTAGTTGACTTCGGGCTGGACACGTGTCGGTATCGCGGCGGTCACGCCACAGGTCACGGGCGTGACTCTGGGCGTGTCGGGGAGGTAGAACTGGGCGCGGATTGAGTTGAAATATCACCGCGCGGGTCTTGTCGGCCAGGTGAAGGAGTACACGTGGCGGTTACGCCCCAGGTCACGGGCGTGACGCTAGGCGTGTCGGGGTGGGTCGACGAACGTCGAGCGCGATTCATCGAGCTTGAAGCCTTGATCGTCGATCGGGATGGACACGGGCGTGTCATGTTGGCTGCCACGGGCATGTCATGTTGGTCGCCGATCGTCGAGCGGACAATCGTCGAGCGGAATTTTCTTCGAGCTTGCTGGATAAGTCACGTCCCACGTCACGGGCGTGACTCTGGACGTGTCGACGATCGTCGAGCTTGAGTTCGTCGAGCTGATTTCACGGGAAATTGAATTGTCACGCCCTGGACACGGGCGTGACCAGTAAGTACGCGAGTGTGTACTTACTGTTTTGGGCAGTTTTTTTGGATTTTTCCTGCAAATTTCAGAAAACAAAAATAAAGCAAGTTAGAACTATTTTTACAAAAAAGAAACATTTCATTAAAGAAAAAATAAAGAAAAATAACAAAAAGAAACTAAAATGACTAATTTAATGTACATAAATATAGGTATATTTACGATTCATCAAATACCACCATACTTAAGCTTTTGTTATTCCTAAGCAAAAGTTGGAGATGAACTTATAAGGAATTAAAAAATCCTAAGTTTAGCTACCGCTTGAATTAATTAAAAGTAAGATAAAAAAAATATTCGGGGTACTAGAGTTAAATCTTAATTTATGAAAGTGTTATAAATAGAGTAAGAGTTTCAAAAAGACTTCTAGATAAAATAAATAAAAAGCAAAAAATTTATTTTTGTTAGTTTAACAAAGATGGATTGAAATTATATAAAAAACTTTAGCTTAAAAAAAGTTAAAGGAAATAATATAATTTAAAAATTATGCTCACAAAAAAATTTAAATTAATTCTAGAATCATTGAAATAGGATAAGTGGTTTGGTGGTTTTTGAAGAGGGCTTGGATTTAGAGGCGAGGTAATTTTTTCTCGAACCTCTATATATTTTTTTTCTTTTGAATAATTAGGAAAATGAAATCTTATTTTCCTAACATATAAATTTTTTCTTTCTTCATAAATAATAAATAACTCAATGTATATGTGTAGAAGTAATGAATTTTATCCTCTTACTCCGTAACATATAATCTTTTTAAATATTGGGTGCCTATGTTTGCTGAATGAAATCTTATTCCCATTGACATAAGATCTTTTAAGGGGTGAAATAGGGGTAATCATGCCTAAGTAAGACATGAAAAAATGGAGGTGAGTTTGTTTTTTCAAAAAGAAAACTAGATTTTAATAAAAAAAAGTTTTGAGAGCAACCATTTTAAAATGAACGTTCCTATGTTTCTAAAAGCATGAAGTAGAAATAATTGAAATCCATGGTTGTTATTTTTTAACATAAAACACAAGCTTCTATTTATAAAAATTAGAAGTGGTGGTGAAAAACAAATTCCCTATTATAACGAAAAGACATAAAAAATTATTTAAATCTTAACCCCAGACACTTAAATCTATCGAATTTTAATTAATAAACAAATAGTAAACAAAGAATAAGTAAAATTCGCATATAAATTAACTCGAAACTAGATTTTTGGAAAGCAAAAAGGGTTAATACATGGTATATTATATTTATTTTGGTACATAATAAATGGATTTTTTTGGGATTTTAGGGTTTTATCTTTTTTTTGAATTTTTCTTTATCATCTTTTTAGGAATTTTTTTTATATTTTTATGGTTTTTAGAATTATTTTTTTTTAGGATTTTTGGTTTTTCTAAATTTTTGATTTTTTAGTGTATTTTGATAAGTTATTTACAAGAAAGAGGAGAGAAAGAAGTGTTAATTAAAAAGAAGATAGTGAGGAAAGAGAGATTCTTATAGAAAAGAGTACAAAGTAAAAAACTCGAATGCCCACGAACAGACTATTATTGAGGTGGTTGGTTCGATGAGTCGAACGCCGCGAGCTTGCTAAAAAGCGAGCTTTTACAAAAAAAAGAAAGAGGGGAGGGGGGGATTTTTTGTTTGTTTTTTTTAAAAGAAGAAGAAGAGAGGGGGGGGAGGAAAGAGAAAGAGTTTTTACAAAAAATGTTTTACAAATTAAAGTAAACAAAATTTTTTGTGATTTTTCTGTTTTATGGTTTCTTTGAGTTTTTTGATTATATAAAAAAAAGGAAACTTTTTTTTTAGGTTTTAAGTTTTGCAATTTTTTTATTTTTTATGAGTATAGAATAAAAAAATGCAGAATAGGAAAACACCTACATACTTAAACTCAACATTGTCCCCAATATTGCAATCTAAGTATGCAGAACGAATAATATACAGAATAATATGTACAAAATGAAAAGGGAGGGTAGAAGCTTCCCTAAGATGAGACCTGGGAAGCCCGGGTTGAAACCCTGCATTATTAATAAAAAAGCAAAAAAAAAGCAAAACTATAACAGAAAAAAAACAAAAAAACGATAAATTCGGCCAAAAGGTTGTGGGCGGTATGGGGGGCAAGTGCGTGGTTGTCTCGAAGGTAGCTAAGGCCTTAGCTACAAGAGCGCGACAGATATGCGGTCCCCTAGCACGCACAAGAGCGAAGTGCGCCGAAGTAAAATAAAATAAATTAAAATAAAAGAAGTTAAAATAAATTAAGTAAAACAAAAAATATATATATTTTAATAACAAATTATTATATTATTTTTTGTGTTTTTTAGGTTGGTTTTTATTATTATTATTATTTTGGTGATTTTTAGGTAGGTTGTGTGTGGGTTTTTTTTTATTTTTGTGGTTTTTTAGATGTTTAGGTTTTTTAGATTTTTTAAGATTTTTAGAGTTTGGAGTTTTATGGTTTTTTTGAGTTTTTAGGATTTTAGTGTTTTTAAGTTTTTTGGATTTTTTTTAGTTTGTAGGATTTTTTTTGAACAATAATATGATAATAATTTTTTAGTTTTTTTCGAAACGACGTCATTTCAATTTTTGTGTTTTTATAGATAAGAATAATATAATAATCATTTTTGTTAAGTTTTTCTTTTTTGTATTGGTTTTTTTAAAGTAGTTTATTATTATTATTAGGTTTTTTTTTGTTAGCCATTTTTAAATTTTTTGTTATATATATATAGATATAGGTAAAATAAATAGATTTCTAGGGTTCAAGATAACGACTCAAAAAATTCTCCGGCAACGGCGACAAAAACTTGATTGATATTTTCGCATCGGGTCTGAAAACTTGATGCAGTTAAAACTCCAAAATTGGTGAGAATTTCCGCGGCGCCCCAGGCGGTTTATTTAAGGAAAAAGGTGAATTTCGTTTTATTTAGAAAACGGAGCGCGCAGATTTATTTATTTGTTTATAAAACGGTTTAGATCGAGTTTTAACGAAAGGAGGCAAGCGCACCTATCACGTGTAGTACAAGATATTCCGAGGTGGAATATCGAGGTCGTATTGTTCTCGGGGTCGGTTCGATTATTTCTACTCTTCCTTGCAGGGGACTATTATTTTACCGATAATTATCTTGTCGGGATATTTTTTATATATATAAAAGCAAAAAGACAGAAAATGAAAGCATAAAAGGTGGAGCCGATGAAAAGCTTAGCGCAACGGCATCGAATAGAATTTGAACTAAAATAAACTTTTAATAAACAGAGATCCTAATTTTCAAATCAATTAAGGCAGAGACTTGGTCGTGGAGGTTCCACTAGAATGAGCTCACTTATCTCTAGGATTATCGCTCACCTGAATGCTAAGACTATTCGACCGAACGTTAGTCCGACGAAGGATTCCTCTTAATGCCTGCATTACACTAAGAACCCCGCTATTGGGTGGGGAACCCAATCCGGTAGAGTTGGAGTGCCTCCTCTCTCGAGGGTTAATGCGGAACTCTCTTTACCAAGGGGTGATCGGTCCATACGCATGGCCTCTCACCTAGCTAGCGTATGGACTACGAAAATAGGGCCCACACGTCGATATGTGGTCCTACGCGTCGTAAACCATAAGCAAACCTTAAGTAATTTTAATTAATTAGAAAATAAGGACCTTTAATTATTTAAAGCTATTTTTTCTGTCCCAATGCACTTTGATGCTGAGGCTAAGAATGATTAGCCATTCATCGGAATGGGGACGGCAAGCGGTGAAAACAATAAATAAAGCAGTAAAATGAAAGCAGGAAATAAAGAAGTAAAGGAAAGCAGTAAATAAAGTAGTAAATTGCAAGTCCTACCCAAACGAGTAGGACTGAAATGAAAGCAGTAAAGTGCGAGTCCCGACACAAATGCGTGGGCAGGAGAAATGAAAGCGGGTCGGACTCAAACGAGTAGGACTAAATAAATGCAACGCATGCACACTCTCGACAGAAAGTAAAACACACGCACACACTCGACATAATTGAAACACACGCACACGATATAAATGAAAACGCACACACACTACAAAAAGTAAAACACACTCACTCACTCTACTTGAAGGGAAAGGGAAAAACTGCGTCATTTAACTCTTAACGGGTAGGCGGAAATAAATGCGCATACATAAAAAATTACAAAAACTAAAGTTACCGAAAAATTAAAATGACTGCATTTCTACCGCTAGAATGCGGTAGAAATGCATAAAAAGTGAAAAGAAAAATTAAACGGGAAGAAAGTTTTGTAAATAAATATGAAAACGCAAGTGCTCGAAAAATAAAAATGAATACATTTCTACCGCTAGAATGTGGTAGACATGCGTAAAAAGAAGACAGAAAAATTAAATGGACAAAACGTTTTGAAAATAAAAATGAAATGAGAATGCTCGGAAAATTAAAACGATTTTGTTTTCATTCTTATAACTTTATAGAAACACCTAAAAAGTGGAAATAAAACTAAAAGAGAACGAAAAGTTTTACAATCCTAAAGAGACCAAGTAAATCAAAATCAAAATCCACTTTATAATCATTTTTATAACTTTATAAGGATGCATATTAGAAGAACTGGAAAATCTTAACACTAAACAAAACTAGTAAAACTAACTATAATGAAAACAAATCTATACTCATACACGCACACACGCATTTTAAAGATAAGAAAAATAAAGCTAAAGCAAAAGAAAAATAAGATTGCAAAGGGTGGGCACATGGATGAAGTCCAAAACATTGAAATGAGAAAAAATCTACATTTTTATTAAGTCTAAAAACTATTACAAAGCTAATACAAAAATAAAAGAGAGATAGAGAAAAAACCTCATTCCAAAGGTTGGAAATCCATCTAGGCAGCACCTCCCCTTACAAAATGGAACCAAAAAGTGGAACAGGATTACAAGCAGAAGACTAGAATTTATAGACAAAAAATTTCACGGGACACGCCCTCGGATAAGGGCGTGTCAGGGGGTGTGTCAGCACTATTCATGAGCTGATCGGGCGAGGTGACGGCTTAGTTGACTTCAGGCTGGACACGTGTCGGTATCGCGGAGGTCACGCCCCAGGTCACGGACGTGACTCTGGGCATGTCGGGGAGGTAGAACAGGGCACGTGTTGAGTTGAAATGTCGCCGCGAGGGTATTATCGACCAGGTGGAGGAGTACACGTGGAGGTCATGCCCCAGGTCATGGGCGTGACGCTAGGCGTGTCGGGGGTGGGTCGATGAACATCGAGCGCGATTCGTCGAGCTTGAATTCTTTATCGTCGATCGGGATGGACACGGGCGTGTCGTGTTAGCTGCCACGGGCATGTCATGTTGGTCTTCGATCGTCGAGCAGACAATCGTCGAGCGGAATTTTCGTCGAGCTTACTGGAGAAGTCACGCCCCAGGTCACGGGCGTGACTCTGGGTGTGTCGACGATCGTCGAGCTTGAATTCATCGAGCTGATTTCACAGGAAATTGAATTGTCACGCCCGGGACACGGGCGTGACCAGTAAGTACACGAGTGTGTACTTACTATTTTGGGCAGTTTTTTTGGATTTTTCCTACAAATTTCAGAAAACAAAAATAAATCAAGTTAGAAATATTTTTACAAAAAAGAAACATTTCATTAAAGAAAAATAAAGAAAAATAACAAAAAGAAACTAAAACGACTAATTAAATGTACATAAATATAGGTATATTTACGATTCATCAGGGCTCTTTTGGTTCAAGGGTTAGCTTGTATAGCCAAAGGAACCGGCTCTGATACCAATTGAAAGTTAGGGTTAGATCTGATATACTATAGATGGGGGGTGAATAGAGTATCTTGAAACTTTAAGGCCTTTTTGCTGTAAATAAAAAATAGTCCTAAGATAAAATAATCTACCATAGGCACAACAAATATAAACTAACTATTACAGAAACAGTAATCTAACTAGCACAGTCACAGCAAGAACAAAAGAAAAAGATGGCAACCAGACAACACAAGAAATTTATAGTGGTTCCCCAACCTGGGTACATCCACTCTTCTACCACCCTAATAGGAATCCACTCAGGTTTTTGATCAGGTGACTGACACCAATGAGCTTTTGATCAGGTGCTCAAAAACCAATCCCAAGTCTTTTGATTAGGTGACTTGCAACCAGGAATAACTTTTGAAGGGAGTTAAAGAACCCTTTTACAGTGGGGGTGAGAGAGTGATGATGTCTTCTCTTTCTCAAATACAACTGAGAAGACTTTAGTGGATCTTTTGATGTTAACAAAGCTCCCCCTGAGATATTGATTTGTTCAGGAAGGTTGGAGCTTTGCTTCAAGGTGAGTAGGCCTTCAATCCTTTAGCCTTGACCAAAAGATATCCAGGAACTTCTTGACTGATAGAGTTGTTGTTGTCCTTGAAAAATCCTGGAATGAAGAAGGAAGAAGACTCTTGATTTAGAACGGATGTTCTTCTTCTTCAGCTTGCTGTTGTTTTTCTGGTCCAGGGCTTCTGGTTTCTTTGTTACTGTATGATTTCTTTTTCTGTATTCTCAATTACCCTTCCTGTCGTTTGTCTATCTGTCTAGAAGGAAGAAGAAAAAATCCTTTTTATGTTTTCCATGTAATCTTCCTTCTACATTTTGAATTTGTTCATCATTGATTACAGACGGCCTTGAGAATGTCTGTATTGATTGATTTCCCCAATCGTCCCATTGAAAAATGACAAGAAATAATCCTGATGAAGACCATAATCAATACTGCGTCTAACGGTAATATTCAGAGAATATTAAGCATTGATTACTCAGGAATTATTGCAATAAAATAAGGACAGAGGGAGGAAATGTCCATTTCTGGAACTATACAGAAATCGTCGAGTGAAGAGCAGAATTCGTCGACCTGGGTCCTGAGTTCGTCGAGCTGAGAAGTTATGTTCGTCGAACAGATAATTGTTGTTCGTCGACCTGAGATCCAAGATCGTCGACCTAAGAACAGATAACTGCTTTCTCTAAAAACTTGCCAATTCTGTGCATCAAGATCATCGAGATGAGATTCTAACTTCGTCGACTAGAGTTCAGTGAAAATGTTTCTTGTACTTGGGAATGTAGAAGAAAAGTGTCCAGAAATCGTCGACCTGAGAATTGATTTCGTCGACCTGAGAACTGCTAATAGCTACTTGATACAACTTGTCAAGATTGATGTCCAAGTTCGTCATGCTGAGAACATGAATTCGTCGACTGGAGTATGATTCTGGACTTAGAATATTTGAAGTAGAGTATCCATAAATCGTCGACCTGAGAACTACGTTCGTCGAGCTCAACTCAGAGAATTGTCTCTGAGTTCATCGAGCTGAGCACGACTTTCGTCTACCTGAGTTCGACGAACTTTGTTGCATCCCTTGTAAGATTTGGGCTAGGTTTACTAAGTTAGGATCATATGACCCATTATGTATAGCAAGGGTCATGGTTGTGTCCTAGAGTCTAGGCCAAGTCCTTAGATTCAACATCACATGGACCAGCTATCAACAAGACTGTCAGAGACTCAAGACATAGAGTTTTTCTAAAGACCAAGTAAAATGATTTCGACATTCGTCGAACTTAGGTCGACGATAGTCATGCTCAGCTCGACGGTCTTAGAGTAAATTCTCTGAGCTGAGCTCGACGAACGTGGTACTCAGGTCGATGAACTTTGGACACTATACTTAACACTTCAAGATGAAAAAACATCTCTTTATTCTAAGTCCAGAGTCAGAATTTGGTCGACGAACTTGATTCTCAGCTTGACGAACTGTGACCACAATAGCTAGAGTTATCCAGTAGCAGTTAAGTGGTCCTCCGCTCAACGAAACCAATTCTTAGGTCAACGAATTCTGGATACTTTACTTCAACACCTTCATCCAGAAGCATTTGAAATTATTCTAAGTCCAGAAATATGTTGCTGAACTTCAGTCGACGAAACCAAATATCAGCTCGACGAACTCCATACACAAAAAGGCAAAGTTTCTAGAGAATATAGTTCTGCTCTCTGCTCGATGATCTTGGAACTCAGCTCAACGAACAAAAGTCATCTGGTCGACGAACTCAGCAACTCAGCTCGACGAACTGTGAACTCATCTCGACGATTTCTGTTATCAGTTCGACGAATCCAGACTTATTTTCCATCCTTCTGTCCCCTTCTTACTGCAATAATTCCTGAGTAATTAATGCTCAAATATTCTCTGGAATATAACTGTTAGACAGAGCATTAATCGTGGTCTTCTCTAGGATTATTGCCTGCCGTTTTTCCATGGGACAGTTGAGGAAATAATTTAATGTCGTTTATTCTCAAGGACTTCAAGATTGATTGCAGAGGATTTCAAAATTTCGAAAGACCATTTTTGACAGGAAATATAAAAGAGATTTTCTCTCTTCTTTCTGTAGACAGATAGAACAAGATACATAATACAGAGAGACGACATATACAGAATATAGTCAGTTTGAAATAAGAGATTCACTGATGTCTGTCAACACAAAATTCTGACACAACAAGAAGCCATATTCCTGAAGATCATCAGCTATCTGAAGAAGAAGAACACCTAATCAAAATCATGAGTCTTCTGTCTTCAACACTCTAGGATACTTCAAAGGACAACTACATCACTATCTGTCAAAGAAGTTCCTGAACAGCTGCTGATCAAGTCTGTACTACTGAAGGCCTATCACCCTACAGCAAAACTTCTTCTACCTGAACCATTCTATATATCAGGGGGAGCCTGTGCTAAAATCAAATATCCACCAGTCTTCTTAGTTGTATATTGAGAAAGAGAAGACACAATCATCTCTCACCCCCCCACCACTATGTAAAGGGTTATAACTCCCTTCAAAAGTTATTCCTAGTTGCAAGTCACCTGATCAAAAGACTTGAGAATTGGTTTTTGAGCACCTGATCAAAAGTTCATTGGTGTCAGTCACATGATCAAAAATCTGAGTGAATTCCTACCAGGGTGGTAGAAGAGTGGATGTACCCAAGTTTAGGTGAACCACTATAAATTCTTGTGTTGTCTGGATTGCTCTTTTCTTTTGTTTTTTGTGTTGTGGCTGTTTGTTAGGATTGTTGTTTTAATTTTGTTCCTGCACTAGATTAAATCAGAAAAATTTTTTATAAACCTTGAATACTCTATTCACCCCCCTCTAGAGTATTCCTGATCTAACAACTCACTTTCAATTAGTATTAGAGCCTGGATTCCTTGGTGTACACAAGCTAACCCTTAAACCAAAGATCTTGTGTTAGATCAGATTTCATCTTTTATCATTATTTTTATTTAGATTATATACACAGTAATGGCACAGAACAAAGACTATGCAAGGACCAGACCTCCAGTTTGCAACCTAAATAAGTTTGTCATCTGGAAGGCAAGAATCAAATTGTATATGAACTCTATTGATGAAGATATCTACAATTCCATTTTGACAGGTACTCCTCAAGCCACTGATTCTACATCTATAGCAGCCTCAAGCACAAATGCAGTTCCATCACCTGAGTGGACTGAGTCTCAGAAGAAGTCCAAGGTTGCTGATGCCAAGGCAATGAACATACTGGCACAGACTATGTCAGATGATATCTTCCAAAAGGTTGCTGAATGCACTTCAGCCAAAGCCATCTGGGATTCCCTAAAACAAATGGTGGCTGGATCAGCAGATGAAAGAAAGGATAGGAGATCCAACTTCATATCCTTATATGAGAATTTCAAGAAAGAGGAAGTTGAGTCAGTAGCTGAAATGTATAATAGGTTAAGCTCAAACATCAATGAGCTAAAAATCTTGGACAAGGACATCACCCTCACTGAGGTGAATGACAAGATCCTAATGTGCTTCCCAAGCTCATGGGATTCAAGGATCTGACCTATCAAAGAAGCCAGAAGCCTAAATGAGATATCCACTGAATCTCTATTAGGCAGACTTAAGTCCTATGAACAGCTGATTAAATCCAGGGAGGCAGCTGAGCAAAGAACACCCCCTCTAGTAAAAAAAGAGCATAGCATTGCTTTCAAGGCAGCTGAAGAGACAGAGACTCCCTCAACAAATGAAGAACTCATGAGTCTTTTTGCCAAAATATTCTACAAGTTGGTAAGAAAAGATTTCAGGAGGAAGTCATCCAGACAGGATGACAAACCAAGGTATGATAAAACACCAACTAAAGAAGTGGTTTGCTTTGGTTGCAGGAAAGCTGGACACTTCATCTCTGAGTCTCCAGAGAATCAGAAGAAAGAAAAGAGAAGAGAGAAAGATACCAGGAGACAGCACAACAGCAGACCTTCTTCCAGCAAATACAAGAAGAAGGAGAAGGGTTTTATGGCTGAAACCTGGAGTGATACTGAAGAAGAATGAATAACGTCGAGCTCCAGTGAAGATGAGGAAGAGGAAAGGGCCAAGGATGTTTGCTTCATGGCAATTGATGCTTCCAGGAGCCATTCAGAAGAAGAGGACTCAGACAATGAAGCAGTTTCAGATTCTGAAGCTGACAAGGTATTGTCTTCTTTTGATTACAGTTCTGATTCTTCTAAATTTGAATTTAAAACAATGTGTATAGACTTAATAAACTCAGAAAAGGAGATTAAAACTCTTAGGGAAAAATTAGGAAACCTAGAGAATGCCAACTCTGAAAATAATAGATTAAAAGATGAATTAACATTAGTTAATGAATAAATAAAAATGTTAAAGACTGAGCTTTGTGAGGCTAAACAACTTGAGGAAAATCTTAATGGAAGAAGCCTCTAGCTGATGGACATCACAAGCACTATAAATGCCAGACTCAATGACAAGCTAGGCTTGGGTGCTTAATCAAGTTTGCCCCCATCCTCAAGAAAAACATACTGACAACCCTAATCAAATTTGTTTCTGCTAAGGGGAAAGAGAAAATAAACCATAAACAAATAATAGAAAATGTTCCCAAATCAATAGTCTGAAAACCAAAAAATCAGAAAACCTTAAGTAAAAACAAGGTTCAGCAGAATTCGTCGAACTTAGATCGACGAAATGAAGCAAGTTCGTCGAACCCAGATCGACGAACTCTGAACGAAAACTATAGTTATAATTATTCATCTAACTGCGATCGACGAACTCTGTATGGTTCGTCGATCAGAGGTCGATGAACGTGGGACACAAAAAATGAATATGTTCATTCTTTGGGCAGAGATCGATGATCTCAACCCAATTCGTCGAACTCTGGTCGACAAACTCACAGAAATTCGTCGAACCCAGAAAGACTTAACAGAAATTATAATTTCAACAACAACTCAAATAATTCAAGGAAACCTTTTAATCCTGTAGCTGATTGGGTTATACACCTAGAAGATATCACCCTTTAGGATACAAATCTCAACCAGAATTTTCTGTTATATCTAGCTTCTCATACCAGCAAAACAAAGGACCCAAGGTAACCTGGGTTAAGAACAATTAATTGTATTTCACTTCAGGTGAAGAGATGTCCAACAAATAATCAAACATGCTACCTGGATAGTGGGTGCTCCAAACACATGACTGGCAGCAAGGACATCTTACACAACTACAAGTCCAAGCTGGGGCCAAAGGTTATCTTTAGGGATTCCAAATGTGTCCAGTCAGAAGGCTTTGGAGAAGTGAAGGTTGGAGCAGTTACTTTCAAGAAAGTAACTTATGTCAGAGGACTCAAGCATAACCTCATCTCCATAAGTCAGTTATGTGATGAAGGTTATCAGGTACACTTCAACTGATCTTCTTGAATTATTTGTAATAAAGAAAACCAAACTATTTTAATCGGGAATAGACAAGGTAACATATACTTAGTTAATTTTCTTTCTGCCACTTCTGATATCTGTTTACTTAATATAACTAGTAATCAGAATGATTTATGACATAAAAGGTTAGGTCATGTAAACTTGAAAAACATTGCTATCCTATTAAAAGATAACCTTGTTAGAGGTCTACCTTCTGGTCCCTACAAGAAGGAAGGCCTTTGCAGGGCTTGTCAACTAGGTAAGCAAACTAAATCTACTTTTAAATCTGTTAACAGAAGTGATTCACCTAGGATTTTGTATTTGCTACATATGGATCTCTTTGGACCCATTGCTGTACAAAGCTAGGAGGGAAATCCTATACCTTAGTTATTGTGGATGACTCCTCAATTTCACTTGGGTATCCTTTCTGAAATCTAAGTTAGATACCTTCAATGTTCTTACAGATTTTCTCATGACCATACAGATTGAGTTCTCTACTCATGTTGCATTGATTAGAAGTGATCATGGCACGGAGTTTGAGTCTCTTCTTATGCATGAGTTCTATGAGAACGAAGGTATCAGGCATTGCTTCTCAGCTCCTAGAACTCCTCAACAAAATGGGGTAGCTGAAAGGAAAAATAGGACACACATTGAAGCTGCAGGTACATTGCTTGTAGATGCTTACATGCCCCAAACCTTTTGGGCAGAGGCTGTGAGCACAGCAAATTATGTCCTGAATAGGAGTTTAATTCATAAACTAAAAAATAGGACTCCCTATGAATTACTTAAAAGGTAGAAACCTAAAATCAATTATTTTAAAGTATTTGGATGTATATGTTATATTCACAACAACAATAATAAAAGATATATTAGAAAGTTTGAGGCCAAGGCTGAAGAGGGAATCTTTTTAGGATATTCCCAAGTAAGCAAAGCCTATAGGGTTTTTAATAAATCATCTCTAAAAATTGAAGAGTCCATCCATGTTACATTTGATGAAGCTAACATGTCTTGGAAGGAGAAAGAGATTTCTACCAAAAGCAATTTGCAGGTACCTCACTTGTGTGAGAATTTGGATGGACTAAACCTTACCTAAGAGGTCCCAACACATCCTTCTCCACAAGTCAATGAATATAGCGAATATGAAGGCACTGAAGGGATTGATATTCTCCCAACAACAAACATAATTCCACAAGAGGAATTAGTTCCTAATACTGTTGCAGAACCAACTCCACCCACTAATCTTATCACACTAAGGGATCACCCCAGATCTCAAGTGATTGGAGACATATCAGCAGGTGTACAGACCAGGCATCAACGCAACCAAGATTTGATGCATGCCTATTTTCTCTCTCAGGTTGAACCTCTATCCATCCATGATGCTGAGCAAGATCCCCACTGGATCATTGCAATGTAGGAGGAATTAAATTAATTTGAGAGATGTAGAGTTTGGGATTTGGTTCCAAGACCCCAAGACTATCCAGTCATTGGAACCAAATGGGTATACAGAAATAAATTGGATGCCCAAGGTACAATAGTGAGGAATAAGGCTAGTCTTGTTGCTCAAGGATACATGCAAGAGTAAGGAATAGATTATGACCAAACCTTTGCACCTGTGGCAAGGTTTGAGGCAATCAGAATATTCCTAGCCTATGCAGCCTACAAGAGATTCAAGGTGTATCAGATGGATGTGAAGAGTGCATTCCTGAATGGAGTACTTAAAGAAGAGGTTTATGTTGAAGAACCTCCAGGTTTTGTCTCTCCAACTCACCGTTATCATGTTTTCAAATTACATAAAGCTCTTTATGATCTCAAGCAACCTCCAAGAGCTTGGTATGAGACCATAACCAACTTTTTGATAGAGCATAAATTCATTAGAGGCATAGTAGATAGAACACTTTTCACTAGAGATCATAAGGATCAAATATTATTAGTGCAAATATATGTGGATGACATCATATTTGGGTCTACTAATTCCAAATTATGCAAGAAGTTCTCTGACCTCATGCATTCAAAATTTGAAATGAGTAGCATGGGTGAGCTTTCCTACTTCCTTGGTCTCCAAGTGAAGCAGTTGCCTGATGACATCTTCATCTCTCAAGCTAAGTATGCTAAAGATATTATAAAGATGTTTGGGATGGGCTGATGCTTCAGCAAAGAAAACACCTATGGCTACTAATGCTGTGATTGACTCTGATGCACATGGGAAACCTATGGATCAGAAATTATATAGGGTCATTATTGGATCCCTACTATATTTAACAGTAAGCAGACCTGATATCATGTTTGTCACATGCCTTTTTGCTAGGTTCCAAGTGAACCCTAAAGAATCTCATCTAATCTTCTTAAAAATAAATTTGAGATATATAAAGGGTTGTCCTAGTCTAGTCCTATGGTATCCCGCTGAGTCAGAATTTGATTTAACTGGATTTTCAGATGCTAACTTTGCTGGATGCATGGTTGATAGAAAAAGCACCTCAGGGACTTGTTAGTTCCTTGGTATGAGGTTGGTATCTTGGTTTTGCAAGAAATAGTCTTTTGTATCCACCTCAACTGCTGAAGCAGAATATATTGCAGCAGGCAGTTGTTGTTCTCAGATGTTGTGGATCCAAAAACAACTCCTAGACTATGGTCTCAACTTAAATAATTCAACTCTCTTTTGTGATAACACAAGTGCTATAGTAATAGCACAAAATCCAGTCCATCACAGTAGGAGTAAGCATATAGACATTAGGCATCACTTCATTAGAGAGTGTGTAGATAAAAACAAAGTTAATCTTGTCTATATATACACTGATTTACAAAGAGCTGATATATTCACCAAACCTCTAGATGAGAGAAATCACTTATTCTTTAAAAAACCTATGATCCTGTTGTCGGTTATCAGCCCGAAAAAGACAATTAAAAGTAGCACATAAAGGTCTATCCATTGGCGAATAGGTTTACCCATTCGGGCTCATTTATCGCGCAATAAATATGGAAAAAAAATCATGCGCAATAAATATATCGTAATAAATATGACCCAAAAATTATGGTGTAATAAATATGCGTTAATATACATGGCTCAAAAGATATTGCTCAATAAATATGGCATAAGAAATATGACTCAATATCTAAGTCTCAATAAATATGGCTTAAGGCCTTACAAATTGTTTACTCAAATAAAATGAGTCTTCCATACCACGGTACGTAGGCCGGTCACACATGAATAAACAAGTAAACACTCAAATTAGGCCTTCGAGGGATGGCTTCTCAACTTGGGCTTTGGCCCGCTATTTACCGCTCGGCTCCACAGCACCTACAAGCAACAATACACTTTACGGTGGCAAACAAAAGCAACGGTCAGCTATGATGAACAAATTATAACGATCCCGCCCCCAAAATCGGGGCGACGATGCTCTTTCCCTGCACTTTGTTAGCATAACCAAGCAGTATAGTGAATAAACACTTCATCACAGGCATGGGCACACACGACCTCACACCCCGTGCTCTCAGGGCACATTCTAGGTGAACCGGTCAACGTCACGTCAATTCAAGCCATAGACGTCTCAATCTCACCACCGCCACTAGGACGGCCAATCTTACGAGCATTTTGTCTTTCTGGCATTGTTCACGTCATTTTAAGCCATAGACCGCCTAAGACCCTCCATCTATGCCAACGGCTCCAACCGAACGACATAGAGCAGGTACGGTTCCACCTAACCTGTTGCTCGCATCGTAACGACAATTTAAGCCATATGCGCGGGTCAAACTTTCCCGAGACCCAATCCTATACACACTTTACATAACCCAGTTATATACAGGTTGGCTCCCAGGCCACCATGCTGGCAGAATCACGCATCTGCCCAGTTTTTCGGGTGCACCTTGGAGTTAATCCCCAAGGCTCCCTGTTGCAATCTACCGCGTAGAAAACCCGAAAAACAAACATCCGCACGGACTCTTCTCCGACCACTTATGCAATGCAACATCACCGATCCAGGCCAACTTGTCCGGGTAGGCTTCACACATCATGCCTATATCCGTTCTCGATTACGGACTCAACATGTACACAACGGGGACTATTTATGTCTACCCGAAGGAATGCCTCAACTCCCCGCAAACTCACGAGAGTGGGCTTCCTATGCAAAGGAAAAGAGGACTTCACATGTCCTAGGATGAGAATCGTTACCCTAGCGTTTTTCCTTAGCGCCATGGAAATGTATGCAGATGGAAAGCACCGCAATCTCCTCGCCTCCGTAGATCCAAAGTCGGCTCGCGATTTGGAGCTCCGAAGCTCCGCCGGTAACAGGATCTAGCCTCCTTTCTTCTTCCTTGCTCTCCCCTCTCTCTAGACTTTAGAAAGAGACTAAGTGAAAGAAATGAGGGATTTGAAACCCTATTCCTGGGTATATCCTAGCAGGAACAACCCCCAGCCGTCGGATCCCAAAATAAGGAGACGAACGACCATGATCCGGAGCTGAAATGCAAAATCTGGGTCGAACACGTCCTGTGACACGCCCGTGTCCAGGGCCGTGTTCCCCATTCGTCGTCGAAACCAACGCATCCCGAAATTCACACGGGCACCCGACAGGCCCGTGTCATCCAGTACACACCCGTGTTCCCGGGCATGTTCCTCCATCAACACAGGACCAACACCAACCCGAGACACACACAGGTCTTGGACATGCATGTGTCCTATTTGAAATGCCTGTGCTATACCCGAACATGCCAGGGCTCCAGGCCGTGTTCACTGTCTCGACACTTCGTCGAGCACAGTTTATCAACCACCCGACACAGCCTTGGACACGCCCGTGTCCTAGGCCGTGTTCCCTGTCTCGACACTTTATCGAGTGAAAATCGTCGACTTCCCGGGTAGATCGTCGACATGAGCTCGACACGTTCTGGGACATGCCCGTGTATAAGGCCGTGTTTGCTGCTCGATGATCATCGACTCTAAAATTCATCGACCTCTCGTCCAAATCGTCGACCCAAACACGACACGCCCTGGGACACGGCCGTGTCCCAGGCCGTGTGCCCACTGCCAAATTCCAAACTTGGCTCAAAACACCTCCCGTCGCTCTTTTGAGTTTCGGGGCTTTACACAGGCTCCATTTGGCAAGCTGGTGTCCCATGAGTTACAGCTCAATCTCAGGAAGTCTGAAGAATATTCAACTAAAGCATATAGCAGAAAAAAGTCCTTGGCCCTAAAGGCTGAGTCTTTCAGGAAGGTCAGAGAAAAATCAACACTCTCAGAACCAGACACAGTCTCTGAGTGTACAGATTCCTCCTAAATAGGAGGATACCTGACTGAGGAGGAACTGTCTCTCTTCTCTAGACAGTTCAAGAAGATGTTGAGAAGAAGAAGTCATGATAGTTGGAAGGGTCCAGTTGGAGACTCTTCTCTCAAGAAGACCAATCATCCAGAGAAATGCAGGAAGAAGAAATCTAGGGACAAGTATAGATCTTCTCAAAACAAATATATTAAGAATAATATTGTTGAGTTATTATTGCAACATGCAGGAGCATGTCATAGTTGATTAAACAACAAAAAGAAAGGAGAAAAAGTCAGAGAACTGGAAGACTGGATAACACAAGAAGGCTGGCAGAAGTCTCTTGGCAAAGAAACAGTCTACACTGTCTGATAGTGAGCCTGATTCATTAGAATCAGAAGAGGAGGAGGCTCTCATGGGCCTGATGGCTATTGAGGAGACCCAATTAACAGAAGAAGGATAGGATTTTTCAAGTCCTGCTAAGGTAAAACCAATCTCTCCTAGTTTTGCCTCAGATTCTTTTTTCTGCATCAGAAAGTAAATCATGTTCATACACCTCTAATACTGGAGAACATGATTCAGACCCTGAAGCTGATTTCAATACCATTATCAATAGATATGAGAAGTTATTAAAGGCCATGATTACAAGCAAAGAGATTGCTAAGGATCAGGCCAGAGAATTAGAATCTCTAAGGGGAGTATCTTTTCAGTTGGAAAGGGCCAACATAAAGTTGGACCTACAAAAACTGAAGCTTATAGATCTAACTAATAAGATAGATAGTCAGATAGAGATAATAGCAGAATAGGTCAAGACTGTCAAGGACCTGGAAGCAAAGCTTACCCAGGATAGACAGCTCCTGACTCAGTTCTCAAAACCCAAGTCAGTACTACCTATCATAGATACATTTTCTCCACCATTTTGAATTGGTGTACGGTATGAAAAAACCAAAAAGGTTATTAAGAAGTCTAAACCTAAGGGTAAAGCCCTAATGGGTCCAGTTAAGCTACATCCCAAGCATCTTACTTCTAACAAATGCATTGGATCGTGTGTTCCTGGACAAAATAGTTCTGAGTGCATACCAACAATGTCAATAAATAGCCTTGCTGGAAGGGACAAATATCTAAAGTCAATAAAGGCCAAAAACCACCACAAAGGGTGATCAATCCAAGAAGCCAAGGAATTATTGGAGCTGGTCCCAGTACACTACACTAAAACCTGAAAGGTAAGGGTGTAAATTTTGCACCACTAGCTTGGATACTGGATGTCAAGTGAAATTACACAAAAGAACAACTTCAAATGTGCAACCAAAGAAACAATATAATTGATTTGAGTGTTGGTGCTGTGGGAAGGTTGGGCATTTTGCCCTAGATTGTTGGTATAATCCAACAACACCTTCATATAAGACTCAACCAGTTTTATTTAGAAAATCTACTATGTTTCAAAAAGCAAGGCCTAATAGGAACCAAGGACCCAAAATTATTTGGGTGCCTAAGGTGAATTAATTATGTGTTTGTAGGTGGAACAAAGTACCACAGAAAGGCCAATATAGTACTTGGATAGTGGCTGTTCCAGGCACATGAATGGAATAAGGAGTCTGCTAAGGGATTACACTCCAGTCAGGTATGGACAAAAAGTCATCTTTGGAGGGTCAGAGAAAGGTTTCACCAAGGGATATGGTAACATTTATAATGGCCTTGTTTCCATCACAAAAGTAGCTTATGTGAAAGTATTGAATCACAATCTTATAAGCATAAGTCAGCTTTGTGATATAGGTTATGAAATTGTTTTCCACAATGACAAGTGTCAGATAAGGAATCCAAGTGATCAAGAGATCATCTTATCAGGCACTAGGAGTGGGAACATTTATTTTCTAAATTTCTTGAGTGTAAATAAGAAAGCACCTATATGCCTAGTAGCTAGTGAAAAAGACTCATTGTTTGTTGAAAGAAATTGTACCTAATCACCTAGAGGGGGGGGGGGTGAATAGGTGACCTTCTCTTTTTAAACTTTTAGGCAGAATTAATCACAGCATTCACAGAACTTTAACACAGTATACACAGAATCAATCACACACACAGAGTACACACAGTTTTATAGTGGTTCCCCAAGGTCTGGGTACATCCACTTTCCCCCTTCGCATATCTAGTAGTGTACTAGATTCGGCCCAACTTCTCCACTATTCCTCAGATCCTCAGATCTTTCACTCAGAAGCCCAAATAGGTTCCTACAGCTCAGAGTGATCCCACTCCTACAACTCAGGAACACAACCCTACCACTCAGTCTTCACAAAGACCTACACTCAGCCTTCAACAAGGCCTACACTCAGAGAAAAGTATCTCCTACACTCAGGCACACAGGCCCTACCACTCAGCCTTTATAATTTCAGGCTTACAACTCAAATCCCTTAGGATCCTACAAGAAATTAAAATTACAATGTATATAACCACAACTCAGAATAAGAGAGAAGAGTTGTCTGGTTTCTTGATGAGTTCTTGGAAGAACTTTGCTGAGATCAACCTCCCTTGGCTTCCTTCAAAGCTTCTTGAATTTAGAACACAGTAGGGTTGAGTCTCTATGCAGCTGATCTTCAATCACTGCTAACTTAAGAATCAGAATTCAATCTGAAACTTTTCTTCACAGCCTAGTTCAACAGCTGTCTTCTTGCAAGGAGCTCTCTCTCTCCAACTTCTTAGATCTTCACTTGAACGTCTTCTTCTAGTTGTGTTGTACTTCAATGATTTCAACCAACCTTATCTATTGAAGGTATAAGCCTTTATATAGGCTTTCTTCATGGTGACCGGCTGATCCGGTTTCTAAAAACTTTCTGACAGCTCTGACAGTTGCAGTAGACTGGCTGGAATGGCAGCTGTCAAGTCATCCAGTCACTTCTTGAATTTTCTGTAACTGTCTAAAAGTGTCGAGACAGTCAGTCTTTAAGTGTCGACACTGATAGACTAAGTGTCGACACAAGTTGACTAAGTGTCGACACTAGCCTTCATGGTGTCGACACAACTCCTTGTGTTGTAGAATCTGCTTCTCGACACTGCTTCTTCAACATGTGTCGACACTGATCCTATGTGTCGACACAAGTCCTTCTTCTTTGATACTTATTTGATTTCTTGTAAGTGTCGACGCAACTCATTTGTGTCGACAGATGCCTTCTATGTTGATACTTTTGCTGTGTGTCGACTCTTTTTCTTGTGTCGAGACTTTGGTTGAGTGTCGACACATTTCCATTGTGTCGACACTTGTACTTAGACTCTGTTGAAATTTGCTGAGTGTCGACACAGCCTCCTAGTGTCGACACTTTCTTCATGTGTTGAGACTTTTACTGTGTGTCGACACATTCTTCATTATGTCGACACTTGTACTTAAACTCTGTTGAAGTTTGCTGAGTGTCGACACAGCCTCCTAGTGTCGACACTTGTACTTGAACTTTGTTGAAATTTGCTGAGTGTCGACACAGCCTCCAAGTGTCGACACTTTTGATGTCGACAAAGTTCCTCTGGGTGTCGACACTGCTTCTAAGTGTCGACACTGCTTCTCTGGACATTTCTTCATTGTGTGTCGACACAGCCTGTATGTGTCGACACTTTCCGTCTGGTGTTGACTCTACATTCCTGGTGTCGACATAATTACTCCAAGTGTCGACACTGCTTCTCTAGGTGTCGACACAAGTCTTCTTAAGTGTCGACACTTTTCTTCTTGTGTTGACACATAGACTTAGAAACTTTTCAGATTTCCCTGCAAATACTTAACCTGCACAACTAAACTCAAAATACATCAAATACATTTTGATGTATATCATTGAGTACGGTGAGGCTTCTTCAAATCAGGTACATTTATTCCAATGTACCCAACAATCTCCCCCTATTTGGAGAAGTCATAACCCTTAGTCAATTATATACACCATACATAACAAATTCACAGTATGATGTAAAACAGGATTATATAACAGGGTAAGTACATAAATATGTATTAAACAAAACATGTATACACAAATATCTCAGAACAGTAATGTAATAGATTTAGCACATATCACATTGTTCTAACAACTTTAACATATTCATTATTCAAAAGTTTACAGAAAGTTGAATGCAACTGATTACATATAGTAAACTTAAGAAAAATTCTATCATATTGCTGCTTAGGCTCCTTGATCACAATGCCCTTTCCTGATTGTATCTTTGCTTGGACTGGGGCTTCAGCATTTTCAGCAGCAGCAGGCTTCTTCCCTTTAAGATCCTTCTTTTTCTTCTCTTCATCCTTGATCTTTTGCCTTTCAAAGTAATGATAAGGCTTAGGGAAGTACTTGCTAGGCTCCTATGCAGTAGGAGGTAGCTTTCCCATCTTAGCCTTTCTTCTGTATTGCACAATGACCTCTTGCCTGTTCTCATGCTTCCTCCACTCCACATCAGAATACCATTTGCCTCTATCCACAATATTATCTTTAGCAGCTTTCCAAGTAGTCAAAATGATATTCCTGGAGGTGGGGCTCCATTGTTCAAAGTCTGGCCTAAGTTCCGCTTGCTCTGTGAATCGTTTCTTAGATAATTGAGTTTCTTGTTCTTTTAGCAAAGCTTCTTGTTCTTTCAATATTGCCTCTGGCACAGGCTGAACCACTTTCTCCATGATGACATTTTGATTTCCATCAGGAGGACTATACATTGACTGTATCTCTTGATGTACCATATCAAATTCTGGAGGAGGGTATATTACTTGATCTACTTCAGCCTGTTCTCCTCCAAGATATGCAGGATTAATTCCAGACTCTGCAACATTGTCATCATCACATAATGGAGGATATCCAAGGGTGGCTCTGATGGAATTTGAAATCCACTTTGCATGATCAGAGCCTGCTTTGACTAACACCCTCTCCCCCTTTATGACTTCTCTTTCAATGTGATCCCTCAGATCATCTTTCTGAAACCTTATCTGTGCATTCAAATAGTTTACTCCATCCTTATAGAAAGGTTTAAACTTTTGAAGCTGTTGAGCTATAGCCTTCTGGGAATCTTCAAGCACAGTTTTAAAAGCAGTTAGGCTTTCTTGTAACTTCTTATCAAAAGCTTCTTTGGCATTTGCACTTTCTGTAGTTTGACCAGAAGCTATATTCTTCATTTCTGTTACTATTGCATTATGTGAAGCAGTCAAATTATCATTCATCCTTATCTCGTTTTCCAGAACATAGCCTTGCTTCACTTCTAGCTCATCAAGTTTTGTCTTTATTTTCTCCTGATGTGTTGCCAGATAGACAACTTCATTCCCTCCTTTATGTAAGCAGTCAGTCATCTCTTTCCTATTCTGATTCACTTCAAATCTGATTGACTTGATGTCTTGGGCCAGATCAAATTGCAGTGACTTATGGCCTTCATCCATATATTTTCTAGAGCTTGTCTTTGCTCATCCAGCTTAATCTGCATTGCCACCATCAGGGAACTATAGTCAGTAGATGGGGCAGGCTGTGGTGTAATTGTTTGCAAAGCCTTTTTGTATGTCTGGCTCCTCCTCTTGAAGACTTGAAATTTCCTCTTTTGCCTCTTGCAGCCTCTTCATCCTCTGAGGCAGATGTGCTGGCTATTTCAACTCTTTTCTTTGGGCTAGGTGGTAAATCCTTCCTAGGTAACTCCTCAGTATGATGTTGCATCTCAGGTTCTTATCTTGCAGTTTCTTCTTCAATCTCCACATGCTCCCCCTCAATAATTACTTTCTCCCCCTCAGCAGCAGCTTTCTCTTTCTCAAAATCTGTTTGTAGAAGGTCAGGGAACAGGTCTTCTAAAGTAAATTCCTGTTGAGGATAGGGTGGAGAATCTCTAATCTCATCAACCACTTTATCTGCAACAGATGTGTCTTCCATGACAACATCCTGAGGTTGACTTAGAATCTGAGGTTGCTGATTAACATTAGATAATGTGTCAGTCATAACTTCATTCTCAATAGGGAAATTTAATTGGTTGATTTCAGTTATTACATCAAGTATAGTTTGGGTAGCCTGTTCACTCTCTAGTGGAGTTGGCTCATCCAACAGTAGAGGCTCCCCCTGGAGTGGATCCAGGTGAATTAGGCTTGCTGGTGGTAGCTCCCCCTGCCTTGGTGCATCTTCTTGTCTAGTAGGAGACTGTCCAGTATTTCCAGTTTCTTCTTCATCAGGAGTAAAAATAACTTGCTCTTCAGAGCTGCTTGAGGATTCTTAAGCCACAGGGGCTGTCTTCTTCTTCTTTTTCTGGGGTGTTTCCTTTACTGGAGATGGCATCTCTTTGGTCAGTACTCTTTCCCACCTTGAGAAAAGTCTCATATCCATCTTCCTCATGTGGTTAATCTTTGAACCTGCAGCTTGGTTCATTACCTCAGGTATACTGCCAGCTAGGTAAAGACTTAGTATTCTACCCAGATTTGGCTTCTTCATACTTTCTTTAATCTTATCAAACATAACTGTAGCCCAATCAGTATTTAGTTTGAATATTATCCTTGTCATAAGGCTAAACATGTGAGCTGAGATTTTTTCATGGCCTCCAGGCTTGCTCAGGATGACTTTGCCACAATCTCAGATAGAAACTTGCCTTGCATATTCATTCCATTTCTGTTGAAAACAGATCCAATTTTCATTTTGGAGTCCAGTCCACACCATGTTAGTGCTTCTCTAGTCTTAGAAGCAGAAACATCTTCTTCTTCCTTAGTCCTTGGTAGTTGTTGTACCTTTCTCAGACTCTTAGGAGAGACCTTCACCTTTGCCCCATGAACTCTTGACTTAATCTTGAGTCCTGATTCATCTAGTTTTGCTGTATTCAGAAACTCAAGGACTTCCTTCTTCCAGATCTTAATTGGTTCAGAAACAAGAAATTCTAACCCAATCTCTGCTATTAGGGTTAACACACCTTTGATCTCGGGTTCCGCGTCCTCAAATGCGTGTCGCACGAGTTCGTATCCTTCATTCACATTCTCTTCTAGCTTGGGCTCCATTATGGTTTGAAGAAATTTGAATTTAGAGAAGAGAGGTGTCGACACACAAGTTTGGTCTCGAAACTTTGTTGAGCGTGTCGACATACAATGGCGAAAACCTATTTATACCTTTCTAGAATCGAAGATGAAAGGGCGCGTCAAAATACTTAAATTGTGTCGACATAGTTGAAAAGTGTCGACACTGACTTATAATGTCTTGACAACTATGTGTCGACACAAGTATAGTCGACAGAATATATGTGTCGACACTTGTTTTTGTGTCGACACCACTTAGCTCGACACTTAGTCGAGACTTTACTAGACTAATTCTGTGTAATGTGTAAGTGTCGACACCACCTTGGATGTGTCGACACCTACCCTGCATGTGTCGACACAAATTCTCTGAAGTGTCGACACAGACTTCCTAGATATGTCGACACATTTTCTCTGAAGTGTCGACACCACTACTATGTCTCGACACAGACACTCTGTGTGTCGACACCTTTTTACTTAGCCAATTTTTGTAAACTATTCTAAGTTTATCATCCCTAATTCAATTTTAAATTTGTTGAATTTGGTTTCATCTAAAGGCTTAGTATACATGTCAGCTAGCCGATTATCTGTATTAACATACTCTAGTGAAATATCTCCTTTTTCCACATGTTCTCTTAGAAAATGGTATTTTATTTCTATGTGCTTAGTCCTACTATGGGAGACAGGATTGTTTGCAATAGAAATAGCACTAGTAGAATCACAAAATAGAGGTGTTCTACTTACTTGAATACCATAATCTTCTAGCTGATGTTGTATCCTTAGAAGTTGAGTACAACAACTTCCTGCAGCAACATACTCTGATTCTGCTGTGGAGATAGCCACACTTGTTTGCTTCTTGCTACTCCATGATATCAGCCTTCCACCTAGGAATTGATAGGTACCTGTTGTACTTTTCCTATCTTCCTTGCAGCCTGCAAAATCTGCATCTAAATAACCTGTCAGTATAAAGTCTCCATTCCTAGGGTACCAAAGGCCTAGATAAGGAGTGCCCTTAAGATATCTCAAAATTCTTTTGACTGCTGTCAAATTAGATTCTTTAGGGCAAGCTTGGTACCTAGCACATACACATGTAGCATACATGATATCTGGTCTACTTGCAGTCAAATACAATAGGGAGCCAACTATCCCTCTATACAAAGTCTCATCTACAGGTTTCCCTGCATCATCTTTGCTAAGAGACATACTTGACCCCATAGGAGTTTTCATGGTACTGGATGATTCCATACCATACTTCCTTATCAATTCTAGGGTAAACTTAGACTGGCATATTGATAAACCATGCTCAGTCTGTCTAACTTGGAGACCCAAGAAGAACTTAAGTTCCCCCATACTGCTCATTTCAAATTGTCCTTGCATAGGTTTTGCAAACTTTTTGCAAAGACTACTTTCAGCAGACCCAAATATGATGTCATCTACATATATTTGGACTAGAATGATCTTGCCTCTGGATTCCCTAAGGAATAGAGTCTTGTCTATTTTCCCCCTTGTGAATTTATTCTCAATGAGGAAACTAGACAGGGTTTCATACCAAGCCCTAGGGGCTTGTTTTAACTCATACAAAGCCTTCCTAAGTTTATAAACATAATTAGGTTTAATAGAATCTACAAAACCCGATGGCTGTTCCACATACACTTCTTCCTTCAGATTTCCATTCAGAAAAGCTGACTTAACCTCCATTTGGTATACTTTAAACCCTTGATAGGTTGCGTAGGCCAGGAACATCCTTATAGCTTCCAGTCTGGCTACTAGAGCAAAGGTTTGATCAAAGTCAATACCTTCTTCCTACCTATATCCTTTTGTAACCAGTCTTGCTTTGTTCTTTATAATCACTCCATGTTCATCCATCTTGTTCCTAAAGATCGACTTAGTTCCAATTATATTGTGGTCTTTTGGTTTAGGAACAAGCTCCCAGACTTTGCATCTTTTGAACTGGTTCAGCTCCTCTTACATTGCCTCAATCCAATGAGGGTCTAGGATGGCCTCTTCAAATTTCTTTGGCTCAACTTGGGATAGAAAGCTAGAGTAGAGTACTGAACTTAGATTTCTGCTCCTTGTTTGTACCCCTTGTCTGAGATCACCAATAATTTGATTGGCTGGATGATCTTTTAGATGTCTATTAGCTGGAGGCAGCCTGTCTTCTGGTTGTGCTCCTTCAGCTTCTTCAACTTGCTGCACCCCTTGGTCTTCTTCTACATCAGGTGCATCTAGTACTCCCCCTGGACAGCAGCCACTATCATCCACATGCTGACTTGTAGTAGATCCTTCTTCAATAGTAAGCTTGTCCATCTTCTTAGTCACACCTATGGAGCTGCAAATACTTCTAGACAATTCATTGTTAATGAGTCTAGCTTAATCAAACACTACATGTACTGACTCTTCTATAACTTGAGTAGTCAAGTTGTAGACCCTATAAGTCTTACTGTTGTTGCTGTACCCAATAAAGATCCCCTCTTGGGTTTGGCAGCAAACTTGGTTAAGTAAGACTTACCATTGTTAAGTATATAACATTTACAACCAAAGATCCTGAAATAGGATAGATTTGGTTTTCTGCCTTTCACAATCTCATAGGGGGTCTTATTGTGGCTCTTGGTGATAGTAGCCCTATTAATCACATGGCATGCAGTGTTTACTGCCTCAGCCCGGAAATATTCTGAGAGAGATGTGTCACTCAATAGGGTTCTACCAGCCTCAATCAAGGTTCTATTTTTCCTTTCAGCAATGTCATTTTGCTGAGGTGTTCTTGGCGAAGAAAATTCCTGAAAAATTCCAAATTCTTCACACAGTTTTGTCATACTGTCGTACTGAAATTCAGTACTATGGTCACTTCTGATTTTGACCACTGTACTATCCATTTCATTCTGAATTTGTTTAACAAAGCTGTATAAGATACTTGGAGTTTCAGATTTCTGTCTAAGGAATAACACCCAGGAAAACCTTGAGTAGTCATCTACAACCATAAATGTGTAGACCTTCCTACCTAGGCTGTGAACTGGCATAGGACCAAAGAGATCCATATGCAAGAGGTATAAGCACCTCACAGCATCTTTGTTCTCAATGCTATTAAAGGTGGATCTAGTCTGCTTGCCCTTTTGACAAGCTGAGCATATCCCATCTTTAATACACTTAACCTGAGGACCATTCCTCACTAACTCTTTACTATAGAGTTGACCAATTGTCTTATAGTTAAGATGGGCTAGTCTCTTATGCCATTTGACACAATGAGAGACTTTCTCATCGGCTACAAGACACATAGGAGAACCATTATTCTCACACATAATGTCTAGACAATAGACATTTCTCTTCCTATAACCAGTCAGAATGATCTCTTGATCATTTGACCTCCGGATATGACAACCATCTTTGACAAATGAGATGTCATATCCTAAATCACTCAGCTGACTTATACTAATGAGGTTGTGTTTCAAACCTTTAACATAAGCCACTTGAGTAAATGTAATAAGGTTGCTAGAAATGTTACCAAAACCTTTGATGATTCCTTTTTCAGAACCACCAAAGGTGACTTTAGGACCATCCTTGATTGGTGTATAGTACTTTAGCAATCCCCTAGTTCCAGTCATGTGCCTGGAACATCCACTGTCCAAGTACCATATTGGGGCATGGCCACTTGGACTCACCTGCAAAATAGATTAGTTAACCTTAGAACGCAAAGAATTCTTGGGTCCTTGGTGCTGGTTAGTTTGCCTCTTAACAAAACTACCTGTAGCTTTTCTAGCAGGCAGATTGCTACTCACCTTGGCACTTGAATTGTGTCAACAGTCTATGGCAAAGTGGCTTACCTTGCCACAACACCAGCACTCAAATCTGTTGTACCTTTGCTTAGGTACAACCCTGGCTGTAGTATCTACAGCAGGCTTGTTGAGTACTGGGGCTTTGCCCTTAGACTTGGACTTTACAGTCCTAGCAGATTTTGTAAACCCTAATCCAGTTTTACCCTTTTGATGTACAAATTCATCTATCAAAGGTAAAATAGATTTTGGTTTAGAAAACCTTGCTACTATATCTCTCTCCTTCTGAAGACTAATCTCCAGATTTCTGATTTGATCATTCTTGAATGTAATAGTCCCCATCTGAATAACAGTAATGTTCTTCAGCCTGGATATTTCATTTAGTTTCCGATCAATCAACTTATCAAAATCTGTTGCAGCCACTTTGAGATTAGCAATTTCCTTAGCCTGACTCTTGGCCAAGGATTTGCTTTTCTTCAAAGCTTGCAACACTACTATATATTCATCAATTAATTGATGAATGTCTCCTTCTGATTTAGATCCACTAACATCACTTGATGCTGATGTATCTGAATCTAACTCAGTACTAGAAATTGAACTAACAGAACAATTTTGTACCTGACTAGGTCCAGGCTGATCCTGGATTTTGTCTCCTTCTGATAAGGCCATTAGTCCCTGGCACTGATTGTCCTCATGCTCATATATAGAGTTCATTAACTGGATGAACTTCTCTTCCTCTTCTTCAGCAAACATTCCAATATAAGCTTCATCTTCTGAATCTGATTCTGAAGATGACATATCAGACAGACTTTTGTCCTTCTTAGCAACAAAGGACCTTTCCTTTTTGCCATTGATCTGAGTCTTCTTCTTATCAGTTGACTCTTTCCTCTTCTCTGGACAGTCAGCAACAACATGTCCCTATTTGTTACAACAATAACAGACTATCTTTGAAGATGTTGTTTTACTTGTCTTGGGCTTTCTCCTGTCATACTTTGATGACTTCTGTGAAGTGGATGGCTTAGACCTCCACTGTTTCTTCTTAAGAAACTTCTGAAAATGTCTTGTGAAAGCTTCAAAGTCCTCATATCTCTCACTGCTTTCAGAATTCCTGCTTTCTGATTCATCTGACCCAGTCTCAGCCACTTTTGGAGGCGGAGATGGAGACTTACTTTTATATTTCCTAGTGGCTTCAGTCTTGAAAGCCACAGTTCTTTCTTTGTGCTCAACTCTGGTAGTCTTCTCCTCCTCCTTCCTTACAATTAACTGCATCTCATATGATAACAGTTTTCCAAATAATGTTGGAGGAGGAATGTCTGCTAATTTGGCTATTTCCCTTATGGCACAAATCTTAGTATCCCAGTCTTTAGTTAGGGATCTCAAAAACTTATCATTCAGCTCATAATTGCTGAATTCTCTTCCATAAGACATCAACTCATTTACAATCCTATATAATTTCTTGTAGCACTCAGTTATGCTATCAGACCTTTCTTGTCTAAAACTTTCATATTCTTGATTCAACAAAGACTTCCTGTCCTGTCTAACTTCTTCTGAACCCTCCATGTACACTATCAGTGTGTCCCACATTTCCTTTGATGTTTTACAGTGTATCAAATTCTGAAATGTGGCATCATCTATTGCACTTACAATAATATTCTGAGCCCTCTTGTCCATAGTGGCCAGAATAATCTCATCCTTGGTCATTTCAGAATAGTCCTTAGGATTTCTCTGGTTTGCATCCAGAACTGATACTTTCATTGGCACATATGGCCCTTCTTTGACTGTGATATAGATTCTAGGGTCAGAGGCCTCCATAAATAGTCTAACCTTTTCCTTCCAAATGCCAAAAATCTCATCTCTGCAGATTGGCAACTTCATGGATCCTAGTTCTTTGTGATTCTCTGTTGAACCCATTTTCTTGATTCTTGATTACCATTGATTCTGCCAACAGGAACTTTACTCAGACTGTTATGTACTTTTTGAGCAACCTCCCTCTGATACCACTTGAAAGAAATTGTACCTAATCACCTAGATGGGGGGGGGGGGTGAATAGGTGACCTTATCTTTTTAAACTTTTAGGCAGAATTAATCACAGCATTCACAAAACTTTAACACAGCATATACAGAATCAATCACACACACAGAGTACACACAGTTTTATAGTGGTTCCCCAAGGTCTGGGTACATTCACTTTCCCCCTTCGCCTATCTAGTAGTGTACTAGATTCGGCCCAACTTCTCCACTATTCCTCAGATCCTCAGATCTTACACTCAGAACCCCAAATAGGTTCCTACAGCTCAGAGTGATCCCACTCCTACAACTCAGGCACACAGCCCTACCACTCAGTCTTCACAAAGACCTACACTCAGCCTTCAACAAGGCCTACACTCAGAGAAAAGTATCTCCTACACTCAGGCACACAGGCCCTACCACTCAGCCTTTATAATTTCAGGCTTACAACTCAGATCCCTTAGGATCCTACAAGAAATTAAAATTACAATGTATATAACCACAACTCAGAATAAGAGAGAAGAGTTGTCTGGTTTCTTGATGAGTTCTTGGAAGAACTTTGCTGAGATCAACCTCCCTTGGCTTCTTCAAAGTTTCTTGAATTTAGAACACAGTAGGGTTGAGTCTCTACGCAGCTGATCTTCAATCACTGCTAACTTAAGAATCAGAATTCAATCTGAAACTTTTCTTCACAGCCTGGTTCAACAGCCGTCTTCTTGGAAGGAGCTCACTCTCTCCAACTTCTTAGATCTTCACTTGAAGGTCTTCTTCTAGTTGTATTGTACTTCAATGATTTTAACCAACCTTATCTGTTGAAGGTATAAGCCTTTATATAGGCTTTCTTCATGGTGATCGGTTGATCCGGTTTCTAACAACTTTCTGACAGCTCTGACAGTTGCAGTAGACTGGCTGGAATGGCAGCTGTCAAGTCATCCAGTCACTTCTTGAATTTTCTGTAACTGTCTGAAAGTGTCGAGACAGTCAGTCTTTAAGTGTCGACAGTGATAGACTAAGTGTCGACACAAGTTGACTAAGTGTCGACACTAGCCTTCATGGTGTCGACACAACTCCTTGTGTTGTAGAATCTGCTTCTCGATACTGCTTCTTCAACATGTGTCGACACTAATCCTGTGTGTCGACACAAGTCCTTCTTCTTTGATACTTAGTTGATTTCTTGTAAGTGTCGACACAACTCCTTTGTGTCGACAGATTCCTTCTGTGTTGATACTTTTGCTGTGTGTCGACTCTTTTCCTTGTGTCGAGACTTTGGCTGAGTGTCGACACATCTCCATTGTGTCGACACTTGTACTTAGACTCTGTTGAAATTTGCTGAGTGTCGACACAGCCTCCTAGTGTCGACACTTTCTTCATGTGTTGAGACTTTTACTGTGTGTCGACACATTCTTCATTATGTCGACACTTGTACTTAAACTCTGTTGAAGTTTGCTGAGTGTCGACACAACCTCCTAGTGTCGACACTTGTACTTGAACTTTGTTGAAATTTGCTGAGTGTCGACACAGCCTCCAAGTGTCGACACTTTTGATGTCGACAAAGTTCCTCTGGGTATCGACACTGCTTCTAAGTGTCGGCATTACTTCTCTGGACATTTCTTCATTGTGTGTCGACACAGCCTGTATGTGTCGACACTTTCCATCTGGTGTTGACTCTGCATTCCTGGTGTCAACACAATTACTTCAAGTGTCGACACTGCTTCTCTAGGTGTCGACACAAGTCTTCTTAAGTGTCAACACTTTTCTTCTTGTGTTGACACATGAAATTAGAAACTTTTCAGCTTTCCCTGCAAATACTTAATCTGCACAACTAAACTCAAAACACATCAAATACATTTTGATGTATATCATTGAGTAGGGTGATGCTTCTTCAAATCAGGTACATTTATTCCAATGTACCCAACATTTGTACAATGACACAAGAGGCTGGCCCACTTAAACTACAAAGTTATGAGCAAGCTATTCTCTATGAACTTAGTTAGAAACAGTCCATAACTCAAATGCTCCAAAGAAGGCTTATGTCCAGCATGTCAAAAATGCAAACAGACAAAAGTCTCCTTTAAGAGCATTCAGTCCAAAGACACTGAGAGGTGTCTGTACTTACTTCATATGAATCTATTTGGTCCTATGCAAGTTCTTAGTTTGGGTAGGAAGTCCTATACCTATGTAATTGTGGATGATCACTGTAGGTTTGCTTGGGTATTATTCCTAAGGAGAAAGTCTGAAACACTAGACATTCTTGTTGATTTTGTCAGACAAGTTCAGAATGAGATGAGATGTTCCGTGGTCAAACTTAGAAGTGACCATGGTACAAAATTTCAATATGAAAAGATGACAAATTTCTATAAGGAACTAGGGATCTTTCAGGAGTTCTCCTCTCCAAGAACATCACAACAAAATGGAGTTGCTGAGAGGAAAAATAGAACTCTTATTGAAGCAGCTAGAACAATGTTGGGTGATACATCTCTCCCAGAATATTTCTGGATTGAGGCTGTAAACACATGATGTTATGTTCAGAATAGAGCCTTGATCAACAAAAATCACAGCAAGACTCCCTATGAACTCTTGAAAGGTAGAAAACCAAATCTGTCCTACTCCAAATTTTTTGATAGTAAGTGTTATGTATTGGACAATGAGAAATCTTATCTAACTAAGTTTTCAAAGAAATCCTATGAAGGAATCTTTGTATGGTATAGTGTACATAGCAAAACAAACAGGCTCTACAACTTGAAACATCAAGTTGTAGAGTAATCAATTAATGTAGTTTTTGAAGAAACTTCTGTACTATATAATGAGATTTTTAACAACTCTAGTCTAGGTGATGTTGACTCTAGTATGGAAAAGTTAAATATAGATGGTTCACCTGATCTAGAGTTACACACTTGAGACAATGTATAAATTCTTATAGAAGATACAGTAATTGCCCAGGGGGAGGATGTGAATCATCCTAATCCTCCTACAGAACTAGGTGATGGTAGACACCTACCAGTAGAAGTTAGACACCTTAGAGATCATCATATTGATCAAATAATAGGTGATGTCAGGCTAGGAGTGACTACTAGGAGTAGACATCATAATGAGATTCTATACCCTAGGTTTCTCTCTCAGGTAGAACCTAAAAAGTTTGAAGAAGCTAATTCAAACTCCAAATGGATTTTGGCTATGCAAGAAGAGCTCAATCAATTTGAGAGATGCAAAGTCTGGAGTCTAGTTTCTAGACCTAGTGACAACAATGTCATAGGCACTAAATGGATTTATAGGAATGAACTAGAAGAGTATGGAGTTATAGTTAAGAACAAAGCTTGATTAGTGGCTAAAGAATATAGACAAGAGGAAGGGATAGACTTTGACCAAACCTTTGCTCCTATAGCTAAGCTAGAAGCCATAAGATTGTTTTTAGCTCATGCAGCATACAAAGGATACAAGGCCTACCAGATGGATATAAAGTCAGCATTCCTCAATGGTACACTGAAGGAGGAAGTCTATGTAGAGTAGCCACCAGGTTTTGTTTACCCTAAACTCAACTCCTATGTCTTCAGATTGCACAAAGCTTTGTATGAGTTAAAACAGACACCTAGATCCTGGTATGAGACCATGTCTACCTTTCTTATAGAGATCAAGTTCTCTAGAGGAAAGATATACAAGAAACTATTCCTTATGGACCTTAAAGGATCAAACATCCTAGTCCAAATATATGCAGATGACATAATTTTTGAGTCTACTAATGAGAAGTTGTGTAGAAAATTTACCAGGCTTATGCAAGGCAAGTTTGAAATGAGCAGCATGAGTGAGATAAAGTACTTCTTGGAATTCCAGGTTAGATAATTTGAGGATGGTATATCCATCTCTTAGTCTAAGTTCACTAAGGAGTTGATTAAGAGGTATGGTATGGAGAATTCTTCTACCATGAGAACTCCAGTGGGTTCTTTTGTGTCACTACATAAGGATGAATCTGGGAAACCAGTTAATTGAACCATGTTTAGAGACATCATTAGATCACTCCTGTATTTTACTACTAGTAGGCCAGATATTATGTTTTCAACATATGTCTGTGCTAGGTACCGAGCATACCCCCAAAGAGTCTCATTATCCCGCGATAAAGAAAATACTGAGATATCTTAAGGGTGCACCCAATCTTGGGCTTTGGTATCCTAGTGATAGTGATTTTGATCTCACATGGTACACAGATGCAGATTTTGCTGGGTGTAAAGACGACAGACAGAGTACTTCTGGAACTTGCTAGTTTCTAGGCAAAAAACTGATAAGTTGGATAAGTAAGAAGCAAATAAGTGTTGCAATTTCTACAGCAGAATATGAGTACATATCTGCAGAAAGCTGCAGTGCACAGTTGCTGTAGATTCAACATCAACTACTGGACTACAGTGTACAACTATTGAAATCTGTTATGTTTTCTGATTCTACTAGTGCAATATATATTGCTAATAATACAGTTTCATACAGTAGAACTAAACATATAGAAATTAGATATCACTTTCTCAGAGAGAATGTTGAAAAAAATATTAGCTTACAGTATACTCCAACAGAAACACAAGTTGCTGACATTTTTACAAAACTCCTAGATGAAAGCAAGTTCAATTACTTTAAATTTGAACTAGGTACGTTGAACATTGAGAAATGATAAGTCATTATTTTTAGTAGTTTTTATATAGTTTTTATTTAATAAATAGTTATGTTTCTATTTATTTTTATTAATATTTGTATTAATTACTTTGTTTTCTTATTACAGGTTAATCTGGGCTGCTAATAGCAAATTGGAGCTTGTAGAACTGATCAGGAGATGAAATGGAGAAAAGATGGAAAAATCTCAAGAACACACCCCGTACACGGGCGTGACCCTCAGGTCACGGGCATGACAGGTGGTCATGACCCATAAAGGAAGCTCTAGAGTACATTACACGTCAGATTAAAGTTACACGCCCAAGTCACGGGCATGACCTTTGGGTCACTGGCATGACAGCAGGCGTGACCAGTAGACGGAGGCCAGAAGTTATTTCTAGACCATTTTTGGCCTACACGCCCCGGTCACGGGCGTGACTTTTGGGTCACGGGTGTGGCTTTCAGGCGTGACGTCCAGGCATGCCACACTTAATGTAGCCAGTTTCAGATCCAGTTAGTTTTCAGCTTACACGCCCTAGGTCACGGGTGTGACCCTTCAGTAACAACCAAAGTAATTTCCCGCCGGTTCGAGTTCCCGCCGTTTCCTGTAACAGACTTAACACACCCTAGGTCACGGGCGTGACCTAGGGGTGTGACCCACATAACGACACTTTTGGCGATTTTTCTACAACATTCCCGGGCTTTCAAGACAGCAGTTTCCGAGCCTTACACGCCATAGTTCATGGGCGTGACCTTCCAGAAAAATTCCTACAAATACCATACAAAGCTAGGAGCTAGGGAGGCATCTAGGAGTAGGTTTAGTCATTTATTTCCCTATTTTGCTACATTTTCTTTATGTAATTTTCAGCTTCATAGTTTAGTTTAGCTTTCATTGTGTTTAATTCAATTACTCTCTTGTTATTAATCATGCTCTTGTCCTTCTTATTATGTAATTTCTTCATCATGCTTAGTAGCTAAACTTATGTTAGCACTTGATCATGATGAACCTTGGAATAAAATAAGCTTTTCAACTTTATTAAAAATGTCAAGTCTTTACTTTACTCACTAACGATTTATCTTCTATTTATATTTTGTCGAATTCATATTTTGCAGTTATGTTCTTCGATCTAAGATCTGTATTCTAAATGACCGAGAGGTTGTGGATACGAGGAGATCACTCAAAGATATAAGGAGTTGATTGCACTCCTCGAGAGAGGATGATATAAAACTTCCGGATTGGATTCAAATCCAATAGAGGGGTTCACCGCCTAAAGCAAGCTTAGGGGTTTCGACTGTTCGAGAGGTCTTAATCGATCAACCTAAGGTTAGTCAAAAGTATGAGCTCGAAAGAGATGCTTTTGTACTTTAGGAGCCTCCACGGTCGGGTGAGCAATTTAAGAGTCTTGCATACTTTATGTTCATAAAGGTACATTTTAATCCAAGGGGATTTTAGATCAAGTGTTATATTTTATTTTGTTTTCTAGCTTTAGTTTTAATTTACCTTCAATTTATATTTTGATAAAATAATATTAATTTGCGTGATTAGAAGTACTCAACAGGCCCCGAGTCTAATACGACAATTTCCTATACTATATTTCGATAGGTACACTTGCCTATTTCGAGATTATAGTTTGGATACATTTTTAAAACTATAAATTTCTCATCAAGTTTTTGGCGCCGTTGCCGGAGACTTCTTTTTGTTGATATTTTGAAAGAGAAAATTATATTACTTTTATCACTCTCTTTCTGTATCCCCAATTCTCTTTTTAATTTTCTTTTTCAAATTTATTTCTATTAGGTAAGGGTTGTCTTTATTTTCTTTTATTAAAAAAATATTATCTAAATTGGCCGCCAAAATTGCCAAGCTTCAAAATCAACTAGATACTTTGGAAGCCGTAAAAAAGCGCCAAAGTTTTTATTATTATTGTGGTGCTCCTCATCAAAGTTATAATTGTTATTATTATTATTATAAGAAATTTTGTTATGAAAATAATTTTGTAATTAATAATTATTCTCACTTTGATGCTAATTCTGTTTTTAATTTTCATGAAACTAATTTTTCCAATTTACCTATTTTTCATGAAAATAATTTTTCAAATGCGAATAATTATTTTGATTTAAATAATTCTTCTTTCAACTCGGATTTTAGTTTTTCTTGTTCGCAAGATCAACCAGAAAACTTTCCGAGTTATGAGAACAAATATTTAGGTCCTAATTTTTGTTCTTCTTTTAACACACCACAACCATTTTATTCTAATTTTGGGGACTTTACACAATTCATAGTTTATCCTCCCCAAAATTTAGAAGAAATTATTTCTTGTTCTAATGATTCTTCACCCTCTTCAAATAGTTTACCTAGAACGGAACATGAATCTCCATGTGCCCCCTTGGTGTCTTATTCGGAAGAGGAGGAAGCATTATTATATCAAGAATTTATTCAAGTTATGAGCATAATGGGCGAAATAGAAGAAAAACATGTTTTATCTCCTATTTCTCTAGATTTTCCTTCTCCTCATGAATTTTCAAAATCCACTTATGAATATTCAGAAATTGAAATTCATGAAAATATTGTGCCCAGTAATTTTCTTTTTAATAAACTTTTAGATAACAAATTTTTTTAGAAAATAGACAACCAGAGCTTAATCATATAAATTTGCAAGAACCTCCTCATTGTGAAGATTTTTCTGACGCGCTTCTTTTTGATTTCTCTTTAACTAACAAATTTCAGGAAGAAGATGAGCCGTTGCAATCAAATGTTGTCCCCGATCCATTTGCCGCTCATCTACAAAGATTCAAATCACCTCCGGTATGGATATATGATTTGAATCTACATTCTCAAGTCAAAGATTCAAAAAAAAAATCAAGAAGCAAGCAGAGGAGTAGCCGGGCGAGCGTCTTCGGCGTATTCACCCAAGCGTGATTTAAGGGAGTTGTCCCTTCATTTACATTTTCATTTTCCGTTTTCTTAACCAAAACCGTCTAGATTAAAGACGGGAAAAAGAAAAGCGTTCTTGGGAGACACCCCTTGCTTATGTTTTAATTTTTATGAATTGTTTTTTCTAAATTTTCACAAATTGTTTTCTTTCCCCCTCCTACTTGACTTATAAACATTGAAGACAATGTTTATTTTTAAGTATGGGGGTAGATTCTTATTTATTGTTTTATTTTAAAATCCAAAAAATGAAGAATCTTTAAAAATAAAAAAAATTATAAAAATCTTTAAAAATAATTTTTTTTGTTTTCTTTTTATTATCAAAAAATACAAAAATAGAAAAAAAGAAAATACAAAAAAAATATAATAAACCCCTGCTTAAATTTTTGTGACCTTTTAGAAATAAGTTTGGGTAATTTATAAGAATTTGTATAATTTTTGATTTTCTAATTTTTTTATTTCATCATAGTTAGTACGATTTAATTTTTAGGCGATTTAATTTTGAGGAATACTTTTTGAATTAAATTTGTTTAGAGTAATCTATTTAGCCTTTTTTTCTCTTTTAATTCAAATTAGTTTCAATTTTATAGTACTTAGTTAAACAATTTCTAGATTTCAGTTGTAATTACTTATGCTTTAAGATTCTTAGCAAATTTTAATTTACTATAGTTGCTCTCTCAATTTTTTTAATTTAATCTAAATTTTGTTAAGCCTTTCTCTTATTTTTAACTTTCTTATTATATCATATGTCATGAGGATAAGAGGATAAAATTCATTATCCCCTGGTGCACATATGCAATTTTTCTTTTTTGGTTAGATCATATGTCATGGAATCAAGTATTCCTTGGTATATATATGCAACTCAAAAAAAGAGTAAGAGAATAAAATTCATTACTCCCAAGCAATTTTGTTTTTATTTGAAGAGAAAGAATATCAAAAAGAAAAAATTTGTGTGGGGTGAGAGGATAAAATTCATCACCCCCAATCTAAGATCTCTTCAATTTCCTTATTCCCAAAACCCAATAGCCAATATAGTTGCTTTAAATTTAAATTAAAATTCTAAGAGAGCATTTGTAGTAGTTTAAATTTTCCTTAAAGTTTCTTTTTAGTCGAAAGTGTTAATAATTTTCAATCTAATTTTGTTTGCTAACTACTTAATTTTGAGTTCTAATTAATTTTTTAGAGAAAACTTGGCTAAATATCTTGCTCTTCACATTTTACTTTCATATTTTAGGACTTAAAAATTTGAATCCCTAAAGTTAATTTTTAACTTTCTTTTGATTTAATAAATTTTTAGTTTAATTAAAAATTATATTAATATCTTATAAGTACTTCGCATAATTTTGCTATGGAATAGCAAAAGATTAAGTATGGGAGTATTTGATAAGTCATTATTTTTAGTAGTTTTTATATAGTTTTTATTTAATAAATAGTTATGTTTTCTATTTATTTTTTATTAATATTTGTATTAATTTTTTTTGTTTTCTTATTACAGGTTAATCTGGGCTACTAATAGCAAATTGGAGCTTGTAGAACTGATCAGGAGATGAAATGGAGAAAAGCTAGAAAAATCTCAAAAACAGGCCCCGTACACGGGCGTGACCCTTAGGTCACGGGTGTGACGGCTTGTCGTGACCCATAAAGGAAGCTCTAGAGTACATTCCACGTTGGATTAAAGTTACATGCCCAAGTCACGGGAGTGACCTTTGGGTCACTGGTGTGACAGCAGGCGTGACTAGCAGACGGAGGCCAGAAGTCACTTCCAGACAATTTTTGGCCTGTGCGCCCCGATCACGGGCATGACTTTTGGGTCACGGGTATGGCTTTCAGACGTGACGTCCAGGCGTGCCGTGCTTAATGTCGCCAGTTTCAGATCAAGTCGGTTTTCGGCTTACACGCCGTAGGTCATTGTTATGACCAAGGCGTAACATCACTGTTATTCAGATGGGCAGAATAGCCATGTTCATGGGCGTGACCAAGGGCAGAAGATTTACCTAAGTCCACAAGCATTGAGTGAAGTTTATTCACTCAATGCTAGGTAAGTATAATCATTGAGTATAGTCAGCCAAACAATTGGCAACCTGAAAATATGGCTAAGTCCATAGACGTTGAGTGAAGTTAACTCACATAATACCATAACATCAAAATCATTGAGTTCTGCCCAGTCAGTCAAAGCCACAGAAATTTTGCGTAAAATTTTAACTAAGTCCATAGGCATTGAGTGAATCTTACTCACTCAACGCCATACGGCAAAATCTATCTAAGTAGTTAGGCGTTGAGTGTAGTTTATTCACTCAACACTATAAGACAAAATCTGCTTAAGCAGTTAGACGTTGAGTGATGCTTACTCATTCAATGTCATGAGACAAATTATGTCTAAGTAGTTAGGCATTGAGTGATGCTTACACACTCAACGCCATGGGTTTATTTTGTCGAGCTGAGCTCTGAGTTCGTCGAACTGAGTTCTGCATTTGTCGAACTGAGCTTTCACTTTTCATCGAACTAAGCTTTCACTTTTTATCGAGCTAAGATCTGAGTTCGTCGAAGTGAGTTCTGCGTTCGTCGAACTGAGCTTTCACTTTTCGTCAAACTAAGCTTTCACTTTTCATCGAGTTGAGCTCATAGTTTGTCAAACTGAGCTTTGAGTTCTTCGAACTGAGCTTTCACTTTTCGTCGAACTAAGCTTTCACTTTTCCTCGAGCTGAGCTCAGAGTTCGTCGAACTGAGCTCTGAGTTTGTCGAACTGAGGCTGAAAATTTGTCTAAGTCTTTTGGCACAGAGTGAAGGTCATTTACTCAATGACTTTGCTACTGATGCCTGATTTTGTCTAATTCCAAAGAGATGGTGACGTCAGCAAAGTCAACAATGTCAAAGTAGGTTCAAATATTGTGGGAATACTGATAGTGGCACTGGGTGCCAGCTGTCATGATTTGTTGCAATAGGAAAGAGATTTCTCGCTGGGGCCCACACAAAGTAGAGCCATTGAATCAGCCATCAATGGAAAGTAGGTGGTTGTATGGCAAAATCACGGCCACCAAATTCTGGTGGGGCCCACTACTCAATGAGATAATTGATCGGTTGTCTATTAAAGGAAAAGGATCAGATCGAGAAGAAGAATACAATCAATAACAATCAACACCAAGAAGAGATATAATTAGGGTTCTCTGGATTCACAATCTAGCGGCTGGACGACGTCTTGTTCCTCGTTTTCTTGTGAAGCCAGAAGAAGTTCAGACTAGAGAACCTAAACGTGAAAAGAGTTAGTTGCTGTAATACTCATCTGCGGCAGCAGGATTGGGATCAACTCCTGAAAAAGAATAAGATAAGGTTGATATCTGCTCAGTCCAGGAAGATCGGGATTAACTCCTGAAGAAGAAGAAACAGAGTTTTCTGCAAGTTGCTTTCAAAACAAGTCGTGCTTCAATTGAAGATTTCTTTCTCAACTTGCTGCTGTGAAGAAGAAGATAGGGCTTATATCTACTCAGTCAAGGAAGACAAATACATAGAACTTTCTATGGTATCTGAATATTTCATTTCTTTGACATTCTCTGTAAGATCCAATTTGTGATCTGAGGGTAGGATTCTTTATGGAATCTGAGTGCATTCCTATGCTATAAATCCGAGGTAGGATCTGTTGTAGATCTGAGTGTAGGATTCTTGTTAGAATCTGAGTGGTAAGACTTAGTGCCTGAGTGTAGGCCTGTGTTATAAAGGCTGAGGTAGGATCCAGTTGGGATTTGAGTGCTAGGGCTTGGTGCTCAAGTTGTAGGTCTTAGATAAGATTGAGTGATTCTGCGGGATTGTGCTGTAAGCTCTTAAGGATGCGAGAAAATGGTGAAGAACCTTGTCTAACACACCTTTAGAGAGGAGGAGAGGGACAATGGATGTACCCAAGATTGGGGAACCACTATAAAAATATTTGTGTCGTCTGTGATTGTTCTTGAAAGCACAAATCAATTAATCACTAAGCACAGGAAATCGGTTATAGGTCTGATTAATTAAAAAGAAGGCCAAAAACATATTCACCCCCCTCTAGGTATTTAGTTGACCTTAAAAACAAGACTTTCAAGTGGTATCAAAGGGAGGTTTCTCCTTAAAGACTCAACAGTATGAGTAGATTTCCAAGGTCAATAAGGAAATATAGCCCTTATAAGTTCAAGAGTAAACCCCTTGGATATTGGGGCCATGAAGCTTCCCATATGTAGGAAGGAAGGGTTTAGCATATGGAAGGAGAGGATTATGCTGTTTATGGAGGCAGCTGACCCAAGAATTTTCATTATTGTCAAAGAGGGACCACTCATCCCTATGAAGGTCTCAGCTCTAGATGCTAATATCCAGTCACCAAAGACATACTCTGAAATGATTAAGGATGAAGTCATCCTTGCCACAATGGATAAAAGGGAACAAAATATCATATCCAGTGCCATTGATGACTCCACCTTCCAAAACCTATTTCACTGCAAGACATCTAAGGAGATATGGGACACACTAGTTGTCTATATGGAGTGGACAGAAGAAGTAAGGGATGACAGGAAGTCCATGCTCAATCAAGAATATGAGAGCTTCAGGCAGAGCAAGACAGATAGTATAGCTGAATGTTATGAAAGATTATTTAGGATTGTAAATGAGCTGAGGACATATGGAAGATTCTTCAGCATATATGAATTAAATGACAAGTTTCTCAGGTCCCTAACAAAAGACTGGGACACAAAAATTTGTGTCATCAGAGAAGTGGCAAAACTTGCAAACGTACCACCACCAACTCTTTTTGGAAAGCTGTTGTCCTATGAAATACAGCTGACAGCCAGAAAGGAGGAGGACAAAATCAACAAGTCTGCAGTCAAGTACAAGTCTGTGGCCTTCAAAGTTGAAGCCACAAGGAGAAGCTAGAGAAAAACACCTTGTCCACCAAGGAGGGATACTGAATCTGATGCAGAAGGTTTAGAAATCAACACATCAGACTACCACATGTATGACGAAGACTTTGCTTCCTTCTCTAGGCAATTCCCAAAATTCATGAAGAAGAAGCACTGGAGATGCATGCCCTCCTCATATTCTCATCCCAAATAAGACTACTACAAGGGCAGGAAGAAAACCTCTAAAGAAGACAGGTATGGCTCTAAACCAAATAAACATGTTTCTTATAAAATGGCCTTTTATTGTTGTAGCAAGCTAGGGCATATTATAGCTGACTGCCCTGTCAAAAGGAAGGGTGCTGGTGAAAAGAAGGAACAACAACAGAAGGGAGAGAATAAGAGATCCTTCATTGCTAAGAAGCAAAAGAGCTGGACTGACTACTCATCATCAGAGTCAGAAGAGGAAGATGAAGATGAAGCCTACATTGGGCTATTCACTACTAAAGAAGAAGCAGTAGATGCAGATTTTTTAGAATGCTGGCTGCAATTACTGGAGAAGCTGATGTTGTTGTCAGGACAGAAGAAGGAGAAGAAGACAGCCATTGCCATGGGCTGATGGCTCTGGCTGATGAAGAACCCAGCCAGGAATAGCTGGTCCAAACAAAGTACATTCTCCATCATATATTTCTGATTATAAGACAGGTCCAGAGTCAGAGACATCTGCATCAAGTGATGAAGATGGCTCTAAATCTGAAGGAGACATCAATCAATTGATTGATGACTATGGTAAACTCCTGCAGGCAGAGAAGAGAAGCAGGCTCCTAGCCAAAAAGCAGGCTCAGGAGATTGCCTCTCTGCAGCTTGTTGCCTCAAAGTCAGCAATCTTGCTGGACCAGAAGCTAAATGAAATCAGCAAGTTGAAAAACATCACTATTATTCAGATGGGCAGAATAGCCATGTTCAGTTTCAGATCCAGTCAGTTTTCGGCTTACATCACAGAAGAGATGAGCCTTTTTATGTGGAAACCCTCTGAATAGGGTGAAAAACTACAGTTGGGGTCGTTGGAGCATGCATTCTGCATTCCTTGGTTTGAAAATAACAAATCCTGTGTGTATTTGATCATTCTGTGTTTATGGTGTGCAGATATCTCCAAGTAAACTCTGACAATTTAAAAGTGACAATGAGCTGCAGATTTTTCAAAGACCGTAGATATCATCGGCGATAGCTATCTCTCACCGGGTGATAGCAACATGATGAAGTCGGTCATGCTCTCAACAGTTCCAGCACAACGAATTATACACTGATATTTTCGGGCGATATCTGGCTATCACGGGGTGATAGCGCAGGATCCAGCATGATCACCACCATTCCGACACGGTTATAGAAAAGTGGGCCACGCGGCAGGCTGATGTTATATCGCGCAGGCGATATCGGGCTATCGCGGGGCGATAGCTTAGATTATATAAAAAGGCTATTTTTCATATATTTTGTGATGCACAACTCCAGAAGCATTTGTGTTGAGATTTCCCGGCCTGATAACTCCATGGAACCAGAGAAATTTCTAAGTGTGCAATTAAGTTGAAGGGTGAAGAAGAGACCGTTCGTTCGTTACAATTCAGGCAATCATTGCAAGGGTTCATCGTCTTCTTCAAGTGCTCTACACCAGAGGGAGTTTTCATTCAGATTTATATTTTGTTACTTCTTTTTGTTCTTGTATTTTTTTAGAGAAATTGTCGCCTTGTGAGTAGCGACTAGGTCCGTGTGTGGCTTAGATAGAAATCATCGCCTTGTGTGCAACAATTACATCATGGAGTTATCTAGGGGGAGGCTAGTAGCTGTATTTAGGGAGAGATATGCTTTAGCCTACCGATCCTTGGGAGAAGGACCGGTGATAACTCAAAAAATATTTTTCATTTATTGTCTTGATTTCAAGCTCTATTGAAATCTTTGTTTATGTTTTTTCATTACTTAAGAAATAAAATCTTGTATTCATCTTCATTAAATTTTTGAGTGTTTGGAATATCTTTTGGATTGTGAAAAATATCATGTACAATATCAGACTCGTAGGAGGCAACTCGTGGAGGAGTGCTTGGTTAGGGGAGAGAGGGGCAAGAGGACTGCATAGGCGAGTAGGCCCATAGGTTCAACTTGCCGGTACTTTAAAGAGGCAAACATAATGGGTGAGACGGGAACAACAGAGCAGGGGAGACAGCTCTCGCGGCGCATGCTGGACTTCTGTGGCGAGATGCCTCTTGCAAGGCTGGGGACTCGCGAAATGAGTAGATAGGCTCCCCTCGCCTGCCGGTTATTTTCTAACTCGCCATATGAGAAAAAGGTGTTTTTACTTTCTTACCCCAAGGGGGGATTTTACACTTTTACCCCCGGTAATTTTACTCTTTTTCCCTTTGTGGTCTGCATATAACCCTTCAGAACAGTGGAGTTTGACTGTTGGCAGACATAGCCCAGGGTATTTTGGTAATTTCAGGTCGGTTCAGTTTGGTTATTGGCAGGTCAAACTCAGAGGCCTATAAATAGACTGATAAGGTTCCTTGAGAAGGTTGTTGAACCCTCTCTTCTTCTTCCTCCAAGGCACTTAGCTAAGTACTGGCGAGGGAGGGGAAGAACTTCTAATTCTTCTTGGTAAGATGTGGGACCTCCAAGCTGAAGCCCACGGTCTGTTTCTAGTTCCAAGACTCACATTGAGAAGAGGGTTCGGGAAGAGTATGTGTGAGTTGTAACTTTAGGTTCGAACTTTAGGTGAAGTCGGGTTACTAACTTCAACATTTTTGGTGTGATGAGCGTGGACTACAACCTACACAGAAGAATCTTGAAGTAATTCATGGAGGGAAATCTCGGAGAAGGAGACGGGGACGGGCCCCAGAACCCGGGAGGATTTGTAGGAAGGTAAAATTCATGACGTCTATCAAAGACAAGAATTCATGCATCAGGACGAGCTTGTATCGGCAAGAATTGGAGAGTATGCCCCCGGGAGGTGACACGGAAAGGAAGTGCTCATTGAAGGAAGCAGGCGAGACCTGGCGGGTAGGGAGTTATTCCCTAGCCCTGCGAGTGTCATCTCGCCAGGAGACGTCATTGCACGGGTGGAGGCAGAGAGACCCGTAGCGAGAGGGTCCCCATTCTGCGAGTTGATCCTTTCAGCTCCAGTCCCGAAAGGGTTCAGGGAGCCCAAAATGACCCACTATGTGGGAAAAGATGACCCCCTCCAGCACTTACAATGGTTCAAAGATGCGGTCTTCTTCAGGACAATTGTAACGACCTAGGGAGGACCCCTAGCGCCGCCCGGCCCACCAGCAGCCCATGAAAGACCCATGGCACCACGGTGGTACAGTCGAAATCTACAAGGCCTGCAGGCCGTACACCCCAAAGCATCTCCGGCCTATTTATCAGCACGGTGCATTATTGCCATGGGGTCTCAAACCCGTAACCTTGATAAGAGAGTCTTATTACCACTCCTCATCACCAACTGAGCTGCAGCTCAGTTCGTGATGAGAATTGTTGAAGGTTGCTTATCAAGGGTTGCGGGTTCAAAACCCTGTGCCAACAACGTGTCATGGTGAGAAACAGGCCGGAGAGGCGTTGGGGTGTACGACCTGGAGGCCTTGTAGATTCCGGCTGTACCACCGTGGTGCCATGGGTCCTCCATGGGCTGCTGGTGGGCCGGGCGGTGCTAGGGGTCCTCCCTAGGTCGTTACACCAATGACGGACGAGTTCAAGTACCGTCTTTTCGCCATCACATTGAAAGATAAATCTAGGGACTAGTTTCAACAACTCCCAACAGACTTAATCTATGGCTTCGAAGATCTTAGAAGAAGTTTCCAATTGTGTTTCTCAACCTCAAAAAAAGGAAGAATAATCCTGAGTTGATTTTCTTATCCGGCAGAAGGCGGATGAATCCTTGGCCCAATACGTAGACAGGTTCCAGGAAGAGATCTTGGACATTCAGGAAGTGTCAGGATTTGCTCTCCAGAAGGCTTTCACAGTTGGAATGTGGGAGGGTTTCTTCAAGATGAGCCTAACTCAAAAGGCACCACTATCATTTGAAGGGCTGATGGAGAAGGTACCAAATGAGATAGCGATGGAGGTGTGATAACTCTAATTTTGTCCATGTTTTTATGTTATTTTTATTTAATAATTAATTAGTTTATAATTATATTTTGTAATTTTATTATTGAATTTTTCTAAATTTCTTATTTCAGGGCAATCTGGGCTGCAAATTTCAATTTGGAGTCTATAGGGTTGACCAGGAGACAAAACTAGGCAAAAGCAATAATATTTCAAAAGACACGCCAGAGTCACGGGCGTGACCGACATGGTCACGGGCGTGACATACTGGCGAGAACCCGACGCGTGAAAGGAACTATCTGCCACGTCAATTAAAAGTACACGCCCTAAGGTCACGGGCGTGACCATCATCACACGGGTGTGTACTCCAGGCGTGACATCCAGTGCTTTGCCCTGACTTCCAGTCAACGGCAGTTTCAATTTGCAACAAGTCACGGGCGTGACACATTTGGCACGGGCGTGACTAACCCCGTGACAGCCCGGCATGCCGACTTAATGCTGCAGTTTCAGGCGCTGGAAGTTTTCTCAAGATACGCCCACGGTCACGGGCGTGACCAGGGGCGTGACCCCTCCAACAACGGCCGGAGTTATTCCCGCCGTTTCTGCTTCCCGCCGTTTTTCTACAACCGTCAAGACACGCCCTAGGTCACGGGCGTGACCTAGGGGCGTGACCCGCAAATTAACGACTTTTGGCGGTTTCGCGCCAACGTTCAGAAGACTTGAAGACGACGGTTCTGAGACCGACACGCCCTAGGTCACGGGCGTGACCTAGGGGCGTGACCACCCAGCAACTTTTTCTATAAATTCCAGACAGCTTCAGATGGCCAGAGAGAGATTTTTTGGGAGCTTAATTCTATTTTCTTTACTGCCTTTCCTGCATTTTCATTTCATAGTGTAAGCTTTATTTTCAAGTCGTTCTTTAATCATGTCTTTCTTTATGCTTTCATGTAATTCTCCCATCATGATGAGTAGCTAATTTTCCAATTAGCACTTGATTATGATGAACTTTGGAATGGAATAAAATTCTTATTTTTGTCTCAATTTAGCAAGCATTCTATTTTCTAAACTTTGATTTATCTTTGATTTAAATTTTCTTCGAATTCATAAGTTGCAAATTATGTTTATTCGAGCTTAGATTCGTATCCTAGATTTACCGAGAGGTTGTGGATACGAGTAGATCACTCAAGGATAAAGAGAATTTCTTGCACCCCTCGAGAGAGGAACGCAAAATTCTTCCGCCTTGGAGTCAACTCCATTAGTGAGGTTCACCGCCTAAAGCAAGCTTAGGTCTTTCGACTGGCCGAGAGGTCTTAATCGATCTACCTAAGGTTAGTCGAGTGCGTATTCTCGATAGAGGCGCTTCGTAGCTTTGGAACCTCCGCGGTCAAAGCTAATAATTTAGATGCTTGTGCTCTTTAATTTCGTGGATCTTATTCTAGCCCAAAGGGATTCCAGATCAAGTGCTAGCCTTTTATTCATCGAATTTCTCCTCTTAATTTAACATTGTTTTCATTTTCGCAAAAACCGATTTTCCGATCGATAAAATAATAGTTCGTACTTGTGAGTACAAATACTCAATGGTCCCCGAGTTTAAATACGATATTTCCTATACTAAATTTCGATAGGTGCACTTGCCTAGTTGAGAGTTTAGTTTGGATATTTTTTCAAAACTTACAAAATCTACATCAAGTTTTTGGCGCCGTTGCCGGGGATATTTTTTTTGTTGATATTTTGAAAGCAAGGCTCTATTAATTTTATCATTTTCTTTTTGTTTTAGAAATATCAAAATCAAAAAAAAAATATTTATTCTGTTTTATTTTGGTGTATGACCCGAGGGAATCCGTCGCCTCTTTTTGATTTGGATCCGGAAATCGAGCGAACCCTTCGGCATCGCTTACGGTTTCAAGTTCCGAATTTTCAAGATACGGACTCCTTAGGAGACACTCCTAATCCTTCATTAATCCTCTCTCCGTCACCGCCTTCTTCTTCTCCTTCTTCATTTAGTTCTTCTTCTCATTCTCCTAGATCTCCTTCTTCTGCTTCTTCCAATATGGGTGAGCCAAATGCGGCTGAACAAAGGACTATGTCCTATTATGCCCGTCCAAACTTGGACGAGACTCAATCTAGTATTTTTCGCCCCGCTATTGCCCCCAATAATTTTGAGTTGAAGCCAAGCATCATCCAAATGGTACAACAATATGTACAATTTGATGGGCTTCAAGATGAAGATCCAAACGCGCATATTTCAAATTTCTTAGAAATAGGCGATACTTTTAAAATTAATGGTGTATCCGATGATGCCATCCGGCTAAGGTTATTTCCATTTACATTGCGCACTAAAGCCAAGCAGTGGTTGGGTTCTCTACCAAGAGGATCTGTTGGGTCCGGCGTTCCTTCACTTGACCCGTGGCGCTCCTCTACTTATTTAAGAAATTAAGTAGCACCCTTTCCAACAGTCCGGGATTTTGGTGCAGTTGGGTATACGCTTGATCCATCAATTGGTATCAGAGCAGGTCACAGGTTCAAGATCGGGGGAGCGCTATTAAATCCTGATTTTTCCCTTCTACCTGTGTGGGTCCGGCGGGTCAGGCAACCGTGGACATGTGGTAACCCCACCTCTGAGCCGTGAAACCGTGGACATGTGGTAACCCCACCTCTGAGCCGTGTGGGCCATGTGGTAACCCCACCTCTGATCCATGTGGGCCATGTGGTAACTCCACCTCTGAGCCGACGGGTTGTGCTGGACGCCGGGGGGGGATTGTTGGGTCCGGCGTTCCTTCACTTGACCCGTGGCGCTCTTCTACTTATTTAAGAAATTAAGTAGCACCCTTTCCAACAGTCCGGGCTTTTGGTGCAGTTGGGTATGCGCTTGATCCATCAGGATCCATCACAACATGGGCTCAAATGACGGAAAGATTTCTTACGAAATACTTTCCGCCGGCTAAAACGGCTAAATTGCGCAATGATATCACTTATTTCTCCCAAATTGATTCGGAAACGTTATATGATACTTGGGAGCGTTTCAAGGAATTGCTTCGTCGATGTCCTCATCATGCAATTCCAGATTGGTTACAAATCCAAACCTTCTATAACGGCCTAAATTCTCAAACTAGGCAACATATTGATGCCGCCGCCGGTGGAACGCTTAATAACAAAACACCGGCGGCCGCACAAGAGCTTATAGAATGTATGGCTTTGAATACCTATCAATGGTGTACACCTCGGTCTAAACCACCTAAACCGGCCGGGATGTATGAAATCGATACGGTTTCAAGTTTGTCTCTCCAGGTTGAGCAACTGCAAAAACAGATGAACGAGATGTCTGCTTCCTCGTCCAAATCTACCTGTGAGCCCCAATATTGGGAGCCTTCTACTATTGCCGAGCATGTGGATTACATGGGTAATCCGAATCGGCCACCTTATAATCCGGGTAACAATTTTGGCAATACCTATCACCCGGGTATAAGGAATCACCCCAACTTCTCTTGGAGTAATCCGGGGAACGCGGCGCGCCCTCCGAACACGATTCCACCCGGCTATTTTCCACCGCAAGCTCCCAAAGCTCCCAATCTCGAGGAATTGTTCACTAAATATACGACTACAAATGACGCCAACATCCGGAATCTCACCGGATCTCTTCGAAGTTTGGAGACACAAATCGGGCAAATCGCTAAAATGCTCTCTGATCGTCAACAAGGAGCGCTACCGGGCAATACAGAGCCCAACCCCAAGGAGCATGCAAAAGCCATCACCCTACGGAGCGGGAAGGAGGTAACCATTTCTCCAAATCCGGTTGATACTTCTCCAATTCCGGTTGATACGGAGGTAATAATTTCTCCATCTTCTCCTTCGTCTAAGCCTTCTACTCTTAATAAACCAAAAGCTTATCAACCACCACTTCCCTATCCATCTAGAATGCAAAAAAACCGGGTGGATGAACATCACGGTAAATTTTTGGACATGTTTAAACAAATCCAAATTAATCTACCGTTTTGTGAAATAATCGTACAAATGCCGAAATACGCCAAGTACCTCAAGGATCTTTTATCCAATAAAAAGAAACTTGAGGATATCTCCACGGTTCAATTGAATGCGGAGTGTTCGGCAGTTTTACTTAATAAATTACCTAAGAAATTACCCGATCCGGGTAGTTTCTCCATTCCCTGTTTGTTTGGTGATTTATTAGTAAAACGTGCGTTAGCCGATCTAGGCGCCTCAATCAATTTAATGCCTTATTCTTTAGTTAAGAAGTTGGGATTAGGAGAACCTAAGCCCACAAGAATGTGCATTCAATTGGCGGATCGGTCTGTCAAGCTCCCTATGGGGATCATAGAGGATGTGCTTGTCAAAGTTGACAAATTTATCTTTCCGGTAGATTTCGTCATCTTTGACATCGAAGAGCACACCGAGGTCCCACTCATTCTCGGTCGCCCTTTTCTTGCCACCTCGCGCGCAATTATAGATGTTAGTAATGGGAAACTTCTCCTTAGAGTCGGAGATGAAGAAGTTACCTTTACTATTGACACGTCTATGAAAAACTCGCTCTCAAATGACGACTCATGTTATTATTTGGAGGCTTCTCTTGAAGAAGACTCTTTTCTTTTTTCTGAAAAATCTTTATCTTCTATTGATCATGATGCCGATTTAGAACATTTAGATTTAATTGCTCATGAAAATAGTGATAATCTCTCGCTCACGCACGCACCTATTTTTGAACTTTTAGACATTGGTAGTGATCGTTTGAAAACTTCTTATGATGAACCTCCCGCGTTAGAACTAAAACAATTGCCTGATCATTTAGAGTATTTATTTTTAGCGGAGGATTCAAAACTTCCGGTTATTGTGTCGGCCTACTTGACCAATGAAGAAAAAATTAAATTATCTCATATTTTAAAACTTCATCGCCGCGCAATTGCGTGGAAGATCACGGATTTGAGAGGGATTAATCCCTCCTTTTGCACCCATAAAATTTTTTTAGAAGAACACGCTCACAAAACTATTCAACCTCAACGCCGGCTAAATCCTAACATGAAGGAGGTAGTCAAGGCCGAGGTCATAAAATTATTAGATGCGGGTATCATCTATCCAATTTCGGATAGCTCTTGGGTGAGCCCGGTCCAAGTGGTGCCTAAGAAAGGAGGGTTAACGGTAGTTCCTAATGATAAAAACGAGTTAGTTCCCACTCGAACCGTTACCGGATGGCGGGTGTGCATCGATTACCGTAAATTAAATGATGCCACCCGTAAGGATCACTTTCCTTTGCCGTTTATTGATCAAATACTTGAACGGCTATCCGGGCACTCATTTTATTGTTTTCTTGATGGTCTCTCGGGATATTTTCAAATCCCAATCGCGCCCGAGGACCAAGAGAAAACAACCTTCACTTGTCCGTTTGGCACCTTCGCCTATCGAAGGATGCCTTTTGGTTTGTGCAACGCGCCGACAACCTTTCAAAGGTGTATGCTAGCAATCTTTGACGAATTAATGGAGGATATCATGGAGGTTTTCATGGACGATTTCTCCGTTTTTGGAGATTCGTTTGATTTATGTTTGGCAAACCTTTCCCGTGTACTCCAAAGATGTGAGGACACGAATCTAGTTTTAAACTGGGAGAAGTGTCATTTTATGGTACGGGAGGGTTTGGTCTTAGGCCATAAAATTTCTAGTAGGGGCATAGAGGTAGATAAAGCAAAAATTGAAACTATAGAAAAGCTACCTCCCCCTTCAAATGTTAAGGCCGTTCGTAGTTTTTTGGGGCATGCCGGTTTCTATCGCCGGTTTATTAAAGATTTTTCTAAAATAACTAAGCCTCTAACCCACTTGTTAGAAAAAGACGCGCCGTTCATTTTTGACGAAAATTGTTTGCGTGCTTTTTCTCTTATTAAAGAAAAATTGATTAACGCTCCTATCATGATCGCTCCCAATTGGGAGTTTCCCTTTGAGATAATGTGCGACGCTAGTAGTTTTGCCGTTGGTGCGGTGTTAGGACAACGCATAAATAAAAACTTTCATCCTATCTATTATGCAAGCAAAACATTAACCGCCGCACAGGAAAATTACACGACCACCGAAAAAGAATTATTAGCCGTAATTTTCGCATTTGATAAATTTCGCTCATATCTCACTTTGTCTAAAATTATTGTTTTTACTGATCACTCGGCTTTGAGATATTTACTAGCAAAAACAGATGCAAAGCCGCGATTGATTAGGTGGATCTTACTACTCCAAGAATTTGATTTGGAGATTCGCGACAAGAGAGGAGCGGAGAACTTGGCGGCTGACCATCTTTCGCGGTTGGAGAACCCAAATTTGGGGGAGCTCATGGAGGAGGACATTGACGACACTTTTCCCGAGGAGCACCTTCTCGCCATTCATAAGGTAATCACCCTCCCCACTCCTTGGTTCGCCGATTTCGCAAATTATCTTGTTACGAGATTCCTCCCGAATGGTTTTTCTTATCAAGAAAAGAAGAAATTCTTTTCTGATTTGAAAAATTATTTTTGGGAGGATCCCTTCCTTTTTCGTGTTTGTGCGGACCAAGTATTGCGGAGGTGTGTTTCTCATGAGGAAGGCGCACAAATTTTAAAGCATTGTCATGAGGGACCCGCCGGTGGGCACTATAAAGCTAATCGGACGGCTCGGAAGATACTTGAAGCGGGCTTCTATTGGCCAAGCATCTTCAAGGATGCTCACGCCCATGTAAGTCATTGTGAACAATGCCAACGCTCAGGTAATATTTCCCGCCGCGATGAAATGCTATTAAATACATTTTTAGAAATAGAAGTTTTTGATTTATGGGGGATCGACTTTGTTGGACCGCTACCAACATCGCATGGAAATAAATATATTTTGGTAGCGGTCGACTATGTGTCACGGTGGGCGGAAGCGCAAGCCTTCCCCACTAATGACGCCCGAGTCGTGACCCAATTTCTCAAAAAACTATTTTCACGATTTGGAGCACCGCGGGCAATAGTTAGTGATAGGGGCACCCACTTTTGTAACGCACAATTCGCTAAGGTTTTGTCTAAATATGGCGTTACACATAGGTTAGCCACCCCCTATCACCCTCAAACAAGTGGCCAGGTAGAAGTAGTTAACCGTGAAATCAAACGAATTTTGGAGAAAACGGTTTCTACTAATAGAAAGGATTGGTCGGTCAAGCTTGATGATGCTCTTTGGGCTTATCGGACCGCGTACAAGACCGTTATCGGTTGTACGCCGTACCGATTGGTCTATGGGAAAGCATGTCACTTACCGGTTGAGCTTGAGCACCGCGCCTTTTGGGCGCTTAAATTTTTAAATCTAGATGAAAATTTGTCCTCCGAGCTTCGGAAATTCCAAATTAACGAGCTCGATGAGTGGCACTCCTTAGCCTATGAAAGTAATAAACTTTATAAGGAGCGCACAAAATTTTATCATGATAAAAAATTAAGCACCCTAAAGATTTCAAACGGGGAGACCAAGTTCTCCTTTACAATTCGCGCCTCCGACTTTTTCCGGGCAAACTCAAGTCCCGATGGTCCGGCCCTTTTATTGTAAAAGAGGTATGGCCATATGGGACAGTGCTTATCTAGCACCCGGAATAAGGCGAATTTAAAGTGAATGGGCACCGGTTGAAGATATTCCTCGCCGGTGATACTACTAATGAGTACCGGGAGGAAATTAACCTCCCGAACCCATAAACGAGTGCCCCGCTTGGGTCGAGCTCAACGACCATAAACAAAGCGCTTGTGGGAGGCACCCCATGCTTATCTTTTCTTCTTATTTTTTTAATTTAATTTAAATTTTCGCAGGTTTGAAGAACATCTTTTTCGGCGTGACGATCGAAGGAGTTGAGCGTCAAGTGTACGCGTTTCTTCAAGTCGGTAACTTTTGTTTTATTATCGTTTAGTTGACTCTTAAAAAATTTTATAAAAAAAAAAAAATCAAAAGAAGAAGGAAAAAAAAAACAAAGAAAATTTTTTTTGCTCCGACACGCCTCTGTCACGGGCGTGACCTACTGGTCACGGGCATGACCGAGCCGTGTTGAGTTCGTCGGGCGAAACCCGAGAGTGGTTTCGTCGAGCGCAGCGTTCCGTTCGTCTTTCGGTCCTATCACGGGCGTGACCATCATTGGTCACGGGCGTGGCTAGCCCGAAATTTCGTTCGACGAAGAGAAGCTGGAAAACTTCTCTTCCTGCCCAGTCATGGCCGTGACAGTTAGTGTCACGCCCGTGACACTAACTAGTCACGGTCGTGACTAGCCCGAAAAAAAAAACAAAAAACAAAAAACCAAAAAAAAAAACAAAAAAAAAAGAAAAAAAAAAGAAAGAGGAAGTTGAAAAAATATTCAACATATTGAAAAACAATTGGCGAAGTTTTTCAATTTATTTCTTTTGTGCAAGCTCTCTTTAGGTTTTGGTGTGTCTACCCATCGCATTTATCTTTGTTTTTCCAAACCAAAAACCTAAGCCTACATTCCAACATACTTAAGTCCTACTGATTTGTGCTTATAAGTTAAACTACTGCCGTGGCGAGAGTGAGAAAGGGCAAGCCTATGGCCATCGGCATTGATGGATTTCTTTGGAGGGTATCCCGATCTTCGATTTGTGCAATGTTATCTTAGCAAACACGCTACTTTCTCCCTAAACATGATTCGAAGATTTATCGTGTTTCCATCTTTGAAGTAAAAATAATAAGTGGAAACACATTTTAGAAAATTAAAAAACTAATTTGTATGCTGAGTAGGTTCTTCTACAATAATTACTACAAGCATAGGCATAAGACTTCGCATTCTACTTCTTATATTCAATTTTCGTTTTTAGCGTTAAAAATTTTCTACTCTCCATGTGAAGTTGTTTGCTCGGGACGAGCAAACGAGTAAGTATGGGGGTATTTGATAACTCTAATTTTGTCCATGTTTTTATGTTATTTTTATTTAATAATTAATTAGTTTATAATTATATTTTGTAATTTTATTATTGCATTTTTCTAAATTTCTTATTTCAGGGCAATCTGGGATGCAAATTTCAATTTGGAGTCTATAGGGTTGACCAGGAGACAAAACTGGGCAAAAGCAATAATATTTCAAAAGACACGCCAGAGTCACGGGCGTGACCGACATGGTCACGGGCGTGACATACTGGCGAGAACCCGGCGCGTGAAAGGAACTATCTGCCACGTCAATTAAAAGTACACGCCCTAAGGTCACGGGCGTGACCATCATCACACGGGCGTGTACTCCAGGCGTGACATCCAGTGCTTTGCCCTGACTTCCAGTCAACGGCAGTTTCAATTTGCAACAAGTCACGGGCGTGACACATTTGGCACGGGCGTGACTAACCCCGTGACAGCCCGGCGTGCCGACTTAATGCTGCAGTTTCAGGCGCTAGAAGTTTTCTCAAGACACGCCCACGGTCACGGGCGTGACCAGGGGCGTGACCCCTCCAACAACGGCAGGAGTTATTCCCGCCGTTTCTGCTTCCCGCCGTTTTTCTACAACCGTCAAGACACGCCCTAGGTCACGGGCGTGACCTAGGGGCGTGACCCGCAAATTAACGACTTTTGGAGGTTTCGCGCCAACGTTCAGAAGACTTGAAGACGACGGTTCCGAGACCGACACGCCCTAGGTCACGGGCGTGACCTAGGGGCGTGACCACCAAGCAACTTTTTCTATAAATTCCAGACAGCTTCAGATGGCCAGAGAGAGATTTTTTGGGAGCTTAATTCTATTTTCTTTACTGCTTTTCCTGCATTTTCATTTCATAGTGTAAGCTTTATTTTCAAGTCGTTCTTTAATCATGTCTTTCTTTATGCTTTCATGTAATTCTCCCATCATGATGAGTAGCTAATTTTCCAATTAGCACTTGATTATGATGAACTTTGGAATGGAATAAAATTCTTATTTTTGTCTCAATTTAGCAAGCATTCTATTTTCTAAACTTTGATTTATCTTTGATTTAAATTTTCTTCGAATTCATAAGTTGCAAATTATGTTTATTCGAGCTTAGATTCGTATCCTAGATTTACCGAGAGGTTGTGGATACGAGTAGATCACTCAAGGATAAAGAGAATTTCTTGCACCCCTCGAGAGAGGAACGCAAAATTCTTCCGCCTTGGAGTCAACTCCATTAGTGAGGTTCACCGCCTAAAGCAAGCTTAGGTCTTTCGACTGGCCGAGAGGTCTTAATCGATCTACCTAAGGTTAGTCGAGTGCGTATTCTCGAGAGAGGCGCTTCGTAGCTTTGGAACCTCCGCGGTCAAAGCTAATAATTTAGATGCTTGTGCTCTTTAATTTCGTGGATTTTATTCTAGCCCAAAGGGATTCCAAATCAAGTGCTAGCCTTTTATTCATCGAATTTCTCCTCTTAATTTAACGTTGTTTTCATTTTCGCAAAAACCGATTTTCCGATCGATAAAATAATAGTTCGTACTTGTGAGTACAAATACTCAACAGTCCCCGAGTTTAAATACGATATTTCCTATACTAAATTTCGATAGGTGCACTTGCCTAGTTGAGAGTTTAGTTTGGATATTTTTTCAAAACTTACAAAATCTACATCAAGGTGGCAAAACCAGCATTTGCCAGGAAGTTGGCAAGGTTGACGGAGGTCGAGTCAAGAGAGATGGGAGGGGGAAGACAACAAGAAGGAATAATGAGGGAGGAGCTGAGGGCGCCGGTGTATTAGTTGGGTTGGAGGCAACAGGTATGCCCTACCCAAGGGCACAGAAGAGGTTTTCCCCAGGAGGGAAGGAACTACCATGGAGGACCAGGAAGATTCAACCAGCAGAGGAGGGGATATGGTCCTAGACCACCCCTACCCCCGCCTCAGCAAGCTATGGCCATCAGCCGAGGGAGAGGTAGGGGCGGAGAAAGAGTAAGAGCAAGAGTTAGGGGTGGAAGAAGGAAGAATCCTCAGGAGGGGAGATTGGAGGAGGGAGTAGCGTCGCAATATTGTGACTTCCATGAGGAGGATGGTCACGCAACATCTACCTGCACAGAGTTTCTAGAGATGAAGAGAGCTGGGGGAGTAGGGGAATAACAGCTACCAGTGCAAATAGTGGAGGTGACTGGGACTGGGGAGGAGGACCGGTGTGTGGATCGAGCAGATGTGGGAGATCGAGGTGGTATCGAAGTGATCAATGGGGGAGTGGGGATTGAGGCTACCTATAAGGGAAGCCGTCAAACCATGTACCCTCGGAGCGTAGCCTCGATGTTGCCCTAGACAATAAAATCACCTTCTCTCGAAAAGACATGACAAACCACGAAGATCCTTTTTATGATGCGATGGTGATCCGGACCACCATTGAAAACTTCACGGTGTCGCGGATCCTTATCGATAATGGGAGTTTGGTGAATGTCATCTTCAAAAAGGCATTCAATGAGATGAGGGTGGAGGCTTGAAGGGTGCTGGTAGCAGATGGGCCATTGTTCGGATTCTTGTGGTAAAGAAAGGAAGTCGATGGTGGAGTAGGACTCCAGGTGACTCTAGGGGGCTGTCCAGGAATTGCCATTTCATTATAGTGGATGCCCCCAGCAGTTACAACGCCATTTTTGGGCGTCCTTTGATTAGTGCCTTTAGGTGTGACCCATCATCCTTCCACTAATGCCTGAAGCTCAATGTCGGGAGGGACCCAGATCAAAGTATGAGGAGATCCAAAGGCAGCCAGGGAGTGCTATGTGACAGCAGTGAATACCATTTCTTGGCAAGGAGAGGCCGAGGAAATGGAGAAGAGGATAGAATGATGGGAGCAGGAGTTCGGAGATAAAGTAGGGGAGGAGGAGAAGAAAGGGGGAAGGAGATATCGGGATGGAGAGAGGCATTGTAATGGAGCCGAAAATGGCGGGAGAGAAGGAGGAAGAGATGGAGGTGGAAGGGGCGAAGGAAAGCGAAGGGGAGAGGAAAGAGAAAAGAAAGATAGGGGAAGTGGATGAGTCATTTAGGGTAGAAACTCAGCTGGGGAAGAGGGGAAGTTAGTCGTTGGAAGAGAGAATCCCAACCAATGATGAGGTGGAGAAGTTTCTTGGAGAAGTGGCTATGCCTGTTGCGGAGCGTGAAACCATAGACTGTGAAGCCAGAGAACGGGAGGATATATTGGGGAAGCAAGAAAAAGAGGAAGAGCCATCAAGACTGAAGGCTGCAGTGGAGGTGCTGGAGATGGAGATCCTCACCAAAGAAGGGGGAAAAAGAAGATAAAGATCAGTGGAGAGCTCAGTTCTGAGGATCGGGAGGAGATCTGGGCGTGTGTGCAGAGGAACATTGACATCTTCGCCTGTAGCACAACATACATGCGGGGTTGACGCGGACATGGCATGCCCCCATCTCAACCTCGATCCCAATGCTCATCAATATAATAAAAGAAGAGAGCCATCTCCACCTTGATGGTCGGGCCTATCAGAGAAGAAGTGGAGAAGCTGCTCAAGGCGGGGTTCATATCTGCAAGTAAATATCTGGGGTGGCTGAGTAATATTGTAATGGTGAAGAAGGGAGAGGGCAAATGGAGGATGTGTGTGGACTTTTCTCTTTTAAAAAAAAGCATTCCCTAAGGATTGTTATCCTTTGCCTCGAATCGACGGGCTAGTTGACTCGGCCGTAAGTTTTTCACTAATGCGTTTTCTAGATGCATTTTCTGGGTACCATCAAATACACATGCACCCGCCGGACGTCAAGGATATCACCTTTGTCACGGAGGATGGGTGCTTCTACTTCAACATGATGCCCTTTGGACTAAAGAATGTAGGGGCAACTTATCAAAGAATATAGACGGGGCGGAATCTCGAAGTTTATGTGGATGACCTGATGATCAAGAGTCAAGACCTCAGGTCTCACATCCTTGATCTAGAGAAAACCTTTGAAACCATAAGGAAATAAAAGATGAGACTCAACCCTCTAAAATGTGTCTTCGGGGACAACAGGGGAAAAGTTTTAGGGCATCTCCTTACCCCATCCAGAATAGAGCCCAATCCAGATAAGGTTAAGGCAATCCCAGAATTAGAATCTCCGATGAATGCCAAGTAGTCCAACGTCTCACCGGCAAGCTGGCCGAACTAAGCAGGTTCCTCTCCCGGGCGGGGGAGAAGTGCTCGTCTTTCTTCCAAACACTAAGAGCGGGCATGAAATTTGAATGGACCACCAAATGTGAAGAAGCTTTTCAAGCTCTAAAACAAGAACTCACTCGGATGCCGCTACTCCAAGGGCCAGGAGAAGGGGATGGTTTGTTCTCTTACATAGGAGTGGGGGCCAGAGCAGTGAGTTGAGTTCTTGTACGAGAGAAAGGAAAAAGGCAGTTCCTGATCTATTACGTGAGCAGGGTCCTGAAGTAGGTGGAACTCGGATACCCTATCCTTGAAAAGCTGTCGTTCGCTCTCATCATATTATCCAGGAAGCACATACCATACTTTCAGGCCCATTCGATTACGGTGGTGACAGATCATCCCCTCCGCGGCATCCTAGAAGGTGTGGAGCATTCTAAGAGGTTGTCCAAATGGTCGACAGAGCTCAGTGAGTTCTACCTTACATTTACTCCTCGTCTAGCCATCAAAGTACAAGCAGTGACGGATTTCCTGGCAGATTATGTGGTCGAAGTCGGAGAGGCTGAAACAGCTCCTCGAGCTGCATTGGAAATACTAGTAGATGGAGCATCTGGAAGAAGTTCTTTTGGAGGAGGTATGATCATGGTGCGTCCAGAAGGGACCAGAATTAAGCAGGCTCTGAAGATTCACAGCCAGGTTCAACAGCTGTCTTCTTGGAAGGAGCTCTCTCTATCCAACTTCTTAGATCTTCTGATCACTTCAATTGATTGTTGTTAATCTTCTGCTTCTGTTGACATAATAAGCCTTTATATAGGCTTCCTTCATGGTGACCGGCTGATCCGGTTTCTAACAGCTTTCTGACATCTCTGACAGTTGTAGTAGACCGGCTGGAATGGCAGTTGTCAAGTCATCCAGTCACTTCTTGAATTTTCTGTAACTGTCTGAAAGTGTCGAGACAGTCAGTCTTTAAGTGTCGACACTTATAGACCAAGTGTCGACACAAGTAGACTAAGTGTCGACACTAGCCTTCATGGTGTCGACATAACTCCTTGTGTTGTAGAATCTGCTTCTCGACACTGCTTCTTCAACATGTGTCGACATTGATCCTGTGTGTCGACACAAGTCCTTCTTCTTTGATACTTTGTTGATTTCTTGTAAGTGTCGACACAACTCCTTTGTGTCGACATATCTTCTTGTGTTGATACTTGCTAAGTGTCGACACATCTTCTTGGTGTCGACACATGCCTTCTGTGTTGATACTTTTGCTGAGTGTCGACACTTCTCCTTGTGTCGACACATTCTTCTTGTGTTGAGACTTTGGCTGAGTGTCGACACATTCCCTTTGTGTCGACACTTGTACTTAGAATTTGTTGAACTTTGCTGAGTGTCGACACAGCCTCCTAGTGTCGACACTTTCTTCATGTATTGAGACTTTTACTGTGTGTCGACACATTCTTCATTATGTCGACACTTGTACTTAAACTTTGCTGAAGTGTTGCTGAGTGTCGACACAGCCTCCAAGTGTCAACACTTTTGATGTCGACAAAGTTCCTCTGGGTGTCAACACTGCTTCTAAGTGTCGACACAGCTTCTTTGATCATTTCTTCATTGAGTGTCGACACAACCTGTATGTGTCGACACTTTCCTTCTGGTGTCGACTCTGCATCCCTGGTGTCGACACAATTACTCCAAGTGTCAACACAGCTTCTCTTGGTGTCGACACAGATCTTATTAAGTGTCGACACTTTGCTTCTGGGTGTCGACACATGGACTTAGAAACTTTTTCAGCTTTCCCTGTAAATATTTAACCTGCACAACTAAACTCAAAACACATCAAATACATTTTGATGTATATCATTGAGTAGGGTGAGGCTTCTTCAAATCAGGTACATTTATTCCAATGTACCCAGCAATCTCCCCTTATTTGGAGAAGTCATAACCCTTAGTCAATGATATACACCATACATGACAAATTCACAGTATGATGTAAAACAATGTTAAATGACAGGGTAAGTACATAAACATGTATAAACAAAACATGTATACACAAATTTCTCAGAACATTAATGTAATAGATTTAACATATATCACATAGTTCTAACAACTTCAACATATTCATTATTCAAAAGATTACAGAGAGTTTAAAATCAAATGATTACAACTGTAAACTAAAGAAAAATTATATCCTATTGCTGCTCAGGCTCCTTGATCACAATGCCCTTTCCTGATTGTATCTTTGCTTGGACTGGGGCTTCAGCATTTTCAGCAGCAGCAGGCTTCTTTCCTTTAAGATCCTTCTTTTTCAATTCTTCAGCTTTGATCTTCTGCCTTTCAAAGTAATGATAAGGCTTTGGGAAGTACTTGCTAGGCTCCTGGGCAGTAGGAGGTAGCTTTCCCATCTTAGCCTTTCTTCTATATTGCACAATGGCCTCTTGCCTACTCTCATGCTTCCTCCACTCCAGTTCAGAATACCACTTGTTTCTATCCTACATATTGTCCTTGGCAGTCTTCCATGCAGTCAAGATGATATTCCTGGAAGTGGGGCTCCACTGTTCAAAATCAGGCCTAAGTTCAGCTTGCTCCCTGAATCCCTTCTTAGACAATTGAGTCTCTTATTCCTTCAGCAAAGCTTCTTGTTCTTTCAGTATTGCCTCAGGTACTGGCTGAACTACTTTCTCTATGATGACCTTCTGATTTACCTCAGGAGGGCTATACATTGACTGTATATTTTGATGTATCATATCAAAGTCTGGTGGAGGATATATTACTTGAGCCACTTCAGCTTGCTCCCCTCCAAGATATGCAGGATTAATTCCAGACTCTGCAATATCGTCATCATCACATAATGGAGGATATCCAAGGGTGGCTCTGATGGAATTTGAAATCCACTTTGCATGATCAGAGCCTGCTTTGACTAACACCCTCTCTCCCTTTATGACTTTTCTTTCAATGTGATCCCTCAGATCATCTTTTTAAAACCTTATTTGTGCATTGAGATAGTTTACTCCATCTTTATAGAAAGGTTTCAACCTTTGGAGCTTTTCAGTTATAGCTTTTTGAGAGTCTTCTATAGCAGTTTTAACAGCAGTAAGACTTTCTTGCAATTTCTTGTCAAATTCAGCCTTGGCAGTAGCACTTGCTGTAGTCCGACCAGTAGCTATATTCTTCATTTCTGTAATTATTGCATTATGTGAAGCAGTCAAATTGTCATTCATCCTTATCTGATTTTCCAGAACATAGCCTTGCTTCACTTCTAGCTCATCAAGTTTTGTCTTTATTTTCTCCTGATGTGTTGCCAGATAGACAACAGCATTCCCTCCTTTATGGAAGCAGTCAATCATCTTTTTCTTATTCAGATTCATTTCAAATCTGATTGACTTAATGTCTTGGGCCAGATCAAATTGTAGTGACTTATGCCCTTCATCCATATAAGAATGCAAAGCCTGTCTTTGCCCATCCATCTTTATCTGTAATGCAACCATCAGAGAATTGAAATCTGTAGATGGGGCAGGCTGTGGTGCAGGCTGTGGTGCAATTATTTGTAAAGCTTTCTTATAATTCTGGCTTCTTCTTTTAAAGACTTGGAATTTCCTCTTCTTTGCTCTTGCAGCCTCTTCATCCTCTGATGCAGATGTGCTATCAATATTCACTCTGTCCTTAGGACTTGGAGGTAACTCTTTCTCAGTCCTTTGTAGCCCTTCAGCATCTTTTGCCACCTCAGTCTCCTTCCTTGCAGTTTCCTCAATAATATCTACATGCTCCCCCTCAACATGGGCCTTCTCCCCCTCAGCAGCAGCTTTCGCTTTCTCAAAATCTGTTTGTAGAAGATCTGGGAATAGCTCTTCTAGGGTATATTCCTGTTGAGGAAGGGTTGGAGAATCTCTTATCTCATCAACCACTTGATCAGCCACAGATGTGTCTTCCATGACAACATCCTGGGGTTGGCTATGTGTCTGTGTTTGCTGATTAACATTAGGTAATGAATCAGACAAAACATCATCCTCAATAGGGAAATCTAAGTTATTAATTTTAGTTATTACCTCAAGTATTGTGTGGGTAGCCTGTTCACTTTCTAGTGGAGTTGGCTCATCCACCAGTAGAGGCTCCCCCTGGATTGAATCCTGGTGAATTGGGCTTGCTTGTGGTAGCTCCCCCTGCCTCTCTGCATCTTCTTGTCTTGCTGGAGATTGTCCAGCATTTCCAGTGTCTTCCTCATCAGGAGTAAAAACAACTTGCTCTTCAGAGCTACTAGAGGATTCTTGAGCCACACGGGTTGTCTTCTTTTTCTTCCTTTGGGGTGTTACCTTCTCAGGAGTTGGCATTTCTTTGGTTAACACTCTATCCCACCTAGAGAAGATTCTCATATCCATCTTCCTCATGTGGTTGATCTTAGATCCAGCTGCTTGACTCATCACCTCTGGTATACACCAGCTAGGTAAAGACTTAGTATTCTACCCAAATTGGGCTTCTCCATACTCTCTTTTATCTTCTCAAACACAACTGCAGACCAATCGGTTTCTAGTTTGAAGATAATCCTTGTCATTAGACTGAACATATAAGCAGATATTCTATCATGTCCTCCAGGTTTGCTCAGGATAACCTTGCCAACAATTTCAGATAAAAATTTGCCTTGCATGTTCATTCCCTTCCTATTGAAAACAGATCCTATTTTCAGATTTGTGTCCAAACCACACCATGTCAATGCTTCTCTAGTCTTAGAAGCTGAAACATCTTCTTCTTCCTTAGTTCTTGGTAGTTGTAGTACCTTTATCAGACTCTTAGGAGAGACCTTCACCTTTTCCCCATGAACTCTTGACTTAATCTTGAGTCCTGATTCATCTAGTTTTGCTGCATTCAGAAACTCAAGTATTTCCTTCTTCCAGATCTTAATTGGTTCTGAAACAAGAAATTATAACCCAGTCTCTGCGATTAGGGTTATCACGCCTTTGATCTCGGGTTCCGCGTCCTCAAATGCGTGTCGCACGAGTTCATACCCTTCATTCACATTTTCTTCTAGCTTGGGCGCCATGAGGGTTTGAAGAAATTTGAATCTAGAGAAGAGAGATGTCGACACACAAGTTTGGTCTCGAAACTTTAGTGAGCATGTCGACAGACAATGGCGAAAACCTATTTATACCTTTCTAGAATCGAAGATGAAAGGGCGCGTCAAAATACTTAAATTGTGTCGACACTGTTGAAAAGTGTCGACACAGACTTATAATGTCTCGACAACTATGTGTCGACATAAGTATAGTCGATAAAATATATGTGTCGACACTTGGTTATGTGTCGACACCACTTAGCTCGACACTTAGTCGAGACTTTACCAGACTAATGTTGAATATTGTTGGAGTTACCATGGTGATCTGGAAGTGATCAAACATGTAATCTCACTGCCAACACGATATGAGCCTGCAGGGTCGCACATAAGAGATGTGGAGAAGTTGGATGATTGACTGTGTTGGTAAAGGTTACCAATCACCGACCTGAATGGGGTTTTGGGCAAAGTGTTGCCTTAAAGAAGAGTCGGGTTGGGCAAGGTATCGCCTTGGAGGATTGGTGTTCGGATTCTCACCGATCGACGAGAATCGTAGAGAAGTGTTCTCTAATTCTCGCCGATCGATGAGAATCGTCGACTCTGTTCGACGTGTATCGTCGGTGATTCTCGACGATCGATGAGAATCGTCAGCCTATGATTCGACGTGAATTGTCGGGCATTCTCGCCGATTGATTCTCGCCGAATCTGCTGGTGATTCCCGCCAACCGATTCTCACCGACTGGTTCTCACCGATCCTAGCCGATACTCGCGATTCTTAGTGATTCTCGACGATCGATTCTCACCGATCGGCTGGTGATTCTCGCCGATTCTGGAACCCTTATTCTTGGGTGGTCTGCAGATAGCGATGTTTCTAAGTCTTTTATGTCTTTGGTATAAAAGGGGCACTTAAGGTTTTTCGGGATTACATCTTCTGATCGAATAGAAACCCGCGACGGAAGAGTTCCGTTCCGCGATCGTTCCGCCGATCCCGAATCCCGCCGCCGATGGAATGGTTCCGCCGCCGTGTTCGCTACGTCGACCTCCTCCTCTCCGGCGATCGTCGCTGGTGTTGCTCTTCCTGGCGCGGACCTAGCAGTCCGTGGAATAGCAAGGTGCGGTCATTGTTCTTCCCGATCTTCCGTGCGACGGATAGCTCGGTGTTCTCCCACTCGTGTGGATTTCTGCAGAAACGTGGACATTATTCCACGTAGAACTCGCCACTAGCAAGAAGAGAAAGTTTGGAGCATCTCCGTTGAGTTGTGACTCAACGCCACCGAGGTAATTTTTGCCTAGTTGTTTGTTAACTTCTTGATTCAACTATCATGGCCCGATCCCATTTCTTTTGGGTTTTCTTGATGTTTTCACTTTCCGCTGCGTGGACAATTGTTGTGCCATCCTCACAGAGAAACCCAACAGTGGTATCAGAGGGAGGTTTCGGCCATGATTGTTGTATTGGAAGTTATGTTATTCCAGTGCATGTAAACCTAGGGATTTAGAAGTGTTCTAAATGTCTAGATTTAGTCTTGGTTCCCCGCCAAGAACGTCTGAAATTTCGTGGTAATTTCTAATAGTTAGAAATCGTTGTCTCCTTAGCAGTAACCATCCCTCGAGTATGTTTTGGATTTTGAATCCAACATAGAGAGATGAGCTTGTCTACTGCTTTAAGTTGAGTTGTCTTTGCTTTTGTCCAATGCATGTAAATCTGAGGATTTGGAAATTTCCGGATGTTCAGATTTAGCCCTTCCTTCTATCAAATGTTGATGGTGTCAGGATGTGCACATAAGGGATGCATGTGGTTTTAGAAGAATTGTTTTTCTTTGGATGTGCACATTGATCAAATGTTGATCATGGTTAATTGTTAACCTATAAGTAAAATCCCTTCATCAAATATTAAGTGTTCGGATGCCTTCCGATGGATGACACTCTTCCTGCCTCGATCGATGAAGTGTGGGCTTGCCAAAGCAAGGTGCATTAATCTATCTTGGTAAGGGTGCGAGCGGATAATTGTGATATCCCACTGTCGACATCGGGTCCTACTTAACTAGGTGACCTCAAAGGTTGAGTGCCTAGAGGCATAGGGTTGGCATGCACCATATGATGGATGCGAGTAAGGAGTTATTCACCAACCATACAAGAATTGCATGAGGATGCAATTGGAAAGCGTTGCCTACCTAAATAACCGCATCGTGAGAGGAAAGCCAAAGCTGACTCATTGTGTTGGTGAAATACAGATCTTGTCCACTAAGAGAGTAGCTCGCATGAACTCTCCGAATTGTTAGTGAGGGCTATCATTTCGCATAAAATAGTGGGAGTATTTTAATTGAAGTCCAAATTAAAATAAATTGTATTTGAAATTTTGGTACTGATTTTATTCTGCATAAATTCTTGTAGAATTCCATGGCAAGTGTTTCACACTCCACATTGTCTCTGAGAGCCATCCTTGAGAAGGATAAGCTCAGTGGGACTAATTACATGGACTGGTACAGGAACCTGAGAATTGTTCTCAAGCAAGAGCGAAAGCTCTATGTCTTGGAAGAAGAAGCCCCCGAGGTGCCGACCGGGAACTCTTCCCGTGCTGAGAAGGATACTTATAAGAAGTATACTGACGATGCTTTAGATGTCGAATGCCTTATGCTTGCCACTATGAACTCTGAGCTTCAGAAGCAACATGAGAACATTGGGTGTAAGGAGATTGACGAGCATCTCAAGAAAATGTTTCAAGGGCAGGCTCGTCAAGAGAGGTTCAACATCACAAAAGCGTTGTTTCAGTGCAAGATGGGAGTTCGAGACTCAGTAGGGACTCACGTACTCAAGATGATTGGGTATATAGAGAACCTTGAAAGGCTGGGTTTTCCTCTTGGTCAAGAGTTGGCCACAGATCTGATCCTTCAATCGTTGCCGGACAGCTATGAGCAGTTCGTCTTGAACTACAACATGAATGAGATAAACAAGACACTGCCCGAACTCCTAGGCATGTTGAGAACTGCCGAAATCAATATGAAGAAGGCCAAGCCTGCCAGCCCCATACTGATGGTGCATAAGGGCAAGGGCAAGGCCAAGGGCTCTAAGAAGACGAAGATGGGACCTAAGTCATATCTTGAGCCCAAGTCTTCTGCACTGATGAAAAAGAAGAGCACGGTGAAGTAAGGGAAATGCCACCACTGTGGCAAGACTGGTCATTGGCGGAGGAATTGTCCTTCGTACATTGAGGGTTTGCAGAAATTGAAGGGAGGTATGACTTCCGCTTCTAATGTTTACGTTATAGAGATAAACCTTTCTGCTCCTTCATCTTGGGTATTGGATACCGGATGTGGTTCTCACATTTGTACAAATGTGCAGGAACTGGGAAGGAGAAGATTGCTGAGTAAAGGGGAGGTGGACCTCCGCGTCGGCAATGGAGCAAGAGTTACTGCTGTAGCCGTAGGAGTTTACCGTCTTTCTTTGCCCAGTGGGCTTGTAATAGAACTTGATAATTGTTATTTTGTTCCGGCCATAACTAGAAACATTATATATATTTCATGTTTGGACATGATTGGATTTTCTTTTATAATTAAGAACAATTGTTGTTCTATATTTAAGAATGATGTTTGTTATGCTGTAGCCCAATTGTTTAATGGTCTTTATGTTTTGAACTTGGACCATCTGATCTGTAATGTAGAAAATAATAAAAGACTAAGAACAAATGACTCGAACCCTACTTTTCTCTGGCATTGTCGTTTGGGCCATATCAACGAGAAGCGCATATCCAAGCTCCATAGAGATGGACTTTTGGACTCATTTGATTATGAATCATTTGAGCGATGTGAATCTTGTTTATTAGGCAAGATGACTAAAGCTCCTTTCACTGGTTATACTGAGAGGGCTGAGGATCTCTTGGGTGTTTTACATAGTGATGTATGCGGACCCATGAGTTCCATGGCTAGAGGTGGGTATTTCTACTTTGTTACATTTACTGATGATTTCAGTAGATACGGATATGTGTATCTTATGAAGTGCAAATCCAAGACCTTTGAAAAGTTCAAAGAGTTCAAGAATGAAGTAGAAAACCAGTTGGGTAAAAGGGTTAAAGCACTCCGATCTGATCGAGGTGGCGAATACCTGAGTCATGAGTTCCGTGATCATCTGAAAGAGTGTGGTATTGTATCACAGCTCACTCCACCTAGAACACCACAACATAATGGTGTGTCTAAGAGGAGAAATCGTACACTGTTAGACATGGTACGTTCGATGATGAGTCATGCAGACTTGCCTGTTTCCTTTTGGGGTTTTGCTTTAGAGACTGCTGCAATGACATTGAATCGCGCACCAACAAAAACGGTTCTGAAGACACCATATGAGATATGGACTGGGAAGCGTCCTAGTATGTCGTTCATTAAAATTTGGGCCTGTGAGGCATACGTGAGACCTCAAATGCCTGACAAGCTGGAACCCAAATCGAATAAATGTTATCTGGTGGGATATCCTAAGGAAATGAAAGGATATTACTTTTACCTACCTTCTGATGGCAAAGTGTTTGTCGCAAGGACTGGTGTCTTCTTGGAGAAAGAGTTCTTATCAAGAAAGACTGAAAAGGTAGAGCTTGAAGAAGTTCAAGAACCACATGTAGTGAATGAACCGGAATTGGATTCTGAGTCAGGACTACAAGATGTTGTAGCTAGAGAACCTGCTCAGGGAACACAAGTCCTACGTAGATCTGGTAGACCGAGATTTGAGCCGGAGAGATATGGATTTCTCGTGTCTCAAATAGGTAATGTGTTGCTTATGGATCATGATGATGAGCCAGCAACCTACCAAGAGGCTATGAATGGACCGGACTCCGACAAATGGCATGAGGCTATGAAATCCGAAATGGACTCCATGTATGCAAACCAAGTTTGGAACTTGGTGGAACCACCTGAATGGGTACGACCCATAGGGTGCAAGTGGGTCTTCAAGAAGAAGACCGACATGGATGGGAATGTACAGACATTCAAAGGGCAAATGGTGGCTAAGGGTTTCAAGCAAATTCATGGTATTGACTATGATGAGACCTTTTCCCCTGTTGCCATGGTAAAGTCCATAAGGATATTGCTTGCTGTTGCTGCGTATTATGACTACGAGATCTGGCAGATGGATGTCAAAACGGCTTTCCTTAATGGAAACCTCCTTGAGGAAGTGTATATGACACAACCCGAGGGTTTTGTATCCCCAGATGAAGCCACTAAAATATGCAAGCTGAATAAGTCCATTTATGGACTGAAACAGGCCTCTCGAAGTTGGAATCTTCGTTTTGATGAGAAAATCAAAGAGTTTGGTTTCATCAAGAATGAAGATGAGCCTTGTGTTTACAAGCGAATCAGTGGGAGCATTGTTGTCTTCCTGATATTGTATGTAGATGACATACTGTTGATTGGGAATGACATTCCTACCCTGAAAGTTGTTAAGAACAACCTAGGGAACTGCTTTTCAATGAAGGATTTGGGTGAAGCGACTTATATACTCGGTATTAAGATCTATAGAGATAGATCGAAGAAGTTGCTGGGTTTGACCCAGAGTACGTACATCGAAAAGGTGTTGAAGCGGTTCAACATGCTTGAGTCCAAGAAAGGATTTTTGCCCATGTCTCATGGTGTGAATCTCTCTAAGGACCAGTGTCCAAAGTCTTGTGAAGATAAGGACCGCATGAAGTTGATTCCATATGCTTCGGCAATTGGATCAATCATGTACGCGATGTTATGTACTCGACCCGATGTCTCCTTTGCTTTGAGCATGACTAGCAGGTATCAGTCAGACCCCGGTGAGTGTCACTGGATTGTAGTCAAGAATGTCCTGAAGTACTTAAGAAGGACTAAGGATGTGTTCTTGGTGTATGGTGGAGAGGAAGAGCTCGTTGTAAGTGGTTACACGGATGCTAGCTTCCAAACTGATAGAGACGACTCCAAGTCTCAGTCAGGTTTTGTGTTTTGCCTGAATGGAGGAGCTGTGAGCTGGAAGAGTTCCAAGCAAGAGACAGTTGCTGATTCTACAACATAGGCCGAGTATATCGCAGCAGCTAATGCGGCGAAGGAGGCTGTATGGATTAGGAAATTCATCAGCGAGCTTGATGTAGTTCCTAGCATTGTTGGTCCCGTAGTTCTCTACTGTGATAACAATGGTGCAATTGCACAATCTAAGGAACCTAGATCTCATCAGCGCTCCAAGCACATACTTCGGCGGATTCATCTTGTTCATGAGATTGTCGAACGAGGAGATGTGAACATTTGCAGAGTGCCGACTGAGGAAAATATTGCAGATCCGCTGACAAAGCCTCTCGCGCAGAGAAAGCATGATGGTCATAATAGATCGATGGGTATACGATACCTAAATGATCAACTCTAGCGAGAATCTTGTGGATTGCATGTAAACATGTATTTTGTTGGCTATTTGTTCATATGATGAACATTGTACCTAGCTTTTTTTTTATAATTAATGGCAAGTTCTTTTATTATGTTTTTTTATATGATAGTTAAATGTTAACATAATAGATACCCTTAGAATGTTCGCTTCCATAGGACATCAAGTACGTGACTTGAATGTGATAGCCTATGATTTATTTGAAGCTTCATTCTTAGAGGTCCCTGGTCGAGTATCATCATAGAAGCTAAGGTTGATGATGGTACATGAAGGCTAGCACGTGCGTTGACTGATGACTGGTTCTCACAGGTCATGATATTGTGATATCAAGTCATCACGTGGGTACTTGTTAGTGAACAAGTCGTACTGGACAGACCCAACCTGAGACTACTCTGTGGATTGTCATCCAATCGTGTCACGAGTAGGTCTCAATTGACAATGGTGTTGTGGTCCTTTGACCTGAAGTCACAGCATTCATCAAGTGAGGAAGAGCGTGCTTTGATGCCATCTAAAGTCTTCCTTGAGAAAGGTTGATGATAAGGGTGGTTGTTGGGCATGTTACGAATCATTTGGGTGTTTGTGTGTGCGCAGATATGGAATTTGTCCTCCTGTATGACAGGAGTTGCATCCATGGGCCCTTTGATGGAACTGGACTGAGAAATGCATGGTCATGCTTGGTTGAGTCAATATGTGATATTGGACTCACCATTCTCTGGAAGTCCGTCCTGGATCAAGAAAACTTGGATTGAGCTATTACGAGGGTGACACGGTCCATGCCTCTAGTTCTTTCCGGATGTAAGGGACAAAGGGACAAAGACAACGCTGGTACATTGGTCATAAAGGCTTATGAGTTATAAACTCTTATTGCTTGGGGAGCAATGATGCATTGCTAGATGCCGCTCATTGTTTGTGAGGTTTTTGCTTTGATACTTTCGAGATCAAGTGGGAGTCTGTTGGAGTTACCATGGTGATCTGGAAGTGATCAAACATGTAATCTCACTGCCAACGCGATATGAGCCCGCAGTGTCGCACATAAGAGATGTGGAGAAGTTGGATGATTGACTGTGTTGGTAAAGGTTACCAATCACCGCCCCGAATAGGATTTTCGGCAAAGTGTTGCCTTAAAGAAGAGTCGGGTTGGGCAAGGTATCGCCTTGGAGGATTGGTGTTCGGATTCTCACCGATCAACGAGAATCGTCGAGAAGTGTTCTCTGATTCTCGTCGATCGACGAGAATCGTCGACTCTGTTCGACGTGTATCGTCGGTGATTCTCGACGATCGACGAGATACGTCAGCCTACGATTCGACGTGAATCGTCGGGCATTCTCGCCGATTGATTCTCGCCGAATCTGCTGGTGATTCCCGCCGACCGATTCTCACCGACTGGTTCTCACCGATCCTAGCCGATACTCGCCGATTCTTAGTGATTCTCGACGATCGATTCTCACCGATCGGCTTGTGATTCTCGCCGATTCTGGAACCCTTATTCTTGGGTGGTCTGCGGATAGCGATGTTTCTAAGTCTTTTATGCCTTTGGTATAAAAGGGGCACTTAGGGTTTTTCGGGATTACATCTTCTGATCGAATAGAAACCCGCGACGGAAGAGTTCCGTTCCGCGATCGTTCCGCCGATCCCGAATCCCGCCGTCGACGGAAGGGTTCCGCCGCCGTGTTCGCTCCGTCGACCTCCTCATTTCCGGCGATCGTCGCTTGTGTTGCTCTTCCTGGCGCGGACCTAGCAGTCCGTGGAATAGCAAGGTGCGGTCATCGTTCTTCCCGATCTTCCGTGCGACGGATAGCTCGGTGTTCTCCCGCTCGTGTGGATTTCTACAGAAACGTGGACATTATTCCACGTAGAACTCGCCACTAGCAAGAAGAGAAAGTTTGGAGCATCTCCGTTGAGTTGTGGCTCAACGCCACCGAGGTAATTTTTGCCTAGTTGTTTGTTAACGTCTTGATTCAACTATCATGGCCCGATCCCATTTCTTTTGGGTTTTCTTGATGTTTTCACTTTCCGCTGCGTGGACAATTGTTGTGCCATCCTCACAGAGAAACCCAAAAGTGGTATCAGAGGGAGGTTTCGGCCATGATTGTTGTATTGGAAGTTATGTTATTCCAGTGCGTGTAAACCCAGGGATTTAGAAGTGTTCTAAATGTCTAGATTTAGTCTTGGTTCCCCGCCAAGAACGTCTGGAATTTCGTGGTAATTTCTAATAGTTAGAAATTGTTGTCTTCTTAGCAGTAACCATCCCTCGAGTATGTTTTGGATTTAGAATCCAACATAGAGATATGAGCTTGTCTACTGCTTTAAGTTGAGTTGTCTTTGCTTTTGTCCAATGCATGTAAATCTGAGGATTTGGAAATTTCCGGATGTTCAGATTTAGCCCTTCCTTCTATCAAATGTTGATGGTGTCAGGATGTGCACATAAGGGATGCATGTGGTTTTAGAAGAATTGTTTTTCTTTGGATGTGCACATTGATCAAATGTTGATCATGGTTAATTGTTAACCTATAAGTAAAATCCCTTCATCAAATATTAAGTGTTCGGATGCCTTCCGATGGATGACACTCTTCCTGCCTCGATCGATGAAGTGTGGGCTTGCCAAAGCAAGGTGCATTAATCTATCTTGGTAAGGGTGCGAGCGGATAATTGTGATATCCCACTGTCGACATCGGGTCCTACTTAACTAGGTGACCTCAAAGGTTGAGTGCCTAGAGGCATAGGGTTGGCATGCACCATATGATGGATGCGAGTAAGGAGTTATTCACCAACCATACAAGAATTGCATGAGGATGCAATTGGAAAGCGTTGCCTACCTAAATAACCGCATCGTGAGAGGAAAGCCAAAGCTGACTCATTGTGTTGGTGAAATACGGATCTTGTCCACTAAGAGAGTAGCTCGCATGAACTCTCCGAATTGTTAGTGAGGGCTATCATTTCGAATAAAATAGTGGGAGTATTTTAATTGAAGTCCAAATTAAAATAAATTGTATTTGAAATTTTGGTACTGATTTTATTCTGCATAAATTCTTGTAGAATTCCATGGCAAGTGTTTCACACTCCACATTGTCTCTGAGAGCCATCCTTGAGAAGGATAAGCTCAGTGGGACTAATTACATGGACTGGTACAGGAACCTGAGAATTGTTCTGAGGCAAGAGCGAAAGCTCTATGTCTTGGAAGAAGAAGCCCCCGAGGTGCCGACCGGGAACTCTTCCCGTGCTGAGAAGGATACTTATAAGAAGTATACTGACAATGCTTTGGATGTCGAATGCCTTATGCTTGCCACTATGAACTCTGAGCTTCAGAAGCAACATGAGAACATGGGGTGCAAGGAGATTGACAAGCATCTCAAGAAAATGTTTCAAGGGCAGGCTCGTCAAGAGAGGTTCGACATCACAAAAGCGTTGTTTCAGTGCAAGATGGGAGTTCGAGACTCAGTAGGGACTCACGTACTCAAGATGATTGGGTATATAGAGAACCTTGAAAGGCTGGGTTTTCCTCTTGGTCAAGAGTTGGCCACAGATCTGATCCTGCAATCGTTGTCGGACAGCTATGAGCAGTTCGTCTTGAACTACAACATGAATGAGATAGACAAGACACTGCCCGAACTCCTAGGCATGTTGAGAACTGCCGAAATCAATATGAAGAAGGCCAAGCCTGCCAGCCCCATACTGATGGTGCATAAGGGCAAGGGCAAGGCCAAGGGCTCTAAGAAGACGAAGGTGGGACCTAAGTCATATCTTGAGCCCAAGTCTTCTGCACTGATGAAAAAGAAAAGCACGGTGAAGGAAGGGAAATGCCACCACTGTGGCAAGGCTGGTCATTGGCGGAGGAACTGTCCTTCGTATATTGAGGGTCTGCAGAAATGAAGGGAGGTATTACTTCCGCTTCTAAAGTTTACGTTATAGAGATAAACCTTTCTGCTCCTTCATCTTGGGTATTGGATACCGGATGTGGTTCTCACATTTGTACAAATGTGCAGGAACTAGGAAGGAGAAGATTGCTGAGTAAAGGGGAGGTGGACCTCCGCGTCGGCAATGGAGCAAGAGTTGCTGCTGTAGCCGTAGGAGTTTACCGTCTTTCTTTGCCCAGTGGGCTTGTAATAGAACTTGATAATTGTTATTTTGTTCCGGCCATAACTAGAAACATTATATATATTTCATGTTTGGACATGATTGGATTTTCTTTTATAATTAAGAACAATTGTTGTTCTATATTTAAGAATGATGTTTATTATGCTGTAGCCCAATTGTTTAATGGTCTTTATGTTTTGAACTTGGACCATCTGATCTGTAATGTAGAAAATAATAAAAGACTAATAACAAATGACTCGAACCCTACTTTTCTCTGGCATTGTCGTTTGGGCCATATCAACGAGAAGCGCATATCCAAGCTCCATAGAGATGGACTTTTGGACTCATTTGATTATGAATCATTTGAGCGATGTGAATCTTGTTTATTAGGCAAGATGACTAAAGCTCCTTTCACTGGTTATACTGAGAGGGCTGAGGATCTCTTGGGTGTTGTACATAGTGATGTATGCGGACCCATGAGTTCCATGGCTAGAGGTGGGTATTTCTACTTTGTTACATTTACTGATGATTTCAGTAGATACGGATATGTGTATCTTATGAAGTGCAAATCCGAGACCTTTGAAAAGTTCAAAGAGTTCAAGAATGAAGTAGAAAACCAGTTGGGTAAAAGGGTTAAAGCACTCCGATCTGATCGAGGTGGCGAATACCTGAGTCATGAGTTTCGTGATCATCTGAAAGAGTGTGGTATTGTATCACAGCTCACTCCACCTAGAACACCACAACATAATGGTGTGTCTAAGAGGAGAAATTGTACACTGTTAGACATGGTACGTTCGATGATGAGTCATGCAGACTTGCCTGTTTCCTTTTGGGGTTTTGATTTAGAGACTGTTGCAATGACATTGAATCGCGCACCAATGAAAACGGTTCTGAAGACACCATATGAGATATGGACTGGGAAGCGTCCTAGTATGTCGTTCATTAAAATTTGGGCCTGTGAGGCATACGTGAGACGTCAAATGCCTGACAAGCTGGAACCCAAATCAGATAAATGTTATCTGGTGGGATATCCTAAGGAAACGAAAGGATATTACTTTTACCTACCGTCTGAGGGCAAAGTGTTTGTCGCAAGGACTGGTGTCTTCTTGGAGAAAGAGTTCTTATCAAGAAAGACTGAAAAGGTAGAGCTTGAAGAAGTTCAAGAACCACATGTAGTGAATGAACCGGAATTGGATTCTGAGTCAGGACTACAAGATGTTGTAGCTAGAGAACCTGCTCAGGGAACACAAGTCCTACGTAGATCTGGTAGACCGAGGTTTGAGCCGGAGAGATATGGATTTCTCGTGTCTCAAATAGGTAATGTGTTGCTTATGTATCATGATGATGAGCCAGCAACCTACCAAGAGGCTATGAATGGACCGGACTCCAACAAATGGCATGAGGCTATGAAATCCGAAATGGACTCCATGTATGCAAACCAAGTTTGGAACTTGGTGGAACCACCTGAAGGGGTACGACCCATAGGGTGCAAGTGGGTATTCAAGAAGAAGACCGACATGGATGGGAATGTACAGACATTCAAAGGGCGACAGGTGGCTAAGGGTTTCAAGCAAATTCATGGTATTGACTATGATGAGACCTTTTCCCCTGTTGCCATGGTAAAGTCCATAAGGATATTGCTTGCTGTTGCTGTGTATTATGACTACGAGATCTGGCAGATGGATGTCAAAACGGCTTTCCTTAATGGAAACCTCCTTGAGGAAGTGTATATGACACAACCCGAGGGTTTTGTATCCCCAGATGAAGCCACTAAAATATGCAAGCTGAATAAGTCCATTTATGGACTGAAACAGGCCTCTCGAAGTTGGAATCTTCGTTTTGATGAGAAAATCAAAGAGTTTGGTTTCATTAAGAATGAAGATGAGCCTTGTGTTTACAAGCGAATCAGTGGGAGCATTGTTATCTTCCTGATATTGTATGTAGATGACATACTGTTGATTGGGAATGACATTCCTACCCTGAAAGTTGTTAAGAACAACCTAGGGAACTGCTTTTCAATGAAGGATTTGGGTGAAGCGACTTATATACTCGGTATTAAGATCTATAGAGATAGATCGAAGAAGTTGCTGGGTTTGACCCAGAGTACGTACATCGAAAAGGTGTTGAAGCAGTTCAACATGCTTGAGTCCAAGAAAGGATTTTTGCCCATGTCTCATGGTGTGAGTCTCTCTAAGGACTAGTGTCCAAAGTCTTGTGAAGATAAGGACCGCATGAAGTTGATTCCATATGCTTCGGCAATTGGATCAATCATGTACGCGATGTTATGTACTCGACCCGATGTCTCCTTTGCTTTGAGCATGACTAGCAGGTATCAGTCAGACCCCGGTGAGTGTCACTGGATTGTAGTCAAGAATGTCCTGAAGTACTTAAGAAGGACTAAGGACGTGTTCTTGGTGTATGGTGGAGAGGAAGAGCTCGTTGTAAGTGGTTACACGGATGCTAGCTTCCAAACTGATAGAGACGACTCCAAGTCTCAGTCAGGTTTTGTGTTTTGCCTGAATGGAGGAGCTGTGATCTGGAAGAGTTCCAAGCAAGAGACAGTTGCTGATTCTACAACATAGGCCGAGTATATCGCAGCAGCTAATGCGGCGAAGGAGGCTGTATGGATTAGGAAATTCATCAGCGAGCTTGATGTAGTTCCTAGCATTGTTGGTCCCGTAGTTCTCTACTGTGATAACAATGGTGCAATTACACAATCTAAGGAACCTAGATCTCATCAGCGCTCCAAGCACATACTTCGGCGGTTTCATCTTATTCGTGAGATTGTCGAACGAGGAGATGTGAACATTTGCAAAGTGCCGACTGAGGAAAATATTGCAGATCCGCTGACAAAGCCTCTCGCGCAGAGAAAGCATGATGGTCATACTAGATCGATGGGTATACGATACCTAAATGATCAACTCTAGCGAGAATCTTGTGGATTGCATGTAAACATGTATTTTGTTGGCTATTTGTTCATATGATGAACATTGTACCTAGCTTTTCTTTTATAATTAATGGCAAGTTCTTTTATTATGTTTTTTTTATATGATAGTTAAATGTTAACATAATAGATACCCTTAGAATGTTCGCTTCCATAGGACATCAAGTACGTGACTTGAATGTGAGAGCCTATGATTTATTTGAAGCTTCATTCTTACAGGTCCCTGGTCGAGTATCATCATAGAAGCTAAGGGTGATGATGGTACATGAAGGCTAGCATGTGCGTTGACTGATGACTGGTTCTCACAGGTCATGATATTGTGATATCAAGTCATCACGTGGGTACTTGTTAGTGAACAAGTCGTACTGGACAGACCCAACCTGAGACTACTCTGTGGATTATCATCCAATCGTGTCACGAGTAGGTATCAATTGACAATGGTGTTGTGGTCCTTTGACCTGAAGTCACAGCATTCATCAAGTGAGGAAGAGCGTGCTTTGATGCCATCTAAAGTCTTCCTTGAGAAAGGTTGATGATAAGGGTGGTTGTTGGGCATGTTACGAATCATTTGGGTGTTTGTGTGTGCGCAGATATGGAATTTGTCCTCCTGTATGACAGGAGTTGCATCCATGGGCACTTTGATGGAACTGGACTGAGAAATGCATGGCCATGCTTGGTTGAGTCAATATGTGATATTGGACTCACAATTCTCTGGAAGTCCATCCTGGATCAAGAAAACTTGGATTGAGCTATTACGAGGGTGACACGGTCCATGCCTCTAGTTCTTTCCGGATGTAAGGGACAAAGGGACAAAGACAACGCTGGTACATTGGTCATAAAGGCTTATGAGTTATAAACTCTTATTGCTTGGGGAGCAATGATGCATTGCTAGATGCCGCTCATTGTTTGTGAGGTTTTTGCTTTGATACTTTCGAGATCAAGTGGGAGTCTGTTGGAGTTACCATGGCGATTTGGAAGTGATCAAACATGTAATCTCACTGCCAATGCGATATGAGCCCGCAGGGTCGCACATAAGAGATGTGGAGAAGTTGGATGATTGACTGTGTTGGTAAAGGTTACCAATCACCGACCTGAATGGGGTTTTGGGCAAAGTGTTGCCTTAAAGAAGAGTCGGGTTGGGCAAGGTATTGCCTTGGAGGATTGGTGTTCGGATTCTCACCGATCAACGAGAATCGTCGAGAAGTGTTCTCTGATTCTTGCCGATCGACGAGAATCGTCGACTCTGCTCGACGTGTATCGTCGGTGATTCTCGACGATCGACGAGAATCGTCAGCCTACGATTCGACATGAATCGTCGGGCATTCTCGCCGATTGATTCTCGCCGAATCTGCTGGTGATTCCCGCCGACCGATTCTCACCGACTGGTTCTCACCGATCCTAGCCGATACTCGCCGATTCTTAGTGATTCTCGACGATCGATTCTCACCGATCGGCTGGTGATTCTCGCCGATTCTGGAACCCTTATTCTTGGGTGGTCTGCGGATAGCGATGTTTCTAAGTCTTTTATGCCTTTGGTATAAAAGGGGCACTTAGGGTTTTACGGGATTACATCTTCTGATCGAATAGAAACCCGCGACGGAAGAGTTCCGTTCCGCGATCGTTCCGCCGATCCCGAATCCCGCCGCCGACGGAAGGGTTCTGCCGCCGTGTTCGCTCCGTCGACCTCCTCCTCTCCGGCGATCGTCGCTTGTGTTGCTCTTCCTGGAGCGGACCTAGCAGTCCGTGGAATAGCAAGGTGCGGTCATCGTTCTTCCCGATCTTTCGTGCGACGGATAGCTCGGTGTTCTCCCGCTCGTGTGGATTTCTTCAGAAACGTGGACATTATTCCACGTAGAACTCGCCACTAGCAAGAAGAGAAAGTTTGGAGCATCTCCGTTGAGTTGTGACTCAACGCCACCGAGGTAATTTTTGCCTAGTTGTTTGTTAACTTCTTGATTCAACTATCATGGCCCGATCTCATTTCTTTTGTATTTTCTTGATGTTTTCACTTTCCGCTGCGTGCACAATTGTTGTGCCATCCTCACAGAGAAACCCAACAAGTATATCCTAAGTGTCGACACCACCTTGGATGTGTCGACACCTACCCTGCATGTGTCGACACTAATTCTCTGAAGTGTCGACACAGACTTCCTAGATGTGTCGACACCTATTCTTTGAAGTGTCGACACCACTTCTATGTGTCGACACAGACAACTCTGTGTGTCGACACCTTTTTACTTAGCCAATTTTTGTAAACTATTCTATGTTTATCATACCTAATTCAATTTTAAACCTATTGAATTTGGTTTCATCTAAGGGCTTAGTATACATGTCAGCTAGCTGATTTTCTGTATTAACATACTCTAGGGAAATATCTCCTTTTTCTACATGTTCTCTTAGAAAATGTTATTTTATTTCTATATGCTTAGTCCTACTATGGGAGACAGGATTGTTTGCAATAGAAATAACACTAGTAGAATCACAAAATAGAGGTGTTCTACTTACTTGAATACCATAGTCTTCTAGCTGATGTTGAATCCATAGAAGTTGAGCACAGCAACTTCCTGCAGCAACATACTCTGATTCTGCTGTGGAGATAGCGACACTTGTTTTCTTCTTGCTACTCCATGATATCAGTCTTCCACCTAGGAATTGACAGGTTCCAGTTGTACTTTTCCTATCTTCCTTGCAGCCTGCAAAATCTGCATCTGAATAACCTGTCAGTTCAAAGTCTCCATTCCTAGGGTACCAAAGGCCTAGATAAGGTGTGCCCTTAAGATATCTCAGAATTCTTTTGACTGCTGTCAAATGAGATTCTTTAGGGCAAGTTTGGTACCTAGCACAGACACATGTAGCATATATGATATCTGGTCTACTTGCAGTCAAGTACAATAAGGAGCCAACTATTCCTCTATACAAAGTCTCATCTACAGGTTTCCCTGCATCATCTTTGCTAAGAGACATACTTGACCTCATAGGAGTTTTCATGGTACTGGATGATTCCATACCATACTTCCTTATTAATTCTAGGGTGAACTTAGACTGGCATATGGATAAACCATTCTCAGTCTGTCTAACTTGGAGACCCAAGAAGAACTTAAGTTCCCCCATACTGCTCATTTCAAATTGTCCTTGCATTAGTTTTGCAAACTTTTTGCAAAGACTACTTTCAGTAGACCCAAATATGATGTCATCTACATATATTTGGACTAGTATGATCTTGCCTCTAGATTCCCTAAGGAATAGAGTCTTGTCTATTTTCCCCCTTGTGAACTTAGTCGCAATGAGGAAACTAGACAGGGTTTCATACCAAGCCCTAGGGGCTTGTTATAACTCATACAAAGCCTTCCTAAGTCTATAAACATAATCAGGTTTAGTTGAATCAACAAAACCTGATGGATGTTCCACATAGACTTCTTCCTTCAGATTTTCATTCAGAAAGGCTGACTTAACATCCATTTGGTATACTTTAAACCCTTGATAGGTTGCATAGGCCAGGAACATCCTTATGGCCTCCAGTCTGGCTACTGGAGCAAAGGTTTGATCAAAGTCAAAACCTTCTTCCTGCCTATATCCCTTAGCAACCAGTCTTGCTTTGTTCTTTATAATCACTACATGTTCATCCATCTTGTTCCTAAAGATCCACTTAGTTCCAATTAAGTTGTGGTGTTTTGGTTTAGGAACAAGCTCCCAGACTTTACATCTTTTGAACTGGTTCATCTCCTTTTGCATTGCCTCAATCCAATGAGGGTCTAGGATGGCTTCTTCAAATTTCTTTGGCTCAACTTGGGATAGAAAGCTTGAGTAGAGTACTGAACTTAGATTTCTGCTCCTTGTTTGTATCCCTTGTCTGAGATCACCAATAATTTGATTGGCTGGATGATCTTTTAGATGTCTATTAGCTGGAGGTAGCCTGTCTTCAGGTTGTACTTCTTCAGCTTCTTCAACTTGCTGCACTCCTTGGTCTTCTTCTACATCAGGTGTATCTAGTACTCCCCCTAGACAACAGCCACTATCATCCACTTGCTGTCTTGCAGTAGAACTTTCTTCAATAGTAAGCTTGTCCATCTTCTCAGTCACACCTATGGAGCTGCAAATACTTATAGACAATTCATTGTTAATGAGTCTAGCTTCATCAAATACTACATGTACTGACTCTTCTACAACTTGAGTAGTCAAGTTGTATACCCTATAAGCCTTACTGTTGTTGTTGTACCCAACAAAGATTCCCTCTTGGGATTTGGCAGCAAACTTGGTCAAGTAAGACTTACCATTGTTAAGTATATAACATTTACAACCAAAGATCCTGAAATAGGATAGATTTGGTTTTCTGCCCTTCATAATCTCATAGGGGGTCTTATTGTGGCTCTTGGTGATAGTAACCCTATTAATTACATGGCATGCAGTGTTTACTGTCTCAGCCCAAAAATATTCTGGGAGAGATGTGTCACTTAATAGGGTTCTACCAGCCTCAATCAAGGTTCTATTTTTCCTTTCAGCAATGCCATTTTGCTGAGGTGTTCTTGGTGAAGAAAATTCCTGAAATATCCCAAACTCTTCACATAGCTTTGTCTAACTCATTCTGAATTTGTTTGACAAAACTATAAAAGATACTAGGTGTTTCAGATTTCTGTCTAAGGAAGAACACCCAGGAAAACCTTGCGTAGTCATCTACAACTACAAATGTGTAGACCTTCCTACCTAGGCTGTGAACTGGCATAGGACCAAAAGATCCATATGCAAGAGGTATAAGCACCTCACAGCATCTTTTTTTTCAATGCTATTAAAGGTGGATCTAGTCTGCTTGCCCTTTTGACAAGCTGAGCATATCCCATCTTTAATACACTTAACCTGAGGACCATTCCTCACTAACTCTTTGCTATAGAGTTGGCCAATTGTCTTGTAGTTAAGATGGGCTAGCCTCTTGTGCCATTTGACACAATGAGAGACTTTCTCATCAGCTACAAGACACACAGGAGAAACATTGTTCTCACACATAATGTCTAGACAATAGACATTTCTCTTCCTATAACCAGTCAGAATGATCTCTTGATCATTTGATCTCCTGATATGACAACCATCTTTGACAAATGAGATGTCATATCCTAAATCACTCAGCTGACTTATACTAATGAGGTTGTGTTTCAAACCTTTAATATAAGCCACTTGAGTAATTGTTATAAGGTTGCTAGAAATGTTACCAAAACCTTTGATGATTCCTTTTTCAGAACCACCAAAGGTGACTTTAGGACCATCCTTGATTGGTGTGTTGTCCTTTAGCAATCCCCTAGTTCCAGTCATGTGCCTGGAACATCCACTGTCCAAGTACCATATTGGGGCATGGTCACTTGGACTCACCTGCAAAACAGATTAGTTAACCTTAGAACACAAAGAATTCTTGGGTCCTTGGTGCTGGTTAGTTTGCCTCTTAACTAAACTACCTTTAGCTTTTCTAGCAGGCAGATTGCTACTCACCTTGGCACTAGAATTGTGCCAACAGTATATGGCAAAGTGGCCTACCTTGCCACAACACCAGCACTCAAATCTATTGTACCTTTGCTTACGTACAACCCTGGCTGTTTTATCTACAGCAGGCTTGTTGAGTACTGGGGCTTTGCCCTTAGACTTGGACTGAACAGTCCTGGCAGGTTTAGTAAACCCCAACCCAGTTTTACCTTTTTGAGAAATGAACTCATCTATCAAAGGTAGAGCAGACTTCGGTTTAGAAAACCTTGCTACTATATCTCTCTCCTTTTGAAGACTAATCTCCAGATTTTTGATTTGATCATTTTTAAATGTTATAGTCCCCATCTGAATAACAGTTATGTGCTTCAGTCTGGCTATTTCATTTAATTTCTGATCAATCAATTTATCAAAATCTGTTGCAGCCACTTTGAGATTAGCAATCTCCTTAGCCTGACTCTTGGTCAAGGATTTGCTTTTCTTCAAAGCTTGCAACACTACTCTATATTCATCAATTAATTGATGAATGTCTCCTTCAGATTCAGATCCACTCTCATCACTTGATGATGATGTATCTGAATCTGACTCAGTACTAGAAATTGAATCTGCAGAATAATTTTGTACCTGACTAGGTCCAGGCTGCTCCTGGATTTTATCTCCTTCTGACAAGGCCATCAGTCCCTGGCACTGATTGTCCTCATGCTCATATATTGAGTTCATTAATTGGATGAACTCATCTTCTTCTTCTTCAGCAAACAGTCCAATGTAAGCTTCAGCTTCTGAATCAGTTTCTGAAGAAGACATATCTGACAGACTTGTCCTTCTTAGCAACAAAGGACCTTTCCTTTTTGCCCTTGATCTGAGTCTTCTTCTTATCAGTTGACTCTTTTCTCTTCTCTTGACAGTCAGCAACAACATGTCCCTGTTTGTTACAACAATAACAGACTATCTTTGAAGATGTAGTTCTACTTGTCTTGGGCTTTCTCCTGTCATATTTTGATGACTTCTGTGAAGTGGATGGCTTAGACCTCCACTATTTCTTCTTAAGAAACTTCTGAAAATGTCTCGTGAAAGCTGCAAAATCTTCATCACTCTCACTGTTTTCAGAATTCTTGCTTTCTGACTCATCTGACTCAGTCTCAGCAACTTTTGGAGGTGGAGATGGAGACTTACTTTTATATTTCTTGGTGGCTTCTGTCTTGAATTCCATAGCTCTTTCTTTATGCTCAACTCTTGTAGTCTTCTCCTCCTCCTTCCTTACCATCAACTGCATCTCATAGGATAACAGTTTTCCAAATAATGTTGGAGGAGGAATGTCTGCTAATTTGGCCATTTCCCTTATGGCACAAATATTAGTATCCCAGTCTTTAGTTAGGGATCTCAAGAACTTATCATTCAGCTCATAGTTGCTGAATTCTCTTCCATAAGACATCAACTCATTGACAATCCTATAGAATTTCTTGTAGCATTCTGTTATACTCTCAGACCTGCCTTGTCTGAAACTTTCATACTCCTAATTTAGTAAAGACTTTCTATCATGTGTATCTTCTTCAGAGCCCTCCATGTACATTATCAGTGTGTCCCACATTTCCTTTGATGTTTTACAGTGAATCAAATTCTGGAATGTGGCATCATCTATTGCACTCACTATAATATTCTGAGCCCTCTTGTCCATGGTGGCCAGATGAATCTCATCTTTAGTCATCTCTGAAAAGTCCTTAGGAGTTCTCTGATTTACATCCAGGACTGATACTTTCATAGGCACATATGGCCCTTCTTTGACTGTGATATAGATTCTAGGGTCAGAGACTTCCATAAATAGTCTAACCCTTTCTTTCCAGATGCCAAAAATCTCCATTCTGCAAATTGGCAACTTCATGGATCCAAGTTCTTTGTGATTCTCTGTTGAACTCATTTTCTTGATTTTCTTGATTATGCTGAGTCTGCCCTTGATTATACTGAATCTGCCAACAGGATCTTTTACTCATACAGTTATGTCCTTTTTGAGTAACCTCCCTATGATACCACTTGAAAGAAATTGTACCTAATCACCTAGAGGGGGGTGATTAGGTGGCCTTAATCTTTTTAAACTTTTAGGCAGATTTAATCACAGAATTTACAGAACTATAAACAGCATACACAGAATCAGATACACACAGAGTACACACAGTTTTATAGTGGTTTCCCAAGGTTTAGGTACTTCCACTTTCCCCCTTCGCCTATCTAGTAGTGTACTAGATTCGGCCAAGCTCCTCCACTATTCCTCAAATCCTTAGATCTTACACTCAGAACCCCAAACAGGTTCCTACAGCTCAGGCTCAAAGCCCTACCACTCAGTATTCACCAAGACCTACAATCAGCCTTCAACAAGGCCTACACTCAGCCCTCAACAAGGCCTACACTCAGAGAAATGGATCTCCTACACTCAGGCACACAGGCCCTACCACTCAGCCTTTATAATTTCAGGCTTACAACTCAGATCCCTTAGGATCCTACAAGAAATTAAAATTACAATGTGTAAACATACAACTCAGAATGAGAGAGAAGAGTTGACAGGTTTCTTGATGAGTTCTTGGAAGAACTTTGCTGAGATCAACCTCCCTTGGCTTTCTTCAAAGCTTTTTGAATTTAGAACACAATAGGGTTGAGTCTCTATACAGCTAATCTTCAATCACTGCTAACTTAAGAATCAGATCTTAATCTGTAACTTGTCTTCACAGCCTGGTTCAACAGCTGTCTTCTTAGAAGGAGCTCTCTCTCTCCAACTTCTTAGATCTTCTGATCACCTCAATTGATTGTTGTTAATCTTCTGCTTCTGTTGACAGAATAAGCTTTTATATAGGCTTCCTTCATGGTGACCGGCTGATCCGGTTTCTAACAGCTTTCTGACATCTCTGACAGTTATAGTAGACCTGCTGGAATGGCAGCTGTCAAGTCATCCAGTCACTTCTTGAATTTTCTGTAACTGTCTGAAAGTGTCGAGACAGTCAGTCTTTAAGTGTCGACAATTATAGACCAAGTGTCGAGACAAGTAGACTAAGTGTCGACACTAGCCTTCATGGTGTCGACACAACTCCTTGTGTTGTAGAATCTACTTCTCGACACTGCTTCTTCAACATGTGTCGACACTGATCCTATGTGTCGACACAAGTCCTTCTTCTTTGATACTTTGTTGATTTCTTGTAAGTGTCGACACAACTCCTTTGTGTCGACACATCTTCTTGTGTTGATACTTGCTAAGTGTCGACACATCTTCTTGGTGTCGACACATGTCTTCTGTGTTGATACTTTTGCTGAGTGTCGACACTTCTCCTTGTGTCGACACATTCTTCTTGTGTTGAGACTTTGGCTGAGTGTCGACACATTCCCTTTATGTCGACACTTGTACTTAGAATTTGTTGAACTTTGCTGAGTGTCGACACAACCTCCTAGTGTCGACACTTTCTTCATGTGTTGAGACTTTTGCTGTGTGTCGACACATTCTTCATTATGTCGACACTTGTACTTGAACTTTGCTGAAGTGTTGCTGAGTGTCGACACAGCCTCCAAGTGTCGACACTTTTGATGTTGACAAAGTTCCTCTGGGTGTCGACACTGCTTCTAAGTGTCGACACAGCTTCTCTAGTCATTTCTTCATTGAGTGTCGACACAACCTGTATGTGTCGACAATTTCCTTCTGGTGTCGACTTTGCATCCCTGGTGTCGACATAACTACTCCAAGTGTCGACACAGCTTCTCTGGGTGTCGACACAGATCTTCTTAAGTGTCGACACTTTGCTTCTGGGTGTCGACACATGGACTTAGAAACGTTTTCAGCTTTCCCTGCAAATACTTAACCTGCACAACTAAACTCAAAACACATCAAATACATTTTGATGTATATCATTGAGTAGGGTGAGGCTTCTTCAAATCAGGTACATTTATTACAATGTACCCAACAGTAGATGAGGTATAAATCAGCATACTACTTGCTGAAGGATGGGACATTATACTGGAAGATGCTATCGGGTTTGTTGGCTCAATGTGTATCTGAGGGAGAGATCCCAAGTGTCCTAGAAGAAATTCATTCGGGGGAGTGTGGGAGTCAATCGGGAAGTTGGACCTTGGAGGGGAGAGTGTTGAGATAAGGCTTCTTCTGGCCTACCCTCAGGAAGGATGCAGAAGAATTCGCGAAGAGATGTAAAAGGTTCCAAGAGTTCGCACCTCTCCAACTCCTACCATCCCAAAAATTAGGTACAATCACGGCTCTCTAGCCCTTTGCAATATGCAGACTAGATTTGGTGGGTCCTTCTCCCCAAGCTTGTGGCCAAAGGAAATTTCTGCTGGTCATGGTGGATTACGTTTCAAAGTGGCGAGAAGTGAAGGCGTTGTCTTAGGTAGCGTCACAAGTGGTCAAAAATTTCATATGGGGAGAGATCATCTGCAGGCATGGGCTTCCATTATCCATCATCACTGATAATGGACCACAATTTGCTAGGAGGGAATTCGTGGACTTCCGTGTTCAACTGGGCATAGAACTCTACTTCGCATCGGTTCATCATCCTCGAAGCAATGGACAGGTGGAAGCGGTAAACACGATTATCGTGAATCTTTTAAAGAAGAAGGTGGAGAACCTGATGGGAAGTTGGGTAGAACAGCTCCCTTCAGTTCTCTGGGCTTTAAGGACCATGCCACACACCGCCACGAGAAAGACTCTATTTAAACTCTCCCATGGAACGGAGGCCATCATACCTATAGAGTTCGAGGTTGTATCTCCAAGAATAGCCGATGCAAAGAAAGGAGATGAAGGATGGTGGGTAGAGAATGAGGAGGAGCAGAAGCTCTCTCATGATCTGGTGGAAGAGCTTAGGGATTTAGCATCGATTCGGTAGGAAGAAGTCAAGCGCCGCATGGCGAGATATTTTGATAAACATATAAGGGTCAAGTAGTTCCAGAAGGGTGACGTGGTCCTCAAAAATGTAGACTTAGCGGGCAGAGGAAACTCAGTGGGAAAGCTCAATCCCAACTGGGAAGGCCACTTTGTGGTGAAGGAGGTCCTGAAGTCAGGAGGGTACTACCTTTAGGATGTGAACAGGGTACCCCTAGATTCTATCCATAAAATTTTTTCATCTTTCAATACTTTTAAATTTTTTATGACCTTCGGATATATTGAAATCCTAGATGTTTTGTTACATGGTATAAAAGTTAAACAGATGGATGGCAAGGCCTTGAGCAGACCCACTGACCAGGCTCTCACCTAGCTGGCAGGGTTGTAGGGTCACTCGCTAGTTAGAGGTTGCTTGGAGAGGAGACCCCGAGTAGACCCGCTGACTAAGCTCTCACCTAGCTGGCAGGGCTGTAGACTCACTCGGTGGTTGGAGGTTGTTTGGAGAGGTGACCCCAAGCAAACGCGCTGACCAGGATCTCACCTAACTGGTAGGGCTATAGGCTCACTCGATGGTTGGAGGTTTCTTGGATAGGAGACCCCGAGCAGACCCGCTAACAAGGCTCTCACCTAGCTTGTAGGGTTGTAAGCTCACTCGGTGGTTGGAGGTTGTTTGGAGAGGAGACCCCGAGCAGACCCGCTGACTAGACTATCACCTAGCTGGTAGGGTTGTATGCTCACTCAGTGGTTGGAGGTTGCTTGGAGAGGAGACCCCGAGCAGACCCACTTACGAGGCTCTCACCTAGCTGGCAGGGTTGTAGGCTCACTCGGTGGTTGGAGGTCGTTTGGAGAGGAGACCCCGAGCAGACCCGCTAAACAGGCTCTTACCTAGCTGGCAGGGTTGTAGGCTCACTCGGTGGTTGGAGGTTGTGATGAGTCCGATATTTATAGGGTTTTTCAGACTCATCTAGGCTGGTTTTCTCACTCGTGCACTGCATTTTAACCGGTTATCAGTTATATTTGCACCGTTCGGTCATGGACCATTTTTGCACTATTTTGGCCCGAGGGTGTGTAATTGTGCATTTTGTTGTTGGGGGTATGCCCGTGGTGATCCCCAGGGGCTCTTTCGAGTTGCGTTTGTTGCATTTCTGTGTTGCTGGAGGATCCTCTTTCAGTTTATTTATTTTTTATGCAGGTGGTGCGTTTTCCCCAAGTCTGGAATTCAGGTTTGAGGACAACGCAAGGTCGTGTGTTTTCGTAGCACATGGTTTATGCCTGATCGTGCGTTTTGTTGAGCAGGAGAAACATCGAGTCGAGCTCGAAGAATTTCATCGAACTGGGTTCGACGATCTTCACGCACGGTTAACGCACGGTTTCTTCGGAACCGTGCGCGAAGGAAACATACGGTTTTCCTGTAGCTTTCTTGTTTGTGTGTTTGTTTGTTCCATTCTGTGGTTAATCGTGTGCTTTGTTTACACACGGGTGGAAGCGACCGTGCGCGTGAAAAACGCACGGTTCCCCCATGTTGTCCTGATTTCCTGCTTTTTGTTGCTACCCGTGCAATTTCCTTCACGCACGGGCGAAAACGTCCGTGCGCGAGTAAAACGCACGGGTCAACGCTTCTCCTTCCGCAGGCTTGTTCTGAAAGTTAATATCGTACGGTTTGTACACGGTCATGCGCCAAACCGTGCGTGCCTATTTTTCTGACCTGTCTCTAGTTAAAGCGCAGATCTATTCTTCCCGAGGACAGTTCCGAAGGAGTTCCTATCTAGTCCGACCAAACCGCCTTTTCTGCTCCTTTGAGCGGGAAAACTCCACCTCCAGCCTGTTGATGCGCGAAAGCAACACCAGGCAGCTAACACGGAGGGAGTGTTCGATCTCACAAGCTAGTAGAGGAAGAGGATGAAGTTTGCGGAGGGGGAGGAATGAAGGAAGCTCCTGAGTGCTCGAGAGTGGAGCAAGCGCTTGTCAAAGGGGTTGTGGTGATAGAGGAGAGGGCGCTGAGAGTAGCCGGGAAGGCTGACAAGAAAAGGAGGTTAATCAGGAGTTGTCGAGTAGATGTGTACTTGGACGGTCGTGCTTGCAGGTTAATGCCGAGAGGAAGCTGAGCTGAGCTGAGAAAAAGAGAGGGGGCCCGCTAGCAGTGGCAACAGCAGACTTCGCCCGCCGCGGCCTACATGCCACTCTTGCGACGGGCTTTCCTTTGATTAATAGAGAGAGTTACAACTTGCTAATACACCATTACAAGAAAGCAATAAAGGGTACAAGAAGGAAGCTGGTGGCTAAGGAAGAAGTGCCAGAAGAGGCCGCGCAGACTGAAGAGAGTAGCAGGCAGGCCGCTCGGTTAAGGGAATCGGGAGAACGTGCGGACTGCAGAACCAGAGGCTGGCAGGCCGCACGACTAAAGGCGCAGAGGGGGATGCAGACTGAGAAATGGAGTCCGTATGAGGAGGGCTGACTGGCTGACTTCGAGTGTGGGCACTTTGGCGATGATCTGACCTCCCTTATGAGAGGCATGGGGGTCTATTTATAGGCCCGTGGAGGTAACGGCTTGCGGTGACGTTACCCCCGGTGAGACGGTAACTTGAGTGAGATGGAGACGGAGTCCGCCGAGTCCGCAATAGGTCACGCGGATTGGGGCTTGGTACTGAAGCCAGTGCTACTGGCGGCAAAACGGGAGACTTAGTGGCGGGCTGTGATGCGGGTTCGCGGAGTCCGTCACTGCTGAGCTGGGACTATCCGTCTACTGCTGGGGTGGCGAATACTGGAGGCCAAGCGGCGGACTACAAGGAGAATCCGGTGAGTCCGCCGCTGCTGAACTGGGCGAGCTGTAAGGGGTGCGAGCAGGAGAGTGCCCGCGGAGTCCGCCGAGTCCGCACGAGGTTATGCAGACCGGGACTATCTTCTGGAGATCTTGCTGCCCAGCGGGCTGGAAGGAGTCCGCTACTACTGACTGAGTCCGCACCCAAGCCGAGGACTGAGGAGGAGTTGACCCTGCTGCTGTCGAGAAGCTGGAACTGGCCAAGGAAAGGCGAACTACAAAGACAGTCCGCCAAGTCCGCGGCTGCTGCAAAGATGAGTCTGCTTGCGTTGGAGATAGAGTCTGGTTGTTGTTGTTGGGGTTCGGCGGTGAAGGCGGACTGGACGTCTCGGCCGCACTTCGAGTCCGCCGAGCTCAAGATGAACGGGACGTTGCTGCTGGTCTTGGCGGGTAGCCGGCTGGCGGCCTGGGGCAGGTAGGTAGTTGAGTCCAGCAGAGAGAGTCCTGCGGAGACAACCTTGCGGTTAAGCAGAAAAAAGGGGGGCAGCCTGCAGAGGCGGACTGCGGAAGCAGTCCGTGGTCCCTGCCGACCAAGGTAAGGCGCGCGGCCTGGATGGTCAGACCGCTGAGACCGCATAAGCCGCGCGGCCTGAGCGGACAGAGAATTATATTCGCCCTCCCTAGGGCATCACGGCCACCAGGAGGAACCTGGGGCAGGCCGCGACGAGCGAACTGGCTGCCTTGGGAAGGATCGTCGATTTCAGGGTTAACATAATCCCCGCACTTTTTTAAGTTCCGAATAGAACTTCGAAAAAGTTGGAGACCCACGAAAATCGTGATCCACCCCAATGGGAAGAGAAGGGGCAAGGAGAGATAGAACCTGAAGCCTCTCCTTAGGAGTTTGGTGATGCCTGTCTGTTTTCCTGCAGGAGGAAAGTTAGGGTAGGCATGTATGGGTGGTACATCGTGTGTGTACCTGAGTTTGCCTTTGCAAAATGAAGAAGATGTGTCTTCCACTAAGTTCTGCAAAACGAAAGTAAGAGGAAAACATAGAAGCATAATAACTTGCAAGTACCAGATGAAGGATTGCAAGCACCATCCTCTGCAAAAAGGAAGCATGAAGAGTATACAAGAAGGAAAAATGAGCTGCAAGTACCTGGAAGGAACTTGCAAGTCTTTGCTGGTTTCTGCAAAAGTCAGGTTTAGAAACAAATTCGGGAGTAAAGAAAGTCACAAATACCTGAAGGCGACTTGCAGGTATCTGCTGGTCTCTGCAAAAGAAGAGTTAAAAATAGGCACAATATATGAAAGTAACTTTCAAGTACCTGTGAAGAAACTCGCAAGTATCAGATTATCTCTGCAAAATGAGAGTTAGGAACAAACATGATATATGTGAGTAGCTTGCATGTACCTGTGAAGAAACTTGCAAGGGTCTGCTGATCTCTGCAAGAAGAGAGTTAGGAGCAGTCAAAACATGAAAATAGCTTGCAAGTACCTGATGGAGAAACTTGCAAGGCTCTGCTGATCTCTGCAAGAAGAGAGTTAGGAGCAGATAAAACATGAAAATAGCTTACAAGTACCTGATGGAGAAACTTGCAAGGGTCTGCCAATCTCTGCAAAGTGAGAGTTAGAAGCAGGTATAACATGAAAATAGCTTGCAAGTACTGTGAAGAAACTTGCAAGGATATGCTGATCTCTGCAAAGTGAGAGTTAGAAGCAGGTATTATATACAAAGAATAAGCTACAAGTACCTGGATATGACTTGCAGGTGTCTGCTAACCACTACAAAGAAAAGAGTGAGCAGCATACATAGAATAATGAATTAAACTACAAGTACCTGGATGAGGCTTGCAAGTGTCTGCTAATTTCTATAAGGAGAAGAGTTAGAAGCAGACAATATACGAAAGAAGCTCGCAAGTACCTGGGAGAAGGCTTCCAAGTGTTAACTGTTGACAAGATAAGGTCGATATAACCAAATAGTAGAGGAAATGCCAGATACATCCTAGTAGATCTTTGAGTAGGCAATGCATATAAGGTGAGCAAAGTGAATGCTGGAAATCCTTTTGGTAGGTCAGATTAACCTGTTCACCTGTGAAAGAAGGCAGTTGACAAAAAGAGGTCTATACTCGGAGATGACCAAGAAAGATTATATGTCGCCACAGGAGATCACCCATGGCCCTTATGCATCGCTTGCTTGAGAAAGGTCATCCTGAGTATAATCCTACTCAAAGCGGGCTGTCCGCACATCCTCTAGGAGGGCACAAAGGTGAAAAGCAAGGGAAATCCTGAGAAGGACAGTTGGAGGCACTGATCATATGCTTCGGGTTACTACATCACTAATCAATGAGACTTGTTGCGCCAAGAGGCCTATAGCTTATCTGTGGATTGATCAGTGGATTAGAGGACCCCATGAAAGCATGGATTTGGAGCACTAGAGAACGCTCGGCCATCACAGTCGTGAGATGATCGAAGAGACAAGACTACGCTTGGTCGTCATTGCTTGTCAAGCAAAGATCACTGTAACTGTGATGTATCCTAACAGAGCACAGCAGAGCCAACACATGGAGCCTCCCTAGCACGCACTCTGTGTTAGATGCCGGCTAGGATCCAAAGTCCAGTATTCCTCCGCATGAGAGTTGGATAGCCCCCACTACACACATATGCGAAATCTCCCCGCGATATGTGGTCACTGTGGTCTTACGCTGGAATCCAATCTTAAGGGGGGCTATAGCAAGACTCGGCGACATCTCTGTGGCTCACTACCTCTTGGAGAAGAGAGAATAGAGGAGGAAGCAATACAAGAAGGGAACTGTGTCAGTATGGGATACCTGATAAAAGCTTTGTTGAAAAGCAAGAATGAACACTAAGAAGTGTTCTGTAAAGAGAATGTTTGAAAGGGTAAGAGTAGAGATAACCCATCATGGTTGTGAGAGAATTTGGAGGACTATGAAGTCCTTTGCTGGCTTAGAATAGCCTTCCAAGCACACCCTCATCATCGGCATCGAAGCATTCGACAGTTTTGTTAACAACGAGGAGAGGGGGTTCTTCGACTAGGCTCACCCCTCTTGAGGAGCAAGGAACATCTGCAACTTCTTTGCCCTTTGAGGTTGCTGGATCAGGGCGATCTTCTTTGGGAAGCAGGTCACACATCTTACCCTGCTAATGCATCCTTTGCACAAGCTGGCAGAGTACTCGGCAGTTCTCAGTCAGGTGACCTGGCTCTTTGTGGAATTTGCAGTAAGGCTCTGAATCTCTAGACCTTTGGTCGGCTGGTCGGTAAGGCTTTTTGCAGCTAGACCTATCATTCATGATTTGGCTTACTTCTAGCACGGCTTCATCTAGTTCAGACTCATGCACGTCATCATCTTGTTGATGGTAGACTGCAGCTGTTTGAGAAGAAGCTAGTGGTAATAATGAATCTTGAGCACGATCACGGCTCAGGAAAGGGTATCGATGGCGTTGAAACCTTTTTCCCTTCCTCGAATAAGCTGGGAAATCATTGTGAGGAGACCTCGGAGGCTGTTTGTGAAAAGGATCCTTCTCTAATATGAACTTGGATACGAAGCCTGGGTTGCTCTTTTCACCTCAGATGTATGAGTTGGCTAAGGCAATCAACTCTTGATACGTTCTTGGTGCACGGACATTGGCTTCAAACTTGAGAGGCCCTTCACGGAGACCGTGGATAAGAGCCACTCGGTACATTTCTTGGCTAACAATCTCGATGTCAAAAATTTCTCTTTGGAAACGATCAACGAACTGAGACCAAGTTTCATTGCTGCGCTGCTTGATCTCAAAGAGGGCTTCAGGACCGCCCTTTCTCTTGGTTGAGGTAGAGAATCTGAGCAAGAACTCCCTTCGCAGATCAGTAAAGGAAGTGATGGAGTGAGGATGAAGACCATAGAACCAGTCCCTCACTTGCCCATCAAAGGTTGTTACAAGGAGCTTGCACTTAGTTACATCTGAAAGGGTTTTAAGAGCAACGGCTGATTCGAAGGCTTGAAGATGCTTCACTGGATCAGTCTCTCCGGTATAAATTGGTACTGGGGTTCCCTGAAATTTGCTGGAGTTGGTTCATGATGAACATTCTCTGCAAATGGCGAAGGCTCTTCCTGTTCTCCTACAGCATAAGGATAAAAAGGAGCATAAGCTGCAGCTGCAAAAGGAGCAGGAGGATAAAAGGGAAAATTTGCTACAGGAGGAGCAAATGCAGGAGCTGCAGGGTAAGGGTGACTTCCCTGAAAGTTGAGAAATCTAGCAGGGCTTCCCCGGGCTGCTTCCCGGAAGAAGTTTTGGCGAGTAGCAAACTCTTCATCTTGAGCTCGCAGGGGGGCTGCAGGCCCTTGCGGGAAGGTTGTTGTGTAAGGAGGATAGACCGGCGGGCAAGCTGGAAGACAAGCTTAATGGTGCCCCAAAGTGGGTGCTGGATTGATCGGAGCAGCTGGAGCAGCTGGAGTTGTTGCTGGTTGAGAGTCTAGCCGCTACGTGATCATAGCGAGCATTTGGTTGATTGCTTGGAACTGTTGAGCATTCTCACGGCACGATTGCTCAAAGGCCTCCTAGAGAGGATCATCTCTGGGACTTGACTGAGCAAGGTTCTCGGCTGAATGACGATTTGACATGATTAACTGTCACTGTTCACCGTCTGCTCGGATCTGAAGGTCGCGTGTTAACTGTTGATGCATGAAAGCGGCACCGGGTAGCAAACACGGAGGGAGTGTTCTATCTCACAAGCTAGGAGAGGAAGAGGATGAAGGTTGCGGAGGAGGAGGAATGAAGGAAGCTTTTGAGTGCTCGAGAGTGGAGCAAGCGCTTGTCAAAGGGGTTGTGGGGATAGAGGAGAGGGCGCTGAGAGCAGACGGGAAGGCTTACGAGAAAAGGAGGTTGATCAAGAGCTGTCGAGCAGACGGGTACTTGGACGGTCGTGCTTGCAGGTTGATGCCAAGAGGAAGCTGAGCTGAGCTGAGAAAAAGAGAGGGGGCCACTAGCAGCGACAACAACAGACTTCGCCCGTCGCGACTTAAATGTCACTCTTGCGACGGGCTCTCATTTGATTAATAGCGAGAGTTACAACTTGCTAATACACCTTTACAAGAAAGCAATAAAGGGTACAAGAAGGAAGCTGGCGGCTAAGGAAGAAGTGCCAGAAGAGGCCGCGCGGACTGAAGAGCGTATCTGACAGGCCTCGCGGTTAACGGAATCAGGAGACCGCGCGGACTACAGAACAAGAGGCCGGCAGGCCATGCGACTAAAGGCGCAGAGTGGGATGCGGACTGAGAAACGGAGTCCGCAGGAGGAGGGCTGGCTGGCTGACTTCGAGCGTGGGCACCTTGACAATGATCCGACCTCCCTTATGAGAGGCATGGGGTTCTATTTATAGGCCCGAGGAGGTAACGGCTTGCGGTGACGTTACCCCCTGTGAGACGGTAACTTGAGCGAGATGGAGACGGAGTACGCCGAGTCCGCAATAGGCCGCGCAGACTGGGGCTTGGTACTGAAGTCGGTGCTGCTGACGGCAAAATGTGAGACTTAGTGGAGGACTGTGATGCAGGTTCGCGGAGTCCGTCACTGTTGAGCTGGGACTGTCTGCCTACTGCTGGGGTGGCCGATGCTGGAGGCCAAGCGGCGGACTGCATGGAGAATACGGTGAGTCCACCGCTGCTGAACTGGGCGAGCTGTAAGGGGTGCGAGCAGGAGAGTACTCGCGGAGTCCGCCGAGTCCGCACGAGGTTATATGGACTGGGACTGTCTTTTGGAGAATCTGCTGCCCGGCGGGCTGGAAGGAGTCTGCTACTACTGACTGAGTCCCCGCCCAGGCCGCGGACTGAGGAGGAGTTGACTCTGCTGCTGTCTAGAAGTTGGCGCTGGCCAAGGAAAGGCGGACTGCAAAGAGAGTCTGCCAAGTCCGCGGCTGCTGCAAAGCTGAGTCCGCTTGTGTTGGAGATAGAACCTGGCTGTTGCTGTTGGGGTTCGGCGGTGAAGGCGGACTGGACGTCTCGACCGCACTTCGAGTCTACCGAGCTTGCTATGAACGAGACGTTGCTGCTGGTCTTAGTAGGTAGCCGGCTGGCGGCCTGGGGCAGGTAGGTAGTTGAGTCTGGCAGAGAGAGTCCTGCGGAGACAACCTTGCGGTTAAGCGGAAAAAAGGGGGGCGGCCTGCAGAGGCGGACTGTGGAAGCAGTCCGCGGTCCCTGCCGACCACGGGAAGGCGCGCGGCTTGATCGGTCAGACCGCTGAGACCGCGCAAGCCCCGCGACCTGAGCGGACAGAGAATTCTGTCCACCCTCCCTAGGGCATCATAGCCTCCAGGAGGAACCCGGGGCAGGCCACGAAGAGCGAGCTGGCTGCCTTGGGAAGGATCGCCGATTTCGAGGTTAACACCGCCGATATTTTCTCTCTCCTCCTTGGAGAGTAGATCCGACCACCTTTCTCCCTCCAAAAGCTTGCGATAGCTTCATCTACGGCCACCATTTTCTTTTACAAACTCTAAGCCCTGTTTCAAGCTCATAAGGTGCTGCATCCGTGGAGTTCTCCGGTCAGATTTAACCTAGTGACTATTTATGAAGAAGATGGGTTATTGGAAGGAGTTGACATCCCTTATGGACCCCAGATGTCATCCATAGACCAAGCTCAGACAAGGCCCGATAAGCCTTGATTCCGGCTGCGAATCTCGGAAAGCGTTCATGCGTTTGATTATATTTCTCCTCCTCCTCTTGTAGTTACTTTGTTGTGAACTTGTGGTTGTTTGATTATGGCTTTAGAACACTGTTTATTTTAAGTTTTTCAGCATGTCTATATATTGTTATATCTTAGATCTTGATTGTGTTTCTGAGCTTCAGTTTTTCATGTTCTTATTGAGATAATGCCATTCTAGCGTTTTCTAGAAGCGTGCGCGGCGAAGAGGTGATTGTGACCCCCATTTGCTCATCCATCTTTCATATTACTCTCTTGAGTAATCCACCAAAGAGACGCGGTGACGGCGACCCGCAATAGGCTTATTAGTGATAAAATTAGGAAACTCCAAACCAAAACCCTATTGTTTACGTTGACGCTTGCAATCACTTTTTCAATAGCGAAATCACACTCTCTACTTGCACTCCTAGAGAGATCGATATCCGAGGATTCAACTCCTCAACTTTATTACTTGAATACGATCGGTACACTTGCCGACGCATCAAGTTTTTGGCGTCTTTGCTGGGGAGTGCACCGTTGAGTGTATTTTTATTTTGAAAAAGTTTGTACGTGTTTTTTGGTATTTTTGAAAGTATATTTTTTGTGTTGTATGACAGATCCCAACTCTAGTGATAGGGTTGAAGATCTTTTGTGTGAGCTTGAAACCACACATGCGAGGCGAGATCGCCTGCGTGCTACTGCTGTTGAAGAAAGGATGGAAGATTTAGGCCAAGGTGGAAATAGCCAAGATGAACAGGTTGTTGAGGGCCAAGAGGTGGTCCAACCACGCATTAGGACAATGCGTGATTTCACAACCCCTACTGCGGGAAGTGTTTCGCCTGCCTTTGGACCGGCCATCGTAAACAACCACTTCGAGATTAAGCCCTCCATTCTGGACATGATCCGAAATAATACTCAGTTCTCGGGCTTGCCTAGTGAGGATTCGCAGCTCCATCTGGCGGAGTTCTCGGAGATTTGCAGCACATTCCGCTATGCCCATTTTTTTGATGACGTAGTAAAGCTGAGGCTGTTCCCGTTTTTGCTGAGGGATAAGGCCAAAACCTGGCTCCATACCATTACGCCCGAGACTGCTACTACTTGGGAGGCTCTTTCCTCTAAGTTTTTAGCTAAATTCCACCTGGTGGATAAAATTGTGAATGCCAGGAGGGAAATAGCTACCTTCCGGTAGATGGACCAGGAAACTTTATCTGAAGCATGGGAGAGGTTTACTGACCTACAACATTGATGCCCCTAGCATGGCTGTGATCCATGAAATTTAGTTGAAATATTCTTCTTTGCTATTGAGCCTAATTTCAGGGCTATGATCGGCGCAGCAGCTGGAGGCACAATAATGAACTTATCTCTTGACGAGGCATTGAGGATACTTCGCGATACTGCCTCCCATAACACATACTAGACAGCCGGAAGAAATGCCCCTAGAGGGGCGAGGAATCTGTTTGAAGTAAATATTGTGGTGCAACAAGCTGAGGCGACCCAGCATACTTTGGATGGAAGGACGATGTTGACCAGATCGACCCCTCCTCCGGCTCGGATTATGGACATATCGTGTCAGGGTTATGGTAACCCCGTCCATCATGCTTATGAATGCACTGCTGGGGAGACCTTTATTGAGCTATCAGGTATAACTTATGATGAGAATATAAATTTTATAAATAGTAAAAATCGCACTGCTCCTTATAATAATGCGTATAACCCCAATGCGAGAAATCATCCTAATTTCTCGTGGAATCAAAATGCTCCCGATCAAAGGTGGCAGGGCGGCCAGCATTAATTTGATGCTATAACCCCCTAGTAGACAGCCGCGACCACCTCATACGGGTTATAATCCGACCGTTCAAAGGACTCATAAGAGTGCGCTGGAGGAAATGATGAAGAAGTTTGTGGATATGGCACAATTGAATATGGCCACTCAAACTGCTTCCATGAGGAACTTGGAGACACAACTGGGGCAACTAGCCCAAGTGTTCTCTGAGCGTACTCACGACACCCTCCCAAGTGATACGGAGAAGAATCCCCGTGAGCAAGGGAAGAGTGCTGGGGATGCAGAGGAGTGCGGTAAAAATGAAATGGATGTTAAATATGAGATTAATGCTATGGAGACGATAGCTTTCTGTGATTTTGGATCATCGTGCAACATTCTTGCTTTGCAAGATGTTGAAAAACTTAATTTAAATATCGAATCTGATGTCCAGAAGTCACTAGTGCTAGCTGATGGATCGGTAGTAAAGACTGATGGAGAGATTAAAGATGTGGAAGTGATTCTGAATGGGGCTGTTGTACTCACTAACTTTCAGGTGTTAGAACCCATGGGAAATACATCAAAACCCATCTTAGGGGTCCCATTCCTAAAAGCTAGTGAAGCTACATTGCAATTTAATGTGAGCAATGTCACCTTGACTTCCAAGATCGATTTGCTTTTACCACCGTCACTTCCACCTATAATTTCAAATGAACCTGGAGAACTTCTAAAATAGAATGTTTTGTTATCTAATGATTTATCTAATGCTGCTGAGACAGGTTATCTTCCGAATGAGCAAGATCGGGTTAAGAAAGTGGCAGAACCGCTGACGTTAGCTGAAAGAGAGTTAGAGACGGAGTCACTCGATGTGAAACAAGATTCGGTTGAGAAGAAACATGAGCTGAGAACGGCTGTAGAAAGCATGCGGAAGACTGATTTAAATGCATCGATTTATCCTAACAAAGTTTGTAAGACTGTTAAACAGGTGACTTGGGCTGATCTTTCACCCGATGCGGGTGAGGAAAGGATGCCCCCGGATGAGAAAGATAGGCGTGTTGCTAAATTGGTGGGTGTTGTTATACCACCCTGGCGATCCCCATCTGTGGATCTGAAAAGGAAAGAACTACTCATGCGCAAGGCGCAGAATTTTGCCCACCGGTGCGAGAAGGAAGAGGTTAGGGGCAGGGGAGATTCGTCTTCCCTGGGTCCTAAGCTTTTGCCTTGCCCTCATCTCGCGTGACTGGTGGGATCTATCACAAGTCAGCGTTCAGCTAAGGAGGGAAGGATCTCTGGGGCCCATTTCCTGCTTTTTCTAGTTTTATTTATTGCTTAATGCTGTGTGTAAATTTAGACTTTTTCGTTGTGTTTTGAACTTATGCTCTGAACAATATTTATATAACTACTAATACAGGTATTTGGTCCACCTTATGGACGGTAAAGAAAAGTGGCTTACGGGAGACAACCCAATTTACCTACTTTTAATTTGCTCAATTATGCTGCAGATATTATATGTTTATAGTATGCGTGGTTGGAGGTATTCCCTTGTGCAGGTGGAGTTCGTTTGGGCCGTGGACGTTCTGCTGAAATTAATGTCAATCTTCTGGGATGCTCATTTGCTAAGCATGGGGCAACCTCACCCTCAACTTTTATTTCTCTATTTTTATTGCAAATCTTAGATAGATTGTTTATTTTAAGTCTGGTGGGGGAGAGTTATGCAGGTTACCTATGCACATGCACTATTAGTACTTTCATACCAAAAGTATATTTGTATTTTCTGTTTCTATATTGTCATGTCTACGTTGTGCACCAGCACCTACATGAGCGTGATCTTAAGCACGCGCTCGGCTCAAGTCAAATTTATTTCTTGTGTTAACTTTAAAATAGGGTGCTGGCTTAGGATTTTAGGATACGAGTAGTATGAAACTCGTGCAGTGTTCCTAATCGAGTGCTCATGGTGTGTAGAAATAATATAGATTTATTTTTTCCTTATGCACCTAGATTTATACTTTTCTACATTTGTAAATATTGTTTGTACTACTCAAAAGTGTTGAATCTGGAGTAATCGAACGGTAGTGTAGGAATGTGTGTAGTCGTCACTAGCCTCGTATTGCTCGAGTTGGGAGGAGAGATCATTTTTCTTGGTGGCTAAGAACTTGCCCCAAGAAACTCTTGAAGCATTGGTGCATGGTTAGTCTAGCGTGAGCGTGATGTAGGAAATCATTTTGGCCCGGTTGAGCTTTGTACCCGTCCTAACGATAATCCTTGTTAGCATATTTTGAGCCTACTCATCCAGTTGATTCAGCTCCACCATTATTTCACCAAAGCCACATTGTCGATCCTAGTCGCACACCCAAGTTGAGCTTTAGTGTTTTACATTTTTATGATCGGGTGTTGATGGGATGATATTCCTTGTGAATATGTGGATGTGCTCTAATGTTTTTATCTACTAAAGTTGTTAAAATGAAAAGATGATAAAAAAAGAAAACATATTAATAAAAAAATTAATTGTGGAAAAGAAAAGTGAAAAGAAAAAGTGTAATTGAAAATCTTATTTGAAATTTTGTGGCGGTAGGCGGTGCACACACCCGTGTTATCAAGTTCAAGTCTGGTGGTGTGGTGCACCTGCATATATTGTTGGTCAGATGATATCTTTTTGTTGTGCTCATTTGGATTAGGTGCGTAGCCTTCTTTTTTTTATCTTTGTTTACCTCACTGAAACCCAAGCCCCATTATTTTCCCTAAAGTCCTACGGATTCACGCTTAAGTCAAACTAGTGTCGTAGAGAGAGTGTGAAAGGGCAAGCGTATGGTCCCCGACATTGATGGATTTCTTTGGAGGTGATCCCAAGCCCCGGTCTTTGGCAATGCTCAACTAAGTGGTCTGCCTACTTTCTTCCTACGCATGACCGAACGATTCTCCAACATTCTATCTTTGAGTAGTTACAATATTTATATACGCCTGTCGAAATTTATAAATCTGTAGCATAATTAAAAATTTTACATATTATATTTTCTATGACCATGAAGTATTTGATTTCTCACTTTACTTTATTTGGAAATTTCTAAGTCAGCTAGCTGTTTTCTAGTTCACGGAGAGATGATTTGCTCGGGATGAGCAAATGTTTAAGTCTGGTGGTGTGATGAGTTTGATATTTATAGGGTTTTTCAGACTCATCTGGTTTGGTTTTCTTACTCGTGCACTGCATTTCAACCGGTTATTGGTTATATTTTCATCGTTCGATCGTGGACCATTTTGTGCACTGTTTTGGCTCGTGGGTGTGCAATTGCGCATTCTATTATTGAGGGTATGCACATGGTGCTCCCCAGGGGCCCTTTCCAGTTACTTTTGTTGCATTTTTACGTTGCTGGAGGGTCCTTTTGGGTTTATTTGTTTGTATGCAGGTGGTGCGTTTTCCCCAAGTCTGGAATTCAGGTTTGAGGACAATGCGCGATCGTGTGTTTTCTTAGCACACGGTTTGTGCCCGATCGTGCGTTTTGTTGAGCAGGAGAAACATTGAGTCGAGCTCGACAAATTTTGTCGAACTGGGTTTGACGATCTTCACACACGGTTAACGCACGGTTTCTTCGGAACCGTGCACGAAGGAAACATACGGTTTTCCTACAGCTTTCATGTTTGTATGTATGTTTGTTCCATTCTATAGTTAATCATGTGCTTTGTTCATGCATGGGCGGAAGCGCCCGTGCGCGTGTAAAACGCACGGTTCCCCTGTGTAGTCCTGATTTCCTGCTTTATGTTGCTACCTATGCAATATCCTTCACACACGGGCGGAAACGTCCGTGCGCGAGTAAAACACACGGGTCAATGCTTCTCCTTCTGCAGGCTTGTTCTGAAAGTTAATATCGCACGGTTTGCACATGGTCGTGTGCCAAACCGTGCACGCATATTTTTCGAACCTTCTTCTATTTAAAGCGCGGATCTCTACTTCCTGAGGACAGTTCCGAAGGAGTTCCGATCCAGTCCAATCCAGCCGCCTTTTCTGCTCCTTTGAGCGGGAAAACTCCACATCCAGCCAATATTCTCTCTCCTCCTTGGAGAGTAGATCTGACAACCTTTCTCCCTCCAAACTCTTGCGGCAGCTTCATCTCCGGCCATCATTTTCTTCTCCAAACTCGAAGCTCCGTTTCAAGCTCATAAGGTGTTCCATCCGTGGAGTTCTTCGGTCAGATTTAACCCAGCGACTATTAACAAAGTAGACGGGTTATTGGAAGGAGGTGATAGCCATTCTGGACCCCAGACGTTATCCGTAGACTGAGCTTGGACAAGGCCCAACAACCCTTAACTCCGGTCGTGAATCTCGGAAAGTCTTCGTGTGTTTGGTTATTTTTCTCCTCCTCTGGTAGTTACTTTGTTCTGAACTTGTGGTTGTTTGATTATGGCTTTAGAACACCATTTATTTTAAGTATTTAAGCATGTCTATGTGTTGTTATATCTTAGATCTTGATTACGTTGCTGAGCTTCAGTTTTTCATGTTCTTGTTGAGATAGTGTCGTTCTAGCGATTGCTAGAGGCATGCGCGGCGAAGAGGTGATTGCGACCCTCTTTGGCTCATCCATCTTTCATATTACTCTCTTGAGTAATCCACCAAAGAGATGAGGTGAAGGCGACCCGCAATAGGCTTATTAGTGTTAAACTTAGGAAACTCCAAACTAAAACCCTCTTTGTTTACGTTGACGCTTGTAATCACTTTTTCAATAGCGAAGTCACACTCCCTACTTGAACTCCTCGAGAGATCGATATCCGGGGATTCAACTCCTCAACTTTATTACTTGACTACGATCGGTACACTTGCCGACGATTCTGGTTGCTTAGAGAGGAGACCCCGAGCAGACTCACTGACCAGGCTCTCACCTAGCTGGCAGAGATATAGGCTCACTCGGTGGTTGGAGGTTGTTTGGGGAGGAGACCCTGAGCAGACCCGCTGACCAGGCTCTCACCTAGCTGGCAGGGTTGTAGGCTCACTCGGTGGTTGGAGGTTTCTTGGAGAGGAGACCTCGAAATGACCCGCTGACCAGGCTCTCACCTAGCAGGCAGGGATGTAGGCTCACTCGATGGTTAGTGGTTGCTTAGAGAGGAGACCCCGAGCAGACTCGCTGACCAGGCTCTCACCTAGCTTGCAGGGTTGTAGGCTCACTCGGTGGTTGGAGGTTGTTTGGAGAGGAGACCCCGAGCAGATCAGCTAACCAGGCTCTTACCTAGCAGGCAGGGCTGTAGGCTCACTCGGTGGTTGGAGGTTGCTTGGAAAGGAGACCCCGAGAAGACCCGCAGATCAGGCTCTCACCTAGCTGGCATGGCTATAGGCTCACTCGTTGGTTAGAGGTTATTTGGAGAGGAGACTCCGAGGAGACCCGCTGACCATGCTCTCACCTAGCTGGCAGGGCTGTAGGTTCACTCGATGGTTGGAGGTTGTTTGGAGAGGAGACCCCGAGCAGACCAGCTGACCAAGCTCTCACCTAGCTGGCAGGGCTGTAGGCTTACTCGGTGGTTGGAGGTTGTTTGGAGAGGTGACCTCCAGCAGACCCAGTGACCAGGCTCTCACCAAGCTGGCAGGGTTGTAGGCTCACTCAGTGGCAAGACAAATGATAAGATCCCTCAAAGAAAAATATCTATACTTTTCAGGGAATGAAGAAAGTTTGTAGAAGATACAAAAACTCCTATTGGAAGAAGTGGTTGGTACAATACAAATGAGGATGGGAATATCCAACCGGCGCTCGGCAAAGAGGGTCTCGCCCATAGAGAGTAGGCGCTTGCTGGCAAAGGGAAGGTCTCGCATAAAAAATTAAAAATGTGTGACTTCTCATAAGGAGCGGGTTAATCTCCGGGGTCTACTCGCGATTGGATTCGTCTTGAGGTGAGACGTGGGGAAAAGGTCAAACAGTCTCGTGCATAGAAGGGGCGAGGCGAAGTCTTATGACTCGTGCCCTAAACTAATTCTCAAGCGACACGACAAGTAGCTCTACCTCTCGAGTAGAAGCAGAGTGGGGGGTCACCCGCAACAAATAAAATGAAATTAAATAAAATAAAGGGAACATTGACCGAGGGGTTATAACAAAAATTTCCTTGTTCATTACAAAAAAGGGGAGTCAGAACTCTCCCATGAAGAAACACTTCAATATCTCAAAAAAATAAAGAGTATAGGTAAAGGGAGGAAGCAAAAAAAAGAGTGGGAGAGAAGCCTCAGGTCTCGCCGGGGCCTCTTCAGTCATCTTCACTGGAAGCTGAATCCTCGTTCGTCTCGCCATAAAGTTGTGGCACCAGGTCGCGAGCAATGATAGACTCGGCATCATCCTTGACATCCCTCAGCTCCTTCATCATCTTTAAAACGAGCTCGACCGTCTTAATGTTGGCATCCCGGCAGATCTCGTCGACCTCGTCAAATGAATAATGAGAGGGCGGGGGAGCTTGGAGTGGTTCCGGGCGAGATGGATACATAACAATGTTCAGGAGATGGGCATTCTGGGCCTTTAAGCTCTTATTCTCCTCCTCCAGTGCAGCTATGCACGAGCACATCCGATCCGCCATCTCGGCATCATGCGAGAAGCCCATCAATCAACAAAAGCATACGTAAGAGTGAAACTAGCCAAAGATAAAATTAAAAGGCTTACCACGCCGCCCTGGCTCTTTGCAAGAAGAGTATCAGCAACTGCCAGCCTCTTCTCAAGGCCATGTGACTTCTCTCGCTCCGCCGCCAGGCCAGCCTTGGCATCCTTCCATTTCTTGTTGTTAAAGACAAGGTTTAACGAGACTCAGCGTGAGAGCTCTAGAGCACGGAGCTGATCTTGAGTAGTCTTCAGGACGAGGTCTCGCGATGAGTCCTTGTCGAAAGGATCCGTCCAAGGACCACCATAGAGGCCATAGCCGCGGGATAAGGCGTGGCTGGTTCTTCCATGAGGGAAGGAGGGTGGATACCGACTTCCAATTCATGTCCTTTTCCCGACATCTCTTTGTTGTCTTTCCGGGCTATCTCCTTTATCCCTTTCGAGAACGTCACAACCTTCTTAATCTTCTTCTTGGGGCTGTGTCGAGGAGCAGAGTCATCATCTCCAGGCCTCTTCTTGGGGGTGGGGGCCAACGTCTCTTTCGCCACCTCAGATACCTTGCTGGCGAGGGCGAGAGCTTTTGATGGCCCAGCACTGTTCAAGTAGTGGGGATGGACTGGAATAGTCCTCTCTCCTGAATAAGCACGGTTAGAAATGTTAAAACAAGGGAATGATAAACATAAGGCTAAAGAAGCGCAAGTGTACCTTCACTGGGAAACATAGGAAGGAGCGAGTCGAGGTCTCGCCTTAACAAGTTGACCTCGAAATTTTTCCCCATGAGGAACTCGCAGAGGTCTTTATCTGCACCGCCGACCATGGGAGTCGCGTAGTATATTTTGGCGAGCGACACTGGCGCGAGTGGAATGCCTCCTAGATTTTGGTGGATGAAGACGAAGCGGTTGAGCCAGTGATGATTCTTGTTGGGGGTCTCGCACACCTTCAGACCCTGTCTCGTGAAGTACGAGACGCCGTCATGGTTGGCTTGGTTGATGAATAGCTTGCAGAAGGCGTTGATGCTGAACTCGATACGATCACAGCACATGTAGCTGGCGAATGCAACTAAAATCGAGATGGCGTTCGGGTTTAGTTGCACGGGGACGATTGTAAAGTATTCTAAAACCTGTTTAACCTCCGACCAGAGAGGAAGTCTCAGCCCCGACTCGAAGTGCGAGATAGGGAAGTTGAGTTCGTTGGGGTAGAATGTATTGATATACTGGCCGACCTTCGGGTGCCGCTACTCGAACCCCTCCACCAGAAAATCACGGGTAAAGCGGTTGTAGTCCTCCTCTGAGACCCTGCCAGGAGGCAAGTCATGGTCGGTGAACCTTCTGCTGCACTGTCTGCGTCCCTCACCCTCTTCAGTTTTTTTATTTCCCATGGCAGGCGAGATGATAAGAGCAAGTGGAGGTGGAGAAGGAGTGGCGAGAGTAAGCTCCGAAGAAGAGGAGGTGAGAAGTCTGGCACTAAGACGCAGCAGGAGGGGGTAGCGGAGGTGTAAATCATTTCGGTCAGGGGGGAGGTATTTATAGCAGATAGCGAAAGTGGAAAAATGGGCTGGAAAAATATGAAGGCGAAAGTTGAAGAGTTTGGCCATCGGTTCATTCTCTCTCTCCTAACCTCGATGCACGATTTTTCTAACAAGCCAGAATGAAAGAAAATCAATTAAACGCTGCTATAATGAGAAAGCCCAGCATGAAAGAAGTCCACATGATAACATTATTAATTGTTTCATTCCACACGAGGCGGACATCATGTCCGCGAGGTTTAAATAACAAGTTATAATTGAATAGGCGAGACGACCAATAAATAGAAACGACAGAATTACAAGGTATAATTAAACAGGCGAGAAGAGGCGGGGGGTCTTCAGTTCTTGTGCCATTTCTAATGACCTCCACCGCGAGACCCCGCACATGGGGGCCGACAGGGGATATGAAAGGCGCGAGCGGCTTCAAGACCGCGGCACGCGATACGAAGGTGCTGGTCGACCTCGCTTATGATGGCCCGGGGGTCAGTCTCGTCTATTTCAATTCCGGAGAAGAGGCGAGCCCATTCAATTTCCATCCAGTCAATGCGCCTGTCTATGGCCTGCTTGTCTCGTTCCATCTCGCGGATATTATGTGTATACTTTCGAAGCATCTCGGCCGTCTTGCGCTTCATCTCCAACGGATCCATGGGATCTCCCAGATAGTCTTGTATCTCGTCTGGGTGAGGGATAGGTGAGAAGGCGGGCGGCCCAGAGAAGTCCTCAGTTGCTGAATCGATCTGGGTACCTGCGTAGGAAAACGTCAGGGATCAGGATGAAGGATGTTCTCGCAAGAAGGCTTCGATGACGCAAGCTGTACAAATAGAAGGTTCGATCAGGTGGGCTCGAATATGTCAGGTGGGGGAATGAAAGTCTATATGAAGCGAAAAAGCAAGGTTAGTTCATTTACCCGGGTTACAAGAGGTCCCCGCAAATTGCGAAAGATCGTCATTCTTCACAGCGGGGGGAGTGGATCGCTGAGGCGAGTTAGAGTCTTGGTGATGAATGTCGGTAACGTCAGGTGGGTTCGCAGTCTGAGGGGAATAGACGAGATTTCCCTGAAGAAGCATTAAGTAAATAGGGGAGATGATAAAAGAAAAATGGAAAGATAGAGGGGGGAGGAGACGAGAATCACCTGTCTCTCCCCAGAGGACGCAGGAAGAGGTGCATTGACTCCCAAGGATGCAGGAGTAGTCACATCGACCAAGAAGGGGGGACCAATGGTTTTTACCTTCTTAAGGCGAGACGACGAAGGTAAGGAGCTGAGGTGCGAAACAAAATGGTTCCCAGAGCCGCCAAATTAGCCTTGTTTTGTTTTCGGACCATCGCGAGACGTTCGCTGAAACTCTGACTATGATACATGGCAAAGGTAGGAGAGATGAAAGCAGAGAAGAGAGAGGAGGGCAATCTCCATGATGGGATAAGTGTCGCATATTTATAGGACCCAGATGAGGACCCCGCAAAAGATTATCTCATAAATGAATTTCAACACTGTGAGCCTCGGTTGGACTTTCTTTCCGAGCTTGAGGTAACCTCAAAAAGAGCGGGGATTGTGTACAACCTCGGGCTCGCAAGAGGCAACTCGTGGAGGAGTGCTGAGTTAGGGGAGAGAGGGGTGAGAGGACTGCAGAGGCGAGTAGGCCCATAGGTTCAACTCGCTGGTACTTTAAAGAGGCAAAACATAATAGGCGAGACGGGAACAACAGAGCAGGCAAGACAGCTCTCGCGGCGGGTGTTGGCCTTTTGTGGCGAGATGCCTCTCGCTAGGCGGGGTACTCGCGAGACGAGCAGATAGGCTCCCCTCACCCACCAGTTATTTTTTCACTCGGCATATGAGGAAAAGGTGTTTTTACTTTCTTACCCCCAAGGGGTGATTTTACTCTTTTACCCATGTAATTTTACTCTTTTGCTCTTTGTGGTCTGCATATAACCATTTAGAATACCAGAGTTTGGATGTTAGTAGACGCAGCCTAGGGTATTTTGGAAATTTTAGGTCGGTTCAGTTTGGTTATTGGCAGATCAAACTCAGAGGCCTATAAATAGACCGATAAGGTGCCTTGAAAAGGTTGTTGAACCCTTTCTTCTTCTTCCTCCAAGGAACCTAGCTCAGCACTGGCTAGGTAGGGGAAGAACTTCTAATTCTTCTGGGTAAGAGGTGGGACCTCCAAGCTGAAGCCCACGGTATGTTTCTAGTTCCAAGACTAGCGTCAAGAAGAGGGTTCGGGAAGAGTAGGTGTGAGTTGCAACTACGAACTTTAGGTGAAGTCGGGTTACTTGCTTCAATATATCATCTTAACATTTGTTTTATTTTTGCCTTAAGCTTTTCGTTTAGAAAACTTTTTTGTTTGCCCATATTCACCCCCCTCTCCAAGGGCGCCACAAGATCCAACACTTGGTATCAAACAAAGGTTACTCTAAATTAGTTTCAACACCGGGAGTAATGGTTCATAAGGATTACGCATTTTCTGAGGGGCGATGGATTAGTAGACCTCCCTTATTCATTGACACAGATTATAACTATTGGAAAACTCGAATGCGATGTTTTATAATTGCTTTAGATATTTAAGTATGGGGCATGATAGAACAATTCTACACTCCACCTGCAACAGTAGTTGGAAGTTTCATTATGGAAAAACATAAGGACAAATGGGATGACTATGACAAACTAAGGTGTAAAAAAAACGCTAAGGCAATGAATGCTTTATTTTGTGCGTTAGATAGAACTGAGTTTAATCGACTGTGTGCATGTGAAACTGCATAAGATATTTGGAATTTACATGAAGTTACTCATAAAGGTATATCACAAGAGAAGGACTCAAACCAATTAGAGTCAGAATTTGAAAAGTTCAAGTTGGAGGTTGATAAAGACATAGACCCCATGTACACGAGATTCAGCAAAATTGTGAATGACTCTAATGTTCTTGGAAAGGGTTTTTAAAATACTGATTTAGTGTGGAAGATTCTTAAATTGCTTCCCCAAAATTCAATCCTAAAGTGAATGTCATCTCAGAGTCACACGATGTAAATATTGTTCAAAGTGATGCAGGCTTGCACGTTTGACAACGAATAAATCCACGGACTAACACGTATGCCTCTCTTCGATCCAAATCCTATACTCGCACAATCGTTCTACGCAGCACCACATTAATTAATTCTATCAAATATATGCTAGCGTACAGGTAGCCAAACCGATTAGAATCGAATAGAGGTGATAGGCCAACAAAAGAGATCTACCAAAAATAACGATTCGGAAATGGTAGACCTCTCCCAACAAAAGAAAATGATGGTTCGCCAAACCACTCGAATATAAATGAAAATTAGATGAAACACAAAGATCAATCGAGAGAAAACCCACGAAATTTCAATGCTTCCAAAATTACGCTAAAGTAAACCACCACAGGAATTAATCTAAGAGGGAAAAATCACTCAAAGTAGGAATATTTTCGTTACCCAATCGGAATGGATGATTACGATTTTGTCTACTTGTATCGTTCTTCAACGGCTCCGCCGGAGTCACGCCGGAAGGAGAGGAACTTGTCCGCCTTCGTCGCTTCAGGCCGGAGTTCACACTCACAAGGAAGATCCTTGCACCTTGGCCGATTTCTTCAAGAATGAGGGTTGCTTGTTTTTCTTTATTGGTGGTCGTTTTAGGGAGATAGGGGGTCGGTTATGAAGAGGAATAGGTCGGGTTTCCTTAGAGAGGAAAGTAGAGCAGGAGGTGGAAGAGAGGAGTCCGAAATAGAGTGGGGAGGGAGAGTTGGCCGGCAGCCAAGAGGAGGAGGGGGAGGGAGGTGACCGAATTTTTCCAAGGGGGAAGGAGGATCTCAAAAAGATTTTAGGGGGATTATTTTCTTATTCTTCTTCTCTAAAAAAATATGACAAATATCATGGCTTATATATAGGCTTACACAACTCAATCAACCCTTCATTCAAAATTCAAAATTCAAAAATTGAAAATATGATGGTTATAAGCACCCATCATAACACTTGAAATGAAATAATTAAAACAACACATGATGGTTATAAGCACCCATCATTACACATGAAATAAGTACTTAAAATAAAATTGCTAAACTAATAAAATTATTAAAAATATATAATTGTAATTATTTAATTTATAATTATATATTTCTATATAATGGCGGCGGACGTCGATCCCATCCTCGAGCTTGCGGCAGCAATCGTCCCAATCGACGGACTCTCTCAGACGGGGATCAATGGCGGCCGTGTCAGCAACGTCTCCATCAATCCTCCCACGCTCAAAACTACTAATCACAGATGAGTTAGTCTAAAAATACTGATGCAGGAGAGCAACATCCAAAAGAACCATGTAGCAGCAAGTAAAACCACTCGGCGAGGAGAGCACTTCATCTTTGAGTATCGTGTCATGCAAAAATGTGGTCCTAGAGAACCTTGGAAAAGCATTAGACAATAAAGGAAAACAAGTTTCTACATCAACAACAAACGTAACTCTAGTGAAGACCGATGAAGAGAGCGATCCAGGCACAAGCTCACTACCCAAATCATAAGAAAACAAAGTGGACCCAAATGGACAGGCAGATAATTCAAGTGGTGGAGAAATATATGGCGTTAAATTAGAAACATTAAAAATAGGGGTAATACCCCAATTAGTGGAAAACTTCAAATGATATGCGTATTCTCCTAATTTCTTTTATTTCTGAAAAAGGTACAGCACGCCAACTCGCCAACTTTCTATAGTGCCCGAAGGCAACCATTCAGGGACGAGATGCACCGAAACTAAATCGCCAACAATATAGTGAGACACCCTTTTATGTAAGCTAACATGAAGTTGATAAAAAGTAATTGGTATGGTTAGCGCTTCCCTAATGTGCTTATATAATTTTTGAGCATGAGAGGCATAAACTAGTGCGAGTTGACTTGTCTTATAAGACAGTGGTAATGAAATCAAGTCAAAAGGCACTTGTGCTTTAAATCCGTGCACGATCTCATTCGGCGGGCAACAAGCATATAAACAATAATAAGACGCAACTTGATTGAATAACTTTGTAAAAGTGCGCACAAGTATCTTACTAGCATGTGGTGTGAACCCATGTGCTACGTGACTAAACCAAAATACGGAGGATAAAGGGGTTAAGTCAGGGGGCACGGGAGCCTTATAATCAAAGATGACTTTTATTGGCTCAAAATTCGCAGTTCTAATTTTATATTAATCATTTTCACGCTTGGCATGAAGATATGCCAAGGAGAACCGCTCATCATAAATAATAGAGTTGGACGCTTTCGAGTGTGAAAAGATGTGCGAGCGATACAACTCATGGGGCCTAACCGTGGTCACTAATGTGTGGAAATTAGGGTCATCATAAGGCGGTGGGTAAATGCGGGCGATCGGGTGTGGTATATATGTATGTGAAGGAGGAACCACACCCAGAGGCACAAAAGCCAAAGAATCAGACACACATGAGGATAGACCCGTAGCCAGACACGCATAGAAATGAATAGTCAAATGTGATGTGAAATAAAATCCAGGAGGCGCGGTGAAAAAACCGACTACAAAAAATAACAACTCACTAGAACTTGTACGACAAGACATGTCCAAAGGAGGGGCCCGCAGGGTTGGCAACATAAAGCGACACAGATCAAACATACCAAACTCGTGTCCGAAAGGGCCCATTAAACGAGTCAACAGATCAGGTGGGAGAGTCGGTAAAACTAAAACCGAGAGAGAATCAAAATCTTATTCAATTTTACACAACAGAGACATCATCAAGGGACGCTCATCCGGGTCTACTTCAATAACATCTTCCAAAAGTATATCTCTCTCACATGAAAATTCTTCCAACACATTAGATACGTCATTCAACTCAGAATCAGTATAGGCCTCAGAAATGGGAAAAATCGAACCCGACAGCAATTTTAATTCAGATTGATCTTCAGATAATGGTGATAACAACAAAAAACTATCGTTCGGGTTCGAAGGGTTAAAATCATAAAAACATAAACTTCTCACATAAGGTGAGTCTTCCCAATCAGTTGGAATGTCCACTAAGTCAGGGTCGTCAATGACAATGGAAAAATCCTCACTCACAGGCTCCTCAGTAAAGTCAGATAAAGTCTCAGTGGGTATAATCATAGGCTTTAACGCGATGGGGATCATATCTGGTAGAGGGCACTCAATACTAGGGTGCACAGACACAATGCTAGTAGGGCATATAATAGGCAAAGAGATACTCTCATATCTTGGACTATCATTATCATCCCAAACATCGTCTTCTAGATCACTAGGGATTCCCTCAGATTCAGACTCATCAGAATCGTCGAGCACTAATGAATATGTCAGAATACTCTCACCTACGGGGTCATCCTCAAAATCCAGGGATAGTACATCAACATCATCATCCTCAGGGGTATCAATCAGTATCTCTAGTGGCTCAGATGTCGAGGATAACCGAGGATAACCCTAGTGGTAACATCTATCGAGTCCACAGTAAATGACCTATTAGGAGAGGTTCCCCTAACGGGTGGTGGTGTTCCTAATACGACCTTTCTGATCTGACAGAGTGAGTTTTATTCCTAGGAAGGTGGTGCTTCTCAATAACTAATGTTGTATTAAAAGTGGTGTCTAGATTAGTATGACAATAATGCAGTAATTTACCCCGGATGTAGGGGTGTAACCCCTTACGAAACCTAGAGAGGGTGACCTCTGGCAACTCCTTCAAACCACTTCTAACCATCATATCCTTAAAAAGACGCATATAGTCCTAGACCGACTTATTACCTTGTTTAAGGTCAGTCAAATCATTAGTTATCTATCTCTTGGTCTGAGCATTTGGTTTATAATCATTCCTAAATGCAGGTATGGATCTAGTGCCAAAACTATACACACTCATAGGCTTGGTGTTAGCAAGGCGAGGGTAGGCGGAATCAAAACGATCCGAGAGCAGGCTACGCGTTTGCGTCCAAGAATGTGTTTTGCTACCAACACGAAGCTCTTCGTTGTACCGAAATACGCGTGCTTGACCTATTAATTGTACGCGGACGATGTTCACCTATTGGTGGTTATCCCATTCGTGCCAATCAAAGTAAATATCTACCCACTTAAGCCAGTCCCTAAACTTTTGCGAATTCCCATAACCATCATATGTTGGCATCTCATTCTTAGTGTGAGAATACGTGTGGGGATGGTTGGAAAGCAAGGTTGGGGTGTGTTTAGACATGGCTTTATCATTCCAATAGTCTAAAAGGGAAACATTAACATCAAATGTCATGTTCAGTGAGAACCGGAGAGAAAACTCACCAGCAACTGGTGCACAAGCAATGAATGAATAACCTAGCCCTTTTTAATTTTCAAAGATGTAATTGTTCCCACTAATTACTTAAGGTAATAGATATATTTTTTTTATTTTCTTGTTGTAAATAAAATGAAGATTATTAAAAACGGTTTTTGATTTTTTTGCTGATTTAATAAAAATATAGGCCGCTATTTGCAAAGCAACAATTAAATTTTATAACGACTTAATAAAAAACATTTTTGGATTTCTTACTAAGAAGATGATGGAGAATTTCCATAATTTTATTTTTTTAATTTTGAGAAAAACTGAAAATTTTAGGCCGCTATTTGCAGACCCAAAATTTTAAAATTGATTTATATGTTGTGCAATGAAACGTGCAAAGTGCGTGTCGGTGCTCAAAGCAAAAGGGGGAGGGGGCCAATTAGGAAATTGACATGAACTTGGCTTTGATACCAAATTAATGCAGGATTGCACGTTTGACAATGAATAAATCCACGGACTAGCACGTATACCTCTCTTTGATCCAAATCCTATACTCGCACAATCGTTCTACACATTACCACGTTAATTAATTCTATCAATTATATGCTATCATACGGGTAGCCAAACTGATTAGGATCGAATAGAGGCGATAGACCAATATTCTTTCCGGCTAAAAGGACCAACCCAGTCCGATCGACAAAGGCTATAGCAAAAGAGATCTACCAAAAATAATGATTCGGAAACGGTAGACCTCTCCCAACAAAAGAAAACGAAGGTTCGCCAAACCTCTAGAATATAAATGAAAATTAAATGAAACAAAAAGATCAATCGAGCGAAAAACCACAAAATTTCAATGCTTCCAAAATTACGCTAAAGTAAACCACCACAGGAATTAATATAAGAGGGAAAAATCACATAAAGTAGGAATATTTTTGTTACCCAATTGGAATGGATGATTCCGATTTTCTCTCCTTGGATCGTTCTTCAACGGCTCTGTCGAAGTCACGCCGGAAGGAGAGGAACTTGTCCGTCTTCGTCGCTTCATGCCGGAGTTGACACTCACAAGGAAGATCCTTGCACCTTGGCCAATTTCTTCAAGAATGATGGTTGTTTGGTATTCTTTGTTAGTGGTCGGTTTTAGGGAGATAGGGGGGTCGGTTATGAAGAGTAAGAGGTTGGGTTTCCTTAGAGAGGAAAGGAGAGGAGGAGGTGGAAGAGAGGAGGCCGAAATAGAGAGGAGAGGGAGAGTTGGCTGGCGGCCAAGAGGAGGGGGAGGGAGGTGGCCGAATTTTGCCAAGGGGAAGGAGGATCTCAAAAAGATTTTAGGGGGATTATTTTCTTATTCTTCTTCTCTAAAATAATATGACAAATATCATGGCCTATATATAGGCTTACACCACTCAATCAACCCTTCATTCAAAATTCAAAATTCAAAATTCAAAAATTGAAAATATGATGTTATATGCACCCATCATAGCACATGAAATGAAATAATTAAAACAACACATGATGGTTATAAGCACCAATCATTACACGTGAAATGAAAATTAAAACATGAAATAAGTATTTAAAATAAAATTGCTAAAATAATAAAATTATTAAAATATATAATTATAATTATTTAATTTATAATTATATATTTTTATATAATGGCGGCGGACGTCGATCCCATCCTCGAGCTTGCGGCAGCGATCATCCCAATCGACGAACTCTCTCAGACGGGGATCAATGGCGGCCATGTCAGCAACGTCTCCATCAATGAGTTATATTCTGAATTTCAAAAAATATGTAAATATTTTAATAAAAGTTTAAAAGTTATTGAGTTACTTAAATCTAAAAACAAAATATTGCTAAAAGAAAATAAAAAACTAACCACTGAATTAAAAGTACTTGGGAAGGAGAAAGTGACTTTTCAAGAGGAATGTCGCTCTTTGACAAGGATACAAGAATTAGAAAAAGATCTTGCTAAGTCTTAATCTTATGTTGATTCTCTTACAAAGAAAAAGGGGACTCAGAAAGATCTCTAAAATTTTCTCAATCTCAAGTAGAAGGTGGTAAGAAGGCCTTTAGAAATAGGTGTGGTATGTTAGTTGCAGAAAACACTACCTTGAAAGCCCGGGTTCATGATTTAAAAATGGCCATTAAAAAGTTTGGAGTGGGCCGAAAATCACTGGATATGATTTTGGTTAATTAATGTTATGGTTCGTCAAAATTTGCACTCGGATACACTTCTAGAAGCTATCACCGAGCGATAGCCACTATCGCGGGCGATAGCCACTATCACGGGAGATAGCCACTATCGCGGCCGATAGCCACTATCACGGGCGATAACCACTATCACGGACGATAGCCATTATCGTCGGCGATAGCAAAAATTTCAAAAATTCAACTTTTTCGGATAAAAACACTAAATCTGCTATCATTGCTACTTCCAACAAGAATTCTAAATTTTTTTGAAAAATCCTTCAACTCATTTATCACGTGTGCCAAATTTAATAAGTTTGGTCACACCACTGACACTTGTAAGAAGACAGGTCACTGGTTTGTTAAACCAGTCTGGGTACCGAAGGCTTCACCTACAATATGGGAGGAACTATTTGCGTAACCAGATCTCTACTATCATCCTCTTTCCAGGTCTGTTGGTTGGCTAAGGACAAGAAAGACGTGTGGTACTTGGACTCAGGATGTTCAAAACACATTACGGGCAACAAGTCAAAGTTCCTTAGCCTAGAAATGAAGAAAGGTGGAGTAGTTACTTTTTGCGATAATGGTAAAGGATGGATCATTGACATTGGAGTAGTTGTCACAACCCGCATTTTCTCAACGGTAAAATCGTATCAGAGTAAGAGAAAACACGTGTCGTGATGCCACGTCGTGCAGGGGATAACTGCACAGGCTCAGGCAAAACTCCAGACGTTAGATTTTAAGGAAAAACGTTGATTAAATATGAAAGATAATCAGTTAAGTTGGATGGTCGTATCCCTCGGCATAGCGGATAAGCTAGTCCACAGTTAAAATTATATCTATACGCAGTATAAAATACTTTGGTACAATTAAGTTGACACCCTAAATAAGCACGAGAGTCCCCGGGGGACGACTCATGGTATGCACGACTCTAAGGTGAATATTATAGGTATAAAAGATAGTGTTTTACGCTGAGGAAAAATACTGTCTTTGTTTTAGAAACATGTTATGCATGAAGTATATATTAATACTTTTAGGTTTTAAAATATCTAACATGCAACCTAGCATAAATCCTTACCAGAAGCAAGTAACCAACCACATATAGGCAAAATCAGCAGTTTAATTTCATATTCAGCATCACAAGAAGCCACCAGTGGGCGTCAACAACCTGACACGAACCCACTGGCGAGTATGTATGTCTATACAGAAAAGTAGGGAACTACCTCACAACAAAATGGGGATCAGCTATCTCAGCAACCCTAGAGGCCACCCACAGCCCCTCCAAAAGTACTAGCCGCTGAACTGGTTACAACCTGTACCTGAGGCATTCAGGAAAAGAACACCTCAGCAAGGAAACAATCGGAAAGGTAAATAGAACAACAGATTAATTAACAAATAAGAAGAAGGGTTTACCAACCCGGCAACCAACTGCTATAAGCAAAAGAAAAGGGGATGACAGTAAGAAAAGAATGCTGTCAAAAACACCGCAGAGCACACCAAGTGCGAGCAATAAAACCTATATGCCTTACCAAGAGAGCCTGCAACAGCACCAAGACATATACATATGCCAAAAGAAAAGAAAGCATAAACAGGAAAGGGACTAACAGTCCTAACACGTGGGTAAGTGGCAGTGGTCAAAACATGGGTCTGAATACATAACCAAAATCAGACCCAAAAAGGGCTAAGGGGTTAAACAGTGGCATCTTTAGGGTCCCACACACACCAACCCAAACCGGGGCAAAAGGCGGTGGCCACAGCTCTCCACATAAAACCACCCCTCCAGAGGCCACCAAAACTCCACCACCTGCCACAACCCAAGAGTCGGCATGCAGAATTTAGCCGAACACCCAAAGCCCCCCTCTAGGGAAAAGTCCCACTAACAGTCCTAAGAAACTCATGAACCCAAGGCAAAACGTCGGGTCCAACCGACGCGGCCTTGCACGCCTAACCAAAACCAACCCCGAGTCTCCCTGACCCCAAAACAAGCGCAACACCCCGGGTCGACACGATGTGTCGACACCACGACAAACCGGTGTCGACACAAGGTGTCGACACTGTCGCGGCTGGTGTCGACACCAAGTGTCGACACCACTGCGGCCGGTGTCGACACAAGGTGTCGACACTGCCGCTGCTGGTGTCGACACCAAGTGTCGACACCGCTGCGGCCGGTGTGGACACAAGGTGTCGACACTGCCACTGCTGGTGTCGACACCAAGTGTTGACACCAAGTGTCGACACCACTGCGGCCGGTATCGACACAAGGTGTCGACACTGCCGCTGTTGGAGTCGACACCAAGTGTCGACACCACTGCGGCCGGTGTCGACACAAGGTGTCGACACTGCCGCTGCTGGTGTCGACACCAAGTGTCGACACCACTACGGCCGGTGTCGACACAAGGTGTCGACACTGCCGCTGCTGGTGTCGACGCCAAGTGTCGACACCACGACTGGTTGGTGTTGACACCAAGGTGTCGACACTACCGCCGCTGGTGTCGACACCAAGTGTCGACACCACGACTGGCTGGTGTCGACACCAAGTGTCGACACCAAGACTGGCCTGGTGTCGACACAACGGTGTCAACACCCCAACTGGCCGGTGTCGACACAACGGTGTCGACACCCCAACTGGCTACAGGAGCCAGATCCAGCAAACGACCAAAAGCAAGAACGAGGATTCTCTCTCTCTAGAGTACAACCTCCATCGGCAATGGCAACTACTCGACCTAAACCGAACCAAAACTGTCCCTAATAGACACAATCCCTCAGGAAAACTGAGATTCAACTGGAACTTTCTACACTAACCACGGTATGATCGGGATCAAACCCTAGCTTACACCTAAGATCTAAACAAGAAAGAGATAAAACTTTAATCAAAATAAGACAAAGATCAACTATGGCAAGGATGAGGGTACATCACTTGCCTCAATACCAGAAAAGCTTGGCCGGCGGCATCCCCCACTCTCGGATCTAGCTGCAGAGCACCAGCTGAGGAGCAGAAAGAGTGCAGATCCCGGCAAGGGCAGTCCAGATCCACTCTCGAAACCAAATTCCGACCGCAAAATCTCCAGGAAAACGGCGTCTGAAGGCTAGGGTAGTCCGGCGGTGCTCTTCCTCTCGTACAGGCGACGGCTTCTTCCAAGCAGAGACACAGGAAAAGAACAAAAGGAACCCAGCCCTAATTCTAACCCAAGACTATATACATATATCAGTTTTAATAATAAACAATCAACATAATAATTATTATTTACACTCAATATCAAAACAACCCGAAACCCGAAACTTCTCGGAAAAAGACGAAATTAATGCTGCAGCTAAAAACCCACGCTACGAACGCAACTACGAAGTCGAAATTAGAATTCGATGAACAAAACCCGGGATATCACCACCCGAAGCCAAAACACAAGCATTCCCTAAGAGGCCCAACCGAGTCAAGCAAACGGACTCCGACTAGCTGGGGAATCTTGCTAACAGGCTACAAACAGGCTACACAGGGAACCTTCAGAGCTAAGACCACGCTCTACAACGGCAAAAAGCTGGAAATACGTCATCGTAATGTCAGCCAACGATCAAACACAACACAGAAAAAATCGGGGGCGTTACAGTAGTAGGTAACGATTATTTTACTATATCAAATGGTTTGTATGTGAAAGGTTTAAAACACAATTTGATTTCTATAAATCGGTTATGTGATATAGTTCTAAATATTTTATTTGACTCTTCCACAAACCTTTGCAAAATTTATGATTCCAAAACAAATGATGTTCTTCTTACTACACCAAGGTCTCAAAATCTTTATATGATAAAAATTCATGATCAATCACATTCTTCTTTAAAAAGTTTTATGTCCAAAAATAAGGAATTAGATTTATGACATAGGAGACTTGGTCATTCTAGTGCCATGTTAATTTTAAAATTGTCAAAAGATAAATTAATTAAAGGATTATCTATTTTAAGTGGATATTTATCATCTTTATATTTTCCATGTCAAAAGGGAAATTTTCAAAGTCTTCGTTCCAAATCAAAAATGTTATCTCTACTACTAGACTTTTATAATTGATTAACATAGATTTGTTTGGTCCAATTGCTACACAAAGTCTAGGAGGTAGAAAATACACTTTTGTTTGGATTGATGATTATTCTCATTTTTGTTGGACAATTTTCTTAACTTCAAAATCTGATGTATTCTGAAATTTTACTAAATTATGTATACTTATTCAAAATGAACTTGACTTAAAAAAAAAATTCATTAGTTCAGATCATGTAGGTGAATTTGATAATGATAGGTTTGTTTCTATTTTGAAATGAGTTGGGAATTAAACATTAAGTTTCCGCTATTCGCACATCGCAACAAAATGTTGTGGTAGAGAGGAAAAATAGGACTATTAAAGAACTAGCTCGTACTATGTTATCTGAGTACAGATTACCTTGATAATTTTGGGTTGAAGCTATAAATACTGCATGCTATGTTATTAATTGTGTTATGCTTCGACCATTTTTGAAATTAACACCTTATGAATTATTTTTTCAAAATAAACCAAATGTTTCTTATTTAAAGTTTTTGGATGCAAATGTTTAATTTTGAACAACAAGGACACATTAGGAAAATTTGATAAAAATGTGATAAAGGTATATTTATTGGTTATTCTCCAACTAGAAAAGCTTATAGAGTCTATAATAAGAGGACAAAATAGTTAAGGAATCAATTCATATTAAATTTAATGATCTTCTTTCTTGTGTGGAAACTAACCCTACAGGTAATGATGAAGAACCACTTTCCCCACTAAAGTCGGATGATGATGAAATACTTAGAGATTAAGAAGAAGACAAAGAAGAAAGAGAAGGAGAAGATGTTTAAGAACATGTGCCTCCAAGTTAACTAAGATTTTCAAAAGCTCATCCATAAGATTTGGTCATTGGAGAACCATCAAGAGGGGTAAGTACTCATTTGTCTTTACATGATTTATTTTCAAACCTTTGTTTTTGTTTCCATTATTGAACCAAAAGATATTTCAACCGCTTTAAATGATGAATCTTGATTTTTAGCTATGGTAGATGAACTAAGTCAATTTGAGCATAATAAGGTTTAGAATCTTGTAGAAAGACCTTCTAATCATCCTGTTGTAGGAGTTAAGTGGATATTCAATAAAAAATTAGATAGTGAGTCTATGATCACTAGAAACAATGCTAGGCTTATAGCAAAAGGTTATGCCCAAATTGAAGTAGTAGGTTTTGATGAAACTTTTGCACTCGTAGCACGTCTTGAAGTGGTTAGGATTTTTCTTGTATTTGCTAGTTTTAAGAAATTTAAATTATTTCAAATGGATGTGAAAACTATTTTTTTGAATGAGTATATTAAGCGAGAAGTATATGTAGAACAACCCCCTGGTTTTGTGAATGAAAAATTTCCAAATAATGTCTACAAATTAGAAAAAGAGCTTTATAGTTTGAAATAAGCGCCTTGTGCATTGTGTGATAGATTAACTTTATATTTGTTAAAAATGATTATGAAATGGGTAGTGCTGATTCTACACTCTTCATTACGCAACTTAAAAATGAATTTATAGTTTTCAAATTTATGTTGACGATATTATTTTTAGAGCAACTAATGAAGAGTTATGTAATGATGTAGTAATGATTATGAAAAATGAGTTTGAAATGAGCATGGTAGGAGGACTTACATATTTTTTAGAATTTCAAATTAGTCAAAAACTTGTTGGTATTTTTATTTGTCAATTTAAGTTTATTTATGATTTTCTTAAAAGATTTGGATTTGAAAATCTTAAGCAAGCTAGTACTCCCACGAGTGTTTCATTGAAATTAGGAAAAAAAATAAAAGTGGAATATCAATTGATCAAACTTTATATAGAGGGGTGATAGGTTCTTTATTATACTTGACCGTATCTAGACCTGATTTTTATGTTTGCAGTTTGTTTGTGTGCTAGGTTTCAGGCTAATCCTAAAGAATCACATTTAAAAGAGGTTAAACAAATCTTTAGATATCTAATTGGTACTTCTAAACTAAGACTGTGGTATCCTCATAATGATGACTTCGTATTATATGGTTATTATGATTCTGATTATGTTGGTTGTTCCTTCAATCATAAAAGCACAGGTGGCGCGTATCACTTTTTTGGCCCTTAACTTATTTCATGGTCGAGCAGAAAACAAAATTTTGTTGTCCTCTCCCCCACCGAGGCCGAATATATTGCATTAGTAGTTGTTGTGCACAAGCTTTATAGATGAAAAAAACGTTAGAAGATTTTGGAATACATCAACAAACCATAGAATTAAGGTGCGACAATAAGAGTGCATTTGAACTTACGTATAATCCAGTAAATCATTCACGATCTAAATATATAGATGTTCGTTGTAATGACTCCATCCGTTCATATAGCATATAATAGAAGGTCCGGCCGGGGCCCCACACCATATGCCACAAAACAGGCGGCGAAGTCACAGGATGATATCAGAGTTAAGCATCCTAACTCACAGCATTCTAGCGGAAGCTGTTAACATAAAATTCAGAACTCCAACCATGAATGTCCACTGCTAAAAACAAGCATCTATATATAGGAATGTCCACCAAATACAAGATCGTTTGGCCTTATGGCCTTACAGATATTATTTTACAAAAGTGGCATTCAAACATCGGCGCGCAGGTCGGCCATACAAGAACAAAACATAGCATTTTTCAGTTTAGCCTTTAAGGGCTAGTAGCAGCAGTAGTAGCAGCAGGGTCTTCAGCCTTTAAATGTGCTGCTCGGCTCTCCAGCACCTGCATAAGGATAGCCCACCCAACGGTGGAAACAAGGCAACGGTCAGCATTCAGCTGACTAATTTATAATGACCCTACCCCTTTCACAGGGCAGTGGTATTCCTTCCTTGCAGGCATAACAATTCACAGGCAGATATTTATATATCACACATTGTACTCTCATGCACAAGCAAGCCATCAAAACCGTCAGCCACGCGGCCCGACGATCCGTGCACTTAGGTCATATTCTTGGTGTACCGGCGAACCAGGGTCCCACCACCATATTAGGGCCGAAACCCAATGATAAAATTGAGCATTTTGCTCCATGGCATGCAGCCGGAGACTTTAGTCTTAGTGGTGCGCAGGCATAAGACTCTCGCTATGCGCTCCAACAGACCGCACTTTCAGGTCTTCCAGTCGGACGGACATAACGCAGGTCGGATCACCACCCCTCGTTGCTCTAGTCACCTTGCCATCACCGAATACCAACGTACTCGCGACTAAGTAAAAGGCGCGGGTTGGTTTCACCTTTCCTGTTCGGCACGAGGCCTTTCAAAGAGCTCATCAAGCTCACAATAGCCACACTGTCCCCAAGGACTGGTTTTACAATCATAGGTTAGCTAGGTGCCATGTCTCGCGTTAGCGACAGAACTCATATTCCATACCTAGGCTTAACCTGACAATCATTGCACACACTTAAGGGTATTTTCCTGGACTACCTAACCAGTACTTCCTGCTACTACCCTTCACAGGCACAACCCATCAAGCATCATAAGCATTACAAGCATCAGAGGGTCTTTTCCTGGACTTTCGCACCAGTATTTCTTGTTACTACCCTTCACAGGCAGAACCCACCCCTCAAGCATCACAAGCATCACAAGGGTGTTTTCCTGGACTACCACTCCAGTACTTCCTGTTACTTCCCTTCACAGGTCTAACCCATCGACTCCATAAACTACACGGTTCATCACGGAGTCTTCTCCGGTGTGTCAATGCAACATCACCAATCCAGACCAACCTATCCTGATGGGATTCACACAACATGCCTATTCTGTGCTCCATTTCCAGATCTATATGCCAAACTATTAGGGATTCCAAGAATCAACCGAAGGGAATCCCTTCACAATCCACCCTTTGGTGGGGGAATCCCATGCATATGCCAAAAACGAAGCCTTCATATGGCTATGAAGGAAGATTGTTACCCTTGATGATTGCTTTGGAGCCATGGAATTCTAGTCAGTTGGAAAGCAGCGCAGCAGCTTTGTCTCCATAAATATGGCCTCGGATCGCATATCAGAACTCTCAAGCTCCACCAATGGATGGATCCCTTCTCTTACTCCTCCTCCTTCTCCTCCTTGCTCTCCTTTCTCTGAAGCTCTTTTAGAAAGAGAATGGCCAAAAGAAGAAATGAGATTTCTTTTCTCACTCTTGGCCTTAAAGCAGCAAGGAGACACGTGGGCCATCAGATCCCTGAGGAAGGAGATGAACGGCCACAAATATCTCTAAAATTTACTTTGCGGGTCTGACATGCCCTGTGACACGCCCGTGTCACAGGGCGTGTACCTTAAGCGGCACACAAACTGACTTATCCAGAACAGGTCACGGCCATGTGACACGCCTGTGTCAGCCTATACACGCTCATGTCACAGGGCGTGTACATCACTCGAGACATATTCGAGACCTACTCGAGAGAACTACTCGAGTACTTGGTCATGACATGCCCGTATCATATGGCTGACATGCCCGTGTCCCACCAGTACTCGAGACATTTTCGATCTACTCGAGGCATTTCCTCGAGATCCACTCGAGTTGACACAGAGCTGGACACGCCCGTGTCACATGGCTGACACGCCCGTGTCATTCTCTCGTGACCTACTCGAGACAATCACTCGAGTAGTTGGGCAGGACATGCCCCCCCCCCCTGACACACCCCCTGACATGCCTGTGTCCCAGGGTGTGTACCTTCAAAAATTTCGTCGATCGAATTTTTGTCGACCACTCGTCGGCTGCTCACCCGAGCTGGACACGGCCCGTGACATGCCCATGTCCCAGGATGTGTAACCCGACCTGAACCCAAATTTTGGCATTTGGGGTGTTACAACCCTCCCCTCCTTACAAAAATTTCGTCCCGAAATTTGTGCACAATAAGGAATTTAGCAAGCAAAATGTTATAACTTCAAAAATGTTTGTTACAACAAGGGATAAACTGTCCAGCAGTTAAACAAACAATTCAGGAAATTCAGCTCGCATGGTCTGCTCGTGCTCCCATGTTAGCTCCTCACGACCACAATTTTCCCATCGGACTTTGACCATCCTGATTGTCTTGTTCTGCAAGTGTTTATCGGCACGATCCTCAATCTGAATGGGCCTAACCTTCGTCGTTAGCCCATACTCCACCGGCACGCGATCGCTCTCGAACACCTTAGCTGGATCTTTGACGGCTTTCCGCAGCACAGATATGTGAAACACATCATTTAATCCACCCAAGTCTGCCAAAAGAGCTAGCTGATATGCAGCTTCCCCAACTCGCTCCACCACTTCAAATGGACCAAGATATCTTGGACTCAACTTTTTCAGACGCCGAATCCGGGACACGCCATTGAAGGGTTTGATCTTCAAATAGACCCAATCTCCCACCGCGAACTCAACGTTCTAGTGCTTGGCATTGTAGTATTTCGCTTGGCGATCCTGGGTTATTAGTAGCCTTTCACGAATAGAGTGTATCACCGAGTTTGCTTCATCGACTTCTTTCCGATTAAAGAGTTTGGATTCGCCTGCTTCTACCCAAGATAACGGTGTATGACATTTTCGACCATACATGGCTTCAAACGGTGCCATACCGATACACGCTTGGTAACTATTGTTGTAGGCAAACTCCACCAGATAGAGATGATCTTCCCATCTCTTACCAAAATCCAGGGCGCACATTCGGAGCATATCCTCCATTGTTCTATTGGTTTTCTCAGTCTTGTCATCTGTTTGGGGATGAAAGTCCGTACTGAATGATAATTTCGTACCCAACAATTGATGGATTAGCCTCCAATCATTCGATGTGAACCGCCCATCACGATCGCTCACGATGCTACGAGGAACACCATGTAGCCGTACAATCTGTTCAACATAGAGTTTTGCCAAACTTTCCACTGAATCGTCCTGCTTATTCGGAAGGAAGTGAGCCACTTTCGTTAACCGGTCTACAATCACCCAGATTGAATCATTCCCGTGTTGAGATATCGGCAACTCGTGCACGAAATCCATTGAAATATCATAAAACTTCTATTCCGGAAACGGTAATGACTTCAAGAAACCTCCTGGCTTCTGGAATTCCGCCTTCACCAAGGCACAAGTTTGACATTTAGCAACATAATGAGCTATGTCTTTCTTTAGTCCTAGCCACCAGAACAGCTTCTTCATATCCTTGAACATCTTTGTGCTCCCAGGGTGAATTGAGTACTTCATAAAGTGAGCTTCGTACATCAACTCTTCTCGTAATTTACCCATACGTGGGACGCACAACCGGCCCTCTTTCCACAAAAGGCCATCATCCCAAGAGAATTTGCCCTCTGGCCCATCCTTTGCATAGCATTGGAGACTTTCATCCAGCTCCGTTGCTCGTCAAATCCTGTCTGCAAGGTCATATTGCACCTTCGTCCAGTTCATACATGCATTGGTTATGGAATTCATGTCAACACAAGAAATCTCTAATGCTTCCAACTCTTGGATTAGACGTTCATCGTGCCTCAGCAACCAATTTTCCCTTGACGGAGCCCTCCGACTCAAGGCATAAGCGACCACATTTCCCTTCCCGGGAGTATAATGAATCTCGAAGGTGTAGTACCCAAGGAATTCCAGCCACCTTCGTTGTCGCATATTTAGATCCTTCTGCTCCAACAAGTACTTTAGGCTCTTATGGTCTGTAAAGATATCCACCTTTACGCCATACAGATAATGTCGCCACAACTTTAGTGCAAAGATCACCGCCGCCAACTCCAAATCGTGGATGAGATAATTTCGCTCATGCACTTTCAACTAGTGTGAGCCATAAGAAATTACTTTTCCAAATTGCAGAAGAACGCAGCCAAAGACGCTTCCTGAAGCATCACTATAAATCTCATATCCGTCGGTACGACATGTCGACGTCAACACAGGCACGTGGTCATCCGACTCTTTATCTCTTCATAAGCTCGCGCGCACTCCGGCGTCCAAACGAACTTCTGATCCTTTCTCGTCAGTGTGGTCAGAGGCAAAGCGATCCGCGAGAAGTTTTCCATGAAACGCCTGTAGTAGCCTGCCAGTCCAAGGAAGCTCCTGACTTCAGCCACCGAAGACAACACCAGCCACTCCTGAATGGCTCTTATCTTCGACGAATCCACAGCTATGCCCTCTCCACTCACCACATGGCCAAGAAAAGACACCGATGACAGCCAAAACTCACACTTTGAGAACTTGGCGTAGAGCTTATTTCTTCGCAAGGTATGCAACACCATCTGTAAGTGGTTTGCATGATCAACATCAAATTGAGAGTACACCAAAATATCATTAATGAACACAATCACAAACAAGCCCAAGTACTCTTGAAACCTTCGGTGCATCAGGTACATGAACACCAATGGCGCATTGCATAGCCCAAACGGTATTACTGTGAACTCATAATGACCGTAGCATGTTCCAAATGCGGTCTTTGGAATGTCACCTTCCCGAATTCTCAATTGGTAATATCCAGATTTCAAATCCAATTTAGAGTAGACGGTTGATCCCACCATCTGATCGAACAATTCATCTATCTGTGGAATCAGATACTTGTTCTTCTCTGTCAGCATATTCAATTCACTGTAGTCAATACATAACCGCAAACCACCGTCTTTCTTTTTCACAAACAGAATAGGTGCGCTCCAAGGTGACATACTTGGGCATATATATCCCTGCTCCAGCAACTCTTATAATTGGATTTTCAACTTATCCATTTCCTTTGGCATGACGCGATATGGCGAGCGGGCCACAGGTTTCGCACCTAGCACCAACTCAATCGTGAAGTCAATCTCCCGCTGGGGTGGTATCCCAGGGAGATCTTTAGGGAACACATCTGCAAACTCCGATAACATTGGAACATCACTCACACTGTGGTCTTAGGCTCAACAGCCTGAATCAGCATGAAGAATAACTTCACACCCTTCTGAATAGCTTTGACGACTTGGAGTGCAGACATCAAGGTCCCGCACAATCCTCGCATACCCGCAAACTTAGTCTTGTGCTCGGTATTCTAGCCCGGTGTGATCTCTTTGGAATTACAATCAATAAAGGCATGCTGCTCTGCGAGCCAATCCATCTGAAAGATCACATCAAATTCCGATATCGACAGTACAGATCCAGTCAAATAGAAATCCTGACTTGCAATTCGAACCGCCACATTGCAAGCTCGATCTAGAAGCATGAAACAACCATTTGGTAATAACACCCTCATGCTCTCTGTCTTCACATGACTAGGTACTCCAATTTGAGCTACAAAGTCCTTAGACAGAAAAGAATGTGAAGCACCTGTATCAAAGAGTGCTCGTGCCAGCGTGTTCTGAATCATCACAAAGCCTGTAGCAATCACATTACATACACGCTACACACCAAGCATGCAATAAGAAGAGCAATCAATAACTTAACTCGTACCTGTGACAACGTCACTTTGCTTGATGTGCTCCTACAGGCCAAGATTGTAGACTCGTGGCTGCACCTGGGATGCAGAGGACTCCACCACTGCCTTTCCCTTCTCAGCATACGATGCTCCCGTCTTCTTTTCACTCTTTGGCGGACCAACCCAACAATCACGGGCTATATGCCCCACTCTTCCACAAGTAAAGCAAGTACGAGTCTCTGGCCTCAATGTGGCCCCCGACGTTGCACCCGATGCAACCATAGAAGGAGCTTGTCCAACCGACTTGGACCTCTTGCCCCATTTCTTTTATAATATGATTTCCCAGGTCAGGGCACCTTGAACTCTGGCTTTGTCACAGCCAAGTCCCGCTTTACTTGCACCCTCTTCATGTCCTTCTCCAGCACACACGCAGTATCAACCAACGCATGAAATCCCTGGTTCATAGAACTTGAGAGCAGGAATCGCAACTCATCTCGCAATCCTTCATAGAACCAATTAGTTTTTCGCTACTCGTCGACAAAGATGGAGCCCGCATACTGTCCCAACCATGTGAACTCATGCAGGTACGTCTCCACACTACCATCTCCTTGCGTCAGCCATTGGAACTCATTTTCCATGGCAATACACTGTGTCGCTGGTAGCTGCTTTGTTAAGAATAGTCGAGAGAACTCCTCCATCGATACTTGTGTTAATGGCCTGCCCGCTAAATTGTGTAACTACATCTCGTCCCACCATAGACGAGCCTCTCCTTCCAGCAAGAAGGTGGCCAAGGTGACCTTCTGATCTTCCTCCATTCTAATCGCCATAAATATACGCTTGATGTGCGACAACCAATCCTCAGCCTGCGTAGGGGATCCCACACCCGTAAACGTAGGTGGATTGAAGCTCATGAACTGCTTCAACTACCTTTTAGCTGCTCAAGTATCCACAGCCTCAATCGGTTCGGCCATTACACCAACCCGTTCTGGCCTCAATGCCAGTTGTGCCTGCCCTTATTCCTACCCAATAGGCTATGCTTGAAGCATGGCAAACAGGGCCTCAGTAACTAATCGCACAGTTTCCGTAGACGGCAAAGGTGTAAGAACCTCAGCTGGTGTCGTACTTTCATCAGAATGCTGGGGCTTTGACTGCCTAGCACCACTCCGAGTCACCTATAGGTGGACAAGACATACACATTAGCGACCTCGCATAAGCAAAAACAATAAGATAGTAACGCGCAGGTTCCTCAAACAAGTGTATTTGCATTCCTAAGTTGACATTCAAGAGTTCATTTGTGTTAACGTGGTTCGTACTTACACGTACTCCCCACCCCGCAAAAGAATTCGACCATGAATTCGAAAGGGAAAGACCGAGATAGCTCATACCAAAAATGTAACGACTCCATCCGTTCATATAGCATATAATAGAAGGTCCAGTCGGGGCCCCACACCATATGCCACAAAACAGGCGGTGAAGTCACGGGATGATATCATAGTGCACATCCTAACTCATAGCATTCTAGCGGAAGCTGTTAACATAAAATTCAGAACTCCAACCATGAATGTCCACAGCTAAAAACATGCATCTATATATAGGAATGTCCACAAAATACAAGATCGTTTGGCCTTATGGCCTTACAGATATTATTTTGCAAAAGTGGCTTTCAAACATCGGCGCGCAGGCCGGCCACACGTGAATAAAACATATAATTTTTCAGTTTAGCCTTCAAGGGCTAGCAGTAGCAGCAGGGGCTTCAGTCTTTAAATGTCCCTCTCGGCTCTCTAGCACCTACACAAGGACTGCCCACCCAACAGTGGCAACAAGGCAACGGTCAACATTCAGCTGACCAATTTATAACAACCCTACCCCTTTCCTGGGGCAGTGGTCTTCCTTCCCTGCAGGCATAGCAATTGACAGGCAGATATATATATATACATCACACATTGTGCTCTCACGTACAAGCAAGCCATCACAACTATCAGCCATGCGGCCCAACGATCCGTGCAGTCAGGGCACATTCTTGGTGTACCGGCGAACCTGGGTCCCACCACCGTATCAGGGCCGAAACCCAATGGTAACATTGAGCATTTTGCTCCATGGCATGCAGCCAGAGATTTTAGTCTTAGTGGCGTGCAGGCCTAAGACTCTCGTTATGCGCTCCAACAGACCGCACTTTCAGGTCTTCTAGTCGGACGGACATAACGCAGGTCGGATCAACCACCCACCATTGCTCAAGTCGTCTTGTCATCACTGAATACCAATGTACTCGCGTCTAAGTAAAAGGCGCGGGTCGGTTTCACCTTTCCTGTTCGGCACGAGGCCTTTCTAAGAGCTCATCAAGCTCACAATAGCCACACTGCCACCAAGTATGGGCTTTACAATCATAGGTTAGCTAGGATCCATGCCTCGCGTTAGCGATAGAACTCATTTTCCATCCCTAGGCTTAACCGGACATTCATCGCACACACTTGAGGGTATTTTCCTAGACTTCCTAGCCAGTACTTCCTGCTACTACCCTTCGCAGGCACAACTCGTCAAGCGTCATAAGAATTACAAGCATCAGAGGGTCTTTTCCTGGACTTCCGCACCAGTATTTCATGTTACTACCCTTCACATGCAGAACCCCTCAAGCATCACATGCATCACAAGGTTTTTTTCCTGGACTACCACTCCAGTACTTCTTGTTACTTCCCTTCACAGGTCTAACCCATCGACTCCATAAACTACACAGTTCATCATGGAGTCTTCTCTGGTGTGTCAATGTAACATCACCAATCCAGACCAACCTGTCCAGATGGGCTTCACACAGCATGCATATTCGGTACTCCATTTCCGGATATATATGCCAAACTATTGGGGATTCCAAGAATCAACCCAAGGGAATCCCTTCACAATCCACCCTTTGGTGGGGGAATCCCATGCATATGCCAAAAAGGAAGCCTCCACATGGCTAAGAAGGAATATCATTACCCGTGACGATCGATTTGGAGCCATGGAATTCCAGCCGGTTGGAAAGCACCGCAGCAGCTTTTCCTCCATAAATACGGCCTCGGATCTCAGATCAGAACTCTCAAGCTCCACCAATGGACGGATCACTTCTCTTCCTCCTCCTTCTCCTCCTTGCTCTCCTTTCTCTTAAGATCTTTTAGAAAGACAATGGCCAAAATAAGAAATGAGATTTCTTTTCACTCTCGGCCTTAAAGCAACAAGGAGACACATGGGCCATCAGATCCCTGAGGAAGGACATGAACGGCCACAAAAATCTCTAAAATTGACACACGGGGCCTGTACCTTAAGCAGCACACGAACCGACTTATCCAGAACAGGTCACGGCCATATGACACGCCCGTATCAGCCCAGACACGCCCGTGTCATAGGGCATGTACCTCACTCGAGATATATTCGAGACCTACTCGAGAGAACTACTCGAGTACTTGGTCATGACACGCCCGTGTCATATGGATGACACTCCCGTGTCCCACCAGTACTCGAGACATTTTCGATCTACTCGAGACATTTCCTCGAGATCCGCTCAATTCGACACAGAGCAGGACACGCCCGTGTTACATGGCTGACACGCCCGTATCATGCTCTCGAGACCTACTTGAGACAATCACTCAAGTAGTTGGGCAGGATACGCCCCCCTTGACATGCCCCCTGACATTCCCGTGTCCCAGGGCGTGTACCTTCAAAAATTTCGTCGATTGAATTTTCGTCGACCACTAGCCGGCTGCTCACCCGAGCAGGACACGGCCTGTGACACGCCCATGTCCAAGGTCGTGTAACCCGACCTGAGCCCAAATTTTGGGATTTGGGGTGTTACATTCATCATCATTTTATTAGAGATCATATAAAAAGGACAATATTACAATCAACTTTATAAGAACCAAGTAACAGATAGCCGATATTTTCACTAATCCACTTCATGATTGACGATTTTCTTCACTAAGACTAGAATTAGGAGTCTTAGACATTTCAAATTAAAAGTCTAAATCATTTAATAAGAAAAATGATGCAAATTATCAAAAGCTTAATAATAGTCAATTAACCAAATTAATCAAAACTTCTACTCATGAAAATCTAAGTTCAACATTTTATTAATTATATATAATGATTAAAATAAATGTCATCCAAATGTCTTCATCACCATAATAGTACAGAAAATAAGCTACAACACGATAATTCGAAATTTTTCTTATCGCCATGTAACAAATACTTGTTGCCCTGTAATAACTACTGTCGTTCGGCGCTAGCCCTCTATTGTCATGCAATATCTTCATTCCAATAACCCTGTAGAATGCACAATCAAATGTCCCAGTCTTTACGGTTAGGTTGCTGGTCATCACTTGAACTTTGTCCTCTCTCCTAAGGTCGTCTAATGCGTCAAATAAAATTATGAGGAGGATCCGTCACTAGACTCTCCCAATATTTTTCTTCTTCTTGGGTCGGGTTCAAGTTCAGACATTTTGCAATATACTTCATGAATTTCTTTAAACCAGTCAACCTCACTTCCACTAAGTCATAAAGCTCATCTACCCTCTCTCGAAGAGACCTCCTCGAGGAAGTGGAGGTCTACTGGAAGTGGAGGCTTCTCCTCATGTAGGTCTAGCAGATGAGGATGCTTCACCTAGTCCTGAAGGGTATCGTGTTGTATTTGAACTATAAATAGGAGGAATGCAATCATTAATGTACATGTCTTGGTGGATCCATTGGTACTTTTGATAAAGTACCCGCTGATGATACTTCTTAATGGAAGTGTGTTTAATTTTCTTCTAAAAGGATCCTTCATTTTGAAAGTGTGTCAGATCACCAATAACACTAAGTCCACCACATCAAATTGCTCTTTTTCTAATACTAGATAAGTGACTAGGATTAATTGGGCCATAATCTTTCTCGTATCGCCTGCCTTCAATAACACAGTGTTTCTCAAAATATCTTGTACCAGATATGCCTCAGGAGTAAGTGTGGCAGTAGTTTATATGAGATTTTTAGTCGTTGTTCCATGGCAAAGTTGGTTCATATGTGTCCAATCTCTATCCTTCCTATAATCCTCCATGACATCCAACATATTCTCACTAGCGATGAGACCAAACTCATTCATCAGGTCATCATGAGTTATTTCTACCGTACCACTTTATAATATTGATATCACCCCACTATTTAGTCCAACACACGTAGGATCTACCAGATGGTTATAAAATTCCCTGACTAGTACTGAACTAAACATATTAGGTAATTGCAGTGATAATATAACTAATTGGGCAAACATCTCAAAAATATATGCCTCTCGAGTCATATCCAGTTCCACAATATTCGCTATACCTATATATGCTTTTTCGATCCCTGGATAAGATAGGTATGATGCATGGGGATTTCTTACGGTACTTTTTTGTGCTCTGGAACTGTAGGCCATCTCCTAATTTTTTTTCGAAATGATCAGTTTTTCTCCCCATAGCCGATGATAGTGACTATTGCCAGGCGATAGCGAGAATCCTTCATCAAACCCGAAATCTCATAAAAAAAATTTTAGATCTCCTCTTAAGGTTTTATGAAAATATTTTTCAGACTTCTCCAAACTCATACATGTTCTAGATCTACAAAAATAATAGAAAAATCAAACATGAAAAGGAATGTTTTTCTCAAACATGAAACCCTCATAAAAATCCATATCTGTTCGTCAAAAACTACTTTTTTTCTCACATAGATCATCTTCTTTTGACATTTAACACAAGATTCCTATGAAATTTCTTGAAAAAGACATCGATTTTACCTTAGATCTGGAATACCGCAGGGTGTACGACTTTCTTCTGCAATAAGAGGTACAGTAAAACTCAGAAATTCTGAGATCTGGAATTAGATCGACGTTTTTTATATAAAATGCTATCGTATGTGATAACATGATATCACAGCGTGATTGCGTAAATGGTCCAAATTCCTTCCTACTTTTTGTGATCATCTTTATTACATTATGTTGCTCATGATTCGATCAAGTTTTGGTTTTATCTTTTTCGGATGACTTATCATGATAATTGTTTCATTTCAAGTTATAAGAACAATATTTTTTCCTTATTCATTCCTTGAATATTTTAGTGTCCAACGAAATTAGAGTAACTAATGTTCCTGATTGTTTTTGCATGCCTATAAGTATGAGTAATGTGTTACATTAAATAATGATATTCACGAACACATTTTTTGACTGTAAGATATATGTTGTTTAAAATTATCTCTCTCATGATTGTGCGTTATAAAGACTTAACCTCTTGAATTATAAAGGTTCCTTGCTTCATAAGTGATACATACACACTTATTCACTTCAAACCATATGGCTATGATAAAAAAAATATTATGTTTGCGTCACAAGTGGTTTCTGAGTCCTTAATCATTATAAAAAAACAAAATAAAAAATAGCACAGAGGAACTACAAAAATAAATTCTCAAGGCAACTCCACCAAACACTACTCAACCTCCTGATAAGTCGTAATGAACATTGTGAGTTTGAGCACCTTGGAAAGAATTTTAAAGTACCTTGTGCAAACATTAAAGCCATTCCACTTTGTTGTTAGGTGCCTTGAGTCTCTTTATGAGCATGATGAACGTTTTTACATTCTACGTTATACTTTATAATTCTTTTGGTTCATGAGAAATAATTTCACAATTTATGTCTTCCCAAATAACACAGCTTGTACACTCCATTAACATTTCTAGCATTTCTTCTCATGAGAATTGGACTGGACACATTTAGAACATTTCTCTTTAGAATCATTGATTCATCTATAATAGCAAGAGTTTTTCAATGTTTCCCTTAACTTAATAACAAAATTTCCTTTGATAAGCTCTCTTTTGTAGATTAATCAATAACTTGCTTTTATTTGATTTACATGTCTATCTTCTTCACTTTTTAAATTCTTCAGTAGCATTTTCTCTTAAGCTTTTGCATCTCTACCATCATAATCCTTGAATTTACATTTCTTTTGCTAATAGTAAAGCGGTACAATATCGCAATGTATTTTAGGGTGTTTCATAGTGTTTTTGAAATAGGGGCAGCTTCCATAATGGGGAGTTTGTGTACACTTTAGTTCTTACCTTTTTATCACATTTATTTATTTTATCATCTCTATTGGTCATCGTTGATTCCTTTCTAAGTGGATTTGTTATTATCAAATGTAACACCCCAAATCCCAATTTGTGTTCAGGTTGGGTGACATGGCCTGGGACACGGGCGTGTCCCCAGGCGTGTCATGATCGGGTTGAGCAGCCTCTCGAGTACTCGACGAAATGGACTTGAGAAGTTCTCGAGAGGGAACACGACCTGCGACACAGGCGTGTCAGAGGGCATGTCCTCCTCGCGGTCATCGAACTCCACTCGACAAATACACAACAGGGCGTGTCTGCAGCCGTGTAAAGGTACACGGCCGGTGACACGGGTGTGTCACTGGCCGTTTCCTGCTCGGGAGCAGCCAGTGCTGTGTGTGCTGGTGGACACGGGTGTGTCTTGGTGTACACGGCCTGGGATACGGGCGTGTCCAAAGGCTGTGTCCCGCTCGGGTTGAGTTTGTGGAGTGCTGGCTGAGGAACACGCCATGCCACACGGGCGTGTACTGTGTGACACGGGCGTGTCAGCCATATGACACGGGCCTGTCACATGGCCGTATTTTGTTCTAAGTAAGGCGGTTTGTGCACCGCTTAGGGGACATAGCCTGTGACACGGGCGTGTCACATGCCGTGTCAGGCCAAAAATATACATTTGAGGGCAAATCGTGGTCGTTCATTTCCTTCTTCCTGGATCCGAGGGTTCAGGCCCTTCCCTACTGGTTTAGAATCATGGATGGAACTCTCCTTCACTCTTATGTTTTCTCTTTCTAAAGAGATAAGAGGGAGGAGAGGAAGGGAGCAAGGGGAGAAGGAAGCCGGCTACCGGAGAATCTTCAACGGGCTGATTCGAGAACCGGGTGCGGATTCATGGAGGCAAAGCCGTGGCGGTGATTTCCATCTGGCAAGTTCACGCCTCCAAAGTGATCGTCAAGGGTAACGATCTCCTTCTTGGACAAGCGAAGTCCTTTCTTTATGCATATGCATGGAATCCTCCACTAAGAGGTGGAAATCGTAAGTGATTCCTCAGTTGAATCTGCATCTAGAGCCGGAAGTGTGTAGTACGATATAGGCATGTTGTGTGAAGCCCATCCGGACCATTAGCCTGGATTGGTGATGGTGATATTGTGCATCGGAGAAGACTCCGTGTATTGGCTGGATGCTTGTGAATTGTGAATTCTTGAAAGCTTGTATGTGTGCAACTGGATGGATTGGAAAGCGGCTCTGCGATAGCTGTGTGGTGGACGGTCGATTGGTGGCAAGGCTTGCTGCACAATAATAGTGGGTCGGTCTGAATTCTTGTGGTAGATCGATTGGTGGGAAGACTTGTTGCACCACAATGGTGGGTCAATCGGGATGCTTGTGGGAGGGAGATCAATTGGTGGTAGGACTTGCTGCAACACAGTAGTGGGTCGACCTTAGTGCTGGTGGGAGGTCGTTTGGTGGCTCGACTTACTGCACCACAATGGTGGGTCGATCTAATTGCTCGAGTTTATCTTGAGGTTAGTACCTCTGAGTGGGATGAACGGAATGTCGCCAGCATGCATGTTAGTGGACTAGGACCGGCCAACCAACATGTTAAAAACCTCTGCTCGGTGGTGGTGCCAAGGAGTCCGGCCCACCGTAATGTGCCCTGAGTGCACGGAGCGTCTGGTAGAACTGGGCGCTTGTGATATTATGTACTGCTTGTTTTGTTATAGCTGCGATGCATACATGGAAGGAACCACCGCCCTGGGTAAGGGGTAGGGTCGTTATAACTGGTCAGCTAATGCTGACCGTTGCTTTGTTTACCGCTCTTGGGGTGGATGTCGAATTGCAGGTGCTGATGGGTTGGATTGAATTGAGCGGAATGAAGCCTTACTGGTTAAAGTCCCATGAAGGCCGTGCGAAGAATTCTTCGATTTCATGTGTGGCCGGCCTGCATGCCGATGTATGAAGCTGTATATTTGTAAAGAGCAACTTGTAAGGCCTTAAGACCATGAGCATGTGTGTGTTGTATACATTCCTGGTTTATGTATAAATGGGGAGTTTATATATTTAGTGTACATTCATATGGTTGAGTTCTTACAACTTAAAATACTGTACTAGAATGCTCTGAGTTAGGATATGAGTAGAACGTGATTTTATATTCACAAGTAATTCCGTCGTTTGTCTGTGAAATATGGCATGGGGCCCCAGCCGGACCCACCGTTATATTCCATATGATGAATGGAGGCGTTACAAAGTGGTATCAGAGTGAGGTTTGAGATTTGTGGGAGGGATCACATAGTTGAACTCAAGAATGTCCACTAGGAATGTAATACATGCACGTCAGGAGCGTGAGCGTGTAGTCAATATATGTTTGTCTTTATTGATTGGACGTAACTGGTGCTTTGTATATTGATAGGTGACGAGGAGTGGTGTTGGGCAGTTTGAGCCCCAACATTTCGATGAGAGTGCGGCACCAGTTGAAGCGCCGACACCTCCCTCGGTGGAGACCATACGTGTAGTGACTGAGACGGTGCTCGCGGTATTACAGGCACAGCCTACTGGGCAGGCAAGGCCTGTAGGGGTGCCAGTAAGGCCTGGTTCAAGGCAAGAGCGTGTGGAAGCTGTGGTTGATGAGCAAGCAGCTGACGAGCGATTGAAGCGGTTGATGGAGTTTCTTCCGCCTACGTTTGGCGGACTAGGTTCCCCAACGCATGCGAACGATTGGCTTGCAAGAGTAAGGAGGATCCTGACAGCAATCATGACTGTGGAGGCATAGAAAGTTACCTTAGCCACCTTTCTATTGGAAGGCGATGCGAGGCTTTGGTGGGATAAAGTGGAATTACACTACTTGGCGGGTCGAGGATTAGAGGAGATATCGATCGAAGAATTCTCACGATTGTTTCTAACCAAGAATTAGCCAATGTCGCAGCGGATTGCTTTGGAGAATGAGTTTCAATGTCTGGTGCAGGGTGAGAGTGATATTGTTACTTACCGGCATGAGTTTACTCAACTGGGGCACTATGCGGCGTCTACCTTTGCTGAAGAAGCGCAAAAGATGAACAGATTTTATGAGGGACTGCGTGATGAGCTGAGGTTGGCACTCCCAAGTTCGGTGAACCAAGGCGTCCAAGCGTTGGTAGATATAGCCCGGGTGCTGGAGAAATATTTGAAACGGATACAGGAGAATAAGAACTTGGCAGTAGAAAAGCCGGAATTCAAAGTTCCACAGCCGGAACAGTCGGAGTTGAGGAGACGAGATAAGAAAAGGTTCAGGCCTGTCGAACCAACTCTGTCAATTGTTTCTTCGGGAGAAACATATGGGCAAGGACGTGTTGAGACACTCACATGTTTTACATGCGGGAAGCAGGGACATATAGCCCGTTATTGTTGGAGTGGCCCATCAAGTAGTGAGAAGAAGACAGGTGCGTCCTACGAAGAAAAGGGTAAAGCAGTGGCCGAGTCATCTGCATCCCAGACACAACGTCGACTGCATAATCTTGAAGTGCAGGAGCCACAAAGCTCAATCGGTTAAGTACAATCTTGAGTGTTTAGTTTGGAACTCGAAGATGCTATCAAACGACTTATGAAAGATGAGGCGGGTGAGCGAATGTAAGAATTGAAAAGTGACCTGTGTTACTTTGGTGATGTGAATCGATATTGTATATAATGAATGTTGTATATAAGGAATGATGTATATAAGGAATGAAAAGAGATGAATATGGTGGATATATGTCTGTTATGTTTGTTATGGATGTATGTATGTTATGCTTGTTTTGTGCAATGTCGTGGGGCGAGACAAGCTGCGGCCTCTGAGCTCTAACCCGGATCATTTTGCTAAGTAATGGTGTGGTTATATTGATGTCTAGCTGGGCTAAATTTCGGGACGAAATTCTTTTGAAGGAGAGGAGGGTTGTAACACCACAAATCCCAATTTGGATTCAGGTTGGGTGACACGGCCTAGGACACGGGCGTGCCCCCGGGCTTGTCATGCTCGGGTTGAGCAGCCTCTCGAGTACTCGATGAAATGGACTCGAGAAGTTCTTGACAGGGAACATGCCCTGCGACACGGGCGTGTCAGAGGGCGTGTACTACTCGGGGTAGTCGAACTCCACTCGATGAATACAAGGCAGGGCGTGTCTGCAGCCGTGTAAGGTATACGTCCGGTGACACGGGCGTATCACTAACTGTGTCCTGCTCGGGAGCAGCCAGGGCTGTGTGTGCTGGTGGACACGGGTGTGTCTTGGTGTACACGGCCTGGGACACGGGCGCGTGCAGAGGTCGTGTATTGCTCGGGTTGATTTTGTGGCGTGCTGGCTGAGGAACACTGCATGCCACATGGGCATGTACTGTGTGATACAGGCGTGTAAGCCATGTGACACGGGCGTGTCACATGGCCATGTTTTGTTTTGAGTAAGGCGGTTTGTGCATCGCTTAGGGGATATGTCCTGCGACACGGGCGTGTCACAGGTCATGTCAGGCCAAAAAGATAGATTTGAGTGCAAATCGTGGCCGTTCATTTCCCTCTTCCTGGATCCAAGGGTTCAGGCCCTTCCCTGCTGGTTTAGAATCGTGGATGGAACTCTCCTTCACTCTTATGCTTTCTCTTTCTAAAGAGATAGGAGGTAGGAGAGGAATGGAGGAAGGGGAGAAGTAAGTCGGCTGCCTGAGAAGCTTCAGCGGGCTGATTCGAGAGCCGAGTGCGGATTCGTGGAGGCAAAGCCATGGCGGTGATTTCCATCCGGCTAGTTCATGTCTCCAAAGCGATCATCAAGGGTAACGATCTCCTTCTTGTACAAGCGAAGCCCTTTCTTTATACATATGCATGGAATCCTCCACTAAGAGGTGGAAAGCGTAAGTGATTCCTCGGTTGAGTCTACATCTAGAGCCGGAAGTGTGTAGTATGGCATATGCATACTGTGTGAAGCACATCCAGACCGTTAGCCTGGATTGGTGATGGTGGTATTGTGCACCGGAGAAGACTCCGTGTATTAGCTGGAAGCTTGTGAATTGTGAATTCTTGAAAGCTTATATGTGTGCAACTGGATGGATTGGAAAGCGGTCTGCGAGAGCTGTGTGGTGGATGGTTGATTAGTGGCAAGGCTTGTTGTACCATAATGGTGGGTCGGTCTGAATGCTTGTGGGAGATCGATTGGTGGGAAGACTTGCTTCAACACAATGGTGGGTCGATCGAGATGCTTGTGGGAGGTAGATTGATTGGTGGTAGGACTTGCTGCACCACAGTGGTGGGTCGACCTCAGTGCTGGTGGGAGGTTTATTGGTGGCTCGGCTTACTGCACCATAATGGTGGGTCGATCTAAATGCTCGAGTTTGTCGTGATGTTAGTACCTCTGAGTGGGATGGACAGAATGTCTCCAGCATGCGTGTTGGTGGACTAGGACCGGCCAACCAACATGTTAAAAACCTTTGCTCGGTGGTGGTGCCAAGGAGTCCGGCCCACCGTAATGTGCCCTGAGTGCACGGAGCATCTGGTAGAACTAGGCGCTTGTGATATTGTGTACTGCTTGTTATGTTATAGCTACGATGCATACAGGGAAGGAACCACTACCCCGAGTAAGGGGTAGGATCGTTATAACTGGTCAGCTAATGCTGACCGTTGCTTTGTTTACTGCTCTTGGGGTGGATGTAGAATTGCAGGTGCTGATGGGTTGGATTGAATTGAGCGGAATGAAGCCTTGCTGGTTAAAGGCCCTTGAAGGCCGTTCGAAGAATTCTTGGATTTCATGTGTGGCCCCCCGCGTGCCGATGTATGAAGCTGTATATTTGTAAAGAGCAACTTATAAGGCCTTAAGGCCATGAGCATGTGTGTGTTGTATACATTCCTAGTTTATGTATAAATGCGGAGTTTATATATTTAGTGGACATTCATGTGGTTGAGTTCTTACAACTTAAAATGCTGCGCTAGAATGCTATGAGTTAGGATACGAGTATAATGTGATTTTATATTCACAAGTAATTCCTCCATTTGTGAAAGAAAACGGTTGTCAACCTAAATCACCTAGAGGGGGGTGAATAGGTGAGTTGTGCGTCTTTTGCGGAATAAAAAAAAAGTTAGAGCACAGCACAGAACTATCTACCAATATCACAGACGACACAAGATTTATAGTGGTTCCCCAACCTTGGGTACATCCACTTTTCCTCACCGATCTAGCAATCAACTAGACTCGGCTACTCCACTATCTCGGATCAAAAATCGATCCTACCCTCGGAACAAAGTTCCTACAAACTCGATCCAAACAAAAGGATCTACACCTAGGAAGATAACACTTCCTACAAACTCGGAGTGAAAAACTCCTACACTCGGAGAAACTTTCTCCTACAAGATTAATAAAGTGTTGAAAATTATACAAACAGTAAATCCAATCAGATCTGAAGAAACGGCCAGAAAACTTCTTCTTATGGACTTTGCAGCACTATCAGAAATCGGTGAAGAGAGTCTCGGCCCAGATCTGGATCTTCTTGCCTTTACAGAATTAGAGATAGAAGATGAACGGTGATGTCGATCTCGATCTGTAACTTTATTCAGAATAAATCCTCTGAACTTAGAAGCAGTGGCCGGAGAAGATGGTGGCGGCGGCGGCTTCCGTTTCGGGAAAACAGGGAGGAGTCGGCTGAATAATATTTCTCAAAATAGAATGACAAGAAAGCTTGGAGAATACTTAGGGTTTGTCATTTTCTGATAAGATGTTATATAGAAGAGACTAACGGTCATAATCGGTCATAATGATGTACACGTGGACCAATCATGTCGCGTGATTTCAAAATCCCGTCAGAAAAAAGGACTTAGCAAAATTTCAGAGAAGGTTCAGCCATATACACGAGTAAGTGAATAGCTACTCTAGTAGTTGAATAACTACTCGAGTACATGAAGGAGAACATACTCGGGTATATAAAGATGGGCTACTCGAGTAGGTAGAAATCAACTACTCGAGTAAGCAGACAGAACTACTCGAGTATGTAGAGAGACTTACTTGAGTACATAAAGGATCTACTCGAGTACTAGAAAAACTACTCGAGTATGTTTCATAAACTACTCGATTACATGAAGTACTACTCGAGTGGGATACTTAGAATAAATTCTGAAGATGTCAGTAAGCAGATACTCGAGTATTTGAACTAAACTACTCGAGAGGAAGTAATCTACTCGAGTAGGTGAAAGTTCTACTCGAGTAAAAGACTTAGAAAATTCTGGAATAGGAAAATATCAAGGTACACGAGTGAAACATGATCTACTCTAGTAGGTATAATGAACTACTCGAGTATGATTCTATCTACTCGAGTAAGTGAGTATACTTACTCGAGTCCATGACTTAGACAAATTTTGAAGAGAACCCTTTAATACTCGGGTATAAAGAGTAATCTACTCGAATATATAAGTATGCTACTCGAGTATATGACTATGTCTACTCGAGTAGGTGACTTAGCTACACGAGAGATACACTTAAGTACTCGAGTACAAGATTCCTTTACTCGAGTAAATTATACCCAAACTACTCGAATAGTTATAGACCTACTCGAGTAAATGACTTAGAGAAATTTTTGATGTTGGAAAACTGTTTCTTCTAGAGTAGTCAACTTCCAATTCCTTTCTCATAGTCCAATAGCTTGAATATGAAGTGTATCCCAATAGAGAGACCACATATGAGTCAACACCTTGGAATATGTAATGAGGGATTACATTGCACAGTTCCTGTGTTTGGTGACCCACTGTGGACTGACATTGGTCTACACTTGCCAGTGAAATTCCTGCAAACATATAACTCAAACCAAGCATCAAATACAACTTAATTCATCTTAGAACCAGGGTGACTTCATCAAATCTGGGTTAATGTGGATGTAATACCCAACAATCTCCCGCTATTTGTTGAATTCAGAACCCTTTACACTAAGGTGAATTATGGACATAAAAGAAACTAAGTAGAAAAACATGAGCAGGTAAGCAATAGACAATGAAAAGGATAATTAGACAGAAATGAAGAATTGTATATATGTAAGTTTCCAAAAACATCAAGTCTACAACTTGTCATTTCAATCTCTCATCATCTTTTACGTTTAGTCTTGGGATTGCTGCTTATCCATCTTTTCTTGCTGTCTTCTTAGATAGCTGAATGGCTTAGGGAAATATTTAGGAGGCCTTGGAGGAGCAGCAGGATTATTTCTCCAAAACTCTCTGTCATGGATCTTCCTTTTTAGCATTGATTTCTCATATAACTCCCATTCCTGGGAACTGTAGTGAATGCTCCTGTTCTCATTGTGATCCATAACTAGCCTGAGTGTGTCCAAAATTAGAGACTTGGAGGTTGGAGATCAAGCTTCAGCATGTTCAGGGGCTTTGGAAGGAGCAGTCCTGCTAGCTGAGGGACCTTCACCATACTTCCTTTTCTTCTTGTGGATTCTGATCTCTGGAGGAGCTTGAAGTAATATATCAGCAGGATCTTCTTCTTCCCAACCTGGAACATAAGAATCTGGAGGAGCAACTGAGTCTCCAGGCTTGGGAGAGAATGTAGGTTGCAGAGGAACAGCTGGGGCAGTGACATCTGTAGCTAGAGGGTTGAGATGATGGGGAATGATGTTTGGGTCAACTGCAAGATCTGGCAAGATCTGATTGTGCATCCAGACAGCAGTGTCATATGTGTGAAATTTGACACTCTGTATCTGGGCTAGCACATCAACATGAATGGTATTCACATGAGCTTGTCATTCATCTGTCTTCTGAGCAGTAGATTTTTCTACCTGTTCTCTGAGTTCTTTTATCAAACCCTCCCCCTTTCTGATTTCAACAGATAGCTGCGCTATAGCATCATCTTTGAAGATACCCACTTCTTCACAGATCTTCATCTTGTTGGCTTCATTCCTCTTGTCTAGTTCCATCTAATTGTTGGCCAGGGTGACACCTTGTTCCATAACATTGCCAACACTAGTGATAGTATGGTCAAGGGCTTTGCCACCAAGTTGGAATAGGTACTTGAGCTTGTTAGTGTTATGCTAAATTTCAGCAAAGCCTCTGCTCATCTCAGTCTCAAGAGCAGTTACCTTGTCAGTGACCACCTTTAGAGAGGTGTCAAAATGATGTCTTTGTTCTTGAAGAATAATTGTGATGTGTTGCAGCAAATCTGAGGAGGAGGAGACTGTAACAGCAGCAGTAGATGGAGCAGCAGTAGGGACAGAAGGAGGTAACCAGGGAGCTAGTTCTTCAATTATCATAAAGCTGTGAGCTCTGGTGGTAGGAGAGAGAGCAACCCCTTCTTCTGTATCGTGAGGAAGAGAGAAGTCTAGATTTCTGAGAGGGGCCTCAGCTGGCTCAGGAGAAGGCTCATCAGAAATAAGAATGGTGTCTAGCTTGTCTGCTGGAGGATGTGGAGAAGTTGTTGGAGTCCTGGCTGGAGAATGGGTAGGAGACTGTACTGGAGAGAAGTCCTTGTGATATTCAGTGGTTGGAGCTGGAGGAGATAGAGGAGGAGGAGGGAGCACTTCTTCAGAGAGCTCTGCAATCATAGCATCTATGGCAGTAGCTGTGGACAGAAGAGTGTCTTAAGATACTTGATCTGAAGGAGTGGCTGGACTCTGTGGAGTATGAGGTAGGGATGGAATTTCTGGCTGAGGAGAGGGCTACCTAATTGGGCTAGAAGGAGCAGGCTCCCCCTCACTTGGTGCACCAGAGGAGCTGGCCACATGATGAGGAGAGGGAGATGGAGTCCTGTCCTCTACAGCTGGAACTTCTGGAACTTCTGAAACCTTGGTAGCTTGGGCAGAATTCTTGAGCTTGAGATCCCATCTCTGAATTGAAGAGATGGAGACTTTCTTCATGTGGTGAAGTGGAGTCCCTTTGGAGAAGTTGAAGACTTCAGGATCTGTTTCATGGAGGAGCAGAGAGATAATTCTTTCATAGTTGGGGGATTTCATGTTGTCCTTGATTTTGTCCAAAATCAGCATACCAAATTAGTATTTCTTGCGGCAGATAATTGCTTGCATAATATCGAAGAAGTGTAAGGGAATGTCTCTGATGGAGTGAGTCTTGTATAGTAGAATTTTGCCAATAATGTCAACTAGAAAGTTTCCTTCAGCGTTCATGTCTGACCTTTTAATGTATTGAGCGTCGGGAGAAATGCCAAAGAAAAGGGCTGTACGGTCAGAGTCTTCATCATCTAAATCATCTTCTTCATCGATAATCGGCAAACGGAGAAGCTGAGATACAGAGGTCTTGGTGAACTTGAGTTTCAAACCCTCCACTTTGGATTTTAGGACTTTTCCATTTCTTCTGACTTTGAGATTGGAGAAAAATTCGGCAACTTCTGGGAATAACACGCGACAGGGTTCCTGGAGAATGAAGGAGAGGTCGGCGGTATCGAGAAGAATGAGGAGGTTGTGGAAATCATCGGAGAGTTCTGCAATACCTTCGGTGACTAGTTCTGAGCCGACGCCGATCTTGGAGGAAGTCGCCATGGATGCGATTAACTGGAAGAAGTGAGAGAGGCGGCTCTGCAACAGTGGCGGAGGAGAGTAGGCGAGTCGGCAGGGTAGGCGAAGAGGTAGAGGGTACTCGAGAGAAAGAAATGATGTCGTGTAGGTTTGAGTTTTCAGAATTTCATATATATATAACTCTTAAATTACCTCTAATTAATTTAAAGAAAGAGGCGGCATATAGCCTTGGGTGGCGAATAGAACAATTTTCAAAATCTGGGAAACAGGACACGAGAAAGAGATAGACTACTCGAGTAGGTAAGTGAGTTACTCGAGTAGGTCGACAGGAGTTACTAGAGTAGGTCTGCAGAGAGTACTCGAGTAGGTGGAGAAAAAGACTCGAGTAGATAGGTGACTTACTCAAGTAGGCACATTCTTATACTCGAGTAAGTAGGGAAGAGTACTCGAGTATGTTAGTTGGTACTCGAGCTGGTATGTCGTGACTCGAGTAGGTGAAGTCACATACTCGAGTATGTCTTATGCTTCTCGAGTTGAAGTATGAAAAGGTTGAGAAAAAGTAGGTTTTGACTAACCCCTTACAATTACTTGCTTCTTAGTCATCCAGCCTTCTTTAGTCCTCTTTGTTGAGCATCCCAAGCTCTGTCTTGAAGAACGAGAACTTGGTCTCGTCCAGCGGCTTTGTGAAGATATCTGCAACTTACCTATCTGTAGGCACATATTGGAGATCTATGTCTCCATGCTCCACATGTTCCCGGATGAAGTGATACCTTAGCTCGATATGCTTTGTCCGGCTGTGGGAGACTGGATTGTTGGCTATTACAATTGTGCTGGAGGAGTCACAGTACAAGGGAATATCCTTGAACTGCAGGTTGTAGTCCTCGAACTGATTCTTTATCCATAGTAACTGTGCGCAACAGCTGCCTGCAGAGATATACTCTTACTCGGCCGTTGAGATTGCGACACAGTTCTGCTTCTTGCTACTCCAGGAGATTAGCCTTCTTCTGAAGAATTGGCAAGTCCCCGAGGTGCTTTTCCGGTCGTCTTTGGTATCTGCAAAATCTGCATCTGAAAATCCAATTAGTTCGCTGTCATTACTTCTTGGATACCATAAGGCAAGATTTGGTGTGCCTTTAAGGTATCTCAGGATCCGCTTTGCTGCAGCGTAATGAGATTCCTTAGAGTTCACCTGAAATCTAGCACAGACACATGTTGAGAACATTATGTCAGGCCTACTGGCAGTAAGGTAGAGCAAGGATCCAATTATGCTTCTGTACTTGGTTTCATCAAAAGGTTTCCTTTTTTCGTCCTTGTCCAGAGACATAGTTGAGCCCATTGGAGTCCTCATAGAGGTTACGTTCTCCATTCCGAATTTCTTAATTAGCTCTTTGGTGAATTTGGTCTGTGAGATGAAAATTCCATCTTCAGATTGTTTCACCTAAAGCCCTAAGAAATATTTTAGCTCGCCCATACTGCTCTTTTCAAACTTCCCTTGCATAAGTTTTGAGAACTTTCTGCAAAGGTTGTTATCTATATAGCCAAAAATAATGTCATCGACATAAATTTGCACTAGCAAAATCTTGCCTTTTATTTCCCTAAGAAATAATGTCTTGTATATCTTTCCCCTTGTGAACTTGTTCTCAAGTAGAAAGGTAGACAGCGTTTCATACCAAGCTCTAGGAGCTTGTTTCAGACCATATAGGGCCTTGTGCAGAAAATAGACATGATCAGGAAGGTTAGGATCAACGAAACCTGGAGGTTGTTCCACATACACTTCCTCCTTTATGTTACCATTCAGGAAGGCCGACTTCACGTCCATCTGATAGACGGTGAAGCCTTTGAAGGCAGCATATGCTAGGAACAACCTTATTGCCTCCAGCCTCGCCACTGGAGCATATGTCTGGTCGAAGTCGATTCCTTCTTCTTGACGATAGCCTTTAGCGATGAGTCTAGCCTTGTTCTTTATGATAGTTCCGTCTTCGTCCATCTTGTTCCTGTAAACCCATTTTGTTCCAATGATGTTCTTTCCTTTGCGTCTTGGGACTAGCATCCACACATTGCAGCGCTTGAACTGATTTAGCTCTTCTTCCATTGCCATTATCCATGATGCGTCTGAGTTTTCTTCCTCAAATTTCTTTGGTTCAACCTGTGAGAGAAAACTCAAATGAAGATTCTCATTTGTTGTACCTTTCCGAGTTCTGACGCCATCCCGGGGATCTCCTATGATCTGGTCCATGGGGTGATCCTTCAGATGTCTGAGCTCTAGAGTTCTTGCATCTGGATTATCTTCAAGCACCGGAGTGATTTCTCCATCCTGGATGACTTCTTCATTTTGATCATCAGCCTCTCCAATAGGAGTTGGAGTGGTGATCTTAATGAACTTCTCGCCTTTGTCTTCGGACGGATCATCCAAGCTAGTTTCTTTCAGCTTTTCACCTGCATCTTCAGTGAGCACACTAGATGGATTGTTTTGCAGCAAGCTCGTCTCATCAAATACAACAAGTATCGATTCTTCCACCACTAGGGTTTTTCTATTAAATATCCTATATGCCTTACTATGGCTACTATATCCTACAAAAATACCTTCGAAGCTCTTTTCGCTGAACTTGGTGGTATGATACTTACCATTGTTAAGTACGAAGCATTTACAGCCAAAGATTCTAAAGTAAGAGACGGTTGGTTTCCTGCCTTTCAGAAGTTCGTAAGGTGTCTTATTGTGGTCTTTGTTTATGAGAGCTCGATTTTGCACGTGGCATGCAGTGTTGACGGCCTCAGCCCAGAAGTACTCTGGTAGTGAAGCATCACTCAACATGGTCCTGCAGGCCTCTGTGAGTGTTTTGTTCCTTCTCTCAGCCACTCCATTTTGTTGTGGAGTACGAGGAGAGGAAAACTCATGAAAGATACCTAAGCTTTCATAGAATTCTGTCATGGCCCCAGATTTGAACTCTGTTCCGTTATCACTTCTGATTTTGACTATGGAGTAGTTGTATTCATTCTGGACTTGAATGACAAAATTAGTAAAGATGTCGAAGGTATCTGACTTGTGTTTCAGAAAGAACACCCATGCAAAGTGCGAGTAGTCATCAACAATTACTAATGTATAGTCCTTACCTCCCAAACTTCTAATCTGCAGTGGACCAAACAAGTCCATGTGCAATAGATGGAGACATCTGTTAGAGTCTTTGCCAATAATGCTTTTAAAGGTAGTTGATGGGTCCACTTTATATACCTATTTTCGGACTCATCTGGGCTAGTATTCACATGGTTGCACTTCACTTTTAGTTCTTTATCGTTCCTATTTCATCTGATCGTTATTTCCATAAGAAGTGCACATTTAGGCCCGTGGTTGTGTATTTTGTTGTTTTTATAGTTTGTACTCCCGTTTGTGATTGTCTGGAATGTCTGCACAGATTAGTGGTTGGTTTTTCCTTTCGGTACAGGGGTCGTGTGCGTGTTCCTGGATGGTTGTGAAACAGGAATACTGTGCACGATCATGGGATCTACTGCGCACGACCACTGGTCGTGCACCCCCGATCGTGCGCACTACTCTTTGTTTTCCCGAATCAGCCTGGGGTAAGCGCACGACCACTGGACATATTGCGCATGACCACCGGTCGTGCGCCACTGATCGTGTGCATTGATTCCTCTTTTCTGGAGTCCTGTCTGGGTAATCGCACGATCATTGGACTTAGTGCGCACGACCACTGGTCGTGCGCCACTTCTCGTGAGCGTTATCCCAGTTCGTCTTCCTGATATTCCATGCCAGTGTGCACGAGCACAGGACATAGCGCGCACGACCACTGGTCGTGCGCCTGTGATCGTGCGCATTGTTCAATTCTGCTTTTGTATAAATAGTGCAGGTCTCGCCCTAATCCGGAGAACTGTACGAAGATCCGCAGATCGCTCGCCTCCTCTGCCGTTTTCTGCCTTTTCCGTCGTTCCCCTTCATATTCCACCCTAGGGAGGTGCTCCGGGCAATCTTTCACCGCCAAATCCAAGCCGGAGCTTCCTCTCGGCCTCCTCCTTCATCCTTGAGCTACAAGAAGAGCTTGACCTAGCTTTCTCCACCAAGCTAGGAGAAGTTGTGCCATCCTCCACCGGATTGTGACACGAAGAAGACGGGCCATTGGAAGGTGGTGACAGCCCTTCTCTACCCCGAACGCAGTTGCGGACCGAGCTTGGACACGGATTGACAACCCGACGACTCCAACCGTGAATCCTCAGCAAGGCTTCGTATTCGGTCGATTTCGCACACTCTTTTCTTGATTGGTTGTTGATAGTTTAGTTGAACTCTTTGTATTTGATGAAGCTATGCTTAGTGTAATATACGTTTATCTGTAATCATGTCTATGTGATTGTATATTTTCGTTATATTTACTTGAGGTGCGCCTATTTGTCCATCCACCATCCATCCGCCCTTGCCGCACTAGCAATTGCTAGTGGCGTGAGTAGCGAAGAGGTGCTCACGACCCTCATTCCGTCATTCTCATCACCTCATCCGCAAGCCTACTCGCCCATCCGCCTAGTGATTCGGTGCATAGCAGCCCGACTAGTCTTCCATCCCGCCTGGCGAAGCATCGCATAGCGGCGTTGCATAGGAGTAGTTGTTAGTATTTTATTTTCTGTTTCCGCAACATAAAAACCCCCCTTAGTTAGCTCCGACCTAAGGACTTCAATCTCAAGTCCTCCTCGAAATTAACTCCACCTTACTGTGTTCCTTGTGAGATCGATACTTGGGAAAACCCTCATTTTATATTACTTGTGCGACCGGTTCACTGCCGTGATCTTTAGCATCACGTTTTTGGCGTCGTTGCCGGGGAACACAGTTGTGTGAGTTTTTGTAGAGGAAGATAAGAGATAGAAGAACTTTTTCATTTGTTCATATCACTTTCTTCTTTGTTTTAGTTTGTAGCATTTGTGTTTGTTTTTATTTGTTCCTATTCTAGTTTTAATTTTGCTATAGCAGGTTTTCCTATTCTTTTATTTGTGTTGTGTAGTTAATTGTTGCTTAGAAACTTTCCGTTGGTGAATTATTCTTGTTGCACCATGTATTCTTATATGAATATCCGTTGCCGATGGTGCGGGGATTATAGGCATGGTAGTGATGAGTGCCCCACTGAAGAATGGGAGCATAATTCTCGTGGTTCTGTGTATGGAGCATCGTCTTCTTATGGTACTTCATACACCCAACCCAGGTCTTATGGTCACTCCTCTTCTACGCCTTCATCTTTTTCTTATTCCTCTCCAGTCCCACCTATACCGAGGAGTAATGGAAAACGATGTTTGTGTTGTCGTAGCACCGACCACGTGTTGAAAGATTGTGCAGAATTTCAGCGCCAGTTGGAGGAGGATGATGAACCGGGTATCCGATTCATTCCATCCACCTCTCAATCGGCTGCCCCTTCTGATTCTGATGATATGTTCGCAGCACCACCTTGTCTATGGGGGACTGCTGCGGATATGCCCATCAGACTTTCTGCTGATCGGTCTGACGACATTGTGGCACCGTCTCTCCCCATGCACTCTTCCCCTCTTGTTGATTCACCCTCGGAGGAACCTGCACATATTTTCTCTGATGATGTTGTTCCTCCGCCTTCTTTGCAAGAATTATCTATCCCTATTTTTAGTGAGTCGGTTGATGATGTTCGGCTGGATTGTGATTCTGAGCCTGAGGATGTGCCCATGTTTGACGAGGATATTATTTTCATTAATGGACAGTATTACATCTTGGAACATGTGGACGCACCGAGGTATGTTGATGAGGATATCCTCTTTGTTGAGGAAGTTTCCACTTCCTTGATGGATGAGGAGGTCCAAACTACCACCGAGGACCTCGAGCTTGCGGATTCCCCTCGCCATGACTCATATGACACCGTCGATGATCTATGTTGGGATCCTGCTGGGAGTGAGACCGGGACCACTCCCCCTATTTCTGATTCTTTTAGTTATTCATCTCCTTTATTTCTTGATCCCATTTCTGTATCTGAGCCTGTGCGGGTTGAGTCTTCGCAGGTGCTTAAGGAGGACTTGGAGCTTTCAGCTCGAGTCATGGATGATAGCATCCTCTTTTGCGAGGAGGATGATTCCTCCTCTGTTGAGGAAGCTCCATTCATCGCTTTCTCCTCCTGCAGACTCCCTGTAGACGATACCTTGCTAGGCAAGGATTTCTTTTGTGATAAGATGAGCGAGGACCAGTCCTCCTCCTCTTCTTTTTTCTTATTTCCTCTACCTGTGTTGGGTAGGTATTACTATTTAGGTAGAGGGGTAACTGCTCTATCACCGTATCGGTACCCGTTACCGAAACGGATATTGGAACAGTTACCTGTGCACTTTTTATTTCATAGGCTCATTAGCTAGAACTGTTTAGAATGTAATAAGTCGTGCTGGGATGACAATAACCCCAGTACTTATCTTTTATTTCCTACATTTTTATTTTCCTGTCTATTTTATTTTAGCATTTCTTTTTGTATATTTTTGTTTTGTTTTTGCGGAGCTCACCCCTGCAGGTATTCTTGGCAAATTGCATTGGCAGGGTTCTGATTCTTCGTATGGCGGGTCTGCTTCAGGTTTCCACGCGTCTTCTGGTATGCTCACAAGCTGAGCATTGGGTAACCTCTTCCCTTAGCTTTTTATGAATTTAATTTCTCTATTATATGCTGATTTGCTTAGTCTAAGTCTGGGGGAGAGCTAGTTTTGTTACCTTTTGCACGTGCACATCTCATGTGCATACTAGAAGCCTTTATTGTTTTATTTTGCTTAGTTCATTGCATCACACACCACTGCACCCACATGAGCGCGTGCTTAGCTTTTTGCGTGCTGCGAGTTAAACTCATTTCTTCGTTAGATTTGGGAAAATTATGGTGCTGGCTTAGGATTGTGAGACGGAGTAAAATGTTGGCCTTGTTGTGTTCCTAGTCAACTGCTCTCGTCTCGTGTAGAAATTGGAGTAGATTTAATTTTTCTGTATGCTTATAGTTTTATATCTTTCTATTTGCGTAAAGACTTTTTATTCTACTCAAAAGTTGGTGAATCCGGTGTGAATCTGATGGTAGCTTAGGGATGTGTGTAGACGGCTGTTAGGTTCGTATTGCTCGAGTCGGGAGGAGGGATAGTCTTTCTCGTTGTCTAAGAACTTGCCCCAAGCTATTCTTGAAGCATGGGTATAGGTTAGTCATGCATGAGCGTGATGTAGGCCATCATTTTGGCCCGGTTAAGCTTTGTACCATTCCTAACGTCTTATCCTCGCTAGCCCCATTGTGCCTACCCTTCTTTTGATTCAGCTCCACCTTCATTCACCAAAGCCTCATAGCCAATCCTAGTCGCACACCCAAGTTGAGCTTTAGTGTTTACATTTTCATGTTGGGATGTGATGTGGTGTTATTACAAGTGAAAATGTGGATGTGCTCCAATGTTATATTTGTTGAATTGTGAAAATAAAATGAAGAAAAAAAACAGAGAAAAATATTTGTAAAGAAAAAAAAAGTGAAAAGAAAAAGTTTTAATTGAAAATCTTTTTGGGAAATGTGATTATTTTTGGAGTAGGCGGTGCACACACCCATATGTTAAAAGTTAAGTTTGGGGGTGTGGTGTACCCGCATATATTTTGGTTAGCTAATGGATTCCTTTCATTCTAGCTCCTTTGGGTTAGGTGCATAGCCTTCTTGTTTATCCTTGTTTACCTCACTGAAACCCAAGCCCCATCTCTTCACCTAAAGTCCTACTGATTCGTGTGTGAACCAAACCAGTGCCGTGGAGAGAATGCGAAAGGGCAAGCATATGGTCACCGACATTGGTGGATTCCTTTGGAGGTTATCCCGAGCCCTAATCTTTGGCAATGCTCGCCTAGCGATTAGTCTACTTTCTCCCTATGCATGACCGGATGATTCACCGTGATTCTATTTTTGAGTAATAATAAAATTTTGATACGCATTGTGAAAAGTATAAACTATTTTGTATACTTATAAATTTCTTCTATTATATTTTTACGCACGCGAGCATGCGACTTCGCATGGTACTCTGTATTGCAATTTCCTTGTTAGCTAAATCATTTTCCCTATCTGCTTAGATTTTGTTTGCTCGGGACGCGCAAACAGTTAAGTCTGGGGGTGTGATGAGTCCACTTTATATACCTATTTTCGGACTCATCTGGGCTAGTTTTCACATGGTTGCACTTCACTTTTAGTTCTTTATCATTCCTATTTCATCTGATCGTTATTTTTATAGGAAGTGCACATTTAGGCTCGTGGTTGTGTATTTTGTTGTTTTTATAGTTTGTACTCCCGTTTGTGATTGTTTGAAATGTCTGCACAGATTAGTGGTTGGTTTTTCCTTTCAGTACAGGGGTCGTGTGCGTGTTTCGGGATGGTTGTGAAATAGGAATACTGCGCACGATCATGGGATCTACTGCGCACGACCACTGGTCGTGCGCCCCCGATCGTGCGCACTACTCTTTGTTTTCCCGAATCAGCCTGGGGTAAGCGCACGACCACTGGACATATTGCGCACGACCACCGGTCGTGCGCCACTGATCGTGTGCATTGATTCCTCTTTTCTGGAGTCCTGTCTGGGTAATCGCACGATCATTGGACTTAGTGCGCACGACCACTGGTCGTGCGCCACTTCTCGTGCACGTTATCCCAGTTCGTCTTCCTGATATTCCATGCCAGTGCGCATGAGCACAGGACATAGCGCGCACGACCACTAGTCGTGCGCATGTGATCGTGCGCATTGTTCAATTCTGCTTTTGTATAAATAGTGCAGGTCTCGCCCTAATCCGGAGAACCGCACGAAGATCCGCAGATCGCTTGCCTCCTCTGTCGTTTTCCGCCTTTTCCGTCGTTCCCCTTCATCTTCCACCCTAGGGAGGTGCTCCGGGCAAGCTTTCACCGCCAAATCCAAGCCGGAGCTTCCTCTCGGCCTCCTCCTTCATCCTTGAGCTACAAGAAGAGCTTGACCTAGCTTTCTCCACCAAGCTAGGAGAAGTTGTGCCATCCTCCACCGGATTGTGACACGAAGAAGACGGGCCATTGGAAGGTGGTGACAACCCTTCTCTACCCCGGACGCAGTTGCGGACCGAACTTGGACGCGGATTGACAACCCGACGACTCCAACCGTGAATCCTCAGCAAGGCTTCGTATTCGGTCGTTTTCGCACACTCTTTTCTTGATTGGTTGTTGATAGTTTAGTTGAACTCTTTGTATTTGATGAAGCTATACTTAGTGTAATATACGTTTATCTGTAATCATGTCTATGTGATTGTATATTTTCGTTATATTTACTTGAGGTGCGCCTGTTTGTCCATCTACCATCCATCCGCCCTTGCCGCACTAGCAATTGCTAGTGGCGTGCGTAGCGAAGAGGTGCTCACGACCCTCATTCCGTCGTTCTCATAACCTCATCCGCAAGCCTACTCGCCCATCCGCCTAGTGATTCGGTGCATAGCAGCCCGACTAGTCTTCCATCCCGCCTGGCGAAGCATCGCATAGCGGCGTTGCATAGGAGTAGTTGTTAGTATTTTATTTTCTGTTTCCGCAACATAAAAACCTCCCTTAGTTAGCTCCGACCTAAGGACTTCAATCTCAAGTCCTCCTCGAAATTAACTCCACCTTTCTGTGTTCCTTGTGAGATCGATACTTGGGAAAACCCCCATTTTATATTACTTGTGCGACCGGTTCACTGTCGTGATCTTTAGCATTAGTAGCCCTTGTTTGCTTGCCTTTTACGCAAGCATGACAAGGTCTGTCATTGACGCATTTGACATTTGGGGCATCACATACTAAGTTCATTGAAAATAGTTTATTAATTATTTTGAAATTAATATGTGCTAGTCTCTTGTGTCATTGGTCACTAAGAGACGCACTATCTTTTGCTAAAAGACACACTGGTGTAGAGGAATCTATACAGATGAAATTTAAACAGAAAATATTCCTGCTTCGAGTGCCGGATAGAATCGTTTTCATATTGTCAACGGATTTTATCAAGCACTTATCAGCATGGAACTCAACTATGTATCCTTTATCGCAGAGTTGGCTTATGCTAATGAGATTGTGTTCCAATCCTTCGACATAGGCCACATCCGAGAAGGATACATTGCCGTTAGTAATCATACCATAGCCTCTAGTAATTCCACGGTCTGAACCTCCAAAGATGACCTTTGGTCCGTTCACGACTGGGGTAAAGTTCTGAATGAGGCTTCTAGTCCCGGTCATATGCCGAGAGCATCCGCTGTCCAAGTACCAGATAGGCGTTTTGTTGGCCTTTGGACATCCCTGCAATCACAATCAATTTGCCTTAGGAACCCAAACACGTTTGGGTCCTTGGTCTCGGGTTAGAGTGCTCCCCCTATGAGTGTTAGCATTATGAGCGGTCTTTCTCATATTGCTGACATGAGGGGTTGCAGCGTTTCTGGAATTGAACCAGCAATCTATGGCGAAGTGATCAACCTTGCCACAGCACCAACAGTCAAATCTGTTGTACCTTTGCCTCAAGATCTCCTGCTTGACCTTTTGGAACTTTGGTCTAGCAGGGGTAGCATTCTTGGAGGAAGATGCCTCATGATGATGGCAATCACATGGCTTCTTCTCCTTTATGGGCTTCTCTACAACAGGCTTTGTCTTTGGTGCCTTCTTGAAGTTATGCCCATGATTGAAAGGGCCATAGCTTTGAAGAATAACTTCTTCATAAGGTGCCTTAAAGACACTTTCATCAATGTTTCGGGGTCGAGCCCATCCTTGATAGCGGGACTTTGGCTCTACATAAGTAGGCCTAGCAAAGTGCCCGTATGATGAGTCAAAATCAAACTCATTTGATGGAAAAATGACCTTTTTGAATGTGGTTTGATTTTGAGGGGCTTTTCCCTTTTCTTCGGCTGAGGCCTTTTTGGTGGCCTTATTTTTCCGTTGATTCTTGTTTCTCCTAGAGGATTTACTAGGAGCTTCTTCATGGCCCAGTCCAGCTCCCTTGGCCTTTGCTGAGAATTCAGCAACGAATGGAAGAACTGTTTTGGGCTTCGAGAAACTCTCAACAATTTTCCTTTCAGCCGCAAGTTCGGCTTCCAATCCTTTGATGATCTTCTCCTTCAGGTCAAGGTGCTCAAGAGCCTTGTTATATTCTTTAATAGTATTATTGAAGTTGTCCTCGAGGGAGTCAGTCTTTGCGACTTTCTCTCTCAAGTTGCTCTCTTTGACTTTTAGAGATTTGATCTCTTTAGCCTGAGTCTTCACGACTCGACGACATTTGTCGTAAGCCATGATTAACCCCTTGTACTGGGCCATCAATTCTGACTCATCGTCAGAGGAGCTACCCTCGCAATCATGTTCAGAGACTTCAGACTCTGAAAGAGGGGTATGAGAGTTTACCTTCCCAGTTAACTGGGGCTCTTGTTCATCATCTGTTTGAGCCATTATCCCAAAGTAAGCTTCTTCTTCTTCGCTTGAATCAGATGAGTCGGAGTCGCTAAGAGTCTTGCTCCTTTTGGCTATGAGGCTCTTGTCTTTCCTTTTCTTGTTGTGTGAGGATTTATTGTCTTCTCTTCTACCACCCTCCTTCTTCTTGTGAGGGCAGTCAGCAATGACGTGACCTGGCTTATTACAGCAGTAGCAAATGATGTCAGTTGAAACGTATTTATTTTGTTTAGTATTATACCTTTCGTGGCTGCTTGAGCCTTTTCTTTGTCGATCATCATCGCGCTGCGATCTTCTGTATGAGGCATCCTTGCCTTTCCATTGTTTCTTTTTATTGAGAAACTTCTTGAATTGCCTTGAGAGTAAGGAGAACTCTCCTTCAGATAGTTCAAACCCTGAGGTGCTAGGTTCTGATGTTTCTTCTTCTTCATCAACTTCTAGAGCTGGAGCGGGGGATGGGGCCTTGGTGTTTTTGGAGGTGTCTGCCTTCAGAGCGACAGATTTCTCCTTTAGTACAGACCTGCCCTTCTCTTCTTCAGCTTTTCTTGTATTGATTTGGAGTTCATAAGACATAAGCTTTCCAAAGAGATTTTGCGGGTCCGTTTCAGCTAGCTTCCCGAACTCCCTGATGGCGCATACCTTGTTATCCCATTCCTTGGTTATGGATCTCAAGAATTTGTCGTTCAGTTCTCTGTTGGTGAAGACACGGCCATACACCCTTAGGCCATTTACAATTTTGAAGAAGTTCTCAAAGGTGTCGGCAATTGTTTCCTTGTTCCCTTGTCGGAATACTTCATATTTTTGATTGAGAAGGGATCTCCGATCATCCCTTACTTCTTCAGTCCCTTCCATCAAAGTGACTAAGGAATGCCACATCTCCTTAGCTGATTGACAGTGAATCAAATTCTGCAGCATCGAGTCATCGACTGCACTTGCTATAATGTTCTTAGCTTTCTTGTCGAGAGAGACAAGTGCAATCTCGTCTTTGTCGAGATCCATTAGTTTTTTGGGAACTTTCTTGCTAGGGTCGATAGTGGACACAGTCATGGAAACGTAAGGACCTTCTTCAACGATCATGAAGATCCTTGGATCCACAGCTTCCATGAAAAATTTTATCCTTTCTTTCCACATGGGAAAGTTGTTTTTGTTGCACAGTGGAAGCTTGGCGAAATCTTTTCCCTTGTCCATTTAATGGTAGACTCTTTCAGACAACAGATTTAGATCTGATTAAGGTGTTAACCTTTTGACGATCAACCTGGCTCTGATACCAATTGAAAGAAAACGGTTGTCAACCTAAATCACCTAGAGGGGGGTGAATAGGTGAGTTGTGCGTCTTTTGCGGAATAAAAAAAAGTTAGAGCACAGCACAGAACTATCTACCAATATCACAGACGACACAAGATTTATAGTGGTTCCCTAACCTTGGGTACATCCACTTTCCCTCACCGATCTAGCAATCAACTAGACTCGGCTACTCCACTATCTCGGATCAAAAATCGATCCTACCCTCGGAACAAAGTTCCTACAAACTCGATCCAAACAAAAGGATCTACACCTCGGAAGATAACACTTCCTACAAACTCGGAGTGAAAAACTCCTACACTCGGAGAAACTTTCTCCTACAAGATTAATAAAGTGTTGAAAATTATACAAACAGTAAATCCAGTCAGATCTGAAGAAACGGCCAGAAAACTTCTTCTTATGGACTTTGCAGCACTATCAGAAATCGGTGAAGAGAGTCTCGGCCCAGATCTGGATCTTCTTGCATTTACAGAATAAGAGAGAGAAGATGAACGGTGATGTCGATCTCGATCTGTAACTTTCTTCAGAATAAATCCTCTGAACTTAGAAGCAGTGGCCGGAGAAGATGGTGGCGGCGGCGGCTTCCGTTTCGGGAAAACAGGGAGGAGTCGGCTGAAGAATATTTCTCAAAATAGAATGACAAGAAAGCTTGGAGAATACTTAGGGTTTGTCATTTTCTGATAAGACCTTATATAGAAGAGACTAACGGTCATAATCGGTCATAATGATGTACACGTGGACCAATCATGTCGCGTGATTTCAAAATCCCGTCAGAAAAAGGACTTAGCAAAATTTCAGAGAAGGTTCGGCCATATACATGAGTAAGTGAATAGCTACTCGAGTAGTTGAATAACTACTTGAGTACATGAAGGAGAACATACTCGGGTATACAAAGATGGGCTACTCGAGTAGGTAGAAATCAACTACTCGAGTAAGCAGACAGAACTACTCGAGTATGTAGAGAGACTTAATCGAGTACATAAAGGATCTACTCGAGTACTGGAAAAACTACTCGAGTATGTTTTATAAACTACTCGAGTACATGAAGTACTACTCGAGTGGGATACTTAGAATAAATTCTGAATATGTCAGCAAGCAGCTACTCGAGTAGGTGAAAGTTCTACTCGAGTAAAAGACTTAGAAAATTCTAGAGTAGGAAAATATAAAGGTACACGAGTGAAACATGATCTACTCGAGTAGGTATAATGAACTACTCGAGTATGATTCTATCTACTCGAGTAAGTGAGTATACTTACTCGAGTCCATTACTTAGACAAATTTTGAAGAGAACCCTTTAATACTCGGGTATAAAGAGTAATCTACTCGAGTATATGACTATGTCTACTCGAGTAGGTGACTTAGCTACACGAGAGATACACTTAAGTACTCGAGTATAAGATTCCTTTACTCGAGTAAATTATACCCAAACTGCTCGAGTAGTTATAGACCTACTCGAGTAAAAGACTTAGAGAAATTTTTGATGTTGGAAAATTATTTCTTCTAGAGTAGTCAACTTCCAATTCCTTTCCCATAGTCCAATAGCTTGAATGTGAAGTGTATCCTAATCGAGAGACCACACATGAGTCAACACCTTGGAATATGCAATGAGGGATTACATTGCACAGTTCTTGTGTTTAGTGACCCACTGTGGACTGACATTGGTCTACACTTCCCAGTGAAATTCCTGCAAACATATAACTCAAACCAAGCATCAAATACAACTTAATTCATCTTAGTTCCAGTGTGACTTCATCAAATCTGGGTTAATGTGGATGTAATACCCAACAATTTGTCTGTGAAATATGGCGTGGGGCCCCGGCCGGACCCACCGTTATATTTCATATGACAAATGGAGGTGTTACATCAAAAGGGGGAGATTGTTGGATCTTACGATCCACATTACTTGGTTTGAAAATAACAAATCTCGTGTTTATTTGATCATTCTGTGTTTGTGGTGTGCAGATATCTCGAGGTAAACTCTGATAATGTAAAAGTGACATTGAGCTATAGATTTTTCAAAGACGGGAGATATCCTCCACGATAGCTTTCTATCGCCGGGCGATATCAACTTGATGATGCCAACCATGTTCTTAACGGTTCCAGCATAATGCATTATACATTGATATCGCCAGGCGATATTTGGTTATCACGAGAAGATAGTGCATGATTCGTGTAACACCCTGAAAATCGTAATCGAACCGATCGCGTCCTAAGGAATTTTTGGTGCCTTAATAGGGGTACACAGTCTGGGACACGGGCGTGTCCAAGGCCGTGTCTTACTCTATGTTGGTCGGCTATGTCTATAAAAGGACACGGTAGGAAACACGACCGTGATACGGGCATGTCAAGCGTGACCCGGGCGTCTGCATACCCGTGTCACCACCCGTGTTCCCAAGGGACATGACGGTTGGCATGGCAGTTATCTGTGACATGCCCCTAGGTCACGGGCATGTCAGGATAAGACACGGGCGTGTCAGGACACGACACAGGCGTGTCAGGTTGAGACACGGGTGTGTCTTGACCCGTGTCCTTTTCTGTGCTCGACGATCGTGCCTCGATCGGGGTACACGGCCTGGGACACGACCGTGTGCAAGGCCGTGTTCGGCCCAGGATTGAGGAACTTTGGGCGGATCTGAGCCGTTCGTATTCTTTAAATAAGATCTGACGGCCCAGGTGTGTTCCTGCTTTGTTAAGGCCGGGAATTGAGGATTAATTCCTCATTTTCTCTTAAGCTTTCTCTTTCTAAGGAGTTTGAGAGAGGAAAGAGCAAGGAGGAAGGAAGAGGAGGATTCCAGCCGCCCACGGAGCATCGGAGCACTGAATCGATGACCGAGTCCGGATTCGCGGAGTAAATTCCCTTGCGAAGCTTTCCTTCCGGATAGATTCCCATGGCGCAAAAGCGAACTACAAGGGTAACGATTCTCTTCTTGAGCATGTAAAGCTCTCTTTCTTTTGCATAAGGAAACCCGCGAGTGTGCGGTGAGTGTGCGGTGAGTTTACCTTGGGCCTAGGTTGATAACCTTTAAATTCTGAAATACAGGACATCCCAGGTTGACTCTTATATCCTTCAGGATGATATCTCCTTGGAGGTATAATCCATTCAATATAAGGGTTAAAGATTTGGGATGAAGGACCCTTAGGATTTGGCATGTCAAGCTCAGGATTGAGGAACTTTGGGCGGATCTGTACCTGATTTGAAGAAGCTCCTAGATAAGCTAAGGTCAATAGACAATGTATTTGATAAACTCTTTCAAGTTGTGCTTGCAGTTCTTCCACGCTAAGTGCACACTAATGTTAGGGTGCAGTAGGTCAATATACACGGGTCTGCACGACGTAATCCCTCGTTGAGCAGATCATTGTGTTGGCCTACGTGTACTCTCTCTATTGGAGTGCACTTACTTTCAAGCACAGGGCTATAACTATGCAGGAGCAGACAAGGAGCAAGGATGGGTCAAGGAGCACCTCATGGGTGGAAAGACAAAAATTCGTCTAAGTGTAAATCGACGAGAATCGCCAAGTGATTCTCGCCGATTCGGCGAGAATCACTAGTGATTCTCGCCGATTCGTCGAGAATCAGTGGTTGATTCTCGCCGAACTCGATCCAGCCTCTTCTAAGCGAGCACCTCTGCTTCTAAGTAAGAATCGACGAGAATCACCAAGTGATTCTCGCCGATTCGGCGAGAATCACTAGTGATTCTCGTCGAATCGTCGAGAATCACTGGTTGATTCTCACCGTCTCGACCTGGCCTAAAGCAGTGCGTGCAACCAAGGCAAATTCGACGAGAATCATCTTTGATTCTCGCCGAATCGTCGAGAATCACCTTTGATTCTCGGCGACTCGGCGAGAATCACTTTCGATTCTCGCCGATTTTGACTTGGGCGTTTTTATGGAACTTCCTGAACCGGATTCTGCCGCTGTTAAGGTTCTGGACCGGGACTTAGGGATTCTGCTTGTGGGTCCCACAACGGTCATTTTTGAAGGCGTCTACAGTATATATATACGGGTATTTTGAACGGAATACCCAGACAGAAAGAAGCCGAGCAAGAGAAAACCCTAAAATCGCGAAATCGCTCCTCCGCCGCCGTCGCCGCTCGCGCTATTTGGACGCCGCTATTGATCACGTTTCCTCTCGATCTCCGGCGACAGAAGCTTAGCAAAGCTTTGAGTCTCACGTGTCTATCCAGAGATCTCTTGTCTCTCGATTTGTTGATCGGGAATAACTACCCCGTCTGAATCGATCGAGACGACCGATCCTCGTGTGACCGTTGGAAGACCAAGCTAGCTTCGCTACGAAGATTGGATCTCTAAGTTCATCAGCCGCTCATCATCATAGCCGCTGATCCCGAAGCAAGCCGCCGCTCGTCTTGCCGCCGCCGATTCCGGGGAGATCCTTTCCAAGAGAGACCAAGGTTGTAGATTCTTCGTTGACTTCACGAACACGTCGTCGAACGAAGAGGAACACCGTAGTCTCCCAACGAAGTTTGTATCTCGTGTACATTCTATTTTACTTTTGTTGTAAAGGAACGAATTTTCCGTGTTGTAAGGGTTGGGTGCAACCCGGTTTGTGGGAGTGTTGACTCCTACGTGTGGAAGGGTTCCTTCCGATAGTGCAAGGATTGGATTTCAATCCTGTTGGAGAAGAGACCGAGTCGTCCCTTGTTGGGAGATAGGTCGAAGGGGGAAAGTGGATGTACCCAAGTCGGGGAACCACTATAAATTGCCTGTGTATTCTGTGTGTTGTGCTTTTTATTTTTATTGTGCAGGTACATTCGTAAATTCCGCAAAAGCATTGTTCGTCACCTATTCCCCCCCCCCCATAGGTGAACTTTGTTGACACTAGGTGGACTTTCAAGAGGTATCAGAGGGAGGTTACTCATCAAAAAGGTTAACACCTTGAGTTGAATCCTGCCCCTAGTGTCAAGAAGAAGACAAACATCTACTATGGACGGGCTCAAGTTCTCCGGCAAGATCCCAGTGTGCACCAGGCTCAACTTTCCTATCTGGAAGGAAAGGATCAGGTTCTACATGGAAGCAGTTGATCCTCGACTCTTAATGATCGTGGAGGAGGGACCTTATGTCCCCACTAAGGCCTCCACCATTGATCCCACCAAGAAGGTGCCGAAGACACTTTCTGAAATGGACAAGGACGAGATGGTGCTAGTGGGACTTGACAAGAAGGCACGAAACATTCTGGTCAGCGCAGTTGATGACTCAATGATGCAAAACTTCAGCAACTGCAGGACAGTACAGGAGATCTGGCAGTGCCTGATCATCCTAATGGAGGGCACGGATGAAGTGAGGGATGATCGGAGATCCCTCCTGAACCAAAAATATGAGGCCTGCAGACAAGGGCCTAAGGAAGAGATCGAAGTCACCTACGAGAACTTCCTAAAGATGTCAACGCCCTCAAGGGCTACGGAAGAGTGTTCACTCATGGTGAACTCAATGACAAATTTCTTAGGTCCCTTACTAAGGAATGGGACACAAAGATCTGCGTCATCAGAGAATTTGGCAGACTAGCAGAAACTGATCCACAAATTCTGTTTGGAAAGCTGATGTCCTATGGGCTTCAGCTGAACACCAGAAAAGCAGAAGAAGAAGCAGAGAAGGCGGCAGCCAAAGAAAAGACTGTGGCTCTAAAAGCCAGTCACTCCAGAAAAGGCAAGGGTGCGGTTTCATACCGTGGGAGGAAAAAGGATGAGGAGGAGGACTCCGAGCCATGCTCCTCCAGCTCAGAGCTGTCGGAGGAGGATTTCTCCCTCATCACTCGAGAGTTCAAGAAGTTCCTCAAGATGAGGAATCAAAGAAAGAGAGATGGCTCCTCCTCCAGGCATCAGAAGAAAAATTATTCTTCTGACAGGTATGCATCTAGACCGAACAAACATCGCTCCGCTGACATTATTTTCTTTGGATGCAATAAGCCAGGACACGTCGTGGCCGACTGCTATCAAGGCAAGAGAGAAAAAGGGAACGAAGAGGAGCACAAATCCTCTAGAGATAAGAAGAAGGAGCGGAGCTACATCGCCAAAAGGCCAAAGACACTGAGTGAGTCTGATTCCTCAGACTCCAGTGATGATGAGGAAGCCTACTTCGGGCTGGTGGCTCGCTCTGACTCAGAAGGAGAATGCCCCCCGTTTACTGGGAAGGTAAAAGCTCACACCCCTCTCTCCGACTCCGACTCTGATCCTGAGTCTCAGGATGATGAACCTGAGGATAGCCTTTCGGCCCGTGAAGCTGAGCTCCTCGAGAAGTATGAGCTTCTGCTCAACACTTTCGAGGAGTGCCGAAAGAGATTGAAGGCTGAGAAAAAGGAAGTAAAATTCCTTAAGGGTGAGTGTGTTTCCCTAAGGGAAGAGGTCACCAGTTTGATCTCTCTCCGACAGGAGCACCTTGACCTGACCTCAAAGCATTCAGAGTCTCTGAAGCTCCTTGATCTTAAGCAGGAGGAAGTCGACAAGTTGGAAGAACAACTTGCGGCAGAAAGGAAGATCTTCAAGAGCTTCTCTATGCCAAAAACAGTTCTTCCAGTTGTTGATACCTTCTCTGCTCAGGCCAAAGGAGCTGGCTTGGGGCATGTGTGTAGGGGTATCTGGTTCCTCCTCCAGGAGAAACAGGAACCAGAGGAAGAATAAGGCCGCCAAGAAGGCCTCTGCTGATGAAAAGGGAAAGGCTCCGCTTAGTCCTGTTGCGTTCAGAAAGCCTGGCTTTCCTTGCAACCAACATGACTTTGAGTCAACATTTGGCCATCATTTCCAGCCCTCGGTTGCAAAGCCAAAGAGCCGATATGACGGTTGGACCTTTCCCCGGAACTTCGGTGAGAGTGCCTTCAAGGCACCTTATGAGGAAATCCACATGGACAATTATGGTCCGTTCTCCAGCGGCCATAATGGAAAGCAGGCACCAAAAGCCAAGCTTGTTATACAGAAGGTGACGAAGTCATGTGACTGCTGTCACCATGAGGCCTCCTCCAGATCCAAGGCCCCAGCTGTACCCACCATTCCCAGGGTAAGGCAGGAGCCTAGGAAGAGGTACAACAGATTCGACTGTTGGTGCTGTGGCAAAGTCGGTCACTTTGCCATGGATTGTTGGTTTAATCCAAGGCATTACGAGACTCCCCATGTTAGCAATGCGAGGCCGACCACTCGTAGGGTTAACCAACCGAGGTGGAGTGTGCTAACCAGGAATCTAGGACCCAAGTTCGATTGGGTTCCTAAGGCAAATTAATTTTGTTTTGCAGGTATGTCCAAAGGCCACCAAAATGCCGATCTGGTATTTGGACAGTGGATGCTCCCGGCATATGACTGGGACAAGAAGCCTGCTGCGTGATTACACTCCAGTCGAGAATGGACCCAAAGTCATCTTTGGAGGGTCAGATCGAGGAGTCACCAGAGGTTACGGTATGATTTCCAACGGTATAATCACTATCACAGACGTGGCTTATGTTGAAGGGTTAAACCATAACCTGGTCAGTGTAAGTCAGTGATGTGATAAAGGTTATGACGTTAAATTCTGCAAGGATAAATGTCTGATAATTTCACGTACCTCTTCTGAGACGGTATTAACAGGCATTAGGAGCAGAAATATCTTCTGCTTAGATTTTCTCAGTTTAGATTCCTCTACCCTCGTATGCCTTGTGGCAACAGGCAGTGCATCTCTGTGTGAACAATGGTACAAGAGATTGGCACATATTAATTTCAAGACAATTAGTATGATGTTTTCTAAGAACTTAGTAAGGGATGCTCCCAGTATCAAGTGCATCAAAGATAGCCCCTGTCCTGCATGCCAGATGGGCAAACAGACTCGGGCTACCTTTAAGAGCATTGCAGACAAAGACTCTTCCCGATGTCTTTACCTTTTACATATGGACTTGTTTGGTCCAATGCAAGTTCATAGTTTGGGAGGCAAGTCCTATACGCTAGTGATAGTTGATGATCATTCCCGGTTTACTTGGGTGTTCTTTTTGAAACGAAAGTCAGATACATTTGATATCTTCACTAGTTTTGTCAAGCAGGTTCAGAACGAATTTAACTGCTCTGTGGTCAAAATCAGAAGTGACCATGGAACAGAATTCGAATCTGGTGCTATGACAGAGTTTTGTGAAGAACAAGGTATCTTTCATGAGTTTTCCTCCCCGCGCACTCCTCAGCAAAATGGAGTTGCGGAGAGGAGAAATAGAACTCTCATTGAATCCTGCACGACAATGTTGAACGACGCTTCACTCCCGGAATACTTCTAGGCAGAGGCTGTCAATACAGCTTGTCATGTACAAAACCGAGCATCGATCAACAAGCATCATCGTAAGACGCCTTACGAGCTACTGAAAGGCAGGAAACTAACCATGTCCTACTTGAGGATTTTTGGTTGCAGATGCTATGTACTGAATAATGGGAAGTACCCGCGTACTAAATTTGGTGAAAAATGCTTCGAAGGCATATTCATGGGCTATAGTTCCCACAGTCGGGCATATAGGGTCTTCAATAAGAAAACCCTACTGGTAGAAGAATCAATAAATGTTGTATTTGATGAAGGAAGTTTGCTTAACAGCAACTCTTCCAGTGGTATTCTTGAAGATGCAGGTGCACGACTGGAACAGCTGAGTCTGGATGAGACCGCTAAAGATGACACTCCTAAGTACATCAAAGTCTCCACCTCCACGTCATCTGAAAATGTTGAAGATCAAAATGGAACAAATCTCTTGGAAGAAAGAGAAGCCCAAGAAGTAGTTGAAGCTCCAGACGCCAGACTTCTAGAGCTCCGGCACGTGAGGGATCATCCTAGAGATCAGATCATCGGAGATCCTCGTGTCGGTGTCAGAACTCGAAGAGGTACTATTAATGAAGTATTGCATCTTAGCTTCCTATCACAGGTTGAGCCAAAGAAGTTTGACGAGGCGAACAAGGATGCGGCATGGATTCTGGCCATGCAAGATGAACTACATCAATTCGAACGTTGCAACGTTTGGACGCTAGTTCCCAGACCATACAAGCAGAATGTGATTGGCACCAAGTGGATCTTCAAAAACAAGCTGGATGAACATGGTGTCATCATAAAGAACAAGGCAAGGCTGGTGGCTCAAGGTTACAGACAGGAGGAGGGGATTGACTTCGACCAGACCTTCGCACCAGTAGCAAGGATCGAGGCAATCAGATTGTTCCTGGCGTATGCTTCACACAAAGGATTCACAGTCTATCAAATGGATGTGAAATCAGCATTCTTGAACGGAGACCTGAAAGAGGAAGTATACGTCGCTCAACCCCCAGGTTTTGTCAATCCTACTTATCCTAATCATGTTTATTTTCTTAATAAAGCCTTATATGGGTTGAAACAAGCTCCACGAGCTTGGTATGAGACTTTATCTAGTTTTCTTCTTGAGAACAAGTTTTCTAAAGGTAAAATAGATAAAACATTGTTTCTCAGGGAAGTCAAAGGCAAGATTTTGCTGGTGCAAATCTATGTCGATGACATAATATTCGGCTCAACGGACAACAATCTTTGCAAAACATTTTCTAAACTTATGCAAGGAAAGTTTGAAATGATCAGTATGGGAGAGCTCAAGTATTTCTTAGGACTTCAAGTGAAACAGTCTGAGGATGGAATCTTCATCTCTCAGACGAAGTTCACAAATGAACTCCTTAAGAAATTCGGTATGGAGAGTGCAACCTCTATGAGGACTCCAATGGGATCCACCATGTCTCTGGATAAGGATGAGAAAGGTAAACCTTTCGATGAAACCAAATACAGAAGCATCATTGGATCCATGCTCTACCTTACTGCCAGTAGACCGGATATCATGTTCTCCACATATGTTTGTGCCAGATATCAGGTGAACACTAAGGAATCTCACTATGTCGCTGCAAAGCGAATTCTAAGATACCTTAAAGGTACTCCCAATCTTGGCTTGTGGTACCCGAGAAACAATGATGTCGAGCTAATAGGTTTTTCAGATGCTGATTTTGCAGGAAGTAGGGATGACAGGAAAAGCACCTCCGGGACGTGTCAATTCCTCGGCAGGAGACTTATCTCTTGGAACAGCAAGAAACAGAATTGTGTAGCTACCTCCACAGCAGAGTCTGCGTACATTTCAGCAGGAAGCTGTTGCGCACAACTACTATGGATCAGAAACCAGTTAGCCGACTACGACCTTCAGTTCAAGGAAGTTCCAATGTACTGTGACTCCTCCAGTGCAATTGCAATTGCCAACAATCCTGTATCGCACAGCAGAACGAAGCATATTGAAGTGCGCTACCACTTCATTCGGGAGCACGTGGAGAACAAGGACATCTCTCTCTGTTATGTCCCCACGGACAAGCAGATTGCTGATATATTTACAAAGCCCTTAGACGAGGCCAAGTTCAATCTTTTCAAGACTGAATTGGGGATGCTCAATTATGAGGAATGAAGACTACAGAAGCTCCAGGCTCGTGCACGATCTAAGGGGGAGCAAGGAACTCAAGTGTGAGCATAGACGCAAGAACTGAGGGGGAGCAAGGGGTCAAATGCTCCGACCCCGATTTGCAGAAGCAGAAAAGGGGGAGATTACCCTCGCGGCTAAGGCTAAGGTGGCTCCAAGCTTCCAAGCTTGCTCCCAAGAAATTGGTATTGGTAACTCACTCAACTCAATTTCAAGTTTATGGTTTTCATTCCCATATGCTCTATTCACCTTAGCTTGTAGGGTTTAGGCTTCTTCAAATAGGGGGAGATTGTTGGGTATTGTATCCACAATGTACCTGATTTGAAGAAGCTCCTGGACAAGCTAAGGTCAATAGACAATGTATTTGATAAACTCTTTCAAGTTGTGCTTGCAGTTCTTCCACGCTAAGTGCACACCAATGTCAGGGTGCAGTAGGTCAATATACACGGGTCTGCACGACGTAATCCCTCGTTGAGCAGATCAGTGTGTTGGCCTACGTGTACTCTCTATATTGGAGTGCACTTACTTTCAAGCACAGGGCTATAACTATGTAGGAGCAGACAAGGAGCAAGGATGGGTCAAGGAGCACCTCATGGGTGGAAAGACGAAAATTCGTCTAAGTGTAAATCGACGAGAATCACCAAGTGATTCTCGCCGATTCGGCGAGAATCACTAGTGATTCTCGCCGATTCGTCGAGAATCAGTGGTTGATTCTCGCCGAACTCGATCCAGCCTCTTCTAAGCGAGCACCTCTGCTTCTAAGTAAGAATCGACGAGAATCACCAAGTGATTCTCGCCGATTCGGCGAGAATCACTAGTGATTCTCGTCGAATCGTCGAGAATCACAGTTTGATTCTCACCGTCTCGACCTAGCCTAAAGCAGTGCGTGCAACCAAGGCAAATTCGACGAGAATCATCTTTGATTCTCGCCGAATCGTCGAGAATCACCTTTGATTCTCGGCGACTCGGCGAGAATCACTTTCGATTCTCGCCGATTTTGACTTGGGCGTTTTTCTGGAACTTCCTGAACTGGATTCTGCCGCTGTTAAGGTTCTGGACCGGGACTTAGGGATTCTGCTTGTGGGTCCCACAACGGTCATTTTTGAAGGCTTCTACAGTATATATATATGGGTATTTTGAACGGAATACCCAGACAGAAAGAAGCCGAGCAAGAGAAAACCCTAAAATCACGAAATCGCTCCTCCGCCGCCATCGCCGCTCGCGCTATTTGGACGCCGCTGTTGATCGCATTTCCTCTCGATCTCCGGCGACAGAAGCTTAGCAAAGCTTTGAGTCTCACGTGTCTATCCAGAGATCTCTTGTCTCTCGATTTGTTGATCGGGAATAACTTCCCCGTCCGAATCGATCGAGACGACCGATCCTCGTGTGACCGTTGGAAGACCAAGCTAGCTTCACTACGAAGATTGGATCTCTAAGTTCATCAGCCGCTCATCATCATAGCCGCCGATCCCGAAGCAAGCCGGCGCTCGTCTTGCCGCCGCCGGTTCCGGGGAGATCCTTTCCAAGAGAGACCAAGGTTGTAGATTCTTCGTTGACTTCACGAACACGTCGTCGAACGAAGAGGAACACCGTAGTCTCCCAACGAAGTTTGTATCTCGTGTACATTCTATTTTACTTTTGTTGTAAAGGAACGATTGTTCCGTGTTGTAAGGGTTGGGTGCAACCCGGTTTGTGGGAGTGTTGACTCCTACGTGTGGAAGGGTTCCTTCCGATAGTGCAAGGATTGGATTTTAATCCTGTTGGAGAAGAGACCGAGTCGTCCCTTGTTGGGAGATAGGTCGAAGGGGGAAAGTGGATGTACCCAAGTCGGGGAAACACTATAAATTGCCTGTGTATTCTGTGTGCTGTGCTTTTTATTTTTATTGTGCAGGTACATTCGTAAATTCCGCAAAAGCATTGCTCGTCGCCTATTCCCCCCCCCATAGGTGAACTTTGTTGACACTAGGTGGACTTTCACACCCCCTTTAAGGGTGTCGCAAGATCCAACATGGGCTATGCTGACATGAACACTACTAGATCGGTCGAGATTACATGGCTTCTCTTGGAGAATTAAGGGGAACAGACTGCGCCTCGTTACAACTTGAGGAGGAGAGAGATATATAGTGTTCTACTTGCGGGAGGATGCTTGCGCACTTCTGGATGATCAGTGGCAGACAGCTGAGTTGGCATGATGGGAATCCGGCAGACAACGTACACTAAACACTGATGGTGGCGGACGATGGAGATCGACTTCCTCCGAACTCTGAATTACACGAAGGAGGCTTCTAGAGGCATTTGACTTAGAGGCGAGTCCATTGGACACAGGCTTTGCCTTGGCGACGAGGACGATGGTGGTGGACCTGTGAAGGGGGAGAGAAAATAAGAGAGAGAAAGACAGGAATTCCGGTTGAAATCCTGAAATGTGAATTTAGTCAAATGAGGAGGATGAGGGGTCTATTTATAGGATTGGAGAGAGGAGACTTGGTAATTTACCCCCGTAACTACCAACTGGGCGAACAGAATCGCTCGGTTTAATGCACACAGATCACCATGTTTTGGAAAATACTGATCCTGCCCTTGGATCCAAAATAGACACGCCCGACATCGGGAATGGCCCAACAGGCAATGGGGGAAGTTACATGCGGTAACAACCTCCCAACCTCCCGCATTGCGGGTGGCGGTGTAACACCCCCATTTGTCACCTAGAATATAATAGAAGGTTCGGTTGGGGCCCCACCCTATATTCTACACACACTCAGTGGAGTTACGTATTGAAACCAAAATAATTACGCACCTTAACTCAGAATTGCATTCTAGAGGAAGCATTAAAATAAAATTGAACTGGAATGTCCACAGCACTATAAAAATGATTAGACATCAATTACAATGTCAGTTTCAGCCTTAGGGCCTTACACAAATGGAATGTTTAAGCTACTACATAATTTCCATACATCGGCGCACAGGCCAACCATTTATGAGAAAGCTCTAACAAAACTTGAGCATTTGAGGGCCAGCACAGTATGGGCTTCTGCCCGCTATTTCCTGCTCGGGTCGCCAGCACCGGTACATGTACAAACCACAAAGGTGTGGCAACAATATAAGGTAACAAGTCAGCTTTTGTTGACCACTATCCATGAATGCACGATATAACGACCCTTCCACATACTCGGGGTAGTGGTATTTCTTCCCTGCATATTAGTCAACATCAATAATGTATATAGTTATTATGCTATGAAGTGCAATGAAAAACAAACCAAGTACTAACACAATTCACACAATCATCACAAACGTTCGAACGTAAGTCCACACGCTTCGTGCTCTCATGGAACACTATCGATGTACTCCTTGAGTCACATCACCATCCCTTGTCCCATAAAAGGATAGTACTAACTTTAACATTCTTCTAGTCTGACCTAAAGCCAAGGACTCTCTCATATGACAACGATGAAAGTTAAGTATGTTAGGCACACTAGTAGAACGACATAGTGCGGGTAAAGTTTAGCTATTTACCATTGCTTAAATCATCATACCTACTAACGATAATGACGTAGGTCAGCCTCCCCTTTCCCGTAAATGACATAACCAATGTTATGTTCTGACTCTAGCACTCACGGCTAGCTCAGTTGGCTGCTACAGGCTCAACAACATAACATACTACCCACCTCGTCTCTTGGACACAGGCTTTGCAACCCCAAAATAGCTCAATGGGAGCTACCGCTGTCAGTAGCGCTACCACTGGTTGGTAACTGATAGAAATGCAGTTCTGTCCAATATTCCGGGTATTTCCAGGAGTTCGCCTCTCGGACTCCCTATAGCACTATTTGACACACAGAACCCGAAAATGACACATACACATAGTATTCTCCGGCACGCAAACATCAATAAAAACATCACCAATCCAGACCAACTTGTCTGCATGAGCTTCACACAGCATGCCTATGTTCGTACTTCGATTTCGAACTCTATAAGCAATTTATGTCGAGGATGGACACAATTAACTAGGAGAAAGTCTATTCACACGTTACTTAGCAAAAAATGCACTTTCATATGTGTTTATAGAAATAAAAGAGGACACACATATCCCGAAGAGAGGAGGAATATCGTTACCCCTGAAGTTCTCTTTGGTGTCATAGATCAAAAATCCAAACGGATGGAAAGAATCGCATCGGGCTGGTCTTCGTAGATCTGGACTCAGCTCGTGATTTGGAGCTCCAATCTCTGATAAAGGAAAGATTGCCCTTCTTCTTCCTCTTCATTGCTTTCTGTTCTCTCTAACTCTTAGAAAGAGAAAGCCTAGGTTTAGGATGAGGGATTACTCCTATCATACAGACTTAAACCAAAATAAATCACAACCCACCATCGGATTTCGGTGAACAGCTATGATTCAAAATGATTTCCTGTACAGAGCGCTACCTCGAAAGATGGCTTGTCTAGCAAGCCCACCGTTCAAATTCTCCAATCATACGTCGACACGTGGTTTTGCCATACCTGTAATATTATCGCCCAACGGTACCACATTATCGTCGTGCGGTAGGTGATGAGTCATGCCATTGTGACGATTATGACGAATGATCACTACCACTATGCGGTATCACTACCTCTACGCGGTATCGCTGCCACCGAGCTGTAGCTCACAGAGAACCATGCTAATTAAATTTGTTATGCTACCGCTGACGCTAGTGCAATTGCTGGGTGATAGCTCTTAGAGAGATATACTTGGTAAAAACTAGGGTGTTATATTTCTCTTCCCTTAAAGACATTTCATCCCGAACTTTAATTGTACAGAAAACAATCAAGAAGTACAAAATACATAATAGTTTTACCTCAACGGAACAGCTCGGGGAACAACTAAAACATGGTTTTCTCGCGGTCCCACGTGAGCTCCTCACTGCACAGTTATCCCACCAGACTTTGACCATCTTGATCGTATTGTTATGTAAATGCTTGACATTTTTGTCTTCGATTAGAATGGGCTTGACTTTCATCTTCAACACACTATCAATCGGCACTTAATCCACAGTAGTGATATGTGTAGGCTCCTAAATAGCCTTCTGCAACACCGATATGTGAAACACATCATGAAGAACACTTAGCTCTGCTGAAAGAGCCAACTGATAGGCAACTTCACCCACCTATTCGATAACCTCAATCATTCCCAGATACCTCAGACATAGCTTTTTTAAGTGCCGATCCTAGACACACCTTTGAACGACTTGATATTCAAATATACCCAATCGCCAACCGCAAACTCGATATTTAGGTGCTTGGCATTGTAGTACTAGCTTGCCTATCCTGAGGAATAAACAGTCGCACCTGAATCAAACATATGGACGAATTTGCATCTTTGACCTCTTTTTGTGTGTACAGCTTAGCCTCGCCTGTTTCCACTCAAGCTAACGGTGTACGACACCTGCTACCATAAAGTACTTTAAAAGGCGCCATCTAAATACTTGCTTGGTAGCTGGTGTTATAGGCGATTTAAAATATGTAGAGATGGTCCTCCCACCTCTTTTTGAAGTCCAGAGCACACATATAGAGCATATACTTCATCGTCATTTTGGTCCTTTCGGTCTAACCATTCGTTTGAGGATGAAAGACATTGCTAAACTTCAATTTTGTACCCAATAGTTGATGGATTAGCATCCAATCATTTAAAGTGAAATGCCCATCTCGGTCACTTACAATGCTACGGGGCACACAACGCAATTGTACTATGATATCAATATAGAGCTTTGCAAGCTTTTCCACAGAATCCTCTTTCCAGTTCGGAATGAAGTGTGACACCTTTGTCAATCAGTCAATGAACACTCAGATGGCGTCATTCCCATGCTGCGATCTTGACAGTCCATGTACGAAACCAATCGATATGTCGTCAAACTTCCATTCTGAAATCGGCAAAGACTTTAAAAATCCTCCCGGTTTCTGACATTTGTCCTTCACTAGCATGCAAGTATGACACTTTGCTATGTAGTGGGCTATTTCTTTCTTCATACATGGCCACCAGAACAGTATCTTCATGTCCTTGTACATCTTCATGCTCCCCGGGTGGATTGAGTATTTGGTATTGTGAGTCTCATACATCAGCTCCTCCTATAAAGTGCCAACCTTTGGGATACACAAACGATTACCTTTTAGCAAATGACCGTCTTCATGTCAGAATTCCACATTTGACTCATCCACGGTCTCCGTCATATAGTGCTCCATGCTCTCATCAAGCCCCAATGCCAGTCGAATTCTGTCTGCAAGGTCACATTGCACAGCCATCCAGTTCAAGCATACACTCGTTGTTGAGCTTTTCTCGATGCAAGAGATTTTCAAGTCTTCCAAATCACTGATCAGACACTCATCGTGCAACAAAACCAGTTAGTCTGCACAGAAGCTTGCCAACTCAACGCGTCCGCAATGACATTTCCCTTACCGGGAACGTAATGTATTTTGAAGGTATATGTTAACCCCGAAATCGGAGATTCTTCCCAAGGCAGCCAGCTCGCTCGTCACAGCCTGCCCCGGGTTCCTCCTGGAGGCCGTGATGCTCTGGCAGGGCGGATAGAATTCTCTATCCGCTCAGGCCATGCGGCTTGCCCGGTCTCAGCGATCTGACCTACTAGGCCGCACGCCTTCTCTTGGTCGGCAGGGGCCGCGGACTGCTCCTGCAGTCCGCCACTACAGGCCGCTCCCCTTTTTGCTTAACCGCAAGGTTGTCTCCGTAGGACCTTCTTTGTCAGACTCAACTACCTACCTACCCCAGGCCGCCAGCCGGCTACCCGCCAAGACCAGCAGCAACGTCTCGTTCATCGCGAGCTCGGCGGACTCGAAGTGTGGTCGAGAAATCCAGTCCGCCTTCACCGCCGAACCCCAACAGCAATAGCTAGGCTCCAGCTCCAACGCAAGTGGACTGAGCTTCGAAGCAGCCGCGGACTTGGGGGACTCTCTTTGCAGTCTGCCTTTCCTTTGCCAAGCTCCAGCTTCTTGGCAGCAGTAGTACCAGATTACTCCTCAGTCTGCAAGCCTGTCACGAGCTCAGCCAGTAGTAGCAAACTTCTCCCTTAGTCCGCAGTCTTGGCGCGAACTCAGTCAATAGTGGCGGACTCCTTCCAGCCCGCCAGGCAGCAGATCCTCCAGAAGACAGTCCCAGTCCGCATAACCTCGTGCGGACTCGACGGACTCCGCGGTCACTCTCCTGCTCGCCCCCTTAAAGCTCGCTCAGTGCAGTAGCGGCGGACTCAGCGGATTCTCCTTACAGTCCACCGCTTGGCCTCCAGCATCCGCCATCCCAGCAGTAGGCGGACAGTCCCAGCTCGGCAGTGACGGACTCCGCGAACCCGCATCGCAGTCCGCCACTAAGTCTCCCATTATGCCGTCAGCAGCAACGGCTTCAGTACCAAGCCACAGTCCGCGCTGCCGATTGCGGACTCGGCGGACTCCGTCTCCTTCTCGCTCAAGTTACAGTCTCACCGGGGGTAACGTCACCGCAAGCCGTTACCTCCTCAGGCCTATAAATAGACCCTCATGCCTCTCATGAGGAGAGGTCTCATCATTGCCAAGGTGCTCGCGCCCGAAGTCAGCCAGCTAGCCCTCCTCCTGCGGACTCCATTTCTCAGTCTGCATCCCTCTCTGTGCCTTTAGTCGCGCGGCCTGCCGGCCTCTAGTTCTGTAGTCCGCGCGGTCTCCAGTTGACCTTAACTGCGCGGCCTGTCGGCTATGCTCTTCAGTCCGCGCGGCCTCTTCTGGCACTTCTTCCTTAGCCGTTAGCTTCCTTCTTGTACCCTTTGTTGCTTTCTTGTAAAGGTGTATTAGCAAGTTGTAACCCACGCTTTTAATCAAAGGAAAGCCCGTCACAAGAGTGGCATTTAAGCTACGGCGGGCGAAGTCTGTTGTTGCCGCTGCTAGCGGCCCTTCTCTCTTTTTCCCAGCTCAGCTCAGCGTCCTCTCGGCATCAACCTTCAAGCACAACCGTCCAAGTACCCATCTGCTCGGCAGCTCCTGATCAACCTCCATCTCTCATCAGCCTTCCCGGCTGCTCTCAGCATCCTCTCCTCTATCCCCGCAACCCCTTTGACAAGCGTTTGCTCCACTCTCAAGCACTCAGAAGCTTCCTTCTTTCCTCTTCCCCCGCAACCTTCATCCTCTTCCTCTCCTAGCTTGTGAGGTCGAACACCCCCTTCGTGTTAACTAGGCGGTGCCATTTTCGTGCATCAATAGTTAACACGAGACTTTAAGATCCGAACAGACGGTGAACAGTGGTAGTTAACCATGTCAGATCGTCAACTAGCCGAGAACCTTGCTCCACGTCCTACAGATGATCCTCTCTGGGAGGCCTTTGAACAATCGCGCCATGAGAATGCTCAGCAGTTCCAAGCAATCAACCAAATGCTCGCTATGATCACGCAGCGACTAGACTCTCAACCAGTAACAACCCCAGCTGCTCCAGCTGCTCCGATCAATCCAGCACCAACTTTTGAGCACCAGCAAGCTTGTCCTCCAGCTTGCCCGCCGGTCTATCCTACTTACACAGCAACCTTCCCGCAAGGGCCTGCAGCTCCTCTGCGACCTCAAGATGAAGAATTTGCTACTTGCCAAAAACCTCTTCCGGGAAGCAGCCCGGGGAAGCCCTGCTAGATTTCTCAACTTTCAGGGAAGTCACCGTTACCCTGCAGCTCCTACATTTGCTCCTCCTGCATCAACTTTTCCCTTTTACCCTCCTGCTCCTTTTGCAGCTGTAGCTTATGCTCCTTTTTATCCTTATGTTGTAGGTGAGCAGGAAGAGCGTTTGCCATTTGCAGAGAATGTTCATCATGAACCAACTCCAGCAAATTTCAGAAAACCCCGGCTACCAATTTACACCGGAGAGTCTGATCCAGTGAAGCATCTTCAAGCCTTCGAATCAACCGTTGCTCTCAAAACCCTTTCAGATGCAACTAAGTGCAAGCTCCTTGTGACAACTTTTGATGGGCAAGTAAGGGACTGGTTCAATGTTCTTCGCCCTCACTCCATCACTTCCTTTGCTGATCTGCGAAGGGAGTTCTTGCTCAGGTTCTCTACCTCAACCAAGAGAAAGGGCAGTCCTGAAGCCCTCTTTGAGATCAAGCAGCGCAGTGATGAAACTTGGTCTCAGTTTGTTGATCGTTTCAAAAGAGAGATTTTGGACATCGAGATTGTCAGCCAAGAAATGTACCGAGTGGATCTTATCCACGGTCTCCGTGAAGGGCCTCTCAAGTTTGAAGCCAATGTTTGTGTACCAAGAACATACCAAGAGTTGATTGCCTTAGCCAACTCATACATCTGAGGCGAAAAAATCAACCCAGGCTTCGTCTCCAAGCTGATATCAGAGAAAGATCCTTTTCACAAATGGCCTCCGAGGTCTCCTCATAACGATTTCCCAACTCATTCAAGGAAAGGAAAAAAGGTTTCAGTGCCATTGATACCCTTTCCTGAGCCGTGATCGTGCTCAAGATTCATTGCTACCACTAGCTTCTTCTCAAATAGCTACAGTCTGCCATCAGCAAGATGATGACTTGCATGAGTCTGAAATAGATGAAGTCGTGCTAGAAGTAAGCCAGATCATGAAAAATAGGGCTAGCTACAAAAATCCTTACCGACCAACCGATCAAAGGTCTAGAGATTCAGAGCCCTACTGTGAATTCCACAAAGAGCCAGGTCACCTGACTGAGAACTGTCGAGCACTCTGCCAGCTTGTGCAAAAGATGCTCCAGCAGGGTAAGATGCGTGACCTGCTTCCCAAACAAGATCGCCCCGATCCAGCAACCTCAAAGGGCAAAGAAGTCGCAGATGTTCCTTGCTCCTCAAAAGGAGTGAACCTAGTCGAAGAACCCCCTCTCCTCGTTGTTAACAAAACTGTCGAATGCTTCGATGCCGAAAACAAGGGTGTTCTTGGAAGTCTATTTTAAGCCAGCAAAGGACTTCATAGTCCTCCAAATTCTCTCACAACCATGATGGGTTATCACTACTCTTACCCTTTCAAACATTCTCTTTACAAAACACTTCTTAGTGTTCTTTCTTGCTTTTCAACAAAGCTTTTATCAGGGATCTCATACTGACACAGTTCCCTTCTTGTATTGCTTCCTCCTCTATTCTCTCTTCTCCAAGAGGTCACTTAGCCACAGAGATGTCTCCGAGTCATGCTATAGGCCCCCTTGGGATTGGATTCTGGCGTAAGTCCACAGTGACCGCATATCGCGGGTAGATTTCGCATGTGTGTAGTGGGGGCTATCCAACTCTCATGCGGGGAAATACTGGACTTTGGATCCTAGTCGGCATCTAACACAGAGCGCGTGCTAGGGAGGCCCCATGTGTTAGCTCTGTTGTGCTCTGTTAGGATACATCACAGGTACGGTGATCTTTGTTTGACAATCAATGGTGACCAACCGTAGCCTTGTCTCTTCGATCATCTCACGACTGTGATGGCCGAGCGTTCTCTAGTGCTCCCAATCCGTGCTTTCGTGGGGTCCTCTACTCCACTGATCAATCCACAGACAAGCTATAGGCCTCTTGGCGCCACCAGTCTCGTTGATCAGTGATGTAGTAACCTGAAGCATGTGATCAGTGCCTCTAGTTGTCCTTCTCAGGATTTCCCTTGCTTTTCTCCTTTGTGCCCTCCTAGAGGATGCGTGGCTAGCCCGCTTCGAGTAGGACTATACTCGGGATGACCATTCTCAGGCAAGCGATGCATAAGGCCCACGGGGAACACCTGTGGCAGCATCCAGCCTTCTTTAGTCACTTCCGAGTATAGCCCCCTTTTTGTCAACTGTCTTCTTTCACAGGTGAACAGGTTAATCCGACCTCTCAAAAGAATTAGCAAACATCCGCTTTGCTTATGCTCATTTCATATACATTGCTTGCTCAAGCTCTATCAGATGATGATTCACAGAGCTACTCTTTACTCTTATCGAAATCTAATGGCGTCAAACATTGGTCAAAGAATCTTACACTCCTTGATCATCAAGCCATGCTATTGCAATTTAGTTAAGATTGGCAGAATTCGTCAAACTTTTTCTCTGCCAATGTGATCATATCTATCAACAGTCAGCGCTCGACTCATTGATTTTGACTTCGTGACACCTCTAATATAACAAGAAGATTGCTATTCTGGTTTGATCTTCAGTTAATTGTCAGTAGAGTTCGTCAGGCATTTCCCCTACTATTTGGTTATATCGACCTTATCCTATCAACAGTTAACACTTGCAAGACTTCTCTCAGGTACTTGCAAGCTTCTTTCATATATTGTCTGTTGCTCACTCTTTTCTTTGCAGTGAATAGCAGACACTTGCAAGCCTCATCCAGGTACTTGCAGTCTAATTCATTATTCTATGTTTGCGGCTCACTCTTTTCTTTGCAGTGAATAGCAGACACCTGCAAGCCTCATCCAGGTACGTACAGTCTAATTCATTATTCTATGTCTGCGTCTCACTCCTTTCTTTGTAGTGAATAGCAGACACCTACAATACTCATCCAGGTACTTGCAGTTTAATTCATTATTTTATGTCTGCGGCTCACTCTTTTCTTTGCAGTGATTAGCAGACACCTGCAAGTCTCATCCAGGTACTTGCAGCTTATTCTTTGTATACAATGCCTGCTTTTAACTCTCACTTTGCAGAAAGCAGCATATCCTTGCAAGTTTCTTCACAGGTACTTGCAAGCTATTTTCATGTTTTACCTGCTTCTAACTCTCACTTTGCAGAAAGTAGCATATCCTTGCAAGTTTCTTCACAGGTACTTGCAAGCTATTTTCATGTTTTACCTGCTTCTAACTCTCACTTTGCATAAAGAAGCATATCCTTGCAAGTTTCTTCACAGGTACTTGCAAGCAATTTTCATGTTTTACCTGCTTCTAACTCTCACTTTGCAGAAAGCAACATATCCTTGCAAGTTTCTTCACAGGTACTTGCAAGCTATTTTCATGTTTTACCTGCTCCTAACTCTCATTTTGCAGAGATCATCCGATACTTACGAGTTTCTTCATGGGTACTTGCAAGTTACTTTCATATACTGTGTCTACTTTTAACTCTTCTTTTGCAGAAACCAGCAGATACCTGCAAGTTGCCTTCAGGTATTTGTAGCTTTCTCTACTCCCGAATTTGTTTCAAAACCTCACTTTTGCAGAAACCAGCAAAGACTTGCAAGTCCCTTCCAGGTACTTGAAGCTCATTTTTCCTTCTTGCATACTCTTCATCCTTGCTTTTTTGTAGAGGATAACAGGTAATTGCAAGCCTCCATCAGGTACTTGCAAGTTATTATGCTTCTATGTTTTCCACTTACTTACATTTTGTAGAACTTAGTAGAAAACACATCTTCTTCATTTTTACAAAGGCAGACTCAGGTACGCACAAGATGTACCACCCATACATGCCTACCCTAACTTTCCTCTTGCAGGAAAATAGACAGGCAGCACCAAACTCCTAAGGAGAGGCTTCAGGTTCTATCTCTCCTTGCCCCTTCTCTTTTCTTTGGGGTGGATCACGATTTTCGTGGGTCTCCAACTTTTTCAAAGTTCTATTCGGAACTTAAAAAAGTGCGGGGATTATGTTAACCCTGAAATCGGCGATCCTTCCCAAGGCAGCCAACTCGCTCGTCACGGCCTGCCCCAGGTTTCTCCTGGAGGCTGTGATGCTCAAGGGAGGGCGGACAGAATTCTCTGTCTGCTCAAGCTGCATGGCTTGCCCGGTCTCAGCGGTCTGACCGACCAGGCCGCGCGCCTTCTCTTGTTCGGCAGGGGCCGCGGACTGCTCCTACAGTCCGCCTCTGCATGTCGCTCCCATTTTTGCTTAACCGCAAGGTTGTCTCTGCAGGACCTTCTCTGCCGGACTCAACTACCTACCTACCCAAGGCCGCCAGCCGGCTACCCGCCAAGACCAGCAGCAACGTCCCGTTCATCGCGACCTCGACAGGCTCGAAGTGTGGTCGAGACGTCCAGTCCGCCTTCACCGCCGAACCCCAACAGCAACAGCCTGGCTCCATCTCCAACGCAAGAGGACTCAGCTTCGCAGCAGCCGCGGACTCTCTTTGCAGTCCGCCTTTCCTTTGCCAAGCACCAGATTCTTGGCAGCAGTAGTACCAGATTACTCCTCAGTCCGCAAGCCTGTCACGAGCTCAGCCAGTAGTAGCAGACTTCTCCCTCAGTCCGCAGTCTTGGCGTGGACTCAGTCAATAGTGGCGGACTCCTTCCAGCCCGCCAGGCAGTAGATCCTCCAGAAGATAGTCCCAGTCCGCATAACCTCATGCGGACTCGACGGACTCCACGGGAACTCTCCTGCTCGCGCCCTTAAATCTCTCTCAGTGCAGTAGCAGCGGACTCAGCGGATTCTCCTTACAGTCCGCCGCTTGGCCTCCAGCATCCGCCATCCCAGCAGGAGGCGGACAGTCCCAGCTCGGCAGTGACGGACTCCGCGAACCCGCATCGCAGTCCGCCACTACGTCTCCCATTATGACGTCAGCAGCAACGGCTTCAGTACCAAGCCCCAATCTGCGCGGCCTATTACGGACTCTGCGGACTTCGTCTCCTTCTCGCTCAAGTTACCGTCTCACTGGGGGTAACGTCACTGCAAGCTGTTACCTCCTCGGGCCTATAAATAGACCCTCTTGCCTCTCATGAGGAGAGGTCTCATCATCTTCAAGGTGCTCGCGCCCGAAGTCAGCCAGCCAGCCCTCCTCCTGCGGACTCCGTTTCTCAGTCTGCATCCCTCTCTGCACCTTTAGTCGCGCGGCCTGCCGGCCTCTGGTTCTGCAGTCCATGTGGTCTCCCATTGACCTTAACCACGCGGCCTGCCGGCTACGCTCTTCAGTCCGCGTGGCCTCTTCTGGCACTTCTTACTTAGCTGCCAGCTTCCTTCTTATACCCTTTATTGCTTTCTTGTAATGGTGTATTAGCAAGTTGTAAATCTCGCTTTTAATCAAAGGAAAGCTTGTCGCAAGAGTGGAATTTAAGTCGTGGCGAGCGAAGTCTGCTATTGCCACTGCTAGTAGCCCTTATCTCTTTTTCCCAGCTCAGCTCAGCTTCCTCTCGGCATCAACCTTCAAGCACAACCGTCCAAGTACCCGTCTGCTTGGCAGCTCCTGATCAACCTCCTTCTCACATCAGCCTTCCCGGTTGCTCTCAGCATCCTCTCCTCTATCCCCTCAACCCCTTTGACAAGCGTTTGCTCCACTCTCGAGCACTCAGAAGCTTCCTTCTTTCCTCTTCCCCCGCAACCTTCATCCTGTTCCTCTCCTAGCTTGTGAGATCGAACACCCCCTCTATGTTAACTAGGTAGTGTCATTTTCGCGCATCAACAGTATAGTCCCAAAGGAATTTCATCCACCTCAGCTGTCGCATGTTTAAGTCCATCTGATCGATCAAATATTTAGGCTCTTATGGTCTGTAAAGATATCAATCTTCACATCATATAAGTAGTTATGCCAAAGCTTAAGAGTGAATATCACGGTCGCCAGCTCCAAGTCTTGGACCAGATAATTCCACTCATGCACTTTTAGTTGATGAGAGCCATAAGCTATCACGTTCCTATGTTGGAGTAGAACACAACCTAAACCGCTCCCTGATGCGTCACCATAGATTTTGTAGCCTTCTGTATCACATGGCAACACAAATATAGGCACCGTGTGTTGGGTTTTGTTGTACGGCACAACACTTGTGCGCAGCGGAAATGGAACAAGAAAACCCTAAAATAAAATCGGATCTAGCGATGAACATTGATCAAGAAGTGACATTATTATTAATAAATTATACCTTTGAGGGATCGAGTCAATACTCAATCAAGGTGCTCCGATGAAGTCCAACAATGGTAACGGTCGGAGTTTCGAGAACAGAATATTGTCCACGCCTCTACGGATATCCGCACGAGCATGGAGTACATTATACTCTTGTCACAAAAGATCTAGGTTGGAAGAAGGCTTTCCCTCAATGTCTACACGGACTATTAGATCCATTCAAGGATAGGCGGCGGTGATGAATACAATGCTTAGAAAACGATTTCAGGCGACGTACAAGAATGACGAATGGTCGGCTATGAAATCGGCATTCACGACCTTGGCAGAACTGTTCTGTCGCTTTGAAGAAGATGTCGTCGCTTGATTAGGTTAGAAGAATAAATTGCTCTATATTCGATTTACTGTACAAATCGTATTTATACAGACTACCAAACCAGTCGATAACAGCAGACCAGCCGAACCGGACTTAAAGGAAATAAACCCGAGGAAATGATATTTGTCGAGTATATACGTCGATACTCGATGAATCAAAACCATTCATCAAAATAATACGTGAATACTCGACGAAGCGAGTCAGATAAACCGTGCAAGTATCAAGGTGATATACGATGAATCAGAGTCTGATTCGTTGAAGCTGTCATGACAATACTCTACGAATTAAGTATAATCCATCGAGATATCATTACGATACTCAATGAATTCAAATTTATTCGTTGAGATGTCACGACTGTACTCGATGAATTCAAGACTATTCGTTGAAACCACTCGGCTATACTCGATAAATTTCCCTTAGATTCTTTTGATACAATACCTGATGACCCATATTAGCAATATAGGTCCCGGAATGAAAACCTTCACATCCAGAACATCATAGGCTTGGTCCTTCACTCATATCACATATAAGCAAGGCCAGCACAAACCTTTCCAACTTCTTAAATGCTCTTATGTACGACCACATAGGCTTATATTGCATTGGCAGTTAGACTATATGTTTGATCACTTCTAGATCACCATGGTAACACAACCACCATGATCAGATGACTTTTCAGTTCCTCAAAAGCTTGTGCGCACGCCGGTGGCCAAACAAACTTATGGTCCTTCCTTGTCAAGGTAGTGAGGGGTAGCGTTATCTACAAGAATTTCTCTATAAAACACCTATAGTAGCCAGTAATCGCTAGGAAACTCCAGACTTTTACCACCGTAGACAACACAGGCCACTCTTATATCGTAACTATCTTTGCCGGATCCACCACAATTCCCTCCCAGCCAACCAAATGACCGAGGAACGCCACTGATGATAGTGAGAACTCACACTTTGAGAACTTGACATATAATTGACTCCTTCTTAGGGTCTCCAATACAGTGCATAAGTGATCCGTATGATCTTCCTTCGACTGAGAATACACCAGGATATCGTCAATGAGTACTATCATGAACTGGTCGGATACTCCTTGAATGTTCTATTCATCAAGTCCATAAACATCGAAGGCACATTTGTTAGGCCAAACGACATAACCGTGAAATCATAATGCCTGTAACGCATACTAATCACCATTTTGGGAATGTCACAATCCCTAATTCTCATCTGATAATAGCCGGAATTCAAATCCAGCTTTGAGAACACAGTAAAACCTACTAGCTGATCAAACAGATCGCAGATTCTCGGAATCAGATACTTATTCTTCTCCGTCAACTTGTTCAACTCTCGGTAATTTATATACAACAGCAAGCTTCTATCCTTTTTTCACAAAAAAGACTGATACACTCCAATGTGGTAAACTTGGACGCATATATGATGAGTCCAAGTTATACACATATTTTTGGACTCATCTGGGCTAGTTTTCTTGTTGATGCACTACACTTTAGAGCCATAATTGTTCATATTTGTTATTATCTCCATTCCATGTTAAGTGCACTTTTGGCCCGTTTTCAGTGTGGTTCCGTAGTTATTATACTTTTGCCCTACTTGGTGGTTTTCTGTGTCTGGAGAATGTGGAATGCCCATTTCGGTGGCTCTTTTGTTTTTGCTGCAGGTACAAAGGTCGTGTGTGTTTTTCGGAATTGTTTGGGAATGTTTTTCGTCTAATGGCCACTGATCGTGTGTTTTTACATGCACACGCTCAGTGGATTCCTTAGCTCACGACTGCTGGTCGTGCGCGGTCAGTTCATCGAACCCCAAACGGTACAAGAATTCTGCGCACGATCATTGGATCTATATCGCATGACCACTGGTTGTGAGCCACTGATCGTGCGCACTATTCTCCATTTTTCCAAGTTCTGTCTGGGGCAATCACACGATCATTGGACATAGTGCGCACGACCTCTGGTCGTGCGCCACTGCTCGTGTGCGTTTATTCCATTTTTCTAGAGTTCTGCCATTGCTAATCACACGATCAAGGGATCCAGTACGTACGACCTCTGGTCGTGCCGCACTGATCGTGCGCTCTGATTTTTCGCTGCCGTATTTAAACTCGTGCACCGTTAATTAGGGCAACACTTTTCATTTTTCACCCCGCTGCTGCTCGTGAAGCGTCGTTTTTCACCCCACAGGTCCTCCACTCATCTCCACCCTCCGGGAAGCTTTCTCAGGCGATCTGAAGCCATCTTCAACCCTTCGGAGAGTTTCCGTCCACCTGCAGTGTGCAACAGTGATCTTTCAGTACTACCCATTTGGGCAAAGATGGAGAAAAGATTGAAGGAAATGGAAGAGGACGGAGGAAGACAAGTGTATTGACAACCCATTTACCTCCGGAAGCAACCAACGTTCTGAGCCGAGAAGTTGACTGACAACCCACCATTCCTGCCAAGAACCACTGCTAGGCTTTCCCACTATCGGTTTATTATACCTCTTCTCATAGTGAAGTGTATTCTTAAGCTTGTAATGAAACTGAAATTACTTTTATTTGTCTATGAATGAAATTTTCTTGGGATAGTTACATATTCTTTGTTAGCTGTGATGCACTCGCCTCCATTCACATACAATCCACTCATGTACTAGAACCACTCTAGCAAAGGCTAGTGTTGGTAGTTGAAGAGGTGATTCCGACCCTCACTCTACGCATGTGTGTTCATTCCATCCGCTTTCTCTCTATCCATTCACCTCACGAAGCACGGCATAGCAGCCTGCACTAGTTCCATCCACCAAGCAAAGCGGTGCTTACGACCCGCATTAGTTCTCATTTTGTTTTGTTTGCATTAAGAATCAAAAACCAACATCCTTTGTTGTTTAGTTTAACTCTTAGTAACGATCTTTTTGCGACGCTATCACGATACCCAACCAACATTCCCTCGAGATCGACATTTGGGGAAGCTATTCCCAAAATTATTACTTGGCAGCGACCGGTGCACTTACCGACGCATCAAGTTTTTGGCGCTGTTGTGGGGGAGTGCAGGCGTAAGTGATCTTGGTTTCCGAAGGTAGTTACTCAAGAGTTGTTATTTTTTATTTGTTTTGTTTTGTTGTCATCTCTGGTGTATGCAGAGGCAAGGATCGGGAGATTTGCTTGCCTACGATCCTGAAATAGAGAGGACCGCTCGAGCACGGAAGCATACCGCAAATGCTCAGCTACAGATGGATCACAATCTAATTCAGGTTGGAGGCAATGGAAGAAGGGAAGAGCCCATCTTTGGGCCAAATGCTGATGAGAACATTGGAAACCGGCAAGTACAGCCGATGCATAGGGCTGTTCTGAGAGGGAATGGAGCTACTGCTGGAGGGCAGCATGTTGAGGTAAATAGGCCGAGGCCTCGCACGATGAGAGACTACACTACCCCCCCCCCCCCCCCACTGGTTGGGCCCACCGAAAGATTCTCTCTAGCTCAGTAAAGCACTCACCGGACACTTGGGGTTGGATGATTCATTCTGAGCTTTGCCAAGCTCAAAGAGAGCAGGGATTGTGTACAATCCCTTGTTCGTCGAGTGGGTTCACCAGGCTAGGCTAGGCGAGCCAGAGAAACCGGCCCACATCAGAATAGCCGGCAGGCAAATCCAAATGGTCGGCTCGCTCTCACCAAAGCTAGCCGGGCGAGCTGTGCGAACCGGCCCATCCAGCCCGCTCTCCTATAGGCGACCATATAACCAGTCCACCTCTGAATAGGGTAGGCGAGCCACGGAGGCCCTGCTCGTGCTCTCCTAAGGATGGAAGGTGAGCTGCGGGAGCCAGGCCGTGTCCGCCCAACAGGGTGGCGATTTGATGCAAGTTGACCCCGTGTCTGTGAAACACGCCCCTTGTGGTCCAGAGACAAAATTACCTGGATGTCATTGCTGGGGGTGGAGATAGCTTTCCAGAACAGCGGAGTCACGTTGTTGACAGACCACTTTTGGTTGCATATAGTTGTTTAGAATAGCGGAGTTCGGCTATTTGCAGGCCATTTTCAGAAAACTAAAAATAGACCCAAGGGGGTACCTCAGGAGGCACATTTTACTTGTTCCCCGATCTTCTTCTGCTTTCTGAGGTATCCTTAGCTCGGCATTTGGCTATGGAGGGGAAGCGCTCTAAGATCTTCTGTTGAAAATTGTGAAGTGAAAGTGGGGGTTGATCAGGCAGTCTGCGCGGCCTGGGTATGCAGGCTGTCGAACTGGTGGTGCTGTCTAGGCGGTCTGATGTTGTGGCCTGGTGATGGCGACCAGCCTGTTCAGCTTGTTGTTTTGCAATTGGATATTCCCTGGAGTAACCGTGCGGATAGGTGGTGTATCCGCGGGAAGAGCAGACTCTTTCTGAGATCGTGGAGTCCGCTTGATGCGGACTGCCTTTGGAACTCGCGAGATCGGCATTACCCTGTGCCCTTGATTAGGTGGTGTTGTGTAACACTCCCTATTCGTCACATAACATATAGTAGTAGGTTCGGCCGGGGCCCGACGCCATATACCATAGACAGACCGGGAGGTTACTCAATGGAAACCATCCAACTAATAATCAACGTCCTACACAGAGTCATTCTAGCGGAAGCAACTATTAAAAGTTACAAATTCAAGAACCCATCCACAAGCATGAATGTCCACTACAAAACCCATTAGAAATGAAACACAATACACAAGTACTGGACTTAAGGCCTTACAATTGTTTACACAAATAAAATGTGTCTTCCATACCACGGCATGCAGGCCGGTCACACATGAATAAAACAAGTAAGCACTCCAAATTTGGCCTTCGAGGGCCGGCTCAGCAACTTGGGCTTTAGCCCGCTATTTACCGCTCTGCTCCGCAGCACCTGCAATCAACAATCCACCGCACGGTGGCAAACAAAAGCAACGGTTAGCTATGCTGACCAAATTATAATGATCCCGCCCCCAAACTCGGGGCGGTGATGCTCCTTTCCCTACACTTTGTTAGCATAACCAAGCAGTATAGATAAACACTTCATCACAGGTGTGGGCACTCATGTCCACACACCCCGTGCTCTCAGGGCACATTCTCGGTGAACCGGACAACGTCACGTCATTTTAAGCCATAGATGTCTCGGTCTCACCACCGCCTCTAGGACGGCCAATCTTGCGAGCATTGTTTTCTTCCTAGCATGGATCACATCAATTTAAGTCATAGACCGCTGAATACCCTCATCTATGCCAATGGCTCCCACCGAACGACATAGAGCGGGAACGGTTCCGCCTGACCCGTTGCTCACACTGCAACGTCAATTTAAGTCATATGCGCGGGCCAAACCTCCCCGAGTCCCGTTTCCATCACACACTTCACATAACCCAGTTATGTTCAAGTTGGCTCCCAGGCCACCATGTTGGCAGAATCACGCATCTACCTAATTTTCAGTGTGCACCTTGGATTTATTCCCCAAGGCTCCCAATTGCAATCTACCGCGTAGAAAACCCGAAAAACAACCATTCGCACGGAGTCTTCTCCGGTCATTCATGCAATGCAACATCACTGATCCAGACCAACTTGTCCGGGTAGGCTTCACACATCATGCCTATGTCCGATTTTCGATTACGGACTCTACATGTTGAAAGTTAGGGGTTAGATCTGGTATACTCTAGAGGGGGGTGAATAGAGTATCTTTAGATTTTATAAAACTTTTTGCTAATCAATAAATAATCAGTTCTAAGATACTATGATCTATCACAGGCTCAGCAAAACATAAACTAACTAACCATGAAACACATCAACCTAAGTATCACAGCCATAGCAAGAAACAAAAGAAAAGAGCAACACAGACAATGCAAGAATTTTATAGTGGTTCCCCAACCTGGGTACATCCACTCTTCTACTACCCTGGTAGGAATCCACTCAGGTTTTTGATCAGGTGACTACCACCAATGAGCTTTTGATCAGGTGCTCAAAAACCAAAACTCAAGTCTTTTGGTCAGGTGACTTGCAACCAGGAATAACTTTTGAAGGGAGTTAAGAACCCTTTATACAGTGGGGGATGAGAGAGTGATTATGTCTTCTCTTTCTCAAAACAACTGAGAAGACTCATGTGGATTTAGATGTTAGCAAAGGCTGCCCCCTAAGATATTGAATGGTTCAGGAAGGTGAATCTTTGTTGCAGGGTGATAGGTCTTCAGCTTTTACTTTGACCAAATGAACTCCAGGAACTTCTTGACAGATAGATTGTTTGTTGTAATTTGAAGAATCCTGGATGAAGACAGAAGAAGACTCTTGATCTTGAATGGTTGTTCTTCTTCTTCTTCAGCTTTAGCTTTTGTTTTCTCTAGTCTAGTGCTAGGGATTTTTGTCTCTAGACAGTGTTGTTGCCCTGTGAGCTCAATAGTCTGTGTATTCTCTGTGTGCTGTCGAGAGAGATGAAGATCCTTATTCACAGTATATTTTTTGACTTCTGCTAGAGAGCTCTATTTTGGAAGAGCAGGAAAATTCCTTTTATATTTTCCATATGTATTTCCTTTTGAAATTTGAATTCCTCTCTACATTGAATTCTGACGGCCTGGAGAATATTTGCATTGATTGGTTTCCCCAACTGTCCCATGGGAAAACGGGAAGCAATAATCCTGATGAAGACCGTAATCAATGCTTGCTTCTAACGGTAATATTCAGAGAATATTTATGCATTGGTTACTCATGAATTATTGTAATAGAAAAGAGACAGAGGGAGGGAAATCTCTAAATTTGGAACTTTACAGAATTCGTTGAGCAGAATTCGTCGATCTATGTCCAGAGTTCGTCGAACAGAGAAGTCAAGTTCATCGACCAGAAGATAGCTGTTCGTCGAGCTGAGAATGTAACTTTGTCGACTGAATAACAGAACTCCATGTTTATTGGACTTGAGAATGTTGAACTAACATGTCCAAAAATCGTCGACCTCAGAACTGGGTTCATCGACCTGAGAACTAGTTTCGCCTAGCTGAAAACTTCTAACTGCTACTTGATAAATCTTGCCAAGACTGTGGTCTAAGTTCGTCGAGCTGAGAAGGTGAGTTCGTCGACTGGAGTGTGATTCTGGACTTAGAACACTTAGTTGTTTCTGGTCTTATAGTGTTGACGTAGATGATCCAGAAATCGTTGAACTAAGATCCAAATTCGTCGAGCTAATATTCTAACTTCGTCTTGAGTCCAAATTCGATATTTATCTGAGTCTTGAGTCTTTTGCAGTCTGTTGATGGCTGGTCCATATGGTGTTGACTCAAAGGACATGGCCTAGACTCTAGGACACAATCATGACCCTGGCTATACATGTTGGGTCAAACATCCTAACTTAGTGAACCTAGCCTAAATCCAACTAGGGATCCAACAATCTCCCCATATTTGGGTGAGGTCACTAATTACAGACTCAACAAAAAAAATCAAAGAAAGAAATATATATCTGGCAGGAAATTTTAGAAAGTGCAACAGATATATATATATATATATATACACAGAAAACTTTATCTCTGGAAATAAGCAGATAGTTTTAAGATAACACAGAGATAAATTAGTTTGGCTTCATTTCTTCTTCCTTTGCTCCTTGTGCTTTTCTTCTTTAGCTTTGTCTCCAGACTGAGTAAACTTAATTTCCTTGTCCGGATCTGCAGCTTGAGCCTTGGTCATTGTCATGTCAGCAACCCCAATGATATTTAGAGAGGTAGCCCTGGGCACTACTACTTCTGGATGCAATTTCATATAATCATCAACATTGGAAACCTTGTTAGCTTTAGCAAACCTATTCAGCTCTTCCTTCCTGTATTTATACATGGTTGAGAATTTAGAGGGATCCTTCCCTTCAGCTTTAACTTTGTTAATCATGGACAGACCAACCAGTTCCTAGAACCAGGCCATCCTAGCAGTTGTGGCTGACTTTGGATCCTCAAATGGTACAGGTGGGGAAGCAGGTCTTTTGGGGCTATCAGCCTTTTGATTTTTAGTAAATTTTTGCTGTTGATGTTGTTGATGCTGCTGCTGTTATTGTTGGTACTGCTTGTCAGATGAATACTGTCTTTGATGGCTGCTTCCTAAAGATGAGGACCTACCCTGCTGTCTTTGATAAGTTTGAAACTGGGTAGTCCTTCGAGTTGATGAAATTGAAGCACCAGCAGCTGGAGGAGGAGGAGGAGTAGGGTCCTTTCTGAATCTCTATGGAGGAGGAGAATTGATAATACAGTTTGCAGTCAATTTTATTAGGGTATTTTCAGGGTTTTAAAGCAAATCATGTCTTGTAAAGTGCTTATTTTGATTCCCCTTTGTATATATTTTTGTCGCTAATGCATTTTTCTGCTTTTTGCAGGTTTTCACAGCTTTCAGCCGAATTTTGCTGTGACACGCCCCCGGGTCACGCCCTACCCGGGCGTGTACCTAGGGCGTGTAACCCAGAGGAATGAAGCAATTGGTCTGAAACTACATTCCGTGGAAACTTAGTGTACACGCCCTCTGTCACGCCCGTGTCTCATCCGACACGGGCGTGTTCTAGAGGCATGTCCCCAAGTGTCGAGGAATCGTCGCAATACGCTCGTTTTTCCCGCTCCAAAGTCGCACCGAATGTGTCACGTCCCCGGGTCACGCCCGACCCGGGCGTGATATATGGGCGTGTACTTCAACAACCACGCCCGTCAACTCCAGCAATTAATTTCAGCACTCCAAAGTCGCACCGACCGTGTCACGCCCCAGGTACACGCCCGACCAGGGCGTGTCAGGGGGGCGTGACCCATCCCGGAAAAAACTATAAATTGAGCCCTTCCCCAAGGGTTCAAGATCACTTTTTGGCTGAGGGGGAGGTTCTGCCCCTTTGTTTAATGTTCCTTTTTGTGCTCTTTCTCTCTCGCTTACTTTGTATTTTTCTTAATCCTAATTTAGTTAAGCTTTTGTAATAGCTTTTGTTAATGCTTTAGTCGCTAATGATAGGGCCAGAATAGGATTTTCAATTCCATGCACTTGTAATCTCGTTCATTTTCATGGTGTAAGCTCACTTTAATTTTAATAAAAGTACTCTTGTTTTCTTCTCTTTACTACTTTGTGTCTTTATGCTTTACTACTCATCCCCCCTCTTCCACCTCACCATGATTAACTAATCCTCTACGTACTCAATCTTGATGATCCGAGGTTCGAGTGATTAGGTTATGTTGTTTTGAATCTTACCTTTTCTTTTTATGGTTTAGCCTTGAATTACTCTTGATTTATCACGGGTTGGAGGTATATCACTGATATATACTCTCCACCTTTGCTTTCATTCTGGTCTAGCCGAGAGGCCGAAAGTTTGAAATGAGCACTCAAGATTAAAGGGAGTTGTTCGCACCCTTCGAGAGAGGCAGACGTTCAATTCTCCCGGATTGGAGTAAAATCCAACAGAGGGGTTCGCAGCATAAAGCGAGTTTTAGGTCTCTGATTCGGACGAAAGTTAGGTCAGACCTTCCTAAACTCAGATGGGCATGACTTCGAGAGAAGCATGTTCTTGCTTTTAGAACCTCCGCGGTCAAGGTCTCTTGCCTTATTAATTTAAAAAGTTTATTATTGCATCTTTTGATCAACTTAAGCCGAGGTGATTCTCGATCGAGTACTATCGCTTAATTATCATTTAGTTTTTCTCAAATTTGCAAGTAAAACATTCTCACTTCTCTAATTTAGTAAGCAACCCCAAAACAACTTTTAATTGATAAGATAATAGTAACTCCTTGAAGTAGAAGTACTCAATTCGCCCCGGGTAATACGACCTTGATATTGAACTTAATATCCTATACTATAAGCGACAAGGTATACTTGCCTTCATCGAATATAGAATCGGAGAACATCTCACAACTACACTTCCACCTTCTCCTCCCTTAACTTTATCTTCTCCACGCATAACCCCTTCTCCGCTTAAGAATTCTATATCAAGTATTGCCCCTTTGTTTAATGTTCCTTTTTATGCTCTTTCTCTCTCGCTTACTTTGTATTTTTCTTAATCCTAGTTTAGTTAAGCTTTTGTAATAGCTTTTGTTAATGCTTTAGTCGCTAATGATAGGGCCAGAATAGGATTTTCAATTCCATGCACTTGTAATCTAGTTCATTTTCATGGTGTAAGCTCGCTTTAATTTTAATAAAAGTACTCTTGTTTTCTTCTCTTTACTACTTTGTGTCTTTATGCTTTACTACTCATCCCCCCTCTTCCACCTCACCATGATTAACTAATCCTCTATGTACTCGATCTTGATGATCCGAGATTCGAGTGATTAGGTTATGATGCTTTGAATCTTACCTTTTCTTTTTATGGTTTAGCCTTGAATTACTCTTGATTTATCACGGGTTGGAGGTATATCATCGATATATACTCTCCACCTTTGCTTTCATTCTGGGCTAGCCGAGAGGCCGAAAGTTTGAAATGAGCACTCAAGAGTAAAGTGAGTTGTTCGCACCCTTCGAGAGAGGCAGACGTTCAATTCTCCTGGATTGGAGTAAAATCCAATAGAGGGTTCGCAGCATAAAGCGGGTTTTAGGCCTCCGATTCGGACGAAGGTTCGGTCAGACCTTCCTAAACTCAGATGGGCATGACTTCGAGAGAAGCATGTTCTTGCTTTTAGAACCTCCGCGGTTAAGGTCTCTCGCCTTATTAATTTAAAAAGTTTATTATTGCATCTTTTGATCAACTTAAGCCGAGGTGATTCTCGATCGAGTACTATCTCTTAATTATCATTTAGCTTTTCTCAAATTTGCAAGTAAAACATTCTCACTTCTCTAATTTAGTAAGCAACCCCAAAACAACTTTTAATGGATAAGATAATAGTAACTCCTTGAAGTAGAAGTACTCAATTCGCCCCGAGTAAGACGACCTTGATATTGAACTTAATATCCTATACTATATGTGACAAGGTATACTTGCCTTCATCAAATATAGAATCGGAGAACATCTCACAACTACACTTCCACCTTCTCCTCCCTTAACTTTGTCTTCTCCACACATAACCCCTTCTCCGCTTAAGAATTCTATATCAAGTTTTTGGCGCCGTTGCCGGGGAGAAATGTTTTGATATTTTGAAAAAAGGATAGCAATTAATTTTATCATTTTTCCTTTTCTCTCACTCTCGTAACGGTTTTATCTCTCCCCCCTCTTTCTCTCTTTTTAAGTGTATGATCCGAGAAAGCTCATCGATTATTCCTTCTGATCCTGAGATTGAGCGCACCACTTTGCGTCGCCTCCGTTCTCGTGACCAGGAATCGCATTTAGGCATCGAAGAGTCGATCGGGGACAGTGCCACAGAAACGATGGATCCTAATCCACCCAACCCAAAATGAGGCCCAACAAAGGACTATGTCCTATTATGCGAGGCCGAACCTGGAGGGTACATAATCAAGTATTATTTGCCCCATAGTGGCAAACAATAACTTTGAGATCAAGTCCAGCATCATCCAAATGGTGCAGCAGTCGGTAACCTTCGATGGTCTCCCGGACGAGGATCCAAATTGTCACATTGCAAATTTTCTCGAAATATGTGATACTTTTAAAATCAATGGAGTCGCAGATGACGCCATTCGATTACATCTCTTCCCTTTCTCTTTGCGGTCAAAGGCCAAGCAGTGGCTGAGCTCTCTTCCTAGAGGATCCATCACCACGTGGGCCGAGATGGCAGGGAAATTTCTTACCAAGTATTTCCCGCCTGCGAAGACCGCCAAATTGCGCACGGATATTGCATCCTTCATGCAAATAGACTCGGAGACTCTCTACGATACATGGGAGCGCTTCAAGGAGCTAATGTAAAGGTGCCCACACCACGCGCTTCCAATTTGGCAACAAGTGCAAATATTTTATAACGGCTTAAATTCCTTAACAAGGCAAATGATCGACGCGGCCGCTGGGGGAACACTAAATAACAAACCCCCAGAGGCCGCTCAGGAACTTTTTGAGGAAATGGCTATGAATTCATATCAATGGAATGCGCCCCATGTGCGGGCTAACAAACCAGCGGGAGTCTTTGAAATTGGTGCTACTTCGAATCTTGCCCTCCAAGTTGAGTGTTGGGTACATTGGTTTAAATGTACCTGATTTGAAGAAGCCTCACCATACTCAATGATATACATCAAAATGTATTTGATGTATTTTGAGTTGCCTTGTGCAGGTTAAGTATTTGCAGGGAAAGCAGAAAAGATTCTAAGTCCATGTGTCGACACCCAGAAGGAAAGTGTCGACACTTAAGAAGACTTGTGTCGACACCCAGGCAAGCAGTGTCGACACTTGGAGTACTTGTGTCGACACCAGTGATGCAGAGTCGACACCAGACAGAAAGTGTCGACACATACAGGTTGTGTCGACACTCAATGAAGAGAAGTCCAGAGAATCAGTGTCGACACTTAGAAGCAGTGTCGACACCCAGAGGAACTGTGTCTACATCAGAAAGTGTCGACACTTAGAGGCTGTGTCGACACTCAGCAAATTTCAGCAGTGTCTAAGTATAAGTGTCGACATAATGAAGTATGTGTCGACACACAGCAGAAGACTCAACACTTGAAGAAAGTGTCGACATAATAAAGAATATGTCGACACTCAGCAGAAGATTCAATACTTGAAGAAAGTGTCGACACTTGGAGGCTGTGTCGACACTTCTCAAAGTTCAACAAAATTCTAAGTACAAGTGTCGACACAAAGGAGATGTGTCGACACTCAACAAAAGTCTCAACATAAGAAGAATGTGTCGACACTAAGAATATGTGTCGACACTCAGTAAGTTCAACACAAGAAGATGTGTCGACACAAAGGAGTTGTGTCGACACTTACAAGAATTCAACTAAGTACTGAAGAACAAGAAGTTGTGTCGACACACAATATCAGTGTCGACACATGATGCAGAAGCTGTATCGAGAAGTAAAATCTACAACACAAGGAGTTGTGTCAACACCTTGAAGGCAAGTGTCGACACTTAGTCTACTTGTGTCGACACTTAGTTTATAAGTGTCGACACTTAAAGATAGACTGTCTCGACACTTTCAGACAGTTACAAATATTTCAAGAACTGACTGGATGACATGACAGCTGCCATTCCAGCCGGTCTACTGCAACTGTCAGAGTTATCAGAAAGCTGTTAGGAACCGGATCAGCCGGTCACCATGAAGAAGGCCTATATATAGGCTTATTCTGTCAACAGAAGATGATGATTCAACACAGATTAACACAAATCAGTTGAAGTGATTAGAAGATCTAAGTAGTTGGAGAGAGAGAGCTCCTTCCAAGAAGACAGCCGTTGGAACCAGGCTGTAAGGAAGGGTTCAGACCAAGTTCTGAATCTTAAGTTGCAGTGATTGAAGATCAGCTGTAGAGAATCAATCCTATTGTGTTCTACATTCAAGAATCTTTGAAGAAAGCCAAGTGAGGTTGATCTCAGTAGAGTTCTTCCAAGAACTCATCAAGAACCTGTCAACTCATCTTTCTTTTTCTGAGTTGTAGGTATATACTTTGTATTCTAAATTTCTTATAGGATTCTTAGGGATCTGAGTTGTAAGCCTGTAATTATAAAGGCTGAGTGGTAGGGCCTGTATGCCTGAGTGTAGGATATCTATTTCTCTGAGTGTAGGCCTGTTGTGGCTGAGTGTAGGACTTGTGGCTGAGTGTAGGCCTTGTGGCTGAGTGTAGACCTTGTGGCTGAGTGTAGGTCTTTGAAGAAGACTGAGTTGTAGGGCTTTGGGCCTGAGCTGTAGGAACCTGTTTGGGGTTCTGAGTGTAAGATCTGAGGATCTCAGATAGTGGAGGAGTTTGGCCGAATCTAGTACACTACTAGATAGGCGAAGGGGGAAAGTGGATGTACCCAAACCTTGGGGAACCACTATAAATCTATGTGTTCACTGTGTGCATGTTTATTCTGTGATTGTTGATTGTTTGATGTGAAGAAGTAATTATAAATCTGTGATATTATCTGCAATCTGCCTAAAAGTTTAAAAAAGATTTAGTCACCTATTCACCCCCCCCCCCCCTCTAGGTGATTTGGTATAATTTCTTTCAAGTGGTATCAGAGCCAGGTTACTCAAAAAGGACTTAACTGTCTGAGTAGATCATGTTGGCAGATTCAGTATAAGTAAAGTACAGAATCAAGAAAATCAAGAAACATGGGTTCAACAGAGAATCATAAGGAACTTGGATCCATGAAGTTGCCCATTTGCATAAAAGAGATTTTTGGCATCTGGAAAGAAAGGGTGAGACTGTTTATGGAAGCCTCAGACCCTAGAATATATATCATAGTTAAAGAAGGGTCATATGTGCCTATGAAGGTATCAGTCTTAGATGCAAATCAGATAACACCTAAAGACTTTTTTGAAATGACAAAACATGAGATTATTCTGGCCACCATGGAAAAGAGGGCTCAGAATATCATTGTGAGTGTCATAGATGATGCTACATTTCAGAACTTAATGCACTGTAAGACATCAAAGGAGATGTGGGATACTCGTATAGTGTACATGGAGGGTTCAGAAGAAGTGAGACAGGACAGAAAGTCTTTGTTAAACCAAGAATATGAAAGTTTCAGGCAAGGTAAGTCTGATAGCATAACAGAATGCTATAAGAAATTCTATAGGATTGTCAATGAGCTAATGTCCTATAGAAGAGAATTCAGCAATTATGAGCTGAATGATAAGTTCTTGAGGTCCCTAACAAAGGATTGGGACACCAAGATCTGTGCCATTAGGGAAATGGCCAAGTTAGCAGATATTCCTCCTCCAACTTTGTTTGGAAAACTGCTATCCTATGAAATGCAGTTGATGGTAAGGAAAGAAGAGGAGAAGACTACCAGAATTGAGAATAAAGAAAGAACAGTGGCATTCAAGACAGAAGCCACCAGAAAATATAGAAGTAAGTCTCCATCTCCACCTCCAAGGGTTGCTGAATCTGAGACAGATGAGACAGAATGCAGGAATTCTGAAAGCAGTGAGAGTGATGAGGATTTTGCAGCTTTCACAAGACACTTTCAGAAGTTTCTAAAGAAGAAACAATGGAGGTCAAAGCCATCCACTTCACAGGGAAAAGATGACTATTATCAGAACAAGAAGTCATCAAAGAAAGACAGGAGAAAGCCCAAGTCAAGCAAAGCAACTTTATCAAAAATTGTATGTTATTGCTGTAACAAGCAAGGACATATTGTTGCAGACTGTCCAGAGAAAAGGAAAGAGTCAACAGATAAGAAAAAGACTCAATTCAAGGGCAAGAAGGAAAGGTCCTTTGTTGTCAAGAAGGACAAAGGCCTGCCAGACATGTCTTCTTCAGAAACTGAGTCAGAAGCTGAAGCTTACATAGGATTGTTTGCTGAAGAAGAAGAAGAGGAGTTCATCCAGATAATGAACTCTATATATGAGCAAGAGGACATTCAGTGCAAAGGACTGATGGCCTTAACAGAAGGTGACAAAATCCAGGAGCAGCCTGGACCTAGTAAGGTACAAAATTGTTCTTTAAGTTCAATTGCTAGTGCTAGTTCAGATTCAGCTACATCAGCATCAAGTGATGTCAGTGGATCTGAATCTGAAGGGGATGTTCATCAGTTGATTGATGAATATAAAGTTCTGTTGCAAGCATTTAAGAAAAGTAAATCCTTGGCCAAGAGTTAGGCTAAGGAGATTGCAAGTCTCAAAGTGGTTGCAACTGATTTTGATAAGCTGATTGATCAAAAGTTAAATGAAATAGCCAGACTGAAAAACATAACTATTATTCAAATGGGGACTATAACATTCAAGAATGATCAAATCAGAAATCTGGAGATTAGTCTTCAGAAGGAGAGAGACATAGTTGCTAGGTTTTCTAAACCAAAGTCTGTTCTACCCTTAATTGATGAATTTGTACATCAAAAAGGTAAAACTAGATTAGGGTTTACTAAACCTACTAGGACTGTTCAGTCCAAGTCTAAGGGCAAAGCCCTAGTACTCAATAAGCCTGCTATAGATAGAATAGCTAGGGTTGTACCTAAGCAAAGGTACAATAGATTTGAGTGCTGGTGCTGTGGCAAGGTAGGTCACTTTGCCATAGACTGTTGGCATAATTCTAATACCAAGGTGAGTAGCAAATTGCCTGTTGGAAGATCTGTAGGTAGCTTTGTTAAGAGGCAAACTAACCAGCACCAAGGACCCAAGAATTCTTTGGGTTCTAAGGTCAACTAATCTATTTTGCAGGTGAGTCCAAGTGGCCATGCCCCAATATGGTACTTGGACAGTGGATGTTCCAGACACATGACTGGAACTAGGGGTTGCTAAAGGACTACACACCAATCAAAGATGGTCCTAAAGTCACCTTTGGTGGTTCTGAAAAAGAAATCATCAAAGGTTTTGGTAACATTTCTAGCACCCATATTACTATTACTCAAGTGGCTTATGTTAAAGGTTTGAAACATAACCTTATTAGTATAAGTCAACTGAGTGATTTAGGATAGGACATCTCATTTGTCAAAGATGGTTGTCATATCAGGAGATCAAATGATCAAGAGATCATTTTGACAGGTTATAGAAAGAGGAATGTCTATTGCCTAGACATTATGTGTGAGACCAATGGTTCTCCAGTGTGTCTTGTAGCTGATGAGAAAGTCTCTCATTGTGTCAAATGGCACAAGAGGCTAGCTCATCTTAACTACAAGACAATTGGCCAACTCTATAGCAAAGAGTTAGTGAGGAATGGTACTCAGGTTAAGTGTATTAAAGATGGAATATGTTCAGCTTGTCAAAAGGGCAAGCAGACTAGATCCACCTTTAATAGCATTGAGAACAAAGATGTTGTGAGGTGTTTATACCTCTTGCATATGGATCTCTTTGGTCCTATGCCAGTTCACAGCCTAGGTAGGAAGGTCTACACATTTGTGGTTGTAGATGACTACTCAAGATTTTCCTGGGTGTTCTTCCTTAGACAGAAATCTCAAACACCTAATATCTTTTATAGCTTTGTCAAACAAATTTAGAATGAGTTAGACAGTACAGTGGTCAAAATAAGAAGTGACCATGGTACTGAATTTCAGTCTGATAGTATGACAAAACTATGTGAAGAATTTGGTATATTTCAGGAATTTTCTTCACCAAGAACACCTCAGCAAAATGGCATTGCTGAGAGGAAAAATAGAACCTTGATTGAGGCTGGTAGGACCCTATTAAGTGACACATCTCTACCAGAATATTTCTGGGCTGAGGCAGTTAATACTGCATGCCATGTAATTAATAGGGTTACCATTACTAAAAGCCACAATAAGACCCCCTATGAGATTGTGAAAGGCAGAAAACCAAAACTATCCTATTTCAGGATCTTTGGTTGTAAATGTTATATACTTAACAATGGAAAGTCTTACTTGACCAAGTTTGCTGCCAAATCCCAAGAGGGGATCTTTGTTTGGTACAACAACAATAGTAAGGCTTATAGGGTCTACAACTTGTCTACTCAAGTTGTAGAAGAGTCAGTACATGTAGTATTTGTTGAAGCTAGACTTATTAACAATGAGTTGTCTAGAAGTATTTGCAGCTCCACAGGGTTGACTAAGAAGATGGACAAGCTCACTATTGAAGAAAAATCTACTGCAAGTCAGCATGTGGATGATAGTGGCTGTTGTCTAGGGGGAGTACTACATGTACCTAATGCAGAAGAATACCAAGGAGGACAGCAAGTTGAAGAAGCTGAAGGACTTCAACCTGAAGCCAGGCTACCTCCAGCTAATAGGCATCTAAGAGATCATCTAGCAGATCAAATCATTGGTGATCTAAGACAAGGGGTACAAACAAGGAGCAGAAATCTGAGTGCAGTACTCTACTCCAGTTTTCTATCCCAAGTAGAGCCAAAGAAATTTGAAGAAGCCATCCTAGACCCTCATTGGATTGAGGCAATGTAAGAGGAGCTGAATCAGTTCAAGAGATGCAAAGTCTGGGAGCTTGTTCCTAAACCAAAAGACCACAACATAATTGGAACCAAGTGGATCTTTAGGAACAAGATGGATGAACATGGAGTAATTATCAAGAACAAAGCAAGACTGGTTGCTAAGGGATATAGGCAGGAAGAAGGTATTGACTTTGATCAAACCTTTGCTCCAGTAGCCAGACTGGAAGCCATAAGGATGTTCCTGGCCTATGCAACCTATTAAGGATTTAAAGTATACCAAATGGATGTTAAGTCAGCCTTTCTGAATGGTAATCTAAAGGAAGAGGTCTATGTGGAACAGCCATCAGGTTTTGTTGATTCAACTCAACCTAATTATGTCTATAGACTTAGGAAGGCTTTGTATGGGTTAAAACAAGCCCCTAGGGCTTGGTATGAAACCATGTCTAGTTTCCTCATTGAGAATAAATTCACAAGGGGGAAAATAGACAAGACACTATTCCTTAGAGAATCCAGAGGCAAGATCATACTAGTCCAAATATATGTAGATGACATCATATTTGGGTCTACTGAAAGTAGTCTTTGCAAAAAGTTTGTAAAACTTATGCAAGGACAATTTGAGATGAGCAGTATGGGGGAACTTAAGTTCTTCTTGGGTCTCCAAGTTAGACAGACTGAGAATGGTTTATCCATATGCCAGTCTAAGTTCACCCTAGAACTGATAAGGAAGTATGGTATGGATTCATCCAGTACCATGAAAACTCCTATGGGGTCAAGTATGTCTCTTAGCAAAGATGATGCAGGGAAACCTGTAGATGAGACTTTGTATAGAGGGATAGTTGGCTCCCTTCTATATTTGACTGCAAGTAGACCAGATATCATGTATGCTACATGTGTTTGTGCTAGATACCAAGCATGCCCTAAAGAGTCTCATTTGACAGCAGTCAAAAGAATACTGAGATATCTTAAGGGCACTCCTTATCTAGGCCTTTGGTACCCTATGAATGGAGACTTTGAACTGACAGGTTATTCAGATGCAGATTTTGCAGGCTGCAAGGAAGATAGGAAAAGTACAACTGCTACCTGTCAATTCCTAGGTGGAAGACTGATATCATGGAGTAGCAAGAAACAAACAATTGTGGCTATCTCCACAGCAGAATCAGAATATGTAGCTGAAGGAAGTTGTTGTGCTCAACTTCTATGGATACAACATCAGCTTGAAGATTATGGTATTCAAGTAAGTAAAACACCACTATTTTGTGATTCTACTAGTGCTATATCTATTGCAAATAATCCTGTTTCCCATAGTAGAACTAAACACATTGAAATAAAATATCATTTTCTAATGGAACATGTAGAAAAAGAAGATATTTCACTAGAATATGTAAATACAGATAATCAACTAGCTGACATGTATACTAAGCCTTTAGAAGAAACCAAATTCAATAGGTTCAAAATTGAATTAGATATGATAAACTTAGAATAAGTTTACAGAAATGGCTAAATAAAATAGTGTCGACACACAGAGTTGTCTGTGTCGAGACAGAAAATTGGTGTCGACACTTCAGAGAAAAGGTGTCGACACATCTAGGAAGTTGGTGTCGACACTTCAGAAAATTAGTGTCGACACATACAGGGTAGGTGTCGACACATCCAAGGCGGTGTCGACACTTAGGCTTTATGCAGAATTAGTGAAGTAAAGTCTCGACTAAGTGTCGAGCTTAGTGGTGTCGACACATAAACAAGTGTCGACACATACATTCTGTCGACTAAACTTGTGTTGACACATAAGTGTCGAGACATTATAAGTCAGTGTCGACACTTTTCAACAGTGTCGACACAATTTAAGTTTTTTGACGCGCCCTTTCATCTTCAATTCTAGAAAGGTATAAATAGGATTTCGTCATTGTTTATCGACACGCTCACCAAAGTTTCGAGACCAAACTTGTGTGTCGACACCTCTCTTCTCTCAATTCAAATTCTTCAAACCCTAATGGCGCCCAAGCTCGAAGAGAACGTGAATGAAGGATATGAACTGGTGTGGCATGCGTTTGATGACGCAGAACCAGAGATCAAGGATGTGGTAACCCTAGTTGCAAACTCAGGGTTATATTTTCTTGTTTCAGAGCCAACCAAGATATGGAAGAAAGAAGTTCTAGAATTTCTGAATGGAGCAACCCTAGACGAATCTGGATTCAAGATAAAGTCAAGGGTTCATGGGGAAAAGGTGAAGATCACATCTAAGAGTTTGAGAAAGCTACTAAACCTACCAAGAACTAAGGAAGAAGATGAAGTTTCTGCTTCTAAGACCAGAGAAGCTTTAACATGGTGTGGACTGGATTCCAAGATGAAAATTGGACCAGTATTCAACAGAAAGGGAATGAACAGCTAAGGAAAATTTCTCTCTGAAATTGTTGGCAAGGTGATCCTGTGCAAGTCTGGAGGACATGACAGGATTTCAGCATATATGTTCAGTCTTATGACAAGGTTAATCTTCCAACTAAACACTGATTGGTCTGGAGTGGTGTTTGAGAAGATTAAGGAGAGCCTGAAGAAACCCAATTTGGGTAGGATACTAAGTCTTTACTTGGCTGGTAGTATACCAGAAGTAATGAGCCAAGCTACAGGATCAAAGATCAATTACATGAGGAAGATGGACATGAGAATCTTCTCAAGATGGGATAGGGTCTTGACCAAGGAATTGACAACTCCTGAGAAGGAAACCCCACTAAAGAAAAAGAAGAAGACAGCTCCAGTGGCTCAAGAATCATCTAGTAGCTCTGAAGAGCATGTTGTCTTTACACCAGATGATGAACAAGAAACTGGAACTGTTGGAAAGTCTCCAGATAGACAAGAAGCTGCAGACAGGCAGGGGGAGCTACCACAGGCTAGCCTTCTTCACCAGGATTCTATCCAGGGGGAGTCTCTACTAGTTGAAGAGCCAACTCCTCTAGAAAGTGAAAGAGCTACACAAACCATACTTGAGGTAATAACTGAAATTAACCAATTAGATTTCTCTATTGAGAATGCAGTTATAACTGACACATTATCTACTGCAAATCAGCAACCTCAGGTTCCTAGTCAACCCCAAGATGTTGTCATGGAGGACACATCTGTTGCAGATCAAGTGGTCTCTGATCAAGTAGCTGATGAGATAAGAGTTTCTCCACCCCATCCTCCACAAGAATTTACCCTAGAAGAGCTATTCCCAGATCTTCTACAAACAGACTTTGAGAAGGAAAGTGTTGCTGCTAAGGGGGAGAATGCTCGTGTTGAGGGAGAGCAAGTAGTTATTATTGAGGAAACTACTATTAAAGAACCTGAAGTGCAGAAGGAGTTACCTCCAAGCCCTAAGGACATGGTTGATATTGCAAGCACATCTGCTTCTGAAGATGAGGAGGCTGCCAGAGCTAAAAAGAGAAAGTTTCAAGTCTTCAAGAGGAGGAGCCAAAATTATAAGAAAGCTCTACAAACCATTGCACCACAGTCTACACCACAGCCAGCACCATCTGTAGATTACAGTTCTTTGATGGTTGCAATGCAGATAAAGCTTGATGAGCAAAGGAAAGCAATAGAGACATATCTGGATGAGGGACATAAGTCTTTACAGTTTGATCTTACATAAGACATTAAGTCCATTAGATTTGAAATGAATCTAAATAAGAAGGAGATGACTGACTGCTTCCACAAGGGAGGGAATGCAGTGGTGTACTTGGCTACACGTCAAAAGAAGATCAAAGCTCAAGTAGATGAACTTGAAGTAAAGTAAGGCTATGTCCTGGCGAATCAAATAAGAATGAATGATAATTTGACAGCTTCTCACAATGCTATTGTAACTGAACTGAAGACTATAGCAACTGCCCAGAATGCAGCCTTGACCACTGCCAAAGAGGAATTTGACAAAGCACTGCAAGAGAGCCTAACTGCTGTAACTTCTGCTATTCAAGATTCTCAAAAGCTGATCACTGAAAAACTCCAAAGGTTGAAACCTTACTTTAAGGATGGAGTAAACTATTTGGATGCCCAAATAAGGTTTCAGAAAGATGATCTCAGGGATCACATGGAAAGAGAAGTCATAAAGGGGGAGAGGGTGTTAGTCAAAGCCAGCTCTGATCATGCAAAATGGATTTCCAATTCCATCAGAGCCACCCTTAGATATCCTCCATTGTGTGATGATGACAATATGGCAGAGTCTGGGATTAATCCTGCTTATCTTGGAGGGGAGCAACCTGAAGTGGCTCAAGTAATTTATCCTCCACCAGACTTTGATATGATACATGCAGACATACCGTCAATGTATAGCCCACCTGAGAGAAAGCAAAATGTCATCATAGAGAAAGTGGTTCAGCCAGTGCCAGAGGCTGTACTAAAAGAACAAGAAGCTTTGTTGCTGAAAGAACAAGAGACTCAGTTATCTAAGAAGAGGTTCAGAGAGCAAGCTGAACAAAGGCCTGATTTTGAACAGTGGAGCCCCACCTCCAGGAATATTATCTTAACTGTATGGAAGGCTACCAAAGACAATATTCAAGATAGAAACAAGTGGTTTTCTGAACTAGAGTGGAGGAAGCATGAGACCAGGCAAGAAGCCATTGTGCAATATAGAAGAAAGGCAAAGATGGGAAAGCTACCTCCTACTGCCCAGGAGCCTAGCAAGTACTTTCCCAAGCCTTATCATTACTTTGAGAGGCAAAAGATCAAAGCTGAAGAGCTAATGAAAAAGGATCTTAAAGGCAAGAAGCCTACTGCTGCTGAAGATGCTGAAGCCCCTGTGCAAGCAAAGATACAGTCTGGGAAGGGCATAGTTATCAAGGAGGCTGAGCAGAAATAAAATAGAATTTATCTTTAGTTTACAGCTGTAATCTTTTGATTTTAAACACTCTGTAAACTTTTGTATAATGAATATGACAAAGTTGTTAGAACAATGTGATGTGTGAAAAATCTATTACATAATTGTTCTGAGATATATGTGTGTACATGTTTTATTTGATACATGTTTATGTACTTTCCCTGATTGTATAATCCTGTTTTACATCATACTGTAATTTTGTTATGTATGGTGTATATCATTAACTAAGGGTTATGACTTCTCCAAATAGGGGGAGATTGTTGGGTACATTGGTTTAAATGTACCTGATTTGAAGAAGCCTCACCCTACTCAATGATATACATCAAAATGTATTTGATGTATTTTGAGTTGTCTTGTGCAGGTTAAGTATTTGCAGGGAAAGCAGAAAAGATTCTACGTCCATGTGTCGACACCCAGAAGGAAAGTGTCGACACTTAAGAAGACTTGTGTCGACACCCAGGCAAGCAGTGTCGACACTTGGAGTACTTGTGTCGACACCAGTGATGCAGAGTCGACACCAGACAGAAAGTGTCGATACTTGGAGGCTGTGTCGACATCAGAAAGTGTCGACACTTGGAGGCTGTGTCGACACTCACCAAATTTCAGCAGAGTTTAAGTATAAGTGTCGACATAATGAAGTATGTATCGACACACAGCAGAAGACTCAACACTTGAAGAAAGTGTCGACATAATAAAGAATGTGTCGACACTCAGCAGAAGACTCAATACTTGAAGAAAGTGTCGACACTTGGAGGCTGTGTCGACACTTCGCAAAGTTCAACAAAATTCTAAGTACAAGTGTCGAAACAAAGGAGATGTGTCGACACTCAACAAAAGTCTCAACATAAGAAGAATGTGTCGACACTAAGAATATGTGTCGACACTCAGCAAGTTCAACACAAGAAAATGTGTCGACACAAAGGAGTTGTGTCGACACTTACAAGAATTCAACTAAGTACTGAAGAACAAGAAGTTGTGTCGACACACAATATCAGTGTCGACACATGATGCAGAAGCTGTGTCGAGAAGTAAAATCTACAACACAAGGAGTTGTGTCGACACCTTGAAGGCAAGTGTCGACACTTAGTCTATTGATGCATGTTAAAACTCCAAAAATTATTATGAAGCGCGGCGCCCCGGCGGGTTTTATTTAAGTAAAGCGGAAGTGGTTTTATTATTTAGAAAACGGGGCGCGCGTATTTATTTATTTGGATATAAAATGGGTTAGATCGAGTTTTAACGAAAGGAGGCAAGTGCACCTATCGTGAGTAGTACAGGATATTCCGGGTGGAATATCGAGATCGTATTGTTCTCGGGGTCGGTTCGATTATTTCTACTCTTCCCTGGAGGGGACTATTATTTTACCGATAATTATCTTGTCGGGATATTTTTATATATAATAAAAAAAGCGAAATAAAACTGAAAATGAAAGCAATAAAAAGAAAGCTAGAAGGTGGTGCCGATGAAGAGCTTAGCTCGATGGCACCGAAAAAAAAAACAATAGAACTAAAATAGACTTTAAATAAAAAGAGCTCCTAAATTTCTAATTAATTAAGGCGGAGACTTGGCCATGGAGGTTCCACTAAAATGAGCTCACCTAGCTATAGGGTTATCGCTCACCTGAACGCTAAGACTATTCGACCGGGCTCTCGTCCAACGAAGGATTCCTCTTAACGCCCGCATTACGCTAAGAACCCCGCTATTGGGTGGGGAACCCAATCCGGTAGAGTTGGCGCGCCTCCTCTCTCGAGGGTTAGTACGGAACTCTCTTTGCCAAGGGGTGATCTGTCCATACGCACAGCCTCTCGGCGAGCGTATGGAAAACGGAAATAGGCCCCACACATCGATATGTGGTCCAAAGCGTCGTTAACCCCGGGCAAACCTTAAGTACTTTTAATTAATTAGAAAAATTAGACCTTTAGTTATTTTAAGCTTTTTTATTTGTCCCAATGCTCTTCGATACCGAGGGCTAAGAACGGTTAGCCACTCATCGGAATGGGGACGGCTTGCGGGAAAAGCAGAAAAGAAAGCAGAAAATGGAAAGCAGGAAATGAAAGCAGTAAAATGAAAGCAGTAAAGGAAAGCTGAAAATTGCAAGTCCTACCCAAACGAGTAGGACTGAAGAAAGCTGTAAATTGCGAGTCCCGGCGCAAATGCGTGGGCGGGAGAAAAAAAGCGTGTCCTACTCAAACGAGTAGGACTAAATAAATGCAACACACGCACACACTCGACATAAAGTAAAACACACACACACACTCTTTCGACATAAATGAAAACACACACACACAAATCCTACTCAAATGAGTAGGGAAAATAGACCTGCCATTTAACTCGAATGAGTAGGCGGAAATAAAGAAAATTACAAACTCACGCACTCTACAGAAAGTAAAATAAGCAAGCGCCATTTAACTCTTAACGAGTAGGCGGAAATAAATGCGCATACATAAAAAATTGCAAAAAAACTAAGTTACCGAAAAATTAAAACAACTGCATTTCTACCGCTAAAATGCGGTAGAAATGCATAAAAAGTTAAAATAAAAATTAACCGGAAAGAAAGATTTGCAAATAAACGCAAATTGTAAGTGCTCTAAATATTAAAACGAATACATTTCTACCGCTAGAATGCGGTAGAAATGCATAAAAAGAGAACGAAAAAATTAAAAGAGGAAAAAGTTTTGACAATAAAATTGAAAATGCAAGTGTTCGAAAAAGCAAAATAACAACTTATCCATTCTTATAATGCTATAAAAATGCCTAAAAAGTGGAAGAAAAGTTAAAAGCACGAAAAGTTTTACAAAAATAACAAAAAGGCTAAGTAAGAAAGATCAAAAACTATCTTTATAACCATTTTTATAGTTTTATAAGGATGGATATGAAAGTGCAGAAAAATCCTAACACTAAACTAAGCTAAGTAAACAAAATAATGAAAACATAAAAGTAAAGAACTACACTCATACACACACACACACATATAAAGAAGAACGAAAAAAAACAAAGTTAAAACAAGAAAATAAAGATAAGATTGCATAGAGGTAGTTGTATAGATCCATTCCAAAGCTATATTAAGAGAAGAAAAAGGAGACAAATTTTATTAACTAAAAACACGGGTTACAAAGACATGAAAATAAAAGCTAAGGCGAGGGGGAAAAATATCCCTTACATAGACTTTGGAAGCATCCCGACAGCATTTCCCCTATACAAAATGGATCCAAAAGGGAATAGGAACTCAAGCAGAACATTGGAATTTATAGACAAAAATTTACATGGGAAACGTTGGCGTGACTCTGGGCGTGTCGGCTGTTGTCGACACTCGACGAATGTCGAGCGGAAAGTGTCGAGTTGAAAATCGTCGAGCGGAAAGAGGTGTCACGCCCTAGGTCACGGGCGTGACTGTAGGCGTGTCGAGGGGGTCGGCGATCGTTGAGCTGAAAACATCGAGCGGGTGGACACGGGCTTAGGTCACGCCCCGTGTCGGGTGACACGGGCGTGACGCTGGGCGTGTCAGGCTTTTCTTCTCGAAAATTGCATATTTCACGGTTTTTGAGCTGTCACGCCGTGGTCACGGGCGTGACCAATATGTCACGGGCGTGACATGGTATTTTTTCCAGATTTTGATTTTTTTCCTGAAAAATAAAATAAAACAAGTTAGTATAATATTTACAAAAATAGGAGCATTTTATTGAATAAAAATAAGTAAAAATGACAAAAAAATGAAAATAACTAAATTAATGTACAGAAAAATCGGTATATTTACAATTCATCAAATACCCCCATACTTAAGCTTTTGCTATTCCAGAGCAAAAGTTGGAGATGAACTTATAAGGAATAAAAGAAATCCTAAGTTTAGCTACCGCTTGAATTAATTAAAAGGAAGATCAAAATAAACATCCGGGGTTAAAGAATTAAATCCTAATTTATGAAATGTTATGAATAGAGGAAGAGTTTCAAAAAGGCTTCTAGATAAAATAAAATAGAAAGCAAAAATTTATTTTTGTTAGTTTAACAAAGATGGATTGGATTTATATAAAAAACCTTAGCTTAAAAGAAGTTAAAGGAAATAATGCAATTTAAAAATTATGCTCTCAAAAAAAATTTTAAATTAAGTCTAGAATCATTGAAATGAGATAAGGGGTTTGGTGGTTTATGTAGAAGGCTTGAATATTGAGGTGAGGTAATTTTTTCTCGAACCTCCAATTTTTTTCTTTTTGGATAGTTAGGAAAACGAAATCTTATTTTCCTATCATATAATAATTTTTTTCTTCATAAATAATAAATAACCCAATGTATATGTGTAGGAGTAATGAATTTTATCCTCTTACTCCATAACATATAATCTTTTTAAATATTGGGTGCCGATGTTTACGGAATGAAATCTTATTCCCATTGACATAAGATCTTTTAAGGGATAGGGGTAAACATGTCAAGTAAGACATGAAAAAAAATGGAAGTGGGTTTAGTTTTTCAAAAGGAAAACTAGATTTTAATAAAAAAGTTTTGAGAGCAACCTTTTTAAAATGAACGTTCCAATGTTTCTAAAAGCAAAGAGTACAAATAATTGAAATCCATGGATGTTATTTTCTAACATAAAAAACGAGCTTCTATTTATAAAATTAGAAGTGGTGGTGAAAAACAAGTTCCCTATTATAAGGAAAAGACATAAAAGATTCTTTAAATCTTGACCCCAGACACTTAAATCTATCGAACTTTAATTAATAAACGAATAGTAAGCAAAGAATAACTAAAATTCGCATATAAATTAACTCGAAACTAGATTTTTGAAAAGCAAAAAGGGTTAAGATATGATATATTCGAATTATTTTGTTACATAATTTAACAAAATATTTTTTTTGGAAGTTTTAGAGTTTTTCTCATTTTTTATTTTTTTCTGATTATGATCTTTTTTGTTGAATTTTTAGAGTTATTATTTTTTTAATGAATTTTTTTGTTTTTCTAATTTTTTTGATGTTTTAGTGGTTTTATGATAAGTAATTTACAAGAATGAGGAGAGAAAGAAGTGCTATTTACAAATAAGATAGTGGGAAAAGAGAGATTTTTACAAATAAAGTACAAAGTAAAAACTCGAATGTAGCCCGCGAACAGACTCTTATTGAGCTGGTTGGTTCGATGAGTCGAACGCCGCGGGCAAGCAAAATGCGAGCTTTTATAAATAAGAAAAAGGGGGGAAGATTTTTTTTTTGTTTTGAAGTTTTATGAAAATAAAAACAAGGAAAAATTTTTTAGGTTTTATTTTTTGTAATGTTTTTGTAGTTTTATGCGTTTTTGTAAAGTGCAGAAATAAAGGAATACGAAAACACCCTCATACTTAAACCCAACATTGTCCCCAATGTTGTAATCTAAGTATGCGGAACAGATAATATACAAAATATAATAAGTACAAAAAGAAAAAGGGAGGGTAGGAGCTTCCCTTAGACGAGTCCGGGAGGCCCAGGTTGAAACCATGCATTATTTAGAAGAAAAAGCAAAAAGATAACAGGAAAAAATAGAAAAGAGAAAGTCGGCCAAAAGGTATGCGGGCGGTAGGGGGCAAGTGTGTGGGTGACTCGGAAGGTAGCTAAGGCCTTAGCGACATGAGTGCTATAGAAATGCGCTCCCCTATAGCGCACAATAATGGAAGCGTGCTGAAGCAAAATGAAATAAAAGAAAACAAATTAAAATAAAAGAAGTTAAATAAATCATATATACATTTATTAATATCAAATAATTATATATTTTTTTTGGTGTTTTTAAGTAGATTTTTTTTTATTTTTTAGTTGGTTTTTAGTTTTGAGTTTTTTAAGTTTTAAGTTTTTCTCTTTTTTTATTATGTTTGTTTTTTTTTCATTTTTGAAGTTTTTAGATTTTTTTAGGTTTGTGGTTTTAGAGTTTTTTTTTGTGTTTGTTTGTTTTTAGATTTTTTAGATTTTTGGTTTTTAGGATTTGTAGGTTTTTTAGAGTTTTTAGATTTTTTAAGTTTTAAATGTTTTCAAGTTTTTAGAGTTTTTTGGTTTTTAAGTTAGTTTTTTTTGTGTTGTTTTGGTTTGGTAGTAGAAAATGACGTCATTTCAAAAAAATATTTTATAAATAATAATAATATGATAAAAATAATATATTATTTTTTTAAGTTTTTTTAAGTAGTTTATTATTATTATTATTATGATTATTATTATGTTTTTGTTGGCCATTTTTAATTTTTGTTATAATTATAGATATAAGTAAAATTAATAGATTTCCAGGGTTCAAAATAACGACACCAAAAACTCCCCGGCAACGGCGCCAAAAACTTGATGCATGTTAAAACTCCAAAATTTATTATGAAGCGCGGCGCCCCGGCGGGTTTTATTTAAGTAAAGCGGAAGTGGTTTTATTATTTAGAAAACGGGGCGCGCGTATTTATTTATTTGGATATAAAACGGGTTAGATTGAGTTTTAACGAAAGGAGACAAGTGCACCTATCGTGAGTAGTACAGGATATTCCGGGTGGAATATCGAGGTTATATTGTTCTCGGGGTCGGTTCGATTATTTCTACTCTTCCCTGGAGGGGACTATTATTTTACCGATAATTATCTTGTCGGGATATTTTTATATATAATAAAAAAAAGCGAAATAAAACTGAAAATGAAAGCAATAAAAAGAAAGCTATAAGGTGGTGCCGATGAAGAGCTTAGCTCGATGGCACCGAAAAAAAAACAATTGAACTAAAATAGACTTTAAATAAAAAAAGCTCCTAAATTTCTAATTAATTAAGGCGGAGACTTGGCCATGGAGGTTCCACTAAAATGAGCTCACCTAGCTATAGGGATATCGCTCACCTGAACGCTAAGACTATTCGACCGGGCTCTCGTCCGACGAAGGATTCCTCTTAACGCCCGCATTACGCTAAGAACCCCGCTATTGGGTGGGGAACCCAATCCGGTAGAGTTGGCGCGCCTCCTCTCTCGAGGGTTAGTGCGGAACTCTCTTTGCCAAGGGGTGATCTGTCCATACGCACGGCCTCTCGGCGAGCGTATGGAAAATGGAAATAGGCCCCACACATCGATATGTGGTCCTACGCGTCGTTAACCCCGGGCAAACCTTAAGTACTTTTAATTAATTAGAAAAATTAGACCTTTAGTTATTTTAAACTATTTTATTTGTCCCAATGCTCTTCAATACCGAGGGCTAAGAATGGTTAGCCACTCATCGGAATGGGGACGGCTTGCGAGAAAAGCAGAAAAGAAAGCAGAAAATGGAAAGCATGAAATGAAAGCAGTAAAATGAAAGCAGTAAAGGAAAGCTGAAAATTGCAAGTCCTACCCAAACGAGTAGGACTGAAGAAAGCTATAAATTGCGAGTCCCGGCGCAAATGCGTGGGCGGGAGAAAGAAAGCGTGTCCTACTCAAACGAGTAGGACTAAATAAATGCAACACATGCACACACTCGACATAAAGTAAAACACACACACACACTCTCTCGACATAAATGAAAACACACACACACAAATCCTACTCAAATGAGTAGGGAAAATAGACTTGCCATTTAACTCGAATAAGTAGGCGGAAATAAAGAAAATTACAAACTCGCGCACTCTACAGAAAGTAAAATAAGCAAGCGTCATTTAACTCTTAACGAGTAGGCGGAAATAAATGCGCATACATAAAAAATTGCAAAAAAACTAAGTTACCGAAAAATTAAAACAACTGCATTTCTACCGCTAAAATGCGGTAGAAATGCATAAAAAGTGAAAATAAAAATTAACCGGAAAGAAAGATTTGCAAATAAACGCAAATTGTAAGTGCTCTAAAAATTAAAACGAATACATTTCTACCGCTAGAATGCGGTAGAAATGCATAAAAAGAGAACGAAAAAATTAAAAGAGGAAAAAGTTTTGACAATAAAATTGAAAATGCAAGTGTTCAAAAAAGCAAAATAACAACTTATACATTCTTATAATGCTATAAAAATGCCTAAAAAGTGGAAGAAAAGTTAAAAACACGAAAAGTTTTACAAAAATAACAAAAAGGCTAAGTAAGAAAGATCAAAAACTATCTTTATAACCATTTTTATAGTTTTATAAGGATGGATATGAAAGTGCAGAAAAATCCTAACACTAAACTAAGCTAAGTAAACAAAATAATGAAAACATAAAAGTAAAGAACTACACTCATACACACACACACACACACACATATAAAGAAGAACGAAAAAAAACAAAGTTAAAACAAGAAAATAAAGATAAGATTGCATAGAGGTAGTTGTATAGATCCATTCCAAAGCTATATTAAGAGAAGAAAAAGGAGACAAATTTTATTAACTAAAAACACGGGTTACAAAGACATGAAAATAAAAGCTAAGGAGAGGGGGAAAAATATCCCTTACATAGACTTTGGAAGCATCCCGGCAGTATTTCCCCTATACAAAATGGATCCAAAAGGGAACAGGAACTCAAGCAAAACACTGGAATTTATAGACAAAAATTTACATGGGACACGCCCTTGGTCACGGGCGTGACAGGGGGCGTGTCAGTACTATTTGAGAAGGTGGCCGGCGATTTGACGGGAAAGTTGACTTCGGGCTGGACACGTGTCGGTCTCGCAGTGGTCACACCCCAGGTCATGGGCGTGACGCTGGGCGTGTCAAGTAGGTGGATCTGGGCGCGGTGCGTCAAAAAGTCGCCGCGCGGGTCTTGTCGGCCAGGCACAGTGGTCACGCCCCAGGTCACGGGCGTGACTCTGGGCGTGTCGGCTGGTGTCGACACTCGACGAATGTCGAGCGGAAAGTGTCGAGTTGAAAATCGTCGAGCGGAAAGAGGTGTCACACCCTAGGTCACGGGCGTGACTGTAGGCGTGTCGAGGGGGTCGACGATCGTTGAGCTGAAAACGTCGAGCGGGTGGACACGGGCTTGGGTCACGCCCCGTGTCAGGTGACACGGGCGTGACGCCGGGCGTGTCAGGCTTTTCTTCTCGAAAATTGCATATTTCACGGTTTTTGAGCTGTCACACCCTGGTCACGGGCGTGACCAATATGTCACGGGCGTGACATGGCATTTTTTGCAGATTTTGATTTTTTTCTGAAAAATAAAATAAAACAAGTTAGTATAATATTTACAAAAATAGGAGCATTTTATTGAATAAAAATAAGTAAAAATGACAAAAATAAATGAAAACAACTAAATTAATGTACAGAAAAATAGGTATATTTACAATTCATCATCTACTTGTGTCGACACTTAGTCTATAAGTGTCGACACTTAAAAACAGACTGTCTCGACACTTTCAGACAGTTACAAATATTTCAAGAACTGACTGGATGACATGACAGCTGTCATTCCAGCCGCTCTACTGCAACTATTAGAGTTGTCAGAAAGCTGTTAGGAACCGGATCAGCCGGTCACCATGAAGAAGGTCTATATATAGGCTTATTCTGTCAACAGAAGATGATGATTCAACACAGATTAACACAAATCAGTTGAAGTGATCAGAAGATCTAAGTAGTTGGAGAGAGAGAGCTCCTTCCAAGAAGACAGCCGTTGGAACCAGGCTGTAAAGAAGGGTTCAGACCAAGTTCTGAATCTTAAGTTGCAGTGATTGAAGATCAGCTGCAGAGAATAAATCATATTATGTTCTACATTTAAGAAGCTTTGAAGAAAGCCATGTGAGGTTGATCTCAGCAGAGTTCTTCCAAGAACTCATCAAGAACCTGTCAACTCATCTCTCTTTTTCTGAGTTGTAGGTATATACTTTGTATTCTAAATTTCTTGTAGGATCCTTAGGGATCTGAGTTGTAAGCCTGTAATTATAAAGGCTGAGTGGTAGGGCCTGTGTGCTTGAGTGTAGGAGATCTATTTCTCTGAGTGTAGGCCTGTTGTGGCTGAGTGTAGGCCTTATGGCTGAGTGTAGGCCTTGTGGTTGAGTGTAGGCCTTATGGCTGAGTGTAGGTCTTTGAAGAAGACTGAGTTGTAGGGCCTTGGGCTTAAGCTGTAGGAACCTGTTTGGGGTTCTGAGTGTAAGATCTGAGGATCTGAGATAGTGGAGGAGTTTGGCCGAATCTAGTACACTACTAGATAGGCGAAGGGGGAAAGTGGATGTACCCAAACCTTGGGGAACCACTATAAATCTGTGTGTTCATTGTGTGCATGTTTATTCGGTGATTGCTGATCGTTTGCTGTGAAGAAGTAATTATAAATCTGTGATATTATCTGCAATCTGCCTAAAAGTTTAAAAAAGATTTAGTCACCTATTCACCCCCCCCCCCCCCCTCTAGGTGATTAGGTACAATTTCTTTCATTGAGCGGTTAACAAAGAAGGTGGCGGAGATGACTGCTTCCTCCGCCACTCCTCCTTGGTTTAATAATTATAATAACTCTGCTTTTATAGAAGAACATGTTGACTTCATGGGAAATGCTCCTCGGCCCTCCTATAACCCGAACAACGCACCGTACAATAACACTTACAATGCGGGTTATAGGAGCCATCCGAATTTCTCATGGAGCAACCAAGGAAATGGTAAACGCCCCCATAACCCCCCTCATAATCATAGCCAAACATTTAATCGAGCTCCCCCCCCCCCCTTAAATTTAAATCCACTTGGTTTCCAACCGCAACAGGCAAAGCCCTCTTCACTTGAAGAGGTCTTTGCCAAATACGTTGCTACAAATGAAACAAATATCAGGAATATTGTCGAGTCCATCAAAAACTTGGAAAACCAAGTGGGACAGCTAGCCAAGATAATCTTCGATCGGCAATAAGGAGCTTTGCCAGGCAATACCGAGCAAAATCCAAGATAAAGTGCAAACTCCATTACCCTCCACAGTGGAAAAGAAGTTGTTATACCAAGCGAACCTATTGTACCTCTCCCTTCTCCTCTCTCTCCTCCTGTTATTTTAGCTTCAAATTTGCCTACTACGCCTACGCCACATGTGTCTAATTCAAAATTACCATATCCGTCTAAACTTAAAAATGAACGCGCTGAAGAAAGTTACAAAAAATTTTTAGAAATTCTAAAAAAAATTCATATAAACGTGTCGTTCTGCGAGGCTATCTCTCAAATGCCGAAATACGCGAAATATCTCAAGGAGCTCCTATCAAATAAGAAAAAGCTGGAGGATATTTTGCATATTTCCTTAAATTCAGAATACTCCGCGGTTGTGCTCAACAAATTACCCGGCAAAGTGAATGACCCGGGAAGGTTCTCCATCCCGTGCCTATTCGGTAATTCGTTGGTCAAACAAGCGTTGGCGGACTTGGGAGCAAGCATAAATCTCATGCCATTTTCGCTTTTTAAAAAATTAGGTCTAGGATCTCTGAACCCCACTCGTATGAGCATACAGCTAGCCGATCATTCTATGAAATATCTGATAGGGATTGTGGAGGATGTCTTGGTCAAGGTGGACAAATTCATCTTTCCGGTAGATTTTGTCATCCTAGACATCGAAGAGGATGCCGATGTACCCCTGATACTCAGCCGCCCCTTCCTTTCCACCTCCTGCGCTATTAATGATATTAGTGATGGAAAGCTCCTCCTTCGGGTTGGAGATGATGAAATCACTTTCAGCATTAATCCCTCCATGCGCAACACCTTAGAGCAAGATGATTCCTGCTTTTATCTAGAGGAATTCTTCAAAAATGAATTTTTTGTGCCTTTTGAATTAGTTTCTTCATCATTTGATGAATCTCTTATCACTGAGCTCTTCTGCTTAGAGGAAGTCTCTCGCACTACCCTCCCCGAATCATTTCCCATGGACACCACAAAATTCAAAACCTCTTACGAGGAACCACCCATATTGGAGCTTAAGAAACTTCCCCCTCATCTGTAGTATCTTTTCCTCGAAAATGACTCTAAGCTACCGGTTATTATCTCCTCGGATCTGAGCAACTCAGAAATTTCTGAGTTGACTCTAGTTTTGCAAAATTACCGCCATGCAATTGTGTGGCAGTTATCCGATATTAAGGGAATTAGCCCATCATTCTGTACACACAAGATTTTCTTAGATAATAACTTTTGTAGTACTATCCAGCCCCAACGACGTTTAAATCCAAACATGAAGGACGTCGTGCAGGCTGAGGTTATTAAACTTCTAGATGCGGGAATTATCTATCCCATCTCTGATAGTACTTGGGTAAGCCCAGTACAGGTCGTGTCAAAGAAAGGCGGGGTCACGGTAGTGGCCAGTGAAAATAATGAATTAATTCCAACCCGTACTATTACGAGTTGGCAGATGTGCATTGATTACCGCAAACTCAATGATGCCACCCGAAAAGACCACTTCCCGCTTCCCTTTATCGACCAAATTTTAGAACGACTTTCCGGTCACTCCATCTACTGCTTTCTCGACGGTCTCTCGGGGTACCTCCAAATCCCTATTTCACCTGAAGACCAGGAGAAGACTACCTTTACCTATCCCTTTGGCACCTTCGCTTATAGACGGATGCCATTTGGTTTAGGTAATGTGCCGGCTACATTTCAGTGATGTATGCTGGCAATATTCGATGAATTGGTAGAAGAAGTGATGGAGGTTTTTATGGACGACTTCTCAGTGTTTGGTAATTCTTTTGCAAATTGTTTAAAAAATCTCGAGCTTGTGTTGATTCGTTGTGAGGAAACTAACTTAGCCCTCAACTGGGAGAAATGTCATTTTATGGTCCGAGAGGGATTGGTCCTCGGCCATAAGATTTCCGGCAAGGGGATCGAGGTCGACCGGGCCAAGATCAAAATTATTGAAAAGCTCCCCCCTCCAACGAATATTAAAGCCATTCGTAGTTTTCTTGGGCACGCGGGATTTTATCGGCGTTTTATCCAAAATGTTTCCAAAATAACGAAGTCGATAACCCATCTTCTCAAGAAAGAGTCACCTTTCAATTTTAACAACGATTATCTTCTTGCTTTCAATTTAATAAAAGAAAAATTAGTAAACTCTCCAATTCTAGTTGCTCTGGATTGGTCGCTCCCTTTTGAAATCATGTGCGATGCTAGTGATACTGCGGTGGGCGCGGTCTTAGGCCAGCGGGTGGATAAATTCTTCTACCCGATTTATTATGCAAGCAAGACACTCACGTCTACACAGGCCAACTACACCACCACCGAGAAAGTGCTCCTAGCAATTGTTTTTGCCTTTGATATGTTTAGGTCTTATATCACCCACTCCAAAGTAATCGTCTTTACGGATCACTCAGCTCTTCATTTTTTATTTAGCAAAGCGGACGCAAAGCCCCGCCTTTTGTGATGGATCCTCCTTTTGCAGGAGTTTGATTTAGAAATCCGGGACAAAAGAGGGGCCGAAAATTTGGCGGCCGACCATTTATCTCAATTAGAAAACCCTGCCAGCAAAATATTAGTAGAAGTCGACATTAACGATAAACTCCCTGAAGTGCGCCTCTTCGCTCTCGAAAATTCAAAAGATTATCTCGTGCCCTGGTTCGCCGACTTTGCCAATTATTTAGTGGCTCGGGTCTTGCCAAAGGAATTCTCAAGCCAGAAAAAGAAGAAATTCTTTTCTGATTTAAAGAATTACTTTTGGGAAGACCCTTTCTTATTCAGAATCTGTGCGGATCAGGTAGTGCGGTGTTGCGTTTCGAGTGAGGAAGGAGTACAAATTTTGGGACATTGCCATGAAGGACCAACAGGTGGTCATTATCAAGCGAACCGCACCGCTAGAAAGGTGCTGGAGGCAGGTTTCTATTGGCCCACGCTATTCAAGGATGCTCACACCCTAGTGAGTACTTGCGATAGTTGCCAGCGGGTAGGCAATATCTCACGGCGGGACGAGATGCCTCAAAATTTTTTCCTCGAATGTGAAATCTTCGATCTTTGGGGCATCGACTTCATTGGCCCCCTTCCCCCCTCTTATCAAAATAAATACATTCTCGTAGCTGTCGACTATGTATCAAGGTGGACGGAAGCGCAAGCTCTCCCCACCAACGATGCACGAGTCGTTGTAAAATTTCTAAAAAAAATTATTCTCTCGATTTGGCACGCCGCGCGTTATAATTAGTAATAGGGGAACCCATTTCTGCAATAGCCAGTTTTCCAAAATTTTGGCAAAATATGGAGTAACGCACAAACTTTCCACCTCCTATCACCCCCAGACGAGCGGTCAAGTCGAGGTTGTTAATCGAGAATTGAAACGTATTTTAGAGAAAACCGTATCCTTAAACAGGAAGGATTGGGCACTAAAACTAGATGATGCCCTATGGGCCTATCGAACGGCATATAAGACCGCCATCGGCTGCACACCGTATCGATTGGTTTATGGTAAGGCTTGCCACCTTCCAGTTGAGTTAGAGCATCGTGCGTTTTGGGCCCTCAAAACATTAAATCTAGATTCCACCCTAACCGCCGAACACCGTAAATTTCAGCTTAATGAACTCGACGAATGGCGGGCGAACGCTTACGAGAGTAATAGGCTTTATAAAGAGCGAACAAAGTTCTACCATGACAAAAATATTAAATTTCCTAAATCTTTTTCGTCGGGCGATCTCGTCCTTATTTATAACTCTCGGCTTCGCCTCTTTCCAGGAAAATTAAAATCGCGATGGTTCGGCCCCTTTATTGTTAAAGAGGCTTGGCTGTATGGGATGGTTCTCATTTCGCACCCGGATAAGGGTGAATTCAAGGTAAATGGTCAGCGATTAAAACTCTATTTGCCTAACGATTTACTTCCTGCTGCGACGGAACAATTACTGCTATCGAACTCATGAACTATTTCATTTGGACTGTAATAATTTAAGACTTTTATTGTTGGACAATATTATTTTGGTCGAGCTCAAACGACCTTTATAAACAAAGGGCGCTCTTGGGAGGCAACCCAAATCTTTTTTCTGTTTTCTTTATTTTACACTTTTTGCCCCGGACGGCTCCACAAGTTACGGCTTCTAAAATCAACGCCGCCAATGCTGCTAAATCCATCACAAAGTCCAACAGAAGACCTTTCCTGAAGATTCAAAACACAAGCATGGGGGAGCGGCATCACTCAGCTTTCGCTGCAAAATAAAACCGGGGAAGTACCTGTTTTTCAATTTTGTCTTTCATTTCTATACTTTAATTTTCTCTCGTTCTCCAACCTCCTTCTCCATTGAGGACAATGTAGATTTTAAGCTTGGGGGAGGACTTCCTCCTTTTTGCTTTTTGTAAATATCTTTTACTTTTTGTAAATATTCTTCAGAAATCCAAAAAAAAATCCAAAAATCCAAAAAATATATATAGCTGCATTTTGGTATTTCAATAGTACCCCATGTTTGTATTTTGTTTTTCTCAAAATTCTTTATAAACAACGTAGTTAATTATAATTTTTCTAATCATTTTTTTAATCATATTTCACAAGTAAAATGTTGGTCATGATGTGTTTCTAATTCACGGTAGCATGTTAAGGTGAAATATTTCTCTAAAACGCGCATTTCTATTATGGTTTTCCGTTCTTTATTTTCTTTACTTTCTCTAAAATTCATCATCCACTATTTTCCTTTTCATTTTTAGATAATTTTTGTAAGGACAACTTTTGAATAACGTAGTAGATATGAACGATCCAAGTCACATATTATTTCTATTTTCAAGATAATTTAATCAATCTTCTTTTATTATCTCGGACTTGATTTTTGAAAATTTTCAATTCTATGTTTTAAATAAATTTAAAAAGCGTGAAAATGATTTAGGCCATTTTTGTTTACGTTTGAGCTTTCCTGCCAACCTAAAATCTTTTACCACTAGTTATCCGCTTTTGAGCCTTTTTTTCCAATTTTGTTTGATAACTCCACATAGCATTTCATTTTCACCAAAGCCAAAATTCCTACCTATCTAATCACGCTAATTTTTTTGAGTTTCATTCAAAAATTTTCATAATCATGATAGGAAATTTTGTGTTATCTTTGGAGAAATTGTTGAAAAAATGTACTCAAAAGCAATGTTTGATTTTATTTGGCCAATTCAAAATGAAAGAAAAAAAATTTATGGCCTTGTTTTGAAAAAAAAAAGAAAAAAAATGAAGAAAAAATAATAAATAATAATAAAGAAGAAAAAGAAAGAAAAAATATATATTTTTTGTTTAAAATAAAAATTTTTTTTGAAACTCTTTGTTTTAGTTTTGTGTGATTTTAAGCCTCTATGTTTATCTTTGAATTTCACTCCTATTCATGATCCTAAACCAAACGTTTCGGTCCTATTAAGTCCTTTTGATTCATACCTTTTTAAATCTTATTTAACCGCTACGAAAAGAAGAAAAGTAAATCAGTTTTAGTTCTGGATTTAAACTTAGATTTTTGTTATTTAATTGATATAATTATAATGCGTTGCTTGGATCTAGTAACAACTCAATACGTTCTTTTCATTTTCGTTGCCTTGCTTATATCTATTTAAAGAATCTCGTCAAAATTCTGGATGATTTATTTTCGTTAAGTAAAGTTTATAAAAGTTAAACCATACCAAAATAATTATTTTAGATTTACATTTTACATTCTCCCTACCTGGAATTTCGCATAGTACTTGTGTAAGCATGATTAAAACTTTTTGAATTAGTCACTTTTTATGATTACCTAGTTTTTATATCTTTGCTTGGGGACAAGCAAAACTTAAGCTTAGGGGAATTTGATAATATTGTTTGCAGTCAATTTTATTAGGGTATTTTCAGGGTTTTAAAGCAAATCATGTCTTGTAAAGTGCTTATTTTGATTCCCCTTTGTATATATTTTTGTCGCTAATGCATTTTTCTGCTTTTTGCAGGTTTTCACGGCTTTCAGCCGAATTTTGCTGTGACACGCCCCCGGGTCACGTCCTACCCGGGCGTGTACTTAGGGCGTGTAACCCAGAGGAATGAAGCAATTGGTCCGAAACTGCATTTCGTGGAAACTTAGTGTACACGCCCGTGTCACATCCGACACGGGCGTGTTCTAGAGGCGTGTCCCCAGGTTCCGAGGAATCGCCGCAACGCGCTTGTTTTTCTCGCTCCAAAGTCGCACTGAATGTGTCATGCCCCCGGGTCACTCCTGACCCGGGCGTGACATATGGGCGTGTACTTCAACAACCATGCCCGTCCACTCCAGCAATTGATTTCAGCACTCCAAAGTCGCACCGACCGTATTACGCCCCAGGTACACACACGACCAGGGCGTGTCAGGGGGGCGTGACCCATCCCGAAAAAAGCTATAAATTGAGCCCTTCCCCAAGGGTTCAGGATCATTTTTTGGCTGAGAGGGGGAGGTTTTGCCCCTTTGTTTAATGTTCCTTTTTATGCTCTTTCTCTCTCGCTTACTTTGTATTTTTCTTAATCCTAGTTTAGTTAAGCTTTTGTAATAGCTTTTGTTAATGCTTTAGTCGCTAATAATAGGGCCAGAATAGGATTTTCAATTCCATGCACTTGTAATCTCGTTCATTTTCATGGTGTAAGCTCGCTTTAATTTTAATAAAAGTACTCTTGTTTTCTTCTCTTTACTACTTTGTGTCTTTATGCTTTACTACTCATCCCCCCTCTTCCACCTCACCATGATTAACTAATCCTCTATGTACTCGATCTTGATGATCCGTGGTTCGAGTGATTAGGTTATGATGCTTTGAATCTTACCTTTTCTTTTTAGGGTTTAGCCTTGAATTACTCTTGATTTATCACGGGTTGGAGGTATATCATCGATATATACTCTCCACCTTTGCTTTCATTCTGGGCTAGCCGAGAGGCCGAAAGTTTGAAATGAGCACTCAAGAGTAAAGGGAGTTGTTCGCACCCTTCGAGAGAGGTAGACATTCAATTCTCCCGGATTGGAGTAAAATCCAATAGAGGGATTCGCAGCATAAAGCTGGTTTTAGGCCTCCGATTTGGACGAAAGTTCGGTCAGACCTTCCTAAACTCAGATGGGCATGACTTCGAGAGAAGCATGTTCTTGCTTTTAGAACCTCCGCGGTCAAGGTCTCTTGCCTTATTAATTTAAAAAGTTTATTATTGCATCTTTTGATCAACTTAAGCCGAGGTGATTCTCGATCGAGTACTATTGCTTAATTATCATTTAGCTTTTCTCAAATTTGCAAGTAAAACATTCTCACTTCTCTAATTTAGTAAGCAACACCAAAATAACTTTTAATTGATAAGATAATAGTAACTCCTTGAAGTAGAAGTACTCAATTCGCCCCGGGTAATACGACCTTGATATTGAACTTAATATCCTATACTATATGCGATAAGGCATACTTGTCTTCATCGAATATAGAATCGGAGAACATCTCACAACTACACTTGCACCTTCTCCTCCCTTAACTTTGTCTTCTCCACGCATAACCCCTTCTCCGCTTAAGAATTCTATATCAAGAATATCTTCTGCTCTTCTTCCTTTCTTTCTGTTCATTTTTGGACAGCCACATCCATGATGGTATGCCCTTGTGGGGTGTAATCTTCTGAAGAATATAGTAAGGAGTGTCATTTGTAGGATTGGGTTTAGGGGCAGAAGGAGGAGGAGCTTTCCTCTTCTTAGACACTTTATTTTTCTTTGGCTCATCATCTGAGTCCTCATCATCATCATCATCCTCATCATCAATATCTTGAGAAGCATCATATAAGACAACAATGGCCTTTAGTACTGACTTGTCAATTGGCTTTTCAACCTGAGAGGGAGCTGGAGGAGGCGCACTGCATGGAGCTGGAGGAGGAGCTAGAACTGGAGCTGGAGAGCTTTACACTTCAGTGCTTTCAGCCACTGACTTATTTTCCTCTTCTATATCTGCCATGATCAGTGCATCCAGATCAGGCATAGGTGAATCATCCATTACAAAAATTGGAACAGAAATGGCTGTTGGAGGGGATGAAATGTGGGAAACAGCTCTGGGTGGAGATGGAATGGCTGGAATCTCTGGAGTAGCAAAAATGGCCATGAGTTGCTTGGCAACTTTGGGGCTTATTGGAGTGATGTAAGGAATTATAGCCATGGATGGCTTAGTACTATTTTCTGGCAGAATATTCAGATAAGTTGTATCAAACACACTCAATAAATATAACAAATCTACTATGGGATTTATAATAAAATCACCAACAGTTATTTCCTCAGCCAACACAGGCTCAGCCAAGTCCATATCAGACTCAATAAAATCAATTAAATCAAGTAATTATTGATCAGCATCTGTTGCTGTTATTTCTGTTGCTGCTGTTGTTGCTTCTGCTGCTATTACTGCTGCTTCTTCTTCTGATGTTGTTGTTGTTACTGATACTACTGCTACTGGTGCTGCTGCTTCTTCTTCTTCATGGGGTATCTGCCCCTGCCTGGTTTCAGTGGATACTGAAGCCAGGCCCCTAACTGAAGTGGAAGGAGCAGAGAGAGCAGATATCTGTGCAGCAAGAGATGAAATGGAAGTAGCAAGAGGTGTAATGGCCTCTGCTATGATGGTTTAAAGAAGGGGAGTGAGAAGGGTAATGAGTGGTAGTATGATGGAGGGATCTAATAGTGGAGTGGTAGAGGGTGTGGCAGAGGGTGTTGGAGTGGAGACAGAAGTGGGGATGGTAGTAGTTGGTGGAGTAGGAGGGAGAGCATCATGCATGTGGACATCTAGAAGAAAGGAAGGATGAGGAGGGGAAGTAGGCAGAGTAAAGAATGGGATGTTGTCCAGATTGTGTGGTAAGGGAGATGAAGTTAGTGATAGAATGTGTGTACCATGGGGGGACTGAGGTGGGGTTTGTTGAGGGGATGGAGAAGGAGAGGGTTGGTGAGATGGTTGAAGAGGAGGAGAGGGGTTATCAGTGATATCTATTGGTGGAGAATTTGCAGGAGGTGGAGTTGGAGAGGGAATGTGAACTGTTTGTTGTTGATGTTGTTGTGGTTGTGGAAGAGAAGGGATGGTGGAAGAGGAGGGAAGTTGAGGTGCCATTTGAGGATGAGGTTGGATGGATGGAGGAGATGGAGGGGGAGGAGGGATCTCTTCAGTAGGGTGGGAAGTGGCTAAACCAGCCCTAGTACTCTCAGAAGCCCTGGTGGAAGAGGAGGGAGCCTTGGAGGGCTTGGTGATGGTCCTCTCCCACCTGCCAAAAACGGCACAGGTGAGCCTCTTAGAGGCATTGATGAATATGGTTTGGGAGACCAGGGATTCAGCAGCCTTTTCCTTCAGGAAGATCCCTAAGATCCTTCCAAAGCAGACCTCTTTATTTATATTCTTTTTCTTAATCAGATCAAACATGATCTGAGCCTAGTTGACTTGCTTATTGTTAACCACAGCACACATAACCAGGAATTGGTGTCTGGTTATGTAGTCATGGGCTGTGTGCTTGCCCAGCAACACTTTTCCCACAATGTCTGCTAGAAACTTAAACTCAGCAGATAGATGTTTCTTAAGCAGTTTGTTAGGGGTTTGTCCAGAATAACTCATCATACTTAGCATCATATCAAACTCCTCAGTATCCATTTCCAATTCTTCTTCACCATTACTTAATCCAAAATTATCTGTTAAAACAGTGGGGGTGAGGGAAACAGTATTACCGTTATAGTTCCAGTCATGGTGTTGTCATCTGTTGTAGAAGAAGTATACACCCACTCTCTAATTTCAGTGACTGATATCTTTATCCTAATGGACAGCAGATTCTTCAAGTTATGTTCTTCAAGCAGTTGTAGTATTTCCAGGAATATAGGGTCTGAGTGTTGAAAAGAATCGAAATCGACATCAAAGCCAGTGTCGAATTTCATTGCCGCAAGATTTCCCGCTGGAATCGCCATTAGAGTACCTGCAAGAGAAAAACGACGATCAAGTGCAAAGGAACTGAAAGCACGGGATGGAGGTCGAAGAAAACCTAGATATAAGGTTTTCCAGAATATGAATCGACAAACTTCGTTCCACGTAAAATAAAAGAATTCTTCGATCTGAGGTCGACGAAATAATTTGTATTTAAATAATTCGTCGAGCTCAGTCTGAAGATTTGAAGACATTTCGTCGAGCTCTGTTTGACAAAAGTTTTTTGAAGTAGATTCGTTGATCTCCATTCGACGAAAATGACTTCACTCACAGAGAATTTGTCGTACTCCGTTCGACGAATATCTCAAGAACTTTCCTCAGTTCGTCGATCTCCGTTTGACGAACATTGGCAAATTCATTGAGTGCAGACAGAAATTAAACTAAGGCTTCTCCATTGATCATTCCAAGCTGATTTATAAATAACAAGTGATTTCTTTCATCCAAGGGTTTGGTGAAAATATCAGCTCTTTGTAAATCAGTGTAGATATAGACAAGTTTAATTTTATTTTTGTCTACACACTCTCTAATGAAATGATGCCTAATGTCTATATGCTTAGTCCTACTGTGATGGACTAGATTATGTTCTATGGTTATAGCACTTGTGTTATCACATAAGAGAGTTGAATTATTTAAGTTGAAACCATAGTCCAGGAGTTGGTTTTGGATCCACAGCATCTGGGAACAACAACTGCCAGCTGCAATATATTCTGCTTCAGCAGTTGATGTGGGCATAGATGACTGCTTCTTACAAAACTAACAGACTAATCTCATACCAAGGAACTGGCAGGTTCCTGAGGTACATTTTCTATCCACCCTGCATCCAGCAAAGTCAGCATCTGAGTGTCCAGTTAACTCAAATTCTGGCTCAGTAGGATACCATAGGCTTAGACTGGGACAACACTTTATATATATCAAAATTCTTTTTAGAAAAATTTGGTGAGATTCTTTAGGGTTCACTTGGATCCTAGCACAAAGGCATGTGGCAAACATGATATCAGGTCTGCTAGCTGTAAGATATAGTAGGGACCCAACAATGCCCTAATATAGCTTCTGGTCAATAGGTTTCCCATATGGATCAGAATCTATTACAGTATTAGTAGCCATATGTGTTTTCTTTGCTGAGGCATCAGCCATCCCAAACTTCTTAAGAAGCTCTTTAGCATACTTAGCTTGGGAGATGAAAATGTCATCAGGTAGCTGCTTCACTTGGAGACCAAGGAAGTAGGAGAGCTCACCCATACTACTCATCTCAAACTTAGAATGCATGAGGTCAGAAAACCTTTTGCATAGTTTAGAGTCAGTAGATCCAAATATGATGTCATCCATATAGATTTGTACTAACAAGATTTTATCCTTATGGTGTCTAGTGAATAGTGTTTTATCTACTATGCCTCTAGTGAAATCATGCTCTATCAGAAAGCTCGCTAGGGTCTCATACCAAGCTCTTGGAGCTTGCTTTAGACCATAGAGGGCTTTATGTAATTTAAATACATGATAAGGATGGGTTGGAGAGATGAAACCTGGAGGTTGTTCAACATAGACTTCTTCTTTTAGTACTCCATTCATAAAAGCACTCTTTACATCCATCTGATATACCTTGAAGTTCTTGTAGGCAGCATAGGCAAGAAAACTTCTGATTTCCTCTAACCTTGTAACTGGTGCAAAGGTTTGATGATAGTTTATGTCTTCTTCTTGCCTATATCCTTGTGCAACAATCCTAGCCTTATTCCTCACAATTGCACCTTGGGCATCTAGCTTGTTTATGTATACCCATTTGGTTCCAATGACTGGGTAGTCTCTGGGTCTTGGAACCAAATCCCAAACTCTACATCTCTCAAACTGGTTGAGTTCCTCTTGCATAGCCATGATACAGTGGGGATCTTGCTCAACATCTGTTATGGATTGAGGTTCAACTTGAGAGAGAAAACAGGCATGCATCAAGTCTTGGTTGAGTTGATGTCTAGTCTGTATTCCTGCTGACATGTCTCCAATCACTTGAGATCTAGGGTGATCCCTAAGTGTGACAAAGTCAGTGGGTGGAGTTGGTTCAGCAACAGTATTTTGAATTAATTCCTCTTGTGGAATTATGTTTGTTGTTGGATGTGGTTCAACTTCTTCTAACTATTTTTCTTCACTGTCTTCATTAACCTGTGGAGAAGGATGTGTTGGAGCCACTTGGGTGAGGTTTAGTCCATCCAATTTCTCACACAAGTGAGGTACCTGCAAAGGATTACTGGTAGAAATTTCTTTCTCCTTATAAGACACGTTAGTTTCATCAAAGGCAACATGTATAGATTCCTCAATTTTTAAAGTTGATTTATTGAACATACTATAAGCTTTGCTTACTTGGGAATATCCTAGAAAGATTCCCTCTTCAGCCTTAGCTTCAAACTTTCTAATGTATCTCTTGTTATTATTATGTATATAGCATGTACAACCAAATACTTTAAAATAGGTGATTTTAGGTTTCTTCCCTTTAAGTAATTCATAGGGAGTCCTATTCTTTAGTTTATGTATCAAGCTTCTGTTCAATACATAATGTTCTGTGCTTACAGCCTCTAACCAAAAGGATAGGGGCATGTAAGCATCTGCAAGTAATGTTCCTGCAGCTTCAATTAGGGTCTTTTTTTCCTTTCAGCTACCCCATTTTGTTGGGGAGTTCTAGGAGCTGAGATGCAGTGCCTGATACTTTCCTTCTCATAGAACTCATGCATAAGAAGAGACTAAAACTCTGTACCATGATCACTTCTGATCAATGCAATATGAGTAGAGTACTCAATCTGTATGGTCCTGAGAAAATCTGTAAGAACTTTAAAGGTATCTGACTTAGATCCCAGAAAGAACACCCAAGTGAAACTTAAGAAGTCATCTACAATAACTAAAGTGTAGTATTTCCCTCCTAGGCTTTGTACAGCAATGGTTCCAAAGAGATCCATGTGTTGCAAATACAAAATCCTAGGTGAATCACTTTTATTTACTGACTTAAAGCTAGATATAGTTTGCTTGCCTAGTTGACAATCCCTGCAAAGGTCTTCCTTCTTGTAGGGATTAGAAGGTAAACCTCTTACAAGAGTGTCTTTTAATAGCCTAGCAATGTTTTTCATGTTTATATGTCCTAGCCTTTTATGCCATAATTCATTTTGATTGCAAACTATATTAAGCAAACAAAGATCTGAAGTGGCGGAATAGAAATCAACTAAATAAATGTTTCCTTGTTTATTTCCAATTAAAACATTTTGTTTTTATTTATTAGAAATAATACAAGTTTTAGAGTTGAAATATACCTGATAACCTTCATCACATAATTGGCTTATTTAGATGAGGTTATGCTTGAGTCCACTTACATAGGTCATATTTTTGAATGTGACATCTCCAAGTCTTACTTCTCCATAGCCTTCAGACTAGCCACACTTTGAATCTCCAAAGATTACCTTTGGCCCCAGCTTGGACCTGTAGTTGATTAAATTGTCCTTGCTGCCAGTCATATATTTTGAGCATCCACTGTCCAGGTACCATAGTTGATTAACTACTAGACAGCCCTTTTCCTGCAATGAAATCAGTTAGTTGTTCTTAACCCAGGTTACCTTGGATCCTTTATATTGCTGATATGAAAAACTAAATATCACAAAAAAATTCTGGTTGAGATTTGTACCCTAATGGATGATATCTTCTGGGTGAAATTATCTAATCTGCTAATAGATTAAATGATTTTCTTGATTTAATAGAGTGGCTATTATGGTTATAATTTTTGTTAAGTCTTTCTGGGTTCGACAAAATGTTATGAGTTCATCGACCAGAGTTCGACAAATTGGGATGAGATCGTCGATCTCTGCCTAGAGAATGAACATAGTCATTTTCTGTGCCCCACGTTCGTCGATCTCTGCTCGACGAACCATACAAAGTTCGTCGATTGTAGTAAGACGAATAATTATAGTTTAACTCTGCATTCAGAGTTCGTCGACTAGAGTTCGACGAACAGGCCACATTTCGTCGATCAGAGTTCGACGAAATTTGCTAAACTTTGTTTTTACCTAAGGTTTTCTGATTTTTGTTATTTTGACCTTCTGAGTTAGGCATTTGTTCTGTGGTTTGTTTGTTGGTTATTATTTCTTTCCCTTTAGTAGAAACAAATTAATGGGTGTGGATAAAATATTATTCTTGAGAATGGGGGGAAAACTTGATGATGCAACCAAGCCCAGCTTGTCATTTAGTCTTGCATTAACAGTGCTTGTAATGTCCATCAGCTTGAGGCTTCTCCCATTAAGAGATTCCTTAAGTTGTTTGGCCTCACATAGCTCGGTTTTTAAAGCAATAATTTGTTCATCAGCTAATGTGAGTTCATCTTTTAGCCTTTTGTTTTCAGAAATAACATTTTCTTGGTTTCCTAGTCTTTCCCTAAGTGTCTTAATTTCTTTTTCTGAATTTATCAGATCTATGCACATGGTTTTGAATTCAATTTTAAAAGCATCAGAAGTATAGCCAAAGGATAAGAGTACCTGATCAGCTTCTATTTCAGAAGCTCCTTTACTGTCAGAGTCTTCTTCATCTGAATGACTCCTGGAGGCATCAATGGCCATGAGGCACACTTCTTTGGCCCTTGCCTCTTCCTCATCTTAACTAGAGCTGGAGGATGTCGATTCATCCTCAATTTCACTCCACGATTCAGCCACAAAACCTTTCTCCTTCTTCTTGTGTTTGCTAGAAGAAGGCCTGCTGTAGATGTAGAGGCAGTGGCTTGAGGAGGACCTGTCAAGATGGAATTGTAGATATCCTCGTCAATATAGTTCATATATAACTTAATTCTTGTCTTCTAGATGGCAAACCTATTTGGATTACATACTAAAGGTCTGGTGCTTGCATATTCCTTGTTCTGTGCCATGTTGTGAGTATAATTCTAGTAGAAATAAAAAAGGCAGATCTAACTCAGGATTTTTGGTTCAAGGATTAGTTTGTACAACCAAAGGAGCCTTGCTCTGATACCAATTGAAGTTAAGGGTTAGATCTGGTATACTCTAGAGGTGGGTGAATAGAGTATCTTTAGGTTTTATAAAACTTTTTGCTAATCAATAAATAATCAGTTCTAAGATAATATGATCTATCACAGGCTCAGCAAAACATAAGCTAACAAAGCATGAAACACAATAACCTAAGTATCATAGCCACGGCAAGAAACAAAGGAAAAGAGCAACACAGACAACACAAGAATTTTATAATGGTTCCCCAACATGGGTACATCCACTCTTCTACCACCCTGGTAGGAATCCACTCAGGTTTTTGATCAAGTGACTGCCACCAATGAGCTTTTGATCAGGTGCTCAAAAACCAAACCTCAAGTCTTTTGGTCAGGTGACTTGCAACCAGGAATAACTTTTGAAGGGAGTTAAGAACCCTTTATACAGTGGGGGATGAGAGAGTGATTATGTCTTCTCTTTCTCAAAACAACTGAGAAGACTCTTATGGATTTAGATGTTAGCAAAGGTTCCCCCTGAGATATTGAATGGTTTAGGAAGGTGAAGCTTTACTGCAGGGTGATATGTCTTCATCTTTCGCTTTGACCAAATGAACTCCAGGAACTTCTTGACAGATAGATTATTTGTTGTCCTTTGAAGAATCCTGGATGAAGACAGAAGAAGACTCTTGATCTTGAATGGTTCTTCTTCTTCTTCTTCAGCTTTTGCTTTTATTTTCTATGGTCTAGGGCTAGGGCTTTTTGTCTCTAGACAGTGTTGTTGCCCTGTGAGCTCAATAGTCTGTGTATTCTCTGTGTGCTGTCGAGAGAGATGAAGATCCTTATTCACAGTATATTTTTTGACTTCTGTTAGAGAGCTCTATTTTGGAAGAGCAAGAAAATTCCTTTTATATTTTCCATATGTATTTCCTTTTGAAATTTGAATTCCTCTCTACATTGAACTCTGACGGCCTGGAGAATATTTGCATTGATTGGTTTCCCCAACTGTCCCATGTGAAAACGGCAAGCAATAATCCTAATGAAGACCGTAATCAATGCTTGCTTCTAACGGTAATATTCAGAGAATATTTATGCATTGATTACTCAGGAATTATTGCAATAGAAAAGAGACAGAGGGGGGGAAATCTCTAATTCTAGAACTTTACAGAATTCGTTGAGCAGAATTCGTCGATCTATTTCCAGAGTTTGTCGAACAAAGAAGTCAAGTTCGTCGACCAGATGATAGTTGTTCGTCGAGCTGAGAATGTAACTTCGTCGACTGAATAACAGAACTCCATGTTTCTTGGACTTGAGAATGTCGAAGTGAAAGTATAGAAATCGTCGACCTCAGAACTGGGTTCGTCGACCTGAGAACTAGTTTCATCTAGCTGAGAACTTCTAACTGCTACTTGATAAATCTTGCCAAGATTGTGGTCTAAGTTCGTCGAGCTGAGAAAGTGAGTTCGTCAATTGGAGTGTGATTCTGGACTTAGAACACTTAGTTATTTCTGGTCTTATAGTGTTGAAGTAGATGATCCATAAATCGTCGAACTAAGATCCAAATTCGTCGAGCTGATATTCTAACTTCGTCGACTGGAGTGTGAAGCTGGACTTCAAATACATAGATGTTTTTGTAATGAGATGTTGAAGTATAATACCCTGAGATCGTCGACCTGAGAACTAAGTTCGTCGACTTAAGAACTAAGTTCATCGACTGGAGTTAAGTGTGAAGAATTTTGGACTTGGTGTTGAAGTATACTCTGCAATTCGTCGACCTGAGATTCAAGTTCATCGAGCTCAGCTCAGAGAATTTTCTTTTATTCCGTCGAGTTGAGCACGACTTTCGTCGACCTGAGTTCAAAGAATGTCGAACTCATTTTCTGAGTCTTTGATATTTCTCTAAGTCTTGAGTCTTTTGTAGTCTGTTTATGGCTGGTCCATGTGGTGTTGACTCTTAGGACATGGCCTAGACTCTAGGAGACAATCATGACCCTGGCTATACATGTTGGGCCAAACATCCTAACATAGTGAACCTATCCCAAATCTAACTAGGGATCCAACACATGTACACAACGGGGACTATTCATGTCTACCCGAAGGAACGCCTCAACTCACTGCAAACTCGCGAGAGCGTGCTTCCTATACAAAGGAAAAGAGGACTTCACATGTCCTAGGATGAGAATCATTACCCTAGCATTTTTCCTTGGCGCCATGGAAATCTATACGGATGAAAAGTACCGCAATCTCCTTGCCTCTGTAGATCCGAAGTCGGCTCGTGATTTGGAGCTCTGAAGCTCCGCCGATGACCGGATCTAGCCTCCTTCTTCTTCCTTGCTCTCCCCTCTCTCTAGATCTTTAGAAAGAGATTGAGTTTGAGAAATGAGGAATTTGAAACCTTATTCCTGGGTATATCCCAGCAGGAACAACCCCCAGCCGTCGGATCCCAAAATAAGGAAACGAACGGCCACGATTCTCCATTGAAATCCAAAATCTGGGCCGAAAATGGCCTGTGACACGCCCGTGTCCAGGGTCGTGTTCCACATTCACCGTCGAAACTGACGCGTCCCAAAAAGAACACGGGCATCTGACACGCCGTGTCAAACTTGACACGCCCGTATCATCCAAAACACAGCCGTGTACTGTGTCGTGTTACTCCATCGACACTGGACTGACACCAATCTGAGAAGAACATGGATCTTGGACACGCCCATGTCCCATTTGACACGGCCGTGTCTACCTGACATGGCCTGTGCGCTGACCCCGTGTAACAATCACGCCACAGCCTGGCTTCAACTCGTAAAGGACAGGGCCTGTGACACGCCCGTGTCCCAGGCCGTGTTCGCTGATAGACGATCGTCGACTCCAAAATTCATCGACCTCTCGGCCAGATCGTCGACCCGAGCACGACATGCCCTGGGACACGTCTGTGTCCCAGGCCGTGTGACCCCTGCCAAGTTCCAGACTTGGCTCAAAATGTCACCCGTCGCTCTTTTGAGTTTCGGGGCGTTACAACTCTCTCCCTCTTAAAATAATTTCGTCCCGAAATTACATAAAGGGAAGATAAACACAAAACCTAAATGGTACCTGAGTGGAATAACTCCGGATACTCCTCAAGCATGGTCTGCTCTCGCTCCCATGAGAGCTCCTCCTGACCGCAGTTGTCCCAACGGACCTTGACCATCCTGATCTCTTTATTGCGTAGTCGCTTGACTTTCGAGTCCTCAATTCGAACGGGCTTGACCTTCGTCATCAACCCATTATCGACCGGCACTTGATCGACCGCAATCACTTGCGAAGGCTCTTGCACCGCCTTCCGCAGTACCGATATATGGAATACATCGTGTAGACCACTAAACTCCACTGATAGACTCAAACGATAAGCTGCTTCACCAATCCGCTGCAGAACCTCAAACGGTCCAAGGTACCTCGGGCTTAGCTTCTTCAATCGCCGCACCCACGAGACACCCTTGGACGGCTTAATCTTCAAGTACACCCAATGGCCAACAGTGAACTCCACGTTCCTATGCTTGGCATTATAATACTTAGCCTGGCGGTCCTGAGCGATTAGCAACCTCTCTCGAATCGTTCGAACCAACGACATAGCATCTTCCACCTCTTGGCGCTTGTACCACTTTGACTCACGCGTTTCCAACCAAGACAACGGCGTGCGACATCTTCTACCATAAAGGGCCTCGAAGGGTGCCATTTGTAAGCTCGCCTGGTAGCTATTGTTGTACGCGAACTCCATGACGCACATGCAAAGCATGTCTTCCATCATCCTATTGACCCTCTCGGTCTGACCAGATGAAAGGTTGTGCTAAAACTCAGCTTTGTTCCCAACATCTGCTGCACCAACCTCCAATCATTGGACGTGAACCGCCCATCTCGGTCACTCACGATGCTGCGGGGCACACCGTGAAGCCGTACTATGTTATCCACATATAACTTTGCCAGTTTTTCCACATAATCATCCTTCCTATGCGGAATGAAGTGCGACACCTTCGTTAGACGATCTACGACCACCCAAATGGTGTCGTTCCATTTTTTTCGACCTTGGCAGCCCGTGCACAAATTCCATAGTAATGTCGTCAAACTTCCACTCCGGAATAGACAAGGACTTCAAGAATCCTCCCGGCTTTTGGAATTCCGCCTTCACCAAGGCGCATGTCTGACACTTCACCACGTATAATGCCACATCTTTCTTAAGTCCTGGCCACCAGAACAATTTCTTCACGTCGTGGTACATCTTCGTGTTCCCCGGGTGAATCAAGTACTTGGTATGATGCGCCTCGTACAATAATTCCACCCGCAAATTGCCCACATTTGGGACGCACAGAGGACCGTCTTTCCAAAGCAATCCATCCTCAAGAACAAATTGGGAATTTGACCCATCCAAAGCTTCAACCATGATTTGCTTCATGCGGCCATCCATATCCAAAGCCTGCCGAACCCGATCAGCCAGGTCACACTAAACTTCCATCCAGTTCAATAGCGCTTAAACACTTGACTGCTTGTCTATGCAAGAGATCTCCAATGCCTCCAACTCTCGAACCAACTGCTCGTCATGGATCGATAGACAATTGGCTTGAGCTGGCGCCCTGCGAATCAACATGTCTGCAGCCGCGTTGCCTTTCCCGGGCACATAGTGAATTTTGAGCGTGTAGTCCCCCAGGAACTCCATCCATCTCTTATGTCGCATGTTTAGATCTTTATGATCCAACAAGTATTTCAGGCTCTTATGGTCGGTAAATATATCAACCTTCACTCCATACAAGTAGTGTCTCGGTAGTTTCAAGGCAAAAATCACGGCCGCTAACTCCAAGTCATGGACCGGATAATTCCTCTCGTGCACTTTCAGCTGTCTCGAGCCATACGCTATCACACTTCCATGTTGTAGTATTACACAACCCAAGCCACTGCTAGAAGCATCGCTGTAGATCTCAAAACCTTCGGTCCCACTCGGCGAACTCAGCACCGGTGTCGTGGTCAACCGACTCTTCAGCTCCTCAAAAGCTCGTGCGCACTCCGGCATCCAAACGAACTTCTGCTCTTTCCTCGTCAAAGTCATGAGGGGTAACGCTATCTGCGAGAAGTTCTCCACGAAGCGCCTGTAATAGCCGGCAAGCCCCAGAAAACTCCGGACTTCCGCTACCATAGATAGCACAGGCCACTCTCGTATTGCAACAATATTCGTCAGATCCACCGCAATGCCCTCTCCACTTACTATATAACCAAGGAACGCCACTGAGGAGAACCAAAACTCGCATTTGGAGAACTTGGTGTATAGTTGATTCCTCCTCAGCATCTCCAACACCAATTGTAGATGCTTGAAGTGATCCTCCTCACACTGTGAGTACACCAATATGTCATCGATGAAGACGATCACAAAATGGTCTAGGTACTCCCTGAAAATCTTGTTCATCAAATCCATGAACACTGACGGCGCATTAGTCAGCCCAAACGGCATGACCGTAAACTCATAATGCCCGTACCTCGTACTGAACACTGTCTTATGGATATCACTCTCCCTTATTCTCAGCTGATAGTAACCGGACTTGAGATCCAGTTTAAAGTACACCGATGACCCGACTAACTGATCGAATAGATCATCAATCCTTGGGATCAGGTACTTGTTCTTTTTCCGTTAGCTTGTTCAACTCTTGACAATCGATACATAGTTTCAAGCTTCCGTCCTTTTTCTTCACAAAAAGGACCGGTGCGCTCCAAGTCGAAGAACTTGTAGGCACATAACATTGCTCCAACAACTCTTGAAGTTGCACTTTCAGCCGTCGTCATTTCCTTAGGCGCTAGCCAATACGAAGAGTGTATCACCGGTTTGGCATTACACCGAACCGCCTTAACCACCTGAAGAGCAGACATCAACGTCATGCTCGACCCCTTTCAAGCCCACAAATGTCGTCTCATGACCAGTTCCCAAATTAGCTTCCTTACGATTTTGATCAATGTATGCTTGCCGCTCGAGAGCCAGTCCACACCAAAGATCACGTCGAGCACCCCTAGCGGTAGTAACGACGCTTGTAAGTCAAACTCTTGACTCCCAATCTGCACCTAAACGCGACAAATTCTACTCGCGCGCATTGAGCACCATTAGACAACAACGCATCCAATTTGTTTTTTGTCATCGAAGGAGGTACTCTGACGCGCAATACAAATCCTTTGGTCAAAATAGAATGCGAAGCTCCCTAAACAAACGGTGCTCTCGCCAAATTAATCGAAACTCAGAACATAGCTTAGCACAAGCAGTTCTAAGGTAACATGCACAAGGGCAACAAATATTTAAAGTTAAACTATTATAACTTTAAACTGTACCTGTCATCATGATAGTGTGCTTCTTCTCGGACTTGGGATGTCCGCTCCAGCAGTCTCTGGCAAAGTTCCCTGGATTTCCACAATTAAAGCACGCGCCCGGGGTTCGACCCGTAGTCGCCCCAGAAGCACCAGAAGGAGTTGGACCTGAAGTCCTAGCCTTCTTATACCACCTATGGTACGCAGACTTTGAGGAGTTCGGCATTTTGAACTCCGTCTTCTGCATATCCAAGTCTTTGCCTCCTTGGATTTGATTCAAATCTCTGGCACTTTGTCCTATACCAGCTCCTGACATAGCTTTCTATAACTTCTGAGCACCATTCCGACAATATCGGACAAAGTGCCCTTCCTTGCCACACTTAAAACAACCATATGGAGCCTGACTAGTAGACATTTTAGACTTCTTGTTCGTCCTCCTTCGGTATGCAGACTTTGCAGAATCTGGAGAGTCTAGTACCCTGAACTCCGACGTCCGATTGACTTTTGCCAAATCTACTTCCAAAGATCTAGCCGATTCCACCAAGGCTCGGAATCCCAATAATTTGGGTCCTTGCAGTAAAACTCGTAACTCACCACGCAGGCCATTATAAAATCTATTGATCATCAACTTCTCGCTCTCCACTTCAGAGCCGGGGTAGCGTCCAATCATCATAAATGCTTGCAAATATTCCTCAACTGAGTGCGTACCCTGCACTAAAAGCATGTTTAACTGCTGACCCAAAGGTCCTTTAAATGTCGCTTGCTCCACCACACCACCCGGCATTGGAGTTACCTCAAAAGTAGGGGATTGCACACGTCTTTCATTTTGTGCACCAATCACAGCGAAGACTGCTTCTACCACTATTCTTATGGTTTCAGCGGAGGGAAGGGTTGCAGGCACGTCACTAGGTGCACTATAATCATCAGAAACCGGATGTTCTGACGGCCCTACACCACTCCTGGTCACCTATAGTTATACAAAATACCATTAAACAACCAAACAAAATTACAAACAGCAATTATAGGAACACCCAGGTTCCTCAAACATGTGTATTTTCATTCCTAAGTAGACATTCATGGGTTCTTTTGATGTTATAACGATGACGCACACACATGTGCTCACCACCCCTGAAAAGAATTTGTCCATGAATTCATTTAAGCCTGACCAAAACCAGTAGTTTGATACCAAATTGTAACCAAATGGTAACACCCCACTATCTGTCGCATAGCATATAGCAGTAGGTCCGGCCGGGGCCTGACGCCATATACCACAGACAGACCGGTAGGTTACTCAATGGAAACCATCCAACTAATAATCAACGTCCTACATAGAGTCATTCTAGCAGAAGCAATTATTAAAAGTTGCAAATTAAAGAACCCAGCCACAAGCAGGAATGTCCACTACAAAACCCATTAGGAATGAAACACAATACACAAGTACTGGCCTTAAGGCCTTACAATTGTTTACTCAAATAAAATGTGTCTTCCATACCACAGCACGCAGGCCGGTCACACATGAATAAAACAAGTAAGCACTCAAAATTTGTCCTTCGAGGGCCGGCTCAGCAACTTTGGCTTTAGCCTGCTATTTACCGCTCGGCTCCGCAGCACCTTCAAGCAACAATCCATCGCACGGTGGCAAACAAAAGCAATGGTCAGCTATGCTGACCAAATTATAATGATCTCGCCCCCAAACTCGGGGCAGCAATGCTCCTTTCCCTGTACTTTGTTAGCATAACCAAGCAGTATAGATAAACACTTCATCACAGGCATGGGCATGCACGGCCACACACCCCTTGCTCTCAGGGCACATTCTCGATGAACCGGTCAACATCACGTCAATTTAAGCCATTGACATCTCGGTCTCACCACCGCCACTAGGACGGCCAATCTTGCGAGCATTTTTGTCTTCCCGGCATGGGTCATGTCAATTTAAGCCATAGACCGCCGAAGACCCTCATCTATACCAACGGCTCCCACCAAATGACAGAGAGCGGGTACGGTTCCGCCTGACCCGTTGCTCACACCGCAACGTCAATTTAAGCCATATATGCGGGTCAAACCTCCCCGAGTCCCATTTCCATCACACACTTCACATAACTTGGTTATGTTCAAGATGGCTCCCAGGCCACCATGTTGGCAGAATCACGCATCTGCCCAGTTTTCCGGGTGCACCTTGGAGTTTGTCCCCAAGTCGAAAAACAACCATTCGTGCGGAGTATTCTCCGGCCATTCATGCAATGCAACATCACCGATCCAGACCAACTTGTCCGGATAGGCTTCACACATCATGCATATGTCTGATTCTCGATTACGGACTCTACATGTACACAACGGGGACTATTCATGTCTACCCAAAGGAACGCCTCAACTCACCGCAAACTCGCGAGAGCGGGCTTCCTATGCAAAGGAAAAGAGGACTTCACATGTCCTAGGATGAGAATCGTTACCCTAGCATTTTTCCTTGGCGTCATGGAAATCTATGCGGATGAAAAGCACTGCAATCTCCTTGCCTCCGTAGATCCGAAGTCGGCTCATGATTTGGAGCTCCAAAGCTCCGCCGGTGACCGGATCTAGCCTCCTTCTTCTTCCTTACTCTCCCCTCTCTCTAGATCTTTTGAAAGAGATTGAGTTTGAGAAATGAGGGATTTGAAACCCTATTCCCAGGTATATCCCATCAGGAACAACCCATAGCCATCGGATCCCAAAATAAGGAAACAAACGGCCACGATTCGCCATTGAAATCCAAAATCTGGGCCGAACAAGGCCTGTGACACGCCCGTGTATAGGGCCGTGTTCCCCATTCGCCGTCGAAACTGACGTGTCCCTAAAAGAACACGGGCACCTGACATGCCTGTGTCAAACTTGACACGCCTGTGTCATCTAGAACACGGTCGTGTACTGTGTCGTTACTCCATCGACACAGGACCGACACTAATCCGAGAAGAACACGGGTCTTGGACACGCCCGTGTCCCATTTGACACGCCCATGTCTACCCGGCACGGCCCGTGCGCTAACCCCGTGCAACAACCATGCCACAACCTGGCTTCAACCCGTGAAGGACACGGCCTGTGACATGCCCGTGTCCCAGGCCGTGTTCGATGCTCAACGATCGTCGACTCCAAAATTCATCGACCTCTCGGCCAGATCGTCGACCCGAGCATGACACGCCCTGGGACACGCCCGTGTACCAGGCCGTGTGACCCATGCCAAGTTCCAAACTTGGCTCAAAACACCACCCATCGCTCTTTTGAGTTTTCGGGCGTTACATGCTGTTAGGAGGTAACCGTAGAGTTCATTGTTATGCGAACTGGCTTGGATCTGGCGGTTTGAGCGATATGAGCGGATTGATAGTTCATGTCTGCGGAGCTCGTGCTGGAGGTTCACAGGTTGCTGGACTTGGTCACAATCTGTGACAAGTCCAGGTTGATCACAAAGTCTGCAATGTCCGCTAGTTGACCTGGCGGTTTGTGCCTTTGGTCATGGACATTGCTTATTGCGGGATGGTGCAGTGTCTGCTGATATGTGGACTAGCTTCCTGTCTGGCCTCCTTTGATAGAAGGAGGATAGGCTAATGTCCGGCCTTGTCCATGCGGACTGGGCGGAGTGCTTGGTGCTAGGTGTGAGCTGGGCTGGTTATTCTATCCACTAGGGTGGTGACTACACTCCTCTCTGTGTCTATAAATAGGACCCTTGTTACATCAGCTGTAACTGAATGAACAGTAATTTGAGCATGGGTTAAAAGTTTCGGCCTCGGAATTTCTGTCCGCGCGGTTTGAGAAAGTTAACTGGTTTGTTGTTTGCAGGTTGTGCAGATAGTACTGAGAAGCCAGGATTCTGGTTTTGATTGCGGTCAGGGATCATTGGAGCTCGCGGTTAATAATCAGCAGTTTTTGCAGCAAGTCGCATTTACGGCTAGCTAGACTTCTCTCCAGCTTTCCAGTTCAATAACTTGTTCGTCGGTCTCGGCAATCTGTTCTTCTGTTCGGCAGCGGCTTGTTCGCGGACACTGGCAGCTAGGTGACTTCTACAGCCAGGCATCTTACAGAGAGCGGATGATGTGTTCAGCAGAATAACGTGTTGTCTGTGGACTCCGTAGCTTAGTTTGGTGCAGCAGCAGCTTTGTTGGAACCCTACTTGTGATTTGGGCTAGGTTCACTATTAGGATTGATGACCCACCATGTATAGTCTAGGATCATATGTTAGTTCCAGGGTTAAGGTCTATCACATTAGGTAAGATTACTGAGACCTACCTTCAGAAGACTTCAGTGAACACAAGACTTAAGAGACAAGGCAGTTTTGAAGATTGCATAAAAATTCATTCGACGATAGCTGAACTCAGCTCGACGACCATCAATCGTAGATCGACGAACTCAGAGTTCCTTCTATGACAGGAACTCGACGAAAGTCTAGCTCAGGTCAACGAACTATGAGCTTATATCAGAATCTCAGCTCGACGAAGTGCATTCTCAACTCGACAAACTTGGAGCTCAGATTGGCAAGTAAATTTTTTGTTCGACGATCTTGGAGCTCATCTCGACGAAGGAGAATTATCAGCTCGATGAACTTGGAGCTCAGGTCGATGAAAACATTACTGAGTTTAACTAACTCCATCCAGGTTCTGTTCGACTAAATTTGTTTGTAGTTTCACTGATTGACTAAGGCAGATTAATTTCAATAATTAAGAAAGTAATACTCTGTTAATTAATGCTCAATATTCTTAAGAATATAGTCATTTCCTAGCAGCATTAATTAGGGATTTCATAGAGTTATTACTTAACATATTTACTGGGACAGTTAGGGAAATACATTGAAGACAAAATCAGTCGTTCTATTCCCAGAAAATATGTAGAATACTTCAAAGATTTTGAATTTCAAATCAGCAATCAATATATAGAAGAAATTTTCAGAAGATTGTTATGGATAAGTCTGATACTCTTACAGAGAACAATAGTTAGTCAGGAAAAAGAAGAAGAGAATATCTGCAATAGAGAACAAGAAACTGAGATACAGAACATCTTGTTCATCTTCATTCCTCTTCTTCAAGCCCTTTCTTCCAGTAACACAACATTCAATCTGAGACCAAAAGTTCAATCACTCAGAATCATTTACTGAAAGAAGAAGAAGTTTTCAACTTTAAGGCCTACACCCTAAAGCAAAGTCTCCTCTCCTGATCAGATCTATAACTCAGGGGGAGCTTTGGCAACATCACAAAATCCACTAGTCTTCTCAGAGGATTGAGACAAAGAAGGCAATATCAAACTTATTTTCCTTCACTGTGTACAGGGTTATAACTCCCTTCAAAATTTAATCCTTTGGTTGTCAAGTCTCCTGATCAAAATACTTGGTTTGGTTTTGGGGAACCTGATCAAAAGCTCAAAGGGTTGCCAGATCTCCCTTAGAAAATAGATCTTTTGGTGACAAGGCACCTGATCAAAAACCTATGGTGACAGGGCACCTAAACAAAACCTGTGGTAGTAGGGCAACTGATCAAAAACTTGTAGTGGATTCCTACCAGGGTGGTAAAAGAGTGGATGTAGCCAGGTTTATTGGGGAACCACTATAAATTTCCTTGTGTCGTCTGATTGTGCTATACTTTTTACTTTGTTGTGTTGTGATATATTTTTTTTCTTATATATATAGATAGATCAAATATTTTAATCTATTATAAAAATAACTCAAAGTTTTTAAAATACTCTATTCACCCCCCCCCCCCCCCCTCTAGAGTTAGTTAGATCAATCCCTTAGTATCTGAGGCATCACTTTCAATTGGTAACAGAGGTTATATGATATCACTTTCAAGCTTGGCAGTCTTAGTGGACCCGGCGGACTCGGCGGTCTCTGAGGAAGTCCGTCAGGCATGTATTTCTTATTTGCTTGTATGCTTCTTTTTTATACATTGGTGAATCATGTCTCTCCATGTATGTCTAGCTATGTAAAGAAGATAGTTGATATTACAAGACTTGTTGTTTCCTTCTGTTGTTTCGTATTTATTTAGCTCAGTTTATGGTTGGAGTGCTCCTGCGCCTGGTACCCGCTTTCCGCTTGATCAAGTTATCAGCTTGATAGTGCTAAAAGTTTTTTCTTGTTATCAGATCTATCTTATGTTCAGCTTGTGAAATTTCAACATGGTATCAGAGGGAACAGTGGCTTGAGCAGTGATCAACCTCATTTGTGCTCAGTGCTTCTAGAAGATATTAGATCAGTGGTTGTTGCAATGGACGATGGTTATGCAAGGGGTCTTGGTATTGAGCTTTTTACAGTGACTAACTTTAAAAAGTGGAAGTCATGTATGAAGAGCTATCTTCTGGGTGAGGAGTTGTGGGAGGTCGTCGGTGGTGATGACAAGCAAGAAGTTACTGCTGCTACTGGTAATGCTGAACAGGTGAGAGCTTGGAGGAAGACCAATGAAAAATCAGAGTTTGTTCTCAAGTGGGCTATCTCACCTGAACTCTTTTATCACATCTTAGCATATGAGTCTGCTGCTGAGATTTGGACATCCATTGATGGATTGTTCAACAGGAAGAATCTAGCGCGGCTACAGTTCTTAGAGAATGAGTTGGCTAAAGCAATTCAAGAAGATCTGCCCATCTTGAAGTTCTTTCTTAAGATGAAGAACATGTGCGCTGAGACCTCAGCGCTGGATCCTGATGAGCCCATTTCTGAAGCTAAGTTGAAGAGGCACATAATCTACGGTTTGCGGAAGGAATATGTGGCCTTCGTGACTTCTGTTCAAGGCTGGGCGACTCAGCCATCCTTGCTGGAGCTGGAGAACCTGCTGGCGTCATAGTAGAGCTTGGCTAGGCTGATGGTCGGGGTTACTATCTATGAAGGAGGGAATGAGGCTCTCTTCATTATAATAAGAAGAAGAGATGGGTGAAGAAGAAGAAGACTACTGCTGAGGATGGGCCTTCAACTTCATATCAATAAGAGAGGAGCACTGCTCCTAAGAAGAACTGGAAGGAGTAGAAGTGTTATAGGTGTAATCAACCAGGACACTTCAAACGTGATTATAAGGTCAAGCTGCAGCCTGGGCATGCTGCAGATAAGGAGGGAGTTGGTTCCAGTGCTGAGGAGGCTGAGTGGGGAGGAGCTTTTCTGACAGGCACATGTGTCCGTGACCTTTCCACCATCGACTACCAAGATGACTGGATAGTTGACTCGGGGTGTGGTCATCACCTCACTAGAGACGAGTCGAAGTTCTTATCGCTGCAAATGTTCTCAGGTAATGAAGCTATTATAACTGTTGATGATTTTATTCATACTATAGAGAAGGAGGGTATTGCGTCTTTGGATAGTACTTAGGGTCCACTCATGTTAAGGAGTGTGTATCACGTACCTGGTGATGTCCCGGCAAACTCTTATGAAAAGCGAGCAGCCGAACTAGCAATCCAACTAGGCAAGTATACCTATCGAACCGTAGTAAGGGGACACAAGTGTCGTATTTAAATCCGGGAACTGTTGAGTAAGCTTACTCACACGAATGCTATTATTTTATCGACGGAAAACTTAGGGTTAAAAGAAAACTAAATGCACTAAATGAAACATTACATAAGGAAGAGGGCTACTTGCATAAAAAGGTGAAGAGAGCATAAAAGAAATGATTACACTAGAAGGGTTGGAACGATGAGATAGAAACGCACTCAATCAAGAATCACCTCGGCAAGAGTTGATTAAAAACACGATAAATAAACCTAAGCTTAATAGGGTAAAGGTCCTTGACCGTTGAGGTTCAATAAGCATGAACACACTTCTCTCAAAGATATGCCCACCTGAGTTTAGGAAGGTCCGACCAACTTTCGCCTAAATCGGAGGCTTAAAACTCGCTTTTACTCCAATCCGGGAGATTTGGACGTCTGCCTTGTAACACCCCAGTTTTTGCAAGAGGTTCAGTCTGCAGTTCTGAAAATTTTTGAGTTCTGGCAGGAGGCACACGGTCTGCGACACGGGCGTGTCGTAGGGCGTGTTGAGGCCGTGTCGACACTCGGCCCGAGTGTCGACACTTTGTGCTCGACAAAGTGTCGAGAGTGAGGCACACGGCCTGCGACACGGGCGTGTCGCAGGGCGTGTCGAGGCCGTGTCGACACTCGGCCCAAGTGTCGACACTTTGTGCTCGACAGAGTGTCGAGAGTGGGGCACACGGCCTGCGACACGGGCGTGTCGCAGGGCGTGTCGAGGGCGTATCGACACTCGGCCCAAGTGTCGACACTTTTGCTCGACAGTGTGTCGAGACTGGGGCACACGGCCTGTGACACGGGCGTGTCACAGGGCGTGTCCCGCTTGGTCGACGATCTTCGCTCGACGTTTTTCCGCGGTGTCGACACAAAGCCTGTCGACGGGTGTCGAGACTTGGCACACGGCTTGGGACACGGGCGTGTCCCAGGCCGTGTCACCTCTCGGGTTGGTGTTGGGGCCGTGTCGTTGGAGACACACGGCAGGCCACACGGCCGTGTCGCTGGGGACACGGGCGTGTCGGATTGAACACGGGCGTGTCGAATGCCCGTGTCTGATTCCAGGCGCGTCGATTTGAGACGGCGAATGAGGCACACGGCCCTGGACACGGGCGTGTGCCAGGCCGTGTTCGGCCCAGGTCTTTTATTTTTTCCAGGCAAATCGCAGCCAGTCTTTTTCTGGTTTTTGGATCTAACGGTTCAGGCCATCTCCTGGGAAGTTGAGTCCGAATTTATGGTTGCAGATCCTCATTCTTTTTCAAGTCCTCTCTTTCTTAGTTCTTGAGAGAAACTAGAGCAAGGAGGAAGAAGAAGAACTCTTGGGCTGTAGGAAGGGTTTCGGAGCTCCGAATCGCGAGCCGAGTCCGGATCCGTGAAGCTTGGAGCGTTGCGAAGTTTTCCATCCGGCTAGTTTGCCATGGCAAGGAAGAGGAGTCGGAAGGTAACGACATCTCTCCTCTTGGTCCTTAGGATGCACGTATTAGCATCATCTAGTTTTCTTTTCTCTAATTTTTGGGCACCAAACTCTCAAATGAGAGGGGTTTTGGCTTGCCAAGTTTCAAGAGGAACTTCCGGGTCGATTGAGTCCGTCCCCGGCATGTTTTGCATTAGAGATCCGCTTCGCTAGTGGATTAGGCATGGTGGGTGAAGCCGTAGTCGCGACCGTTAGTCTGACTCGGTGATGTTGCATACGATCTTAGGGATTCATAGAGACTTTTCGTTGCGGCAAGATGCCGTTTGTGTTGTGGTGGTTATAGTCCTGTTTGCTTGAAAGGTACGTGTAGTCGGACCCGGACAAGGTTAGCTCCTCGTGGCAGTAGATGGTTTCCTTGAGAGATAAGGTTAGCTCCGCACGATTTGGAGATGGTTTCCTTGGTGCGCGGGAACGCTGCAGTACAATGAGGGATTAAGATGTTTTAGTCTTGGTTTGTGTTGTGCCAAGGCGTGGCTATGTCTCCGTGGTCGGCTGGCTATCCCGTGACATGTGCGTCATGTGTGGAGAGTGTCCCGGCGAGACTAGTCCCCTTCTGTGAGACTGACGAGAATGCCAAGCTTGGGGCAACCCCGGGCAAAGAGGCCACGAGCAGGTGGGGTCCAGCAAGGCTTCTTAGAATCGGTCGGTCTGTGTTTGTTGGAATCCTGACATGAGACGTCAGAGCTTGCAGGCAAGCCCGGGGCTAAGCCCATGAGCGGGTGGGGCCTTGGCAAGAATTCCTTGTGGCGGCCTGTGCACCGTTTAAGGGAGAGGTGACTCCCTTAGTGTTTGCGGCTTTATGCCAATTTGGGAAATGTGAGTACCCAAATGATGTGATGTTGTGCTAGATGCATACGCTGTAGGGTACCTTGGGTAAAGCCCGGGTGTTGCATTCATGTTGCATAGTAGGCCCTTTCTTTTTATGCTCAACCAGTAGAGAACATGTTTGTTGATTGAGACATCCAAGCCTGTTTTAATGCTTTTCTATTTATAGAAGTTTATATTGCATATGAAGTGCTGACTTGCAAGTTGGAGGGTTCCCCGGGGTCCGTTAGGGGCGGCCGGGAGGAGATGTGTTGTTACACAGTTTGAGTTCAGCCTTTGCTGACCCACGTTACTAATAATTTTTACAAGGCAAGGATCGCAGGCAGAAGCTAGCACGCCGGCCAGAAAGGCCTAAGCCCCATGAAGTGTTTTTCCTTCTTTTATAGCACTACTTTTGGATGATGCTTGTTTTGAGACTCTTTTGTCCGGCTTGCATGCCGAGGTAGACTAGGAGTGCTATGCACATTCATGTTTGATGTACTGTTTACTTTTGGACATTTGATGTAAGGCCTTAAGGCCATTTTGTTTACTCTTTTGGTTAGTGGATAACTTCTAGTTGTGCTTGGTTTTCCGCTGTGTTGTGCAAGTGTTTTGAGTTTGGGTAGTTATATCAACTTTTAATACTAAAGCTGTGGCGTTCGTATGTTGTGGGGCCCCGGCCGGACCCATATTATACGTCCATTACAGGGGAGGTGTTACAATTTGGTATCAAAGCGAGGTTAGATTCAAGGTTAGTGCGTAGAGAAGTTATCCACATAAGAGTAACGCGGGACCGTGAGTGTCCTTATGTTTTAGTCTTGAGATTGGAGACTAATCCCTTATTTCTTGCTTTCCTGAAGAGTGCAAGCAACGAGGCGGGCACTTCAAGAGCAAGGGATGATCTCTCGGCGAGCAGTGCTACTGCTCCAGGCCTTTTGGGCACGGGTGTAAACCCGGCCGACTTCTGTCGTATGCTTGCAGAAGCGATGGTGGCAGCTCAAGCTGCAGCAGCGGCTCAGGTGGCAACTCCTGCCACACCAGATACGGCAACGGCCGTGCCAGGAGGAGAAGTCAGGCGAGTGGAGCCTTTGGCGGAGAGGGTAGTTGTCGGACATGGAGATCGGCACATGAAGTACTTCCTGAGTTTCCATCCCCCGTCTTTCAAGGGTGTTGGAACGCCAACGGACGCGGAGGACTGGTGGGTTCGTTTTCAAGAACTGTTAAGGGCGGCAGAGACGCCAGAGGAAAAGAAAGCGGAGTATGCGGCGTTCATGTTGGAAGGAGACGCCAAGTTGTGGTGGGTGAGCCATAGCGGCCGCCTGTTCCCGGGACGCACCCCGTCAGTGGAAGAGTTTGGGGACGCTTTTCTTAAGAGGTATATTCCAGTTTCAACACGATTGGCCCTGCAGAGGCAGTTTCTGCATCTAATGCAGCGAGACAAGACAGTGGATGAGTACGTGCAAGAGTTCACCCGTTTGGATCGTTATACGGGAACGACTATGGCGGATGACATAGAGAGGGATAACCTCTTCTATCAGGGGCTGAGGGACAATTTGAGACAACCTCTCATCTCCATGAAGAGAGTCGGATTCAATGAACTAGTTGAGGCTGCCAGGATCTTGGAAAGTGATTTGGAGCGAACCCAACGTCGTAAGGGTTTTACTCCCAAGCAAGGGGAAGGGAAGCCTTCCCAATCTCATGGAAAGTCTGATGGGAGTAGGTGGAGGAAGAAGCCTCACACTCCCAGATCTGGTGAGAGGAGCAACTGGACGCCTGGGGGTTCCCACTCTAGGGGACCGCCGACGTGCTACAACTGCGGGAAGGTTGGGCACATAGCCCGTGCTTGTCAGCAAGGGGGAGCGGGGCAAGAGTCAAAGCAGGAGCAGTCTGTGCGCTCGGGCCCCAGTGCTGCAGAGAAGGGAAAGATGGCGGAGTCGAGCGCTTCTCGGTTCCAACCGGTGCAACCAAGGGCCTACAACCTTGGACAGCAAGAAGCGATCCGCCAGACTGATGTGGTGACAGGTATGAAGAAAATTTAAGTTTAGATTTTGTGCTTCATCCTTTTAGACTTTTGTGTAATGTCTATGTTGTAGGCTTCGTGTTAGTTTCCGGATACCCTGCTAGTTTATTGTTTGATACGGGATCATCGCACTCCTTTCTTGCGGAGAGCTTCATCCGGAGGATAGGAGTTGAGTCTTTCTCGTCGGGAGCAGAGCTGAGAGTGCGCATGCCCAATGGGTCATCTATGACCACCGGGGCTAAAGGGCACATTTGTTGGGAGCTAGACGGAGTCGTCTTCGCTCTGGAAGCAGCAGTGTTACCATTAGTAGAGTTCGATGTCATTTTTGGCATGGACTGGCTTGCAGAGCAGCGCGCCAGCATTGATTGTTTATCCAAGGTAGTGACACTAAGGAGTAAGGGGAAAACGGAAGTCAAATTTGAGGGCCTTTGTGGAGTGGCCTGTTCCCTGATTTCGGCCATGCAATTGGTGCAGGCGGTTAACCAGGGTGGTGTAGCGCTTGTAGCGTTATTGGAAGTTCGTCTCTCCCAACTGTCTATTGAGGAAGTGCCTGTGGTGGCAGAGTTCAAGGATGTATTTCCGGATGAACTCCCTGGAGCGCCTCCTCGGCGGGAGATCAACTTCTCGATCGAGTTAATGCCGGAGGCTAGACCGGTGTCGCGTCCCCCATTTAGGATGGCACCAAAGGAGTTAGCGGAACTTAAGGTACAGTTGCAGGAACTGTTGGAGCAAGGGTATATTAGGCCCAGTTCTTCACCGTGGAGCGCACCGGTGTTGTTTGTTAAGAAGAAAGACGGTAGCATGCGCCTATGTATAGACTACCGAGAGCTGAATAAATTGACCGTCAAGAATAAGTATCTGATTCCTCGGATAGACGATTTGTTTGACCAATTGGTGGGTTCAGTGGTATATTCGAAGTTGGACTTGAAGTCAGGCTACTATCAGCTGCGAATTCGGGATGAGGACATACCCAAGACTGCTTTTGGGACAAGGTATGGACACTTTGAGTTTACGGTGATGCCGTTCGGGCTGACGAACGCACCATCGGTGTTCATGGATCTGATGAATCGGGTATTCCGGGAATACTTGGATTCTTTTGTGGTTGTTTTCATTGATGACATTTTGGTGTATTCCAAATCACAAGTGGAGCATAAGACCCACTTGAGAATGGTTTTGCAAATGTTGAGGGAGAATGAGTTGTATGCAAAATTCTCCAAATGCGAGTTCTGGTTGGAGAAGGTGGTATTTTTGGGCCACGTGATTAGTGGTGATGGGGTGGCAGTGGATCCAGCGAAAGTGGAGGCCATCAGAGATTGGCCGGTGTTGAGGACTGTGGCGGAAGTCCGAAGTTTTCTTGGACTAGCCGGGTATTATAGGAGATTCGTGGAGAATTTCTCGAAGATAGCTCTACCCCTCACCTCTCTCACTCGCAAAGACCATAAATTTGTGTGGACCCAAGAATGCGGTCAAGCATTTGAGGCCCTGAAGGAGAGCCTTATGATGGCTCCAATCCTGAGTCTACCGCAAGGGACCGAGGGATTTCAGATCTTCAGTGACGCATCGGGATGCGGTTTGGGTTGCGTCTTGGTGCAACATGGGAAGGTGATAGCTTTTGGGTCTAGACAGCTGAAACCTCATGAGAGGAATTACCCCGTCCATGATTTGGAGTTGGCGGCGGTAATCTTCGCTTTGAAAGTTTGGCGACACTATGTGTATGGCGCAAGGGTGGAGATCTTCACGGACCATAAAAGCCTGAAGTATCTCTTGGATCAAAAGGACTTTAACATGCGGCAACGCAGATGGGTTGAGTTTCTTGGAGACTACGAAGTGTCGATTCAGTATACGCCGGGTAAAGCCAACGTGGTGGCGGATGCGTTGAGTAGAAAGTACTCGGGGCAAGGAAATTGGATCGAAGCTCATGATGAGCGGTTGGTTCGGGAATGGGAGTCCCTTGGGTTGGAATGTGTTGCGAGAGGCGAGTCGAGCGTGGCTCGGTTGAACTGGATTGAAGTGCAAAGCGACTTGTCCGATCGTATTCGGGAAGCGACTCGGTTGGATGTGGAGTTTCAACCTTTTGTGTTGGAGGCTCAAACGGGCGAGAGCAGCACCTGGGAGATGATTGATGGGATTCTGAGGAAGGGCGGAAGGGTTTGTGTACCGCAGTTTGGCAATCTCCGTGAGGAGTTGATGTTTGAGGCTCACTTCTCAAAGTACTCCATTCACCCGGGCAGTACAAAGATGTACTTGGATATGAAGAAATCCTTTTGGTGGCCGGGGTTGAAGCGAGATGTAGCTTTGTATGTGAGTCGTTGCCAAACATGTGCCTTGGTGAAGGCCGAATGTCAGAAACCGGGCGGGTTCCTGAAGCCCCTTCCAATTCCTGAGTGGAAATTTGAGGACATTTCCATGGACTTTGTGCATGGTTTGCCTAGATCGCAGCATGGTAATGATGCTATTTGGGTGATCGTGGATCGCCTAACCAAGGTGGCTCACTTCATCCCGAACCGGAAAGAGGACAGCGTGGAGAAGCTGGTGGAGTTGTATGTTCGCAACATTGTGCGACTGCACGGAATTCCTAAGAGCATAGTTAGTGATCGCGATGGACGGTTTACGTCCAAGGACTGGAGACTGGTTCAGAAGAGCTTGGGCACGAAGCTAATGTTCAGTACGGCGTTCCATCCTCAAACTGATGGGCAAACAGAGAGAACAAACCGTACTATGGAGGACATGCTGAGGATGTGCGTTCTCGATTTTGGCAAGAGGTGGGAGGATCACCTCTTCATGGTAGAATTTGCGTACAACAACAGTTTTCAAGCTAGTATAAAGATGGCGCCATACGAAGCTTTGTATGGAAGGCGGTGTTGAACGCCAATGTCATGGGCAGAGGCGGGAGACACCAAACTTTTGGGAAAGGATGCGGTAGTTGACGCTTGTGAGATGGTACGGACCATCCAAGAGCGTATGAAAGTGGCGCAAGACAGACAAGCAAAATATTTCAATGCTCGTCACCGGAAGTTAGAATTTGCAGTTGGTGATTGGGTTTATCTGAAGGTCAAGCCGTTCAAAGGCGTCTCGCGGATTCGCCGACTCAAGAAGTTGAGTCCAAGGTTTTTGGGGCCTTTTGAAATTGTTGAGCGGGTAGGAGAAGCAGCCTATCGGTTGGCGTTGTCCGCAGATTTGAGTGGATTACATGACGTCTTCCACGTCTCCGTGTTGAGGAAAGCCTTGGTGGAGGCTAGCGTGGTGATTGAGCCGGCATCGGTGCCGATTGAGGAAGACTTGAGGACGCGAGTCCTTCCAATCGCTATAGAAGATTCGGAGATTCGGCAGTTGCGGAATAAAGAAGTTAAACTTGTGAAAGTTCGTTGGGACAACTGCGGTCGTGAGGAGTTCTCTTGGGAGCGAGAACAGGCCATGCTAGAGGACTATCCAGAACTATTTTTGTCAGGTACAATTTAAGTTTTGTACCCTTTTGTTTTGTAATTTCGGGACGAAATTCTGTTAAGTGGGGGAGAGTTGTAACACCCCAGTTTTTGCAAGAGGTTCAGTCTGCAGTTCTGAAAATTTTTGAGTTCTGGCAGGAGGCACACGGCCTGCGACACGGGCGTGTCGCAGGGCGTGTCGAGGTTGTGTCGACACTCAGCCCGAGTGTCGACACTTTGTGCTCGACAAAGTGTCGAGAGTGAGGCACACGGCCTGCGACACGGGCGTGTCGCAGGGCGTGTCGAGGCCGTGTCGACACTCGGCCCAAGTGTCGACACTTTGTGCTCGACAGAGTGTCGAGAGTGGGGCACACGGCCTGCGACACGGGCGTGTCGCAGGGCGTGTCGAGGCCGTGTCGACACTCGGCCCAAGTGTCGACACTTTTGCTCGACAGTGTGTCGAGACTAGGGCACACGGCCTGTGACACGGGCGTGTCACAGGGCGTGTCCCGCTTGGTCGACGATCTTCGCTCGACGTTTTTCCGCGCTGTCGACACAAAGCCTGTCGACGGGTGTCGAGACTTGGCACACGGCTTGGGACACGGGCGTGTCCCAGGCCGTGTCACCTCTCGGGTTGGTGTTGGGGCCGTGTCATTGGAGACGCACGGCAGGCCACACGGCCGTGTCGCTGGGGACACGGGCGTGTCGGATTGAACACAGGCGTGTCGAATGCCCGTGTCTGATTCCAGGCGCGTCGATTTGAGACGGCGAATGAGGCACACGGCCCTGGACACGGGCGTGTGCCAGGCCGTGTTCGGCCCAGGTCTTTTATTTTTTCCAGGCAAATCGCAGCCAGTCTTTTTCTGGTTTTTGGATCTAACGGTTCAGGCCATCTCCTGGGAAGTTGAGTCCGAATTTAGGGTTGCAGATCCTCATTCTTTTTCAAGCCCTCTCTTTCTTAGTTCTTGAGAGAAACTAGAGCAAGGAGGAAGAAGAAGAACTCTTGGGCTGTAGGAAGGGTTTCGGAGCTCCGAATCGCGAGCCGAGTCCGGATCCGTGAAGCTTGGAGCATTGCGAAGTTTTCCATCCGGCTAGTTTGCCATGGCAAGGAAGAGGAGTCGGAAGGTAACGACATCTCTCCTCTTGGTTCTTAGGATGCACGTATTAGCATCATCTAGTTTTCTTTTCTCTAATTTTTGGGCACCAAACTCTCAAATGAGAGGGGTTTTGGCTTGCAAAGTTTCAAGAGGAACTTCCGGGTCGATTGAGTCCGTCCCCGGCATGTTTTGCATTATAGATCCGCTTCGCTAGTGGATTAGGCATGGTGGGTGAAGCCGTAGTCGCGACCGTTAGTCCGACTCGGTGATGTTGCATACGATCTTAGGGATTCGTAGAGACTTTTCGTTGCGGCAAGATGCCGTTTGTGTTGTGGTGGTTATAGTCCCGTTTGCTTGAAAGGTACGTGTAGTCGGACCCGGACAAGGTTAGCTCCTCGTGGCGGTAGATGGTTTCCTTGAGAGATAAGGTTAGCTCCGCACGAGTTGGAGATGGTTTCCTTGGTGCGCGGGAACGCTGCAGTACAATGAGGGATTAAGATGTTTTAGTCTTGGTTTGTGTTGTGCCAAGGCATGGCTATATCTCCGTGGTCGGCTGGCTATCCCGTGACATGTGCGTCATGTGTGGACAGTGTCCCGGCGAGACTAGTCCCCTTCTGTGAGACTGACGAGAATGCCAAGCTTGGGGCAACCCCGGGCAAAGAGGCCACAAGCGGGTGGGGTCCAGCAAGGCTTCTTAGAATCGGTCGGTCTGTGTTTGTTGGAATCCTGACATGAGACGTCAGAGCTTGCAGGAAAGCCCGGGGCTAAGCCCATGAGCGGGTGGGGCCTTGGCAAGAATTCCTTGTGGCGGCCTGTGCGCCGTTTAAGGGAGAGGTGACTCCCTTAGTGTTTGCGGCTTTATGCCAATTTGGGAAATGTGAGTACCCAAATGATGTGATGTTGTGCTAGATGCATACGCTGTAGGGTACCTTGGGTAAAGCCCGGGTGTTGCATTCATGTTGCATAGTAGGCCCTTTCTTTTTATGCTCAACCAGTAGAGAACATGTTTGTTGATTGAGACATCCAAGCCTGTTTTAATGCTTTTCTATTTATAGAAGTTTATATTGCATATGAAGTGCTGACTTGCAGGTTGGAGGGTTCCCCGGGGTCCGTTAGGGGCGGCCGGGAGGAGATGTGTTGTTACACAGTTTGAGGTCAGCCTTTGCTGACCCACGTTACTAATAATTTTTACAGGGCAAGGATCGCAGGCAGAAGCTAGCACGCCGGCCAGAAAGGCCTAAGCCCCATGAAGTGTTTTTCCTTCTTTTATAGCACTACTTTTGGATGATGCTTGTTTTGAGACTCTTTTGTCCGGCTTGCATGCCGAGGTAGACTAGGAGTGCTATGCACATTCATGTTTGATGTACTGTTTACTTTTGGACATTTGATGTAAGGCCTTAAGGCCATTTTGTTTACTCTTTTGGTTAGTGGATAACTTCTAGTTGTGCTTGGTTTTCCGCTGTGTTGTGCAAGTATTTTGAGTTTGGGTAGCTATATCAACTTTTAATACTAAAGCTGTGGCGTTCGTATGTTGTGGGGCCCCGGCCGGACCCATATTATACGTCCATTACAGGGGAGGTGTTACATGCCTCTCTCGAGGGGTGCATACAACTCACTTTACTCTTGAGTGCTCACTTCAAACCATCGGCCTCTCGGCTAGCCAGGAATGAGAGCAAAGGTGGAGAGTATATATCGATGATATATCTCCAACCCGTGAAAAATCAAGAGTAATTCAAGGCCTAAACCCTAAAATGAAAAGGTGAACTCAAAGCATCATAACTTATTCACTCGAACCTCGGATCATCAAGATCGAGTATAAGGAGGATTAGTTAATCATAATGAAGTGGAGGAGGGGGATGAGTAGTAAAGCATAAAGACACAAAGTAAGAAAGGTAAGAGAAAAGAGCACTTTTATTAATATTAAGGAGAGCTACAACTTAAAATGAAAATTACAATTGCATGAAAATGAAATCCTATTCTGGCCCTACAATTAGCAACTATAGCAATTACAAGAGCAATTACAAAAGCTTAAACTAAAGTAGAATCAAACTAAACTAAACTAGCATGAGAAAGAGAGAGAGAGAAAAAGCATGAAAAAAGAACAAGGAACAAAGGGGCAGCACCTCCCCCTCTCAGCCCAAAACTTCCTGAAATGGAGAGGGGGGGTCTGAATTTATAGAGTTTTTCACGGGTTGGTCACGCCCCATGTCACGCCCGTGACTGGGGGCGTGACAGGCACTTCAAATAATTCGGGCGCAGAGATTTGACGGAATTGCTGAAATGATGTGTACGTCGGTGGTCACGCCCATGGTCACGCCCGTGACTAGGGGCGTGACAGGCGTGTCAATCTTCAATCGCTGGTCGGAAATCCATCAAACGCCGGAAATCGTGGGTCACGCCCATGGTCACGGCCGTATAGTGGGGGTCTGACAGTACTGTTGATGTGTGGCGAAGGGAGTTGCATTTAATATGGCGGCAGACTTCGGGGCAGAGGGCGACACGCCCTATTTCACGCCCGGTGACACGCCCTGGGAGGGCGTGTCAGGGGGCGTGACGGGCAATTTTCCTGGATTTTTGTCTTAGTCAGCAGGCTTCCTCGGGATCGGTTGACACGCCCTGTGTCACGCCCAGGGAGGGCGTGACAGGGGGGCGTTGAAAGATATGGTACCTAAACACCTAGAGGGGGGGTGAATAGGTGACCTAATCCTTTTCTAACTTTATTGGCAGCAATCAGTTATATCACAGCAATCTAACTAGTTTATCACAGCAAACACAGCATACACAGCAACAATTTCAGCACAGTACAGCACACAGTGATTTATAGTGGTTCCCCAAGATATGGGTACATCCACTTTCCCCCTTCGCCTATCTAGCAGTGTACTAGATTCGGCCAAACTTCTCCACTGTCTCAGAACCCAAATTGGTTCCTACCTCAGGCCCAAAGCCTTACAACTCAGCTTTATCCCAAAGCCTACACTCAGCCAATAAGGCCTACACTCAGAGATCTCTATCTCCTACACTCAGGCTAACAAGCCCTACCCTCAGCCTTTATAAATATAGGCTTACAATCACTCAGATCCAATGGATCCTACAAGTTAAAAATGTAATACAAATAATAACTCTACAACTCAGAATTAAAGGAGGGGAGTTGAGAGATTCTTGATGAGTTCTTGGAAGAACTCAGCTGGATTCACCCTGACTTAGCTTTCTTCAAAGCTTCTTGAGTAGAACTGAATAAGACTGAATCCTCTGCAGTTGTTCCTTGAACTCTGCCACTTAAGATCCAGACTGAATCTGAATCCTTCTTCTCAGCCTAGTTCCAAAGGCTGATTTCTTGGATGGAGCCCTCTCTCTCCAACTTCTTAGATCTGCACTTTAACTGCTATATCTTCTTGTGTTCATACTCGTTGTATTACTTCAATAATTACTTCAACAACTCTTAACCACTTTCAACAACTTTGAACTTCTTTCAACAACAATTTCTGTAAACTGTAGGTGCCTATTTATAGGCCTTCTTCATGGTAACCGGCTGGTCCGGTCCATAACTGACTTCTGATATCTCTGACAGGTGATGTAGACCGGCTGGAACGGCATCTGTCAAATCATCCAGTCACTTCTTGAAAATCTCTAACTGTCTGTAAGTGTCGAGACTTTCTGTCTTTAAGTGTCGACACTTATAGTCCAAGTGTCGACACATGTTATGTAAGTGTCGACACAAGTCTACAAGATGTCGACACAACTCCTTGTATGTCTCGACACAGATTCTTCTGCATGTGTCGACACTGAAATTGAGTGTCGACACAAGTACTTGTTCTTCTAGCTTTTGCTGAATTCTTCTATGTGTCGACACATCTCCTTTGTGTCGACACATCTTCTTGTGTTGAATCTGTCAAGTGTCGACACTGCTTCTTGGTGTCGACACATAGTCTTCTATGTTGAATCTTGCTGAGTGTCGACACAGCTCCTTGTGTCGACACACCTTCTTGTTGTTGAGACTTCAGCTGAGTGTCGACACATTCCCTTAGTGTCGACACTTGTACTTAGAATATTTTGTTGATAATTCTTTTCTTTGCTAAGTGTCGACACAGCTCCTTGTGACGACACTTTCTTCAAGTGTTGAGTCTTCAGCTGTGTGTCGACACATTGTTCTGGGTGTCGACACATACTTCTAATGCTGACTCTTCTGTTGAGTGTTGACACATTGTGTTGAGTGTCGACACTTACTTCAAGTGCTGACTCTTCTGCATAGTGTCGACACATTGTGTTGAGTGTCGACACTTGTACTTAGACTCTGCAGACTTTTTTTGAGTGTCGACACAGCTCCAAGTGTCGACACTTTCTAGTGTAGACACAGCTTCACTGGGTGTCGACACAGCTCCTTGTGTCGACACTTTCTGTCTGCACTTTACTTCACTGAGTGTCGACACAGCTCCAAGTGTCGACACTTTATGTCTAGTGTCGACTCTGCATCCCAGGTGTCGACACAATGACTCCAAGTGTCGACACTGCTTGTCTGGGTGTCGACACAAGCTTTCTTAAGTGTCGACACTTTCCCTCTGGGTGTCGACACATGGACTTAGAAACTTTTTGCTTTAGTCCAGTGATTTCTTAACCTGCACAAGTAACTCAAACATACATCAAATACATTATGATGTATATCATTGAGTTGGGTGAGGCTTCTTCAAATCAGGTACATTTGACCAATGTACCCAACAATCTCCCCCTATTTGGAGAAGTCATAACCCTTAGTCAATGATATACACCATTCATAATTAAAATTACAAAATGATGTAAAGCAGATTATAAACAGCAGGGTAAACATAAATATGTAATATTTCACACATGTATACACATTCAACATTGCAGAACAAACAAGAAATAGACATATTCTCAGAACAATCATGAAATATATTTATCATATATTGTTCTAACATTTTTCTAATACATCTTCAATGGTTTACAAAAATGTATTTCATTCAAAAGATTACAACAATCTTCAAGTCAATTCCTAATCTATTTCTGGTCTGGTTCTTTGATAACAATGCCTTTGCCAGATTGGACTTGAGCTTTGACAGTGGCTTCAGCAGTTGCAGCAACAGCAGGCTTCTTGCCTTTTAAGTCCTTCTTCTTCAGCTCTTCTGCTTTGATTTTCTGCCTTTCAAAATAGTGATATGGCTTGGGGAAGTACTTGCTAGGCTCCACTGCAGTAGGAGGTAGCTTTCCCATCTTTTCCTTTCTTCTATATTGAACAATGGCCTCCTATCTTATTTCATGTTTCCTCCATTTTGCTTCAGAGAACCACTTGTTCCTTTCATGAGCATTGTCCTTGGCAGCTTTCCAGGCAGTTAAAATTATATTTCTAGAGGTAGGGCTCCACTGTTCAAAATCTGGCCTTTGTTCTGCTTGTTCCCTAAACCTCTTCTTTGACAACCTTGCCTCTTCTTCTTTCTCTAATGCCTCTTGCATAGTTGCAGAAATAGGCTGAACCACTTTATCCAGAATAACAGTAGGCTTCCCTTCAGTTGGGTTATACATTGTCTGGACATCTGCTTGAACCATGTCAAAATCTGGAGGTGGATAAATCACTTGAGCTACCTCTGGTTGCTCACCTCCAAGATATGCAGTTTGAATCCCTGATTCAGCAACATTATCATCATCACAGAGTGGAGGATAGCTCAGTGTAGCTCTGATGGAGTTAGATATCCATTTGGCATGGTCAGAGCTAGCTTTGACTAATACTCTCTCCCCCTTTATGACTTCTCTGGCCATATGGTCTCTGACATCATCCTTTTGAAATCTTATCTGACTATCCAAATACCTGATTCCCTCTTTAAAGAAAGGTTTCAGCTTTGTAAGTTGTTCAGAGATGACTTTCTGGGAATCTTTAATAGCAGACTTAACAGCAGTAAGTTCATCCTGGAATACTCTATCAAATTCACCTTTAGCAGCAGCAGTAGATGTTGAAGGTTCAGCAGTCTTATTCTTCAATTCAGTGACTATAGCATTGTGTGATGCAGTCAGATTGTCATTCATTCTGATTTGGTTTTCCAGCACATATCCTTGCTTTAAGGCTATATCATCTACCTGAGCCTTTATCTTCTCTTGGTGTGTTGTCAGATACACCACAGCATTTCCACCCTTGTGGAAGCATTCATTCATCTCCTTCTTATTAAGGTTCATCTCAAACCTTATAGACTTTATTTCTTGGGCCAGGTCAAACTGTAAAGTCTTCTGCCCTTCATCAACATAAGCCTCTATAGCCTTTCTTTGTTCATCCATTTTGGATCTGCAGTGCAATCAGTAAAGCACTATAATCAACAGTTGGGGCTTGTTGAATTATAGGCTGTGGGGCTACAGATTGCAGAGCTTTCTTGTAACTCTGGCTTCTTCTTTTAAAAACATATAATTTCTTCCTTTTAGCCTTTGTAGACTCATCTTCTTTAGATTCTGAAATGCTGGCTATTTCAACCCTTTCCTTAGGGCTTGGAGGCTTCTCAGTTTGCACATCAGGTGCTTGCTCAGTTTCCAGCCTAATAGGCTCTTCCAGATCTTGTACTTGCTCCCCCTCAGCAGCAGCACTCTTATCTTCAGCAGCAGCATCCTTTTCCATATCAAAATCTTCTCGATCTAGATTTAGGAATAGATCTTCCATTGTAAACTCTTGAGGTGAAGAAGCTGGAGAAGTTCTTGGTTCTTCAACTACCTGATCAGGAACCACTTCTAGGACAACAGATGTGTCTTTGATAACAACATCTGGTTCTTGGCTAGGCAGCTGAGTTTGCTGAGGAACATCAGACAAATCAGCATCTTTTATAAGATATTCTACAGTTTTGAGGTCAGTGAGTACCTCTTGGATGATGATGGTGGCTTGCTCACTGTCCAGAGTAGATGACTGTTCTACAACTGGAGGCTCCCCCTGGCTTTGATCCTTGTGGATGGGGATAGCTTATGGTAGCTCCTCCTGGATCTCAGCAATATCTTCAGCAGCAGGGGTCTTCTCTGCAGCCACTTCCTCTTGATCATCTGGAGTGAAAACAACTTGTTCTTCACTATCAGAACTGCTGGAGGACTCTTGTGCCACAGTAGCAGTCTTTCTCTTTTTCTTAGGAGGAATCTCCTTCTCAGTAACTGGCTTCTCTGGGGTTGCCACTTCCTTGGACAACACTCTGTCCCATCTGGAAAATATCCTTTGATCCATCTTCCTCATGTGGTTGATCTTACTTCCAGCAGCATTGCTCATTACCTCTGGTATTGTACCAGCTAGGTAGAGACTTATAATTCTGCCCAGATTAGGCTTCTTCAAGCTCTCCTTGATCTTGTCAAAAATCACTATTGACCAGTCTGTTTTCAGAGTGAATATGATTCTAGTCATAATTCCAAACATAGAGGCAGACACCCTGTCATGCCCTCCAGGCTTACTGAGAATAACCTTGCCCACAATCTCAGACATGAATTTTCCTTGACTGTTCATGCCTTTCCTGTTAAAGACAGATCCTATCTTCATCTTTGGATCAAGTCCACACCAGGTAAGGGCTTCCCTGGTCTTGGATGTAGTTACTTCTTCTTCATCTTGTGTTTTAGGTAGCTGGAGTACTTTCCTCAGACTTTTTGGTGAAATCTTGACTTTAGATCCATGAACTCTGGATTTGATTCTATATCCAGAGTCATCTACAGCAGCTCCATTAAGGAATTCAAGAACTTCCTTCTTCCAAATCTTTGTTGGTTCTGAAACCAAGTATTCTAGTCCAGAATTGGCGACTAGGGTTACCACCGACTTGATTTCTTGATCAGCTTCATCGAATGCGCCGCGCACTAGCTCATAGCCCTCGTTAAGGTTCTCCTCAAGCTTAGGAGCCATTAGGGTTTGGAGAATTAGTCTTGAGAAAAGAGAGGTGTCGACACAGGAGTTTTGGTCTCGAAACTTTGAAAGCGTATCGACAAACAAAGACAGAACCCTATTTATACCTTTCTGATTTTGAAGATGAACAGGCGGGACAGCTAGCTTAAAGTGTGTCGACACTGGCAATAAGTGTCTACACTGACTTATAATGTCTCGACACACATGTGTCGACACAAGTTTAGTCAACAGATTTTATGTGTCGACACTTGGTTATGTGTCGACACAACATACCTCGACATATTGTCGAGACTTTACTTAGAAACATTCTGAGTAAAACTTAAGTGTCGACACCACATAGGATGTGTCGACACCTACTTGACATGTGTCGACACTAACATTCTGAAGTGTCGACACCACATTCCTAGATGTGTCGACACCTTTTTCCTGAAGTGTCGACACCACTATTCTGTGTCGACATAGACTTGTCTATGTGTCGACACCTTTTTACTTAGTCAATTTTCTATTCTGTAAACTTAGTCTAAGTTTATCATTCCTAGTTCAATTTTGAATCTATTGAACTTAGCTTCTTCTAGGGGCTTAGTAAACATGTCAGCTATCTGATTATCAATTTTAACATATTCAAGTGAAATATCTTCTCTTTCTACATGTTCTCTAAGAAAGTGATATTTAATCTCAATATGTTTTGTTCTACTATGAGATACAGGGTTATTAGCTATTGAAATAGCACTTGTAGAATCACAGTAAAGTGAAGTTCTACTTACCTGAAATCCATAGTCCTCTAGCTGATGTTGAATCCACAGAAGTTGAGCACAGCAACTTCCTGCAGCCACATACTCTGACTCAGCTGTGGAGATAGCCACACTAGTCTGCTTTTTGCTGCTCCATGAAATTAGTCTCCCACCTAGGAATTGACAGGTTCCAGTAGTACTCTTTCTATCCTCTTTGCATCCTGCAAAGTCTGCATCTGAATAACCTGTTAGATCAAAGTCTCCATTCCTAGGGTACGAGAGGCCTAGATAGGGAGTGCCCTTTAGATATCTCAAAATTCTCTTGACAGCAGTCAAGTGAGACTCTTTACGGCAGGCTTGATACCTTGCACAAACACATGTAGCATACATGATGTCTGGTCTACTAGCAGTCAAGTATAATAGGGAGCCAACTATCCCTCTATACAAGGTTTCATCTACAGGTTTCCCTGTATCATCCTTGCTAAGAGACATACTTGACCCCATAGAAGTCTTCATGGTACTGGATGAATCCATACCATACTTCCTTATGAGTTCTAGGGTGAACTTTGACTGACATATGGATAAACCATTTTCAGTATGTTTAACTTGGAGACCCAAGAAAAACTTCAGCTCTCCCATACTACTCATTTCAAACTGACCTTGCATAAGTTTTGCAAACTTTTTGCAAAGGCTGCTTTCAGTAGACCCAAATATAATGTCATCTACATATATTTGGACTAGTATGACTTTGCCTCTAGATTCCCTAAGGAATAGAGTCTTATCTATTTTCCCCCTTGAGAACTTGTTCTCAATGAGGATGTTAGATAGGGTTTCATACCAAGCTCTAGGAGCTTACTTTAACCCATACAAAGCTTTCCTAAGTCTATAGACATAATGAGGTAGAGTTGGATCAACAAAACCTGCAGGCTGCTCCACATAGACTTCTTCTTTCAAATTACCATTTAGGAATGTTGACTTGACATCCATTTGGTATACCTTGAATCCTTGATAGGTTGCATAGGCCAAGAACATTCTTATGGCTTCCAGTCTGGCTACTGGAGCAAAGGTTTGATCAAAGTCAATACCTTCTTCTTGCCTATATCCTTTAGCAACCAGTCTAGATTTATTCTTAATGATGACCCCTTGTTCATCCATCTTATTCCTGTAGATCCACTTAACTCTTATTACATTGTGGTCTTTAGGTTTAGGAACAAGTTCCCAAACCTTGCACCTCTTGAACTGATTAAGCTCTTCTTGCATTGCTTCAGTCCATTGTGGATCTTGTATTGCTTCTTCAAATTTCTTAGGTTCAACTTGTGACAGAAAGCTGGAATAGATTGCAGCATCCTGATTTCTGCTCCTAGTTTGAACTCCTTGTCTTGGATCTCCAATAATCAGCTCTACTGGATGATCTCTAAGATGCCTGTGGGCTGGAGGCATCCTCACTTCAGGTTGAACCACTTCAGCATCTGCATCATGCTGTATTCCTTGGATTTCTTCAGCAATTGGCACATGTAGTTCTCCCCCTGGACAGCAGCTACTCTCCTCTCCTTGCTGTCTTGCAGCAGGCACCTCTTCTATAGTAAGCTTGTCCATTGTCTTTGTCAAACCTGTGGGGCTGCATACATTGCTAGACAACTCATTATTAATAAGTTTTGTCTCATCAAAAACTACATGCACTGATTCTTCTACAACTTGTGTAGTCAAGTTGTAGACTCTATAAGCCTTACTATTATTGTTGTACCCAACAAAAATTCCCTCTTGGGACTTGGCAGCAAACTTAGTTAAGTAAGACTTTCCATTGTTAAGTATGAAGCATTTGCAACCAAAGATCCTGAAGTAGGATAGGTTTGGTCTCCTGCCTTTCACAACTTCATAGGGGGTCTTGTTTAGCCCTTTAGTGATAGTAGCCCTATTTATAACATGGCATGCAGTGTTAACTGCTTCAGCCCAGAAATACTCTGGCAGTGATGTATCACTTAGTAGGGTTCTACCAGCCTTTATCAAAGTCCTATTTTTCCTCTCAGCAATGCCATTTTGCTGAGGTGTTCTAGGTGAACAGAATTCTTGAAATATCTCAAAGTCTTCACATAGTTTTATCATGCTGTCAGACTGAAACTCAGTACCATGGTCACTTCTAATCTTGACCACAGTACTATTTAGTTCATTCTGAATTTGCTTGACAAAGCTGTAGAAGACACTAGGCGTTTCAGATTTCTGTCTTAAGAAGAACACCCAGGAAAACCTTCAGTAGTCATCTACAACTACAAGGGTATAGACCTTCCTACCTAAGCTGTGAACTGGCATTGGACCAAAGAGATCCAAATGCAAGAGGTACAAACACCTCACAGCATCTTTGTTATCTATGCTTCTAAAGGTGGATTTAGTCTGCTTGCCCTTCTGACAAGCTGAGCAAATGTCATCTTTAACACACTTAACTTGAGGATCATTCCTCACTAACTCTTTGCTAAAGAGTTTGCTAATAGTCTTGTAGTTAAGATGGGCTAGCCTCTTGTGCCATTTGACACAATGAGAGACTGTCTCATCAGCTACAAGACAAACTGGAGAACCATTGTTCTCAATCATAATGTCTAGGCAGTAGACATTCCTCTTCTTATAACCTGTCAAAATGATCTCTTGATCACTTGACCTCTTGATATGACAACCATTTTTAACAAATGAGATGGCATACCTTATATCACTTAATTGACTTATACTTATTAGGTTGTGTTTCAACCCTTTAACATAAGCCACTTGAGTAATGGTAACTAAGTTTGAAGAAATGTTACCAAATCCTTTGATGATTCCTTTTTCAGAACCACCAAAGGTCACTTTAGGACCATTTTTGATTGGAATGTAGTCCTTCAGTAGTCCCCTTGTTCCAGTCATATGTCTGGAACATCCACTGTCCAAGTACCATGTAGGGGTATGGCCACTTGGACTCACCTGCAAAACAAATTAATGAACCTTAGAACCCAAAGTATTCTTGGGTCCTTGGTGATTGTTAGTTTGCAATTTGACAAATCTACCTACTGGCTTTCCAACAGGTAGTTTGGAACTCACTTTGGCACTCACATTGTGCCAACAGTCTACTGCAAAATGGCCAACTTTGCTACAGCACCAACATTCAAATTTATTGTACCTTTGCTTAGGTACTGCCTTGGCTGTCTTGACTACAGCAGGCTTATTGAATGTTGGGGCTTTGCCCTTGGACTTATACTTGGACTGCTCAGTCCCTGCAGGTCTAACAAAACCCAGCCCAGCCTTGCCTTTATGATGAACAAATTCATCAATTAAGGGTAGCACTGATTTAGGTTTTGAAAACCTAGCAACAAGCTCTCTCTCTTTCTGAAGATTGATCTCCAGTTTCTTAATTTGATCATTCTTATAGGTGATAGTTCCCATCTGAATCACAGTAATGTATTTCAGCCTGGCTACCTCATTCAGTTTTTGATCAAATTGCTTCTCAAAATCTGTTGCAGCAGCTTTAAGATCAGCAATTTCCTTTGCCTGACTTTTGGCTAGGGTCTTGCTTTTCTTGTAGGCTTGAAACAGTACCTTATATTCATCTATAAGCTGATGAATATCTTCCTCAGACTCAGATATATTCTCATCACTTGATGAAGAAGAATCTGATTCTGAACTAGAACAAGAAACTGAATTTAAACTTGAACTTTGTACCTGACTGGGTCCTGGCTGCTCCAGGATTTTGGCACTTTCTGTCAAAGCCATTAGCCCTTGGCAATGACTGTCTTCTTGTTCATGAATTGACTCCAAGATCTGCATGAATTCTTCCTCTTCTTCTTCAGCAAACAGCCCTATGTAGGCTTCAGCCTCAGACTCAGTTTCTGAAGAAGAGATATCTGATAGAGTCTTCTCCTTCTTAGCAACAAAAGACTTTTCTTTCTTCCCTTTGAAGTGAGTCTTTTTCCTATCACCAGATTCCTTCCTCTTCTCTGGACAATCTGCAATAACATGGCCCTGTCTATTGCAGCAATAGCAAATAATCTTTGAACCAGTTACCTTGCTTGATTTTGTCCTTTTCTTGTCATTCTTTGAAGACCTCTTTTTTTGATAAGATTCTTCCTTTCCTTGTGATGTAGAAGGCCTTGACCTCCACTGTTTCTTTTTCAAAAACTTCTGAAAGTGTCTAATGAAAGCAGCAAAGTCTTCATCACTTTCACTGCTCTTAGACTTTGTGCTGACAGACTCATCAGACTCTGATTCAACTACCTCTGGAGGTGAAGTTGAAGACTTATTCCTGCACATTCTGGGAACTTCTGTCTTGAAAGTAACAGTTCTTTCTTTGTGCTCAGTCCTTGTTGATTTCTCTTCCTCTTTTCTCACTGTTAACTGCATTTCATAAGACAATAGCTAGCCAAACAGTGTGGGAGGAGGAATTTCCCCCAACTTAGCCATTTCCCTTATGGCACAGATCTTGGTGTCCCAATCTTTGGTTAGGGACCTTAAGAACTTGTCATTTAGTTCATAGTTACTGAACTCTCTTCCATAAGACATGAGTTCATTAACTATTCTGTAAAATTTCTTATAGCACTCAGTGATGCTATCACCCTTTCCTTGCCTAAAGCTTTCATACTCCTGATTTAGCAAGGACTTCCTATCTTGCCTAACTTCTTCAGAACCTTCCATATAGATAATGAGAGTATCACACATCTCTTTTGCTATTTTACAGTGAATTAAGTTTTGAAAAGTTGCATCATCAATGGCACTCACTATTATGTTCTGTGCCCTCTTGTCCATGGTGGCCAGGACAATTTCATCCTTAGTCATCTCAGAGAAATCCTTTGGAGTTCTCTAGTTTGCATCCAATACTGAAATCTTCATTGGCACATAAGGCCCTTCCTTAACTGTGATGTAGATTCTAGGGTCAGAGGCTTCCATAAATAGCCTTACCCTTTCTTTCCAGATCCCAAAGATCTCCTTTCTGCATATGGGTAATTTCATGGAACCCAATTCCTTGTGATTCTCATAAGAACCCATGTTTCTTGATTTTCTTGAATTTCTTGAATCTGTGTTTTTCCTTACACTGAATCTGCCAAACAGGATCTCCTCAGACTGTTAGTCCTTGTTTTGAGGAACCTGCCTCTGATACCACTTGAAAGATATGGTACCTAAACACCTAGAGGGGGGGTGAATAGGTGACCTAATCCTTTTCTAACTTTATTGGCAGCAATCAGTTATATCACATCAATCTAACTAGTTTATCACAGCATACACAGCAACAATTTCAGCACAGTACAGCACACAGTGATTTATAGTGGTTCCCCAAGATATGGGTACATCCACTTTCCCCCTTCGCCTATCTAGCAGTGTACTAGATTCGGCCAAACTTCTCCACTGTCTCAGAACCCAAATTGGTTCCTACCTCAGGCCCTAAGCCTTACAACTCAGCTTTATCCCAAAGCCTACACTCAGCCAATCAAGGCCTACACTCAGCCAACCAAGGCCTACACTCAGCCAACAAGGCCTACACTCAGAGATCTCTATCTCCTACACTCAGGCTAACAAGCCCTACCCTCAGCCTTTATAAATATAGGCTTACAATCACTCAGATCCAATGGATCCTACAAGTTAAAAATGTAATACAAATAATAACTCTACAACTCAGAATTAAAGGAGGGGAGTTGAGAGATTCTTGATGAGTTCTTGGAAGAACTCAGCTGGATTCACCCTTACTTAGCTTTCTTCAAAGCTTCTTGAGTAGAACTGAATAAGACTGAATCCTCTGCAGTTATTCCTTGACCTCTGCCACTTAAGATCCAGACTGAATCTGAATCCTTCTTCTCAGCCTAGTTCCAAAGGCTGATTTCTTGGATGGATCCCTCTCTCTCCAACTTCTTAGATCTGCACTTTAACTGCTAGATCTTCTTGTGTTGATACTCTTTGTATTACTTCAATAATTACTTCAACAACTCTTAACCACTTTCAACAACTTTGAACTTCTTTCAACAACAGTTTCTGTAAACTGTATGTGCCTATTTATAGGCCTTCTTCATGGTAACCGGCTGGTCCGGTCCATAACTAACTTCTGATACCTCTGACAGGTGTTGTAGACCGGCTGGAACGGCATCTGTCAAATCATCCAGCCACTTCTTGAAAATCTCTAACTGTCTGTAAGTGTCGAGACTTTCTGTCTTTAAGTGTCGACACTTATAGTCCAAGTGTCGACACATGTTGTGTAAGTGTCGACACAAGTCTACAAGGTGTCGACACAACTCCTTGTATGTCTCGACACAGATTCTTCTGCATGTGTCGACACTGAAATTGAGTGTCGACACAAGTACTTGTTCTTCTAGCTTTTGCTGAATTCTTCTATGTGTCGACACATCTCCTTTGTGTCGACACATCTTCTTGTGTTGAATCTGTCAAGTGTCGACACTGCTTCTTGGTGTCGACACATAGTCTTCTATGTTGAATCTTGCTGAGTGTCGACACAGCTCCTTGTGTCGACACACCTTCTTGTTGTTGAGACTTCAGCTGAGTGTCGACATATTCCCTTAGTGTCGACACTTGTACTTAGAATATTTTGTTGATAATTCTTTTCTTTGCTAAGTGTCGACACAGATCCTTGTGTCGACACTTTCTTCAAGTGTTGAGTCTTCAGCTGTGTGTCGACACATTGTTCTGGGTGTCGACACATACTTCTAATGCTGACTCTTCTGTTGAGTGTCGACACATTGTGTTGAGTGTCAACACTTACTTCAAGTGCTGACTCTTCTGCATAGTGTCGACACATTGTGTTGAGTGTCGACACTTGTACTTAGACTCTGCAGACTTTTGCTGAGTGTCGACACAGCTCCAAGTGTCGACACTTTCTGGTGTAGACACAGCTTCACTAGGTGTCGACACAGCTCCTTGTGTCGACACTTTCTGTCTGCACTTTACTTCACTGAGTGTCGACACAGCTCCAAGTGTCGACACTTTATGTCTGGTGTCGACTCTGCATCCCAGGTGTCGACACAATGACTCCAAGTGTCGACACTGCTTGTCTGGGTGTCGACACAAGCTTTCTTAAGTGTCGACACTTTCCCTCTGGGTGTCGACACATGGACTTAGAAACTTTTTGCTTCAGTCCAGTGATTTCTTAACCTGCACAAGTAACTCAAACATACATCAAATACATTATGATGTATATCATTGAGTTGGGTGAGGCTTCTTCAAATCAGGTACATTTGACCAATGTACCCAACAGGCGTGACAGGTCATTTTTGGCCAATTTTCTGGAAACCTGTAAAAACATAAGAAAATTTTAGTGGCAATAATATTTACATAATAAAGATCAATAATAAGCATACAAGACATGATTTGCACATTATAAACTAGAAAAAACAATCATAATTTAGGCTTACAAAATGTATTATCAAATTCCACCAAGCTTAGGCTTTGCTTGTCCCCAAGCAAAAATATAAAAACTAGATAAACATAAAATAAGACTAATCAAAAATTTCTAATAATGCCTACACAAGTACTATGCGAAATTCTTAGTAGGAAAAAGGTGAAACATGAATTTAAAATAATTATTTAGGTCTGGTTTAACTTTTATAAACTTTACTTAACGAAAATAAATCATCCAAAATTTTGACGAAATTTTTTAAATAGATTTAAGTAAAGCAACGAAAATAAAAAAAAAACTCATTGAGTTATTACTAGATCCAAGCAACATATTATAATTATATGAATTAAATAACAAAAATCTAAGTTAAAATCCAAAACTAATACTGATTTACTTTTCTTCTTTTCTTAGTTATTAAATAAAATTTAAAAGGCGTGAATCAAAAAGACTTAATAGGACTGAAGTGTTTGATTTAGGATTATAAATATGAGTGGAATTCAAAGATAAACATGGAGGTTTAAAATCACACTAAACCAAAAAAAGAGTTTCAAAAAAATTTCATTTTTAAACAAAATATTTTTCTTTCTTTTCTTTTTTTCTTTTCCATTTTTTTTTCTTCTTTTTCTTTCAAAACAAAGGCCATAAAATATTTTTTTTCATTTTGAATTGGCCAAATAAAAAATAAACATTTCTTTTGAGTACGCTTTTTTCAAAAATTTCTCGAAAAATAACACAAAATTTCCTATCATAATCATGAAAATATTGAATGAAACTCAAAAAGGCTAGCGTGATTAGATAGGTTGGAAATTTTGGCCTTGGTAAAAATGAAATGTTATGTGGAGCTATCAAATGAAATTGGAAAAAAAATGCTCAAAAGAGGCTAACTAGTGGTGAAAGATTTTAGATTTGCAGGAAAGCTCAAACGAAAAAAAAAACGGCCTAAATTATTTTCACGCTTTTTAAATTTATTTAAAACGTAGATTTGAAAATTTTCAAAAATCAAGTCCTAGATAAAAGAAGATTGATGAAATTTTCATGAAAATAGAAATAATAGGTGACTTGGATCGTTCACATCTACTACGTTATTCAAACGTTGACCTTATAAAAATTATCTAAAAACGAAAAGGAAAATAATGGATGATGAATTTTTGAGAGAGTAAAGAAAATAAATAACGAAAAACCATAATAGAAATGCGAGTTTTAGAAAAATATTTCACCTTAACATGCTACTGTGAATTAGAAACACAGCATGGCCAACATTTTACTTGTGAAACATAATTAAAAAACGATTATAAAAATTATAATTAACTAAGTTGTTTATAAGGAATTTTGAGAAAAACAAAACAAAAAACAAGGGGTACTATTGAAATACCAAAATGCATAAATTATTATATATATTTTTTATTATTATTATTTTGAAATATTCTCTTTTTTTGAATTTTGGAAATATTTTCTTTTTTTGGAATTTTAAGATATTCACTTTTTTGGATTTTTGAATGAAAAATATTCACAAAAAGTAAAGAAAAAGATATTCACAAAAAACAAAAAGGAGGAAGTCCTCCCCCAAGCTTAAAATGGACATTGTCCTCAATGGAGAAGGAGGTTAAAGAGAGAGAAAATTAAAGTACATAATTAAAAAACAGAATTGAAAAGCATGTACACCCTCGGATTTATTTGTCGCGAAAGCTGAGTGATGTCGCTCCCCCATACTAGCACTTTGGGTCTTCATGAAATGTCTTCTTTGGACTTCGTCATGGAATCAGCATCGTTGGAGCAGGCGATCGCAGAAGTTTCAGCTTGTCGGAGTCGTCTAGGGCAAAAATTGTTAAATAAAAAAAACAGAAAAAGATAACTTGGGTTGTCTCCCAAGAGCGCCCTTTGTTTAAAACGTCATTTGAGCTCGACGCATCAAAACAATATGGTCCAAAAATATTGTTTTAAAACAAAGTTCGAGTAAATAGTTCAAAATTTTAAGAAAAATAAAGTTCAGATTAATCAAATGTTAGATCATGAAAGATAGAGTTAACAGAGTTAGGACTTACATCATCACAGAAATACAGTTTAAGACGCTGACCATTCACTTTGAAGTTACCCTTATCAGGGTGAGAAATCAAAACAGTACCATAAGGAAAAACTTCTAAAACAGTAAAAGGCCCAGACCAACGTGATTTTAATTTGCCCGGAAATAAACTTAAACGATAATTATAAAGAAGAACTTGGTCGCCCGGCTTAAAGGTTTTTGGGTGCCTAAGGTTTTTATCGTGCAAACGCTTCGTCCGCTCTTTATAAAGTTTGTTATTTTCGTATGCGTAAGAGCGCCACTCGTCGAGTTCGTTGAGTTGAAATTTTCTAAAATCGCCGACAGAGTAGGGATCGAAGTTTAAAAATCTTAAGTCCCAAAAAGCGCGGTGTTCTAATTCTACGGGTAAATGACACGATTTTCCGTAAACCAAACAATATGGCGTACATCCGAGGGCGGCTTTGTACGTTGTTTGGTAGGCCCATAGAGCATCGTCTAATTTGGCTGACCAGTCTTTTCTAGAGATAGAAACAGTCTTTTCTAAAATTCTTTTTGTTTCTCTATTCACTACTTCGACTTGTCTGTTAGTTTGGGGGTGGTAGGTAGTGGAAAGCTTATGAGTAATGTCATATTTAGTAAGGATTTTAGAAAACTGCGCGTTACAGAAATAGGAACCCCTATCACTAACGATGGCACGCGGCGTACCGAATCGAGAAAATAATTTTTTTAAGAAAGTAACTACGACTCGGACGTCGTTCATAGGAAGAGCTTGGGCTTCGGCCCATCGCAAAACATAATCTACGGCAACTAAAATAAATTTATTCCCGAAGCTAGAAGGAAGAGGGCCAACAAAATCAATTCCCAAGAGGTCGAAAACTTCACACTCTAGGAAATAATTCTGCGGCATTTCATTTTTATTAGAAATATTACTCGACCGTTGGAAACTATCGCACCTACTCACAAAGGCCTGCGGGTCTTTAAACATGCTAGGCCAGTAAAAACCCGCGCTTAGCACTTTGTGAGCGGTGCGAGCAGCTTGATAGTGCCCACCTGTCAGTCCTTCATGAAAATGCCTAATAATGTCTAAACCTTCTTCATAAGAAACACACCTCCTTATCATTTGGTCTGCACAGACTCTGAAAAGATGCGGGTCCTCCCAAAAATAGTTTTTCAACTCAGAAAAGAATTTCTTCTTTTGCTGAGATGAGAACTCTTTTGTTAGCACATGAGCCACTAGATAGTTGGCGATGTGTGCAAACAAAGGAGAAGTAGATGTGTTCATTGAAAATAGCTTCTCATCGGGAAAATAATCGTTAAAAAAATTTTCGTCTAATTTTTCTATAAAAGGATTATCCAGGCGCGAGTGGTGGTCGGCGGCCAAGTTCGCGGCTCCTTGCTTATGGATCTCCAAGTCAAACTCCTGGAGGAGTAAGACCCAGCGAATCAAGCGCGGCTTGGCATCCATTTTAGAAAGAAGATATTTAAGAGCCGAGTGGTCCGTAAAAACAATAATTTTTGAAAGTGTAATATAAGGGAGGAATTTATCAAAAGTGAATACTACAGATAGGAGCTCCTTCTCGATCGTTGTGTAATTTTCATGTGCAGATGTGAGTGTTTTACTAGCGTAATAGATGGGGTGGAAGTTTTTGGATATGCGTTGACCTAAAACGGCTCCCACCGCATAACTACTCGCATCGCACATTATCTCAAATGGAAAGTCCCACACCGAAGCTATCATAATCGGGGCATTAATTAATTTTTCTTTTTTAAATTAAAAGCAACTAGGCAAAGGTCATCAAAGATGAATGGGGCGTCTTTTTCTAAGAGGCGGGTAAGGGGCTTGGTGATCTTGGAAAAGTCCTTTATGAAGCGGCGGTAGAAACCAGTATGACCTAGGAAACTTCTTATAGCTTTTATGTTTGTAGGTGGCGGCAGCTTCTCGATAACTTCTATCTTAGCAGTGTCGACTTCAATACCTCTTGCAGAAATTTTATGGTCCAAAACTTACCCTTCCCTCACCATAAAATGGCATTTTTCCCAATTTAGGGCACGGTTAGTTTCTTTGCATCGTTCTAAGATTTTTTTTCAAGGTTCTCTAAACAACTATCGAATGCGTCACCGAACACGGAGAAATCATCCATGAATACCTCCATAATGCTTTCTACGTACTTGTCAAAGATAGCGAGCATATATCGTTGGAATGTAGCTGGCGCATTACAAAATCCAAACGGCATTCTTCGGTAGGCAAAGGTGCCGAAGGGACAAGTAAACGTAGTTTTCTCCTGGTCCTCGGGGGAGATGGGGATTTGAAAATGCCCCGAGAGGCCATCGAGAAAACAATAAAAGCTATGGCCGGAAAGTCATTCTAAAATCTGATCGATGAACGGAAAGGGAAAATGATCCTTGCGGGTGGCGTCATTTAACTGCTGATAATCTATACACATTCGCCTTCCGGTCACCGTCCGTGTCGGGATTAATTCATTATTTGCATTACTTACTACCGTTATCCCTCCCTTCTTTGGTACAACCTGGACTGGGCTAACCCACTTACTGTCTGAAATATGGTAGATAATTCCTGCGTCTAATAATTTCATAACCTCGCCCTTAACTACTTCTTTCATGTTCGGGTTTATATGGCGCTGAGGTTGTATAGAGTTACGTGAGTTATCTTCCATTAAGATCTTGTGAGTGCAGAAATATGGGCTTATGCCCTTGATATTAGATATCTTCCAAGCAATAGCTCAGCAATGCTTACGTAAAACTAAAAGAAGTTTATCATTTTGTGCATCTGTGAGGTAGGCTGAAACTATGATGGGCAGCTTGGAGTCCTTTTCTAAGAAAGTGTATCTAAGGTGCTCTGGTAGTTCTTTCAGTTCCAGGGTAGGGGGGTCTTCATATGACGTTTTAGTAATCCGTTCTTTCTCAAAAACAATATTTTTATAAAAATTTTCTTTGTACGGAAAATTGAAAGGGGTGGGCCTAGCGGCCATGGCGGCTTCTTGTAGTGATTCAAATGGAAGAGTAGAAGAGGAACAAAAATCAGAAAATTCTTTTTCAAATTCAGAGAGGCGATAGGAGGGTTCTTCACTTAGGTGTAGTTAATCAGTTGTAGGAGTAGAGGAGGAACAGAAATCAGAAAATTCTTTTTCAAAATTAAAGAGGTGATAGGAGGATTCATCACTTACGACATCTACGAAAAAGCAGGAGTCATCATTGGCTAGGGTGTTCTTCATCGAGGGGGTGATAGAGAAAGTTACTTCGTCGTCGCCTACTCGAAGGAAAAGCTTACCATTGCTTACGTCAATGATAGCTCGGGAGGTGGCAAGGAAGGGTCGGCCAAGGATCAGGGGAACCTCGACGTCTTCTTCGATATCCAATATGACAAAGTCCACCGGGAATATGAACGTGTCCACTTAGACTAGGACGTCCTCCACTATACCTAACGGGTACTTGACTGATATGTCGGCGAGATGGATACTCATGCGTGTGGGGTTGAGACTACCAATTCCTAACTTTTTAAACAACGAGAGGGACATAAGATTAATACTCGCACCTAAGTCGGCTAATGCGTTCTTGACAAAAAGATCACCAAAGACACACGGAATAGAAAAACTACCCTGGTCACTGATTTTGTTTGGTAAACTGTTTGTCAAAACTGTCGAGCACTCTGCATTTAACATGACATACGAAAGGTTCTGTAGCTTCTTCTTGTTGGTCAGGAGATCCTTAAGATACTTAGCGTACTTCGGCATTTGGGATATGGCTTCGTGGAAGGGCAGATTTATGTGGATTTGTTTAAACATTTCTAAGAAGCGGGTGTATTGATCATCCTGACGTTGTTTATTAAGTTTGGAAGGGTATGGCGGGGTTGGATTATTTTTAAGGGTGTGTGTTGGAGTGAGTTCTTTTTCTAAAACAGGGGTGATAACTTCTTCAACAGAGGGTGGAATTTTTAAAACGGGAGCGGTGCTTTGATTTTTTAAAGCGGGAGCGGAGCTTGCCTCGAGCTCTTCACTTACCATACCAGGAACTTGCTTCCCACTCCGAAGAGTTATAGCTTTTGCTTGCTCTCTCGGGTTGGGCTCGGTAATGGAAAGAAGTGACCCTGCAGGTCGCTCAGAAATTATTTTAGCGAGCTGTCCTACTTGATTCTCTAAATTTTTAACGCTTCCAGTTAAGGTTCTTATCGTAGCGTCATTAACATTCATGTATTTTGAAAACATTTCCTCCAAACTTGGAGGTTTTGGAAAACTTTGAGGAGGTGGTGGTGGTGCAGAAAAATCAATTTGTGGTGGCAGGCGCACAGCATTCGATGGATTACTCCATGAAAAACTCGGGTGATTTCTTAAAGAAGGATTATAACTATTCGTAAAATTAAAACCAGACGGATGAAAATTCGCAGCAAAAAAATTATTAAAAGCATTTTTAGGCATATTATTGACATAATCCAAATGTTCTGAGGAAGGAGTTGCAGATTCTCATACCTGAGGGGCGGAGGCAGCAGTCATCTCCATAATTTTTTTGCTTAATATTTCAACTTGCAAAGCGAGCTGGGAGACGTTGTCCACTTCAAAGATACCTGCAGGTTTGTTGGGGCGGGACCTAGGAACATTCCACTGGTAAGTGTTCATGGCCATGTCCTCAAAAAGCTCAAGAGCTGCTTCCGGGGTCTTATGGTTTAAAGTACCGCCAGAAGCTGCGTCTATCATTTGCTTTGTACTTTGATTTAGCCCATTATAAAACGTCTGCACCTGCAACCATATAGGAAGAGTGTGATGTGGGAATCGTCTTAATAATTCTTTAAATCTTTCCCAAGTTTCATAAAGGGTTTCTGAGTCTATTTGTCCAAAGGCAGAAATGTCGTTCCTAAGTTTTGCAGTTTTAGCAGGCGGAAAATACTTCGCCAAAAAATTTTCAGTTATTTGCGTCCAGGTTGTGATGCTATTTTTAGGTAGAGTGTTCAGCCACTGCTTAGCCTTAGTTCTAAGAGAGAAGGGAAATAATCTTAGCCTAATAGCATCATTTGTGACACCATTTATCTTGAAGGTGTCACAAATCTCAAGAAAGCTTGTTATATGTGCATTCGAATATTCATCTTGAAGTCCGTCAAATTGCACATACTGCTACACCACTTGAATTATGCTAGGCTTTAGTTCGAAATTGTTATTTGCTATCATAGGGAGAACTATGCTAGATTATGTACCCTCGAGATTCGGTCGTGCATAATAAGACATAGGCCTTTGCATGGCTTCCTCTATGTTGGGTTCTTCCATTCTTAAAGTGGAAAATGACTCGGAATCCTCAACCAGTATTTGGATAGTAGGACCTTGAAATCGCGATCTTCTCCAAAGAGTACGCTCAATTTCGTGGTCCAGGTCTAAAATAACCGACGGACTCCCGCGGGTCATGCACTAAAAGAAGAGAAGAGAAGGAAGAGAAATAAAAAAACTAGAAAAAGAGAGATACTAATTTTTTTTATGTAGCTTAGCTCCCGAACTTCCCAAGGACTACCCGGTGAAGGGTTTGCAAGGTACTAGACAAGATAGCGGCACTTAAAACGCTTTGCCCTTTTCGAGAAATGTAGGTGGTGTAGAAAAATTGTGAAGTGGGTTTCTATTAAGAGCGGTAATAAAAAAATTGATTTTTTAAAAAATTTTTAGAAGGAAGATGAGAAAGAGAAATGATAAAATTAATAGATTCGTGTTTTCAATTTATCAACGAGCATTGCTCCCCGGCAACGGCGCCAAAAACCTGATGGCCCGGCCAACGCTTACGAAAAGCGAGCAGCCGAACTAGCAATCCAACTAGGCAAGTATACCTATCGAACCGTAGTAAGGGGACAGAAGTATCATATTTAAATCTGGGAACTGTTGAGTAAGCTTACTCACACGAACGCTATTATTTTATCGACGGAAAACTTAGGGTTAAAAGAAAACTAAATGCACTAAATGAAAAATTGCATAAGGAAGAGGGCTACTTACATAAAAAGGTGAAGAGAGCATAAAAGAAATGATTACACTAGAAGGGTTGGAACGATGAGATAGAAATGCACTCGATCAAGAATCATCTCGGCAAGAGTTGATTAAAACACGATAAATAAACCTAAGCTTAATAGGGTAAAGGTCCTTGACCGTGGAGGTTCCATAAGCATGAACACACTTCTCTCGAAGATATGCCCACCTGAGTTTAGGAAGGTCCGACCAACTTTCGCCTAAATCGGAGGCTTAAAACTCGCTTTACGCAGTGAACCCCGCTATTGGAGTTTACTCCAATCTGGGAGATTTGGACGTCTGCCTCTCTCGAGGGGTGCGTACAACTCCCTTTACTCTTGAGTGCTCACTTCAAACCATCGGCCTCTCGGCTAGCCAGGAATGAAATCAAAGGTGGAGAGTATATATCGATGATATATCTCCAACCCGTGAAAAATCAAGAGTAATTCAAGGCCTAAATCCTAAAAGGAAAAGGTGAACTCAAAGCATCATAAGTTAATCACTCGAACCTCGGATCATCAAGATCGAGTACAAGGAGGATTAGTTAATCATAATGAAGTGGACGAGGGGGGATGAGTAGAAATGCATAAAGACACAAAGTAAGAAAGGTAAGAGAAAAGAGCACTTTTATTAATATTAAGGAGAGCTACAACTTGAAATGAAAATTACAATTGTATGAAAATGAAATCCTAGTCTGGCCCTACAATTAGCAACAAGAGCAATTACAAGAGCAATTACAAAAGCGTAAACTAAAGTAGCATCAAACTAAACTAAACTAGCATGAGAAAGAGAGAGAGAAAAAGAGAAAAAGCATGAAAAAAGAACAAGGAACAAAGGGGCAGCACCTCCCCCCTCTCAGCCCAAAACTTCCTGAAATGGAGAGGGGGTCTGAATTTTTAGAGTTTTTCACGGGTTGGTCACGCCCCATGTCACGCCTGTGACTGTGGGCGTGACAGGCACATCAAATAATTCGGGCACAGAGATTTGACGGAATTGCTAAAATGATGTGCACGTCGGTGGTCATGCCCATGGTCATGCCCGTGACTAGGGGCGTGACCGGCGCGTCAATCTTCAATCACTGGTCGGAGAGCAATCAAACGCCGGAAATCGCCGGTCACACCCATGGTCACGGCCGTGTAGTGGGGGCGTGACAGTACTGTTGATGTGTGGTGACGGGAGTTGCATTTAATGCGGCGGCAAACTTAGAGCAGAGGGCAACACGCCCCATGTCACGCCCGGTGTCACGCCCTGGGAGGGCGTGTCATGGGGGCGTGACAGGCAATTTTCGTGGATTTTTGTATTAGTCAGCAGGCTTCCTTGGGATCGGCTGAAATGCCCTGTGTCATGCCCAGGGAGGGCGTGACAGGGGGGCGTGACAGGTCATTTTTGGCCAATTTTCTGGAAACCTGCAAAAACATAAGAAAATGTTAGTGGCAATAATATTTACTTAATAAAGATCAATAATAAGCATACAAGACATGATTTGCACATTATAAACTAGAAAAAATGATAATAATTTAGGCTTACAAAATGTATTATCACCTAGCATGAAGAAGAACCTCTTCTCTATGACCAATGCATTTGACGCAGGCAATCACGTTATGTTTAGTCCAACAGAAGTGAAATTTCTCCGCAACGTATCAGCAGTAAAGGCTGATGTTGCTCATGTAGGGAGAAGAGTTAGAGACTTTTTTGTTTTATCAACAAGCTCTTATGTTGATCAGATGAGGGCCAACGATAGCGCTGTTATATTGCATGAAATACTAGGACACATAGGGATTGACAAGTTGAAAGCTATGGAAGATAAAAGTCTTGTAAAAGGCTTGCCTAGGTTGTCATCTGTCGGCGATGGTCACGTTTGTGCGGGATGTCAGTATGGAAAGGCTCATCGTCTTCCATTTGACAAGTCACAAATAAGGAGTAAGGAAACATTGGAGTGTATCCATGGTGATCTGATGGGGCCAACTATCACTGCTAGTCTTGGAGGTAGCAGATACATGCCGGTGCTGATTGATGACTATTCAAGATACACTTGGGTGTATTTCATGAAGGAGAAGCCAGATGCTTTCCAATTATTTGTGGAGTTCAAGGATCTGGTGGAGGGCCGGCTTGGCTTGGGATCAAGAAGTTTAGATCAGACAACGGAGGTGAGTCTGTTTCATCTGAGTTCTCTAACTTCTGTAGGAAGCACGGGATCTAGAGAGAGCTCACTTGTGCTCATACTCCACAACAAAATGGAGTAGCGGAGAGGAAGATCCGTCATTTTACGGAAACCTGCAAGTTCTGACTTCATGAAAAGGGCATTCATAGGTCCTATTGGGCGGAAGGAATGGCTTGCGTAGCTTATATCATCAATCGGATGCCTCTGAGTCCAATCAACATGAAGTATCCTATTGAGATGATGTTCAAGGAGATGCCTAGCATTGAATACCTTTAGGTGTTTGGCTCAACTTGGTACGTACACATCCCGGATACTCTCAGGACTAAGTTGTATGTGAAGTTAAGGAAGCTTGTCTTTATGGGCTATGACGAGCGAAAGAAGGGATGGAAGTGTATGGATCCAGTGACGAGGAAGTTCGTCGTCTCCAGGAATGTGGTCTTCGATGAGTGTGTGAACAGAAGACAAGAGATCAAAAAATTAGAGTAACAAAAATTTTATTATCCAAAAAAGTTATTTATTACAAAGGTATAGCTTCCTTTTTATAGAATGGAGGAGATAAGAGAGATTATAATTAAGCAATGTGGGACTAAATAATTATAGGTGTAAGCGGTTTAACATGAAAACAAGCCGAAGAGGCCGCGCGGTTAGACAAATAGGCTAACCACCTGACCACCACAAGAAAGAGAGTACAAGCCGCCATAGGAGACCGCCTGGTCTCTAAGCCGCCTGAGACAAACCTTCAGACCTCCCGGATACCAACAACAACAGTCTGGCCACCAAACCATAGGAGATAAACCGACAGACCGCTCGGTCTCTAAACTGCCAGAATCAGACCGCCAGACCTCCAAGTCTCCATACAGCAACACTCCCCATCAAGCTGGAGCATATACATCGATCATGCCCAGCTTGTCGCAAATGTGAATAAAGGAGGCGGACACCGGCCTGGTGAAAATATCTGCCAGCTCTTTATCGGAGGTGACGAATGGAGTTCAAATTTATTTCTTCAAAATCTCTTCCCGAATAAAGTGTCAGTCGATTTCAATGTGCTTTGTTCTCTCATGGAAGACCAGATTTTTGGAGATGTATATAGCGGCCTTGTTATCACAAAACATAGATAGAGGATGGTTGTAGACCTCTCTTAAATCAAGCATGATAGCCCGTAACCACTTTAATTCATATGTGGTCGATTCCATACTTTGATATTCTGCTTTTGCGCTGGACCTGGAGATGACAGACTGTTTCTTGCTCTTCCAGCTCACAAGATTTCCCCCCATAAAGGTGCAAAAGCCTGACGTTGACTTGCGGTCTCCTTTGTCATCAGCATAGCTTGAATCTGAGTACGCTTCAATCTTTAAATGACCATTCTTCTGAAAGAGTAGTCTTTTCCCAAGCGCTGATTTAACATACTCCAATATCCTCAGGGCAGACTGTAGATGGCACTCCCTAGGAGCTTGCATGAATTGGCTAACCTTCCCTACAGCATAGGCGATGTCGGGTTTGGTCACCGTGAGATATATAAGTTTGCCAACCAGACGTCTGTACCTCTTAACATCTGAAAGAAGAGGAGAGTCATTCATCCATGTTTTATCTTCTCCAGTCATCATGGGGCATCGGATAGGTTTAGCCCCAGTCAACCCTGCCTCTTTTAGCAAATCAAGAGTATACTTGTGTTGGGAGAGGACAAGAGAATTGGGATTCCGAGAGATTTCTATCCCCAGAAAGTATTTTGGAGAGCCCAAATCCTTTGTGACCAGGTGTTGGTGAAGATGCTTCTTTGTCAAGATTATCCCAGCCCGGTCATCTCCAGTGAGAAGAATATCATCCACATATACAACAAACACCACCAGACCCAAGGAGGTTTTGCGAATAAATAATGAGTGATCGGCAGAACTTCTCGTAAAACCCACAGCCGCCACAATCCCGCTGAACTTGTAAAACCATGCCTGAGGGCTTTGCTTTAGACTATAGATAGCCTTTTGTAGCCAGCATACTTGTGTCTCCCCCTGAGCAACATACCCTGGAGTTGATCCATATAGACGTCCTCCTGAAGATCGCCATATAGAAAGGCATTCTTAACATTCAGTTGAGAAATGGGTCAATCCCTATTAACAGCTATAGAGAGCAGGACTCGGATAGTACTGAGACGAGCAACTGGAGAGAAGGTGTCAAAATAGTCAACCTCATACGTCTGGGTAAAGCCTTTGGCAACAAGATGGGCCTTATAATGATCCACACTGTCATCAGGTCGAAACTTCACCACATAGACCCAGCGACAGCCAACGATATCTGTGCCGAAGGGAGGAGGACAGAGGGTCCATGTACCCCATTCAGTGAGAGTAGAAATTTCCTCATCCATGGCACCCTTCCAATGAGGAATAGTAAGGGCCTCCTGGTAGGAATGGGGGGTGGCAGTTGAAAGTGCAAGTTAGATCTGATATACTCTATAGGGGGGTGAATAGAGTATGGTGCTTGCTAAAAACCTTTTACAACAGTTGTTGTAATCCTAAGTGAACAGGGAAGCTAATGATATAAAGTAAATCTAAACACAGCAACTATCTAATCACAGAGCAATCTAGTCACAAACCACAGCCAGAAACAAAAAGAAAGTAAGCAACCAGATGACACAAGGAGCTATAGTGGTTCCCCAATCAACCTGGGTACATCCACTCTTCTACCACCCTAGGTAGGAATCCACTGCAGGATGAGTTGATCAGGTGTCCTGGGCACCAATGAGCTTTTGATAAAGTGCTCAAAAACCAAACCAGATTTCTTGATCAGGTGTCTTGCCACCACTGAGTTTTGATAAGGTCTCAGAAACCAATCACAAACTTTTGAAGGGAGTTTGAAAAACCCTTTACAGCAGAGAGAGAGAAAGGGATGAGATGATCTTCTCTGTCAACAGTCAGAGAGAAGATAGTGGATGTTGTCAAAGCTCCCCCTGAGATCTTGAGTTGTTCGGGAAGTGAAGCTTTACAGTAGGGTGATAGGCCTTCAAATGATTTGATCTCCAGTAAATGATGATTTCAGCAACAACTAAAATGTGAGGTGTCTGGAGTCTTGAATGATGATGGCCTTTGAACACTTGAATCAAGAGAGATCTGAAAGTTTCAGTTGATTGATCTCCTTTTGTGATGAGTGTTCTTGTATGAATCTTTGAGACTGAGAATGTCTGCAACTCTCTTTCTTTCTCTTGTGTAATTGTGTTGTAAGAGTTGTTGTTGCAGAGAATATGTTTCTGACTTCTTGTTCTTTTTCAGCAGAAAATAAAAAAATGAACTTTTATTCCTTTTGTCTGAATAGAAATGATCCTCTGTCCAAGATAGCTGTTAGCCTGTCATAAATGACTTCCTTAATTGCAATTGTCTTCTGGAGGAAAGTCCAATAAAACATTCCTTGAAAATTCCTTGAAACTTGCTCCAGATTAATTAAAAAACGGCTACAAGATCTCTGAATTAATTGCTAACAATAATTCCTTAACTGTCTGAATTTGAATCTTGAAAATCATTGAACTCTTCAGAAAAACGTCGAACTGAGCTCCACTATCGTCGAACTGAGCTCAGAGATTTGGACTTAGACAGAAACAGAGATCGTCGATCTGAGCTCAACTATCATCGAACTGAGCTCAGAGATAGAGAATTAAACTGGAGTCAAGATCGTCGATCTGAGCTCGAAGATCGTCGAATGGAGTTCGACGATTTGTTGAAGTTGAGCTCAGAGATCGTCGAATGGAGTTCGACGATTCGTCGAAGTGAGCTCAACGATCGTCGAATGGAGTTCGACGATTCGTCGTACTGAGCTCGACGAAATGACTTGTTCTCCAAAACAGAAAAACCTGGTCTTGAGGGCAGCTTCCAAACCTAACTACTAACCCTTAGACTCAATTCTAATTGACCTTTAGATCTATACAATGAGGTCAAAACAGGTTTCCTAAGAGACATAGTGATCCTTGCCCAAATCAGTAATAGGGTGTTCCAACAATCTCCCCCTATTTGGGTTAGGATTACTATTTACAGAAATTGGAAAATTAAAAACATACAGAACAACAATATAACAACAAGACATTGCAGAATCATAGACATAATCTCAGATAGATCAGAAATCAAAATAACTGTCACCTTACAGAATTACTTTTTTTCCTTGCTCTTTATAAGTACTATTTCTCTGTTTGGATTAAGAGCTTCCTTTTTAGATCTTTTGTCATCAGCTGCACCTAAAGAGGTTTGTTTCTTAGGCCTGGGCACTACAGCTTCAGGGTACAGCTTCATGTAGCTTTCAGAATCAAAGAACTTGCTGGATGAATATCTTTCAAGTTCCTTTTTCCTTTGATCTGATAATGTAGTAATACTGGAGGTGTCTTTGCCTTATTCTATGGCTTTCTTGATCTTGTCCAGAGCAGCTAATTCTTTCATCCTAGTTGTCCATGAAGTAGGATTATTCTCTGGATCCTCAAAAGGAACTGGAGGCTCATATCTGTTTGAGTGATTGTCTGGAGGAGCTCTGGAGGAGACTAACTCTTTAAGCTTATAGGGAAAGGGACCTGAAGTAGTATCAGTGGAAGCTTGTCCTTCCCTTGAATAAGGGTGTTGCCTGGAATGTCCTTTGGAATAGACTTGAAATTCTCTTTGGTTTCCCCTGTAGTTTCCTCTCCTTGACTGATAGCCTCTGGATTGGCTTCCCCTATATTGAGATCTTCCTTGAGGTTGATAAGAGGATTGGCTTCTGGCAGAAGGTTGAACAGCTGAACTACCAACTGCACCTGCATCAGGTGAGGGAGGAGGAGGAGGAGAATGATGGAACTGAGAGGAACCTTTGTCATATCTTCTCTTTTTCTTCATAGCCTTTAGTTGATTTTTGGAATATTGCATCCAATGTTCTGTGATAGGACAGTTATGCAGTATGTAATAAGGAATATCATTAGTATCTTTGACTTTTGCTGGAGGAACCCTTTTCATAGCCTTGCTTCTGGCCTTCCTTTTCCTTGCAATAGTTGTAGAGGAGTCATCTGAATCAGTCCTAAACTGATCACTTTCTGAGCTTTGATCATCATATAGTGCATCAATCCTTTTAAGGTAGTCTATCTATTGTTGTGATTGAGCAGATGTAACAGCAGTGACAGCAATAGTAGTAACAGCAACAGCAGAAAGAGTAGTAGAAATAATACTGGTAGAAGAGGTCATGGCAGCAGCAGTAGATACAACAGTTTCAGTAACAGAAATTACATCAGCAGTAGTATCAGTTGAAGCTGGAAAATCATCACTAGAAGGGGCAACAGCAGCAATAACAGCAGGCTCAAGAATAAGTGCCTCTGTCATATGTATATCCTCGGATATTAAAGCATCAGAATTAACAGCAATATCAACAATATCAGTACTTTCAACAGAAACTGAAGGAGCAGTAACAGAAAGGGACTTTACAAAAGAATGTATTATACTGGTGTCACAGCTTGAAATAGGCACAATGGCCTTAGAGAGATCTTCAGATGGCTAGACTGCAGTGTGCTCTAGAAGACAGCTGAAATAAATGGAATCAAAATCTGATAATAGTGACCTGAGGTCCATTGAGAAGACTGTAACTAGAGATGTTGAGGCTTGAGCTTGAACTAAAGTAACAGCAGCAGCAGGCAATCTGTCCACTTCATGAGGCATCTCCCCCTGCCTAGATTTAGTCAGGACTGGATCAAGGTACCCAGATAAAGGGATTGCCTGAGGAGGAATGAGAGAGGAGAGCCTGGCAGACAGGTCTGCAACTGACTTGAGAAGTGGAGCCAAGGAGGTCTCCAACAGGAGTGATAGCCTGGGAGCTATCAGCTCATAGAGTCTGTCTGCTAAAGCTGGAAGATCTACATGCTCAAGAGGGGCTTGAGCAGAGGTAGGGACTGAAGGTGGAGCAGCTGGAGATGTGGGTGGAGAGCTGGTGGATGGTGGAAATGAAGGTTGAGATATGGGGATTGTGGAAATTGAAAATAATGGGGTTGAAATATAGGGTGTGAAGGAGGGTTGTGCAATGATGTCTTGAAGCAATTGTTGATAGGATGTGGGTGAAGAGGGTAGATCAGGAGGGGATGAAGGAGAATCATCCATAAAGGAATCATCTATCAGATTGAAAGATGGAATGTTGGATGATGAATCAATTTCTTATTGAGGGTAGTGATGTAAAGGGTGGAAGATTTCTACAGTTAGTGGAAGAGTTGGAGTATGGATAGAAGTTGGAGATGGGGTTGAAATTATGATGGTGGAGGAAATTGTAATGGTGGATGTGACTGGTGGAGATGAAATAAAAGGTGGAGGAGGAGGAGAAGAAGCAGGCAAGTCTTCTGCAGGGGTAGAGACTTGAGGGGAAGAGACTGCAACAGTCCTTGTGCCTGAAGTTGCACTTGCAGAGAGCCTGCTGGGCTTCACTATTTGCCTGTCCCACTTTCCAAATAGGGCACAGGAGAGCCTCTTGGAGGCATTTATGTGCACCCCACTGGAAACTAGCAGAGCAGGGCTTCTATTCTGAAGAAATAGCCCTAATATCCTTCCATAGTTAATAAAATTCTTGTTGATCTTCTTCTTAATTAAGTCAAAGAAAACTTCTCCCCAGTTCAATTGTTTCTTATCCACTAGAGCACCCATCAAGCATAGCTGATACCTGGAGATGGTATCATGGGCTGAGTGTTTGGCCAATAACACCTTTCCTACAACATCAGCCAAAAATCTGTACTCCACAGATAGATTTTTCTTCAGGAGTTTGCTAAGATTTGCATCTGAATGACCCATTCTATTAAGTAAATCAGAAAATTCTTCTCCCGACAGTTCAGCAGAGTCTTCTCCAGAATTCAATCCAAAAATCTCTGTCAGGGCAGCAGGTGTGAGAGATACCTGGGTTCCTGATATTGATCCAATAACTGTATTCTGATCTTGGTTGTGGGCAGTATATACTCATTCCTTTATTTCATCAGCAGCTAACTTGATCCTGGTAGTCATTATTGTAACTAGCTTTTGTTCCTTGAAAAGTTCTAGTATATCTTGGAAGATTTGATCACTGGTGCTGAAAGAATCCATGTCAATGTCAAAACCTGCATCAAATTTCATTGCGGCCAGAACTGCGACTAAGACGGCCATTGATTCCTGCAAAAATCAACAAACAAACGACCAAGTGTAGAGAAATTTGGAGGGAAGGAGAAAATTTGCAGAGAGAATGAAGGCGCAAAGAGAGAACGACGGCCGAAAAATGAATTTTATATTAGGGTTCGACGCAGAAAAAGAAAGATCGTTGAACTCTGTTTGACGATCGGGGCTTCTAAAGGAAACTGAAAGGTCATCAACATCGTCGATCTCCGTTCGACGATATTGGAGAGCGTCGAGCTCCGTTCGACGATAGTTCAGAAAACAAAATCGTCGAGCTTCGTTCGACGATCCCTGACCTGGAGAGATAGTTAAGCACTATCTGAGAAGCGTTGAACTCTGGTCGACGATTTCGGAAAGTGTTGATCTCCGTTCGACGATCTGGGGGAAAATCGTCGAGTGCAGTTCAGAGACCAGAAACACTCTATACACTAGAAAAATCAAGATGTTTTCCTAGTCTTGGTCAATTTTTAGAGTTTTAAAATCTTGGATATTATTTTAGACTTCCTCCATCTAACATTCCTAACTGATTTAGGAAGAAGGTATGTTTCTTTTCATCCAAGGGTTTGGTAAAAATATCTCCCCTTTGCAAATCAGTTGGGATATATTGAAGTTCAATTTTATTTTTCTCAACATTATCTCTTAAAAAGTGATGCCTAATTTCTATGTGTTTTGTCGTACTATGGAGGACTGGATTTTGAGCTATAGAAATAGCACTGGTATTATCACAAAAGATTTTAGACTTCTCTAAGTTATAGCCATAGTCTAGGAGTTGGTTTTGAATGCACAAGATTTGTGAACAACAACTACCTGCAGCCATATATTCAGCTTCAGCAGTTGAAGTTGACACAGATGTTTGTTTCTTGCAAAACCAGGAGACAAGTCTGTCACCAAGAAACTGACAAGTTCCACTGGTGTTTTTCCTGTCTATTCTGCATCCAGCATAATCAGCATCAGAAAATCCAGTTAAGTCAAATGCTGAATCTTTTGGATACCAGAGACCTAGATTTGGACAACTTTTTACATACCTGAGAATCCTTTTTACTAATGTTAGGTGTGACTCTCTAGGACTTACTTGGAATCTAGCACATATGCATGTAGCAAACATTATGTCAGGTCTACTAGCTATAAGGTACAATAAAGAGTCAATCATTGCTCTATATGTTATCTGATCAACAGGTTTCCCATGTTCATCAACATCTAATACAGCATTAGTAGGCATAGGTGTTTTCATACATGATGCTTCATACATACCAAATTTCTTAACCAATTTTTTTGCATACTTGGTTTGAGCAATAAAAATGCCTTCAGCATGTTGTTTGATTTGCAATCCTAGAAAGAAGGATAGCTTACCCATGCTACTCATTTCAAATTTAGAATGCATTAGATTGGAGAACCTTCTGCACAAATTTGAATCAGTAGAACCAAAAATAATATCATCTATATAGATCTGTACTAGTAGGGTATGGGACTTATGGGTTCTAATAAAAAGAGTTTGGTCTACTCTACCCCTTATAAATTCATTTTTCAGAAGAAAGCATGCTAGGGTCTCATACCATGCTCTAGGAGCTTGCTTGAGACCATATAATGCTTTGTGCAATTTGAAAATATAATCAGGATGAGTTGGAGAGATAAAACCTGTAGGTTGTCTGACATAGACTTCTTCTTTGATATCTCCATTTAGAAAAGCACTCTTTACATCCATCTGGTACACTTTGAAACCTTTGTGTGCTACATATGCTAAGAAGATTCTTATGGCCTCCAACCTTGCAACTGGTGCAAAAGTCTGGTCATAATCTATCCCTTCTTCTTGAGAGCACCCTTGAGCAACTAGCCTTGCCTTGTTCCTTACAATGACTCCTTGATCATCCAACTTGTTTCTGAACACCCACTTTGTTCCAACAATGGAGTGATCCTTAGGCCTTGATACTAGTTCCCAAACTTTGTTCCTTTCAAATTGATGCAACTCTTCTTGCATTGCAATGATCCAGTGTGGATCTTGCTCTGCATCTTGAATGGATTGAGGTTCAATTTGAGATAGGAAGCAAGTGTGCAACAGGTTTTGGTTGACCTGATTTCTGGTTTGCACATCAGCTGAGATGTCTCCAATCACTTGGGAGATTGGATGGTCTCTTGATGTTACTAAATCAACAGGAGGTGTTGATTGTTCATCAACCTGTGTTGTTGTTTCCTCTGGTGGTACAACAACTGGCTCTTCAAGAAGTTTCTATTCAAGGTGTTGAATGTCTTCTTCATCTACACTGCTTTCTTCTTTTTGAATGATTTGTAATCTGTTCAAGTCTTCAGCAAGAGAATGTACCTGCAAAGGTTCTATGGTAGAAGTGTTCTTCTCCTTGAAATACATGTTAGATTCATCAAAAGATATATGCACAGATTCTTCAATTTTAAGAGTTGATTTATTATATACCCTATAAGCCTTACTAATCATGGAGTATCCCAGAAACACTCCTTCATCAGCTTTAGCTTGAAATTTTGCTAAATACTTCTTGTCATTATTGTGAATATAACAGATACAACCAAAAATTCTAAAATAGTCTACTTTAGGTTTCTTCCCTTTGAGTAATTCATAGGGATTCTTGCCCTTCAGTTTATGTATTAAACTTCTATTCAACACATAGTTGGAGGTGTTCACTGCCTCTGCCTAAAAAGATAGAGGAAGGTGAGCATCTGACAGCAATGTAGTGGCAGATTCAATAAGGGTTCTATTTTTCCTTTCAGCTACCCCATTTTGTTAAGGAGTTCTAGGAGCTGAGAAAGTATGTATGATCCCTTCACTCTGACAGAACTCTTGCATAAGAAGAGAATCAAACTCTGTCCCATGATCACTTCTGATCAGGGCAATGTGAGTATTGAACTCAGTCTGTATGCATTTGAGAAACTCTGTCAAACACTTAAAGTTATCAGACTTCTTCCTCATAAAGAACACCCATGTGAATCTAGAGAAGTCATCTACAACTAATAGAGTGTAAGATTTCCCTCCTAAGCGTTGTACTGTAATGGGTCCAAAAAGATACATGTGTAACCGATACAAAATCCTAGGTGAATCATTCTTATTAAGTGACTTGAAACTATTTTTGGTTTACTTGCCTAATTGACAAGCCCTGCAGATTCCTTCCTTCTTATAGGGGCCAGAAGGTAGTCCTCTAACAAGGTTATCCTTGGATAGCCTAGTAATGGTTTTAAGGTTTATATGCCCTAGTCTCTTATGCCATAACTCATTAGGTCTACAAATAGAATTAAACAGGCAAATATCTACTTCTGTTGAAAGAAAGTCTACTAAATAGATGTTACCTTTCTTTTTACCTGTCAACACAGTTGTGTTGTCCTCTGATTTGATATTGCACAAGGATTTGCTGAAAGTCACTTGGTAGCCTTCATCACATAGCTGACTGATGCTGATCAAGTTGTGCTTCAGTCCTTCCACATAGGCTACTTTCTTGAATGTGACTGTCCCAATTTGGACTGCACCATATCCTTTTGTTAGTCCAAAGTTTGAATCACCAAATATGACTTTGGGTCCAAGTTTGGCTTTAAAGGATGTAAAATTGTCCTTGCTTCCAGTCATGTACTTGGAGCACCCACTATCCAAATACCATTGCTGGTTTGATGTTGGATAGGTCTTCACCTGCACATAAAATAATTTACTTATTTTTGACCCAGTTTAACTTGGGCCAGGTGGATAACCTTTAAATTCAGAAAAAAATGACATCCCTGGTTGACTCTTATAACCTTTAGGATGATATCTCCTTGGAGGTATTATCCATTCAGTATAAGGGTTAAATCTTTGGGATGAAGGACCCCTAGGTTTGGATTTTGATTTACCCTTGAAGAAGTTTTCAAATCTCTGATCTCTGCTCAACGATCGTTGAGCTGCGTTCGACGATCTTGGGTCAGATCTTCGAGCTCCGTTCGACGATCGACTGTGGCAGAGTTCAAGGTTTAGAGATCGTCGACCTGAGTTCGACGATTTTGGATGAGATCGTCGATCTGCATTCGACGATCGTCTAGCTCTGTTCGATGGTTTCTGTTGAACACTTGATTTCTTGGGTAAGTCAGAATTTTTCCTAGCTACCTCTACAACTCCCTTCCCTTTATCAGAGATAAACTTAATTGGGGTTGTTAGTACTATAGGTTGGCTGGATGAAGCACTCAAGCCCAGTGTACTGTTGAATCTTGAGTTCACTGTGCTTGTGATGTCCATTAGCTTGATGCTTCTCCCATTGAGGGATTCTTCAAGCTTTTTGGCCTCTGACAGCTCACTTTTCAGTGAAGCTATCTGCTCCCTACAGCACTCCAACTCCTCAAAGAGTTTGAGGTTTTCTGATTTTAAGGTACTATGTTCAGATAATTGATTTCTGAGATAAATGATTTCCTTCTCAGATTTTAATAAGTCTAAACATAGTGCTTTAAATTCATACTTAAAGTCCTCAGAATTAAAATCAAAAGAACTTATTACCTAGTCCTCTTCAAGTTGAGTCTCTGAGTCTGACTCTGACTCTTCTGCATCAGAATTATGTTGTGAGGCATTGATAGCCATCATGCAGAATTCCTTTTCTTCAGCATCATCCTCATCATCACTTGAGCTGGATGAAGCTTCTGATTCCTCTTTTGTCTCACTCCAAGATTCAGCAATAAATCCCTTCCTTGTGTGTTTGTTCTTGCTGGAGGAGGGTTTGTCATTGCTATTCCTCTTGAAGTCCTTGTCTTTTCTTCTTTCTTTCTTGTCCTTTCTGTCCATGTTTTTGTTCTCTGGACAGTCAGGCACAATGTGGCCTGGTTTCCTGCAACCAAAGCAAATAATTTCTTTTTTGTTTGATTTATCATACCTTGGTTTGTCATGCTCTTTGTATGATCTCTTCCTGAAGTCCTTTCTGGCCATTTTGTAAAATCTTTTGGCCAGTAGACTAAGCAGCTCATCATTGCCCGTGACCTTGTCTTCAGGCTGATCTTCAGTGGCTTTGAAAGCTATTGACTTTTCCTTTCTTGTGGCTGGTGAGGCAGCCTTCTGCTCTTCTTCTCTGTTCTTAATGAGCAGCTCATAAGACTTGAGCTTGCCCAAGATAGATTCTATTGTAATCTCATTCAGACTTCTAACATCCTTGATTGGCCAGATCCTTGAGTCCCAAGTGCTTGGGAAGCACATTAGGATTTTATCATTTAGCTCAGTCAATGAGATCTCTTTATCCAAAGTTTTTAGTTCATTGACTATCAGACTGAGTCTATTATACATGTCTGATACTGACTCAGCTTCTCCTTTCTTGAAGTTCTCGTATTGGGTTATGAGGTGAGATCTTCTGTCTTTTCTTTCATCAGCAGATCCTGAGACTATTTCAGATAGCTTGTCCCAGATGTCCTTTGCTGAGTTGCATTCAGCTACCTTTTGGAAAATGTCATCAAACATAGTCTGAGCTAAGATATTCATAGTCTTTACATCTGCTACTTTCCACTTCTTGATCTCTGCATCTGTTCCTGAAGGAGGTGGAACGGCATTTGTACTTGTGTTCTCTGGAGGTCTTGGACACACTGTCAAAATAGAATTGAAGATGTCATCATCAATAGTATTCATGTAGAGTCTAATCCTTACCTTCCAAAGTGCAAACTTGGACAGATTACACACTGGAGGTCTGGTGCTAGCATAATCTTTGTTTTGGGCCATGTTTTATGAAGAAGTAATCCTAATAACAAAATCAAAACAAGCAAATCTAACTATAGGAATCTTTGGGTTCAGGTGTTAGCCTATGCAACCACAGAGATGTGGTATTTTTAACCAACCTTGCTCTGATACCAATTGAAAGTGCAAGTTAGATCTGATATACTCTAGAGGGGGGGTGAATAGAGTATGGTGCTTGCTAAAAACTTTTTACAACAGTTGTTGTAATCCTAAGTGAACAGGGAAGCTAATGATATAAAGTAAATCTAAACACAGCAACTATCTAATCACAGAGCAATCTAGTCACAAACCACAGCCAGAAACAAAAAGAAAGTAAGCAACCAGATGACACAAGGAGCTATAGTGGTTCCCCAATCAACCTGGGTACATCCACTCTTCTACCACCCTTGGTAGGAATCCACTGCAGGATGAGTTGATCAGATGTCCTGGACACCAATGAGCTTTTGATAAGGTGCTCAAAAACCAAACCAGATTTTTTTGATCAGGTGTCTTGCCACCACTGAGTTTTGATAAGTTCTCAGAAACCAATCACAAACTTTTGAAGGGAGTTTGAAAAACCCTTTATAGTAGAGAGAGAGAGAAAGGGATGAGATGATCTTCTCTGTCAACAGTCAAAGAGAAGATAGTGGATGTTGTCAAAGCTCCCCCTGAGATCTTGAGTTGTTCAGGAAGTGAAGCTTTGCAGTAGGGTGATAGGCCTTCAAATGATTTGATCTCCAGTAAATGATGATTTCAGCAACAACTGAAATGTGATGTGTCTGGAGTCTTGAATGATGATGGTCTTTGAACACTTGAATCAAGAGAGATTTGAAAGTTTCAGTTGATTGATCTCCTTTTGTGATGAGTGTTCTTGTATGAATCTTTGAGACTGAGAATGTCTGCAACTCTCTTTCTTTCTCTTGTGTAATTGTGTTGTAAGAGTTGTTGTTGCAGAGAATATGTTTCTGACTTCTTATTCTTTTTCAGCAGAAAATAAAAAAAAAATGAACTTTTATTCCTTTTGTCTGAATAGAAATGATCCTCTGTCCAAGATAGCCGTTAGCCTGTCATAAATGACTTCCTTAATTGCAATTGTCTTCTGGAGGAAAGTCCAATAAAACATTCCTTGAAAATTCCTTGAAACTTGCTCCAGATTAATTAAAAAACGGCTACAAGATCTCTGAATTAATTGCTAACAATAATTCTTCAACTGTCTGAATTTGAATCTTGAAAATCATTGAACTCTTCAGAAAGACGTCGAACTGAGCTCCACTATCGTCGAACTGAGCTCAGAGATTTGGACTTATATAGAAACAGAGATCATCGATCTGAGCTCAACTATCGTCGAACTGAGCTCAGAGATAGAGAATTAAACTGGAGTCAAGATCGTCGATCTGAGCTCGAAGATCGTCGATCTGAGCTCGAAGATCGTCGAATGGAGTTCGACGATTTGTTGAAGTTGAGCTCAGAGATCGTCGAATGGAGTTCGACGATTCGTCAAAGTGAGCTCAACGATTGTCGAATGGAGTTCGACGATTCGTCATACTGAGCTCGACAAAATGACTTGTTCTCCAAAACAGAAAAACCTGCTCTTGAGGGCAGCCTCCAAACCTAACTACTAACCCTTAGACTCAATTCTAATTGACCTTTAGATCTATACAATGAGGTCAAAACAGGTTTCCTAAGAGGCATAGTGATCCTTGCCCAAATCAGTAATAGGGTGTTCCAACAGCAGTGGTCGAGATAGCCAGTACCAAAGCTCTGCGAGAAGGGGTAAGACGATCATATGAAACAACAACAGTAAGCGGGCGTTGGGTACACACCCGAACCCCTTTGTGAAGAGCAATGGGAAGATCCAGGTCAGTGGGTTCCTCAGTATCTGGAGCATCCGTGGTGGAGAGAGCTGGCCCGGGAGTAGAGAGAGACGGCTGCGGAGAGGAGGGAGATATCGCGGGAGGTGAACACGGCGAAGGAGAGGGTGGAGATGGTGGAGGTGGCGGAACGTCAGCAGGTGTAGAGAGGATAGATGGGTTGGTATAAGAAGTAGGATCATCAGGAGTAGAGTAGGAGCCGGGAGAGAAGTAAGAGGCATTTTCAAAGAAGGTGACATCCATAGAGACGAACTGCTGCGGGTAACGGGGTCAAAGCAATAATAACCTTTCTGAGTGGTAGAGTACCCCAGAAAGACATATTTAGTGGCACATGGTGAGAGTTTGTCACAGGTGGCAGCGGGAGAGTGCACAAAGGCTGTGCACCCAAAGATGCGCAGAGTATGAGGAAACGGATTCGTGTTCGGATAAAGAATAGAGAATGGGGTTTCACCGTGAAGAACTATGGAGTTAATGTGATTGATGAGATAGCAGGTGAGGAGGACAGCATAGCCCCAATAGGAGCGAGGAACGTGCATCTGTGTCATCAGAGTGCAAGCGACATCGAGGAGGTGACGGTTTTTGCGTTCCGCCACGCCATTTTGTTGTGAGGTGTAGACATAGCTAGTTTGATGAATAACACCATGTTGCATACAGAAAGAAGAGAAATCATGGCTAAGATATTCCTTAGCATTGTCAGAACGAAAGATTTTAATAGAGGTATCAAACTTAGTCTTAATCATAGAATAAAACGATGTCCATACAGAGAACAGTTCGGAGCGATCCTTGAGAATATACACCCACGTACACTTAGAGAAATCAACAATAAATATGACAAAATATGAACTACCCCGACCGATGGTGAGGGTAGGAGCAGGACCCCATACGTCAGAGTGAACGAGGTCGAACGGATGGGAAGAGCCACGGCTTTGCATTGGTAGGAAGGAGGAGCGGTGATGTTTGCCAAGCTAACATGCATCACAGTTGAGAGGAGGATGATGCTGAGGGAGGTGGGGTAGAAGCTGGCGAAGAAGTCGGGGAGGAGCATGACCAAGGCGAAGATGCCATTGGAGAAGATTTGTAGAGGAGGAGGAAAAGGCGGATAGAGCAGAAACGTTATCGAGGAAGTAGAGGCCGCCGCTCTCAATCGCAGTAGCAATCGTCCGTTGGGAGTCCGGATCCTGAAAAGAACAAGAAGTAGGAGTGAATGTGACGAAACACCGTAATTGCTTGCATAGAGAAGTAACCGATAATAAATTGCAAGTGAACTTGGGCACATAGAGGGTATTTGTCAGGCGAAGAGATGGAGTGACTTGAACCACTCCCGTCCCATTGACCGGTGAGGGAGAGCCGTCCGCAACAAAGACTGGGGGCAATCGATCATGTGTTTTTAGAAGAGAAAAACACTGAGGATTGCCTGTCTATATGATTGGTAGCATCAGAGTCTATCAGCCATCGTCCGTGAGTAACAACGTGGGCACTACCGGAAGATGTGACCACCGAGGCGGACTACGTGAAGGAGGAGGTGGAGGCCATAGAAAAGAGATCGTGTGATCAAATAGGAGACCATGCGAGAACAGTAGGAAGCGGCAAGAAAGAATGTCGCGGCGACAAGGACCAGGTCGCGGCGAGAAGGGCAGAAACACCAAGCCGGGCGAACGGCAAGTAACACTCCCCAGCAAGCAGTACATGTTGCTAGGAAGGCCGCAACCAAGAAGCAGAGCAAAGCAGAGGGAAAGAAGTCACACAACTAAAGAGAAGGCCGCGCGAACAAGAGAAATGGAAGACTGCACGAACCGGGAGGAGTTCGCGAGAAAGGAAAGCAGGTTGTGCGAACAGAGCAGAGACCGCATGAACAGAAATTGGCTGCACGAATAAAAGGACATCGCGGGGAGAGAAGATACAAAGCAACCGCGAAAATAGGTCACGGAAAAAGAAAGATATAGGTCGTGCACACAAAGGGCAGCGACAAAGTGGAGACAGAAACTGCGCAAATAGGGCACAAACAGGCGGAAGAAAGAAGACGCAAAGGTAGGTTGTGAGAAGGAGCAAGCCGCGCGGATAGGTTGCACGGACAGAGGAAGCTCACAGAATCAGGAGGAAAAGATCGAGGGCTCTGATACCATGTGCGAACAGAAAACAAGAGACCAAAAAATTGGAGTAACAAAAATTTTATTATCCAAAAAAGGTATCTATTACAAAGGTACAGCCTCCCTTTTATAAAATGGGGAGATAAGAGAGATTACAATTAAGCAATGTGGGACTAAATAATTACAGGTGTAAGCGGTTTAACATAAAAACAAGCCAAGTAGGCCGCGTGGTTAGACAAATAGGCTAACCACCCGACCACCACAATAAAGAGAGTACAAGCCGCCATAGGAGACCGCCAGACCACCCGGTCTCTAGGCCTCTTGAGACAAACCGTCAGACCGCCCAGATACCAACAGCAACAGTCCGGCCACCGAACCGCAGGAGATAAACCGACATACCACTCAGTCTCTAAACCGCCAGACCGCCCGGTCTCCATACAGCAACAATGAGCTAACGTCATATGGAGGTAGCTCATCTGTGGAGCTATCAGAGAGCAATTTGGATGAAGAACAGAAGGAGGCTATTGAAGATCTTCATGTGGAGCTGCCTGTGTCACCAGGAGCTCCAGGTGTTTCAAGATCTGGAGCAGAGGCTTCTGGTTCAGGAAGCAGGGGGAGCGACGCTCCAAGTGTGCCCGAGAATGGAGCTGATTCTAAAGAAGCGGCGAAGGTGGTGAGCAAGGGGCAGACTCTTTGAAGATCCAAGAGTACCATCAAGCCACCAGTTCGCTATAGCGAAGGAAATGCAGTGAGTTTTGTCTCATGTTTCTTTGTAGGCCCCCTAGATGATCGGGAGCCTTCTAGCTTTAATGAAGCTACTGGACTCAAGGAGTGGGAAGATGTCATGGATGAGGAGATGGCTGCCCTCAAGAAAAATGAGACCTGTGACCTTGTGCCCAAGGTTGATGGCGTTACTCTTGTGACTTGCAAGTGGGTATATAAGCTGAAGAAGAAGTCGAATGGAAGCATCGAGCGGTACAAGGCGTGCCTTGTAGATCGAGGTTTTTCACAACAGTATGGCGAAGACAATGAAGAGAAGTTCAGTCATGTGGCAAAGATGACTTCAGTTCGGGTGGTGATGGCCTTGGCGGCTTGCTAGGGATGTAGGATGTGGCAGCTAGACGTAAAGAATGCTTTTATTTATGGGAAAATTGACAAAGACATCTTCATAGATCAACCACTAGGATACATATCTGAAGAACATTCGGACTACGTCTGCAAGATCCGTAAATCCCTCTATGGTTTGAAGCAGGCTCCACAAGCCTGGTATGGGAAGATTGCAGAATACCTCGAGTTCTGCGGTTATCTTGCTTCTAATTCAGACTCGAGCTTGTTCATCAAGAAGAAGGGGAAGCTTCTGGTCTTGGTTCTATTGTGCGTGGATGACATGATCATCACGGGGAACTCCAAGGAGGAGGTAGCTAGGCTCAGGGCAGAGCTAGCTATAAGAATCGAGATGAAGGACTTCGGTAAGCTCCACCACTTTCTTGAACTCGAGGTGAAGAGGAAAGAGAGTGGCATACTCGTATCCCAAAAGGTCTATGCGGAACAGATCGTTCAGCGATGCGGCATGCGGGAGGGGAAGAGTAGCTCTACTCCTTTTAATTTTGGCATCAAACTTCGACGGGATGAGGGGAGGATTCTTTCAGATCCTTTGGTGTTTCGGGCTCTGGTTGGGACTCTTATCTACTTGATGATTACAAGGTCAGACATTATTTATGTGGTTGGTCAAGTAAGTCGGCATATGGCGGAACCCTGGAAGCCTCATATGATGGCGGCAAGGAACATTCTCAAATACGTGAAGTCCACTTCTAATATGGGTCTCCTTTATGGGAGAGACACGGGTTTTACTCTTTAAGGATACTTGGATGCTGATTATGGGGGAGATTCAGATGACCGGAAGTCAACATCCGGTTATGTCTTCACATGTGGATCGGCCAGTATCTCTTGGTGTACTAAGAAACAACACTCAGTGTCCATCTCTACTATAGAAACAGAGTACAAGGCTTCGGCCTTGGCAGCTCGGGAAGCAATCTAGCTTAGGAGACTAGTAGAGGACGTCTATGAAGAAGTGCGTGGTCCAACTCTGCTTTGCGGTGACAATGAAAGTGCCCTGAAACTGGTTAATAATCCAGTTTGTCACGTGCAGACCAAGCATATAGCGATTGAGCACCACCTCATTCGAGAGAAGGTGTTGTGTTGGAACACTCTATTACTAATTTGGGTCAGGATCACTATGTGTCTTAGAAACCTTATTTTGACCTCATTGTATATTTCTAAAGGTCAAGTAGAATTGAGTCTAAGGGTTAGTACTTAGGTTTGGAAGCTGCCCTCAAGACCAAGGTTTTTCAGTCTGGAAACTAAGTCATTTCGTCGAGCTCAGTATGACGAATTGTCGAACTCCAATCGACGATCGTTGAGATCACTTCGACGGATCGTCGAACTCCATTCGACGATCGCTGAGCTCAACTTCAACAAGTCGTCGAACTCCATTCGACGATCTTCGAGCTCAGATCGACGATCTTGACTCTAGTTTAGTTCTCAATCTCTGAGCTCAGTTCGATGATAGTTGAGCTCAGATCGACGATCTCTGTTTCTGACAAAGTCCAAATCTCTGAGCTCAGTTCGACGATAGTGGAGCTCAGTTCGACATTTTTCTGAAGAGTTCAACGATTTTCAAGATTCAAATTTGGACAGCTGTGGAATTATTGTCAGCATTTAATTCAGAGATCTTGTAGTCGTTTTCATTTATTCTGGAGCAAGTTTCAAGAAATTATCAAGGAATGTTTTTATTGGACTTTCCTCCAGAAGACAAAAACAGTTAAGGAAGTCATTTATGACAGGCCAACGGCTATCTTGACAGTGGATCATTTCTATTCAGACATCAAGAGAATAAAAGATTAGATTTTTAAGAACTGAAAGAAGAAGAACAAGGAGAGACACATATTCTGCAATATTCATTCTCTGCAAAACTTCTTCTGCAACAACTCTCACAATCACAATCACACAAGAGAAAGAAAAAGAGTTGCAGACATTCTTAGTCTCAAGAATTCACAAGAACACCAACACCAAAAGGAGATCAACAAACTGAAATCTTTAGATCTCTTTTAATTCAAGTGTTCAAGGCCATCATCATTCAAGACTCCAGAAACCTCACATTTCAGCTGTTGCTGAAATCATCATTTGCTGGAGATCAATTTTCTGAAGACCTATCACCCTATTTGAAAGTCCACTTAGTATCAACTACCTTCACCTATGGGGGGGAATAGGTGACGTGCAGCATTTTTGCGGAATTAAAATTGTACCTGCACACGAAAACAAAACAGCACAGCAAAGAAAGTACACACGCAATTTATAGTGGTTCCCCGATTTGGGTACATCCACTTTACCCCTTCGACCTATCTCCCAACAAGGGACGACTCGGTCACTTCACCAACAGGATTGAAATCCAATCCTTGCACTATCGGAAGGAACCCTTCCACACGTAGGAGACAACACTCCCACAACACGGGTTGCACCCAACCCTTACAACTCGGAACCAACATTCCTTTACAACAAAAATGAACTAGAATGTACAAGAAATACAAACTACTTTTGGAGACTAAGTTGTCCCTCTTCGTTCGATGACGTGTCCTAGAATTGAACGAAGAGTCCACAACCCTCGATCTCACTTTGAGAGAATCTCCCCGGAACCGGCGGCGGCAAGAAGGGCGGAGGCTTGGTTCTCGGGATCGGCGGCGACAACGGTGCGGCTGCTGTACTTTGGAGATTCAAACTTCGTAGCAAAGCTAGCAAGGTCTTCCAACGGTCACACTAGGATCGATCGTCTCGATCGATTCGGACGGGGAAGGTTTTCCCGATCAACAAATCAAGAGACAAGGGATTTCTGGTTAGACGCGTGAGATGCTATGCTTGGCTAAGCTTCTGTCGCCGGAAGATCTAGAAGAATCACGATCAAACTGCCGGCGATCGACTACCACGAGCGGCGACGGCGGCGGAGCAGGTATCGCGATCTAGGTCAAGGTCGGCGGCTCGTGTATTTCTTTTTGTGTGTTCTCACTGTTCAAAAATATGCGTGTATTTATACACAAGTATACTCCTTAATGACCGTTGTGGATCCCACCAGAAGAAACCCTAATTCCGGTTCAAAACAGTGTCAGCGGTAGAGTCCGGTCCAGCGGTTTCCAGAAAATTGTCCAAGTCAGATTCGGTGAGAATCGAAGGTGATTCTCGATGAGTCGGCGAGAATCAGCAGGTGATTCTCGATGATTCGGCGAGAATCACTAGTGATTCTCGCCGAATCACTTGATGATTCTCGCCGAATCACTTGATGATTCTCGACGAATATGACTTAGCGCCAGATTTGCACGCTTTAATGTAGCCGGAAAGGAACGGTGAGAATCAGCCAGTGATTCTCGATGATTCGGCGAGAATCACTAGTGATTCTCCCCGAATCGGCGAGAATCACTTGGTGATTCTCGTCGATTATCACTTAGACGATTTTTCGTCTTTCCGCCCAAAAGCTGCTCTTTGACCCATCCTTGCTCCTTGTCTGCTCTTGCATAATCACAGCCCTGTACTTGAAAGTAAGTACACTCCAATAGAGAGAGTACACGTAAGCCAACACACTGATCTGCTCAACGAGGGATTACGTCGTGCAGACCCGTGTATATTGACCTACTGCACCCTGACATTGGTGTGCACTTAGCGTGGAATAACTGCAAGCACAACTTGAAATAATTTGTCAAATACATTGTCTATTTACCTTAGCTTGTTCAGGGGCTTCTTCAAATTAGGTACGTTGTGGATACAATACCCAACACTATTCCAAAGCTTCAATTCCTGAACAACTACAGATCTCAGGGGGAGCTTTGACAACATCACTGAATCCACATAGTCTTCTCACTGTGATTGAGAAAAGAAGACTTTCATCACTCTCTCATCCCCACCTCTGTAAAGGGTTTTTCAAACTCCCTTCAAAAGTTTGTGTGTGGTTTTTGAGCACCTTATCAAAAGCTCATTGGTGGCAAGACAACTGATCAAAAAATCTGGTTTGGTTTTTGAGCACCTTATCAAAAGCTCATTGGTGCCCAGGACACCTGATCAACTCATCCTGCAGTGGATTCCTACCTAGGGTGTTAGAAGAGTGGATGTACCCAGATTGGTTGGGGAACCACTATAGCTCCTTGTGTCTTCTGGTTGCTTGTTTTTCTTTTGTTTCTGGCTGTGGCATGTGATTTGTTTCTTTTGTAGTTTGTGACTAGGTTGCTCTGTGATTAGATAGTTTCTGTGATTAGATTTACTTCTTACTATTTGCTTCCCTGTTCACTTAGGATTACAACAACTGTTGTAAAAGTTTTTAGCAAGCACCATACTCTATTCACGCCCCCCCCCCCCCCCCCCCTCTAGAGTATATCAGATCTAGCTCACACTTTCAATTGGTATCAAAGCCAGGTTGGTTAAAAATACCACATCTCAGTGGTTGCACAGGCTAACACTTGAACCCAAAGATCCCTATAGTTAGATCTGCTTGTTTTGTTTTTGTTATTAGGGTTATTCCTTCACAAACCATGGCCCAAAACAAAGATTATGCCAGTACCAGACCTCCAGTGTGCAATATGTCTAAGTTTGCACTTTGGAAGGCAAGGATTAGACTGTACATGAATTCTATTGATGAGGACATTTTCAATTCTGTTTTGACATTGTGTCCAAGACCTCCAGAGAGCATAAGTACAAATGTTGTTCCACCTCCCTCAGGAACAGATGCTGACATCAAGAAGTGGAAGGTAGCAGATGCAAAGGCTATGAACATCCTAGCCCAGACTATGTCTGATGACATTTTCCAAACGGTAGCTGAATGCAACTCAGCAAAGGAGATCTGGGACAAGCTATCTGAAATAGTCTCAGGATCAGCTGATGAAAGAAAGGACAGGAGATCCCACCTCATATCCCAATATGAGAATTTCAATAAAGGAGAAGCTGAGTCAGTAGGAGATATGTACAACAAACTCAGTCTTATAGTCAATGAGCTGAAAACCTTGGACAAGGAGATCTCATTGACTGAGCTAAATGACAAAATCCTAATGTACTTCCCAAGCACTTGGGACACAAGAATCTGGCCAATCAAGGATGTCAGAAGTCTGAATGAGATCACCATAGAAGCTCTCTTGGGCAAGCTCAAATCTTATGAGATGCTTATCAAAAATAGAGAAGAAGAGCAGAAGGCTGTCTCACCAGCCACAAGAAAGGAAAAGACAATAGCTTTCAAAGCCACTGAAGATCAGCCTAAAGACAAGGTCACGGGCAATGATGAGCTGCTTAGTCTGCTGGCCAAAAGATTTTACAAGATGGCCAGAAAGGACTTCATGAAGAGATCATACAAAGAGCATGACAAGCCAAGGTATGATAAATCTAATAATAAAGAAATTGTTTGCTTCGTTTGCAGGAAACCAGGCCACATTTTGCCTGACTGTCCAGAGAACAAAAATAAGGACAGAAAGGATAAGAGAGAAAGAAGAAAAGATAAGGACTTCAAGAAGAATAGCAATGGCAAACCCTCCTCAAGCAAGAACAAACACACAAGGAAGGGATTTGTTGCTGAATATTGGAGTGAAATAGAAGAAGAATCAGAAGCTTCATCCAGCACCAGTGATGATGAGGATGATGCTGAAGAGAAGGAATTCTGCATGATGGCAATCAATGCCTCTCAACACAATTCAGATGCAGAAGAGTCAGAGTCAGACTCAGAGACCCAATTTGAACAAGACCAGGTAATTGGTTGTTTTGATTTCAATTCTGAGGACTTTAAGTATGAATTTAAAGCACTGTGCTTAGACTTATTAAAATCTGAGAAGGAAATTATCTCTCTCAGAAATCAATTGTCTGAACACAGTTCCTTAAAATCAGAAAACCTCAAACTCTCTGAGGAGTTGGAGTGTTGTAGGGAGCAGATAGCTTCATTGAAAAGTGAGCTATCAGAGGCCAAAAAGCTTGAAGAATCCCTTAATGGGAGAAGCATCAAGCTAATGGACATCACAAGCATAGTGAACTCCAGATTCAATAGTACACTAGGCTTGGGTGCTCCATCCAACCAACCTATAGTACTAAGAACCCCAATCAAGTTTATTTCTGATAAAGGGAAGGGAGTTGTAGAGGTAGCTAGGAAAAATTCTGATCTGCCTAAGAAAACTAAGTTCCAGCAGAAATCGTCGAACGGAGCTAGACGATCGCCGAACGCAGATCGACGATCTCAGGCAAAATCGTCGAACTCAGGTCGACGATCTCTAATTTCTGAACTCTGCCACAGTCGATCGTCGAACGAAACTCGATGATCTGACCAAAGATCGTCGAATGCAGCTCAACGATCATCGAACAGAGATCAGAGCTTTGGAAATTCTTTCAAGGGTAAATCAAAATCCAATCCTAGGGGTCCTTCATCCCAAATATTCAACCCTTATACTGAATGGATAATACCTCCAAGGAGATATCATCCTGAAGGTTATAAGAGTCAACCAGGGATGTCATTTATTTCTGAATTTAAAGGTTATCAACCTAGGCCCAAGGTAAACTGGGTCAAAAACAAGTGAATTATTTTATGTGCAGGTGAAGACTTATCCAACACCAAACCAGCAATGGTATTTGGATAGTGGGTGCTCAAAGCACATGACAGGAGACAAGGACAACCACACATCCTTTAAAGCCAAGCTTAGACCCAAAGTCATATTTGGTGATTCAAACTTTGGACAAACTAAAGGATATGGTGCAGTCCAGATTGGCACAGTCACATTCAAGAAGGTAGCCTATGTGGAAGGACTGAAGCACAATTTGATCAGTATCAGTCAGCTATGTGATGAAGGCTACCAGGTGACTTTCAGCAAAGCCTTATGCAAGATCAAGTCAGAGGACAACACAACTGTGTTGATAGGTAAAAGGAAAGGTAACATCTATTTAGTAGACTTTCTTTCAACTAAAGTAGATATTTGCCTGTTTAACTCTGTTAGTAGACCTAATGTTTTATGGCATTAGAGACTGGGCATATAAACCTTAGAACCATTGCTAGGCTATCCAAGGACAACCTTGTTAGAGGACTACCTTCTGGCCCCTACAAGAAGGAAGGACTCTGTAGGGCTTGTCAATTAGGCAAGTAAACTAAAAATAGTTTCAAGTCACTTAATAAGAGTGATTCACCTAGGATTTTGTATCTGTTACACATGGATCTTTTTGGACCCATTACAGTACAAAGATTAGGAGGGAAATCTTACACTTTAGTAGTTGTAGATGACTTCTCTAGATTCACATGGGTGTTCTTTCTGAGGAAGAAGTCTGATAACTTTAAGTGTTTGACAGAGTTTCTCAAATGCATACAGACTGAGTTCAATACTCACATTGCCCTAATCAGAAGTGATCATGGGACAGAGTTTGATTCTCTTCTTATGCAAGCGTTCTGTCATAGTGAGGGGATCAGACACACTTTCTCAGCTCCTAGAACTGCTCAACAAAATGGGGTAGCTGAAAGGAAAAATAGAACCCTTATTGAATCTGCCACTACATTGTTGTCAGATGCTCACCTTCCTCTATCTTTTTTGGCAGAGGCAGTGAACACCTCCAACTATATGATGAACATAAGTTTAATACATAAACTAAAGGGCAAGACTCCCTATCAATTACTCAAAGGGAAGAAACCTAAAATAGATTATTTTAGAATTTTTGGTTGTATTTGCTATATACACAATAATGACAAGAAGTATTTAGCAAAATTTCAAGCTAAAGCTGATGCAGGAGTGTTTCTGGGATACTCCATGATCAGTAAGGCTTATAGGGTATATAATAAACCAACTCTTAAAATTTTAAGAATCTGTTCACATATCTTTTGATGAAACTAACATGTCTTTCAAGGAGAAGAACACGTCTACCATAGAACCTTTGCAGGTACATTCTCTTGTTGAAGACTTGGACAGATTACAAATCATTCAAAAAGAGGAAAGCAGTGAGGATGAAGAAGACATTCAACATCATGAAGAGAAACTTCTTGAAGAGCCAGTTGTTGTACCACTAGAGGAAACAACAACACAGGTTGGTGAACAATCAACACCTCCTGTTGATTTAGTAACATCAAGAGACCATCCAATTTCCCAAGTAATTGGAGACATCTCAGCTGGTGTGCAAACCAGAAATCAGGTCAACCAAAACCTGTTGCACACTTGCTTCCTATCTCAAATTGAACCTCAATCCATTCAAGATGCTGAGCAAGATCCACACTGGATCATTGCAATGCAAGAAAAGTTGCATCAATTTGAAAGGAACAAAGTTTGGGAACTAGTACCAAGGCCTAAGGATCACTCCATTGTTGGAACAAAGTGGGTGTTCAGAAACAAATTGGATGATCAAGGAGTCATTGTAAGGAACAAGACAAGGCTAGTTGCTCAAGGGTACTCTCAAGAAGAAGGCATAGACTATGACCAGACTTTTGCACCAGTTGTAAGGTTGGAGGCTATTAGAATCTTCTTAGCATATGCAGTACACAAAGGCTTAAAAGTATACCAGATGGATGTAAAGAGTGTTTTTCTCAATGGATACATCTAAGAGGAAGTCTATGTCAGACAACCTCCAGGTTTTATCTCTCCAACCCATCCTGATTATGTTTTTAAATTGAATAAAGCATTATATGGTCTCAAGCAAGCTCCTAGAGCATGGTATGAGACCCTAGCATGTTTTCTCCTGAAAAATGAATTTATAAGGGGTAGAGTAGACCAAACTCTTTTTATTAGAACCCATAATTCCCATACCCTACTAGTACAAATCTATGTAGATGATATTATTTTTGGTTCTACTGATTCAAATTTGTGCAGAAGGTTATCCAATCTAATGCATTCTAAATTTGAAATGAGTAGCATGGGTGAGATATCCTTCTTTCTAGGATTGCAAATCAAGCAACATGTTGAAGGCATATTTATTTCTCAAACCAAGTATGCAAAAGAATTGGTTAAGAAATTTGGTATGTCTGAAGCATCTTGTATGAAAACACCTATGCCTACTAATGTTGTATTGGATGTTGATGAACATGGGAAACCTGTTGATCAGACAACATATAGAGCAATGATTGGCTCTCTACTGTACCTTACAGCTAGTAGACCTGACATAATGTTTGCTACATGGATATGTGCTAGATTCCAAGTGAGCCCTAGAGAGACACACCTAACATTAGTTAAAAGGATTCTCAGGTATGTTAAAAGTTATCCAAATATAGGTCGCTGGTATCCAAAAGATTCAGCATTTAACTTAACTGGATTTTCTGATGCTGATTATGCTGGATGCAGAATTGATAGGAAAAGCACCAGTGGAACTTGTCAGTTTCTTGGTGACAGACTTGTCCCTTGGTTTTGCAAGAAACAAACATTTGTGTCAACTTCAACTGCAAAAGTTGAATATATGGCTGTAGGTAGTTGTTGTTCACAAATATTGTGGATTCAAAACCAACTCCTAGACTATGGCTACAACTTAGAGAAGTCTAAAATCTTTTGTGATAATACCAGTGCTATTTCTATAGCTCAAAATCCAATTCTCCATAGTAGGACAAAACACATAGAAATTAGGCATCACTTTTTAAGGGATAATGTTGAGAAAAATAAAATTGAACTTCAATATATCCCAACTGATTTGCAAAGGGGAGATATTTTCACCAAACCCTTGGATAAAAAGAAACACACCTTCTTCATAAATCAGTTAGGAATGTTAGATGGGGGAAGTCTAAAATAATGTCCAAGATTTTAAAACTCTAAAAATGACCAAGACTAGACAAACTTCTCAGTTTTTTTCTAGTGTCTAGAGTGTCTCTGGTCTATGAACTGCGCTCGACGATTTTCCCCTCGATCGTCGAACGGAGATCGACGCTTTCCGAAATCGTCGACCAGAGTTCAGCGCTTCTCAGATAGTGCTCAACTATCTCTCCAGGTCAACGATCGTCGAACGGCGCTCGATGATTTTGTTTTCTAAACTATCGTCGAACGGAGATCAACGCTCTCCAATATCGTCGAACGGAGATCGACGATATTGAAGACCTTTCAGATTTCTTTAGAAGCCTCGATCGTCGAACTGAGTTCAACGATCTTTCCTTTTCTACGTCGAACCCTAATATAAAATTCATTTTTTGGCCGTCGTTATCCTTTTGCGCTTTCAATCTCTCTGTAAATTTTCTCTTTCTCTCCAAACATCTCTACACTTGGTCGTTTGGTTGTTTATTTTTTGCAGGAAACCATGGTCGTCTCAGTTGCAGTCCTGGCCACCATAAAATTTGATGCAGGATTCGATATTGATATGTATTCTTTCAGCACCAGTGATCAGATTTTCCAAGATATTCTAGAACTTTTCAAGGAGCAAAAATTAGTTACCATCATGTCCACCAGAATCAAGTTACCTGCAGATAAAATCAAGGAGTGGGTATATACTGCCCACAACCAGGATCAAAATACAGTGATTGGATCAATTTCTGGAACCCAGGTACCTCTTACACCTACTATTCTTATAGAGATTTTTGGATTGAATTCTGGAGAGGATTCTGTTGAACTGTCTTGAGAAGAATTCTCTACTATGCTTGATAGAATGGGTCATATAGATGCAAACCCTAGCAAGCTGCTAAAAAAGAATTTGGCTGTTGAGTACAGGTTTCTAGCTGATGTTGTGGGAAAAGTCTTGTTGGCCAAACATTCAGCCCATGATACCATCTCCAGGTATCAGCTATGTTTGATGGGTGCTCTTGTAGATAAGAAATAATTAAACTGGGGAGAGATTTTCTTTGATCTGATTAAGAAGAAGATAAATAAGAATTTTGTGAATTATGGAAGGATACTAGGGCTGTTTCTTCAAAACAGATGTCCTGCTCTGCTAGTATCAAATGGGATGCACATCAATGCCTCCAAGAGGCTCTCCTGTGCCCTGTTTGGCAAGTGGGACAGACAGATTATGAAGCCTAGCAGGCCCTCTGCAGCTGCAACTTTAGGCACAAGGACTGTTACAGTCTCTTCCCCTCAAGTCTCTGCCCCTGCAATAGACTTGCCTGCTGCTTCTCCTCCTCCTCCACCTCTTATTTCATCTCTACCAGTCACCTCCACCATTCCAATTTCATCCACCATCATAATTTCAACCTCATCTCCAACTTCAGTTTCTCCAACTCCACCTCAAATAGAAGAACTATTTCATCCTTTACATTAATACCCTCAACCAGATCTTGACACATCATCTCACATTCCATCCTTCAATCTGATAGATGATTCCTTTATGGATGACTCACCTTCATCCCCTCCTGATCTACCCTCTTCATCCACATCATATCAACAGTTACTCCAAGACATCATTTCTCAACCCTCCTACACACCTTCTATTTCCATTCCACTATCTTCCTTTTCAACAATCCCCACACCTCAACCTTCCTTTCCCCCATACACCAGCTCTCCACCAACATCTTCAGCTGCTCCACCTTCATTCTCTACCTCTACTCAAGTCCCTACTGAGTATGTAGATATTCCAGCCTTAGCAGACAGACTTTATGAGCTGATAGCTCCCAGGCTATCACTTCTGTTGGAGACCTCCTTGGCTCCACTCCTAAAGTCAGTTGCAGACCTATCTGCCAGGCTCTCCTCCATCATTCCTCCTCAGGCAATCCCTTCCTTTGGGTGCCTTAATCCAGCTATCTCTGAATCTAGGCAGGGGGAGATGCCTCATGAAGATGTTAGATTGTCTGCTGCTGCTACTGTTGTTACCTCAGCTCAAGCCTCAACACCACAGGTTGCAGTTTTCTCAGTGGACCTCAGGTCACTTTTATCAGAATTTGATTATATATTTCAGCTATCTTCCAAAGCATATTGCAGTCCAGCCATCTGAAGACCTCTCCAATGCCATTGTGCCCTTTTCCAGCTGTGACACCAGTCTCATTAATTCTTTTATAAAGTCCCTTTCTGCTACTGCCCCTGCTGTCTCTGTTGTTGCTGCTCCTTCAGTCTCTGTTGAAAGTGCTGATGCTGCCCCTACTGCTGTTGTTGATGGTTCTGCTATTGTTGTTGTGTCTGATAGTTCTGATACTGCTGATGAGTTAGTCTCTAAGGATATACTTATGACAGAGGCATTTGATCTTGAGCCTACTGTCATTACTGATGATATTGCTGTCACTGAAACTACTGTATCTGAAAGTATTGTTTCTGAAACTGTTGATGTTGCCCCTGCTGATGTTCTTGTACCTGAAAGTGTTTTATCTGTATCTGATGCTGCCCCAGTTGCTGCTGTATCTACTGTTGCTGCTAGTGTTGCTTCCATTCCTCCTTCTACTGTTGTTGCTACAACTACTATCACTACTGTTTCATCTGCTCAATCACAACTTCAAAAAGACTATCTTAAGAGGATTGATGCTTTATATGATGATCAGAGCTCTGAAAGTGATCAGTTCAGAACTGATTCTGATGATTCCTCAGCTACTATAGCAAGGAAAAGAAAAGCAAGAAGCAAGGCAATGAAAAGAGTTCCTTCAGCTAAAGTAAAAGATACAAATGACATTCCCTACTATATTCTGCATGACTGCCCTATAATAGAATATTGGATGCAATACTCCAAGAATCAATTAAAGGCTATGAAGAAGAAGAGGAAGTATGAGAAAGGTTCCTCTCAGTTCCATCATCCTCCTCCTCCTCCTTCACCTGGTGCAGGTGCAAGTGGTAGCTCTGCATTTCATCCCTCTGCCAGAAGTCAAACCCCCTATCAGCCTCAAGGAAGATCTCAACATAGGGGAAGCCAATCCACAGGCTATCAGTCAAGGAGAGGAAGCTATAGAGGAAACCAAAGAGAACTTCAAGTTTATTCCAAAGGTTACTCCAGGAAACACCCATACTCAAGGGAAGTACCAGGTTCATCTGATACTACTTCAGGTCCCTTTCCTTATAAGCTGAAAGAATTAGTCTCCTCCAGAGCTCCTCCAGATAATCCCTCCAACAGATATGAGCCTCCAGTTCCCTTTGAGGATCCAGAGAATAACCCAACTTCCTGGACAGCTAGAATGAAAGAGTTAGCTGCTCTGGACCAGATCAAGAAAGCCAAAGAGCAAGGCAAAGACACTTCCAAAATCACTATCTTGTCAGAACAAAGGAAAAAGGAACTGGAAAGATACTCCTCCAGCAAGTTCTTTGATTCTGAAAGCTACATGAAGCTGCACCCTGAAGCTGTAGTACCAAGGCCAAAACAACAAACATCTCTAGGTGCAGCTGATGACAGAAGATCAAAGAAGGAAGCTCTTAATCCAAACAGGGAAATAAAACTTATAAAGATCAAAGAAAAGGAGTAATTCTGTAAGGTGGCAATATATTCTGTTTTCTGATCTATCTGAGATTATGTCTGTGTTTCTGCATTGTTTTGTTGTTATATTGTTGCTGTGTATATTCTTAATTTTTTCAATATCTGTAAATAGTAATCCTAACCCAAATAGGGGGAGATTGTTGGAACACCCTATTACTAATTTGGGTCAGGATCACTATGTGTCTTAGGAAACGTGTTTTGACCTCATTTTATAGATCTAAAGGTCAAGTAGAATTGAGTCTAAGGGTTAGTACTTAGGTTTGGAAGCTGCCCTCAAGACCAAGGTTTTTCAGTCTGGAAACTAAGTCATTTCGTCGAGCTCAGTACGACGAATCGTCGAACTCCAATCGACGATCATTGAGCTCACTTCGACGGATCGTCGAACTCCATTCGACGATCGCTGAGCTCAACTTCAACAAGTCGTCGAACTCCATTCGACGATCTTCGAGCTCAGATCGATGATCTTGACTCTAGTTTGGTTCTCAATCTCTGAGCTCAGTTCGACGATAGTTGAGCTCAAATCGACGATCTCTGTTTCTGACAAAGTCCAAATCTCTGAGCTCAGTTCGACGTTTTTCTAAAGAGTTCAACGATTTTCAAGATTCAAATTTGGACAGCTGTGGAATTATTATCAGCATTTAATTCAGAGATCTTGTAGCTGTTTTCATTTATTCTGGAGTAAGTTTCAAGGAATTATCAAGGAATGTTTTTATTGGACTTTCCTCTAGAAGACAAAAATAGTTAAGGAAGTTGATGGGCCAAAACCCGAACAGGCAAGCGTACCTGTCGAATTGTAGTACCAAGGTCGTATTTAAACACGGGGTTGTCAAGTACTTCTACTCGCGCTCTAACTATTATCCTACCGGAAGACTATTGGGATTTTGAGAATTTTTTTTTTTAAGAAGTAAAATGAACGATAAATTGCGAGACGAAAACTTATATAAAAAAAACTAGCATTCGATCATTGATTCACCATGAAATGAAACGAGAAAATAAAAGGGCATAGTTTTAAATTTGCAAATCCAACTCGGCCGTGACGGATCCGAAAAATAAGACAAAATCTCGCTAGAGCATTAGGTCTCCTAACTTATAGACTCTTCGATCGAAATCTCTTTACAAACCAAAGAAGCCTAAAGTTGCATTATCGAGGTGATCCGCACTATTGGATTTGACTCCAAGCCGGAGGATTTACGTCGTCCTATCTCTAGGGTTGCATTCAACTCCTTCCTTCTTTGAGTGATCTTTCACATCCACGAGCCTCTCGGCTACTCGAATATGAGATCATAAGCCTACTACCGTATACCGGAAATACGGAGTCGACACAATAATTATTCAAAGAAGGACCGAGTAGAATTACGCAAAAATAAAACTATGAAATAAAAATAATTCTCATTTCAAATCATGGATCCTCATGATCAAATGCTAAGAGGGAATTAGCTATGCATATTGCAAAAGGAAACAACAAAATAAAGAGAAGGGAGAAATATTTTCATTACTTGCAAAAAGGAGTACACAAAATAAAAAAAGACAAGATTATGCTATAAAGAAAAACTTGCACTAATTGAAAAGAAAACTAATACAATAATAAAACTAACACTCACAAGCACTCTCCACTTAAACTAGCACTTCACTTGCTCTCCAAAATCCAATTCTCCAAAAGCATGGGATATGGGTTCTTTTTATAGATGAGGGAGAAGGTTCTAGAATGGAAAGAAGAAGAGGGGGCAAGGGGGGGTGGCCGGCCATGTAAGATAAAGAGGGTGCATGAACATTATTTAATTAGGGGGAAGAAAGAGGAGGTGGGTTCAATGTATTGGTGGCAAGGTGCATGGATAGAAATTAATAAGAAAGAGAGGATGAGTGGGGGATGCATGAGGAATAAATGGAAGAGAAAATAAAGGGGAGAGAGAGAGAGAAAACATGCATGTATGTCATTAAAAGGTGGCAAGAGAATAAAGGAGAGAGAGGGGGGGTGGCCGGCCAATGTGGGCTTTAATGGGCTGTATAGGGGGCTCGGGTTGGCTGCTCTTGAGGGAGGGGCTCGGGTAGAGCTAGGTGGGCTGCTCCAATGAGGGGCTCGGGTAGAGCTAGGTGGGTTGCATGTTTGTTGGAGATGGGTGGTCGGGCTGCATGCTTGTTGGACTGCTTGCATGTTGGAAGTAGTGGGCTGCACAAGCTTGGAATTTGAACAAGAGGGCTGCACCATGTGGGCTGCACCAATGAAGGGGGCTGCATGGGTGTTGAAGTGGTGCATTAGCATGGGCTTTGAACCTACAAAAAAAAGAGACAATACAAACATTAGTTAATGATTATACAATGCATAATATAAATAAAACATACAACATATAAATAACATAACACATAAAATAAAACACACGTTAAACATATAATATAAAATTAAACAAAAAACACTAAATTAAACATAACATACAAGCTATAATAATATTTATAGATAAAGCTAAACATAAAATATAAAATAGCCACAAAACATAACATAAACATTAAATTAAGAAGAAGATCATAACAAGCATACAAAAAACACATAATTGTAACAAAAACTTAGGAAAATAAGCTACTAGAATAACCCAAAAACGATGACTAAAACTAGTCATCAAACTCCCCCATGCTTAGACATTTGCTTGCCCTCAAGCAAATAAAGATGAAAACTAGGGAAGGAAATAGAAAATAAACAAAGCTAATTTAGGTTTCATAATTAAGAAAAACAAAACATGAACAATTAAACTATCCTAATTCCTATGTTAACAACTAGTGGGGTGAGAAGTGCACAGTAGAAAACTTGAAAGTGGAGACCTAAAAATATCATTAGAACATAAGAAAAGTCTACACATTTCTAAATCTTAAAAACAAGGCATCCAAAATAAATGAAAATAAGGACAACAAAAAGTAGAGGTTCTAAATAAACGGCGCATTAACAAACTACTCGGTTGCTAGATAAACATTAACCATAAGACACTCCAAGATAACCTCCAAAGAAATCCATCAATGATGGTGGCCATAGGCTTGTACGTTCACACTTTCTCCACTACGCGAAATTAAGTTCTAAGATCATTAGGACTTCTACTAGGCATTAAAACTTGGCTTAGGTAAATGATTAGGAAGTGGAATCAAAGATAAACATGAAGGTTTTAGGCACTAAACCAAGGTGAGCTCAAAAATAAACATAGCAAAAAAAATGAGAGATAATGAGTATGTCATTTCTCCAATATGAAACTACAACAACAAGGCCATGAAATTTTTTTCTTTTATAAACTTGGCCAAACATAAACTTTTTGCATTCATTTTTTTTTGATTTTGTAATGATATATATTTTTTTCTTTCTCAATTTTTTCCTTTTGAATAACATTTGATAAGAAAGCTCCAAAAATAAGCTTGAGAATTTCCTATTCATTTCAAAAATAATACCCTTCCCACAAAAATAATTTTTAAGCTCAAATTTATAGTGCAAAAATAGGAAAGATTTTTGGCTTTGGTGAATATAATGAAATGAAAGGTGGAGCTAAAAACAAAGAAAATAAGGAAAAAGGCCCAAAATTGTTTTGCAAGGGTTTTGTTTTTGGTGGGCAAGAAAAGCTCAAACTATTCAAATGGTGGCCTAAATCATTTCTAAAGAACGTAAAAACGGCGCAAATGCTTCGAGAGTAGCTTGGTACAAGTTCTAGACACCAAGAAAGATTACCTCGCAAATGAAAAAGTGCTAATGATACCTAGCAACCATTCGTAAGCAACTAACCGAATAAAAAGACATAACTACAAATTGCTACTTATAACGTAAAAATCGGATGCCTATATTTAAGAAAAAGAAACTAGTAGAACTAAACTATGCTAAAATGATAAGTTTAGAAAACATTTTCAAAGGATTCTACATAGAACTACAAAAACCGCACGGGCCTACACTTCACTAGAAGAAACATAAAAATAAAGATAGAAATAATTTTAGGTTTTGTTTTTTCAAATAGATTTTAGCACAATTTTTTGATTTTTGTTTTTCTAATTTTTTTGGGTTTTATATTTTATAATGTTTTGGAATTTAGATTTTGATGACATAAAATACTATACTAATTTAAAACAAAAAATTTCTTTTGATAGAAGAAGAACAAAAAAGAAAAGACAAAAAGAAACTAGACCCTCCCCCATGCTGAAATTCTGCATTGCCCTCAATGAAGGAAATATAAAGAAAAAGAGAAGGGGACTGAGAAGAAGAGAAAAAGAAAAATGCAGGAAAAGTAAATAAATAAGAACAGGACTTCCCCGGGTTCGTGAGATGAAGGCGGATGTCGCTCCCTCATGCTTGCTTTTTAGAGTACTTGATCGTCAGCAGGTATGACTTGATCCATCTGATATCAACAGCGGCGGAGCGGAGACCACGATCATGGACTTGATTGGCCTCCGGTAGGAAGAGCAAAATAAAAGCAAAAAAAAAGATAGAGTCCATGGGCAGATGCCCGATAATGGTTTTTATTACAATCATTTAAAGTCCGAATAAAAGAGTCACAGAATAATAATAATAAGTCCAAAACAAAAATGTCCATCAGAAAATAAGAGAACTAAGAATCAAAAAGAAGATTCTCCTTGGGAGGAGTCACAGAATCATTAGAGAAATAGAGTTTAAGTCTATGACCATTAACTTTAAAGTCCCCCTTATCGGGGTGTGAAAGTAGCACAGTGTCGTAAGGAAAAATATCCTTGACCGTGAACGGTCCGGACCATCTAGACTTAAGCTTTCCCGGGAAGAGACGTAAACGCGAATTAAAAAGAAGAACTTGATCGCCTGGTTTAAAAGTTTTAGGGTGGCGCAGGTTCTTATCGTGATACAATTTCGTGCGTTCTTTATAAATTTTATTATTTTCATATGCGTACGCTCGCCACTCGTCAAGCTCATTTAGTTGGTTTTTTCTATGCTCGCCGACCGAGTGCGGATTGAAATTGAAAAATTTTAACGCCCAGTACGCACGGTGTTCTACTTCTACCGGAAGATGACATGATTTTCCATAGACTAATCGGAAAGGAGTACAACCGATGGCGGTCTTGTACGCTGTCCGATAGGCCCACAGAGCATCGTCCAATTTTAAAGACCAATCCTTACGAGAAGTAGAAACGTTTTTTTCCAAAATTTGTTTAAGTTCGCGATTGACTACCTCGACCTGACCGTTAGTTTGGGGGTGATAAGCGGTGGATAATTTATGCGTAACGCCATATTTGGCTAAAGCCTTAGTGAGTTGTGCGTTGCAAAAATGACTTCCCCTATCACTAACGATCGCTCGAGGAAAACCAAAGCGAGAAAATAATTTTTAAAAAAAATTGACAACAACGCGAGCATCATTATTTGGTAGAGCTTGGGCCTCTGCCCACCTAGAAACATAATCGACTGCGACTAGAATATATTTATTTCCTAAGCTGGAGGGAAATGGGCCGACAAAGTCTATGCCCCATAGATCAAAAACTTCGCATTCGAGAAAGTAGTTTTGTTCCATTTCATTTTTATTTGAGAGATTTCCAGTCCGCTGGCATCGATCGCACCCGCCCACAAAGATTTGTGCATCTTTAAATATGCTTGGCCAGTAAAAGCCAGCACTAAGCACTTTGTGTGCGGTGCGGTTAGCTTGATAGTGCCCGCCAGTCGGACCTTCATGAACATGTTTTAAAATTTGGTGACCCTCTTCCCGTGAAACACATCTCCTAACCACCTGGTCCACACAAATGCGAAATAGAAATGGGTCTTCCCAAAAATAATACTTCAACTCCGAAAAGAATTTCTTCTTTTGGTGAGTGGAGTATTCTTTTGGAAGGACCCGGGCCACGAGATAATTGGCCAGATCAGCAAACCAGGGGGTAGGAGATGAAGAAATAGTAAAAAGACGCTCATCCGGAAAAGAATCATTAATAAAAGTTTCATTTAAAAGATCTAGATCGGGATTTTCAAGACGAGAGAGATGATCAACTGCTAAGTTTTCCGCTCCTTTCTTATCCCGAATCTCCAAGTCGAATTCTTGAAGTAAGAGGATCCAACGGATAAGACGCGGCTTGGCATCCGGTTTAGAAAGGAGGTACTTCAGAGCGGAATGATCCGTGAAAACAATAACCTTAGAAAGAGTAACATACGGTCGGAATTTATCAAAAGCAAAAATAACCGCTAAGAGCTCTTTCTCCGTTGTGGTGTAGTTTTCTTGCGCAGAAGTGAGAGTTTTACTAGCGTAGAAAATCGGATGAAAGTTCTTAGCGATTCGTTGACCTAAAACCGCACCTACCGCATGATTACTCGCATCACACATGATTTCGAAAGGTAAATCCCAAACTGGGGCGATCAAAATGGGAGCATTTATAAGTTTAGATTTAATTAATTCAAATGCCACGAGACATGATTCATCAAAAACGAAAGGAGTGTCTTTTTCGAGAAGGTGGGTGAGAGGCTTAGTAATTTTTGAAAAGTTTTTAATGAATCGTCGATAAAAACCCGCATGTCCTAAAAAACTTCTAATCGCTTTAATATTTGTAGGCCGCGGTAACTTTTCAATTACTTCAATTTTTGCCTTGTCCACTTCAATTCCCCTAGCGGAAATGTTGTGGCCAAGGACTAAACCTTCGCGTACCATAAAGTGGCACTTCTCCCAATTTAAAACTAGATTCGTTTCCTCGCAGCGTTGTAAAACTTTTTCCAAATTTTCTAAACATAAATTAAAGGAGTCGCCAAAAACAGAAAAATCGTCCATAAATATTTCCATAATATTCTCGACGTATTTATCAAAAATAGCAAGCATACACCGCTGAAAGGTGGCGGGTGCGTTGCATAATCCGAAAGGCATTCTACGATAAGCAAAAGTTCCGAAGGGGCAGGTGAATGTCGTCTTCTCTTGGTCCTCGGGTGCGATAGGGATTTGAAAGTATCCCGAGAGACCGTCGAGGAAGCAATAAAAATTGTGCCCGGACAAACGTTCTAGAATTTGATCGATAAAGGGGAGGGGGAAGTGATCTTTTTGAGTGGCATCGTTTAGCTTACGGTAATCGATGCACATCCTCCATCCCGTTATCGTCCTAGTTGGAATTAAGTCGTTATTTTCATTTGGTACTACCGTAATCCCTCCCTTCTTAGGAACAACATGTACCGGACTCACCCACTGACTATCGGAAATCGGATAAATTATCCCCGCATCTAATAACCTAAGCACTTCTTCCTTCACAACCTCTTTCATATTTGGATTAAGACGACGTTGTGGTTGAACTACACCCTTAGGATTATTGTCAAAAAATATTTTGTGTGTGCAGAAGGAGGGGCTTATGCCAGGAATATCACAAATTTGCCACGCTATAGCTCGGCGATGCTTTTGTAGTACTTCGATCAACTGATCGTTTTCGGATTGAGATAAATAGGCCGAGATTATAACGGGCAACTTAGAATTTTTTTCAAGAAAGGCATATTTTAGATGATCAGGGAGTGGTTTTAAATCAAGATGGGGCAGCTCGTTATAAGAGTTTTTCAAATTCTTTTCTTTTTCAAAAATAAGATTTTCATACTTGTTTCTACCAAAGACATAATCATTTTCAAAATTTGCTTGTGCTGACATAACCGTGTTTTCAAAATCATGTGAAGAAATTTCAGAAAAAGAAGAGGAAAATTCATTTGAAGAGATGTTGGAAAGGGAAAGGGAAGAATCTTCATTTAAAACATCAATAAAGAAGCATGAGTCATCATTTTGTAAGGAATTTTTCATTGATTGATTAATTGAAAATGTGACCTCATCATCTCCCACACGCAAAAACAACTTTCCGTTACTAACGTCTATAACCGCTCGAGAGGTGGCTAGAAATGGTCGTCCAAGGATAAGAGGAACCTCGACATCCTCTTCAATATCAAGAATGACAAAATCCACCGGGAAGATGAATTTGTCGACCTTTACTAGCACGTCCTCAACGATACCTAGTGGATACTTGATAGACCTATCGGCTAACTGGATACTCATTCTTGTAGGGCTAAGAGTGCCTAATCCTAGCTTTTTGAATAAAGAAAAGGGCATCAAATTGATGCTCGCTCCTAGATCCGCTAACGCGTGTTTAACGAAAAGATCACCAAAGACGCAAGGAATGGAAAAACTACCCGGATCGTTTATCTTTTTAGGCAGATTAGAATTTTTAATGACTGCCGAGCATTCTTCATTCAATGTTACATGCGATAAGTTCTCCAATTTCGTCTTGTTCGTTAATAAATCTTTAAGATATTTGGCGTACTTAGGCATTTGGCTAATCGCTTCATGAAACGGCAAATTAATATGAATTTGTTTAAATATTTCAAGAAAGCGTTGATATTGATTATCTAATTTTTCTTGCCTAAGTCTAGCCGGATAAGGAGGTGGCGGAAATTCCTTTAGAACAATTGGAGCATCATTTTGAAAACCATTTGTCTTTTTTTCAGAATCAGAAATAATAGAGCTATCCTTTTCTTTTTCAAGTGTAGATTTTTCTTTTTCAAGATCTAAGTTGTCATTTTCCATGGGGGTACAAACAGGAGGGACAATCACCCTTGGCTCTTCCCTTGTGGTGGGCTCGTTAACAACTTTACCGCTCCGAAGGGAAATTGCATTTGCGTGTTCCCTTGGGTTAGGCTCAGTGTTCGAGGGAAGAGTTCCAGGTGGTCTCTCATAAAAAGCCTTGGCGAGTTGGCCGACCTGATTTTCTAAATTTTTAATTGATCCCGTTATGTTTCTAATAGTAGCATCGTTTGAGCTTATATACTTAGCAAAGATCTCTTCCAAAGGGGAAGGTTTTTGAAAATTTTGTTGTGGTGGTGGTGGTGGTGTAAAATCGTGCGGTGGGCGTACTACGTTAGCATTATTACTCCATGAAAAATTTGGATGGTTACGCCATCCAGGATGATAAGAATTCGTAGCAGCATTACAACCAGGAGGAGAAGAAAAATTCGAAAAAGTAGAAAAATTATTGGCAGAATTATTTTGAGCAGGCCTGGGTATGTTCCCCAGATAGCCACCTGCTCGGCAGCAGCAGCATTTTCATATACCTTAGTGGCGGAGGGAGCAGTCATCTCCGAGATCTTCTTGTTCAGCATTTCCACTTGCATCGCCAGTTGCGTCACCGAATCCACTTCATAGATACCTGCAGGTTTAGATGGGCGAGACCTGGACGAATTCCACTGATAAGTGTTCATCGCCATGTCCTCGATAAGCTCAAGAGCGGCTTCCGGAGTTTTGCGGTCTAAAGAACCAGCGGAAGCGGCATCTATCATTTGTTTTGTCTCTTGGTTTAGCCCATTATAAAATGTCTGAACCTGCAACCATACAGGCAGAGCATGATGTGGGCATCTTCTCAAAAGTTCTTTGAACCTCTCCCAAGTGTCATAGAGGGTCTCAGAATCAATTTGAGAATATGAAGTTATATCATTTCGAAGCTTAGCAGTTTTGGCGGGGGGAAAATAACGAGAAAGAAATTTTTCAGTTAAAATGTTCCAAGTAGTGATTGATCCTCTTGGAAGAGAACTCAACCACTGTTTGGCTTTAGTTCTTAAGGAGAAAGGGAAGAGTCTTAGCCTTATAGCATCGTCTGAGACACCATTTATTTTGAAGGTGTCACATATTTCAAGAAAATTTGCAATATGCAAGTTCGGATCTTCATCTTGTAATCCGTCGAACTGTACATATTGCTGCACCATTTGTATGATGCTAGGCTTAAGCTCGAAGTTATTGTTCGCAATTGTAGGTCGAACAATACTTGTTTCAGTCCCCTCCAGGTTGGGTCGAGCATAATCGGACATAGTCCTTTGCTGAGCCATTCCTGGGTTGGGATCTCCCATTTCAGAATAATTACAATCCCCGAAGGAATCCTCAACCGCTGTTTGAGAAGTGGAAGCCCCGAATCGTAGTTTTCTCCGAAAGAAGCGTTCGATTTCTGGGTCCAAATCAACAAGTAGCGACGGATTCGCTCGGGTCATGCACTAGTAAAGAAAACGAGGGAAGATGAGAATAAAAGCTTGGAAAAGAAAGAAAAAGAGGAAAAGAAAGGAAAATTTTTTTCTTTTGTTTTTTTGAAAAAAAAAGATTTTTTTTAGACGGCTTGACTCTCGAACTTCTCGAGGACTACCCGGTGAAGGGTTCGCCCGGTACTAGGTAAAATGGTGGCGCTTAAAGCCCCTTACCCTTTTCGAGAGATTTTAGGTGGGGTAGAAATAAGGTGAAGTGGGTTGATTATAAATATTTAAATATATAAATTATAATTTTTTTTTTTGATTTTTGGAGAAGTAATAGCGCAAGCATTTTCAAAATATTGACGAAGAAATGTCCCCGGCAACGGCGCCAAAAACTTGATGGGCCAAAACCCGAACAGGCAAGCGTACCTGTCGAATTGTAGTATCAAGGTCGTATTTAAACACGGGGTTGTCAAGTACTTCTACTCGCGCTCTAACTATTATCCTACCGGAAGACTATTGGGATTTTGAGAATTTTTTTTTAAGAAGTAAAATGAACGATAAATTGCGAGACGAAAACTTATATAAAAAAAACTAGCATTCGATCATTGATTCACCATGAAATGAAACGAGAAAATAAAAGGGCATAGTTTTAAATTTGCAAATCCAACTCGGCCGTGACGGATCCGAAAATAAGACAAAATCTCGCTAGAGCATTAGGTCTCCTAACTTATAGACTCTTCGATCGAAATCTCTTTACAAACCAAAGAAGCCTAAAGTTGCATTATCGAGGTGATCCGCACTATTGGATTTGACTCCAATCCGGAGGATTTACGTCGTCCTATCTCTAGGGTTGCATTCAACTCCTTCCTTCTTTGAGTGATCTTTCACATCCACGAGCCTCTCGGCTACTCGAATATGAGATCATAAGCCTACTACCGTATACCGGAAATACGGAGTCGACACAATAATTATTCAAAGAAGGACCGAGTAGAATTACGCAAAAATAAAACTATGAAATAAAAATAATTCTCATTTCAAATCATGGATCCTCATGATCAAATGCTAAGAGGGAATTAGCTATGCATATTGCAAAAGGAAACAACAAAATAAAGAGAAGAGAGAAATATTTTCATTACTTGCAAAAAGGAGTACACAAAATAAAAAAAGACAAGATTATGCTATAAAGAAAAACTTGCACTAATTGAAAAGAAAACTAATACAATAATAAAACTAAAACTCACAAGCACTCTCCACTTAAACTAGCACTTCACTTGCTCTCCAAAATCCAATTCTCCAAAAGCATGGGATATAGGTTCTTTTTATAGATGGGGGAGAAGGTTCTAGAATGGAAAGAAGAAGAGGGGGCAAGGGGGGGTGGCCGGCCATGTAAGATAAAGAGGGTGCATGAACATTATTTAATTAGGGGGAAGAAAGAGGAGGTGGGTTCAATGTATTGGTGGCAAGGTGCATGGATAGAAATTAATAAGAAAGAGAGGATGAGTGGGGGATGCATGAGGAATAAATGGAAGAGAAAATAAAGGGGAGAGAGAGAGAAAACATGCATGTATGTCATTAAAAGGTGGCAAGAGAATAAAGGAGAGAGAGGGGGGGTGGCCGGCCAATGTGGGCTTTAATGGGCTGTATAGGGGGCTCGGGTTGGCTGCTCTTGAGGGAGGGGCTCGGGTAGAGCTAGGTGGGCTGCTCCAATGAGGGGCTCGGGTAGAGCTAGGTGGGCTGCATGTTTGTTGGAGATGGGTGGCCGGGCTGCATGCTTGTTGGACTGCTTGCATGTTGGAAGTAGTGGGCTGCACAAGCTTGGAATTTGAACAAGAGGGCTGCACCATGTGGGCTGCACCAATGAAGGGGGCTGCATGGGTGTTGAAGTGGTGCATTAGCATGGGCTTTGAACCTACAAAAAAAAGAGACAATACAAACATTAGTTAATGATTATACAATGCATAATATAAATAAAACATACAACATATAAATAACATAACACATAAAATAAAACACACGTTAAACATATAATATAAAATTAAACAAAAAACACTAAATTAAACATAACATACAAGCTATAATAATATTTATAGATAAAGCTAAACATAAAATATAAAATAGCCACAAAACATAACATAAACATTAAATTAAGAAGAAGATCATAACAAGCATACAAAAAACACATAATTGTAACAAAAACTTAGGAAAATAAGCTACTAGAATAACCCAAAAACGATGACTAAAACTAGTCATCAGAAGTCATTTATGACAGGTCAACGGCTTTCTTGACAGTGGATCATTTCTATTCAGACATCAAGAGAATAAAAGATTAGATTTTTCAGAACTGAAAGAAGAAGAACAAGGAGAGACACATATTCTGCAATATTCATTCTCTACAAAACTTCTTCTGCAACAACTCTCACAATCACAATCACACAAGAGAAAGAAAAAGAGTTGCAGACATTCTTAGTCTCAAGAATTCACAAGAACACCAACATCAAAAGGAGATCAACAAACTAAAATCTTCATATCACTTTTGATTCAAGTGTTCAAGGCCATCATCATTCAAGACTCCAGACACCTCACATTTCAGCTGTTGCTGAAATCATCATTTGCTGGAGATCAATTTTCTGAAGGCCTATCACCCTATTGCAAAGCTTCAATTCCTGAACAACTACAGATCTCAGGGGGAGCTTTGACAACATCACTGAATCCACATAGTCTTCTCACTGTGATTGAGAAAAGAAGACTTTCATCACTCTCTCATCCCCACCTCTGTAAAGGGTTTTTCAAACTCCCTTCAAAAGTTTGTGTGTGGTTTTTGAGCACCTTATCAAAATCTCATTGGTGGCAAGACACCTGATCAAAAAATCTAGTTTGGTTTTTGAGCACCTTATCAAAAGCTCATTGGTGCCCAGGACACCTGATCAACTCATCCTGCAGTGGATTCCTACCTAGGGTGGTAGAAGAGTGGATGTACCTAGATTGGTTGGGGAACCACTATAGCTCCTTGTTTCTTCTGGTTGCTTGTTTTTCTTTTGTTTATGGCTGTGGCTTGTGATTTGTTTCTTTTGTAGTTTGTGACTAGATTGCTCTGTGATTAGATAGTTTCTGTGATTGGATTTACTTCTTACTATTTGCTTCCCTATTCACTTAGGATTACAACAACTGTTGTAAAAGTTTTTAGCAAGCACCATACTCTATTCACCCCCCATCTAGAGTATATCAGATCTAACTCACACTTTCATGTTGGAGGGATATATTATGGTGGAGTATGTACAAAGTGCGGACAATATCACAGACATCTTCATAAAGCCGCTGCCAAAGGTGCCATTTACTCGGTTACGGGAATTGCTGGGCTTGGTCACCACTTCTCACTTCAAGGGGGAGTGTTGAAAATTATGAAGTGAAAGTGGGGGTTGATCAGGCAAACCGCGTGGCCTGGGCAGACAAACTGGCGGACTAGTAGTGCGGCCTGGGCGGTCTGATGTTGCGTCCTGGTGGTGGTAACTAGCCTGTTCGGCTTGTTGTTCTACAGTTGCCTGTTCCCTGGAGTAACCGTGCGGATATGTGGTGTATCTGTGGGAGGAGCGGACTCTTTCTGAGTTCGCGGAGTTCGCTTGATGCGGACTGCCTTTGGAGCTCACGAGATCGACATTGGCCTGTGCCCTTGATCAGGTGGTGCGATTAAGAAGTAACCGCGGAGTTCGTTGTTATGCGAACTGGCTTGGATCTGGCAGTCTAAGCAGACTGAGCAGATTGATAGTTTATGTCTGTGGAGCTCATGCTAGAGGTTCACAGGTTGGTGGACTTAGTCACAATCTGTGACAAGTCCAGGTTGATCGTAGAGTCCGCAATGTCCGTTGGTTGACCGGGAGGTTTGTGCCTTTGGTCGTGGACATTGCTTATTATAGGCTGGTGCGGTGTCCGCTGATATGCGGACTGGCTTCATGTCTGGCCTCCTTTGATAGCAGGAGGATATGATGATGTCTGGCCTTCTTTATACAGACTAGGCGGACTGCTTGGTGCTATTTGCGAGCTGGGGTGGTGATTCTATCCACTAGGTCGATGACCACACTCATCTCTGTGCCTATAAATAGGAACGTTTATATGTTAGAAAGGTGGCGGGTGCTTGGCGGTTACGATTTATATATATATATTATAATATTATTACTTAATTAATAGTTAAGTTAGAGTTAAGCTGGAGCTATATATATATAATTAGAATAGGAATTTAGATAACCGTTGCTCTTCATCTTCCCAAAAACCCATTGAAAACCCGACCTGCGCCTGTTCGCGAGAAGTAACGGAGAAACCGCCGGAACTGCTACCTTCGGACGCCGATTCCGGGAGTGTTAGTGGACGGAATTCGATCCCGAAAGCGGATTTGGATTGCTCTCTCCTAGACCTTCATTCCTACGATAAGAGATGCAATTTTCGTGGTGTTTCTAGGGGTCTCAGAATTTTTGGTTTGATCCTTTTCCGCCATTAAAACTCTATAATTTTGGTTTAGGTGCTGTTGCGGCTGGAGCCGAGAGAGAGGGAAAGTGCTGACCAAGAAAATTCTGGATTTAAGGCAAGTGGTGCTCTTCTCCCTTGCCAAGTAGTGGCTTCTTTATTTTGTTCCATGTTGTCAAGTATTAATTTCAGATCCTTCAATTGTCTAGTTTTTTCCTTAATCATGACAAGAAATTGTTAAGCCTACTGAATTTACTTCCTGTCCAGTTATTTGATTTGTCAACCAGTTGACATATTGTCTAAATTTCTACTCTTAGAACCTAGGAATGCTTCTTAGCCTTGTCAGATCTCACTATTACTGCAATTTTTGTCCTACTATCAGTTTGTTGTAGTGTTATAATGCTGAGTTCTTCATGGGTAGGCTGGGTTTTGGCGTAAATTGGCTTGGCAATTGTGGTAGCAGTAGCAGCAATTTCCTTTTTCCTTTCCATAGTCTTGAGGATTAGAGTGTTTCTGGGCTAGTAGAAGTGTTCTGGTATGATAGGTGGAACATAGAAGTGTTTGCTATAGGATTAAAGCGTTGTCCAGCATTTTGTGCACTCAATACTGATAGGTCGTCGATTTGAGATCGACAAACATCGTCGAATAGAGATCGACGATCTCCGGTCACCTGTGATCGACGAAGGTCGTCGATCTGGGTTCAACGATAATCGTCGAACTGAGCTCGATGATTTTTCCTGTGATCTGAGTTCGATGATAATCGTCGAACTGAGTTTGACGATTTCCTGTGGCCTGCGTTCGACGAAAAATCGTCGAACTGAGTTCAACGAGTTCCGGTGACCTGCGTTCGACGAAAAATCGTCGAACGGAGTTCGACGATTTCCCGTGACCTATGTTCGACAAAATAAAATCGTCGAACGGAGGTCGACGATTTCCCGTGACCTGTGTTCGACAAAAGAAAATCGTCCAACGGAGTTCGACGATTTCCCGTGACCTGTGTTCGACAAAAGAAAATCGTCGAACGGAGTTCGACGATTTCCCGTGACCTATGTTCGACAAAATAAAATCGTCGAACGGAGATCGACGATTTCCCGTGACCTGTGTTCGACGAAAATCGTCGAACAGAGTTCGACGATTTCCCGTGACCTGTGTTCGACGAAAATCGTCGAATGAGGTTCGACGATTTCCTGTGGCTGGAGATCGACGATTTCCAATAAGCTAAGATCGACGTTTATTTCTTTTGCCTTAACCGAATTTTTCATGCAATTTCTTTCCTTCCCGAGAGATTACCTCCCAGGTGGGGATGTCTTGTCGGCCATTCGTTTCTTCTTTTTTTAAGGCCGAATCGTGGGTTATGGCAGGTAGTGGTATTTTGACGCTCTAAAGGAGTGGGATGTTTTGTGTACGAGTCGTGGCCGCCACCTTTTAGCCCCAGGTACGGGCTGGGCATAGCTGTGGCCGCCACCTTTTAATCATAATAATTAATATAATACCTAATAAATAGTATCGTTTCACATAAACTACAAAACAACGCGAAAATCGAATGACCTCGGAATTCGACGAAATTCGCACCGTAGCTAAATAACCACGCTACGAACGCAACGGCGAAGTCAAAATCAACTTTTGACAAACAAAACTCGGGTTATCACTACCCGAATCCAAAACACAAGCATCCCCCGAGAGGCCTCACCGGTCACCAAAACAGACCCGGCTTGCTAGGGAATCTTGCCAAAAAGGCTACCAACAACCACACAAGGAACCTAAAGAGCTAAGACCATGCTCTAACAAACGGCACATGCCGGAAATGCATCAACGTAACGCCAAACGAGAATTAAATAATCGTAGAAAAATCGGGGGCGTTACACTTATCACATCAACAGTAACTGAATGAATAGTAAGTTGAGCTTGGGTTAAAAGTTGCGGCCTCAAATTTTCTGTCCACGCGATTTGAGAAGGTTAATTGGTTTGTTGTTTGTAGGTTGTGCGGCTAGCAATGAGAAACTAGGATTCTGGTTCTGATTGCTGTCAGGGATCAGTGGAGCTAGCGGTTAACAATCAGCAGTCTTTGCAGCAAGTCGCATTTTCGGCTAGCCTGTCTTCTCTACGGCTTTCCAGTTCAATAACTTGTTTGCCGGTCTCGGCGTTCTATTCTTCAGTTCGGCAGCGGCTTGTTCGCGAACTCTGGCAGCTAGGCGACCTCTGCAGCCAGGCAGCTTGCAGAGAGCGGACAAGGTGTTCAGCAGAATAACGAGTGGCTCGCGGTCTACGCAGACTCCGTAACTCAGTTTGGTGCAGCAGCGGCTTGGCAGTCTCAGCGGACTCGGCGGTCTCTGAGGCAGTCCACCCGACTTGTAGTTCTCGTTTGCTTGTATGATTCTCCTTTGTACATTGGCAAATCATGTCTCACCATGTATGTCTAGCCTTGTAAAGAAGATAGTTGATATTACAAGACTTGTTGTTGTCTTTTGTTATCTCTGATTTATTTATTTCAGTTTATGGTTGGAGTGTTCCTACGCCTGGTTCCCGCTTTTAGCTTGATCAATTTGTCATCTTGATAGCTCTGAAAGTTTTTATTTGGTATCAGAGCTATCTTCTGTTCAGCTTGTGGAATTTCAACATCTTCCGGGTGTGTGGTGGGACCTCTACGCCGAGCCCTTAGGTTCACTCCTTGTTCCATCTCCTTAGTCGTTCAGCTCGCTGGAGAGAAGTAAGGGTGCGATCAACCCTTCCCTAAGGGTGAACTCTATAAAGACCGAATTCTCGGTTTCAACAGTGGCAGCTGTTGGTTTCACAAGGAGCTCTGTCGATCACTCATTATTTATTTGCAAAACCGCCCTGGGTCTGGTGGTTCTTGTCGTATATGTGGACGATATTCTTCTCACTGGTGATGACCAGGCTGTGGTTGCATTGACAAAGAATCATCTCCGTCAACACCTTATCACGAAGGATATGTGCTCCCCAAATTACTTCCTGAGAATAGAAATCTCTCGAAAGCCCAATTCTTTGGTTCTCTCCCAACGTAAGTATTCTCTTAATCTTATGCAAGAGACAGGGTTGATTGGGGCTAAACCTTCCTAATGCCCTATAGCTATCGGAGAAGATAAAACCTGGACAGACGACTCGCCTCTTCTGTCAGATGTTACAAGGTAAAGGCATCTGGTGGGCAAACTCATTTATCTCACTATAACAAGACCCAACATCTCCTATGTTGTAGGCAATGTTATCCAGTTAATGCAAGCTCCTAAAGAGTCATCTACAGTCTGCTCTGAGGATATTAGAATATATTAAAGTAGCACCTGGTAAGGGACTACTATTTCAGAGAAATGGTCATTTAAAGTGAACGATATGGTACCTAAACACCTAGAGGGGGGTGAATAGGTGACCTAATCCTTTTCTAACTTTGTTGGCAGCCACTCAGTTATTTCACAGAGTTCTAACTACTTTTGCACAGCAAACAGCAATAACCAAACATACACAGCACATCCACAGCACAACCACAACACAGCACACAGTGTTTTATAGTGGTTCCCCAAGATATGGGTACATCCACTTTCCCCCTTCGCCTATCTAGCAGTGTACTAGATTCGGCCAAACTTCTCCACTGTCTCAGAACCCAAATTGGTTCCTACCTCAGGCCCAAAGCCTTACAACTCAGCTTTACCCAAAGCCTACACTCAGTCAATCAAGGCCTACACTCAGCCAATCAAGGCCTACACTCAGAGATCTCAATCTCCTATACTCAGGCCAAATGCCCTACACTCAGCCTTTATAATTTTAGGCTTACAAATCACTCAGATCCAATGGATCCTACAAGTTAAAAAGATATTACAAATGATAACTCTACAACTCAGAATAATAAGAGAGGAGTTGAGAGATTCTTGATGAGTTCTTGGAAGAACTCAGCTGGATCCAATCTGACTTAGCTTTCTTCAAAGCTTCTTGAGTAGAACTGAATAAGACTGAATCCTCTGCAGTTGTTCCTTGACCTCTGCTTCTTAAGAATCAGAATTGAATCTGAATCCTTCTTCTCAGCCTAGTTCCAGAGGCTGATTTCTTGGATGGAGCCCTCTCTCTCCAACTTCTTAGATCTGCACTTGGACTGCAAGATCTTCTTGTATTGATACTCTGTGTACCACTTTTCTGATTACTTGAATAATCTGTTCCACTTGTTAATCACTTGATCAACTCTTTCAACAACAGTCTCTGTAAACTGTGGGTGCCTATTTATAGGCCTTCTTCATGGTAACCGGCTGGTCCGGTTCATAACTGACTTCTGACATCTCTGACAGTTGCTGTAGACCGGCTGGATCGGCAGCTGTCATGTCAACCAGTCACTTCTTGAAAATCTCTAACAGTCAGTAAGTGTCGAGACTTTCTGTCTTTAAGTGTCGACACTTATAGACCAAGTGTCGACACATGCTTTGTAAGTGTCGACACAAGTCTTCAAGGTGTCGACACATATCCTTGTATGTCTCGACACAGATTCTTCTTCATGTGTCGACACTGAAATTGAGTGTCGACACATGTACTTGTTCTTCTAGCTTTTGCTGAATTCTTCTATTTGTCGACACATCTCCTTTGTGTCGACACATCTTCTTATGTTGAATCTGTCAAGTGTCGACACTGCATCTTGGTGTCGACACATAGTCTTCTATGTTGAATCTTGCTGAGTGTCGACACAGCTCCTTGTGTCGACACACCTTCTTGTTGTTGAGACTTCAGCTGAGTGTCGACACATTCCCATAGTGTCGACACTTGTACTTAGAATAATTTGTTGTTCTTTCTGTTCTTTGCTAAGTGTCGACACAGCTCCATGTGTCGACACTTTCTTCAAGTGTTGAGTCTTCAGCTTAGTGTCGACACATTGTGTTGAGTGTCGACACTTGTACTTAGACTCTGCAGACTTTTGCTGAGTGTCGACACAGCTCCAAGTGTCGACACTTTCTGGTGTAGACACAGCTTCACTGGGTGTCGACACAGCTCCTTGTGTCGACACTTTCTGTCTGCACTTTTCTTCACTGAGTGTCGACACAGCTCCAAGTGTCGACACTTTCTGTCTGGTGTCGACTCTGCATCCCAGGTGTCGACACAATGACTCCAAGTGTCGACACATCTTGTCTGGGTGTCGACACAAGTCTTCTTAAGTGTCGACACTTTCCCTCTGGGTGTCGACACATGGACTTAGAAACTTTTTGCTTCAGTCCAGTACTTTCTTAACCTGCACAAGTAACTCAAACATACATCAAATACATTATGATATATATCATTGAGTTGGGTGAGGCTTCTTCAAATCAGGTACATTTGACTAATGTACCCAACAATCTCCCCCTATTTGGAGAAGTCATAACCCTTAGTCAATGATATACACCATCCATAATTAAAATTACAAAATGATGTACAGCAGATTATATTCAGCAGGGTAAACATAAACATGTAGAAATACACACATGTATACACATTCATCATTTCAGAACAATCAAGAAATAGACACATTTACAGAACAATCATGAAATATATTTATCATATATTGTTCTAACATTTTTCTTATACATCTTTAATGTTTTACAAAAATGTTTTACATTAAAAAGGATTGCAACATAATCTTCAAGTAAAATCCTAATCTATTTCTGATCAGGTTCCTTGATAACAATTCCCTTTCTAGCTTGGACTTGAGCTTTGACAGGGGCTTCAACAGTTGCAGCATCAGCAGGCTTCTTTCCTTTTAAGTCCTTCTTCTTCAGCTCTTCTGCTTTGATTTTCTGTCTCTCAAAATAGTTGTATGGCTTGGGGAAGTACTTGTTAGGCTCCACAGCAGTAGGAGGTAGCTTTCCCATCTTAGCCTTCCTTCTGAATTGTACTATAGCCTCCTGCCTGATCTCATGCTTTCTCCATTCTGCCTCAGAGAACCATTTGTTCCTGTCATTCATGTTGTCTTTGGCAGCTTTCCAGGCAGTTAGAATTATATTTCTAGAGGTAGGGCTCCATTGTTCAAAATCTGGCTTTTGTTCTGCTTGTTCCCTAAACCTCTTTTTAGACAACCTTGTCTCTTATTCTTTGTTCAGAGCCTCTTGCAGAGCTTCAGAAATAGGTTGAACAACCTTCTCAATATGAACATTGGCCTTGCCCTCAGTTGGGCTATACATTGTGCTGACATCTGCTTGAACTATGTCAAAATCTGGAGGTGGATAAATCACTTGAGCTACCTCTGCTTGCTCACCTCCAAGATATGCAGTTTGAATTCCTGATTCAGCAACATTGTCATCATCACAGAGTGGAGGATAGCCCAGTGTAGCTCTGATGGAGTTAGATATCCATTTGGCATGGTCAGAGCTAGCTTTGACTAATACTCTCTCCCCCTTTATGACTTCTCTGGCCATATGGTCTCTGACATCATCCTTTTGAAACCTTATTTGACTGTCCAAATATCTTATGCCCTCTTTAAAGAATGGTTTCAGCTTTGTAAGTTGTTCTGATATAGCTTTCTGGGAATCTTTAATTGCAGTCTTGACAGCAGTAATCTCAGCTTGGAACACTTTATCAAAGTCATCCTTAACTGCAGCAGCAGATGTATAAGGTTCTGCAGGCTTATTTTTCAATTCAGTGACTATAGCATTGTGGGAGGCAGTCAAATTATCATTCATTCTTAACTGATTCTCCAGCACATATCCTTGCTTTAATGCTATATCATCTACCTGAGCCTTGATCTTCTCCTGGTGAGTTGCCAAATAGACTACTGCATTCCCACCCTTGTGGAAGTAGTCAGTCATCTCCTTCTTGTTCAGGTTCATTTCAAACCTTATAGATTTTATATCTTGTGCAAGATCAAACTGTAGGGACTTGTGCCCTTCATCCACATAAGCCTCTATTGCCTTCCTTTGCTCATCCAACTTGATCTGCATGGCAATCATCAAAGCATTATAATCAACTGCTGGAGCTTGTTGAACTATAGGCTGTGGGGCAATGGATTGCAAGGCCTTTTTATAACTCTGGCTTCTCCTTTTGAAGACATAGAGTTTCTTCTTCTTGGCCCTAGCACTCTCCTCATCTTCAGAGGCAGAAGTGCTGGCAATATCAACCCTGTCCTTAGGGCTTTGAGGCTTCTCAGGTTGCACATCAGGTGCTTGCTCAGTTTCTAGCCTAATAGGCTCTTCCAGAACTGTCAGTTGCTCCCCCTCAGCAGCAGCACTCTTATCTTCAGCAGCAGCATCCTTGTCCATATCAAAATCTTCTTGATCTAGATTTAGGAATAAATCCTCCATTGTATATTCAGGTGGAGATGGAGCTGGAGACAGTCTTTGCTCTTCAACCACTGACTCAGGTACCACTTCTTGTTCAGCAGATTTGTCTTCTAAAACAACATCTGGAACTTGACTGTCTAGCTGAGTTTGCTGATGGACATCAGACAAATTAGCATCTTCTATAATATAGTCTAAAGTTTTTAGGTCAGTGAGTACCTCTTGGATAATGATGGTGGCTTGCTCACTGTCCAGAGTAGATGGTTCTTCTACTACTGGAGGCTCCCCCTGGATCTCAGCATTATCTGCAGCAGCAGGGGTCTTCTCTGCAGCCACATCCTCTTGGTCATCAGGAGTGAAGATAACATGTTCTTCACTATCAGAACTGCTGGAGGACTCTTGTGCCACAGCAGCAGTTTTTCTCTTCTTCTTAGGAGGAATCTCCTTCTCAGTAACTGGCTTCTCTGGGGTTGCCACTTCCTTGGACAACACTCTGTCCCATCTGGAAAATATCCTTTGGTTCATCTTCCTCATGTGGTTGATCTTGCTTCCAGCAGCATTGCTCATTACCTCTGGTATTGTACCAGCTAGGTAGAGACTTATAATTCTGCCCAGATTGGGCTTCTTCAAGCTCTCCTTAATCTTGTCAAGAACCACTAGAGACCAGTCTGTTCTTAGAGTAAAGATTATTCTGGTCATAATTTCAAAAATAGAGGCAGACACCCTGTCATGCCCTCCTGGCTTACTGAGAATAACCTTGCCCACAATTTCAGACATGAATTTTCCTTGACTGTTCATGCCTTTCCTATTGAATACCGATCCTATCTTCATCTTGGGATCAAGACCACACCCGGTAAGAGCTTCCCTGGTCTTTGAAGCAGTTACTTCCTCTTTATCTTGAGTTTTAGGTAGCTGGAGTACCTTCCTCAGATTCTTTGGTGAAACCTTGACCTTAGTCCCATGAACTCTGGATTTGATTCTGTATCCAGATTCATCTACAGCAGCTCCATTAAGGAATTCAAGAACTTCCTTCTTCCAAATCTTTGTTGGTTCTGAAACCAAGTATTCGAGTCCAGAATTGGCGACTAGGGTTATCACCGATTGGATTTCTTGATCTGCGTCGTCGAACGCGCCGCGCACCAGCTCATAGCCCTCGTTCACGTTCTCCTCAAGCTTAGGAGCCATTAGGGTTTGGAGAATTTGTCTTTAGAAAAGAGAAGTGTCGACACAATAGTTTTGGTCTCGAAACTTTGAAAGCGTGTCGACAAACAAAGACAGAACCCTATTTATACCTTTCTGATTTTGAAGATGAACAGGCGGGACAGCTAACTCAACATGTGTCGACACTGGCAATAAGTGTCGACACTGACTTATAATGTCTCGACACACATGTGTCGACACAAGTTTAGTTAACAGAGATTATGTGTCGACACTTGGTTATGTGTCGACACAACATAACATCGTCGAGACTTTACTTAGAAAATTCTGAGTAAAACATAAGTGTCGACACCATATTGGATGTGTCGACACCTACTTGACATGTGTCGACACTAACATTCTGAAGTGTCGACACCACATTCCTAGATGTGTCGACACCTTTTTCCTGAAGTGTCGACACCATTATTCTGTGTCGACATAGACTTGTCTATGTGTCGACACCTTTTTACTTAGCCAATTTTCTATTCTGTAAACTTAGTCTAAGTTTATCATTCCTAGTTCAATTTTGAATCTATTGAACTTAGCTTCTACTAGGGGCTTAGTATACATATCAGCTAGTTGTTCATCTGTTTGTACATATTCAAGTACAATATCATTTCTTTCTACATGCTCCCTAAGAAAGTGATATTTAATTTCAATATGCTTTGTTCTACTATGAGATACAGGGTTGTTAGCTATTGAAATAGCACTTGTAGAATCACAGAAAAGTGGAGTTCTACTTACCTGAAATCCATAGTCCTCTAGCTGATGTTGAATCCACAGAAGTTGAGCACAGCAACTTCCTGCAGCCACATACTCTGACTCAGCTGTGGAGCCACACTAGTCTGCTTTTTGCTGCTCCATGAAATTAGTCTCCCACCTAGGAATTGACAGGTTCCAGTAGTACTCTTTCTATCCTCTTTGCATCCTGCAAAGTCTGTATCTGAATAACCTGTTAGATCAAAGTCTCCATTCCTAGGGTACCAGAGGCCTAGATAGGGAGTGCCCTTTAGATATCTCAAAATTCACTTGACAGCAGTCAAGTGAGACTCTTTAGGGCAGGCTTGATACCTTGCACAAACACATGTAGCATACATGATGTCTGGTCTACTAGCAGTTAAGTATAATAGGGAGCCAACTATCCCTCTATACAAGGTTTCATCTACAGGTTTCCCTGCATCATCCTTGCTAAGAGACATACTTGACCCCATAGGAGTCTTCATGGTACTGGATGAATCCATACCATACTTCCTTATGAGTTATAGGGTGAACTTTGACTGACAAATGGACAAACCACTCTCAGTCTGTTTAACTTGGAGACCCAAGAAAAACTTCAGCTCTCCCATACTACTCATCTCAAACTGACTTTGCATAAGCTTTGCAAACTTTTTGCAAAGGCTACTTTCAGTAGACCCAAATATAATGTCATCTACATATATTTGGACAAGTATGACTTTGCCTCCAGATTCCCTAAGGAATAGAGTCTTATCTATTTTCCCCCTTGAAAACTTGTTCTCAATGAGGAAACTAGATAGGGTTTCATACCAAGCTCTAAGAGCTTGTTTTAACCCATATAATGCTTTCCTAAGTCTATAGACATAATGAGGTAGAGTTGGATCAACAAAACCTGAAGGCTGCTCCACATAGACTTCTTCTTTCAAATTACCATTTAGGAATGCTGACTTGACATCCATTTGGTATACCTTGAATCCTTGATAGGTTGCATAGGCCAAGAACATTCTTATGGCTTCTAGTCTGCCTACTGGAGCAAAGGTTTGATCAAAATCAATACCTTCTTCTTGCCTATATCCTTTAGCAACCAGTCTAGCTTTATTCTTAATGATGACACCTTGTTCATCCATCTTATTCCTGTAGATCCACTTAACTCCTATTACATTGTGGTCTTTAGGTTTAGGAACCAATTCCCAGACCTTGCACCTCTTGAACTGATTTAGCTCTTCTTGCATAGCTTCAGTCCATTGTGGATCTTGTATTGCTTCTTCAAATCTTTTAGGTTCAACTTGAGACAAAAAGCTAGAATAGATTGCAGCATTCATGTTTCTACTCCTGGTTTGTACTCCTTGTCTTGGATCTCCAATAATCAGCTCTACTGGATGATCTCTAAGATGCATGTGGGCTGGAGGCATCCTCACTTCAGGTTGAACCACTTCAGCATCTGCATCATGCTGTATTCCTTGGATTTCTTCAGCAATTGGCACATGTAGTTCTCCCCCTGGACAGCAGCTACTCTCCTCTCCTTGCTGTCTTGCAGCAGGCACTTCTTCTATAGTCAGCTTGTCCATTGTCTTTGTCAAACCTGTGGGGCTGCATACATTGCTAGACAACTCATTATTAATAAGTTTAGTCTCATCAAAAACTACATGCACTGATTCTTCTACAACTTGTGAAGTCAAGTTGTAGACTCTATAAGCCTTACTATTATTATTGTACCCAACAAAAATTCCCTCTTGGGACTTGGCAGCAAACTTAGTTAAGTAAGACTTCCCATTGTTAAGTATGAAGCATTTGCAACCAAAGATCCTGAAGTAGGATAGGTTTGGTTTTCTGCCTTTCACAACTTCATAGGGGGTCTTGTTTAGCCCTTTAGTGATGGTAGCCCTATTTATAACATGGCATGCAGTGTTAACTGCTTCAGCCCAGAAATACTCAGGCAGTAATGTATCACTTAGTAGGGTTCTACCAGCCTCTATCAAGGTTCTATTCTTCCTCTCAGCAATGTCATTTTGCTGAGGTGTTCTAGGTGAAGAGAATTCTTGAAATATCCCAAAGTCTTCACACAGTTTTGACATGCTATCAGACTGAAACTCAGTACCATGGTCACTTCTAATTTTGACCACAGTACTATTTAGTTCATTCTGAATTTGCTTGACAAAGTTGTAGAAGACACTAGGTGTTTCAGATTTCTGTCTTAAGAAGAACACCCAGGAAAACCTTGAGTAGTCATCTACAACTACAAGGGTATAGACCTTCCTACCTAAGCTGTGAACTGGCATTGGACCAAAGAGATCCAAATGCAAGAGGTACAAACACCTCACAGCATCTTTGTTATCTATGCTTCTAAAGGTGGATTTAGTCTGCTTGCCCTTTTGACAAGCTGAGCAAATGCCATCTTTAACACACTTAACTTGAGGACCATTCCTCACTAACTCTTTACTAAAGAGTTTGCTAATTGTCTTGTAGTTAAGATGGGCCAGCCTCTTGTGCCATTTGACACAATGAGAGACTGTCTCATCAGCTACAAGACAAACTGGAGAACCATTGTTCTCAATCATAATGTCTAGGCAGTAGACATTTCTCTTCCTATAACCTGTCAAGATGATCTCTTGATCATTTGACCTCTTGATATGACAACCATTTTTAACAAATGAGATGTCATACCCTACATCACTTAACTGACTTATACTTATTAGGTTGTGTTTCAACCCTTTAACATAAGTCACTTGAGTAATGGTAACTAAGTTTGAAGAAATGTTACCAAACCCTTTGATGATTCCTTTTTCAGAACCACCAAAGGTCACTTTAGGACCATTTTTGATTGGAATGTAGTCCTTAAGTAGTCCCCTAGTTCCAGTCATATGTCTGGAACATCCACTATCCAAGTACCATGTTGGGGTATGGCCACTTGGACTCACCTGCAAAACAGATTAATGGACCTTAGAACCCAAAGCAATCTTGGGTCCTTGGTACTTGTTAGTCTGTAACTTGACAAAGCTACCTACTGGCTTTCCACCAGGTAGCTTGCAACTCACCTTGGCACTGGCATTGTACCAACAGTCCATTGCAAAATGGCCAATCTTGCCACAGCACCAGCATTCAAACTTATTGTACCTTTGCTTAGGTACTGCCTTGGCTGTCTTGACTACAGCAGGTTTGTTGAATGTTGGGGCTTTGCCCTTGGACTTAGACTTGGACTGCTCAGTCCCTGCAGGTCTAACAAAACCCAGTCCGGCCTTGCCTTTATGATGAACAAATTCATCAATTAAAGGTAGCACTGATTTAGGTTTTGAAAACCTAGCAACAAGCTCTCTTTCTTTCTGAAGATTGATCTCCAGTCTCTTAATTTGATCATTCTTATAGGTGATAGTTCCCATCTGAATCACAGTAATGTGTTTTAGCCTGGCTACCTCATTCAGTTTTTGATCAAATTGTTTCTCAAAATCTGTTGCAACAGCCTTGAGATCTGCAATCTCCTTTGTCTGACTTTTGGCTAGGGTCTTGCTTTTCTTTTAGGCTTGCAACAGTACCTTATATTCATCTATAAGCTGATGAATATCTTCCTCAGACTCAGATATATTCTCATCACTTGATGAAGAAGAATCTGATTCTGAACTAGAACAAGAAACTGAATTTAAACTTGAACTTTGTACCTGACTGGGTCCTGGCTGCTCCAGGATTTTGGCACTGTCTGTCAAAGCCATTAACCCTTGGCAATGACTGTCTTCTTGTTCATAAATTGACTCCAAGATCTCCATGAATTCTTCCTCTTCTTCTTCTGCATACAGCCCTATGTAGGCTTCAGCCTCAGACTCAGTTTCTGAAGAAGATATATCTGATAGAGTCTTCTCCTTCTTAGCAACAAAAGACTTTTCTTTCTTTCCTTTGAAGTGAGTCTTTTTCCTATCACCAGATTCCTTTCTCTTCTCTGGACAATCTGCAATAACATGGCCCTGTCTATTGCAGCAATAGCAAACAATCTTTGAACTAGTTATCTTGCTTGATTTTGTCCTTTTCTTGTCATTCTTTGAAGACCTCTTTTTCTGATAAGAGTCTTCCTTTCCTTGTGATGTAGAAGGCCTTGACCTCCACTGTTTCTTTTTCAAAAACTTCTGAAAGTGTCTAGTGAAAGCAGCAAAGTCTTCATCACTTTCGCTGCTCTTAGACTTTGTGTTGTCAGACTCATCAGACTCTGATTCAACTACCTCTGGAGGTGGAGTTGAAGACTTATTCCTGCACTTTCTAGGAACTTCTGTCTTGAAAGCAACAGTTCTTTCTTTGTGCTCAGTCCTTGTTGATTTCTCCTCCTCTTTTCTCACTGTTAACTGCATTTCATAAGACAATAGCTTGCCAAACAGTGTGGGAGGAGGAATTTCCCCCAACTTTGCCATTTCTCTTATGGCACAGATCTTGGTGTCTCAATCTTTGGTTAGGGACCTTAAGAACTTGTCATTTAGTTCATAGTTAGTGAACTCTCTTCCATAAGACATGAGTTCATTAACTATCCTGTAAAATTTCTTATAGCACTCAGTGATGCTATCACCCTTTCCTTGCCTAAAGCTCTCATACTCCTGATTTAGCAAGGACTTCCTATCTTGCCTAACTTCTTCAGAACCTTCCATATAGACAATGAGAGTATTTCATATCTCTTTTGCTGTCTTACAGTGAATTAAGTTCTGAAAAGTGGCATCATCAATGGCACTCACTATTATGTTCTGTGCCCTCTTGTCCATGGTGGCTAGGACAATTTCATCCTTGGTCATCTCAGAGAAATCCTTTGGAGTTCTCTGGTTTGCATCCAATACTGAAATCTTCATTGGCACATAAGGCCCTTCCTTAACTGTGATGTAGATTCTAGGGTCAGAGGCTTCCATAAATAGCCTTACCCTTTCTTTCCAGATCCCAAAGATCTCCTTCCTGCATATGGGTAATTTCATGGAACCCAATTCCTTGTGATTCTCATAGGAACCCATGTTTCTTGATTTTCTTGATTTTCTTGAAACTGTGTAATGCCTTACACTGAATCTGCCAAACAGGATCTCCTCAGACTGTTAGTCCTTGTTTTGAGGAACCTCGCTTTGATACCACTTGAAAGATATGGTACCTAAACACCTAGAGGGGGGTGAATAGGTGACCTAATCCTTTTCTAACTTTGTTGGCAGCCACTCAGTTATTTCACAGAGTTCTAACTACTTTTGCACAGCAAACAGCAATAACCAAACATACACAGCACATCTACAGCACAACCACAACACAGCACACAGTGTTTTATAGTGGTTCCCTAAGATATGGGTACATCCACTTTCCCCCTTCGCCTATCTAGCAGTGTACTAGATTCGGCAAAACTTCTTCACTGTCTCAGAACCCAAATTGGTTCCTACCTCAGGCCCAAAGCCTTACAACTCAGCTTTACCCAAAGCCTACACTCAGTCAATCAAGGCCTACACTCAGCCAATCAAGGCCTACACTCAGAGATCTCAATCTCCTACACTCAGGCCAAATGCCCTACACTCAGCCTTTATAATTTTAGGCTTACAAATCACTCTGATCCAATGGATCCTACAAGTTAAAAAGATATTACAAATGATAACTCTACAACTCAGAATAATAAGAGAGGAGTTGAGAGATTCTTGATGAGTTCTTGGAAGAACTCAGCTGGATCCAATCTGACTTAGCTTTCTTCAAAGCTTCTTGAGTAGAACTGAATAAGATTGAATCCTCTGCAGTTGTTCCTTGACCTCTGCTTCTTAAGAATCAGAATTGAATCTGAATCCTTCTTCTCAGCCTAGTTCCAGAGGCTGATTTCTTGGATGGAGCCCTCTCTCTCCAACTTCTTAGATCTGCACTTGGACTGCAAGATCTTCTTGTATTGATACTCTGTGTACCACTTTTCTGATTACTTGAATAATTTGTTCCACTTGTTAATCACTTGATCAACTCTTTCAACAATAGTCTCTGTAAACTATGGGTGCCTATTTATAGGCCTTCTTCATGGTAACCGGCTGGTCCGGTTCATAACTGACTTCTGACATCTCTGACAGTTGCTGTATACCGGCTGGATCGGCAGCTGTCATGTCAACCAGTCACTTCTTGAAAATCTCTAACAGTCAGTAAGTGTCGAGACTTTCTGTCTTTAAGTGTCGACACTTATAGACCAAGTGTCGACACATACTTTGTAAGTGTCGACACAAGTCTACAAGGTGTCGACACATATCCTTGTATGTCTCGACACAGATTCTTCTTCATGTGTCGACACTGAAATTGAGTGTAGACACATGTACTTGTTCTTCTAGCTTTTGCTGAATTCTTCTATGTGTCGACACATCTCCTTTGTGTCGACACATCTTCTTGTGTTGAATCTGTCAAGTGTCGACACTACATCTTGGTGTCGACACATAGTCTTCTATGTTGAATCTTGCTGAGTGTCGACACAGCTCCTTGTGTCGACACACCTTCTTGTTGTTGAGACTTCAGCTGAGTGTCGACACATTCCCATAGTGTCGACACTTGTACTTAGAATAATTTGTTGTTCTTTCTGTTCTTTGCTAAGTGTCGACACAGCTCCATGTGTCGACACTTTCTTCAAGTGTTGAGTCTTCAGCTTAGTGTCGACACATTGTGTTGAGTGTCGACACTTGTACTTAGACTCTGCAGACTTTTGTTGAGTGTCGACACAACTCCAAGTGTCGACACTTTCTGGTGTAGACACAGTTTCACTGGGTGTCGACACAGCTCCTTGTGTCGACACTTTCTGTCTGCACTTTTCTTCACTGAGTGTCGACACAGCTCCAAGTGTCGACACTTTCTGTCTGGTGTCGACTCTGCATCCCAGGTGTCGACACAATGACTCCAAGTGTCGACACATCTTGTCTGGGTGTCGACACAAGTCTTCTTAAGTGTCGACACTTTCCCTCTGGGTGTCGACACATGGACTTAGAAACTTTTTGCTTCAGTCCAGTACTTTCTTAACCTGCACAAGTAACTCAAACATACATCAAATACATTATGATGTATATCATTGAGTTGGGTGAGGCTTCTTCAAATCAGGTACATTTGACCAATGTACCCAACATAAAGGTTGAAGCCTACTCAGATTCTAGCTATGCTGACGATAAAGGTGATCGCAAGTCCACATCGGGCTTTTGCACATTCGTAGGAGGAAACCTAGTGAGCTGGAAGAGCAAGAAACAATCTGTTGTGTCCAGGTCCTGTGCAGAAGCTGAATATCGGAGTATGGTGTCAACCACTTGTGAGTTAAAGTGGTTACAGGCTCTCATGCTGGACTTAGCAGAAGTCTACAATCATCCTCTACCTATATTCTACGACAACAAGACCGTTATATATATCTCCAAAAATACAGTATTTCATGAGAGAACAAAGCATATCGAAGTTGATTGTCATTTCATCAGAGAAGAGATCTTGAAGAAACAGATTTATACTTCATTTGTTACTTCTGACGAGTTGGCATATATCTTCAACAAGCCAGTGTCAGCTTCCTTTTTCACATTTGCGACAAGCAGGACATGATTGATATATATGCTCCAGCTTGAGGGGAAGTGTTACAATATGGAGACTGGGCGGTCTAGCAGCTTCACCTGGGCAGCTTGGAGACCGGGCGGTCTGGCGACTTCACCTGGGTGGCTTGGAGACCGGGCGGTCTGGCGGCTTCTCTCTGGCGGTCTAGCGACTTCTCTCCAGTGGCTTGGAGACCGGGCAGTCTGGCGGCTTCTCTCCAGCAGCTTGGAGACTGAGCGGTCTGGTGGTCTGCTCTGGAGGCTTGTCTTCTCTTATCTGTGTGGTCGGGTAGTTAAACACCCTTGTTTAATCACGCGGCCTATGCGGTCTGGGTTTGTCTGGTCGCTAGTCCCATAAATGTATTTAGTACCACATTGCTTATTTGTATTCTCTCTCTTCTCCTCCATTCTATAAAAGGAATGTCATACCTTTGTAATAGATACGATTTTTGGAAATAAAAATTTTGTTATTGTCTATTTTTTGTTCCTCTTTTTTTGTTCGCACAGAGGTGTGCTCTAGGAAAATACCCAGGAAATATCACAGTTTGCATAATTATTGGATATCGCGGGGCGACAGCAAGTATTGCTAGCGATAGCTCTTGGTGAGTTATGATTGTTGTAAATGACCAGTTTTCTGGCATTGTAGGATGCTGCAGGGTTTTGGCTGGAAAGATGTTCTAGTTATGGCTGAGTCTAGAGACATAAGAGAGTTCTGTCACTAATGCCAGGAAATAGCGACTATCGCTGGTGATACCTTCCAGGTAGCATTTTGTTGTTGCAAAACCTGTATTCGTGAGACATGGTGTGTTGCATGAGAAGTTGTGAGCTTAGAGAGCCCAGCTATTGGCCATAAGTGCCATGATTGATCATTGCCGGCTCAGGTCCTAGGGACATGTGAGCGGCAAGTGATGCTGAGAGTCTGTTGTGCCCAGCAATAAGGTCAGTAAGCCAAACGGGAAAGGGGAGCCTAACCTACATCTTGTCGTTCGCTATGATGGCTGTGACCGTCAGCATTGACCTGGTGATTTGAGCATTGGGAAATAGCTGAACTGTACCCGTGTTATGTCCGTCTTACTAGAGTGCCTAAAGTAATTAGCGTCGTTGGAGCACATAATAAGAGTCTTAGGCCTGGAGCCGAAAAGACTAGAAATGCTCAAAGTTGACCGTCAAGTCTGGGACCTCTAAACAATGGTGGAACCCTAGAAATTCAGTACACTGAGAATGTGCCCTGAGTGCACGGAACGTTTGGCCATTGAGGAACTCGTTTGTGATATATTGAATTGTGCTTGAGTGTGCCTTCTTGTGATATATCTTGTAACGCCCTGAATATTGTAATTGAGTTGGTCGCGTAAAAAGGGATTTTTGGTGCCAGTTTAGGGGTACACGTCCTAAGACACGTGCGTGTCCAAGGCCGTGTCTGGCGGGTGTTTTGGTCATTTTCATCCCGAGAAGGACACGGCTAGAAACATAGCTGACGGACATGGGCGTGTCATTTGACACGGGCGTGTGCCAAACCGTTTCTGTACCTGTGTTCTGCATTCGACGATCGTCGAACGGCGCTCGACGATTTTCGAGTGACACTCTGCATTCGACAATCGACGATAGTTGCTCGACGATTTTCGGGTGACACGGGCGTGTTCATACCCGTGTCCCTACCCGTGTTCAGTTGGGTCGTGTCCGTTGTCGTGGCGGTTATATGGGACACGCCCCCTGGTCACGGGCATGTCGAGGAGCCGACACGGGCGTGTCAGGTGAGGCACGGGCGTGTCTTTGCCCGTGTGTCTTTTATTTGTTCGACGATCGTGCCTCGATCAAGTAACACGGCCTGGAACACGGCCGTGTGCGAGGCCGTGTTCGGCCCAGGTCTGGGGAATTTTGTGCAGATCTGAGTCATTCATTTTCTTTAATTGAGATCCAATGGCCCAGGTGGTTTCCTGCTCTGTTAAGGCCGGGAATGGGGGAGTTAACTCTTCATTTTCTCCAAGCCATTCTCTTTCCAAGGAGTTAGAGAGAGGAGGAAGAAGGAGGGGGATTCCGGCCGCCGGCGGAGCATCGGAGCACCGTTTTGAGATCTGAGAGCGGATCCATGGAGGAAAGGTCGTTGCGAAGACTTCTATCCGTGTAGTTTTTCCATGGCGCCAAAGCGGACTACAAGGGTAACGATTCTCTACTTGAGCATGTGAAGCTCTCTTCCTTTCTGCATAGGGAATCCCGCTCCCGCGAGTGTGCGGTGAGTGCGAGGTGTTCCTTGGGGTTGATGTGAATAGTCCCCCTTGTGTTGCATATAGAGTCCGGAATCAAAGTACGGGCATAGGCATTGTGTGTGAAGCCTACCCGGACGTGTATTGTCTGGATCGGTGATGTTGAATTTGATATGTTTTGCCGGAGAAGACTTCGTGCTTTGGGTTTTTCGGGTTTCTACGTGGTAGATTGCAACAGGGATCCTTGGGGATTAACTCCAAGGCGCACCCGGAAAACTGAGTGGAAACGTGTTCTACTAACTTGACGGTCAGGGAACTGACCTTGAACATAACTGGGTTATGTGATTGTTTGGAAAAGTTTTGGGATCCGAGAGAAGCTTGGCTCGTGCGTACGTCTTAAAGTGACTACGTGGTGTGAGCAACGAGCAAGTGGAATTGGACCTAGGCTATGTGGTTCGGTGCGAGAGACCCGAAAAGGGAACTGGCCGTTGGCATAGTCGGGAGCCTTAGAAAGTGGTTAGAAAGGCTAAATGCTCATGTGGTTGTCATCCTAGGGATGGTGGTGAATACGCTGAAGTGTCAGGATTCACCGTTAATGTGCCCTGAGTGCACGGGGAGTTTGGCCATGCGAGCCTACACCTGTGGCGTAGTATAATTGCGCTTTATTGTTTTACTGGGCTAATGATATGTAGGGAAAGAGCACCGCCGTCCCGAGTAAGGGGCGGGGTCATTATATTTTGGTCGGCTTTTGGCTGACCGTTGCTTTGTTTGCCACCGTGTGGTGGAATGTTGCTTGCAGGTGCTGCGGAGCCGAGTGCAAAATAGCGGGCTGGAGCCCATGTTGCCGTGCTGGCCCTCGAAGGCCGTAAAGAATAGTTGTTTTTACTTTGTCATATGTGGTCTGCCTACGAGCCGGTGTATGTAAGACACTATTTATTAAGTGAACTATTGTAAGGTCATGTACCTTTTTAGTGTATTTTGGTTTCATTCATGTTATGTGGATGTGGACATTCATGATAATGGATTTAAGATTTGGGTTCTTTCAACTATTTAAAAGCTTCCTCTAGAATGTCCTGTGTAGGACGAGTATTATTAATTGGAATGTTTGGATATTCTTATGTAACTCTTCCGACTGTCTGTGGTATATGGCGTCGGGTTCCAGTTGGACCTTCTGTTATATGTCATGCGACGGATGGGGGTGTTACAATTTGGTATCAGAGTTCTGGTTACGGTCGGGTTTAAATGAATTCGTGGGTGAATTCTTTTAAGGGGTGGTGAGCACATGTGTGCGTCATCGTTATAACATCAAAAAGAACCCATGAATGTCCACTTAGGAATGAAAAATACACTTGTTTTGTGGAATCTGAGTGTTCCAATGATTGCTTTTAGCAATTTGGTTGTCGTCTAATCGTGTGTCTTTGCTTTTATAGGCAGCTAGGAGCGGTGCTGGTCAATCAGAGTGTCCGCAATCGGCAGAAAGTAGTGCACCGAGAGACATGCCTACTACTCCTCCTTCAGTGGAAACCATCAGGATGGTGGCTGAAGCCGTATTTGCGATGATTAATGCGCAACCTGCAGGGAAAATGCATCACGCACCTCCTGCGAATGAGCAAGAACCAGTTAGGGCGGCAGAGCCGAGAGTGGTACAGCGCGCAGTAGTTGATATGGTAGAGCCGAGGAGAGCTACGGAGAAGCAGCTAAAGCATGTAATGGGCTTTAATCCTCCGAGGTTCGATGGGGTTGGAACGTCAGCTCAAGCTGAGGACTGGCTCTCTTCGATAAAGAGAGGTTGTGGCAGAAGACCACCATAGCGACTTTTCTTTTGGTGGGTGAAGCGAGGCTGTTGTGGGATGAATTGGAGTTTCATCTCTTAGTGGGTAGGCAACTTGCTGATGTGCCTATGGAGGAATTTTCAAGATTGTTCCTAGCCAGATTTGTACCCTCTGCTCAGAAGCTTGAGATGGAGAACCAATTTCTTGGGTTGACTCAGGGAGCCAGAAGCGTGGACGAGTATCTCCATGAGTTCACACGATTGGGTCGTTATGCTGGTGCTACGTTTATGGAAGAAGAACGGAAGACCAACCGGTTTTATGAGGGTCTACGCGGCGATCTACAGCTACTACTTTCTGGGCCTAAGGCGCAGGGTTTCCTAGCCTTGGTCAATTCGGCCCGGTCATTGGAGAAGGTTGTGAAGAAAGTTCAAGAGAAGAAGGACCCAGGAGAAAAGAAGTCCGAGTTCAAGGTGCCAAATACCAAGTCAAGTTTCCGCAGGTGGAACAAGAAACAGAGGACTTCGAACTCAGCCCCTCAGTCTGGTGCGTCGGGGGCAACTACAAGTCGAGTCCCATGAGCTTGCTACAACTGCGGGAAGATGGGGCATTTTGCTCGTGAGTGTTGGAGAGGACGTGCAAAGTCCAAGAGGAAGCCTGGAGCGACTTATGAGGTGAAACGGAAGGCGGTGGAGTCAACCGCGTCCCACCATGCTCCAGCCCAGCCTAGAGTTTACAACCTTGGCCTGCAAGAGGCCATAAATCAAGCGGACGTGGTGACAGGTATGAGTTAAATTACAGTGGTTTAACTTTTATAGTTGTTACCTTCGTATTTGTTAGCTTACTTTCGTTGGTGCTAGGCTTTGTGTTGATCTTTGAGTTTCCGGCAAGAGCCCTGTTTGATACGGGAGCATTGCACTCCTTCTTGTCCGAAAAATTCATATCGCGCATCAAGGTTCCGTCCTAGATGGCAAAAGACAAATTGGATGTGTTGTTGCCTAATGGGTTCTCAATGCGCGCGGATAGGATCTATGTAGTGAAGATTCGGATTGGAGACCAGGAGTTTGATTTACGAGCGTCGCTTTTGCCGTTGGCAGAGTACGACGTAATATTCGGAATGGATTTGCTCTCGGAGCAGGGTGCATGCATTGATTGCAACCGTAAGGAAGTTAAGTTGGGTCTGAACACTGATCGGGAGACTACTTTTACGGGCATGAAGGGGTCGGGTAAGAATTTTATGTCATCCCTTCAGGTGTTCAAGGCAGTTCGGTCTGGGGAAGAGTTGTTTGTCACTCTAGTGCAGACTTCGACGCCTAAGCCAAGTCTTGACAGTATTCCAGTTGTGTCTGAGTATCCTGATGTGTTCCCAGATGATCTCCCAGGAGCCCCTCCTCAGCGGGAGATTGATTTTACCATTGAGCTGGTACCGGGTGCCAAACCGGTGTCACGCTCTCCATATCGGATAGCGCCGCGAGAGATGCCGGAGTTGAAGGTGCAACTTCAAGAGTTGTTGGATCAAGGGTATGTGCGTCCAAGTTCGTCGTCTGGGAGCACACCGGTTCTTTTCGTTAAGAAGAAGGATGGGAGCTTGCGACTCTGCATTGACTATCAGAAATTGAACAAGCTTACGGAGAAGAACAAATATCTGATCCCCAGGATTGATGATCTATTTGATCAGTTGGTTGGGTCAACGGTATATTCAAAGTTAGATCTGAAATCTGGTTACTATCAGTTGAGGATAAGGGAGAGCGACATCCCAAATACAGCATTCAGTACGCGGTTTGGGCATTACGAGTTCACGGTCATGCCATTTGGTTTGACTAATGTGTCATCCGTGTTTAAGGATCTGATGAACAGGACGTTCAGAGACTACCTGGATCGTTTCGTGATAGTATTTATCGATGATATCCTGGTGTACTCGCAGTGCGAGGAGGATCACTACAATCATCTACACATGGTGTTGGAGACGTTGAGGAGGAACCAGTTGTATGCTAAGTTCTCCAAGTGTGAATTCTGGTTATCCTCGATAGCGTTCCTTGGTCATGTTGTCAGTGGAGAAGGGATAGCTGTGAATCCGGCGAATATAGTGGCGATACGGGAGTGGCCTGCTTTGACTACAGTGGCAGAGGTCCGGAGTTTTTTGGGGCTTGCTGGCTACTACAAGCGCTTCGTAGAGAACTTCTCGCGGATAGCGCTACCACTCACGACGTTGACAAGGAAGGATCAGAAGTTTGTGTGGTCTCCGGAGTGCGAGCAGGCTTTTGAGGAGTTGAAGAGGCGGTTGACCACAGCGCCTATTTTATGTTCGCCAAGCGGAACCGAAGGGTTCGAGATCTATAGTGATGCTTCGGGAAGTGGTTTAGGCTGTGTTCTGCTACAACATGGGAGTGTGATAGCCTACGGTTCACAACAGTTGAAGGCTCACGAGAGAAATTATCCGGTCCACGACTTAGAGTTAGCGGCCGTGATATTTGCTCTAAAGCTTTGGAGGCACTACCTGTACGGTGTGACGGTCGATATTTACACTGATCATAAGAGCTTGAAGTACCTGTTGGATCAAAAGGATCTGAACATGAGGCAGCGGAGGTGAATGGAGTTCTTAGGGGACTACACCTTCAAGATACATTATGTGCCTGGGAAGGGAAATGCAGTGGCGGATCCGTTGAGTCGCAGGACTTCGGCGCAGGCCAACTGGTTATCGGTACATGATGAGAGATTGGTCCATGAGTTGGAGGCTTTAGCGATATCTTGTGTCGACAAGCAGTCTAGTGCTGAGGCGAAACTGTTTTGGACTGAGGTGCAGTGTGACCTAGCTGATAGAGTTCGGCGGGCTTTGATTCAGGATAATAGCATGAAGCAGATCTTGGATGAATCATTGGATGGGTCAAATTCCCAGTTTGCGGTTGAGGATGGGTTGCTAAGGAAGGACGGACGCTTATGCGTTCCTAGTGCGGATAATCTTCGGGAGGAGTTGATGTACGTGGCTCATCATACCAAGTACTTAATCCACCCAGGAAGCACGAAGATGTATAGAGACATGAAGAAATTATTCTAGTGGTCGGGATTGAAGAAGGATGTAGCACTTTATGTGTCCAAGTGCAGAACTTGTGCATTGGTGAAGGCGGAATGCCAGAAGCCCGGAGGTTTCTTGAAGTCCCTACCTATCCCAGAATGGAAATTCGACGACATATCTATGGATTTTTTGCATGGTTTGCCGAAATCGCAGAAGGGAAACGACATCATTTGGGTGGTCGTAGATAGGTTGACAAAGGTGTCGCGCTTTATTCCGGTCAGGAAGGAAGATCCGGTGGAAAAATTAGCCAAACTCTATGTGGAGAATATTGTACGATCGCACGGTGTGCCCCGCAGTATTATTAGTGATCGAGATGGACGCTTCACGTCGAATGACTGGAGGTTGGTGCATAGTCTGTTGGGTACTAAGCTAAAGTTCAGCACAGCCTTTCATCCGCAGACGGATGGCCAAACCGAGAGGGTCAACCGGACGATGGAAGACATGCTTCGCATGTGCGTCCTAGATTTTGGAAAGCAGTGGGAAGATCACATGTACATGGTGGAGTTTGCGTATAACAACAGCTTTCAGGCGAGTATTGGAATGGCGCCTTTCGAAGCCTTGTACGGGAGAAAGTGTCGCACGCCGTTGTCTTGGTTGGAGACGGGCGAGTCAAAGCTTTACAAACGTCAAGCAGTGGAAGATGCCACTTTAGTGATACGGACAATTCAAGAACGGTTGAAGATCGCTCAGGACAAACAGTCAAAGTACTATAATGCTAAACATAGGAATGTGGAGTTCAATGTTGGCGACTGGGTGTACTTAAAAATTAAGCCGTTCAAGGGTGTCTCGCGGGTTCGACGCTTGAAGAAGTTGAGTCTGAGATACCTTGGACCATTTGAAATCCTGGAGCGTGTTGGCGAGGAGGCGTATAGATTGAAGCTGTCGACGGAATTAAGTGGGCTACATGACGTGTTCCACGTGTCGGTGTTGTGTAAGGCGGTGCAAGAGCCTTCGCAGATCATTGCGGACAATCAAGTACCGGTTGATTATGAATTAACGATAAGGGTCAAGCCAGTACGTATTGAAGATGTTGCAGTCAAGCGACTTCGCAACAAGGAAGTTCGAATGGTTAAAGTCTGTTGGGATAATTACGGACGTGAGGAGCTTTCATGGGAGCGAGAGCAAGCTATGTTGGAGGAATATCCCGAGTTATTCCATGGGACGAAATTCCTTAAGTGGGGGAGATTTTTAACGCCCCGAATATTGTAATTGAGTTGGTTGCGTAAAAAGGGATTTTTGGTGCCGGTTTAGGGGTACACGGCCTAGGACACGGGCGTGTCCAAGGCCGTGTCTGGCTGGTGTTTTGGTCTTTTTCATCCCGAGAAGGACACGGCTAGAAATATGGCTGAAGGACACGGGCGTGTCATTTGACACGGGCGTGTGCCTAACCGTGTCTGTACCTGTGTTCTGTGTTCGACGATCGTCGAACGGCGCTTGACGATTGTCGAGTGACACTCTGCATTCGACGATCGACAATAGTTGCTCGACGATTTTCGGGTGACACGGGCGTGTTCATACCCGTGTCCCTACCCGTGTTCAGTTGGGTCGTGTCCGTTGTCGTGGCGGTTATATGGGACACGTCCCCTGGTCACGGGCGTGTCGAGGAGCCGACACGGGCGTGTCAGGTGAGACACGGGCGTGCCTTTGCCCGTGTGTCTTTTCTTCATTCGACGATCGTGCCTCGATCAAGGAACACGGCCTGGAACACGGCCGTGTGCGAGGATGTGTTCGGCCCAGGTCTGGGGAATTTTGTACAGATCTGAGCCATTCATTTTCTTTAATTGAGATCCAATGGCCCAGGTGGTTTCCTGCTCTGTTAAGGCCGGGAATGGGGGAGTGAAAGTCCACTTAGTGTCAACTACCTTCACCTATGGGGGGGATAGGTGTCTTGCAGCGTTTTTGCGGAATTAAAGTCGTACCTGCACAAGAAAACAAAACAACACAGCACAGAAAGGACACAAGCAAATTATAGTGGTTCCCCGATTTGGGTACGTCCACTTTCCCCCTTCGACCTATCTCCCAACCAGGGACTACTCGGTCACTTCACCAACAGGATTGAAATCCAATCCTTGCACTAACGGAAGGAACCCTTCCACACGTAGGAGTCACCACTCCCACAACACGGGTTGCACCCAACCCTTACAATTAGGGACCAATCGGTCTGTTACAAAGAAATATAAATTGGAGTGTATTAGAAATACAAACTACTTATGGAGAATAAGGTGTCCCTCTTCGTTCGACGACGTGTTCTTGAAGTCAACGAAGAGTCCACAACCCTAAATCTCACTTGGAGAGAATCTCCCCGAAACCGGCGGCAGCAAGAAGGGCGGCGGCTTGGTTCTCGGGATCGGCATGTTGCGGCTATTCTTTGAAGATTCAATCTTCGTAGCAAAGCTAGCAAGATCTTCCAACGGTCACACTAGGATCGATCGTCTCGATCGATTCGGAAGGGGAAGGTTTTCCCGATCTACGAATCAAGAGACAAAGGATCTCTGGTTAGACGCGTGAGACGCAGTGCTTGGTTGAGCTTCTGTCGACGGGAGATCTGGAAGAAACCAAGATCAACGACGGCGATCAACTGCACGAGCGGCGACGACGGCGGCGGAGAAGGATTTCTGATCTAGGTCACGTCGGCGGCTCGGCTTCTTCCTTTTTCAAAATCGTGCATTCGTTTTTCTGTCTTCTTGTCTTACTGTTCAAAAATACAGATGTATTTATACATTAGGTCTTCAAGATGACCGTTGTGGGCCCCACCAACAAGAAACCCCAAGCCCGGTTCAAAACAGCGCCAGCGGCTGAGTCCGGTCCAGCGGGTTCCAAAAAATTCTCCTAAGGCAAAGTCGGCGAGAATTGAAGGTCATTCTTGTCGAAGGAATTATGCCAATTGAGCTCGACGATCGTCATTCAGAGATCGACGATCGTCGAAGGATTTATGGCAAGCCGGAGCTCGACGATCGTTGTTCGGAGATCGACGATCATCATACGGAGATCGACGATCGTCGAAGGCAATAAGTCAACAAAGCTCAGCGATCTTCATTCAGAGATTCGGCGAGAATCAGTCAGTGATTCTCGACGATTTTGAATTAGCGACAGATAAGCACGCTCTGAGTTAGCCGGAGAGAATCGGCGAGAATCAGCTAGTGATTCTCGTCGATTATTACTTAAACGATTTTTCGTCTTTCCACCCATGAGCTGCTCATTGACCCATCCTTGCTCCTTGTCTGCTCTTGCATTATCACAGCCCTATACTTGAAAATAAGTACACTCCAATAGAGAGAGTACACGTAGGCCAACACACTGATCTGCTCAGCGAGGGATTACGTCGCGCAGACCCGTGTATATTGACCTACTGCACCCTGACATTGGTGTGTACTTAGCGTGGAATAACTGCAAGCACAACTTAAAAGATTTCATCAAATACATTGTTTATTTACCTTAGCTTGTTCAGGGGCTTCTTCAAATCAGGTACGTTGTGGATACAATACCCAACAATCTCCCCCTATTTGAAGAAGCCTAAACCCTACAAGCTAAGGTGAATAGAACGTATGGGAATGAAAATCATAAACTTAAATTGAGTTGAGAGAGATATTCATTACCAATACCAATTTCTTGAGAGTTGAGAGAGATATTCATTACCAATACCAATTTCTTGAGAGCAAACTTGGAGCCACCTTAGCCTTAGCCGAGAGGGTAATATCTCCTCCTATTTGAAGTGTTGAAGTTGGAGACCGGGCGGTCTGTCTTGGCGGGTTAGAGACCGCGCGGTCTGGCGGTTTGACTCGGCGACTTGTAAACCGGGCGGTCTAGCAATCTTCACAGGCGACCTCTCTGCATCTCTTATTGTAAGCCGTGCGGTTAGTCCTTCTGTCTAACCGCGCGGCCTGTGCGGTTTACTTTGTACAGTCCGCTTAGCTTGTAAATTTTAGTCCCACATCTCTTATTTGTATTCTCTCTTCTCTCCTCCATTCTATATAAGGGAGGGCATACCTTTGTAATAGTTATCTTTTTTGGATAATAAAATTTCGATTATTCAAAAGTTTATTCGGCTTGTTCTCTTCTTTTCGCTTCCTTTCTCTACTTTCTAACATGGTATCAGAGGACACGGTCTTTTCCTCCTGATTCTGTGCGCTCTCTGTTGTTCGCGGCTTGTCTTCCGCGTTCTGCGGCTTGTTCGCGGCTTGCCTTCTCCTCTGTCCGCGCGGCTTGTTTCTATCCGCGCGGCTTGTTTCTGTCCGCTGCCTGTTTGCGCGGCTTGCTCTTCTTGTTTCTCTTCTCCTCCTGCTCTTTGTCGCAGCGACCTGTTTCCGTGTCGCCGCGCTCCTTGCTCTTTCCTGCCGCTCCGACTTCCTAGTCGCTGCGGTCTGTCTCTGTCCGCGTGTGTTGTCTCTGCACTCGCGGTTTGCTGCTGTGATCTGCCTGACCGTGCGGGTTGTTCCTTTCTTACCCGCATCTTGGTCGCGGTCACCTGCTCTTCTCCTCTCTTCTGTTCGCTCGGCCTTTTCAGTCCGCGCGACCTCTTCCCCGCTGTGCCCTTGACCGCATTCTCGCAACTGCTGTGATCTGCCTGACCGTGCGGGTTGTCCCTTTCTTACCCGCATCTTGGTCGCGGTCACCTGCTCTTCTCCTCTCTTCTGTTCGCTCGGCCCTTTGCAGTCCGCGCGACTTCTTCCCCGCTGTGCCTTGATCTGGATCCTAGCCGCTCGTGTTCAAGCGGCTTCTTCCCTTTTGTTCCCGCCGCGGTTTCACGCGGATTCTTCCTTGTTTGAGCGGCCTCTCCGCCTCGTCGCTCTTAGCCGCTTCTCTTGTTAGTCGCCGCGACCTCCTGCTTTAGTCGCGCGGCTTGTGCTCTGCACCTTGGTCGTGGCCCTTCGTGCCGCTGGTGTGCTGTCACCGAGACCGCTGCAGTTTCTTCTTCCTCCCTTCATGGCTTTCGCCTCGGTTGTCACGTCTTCTGGTCGTGCACACGTTGTTACTCAGGGCAAATGGCTGATCGACACTGGTGCTACGAATCATATGACCGGCCATCTCCCGTGTTTCTCTCTCCTAGAAAAACATGCTCGCTTGCCCCCAGTTACTCTCGCTGACGGCTCTTCATCATCAGTTCATGGCACAGGGATAGTTCATGTCACCCCGTCTCTTCACTTGGCGGATACTCTATATGTGCCCCAGTTCTCGTGCAACTTATTATCTGTTACATCTCTTTGCAAGCAATTACAGTGTTCCGTCACATTTACTTCTACTTCTTGCTCTTTTCAGGATCCGGACTCCCAACGGACGATTGCTACTGGGACTGAGAGTGGCGGCTTATACTTCCTAGACAACATTTCTGCTTTTTCCACCTTCTCCTCCACCTCCACAGATCTTCTCCAATGGCATCTCCGCCTTGGTCATGCTCCTCCCCGTCTTCTTCGTCAACTTCTGCCCCACCTTCCTCCTCAAAGTCCTCCGCTCAACTGTGAGGCCTGTCAGCTTGGCAAGCATCACCGCTCCTCCTTCCCTCCAAAGCACGTTCGTAGCTCTACCCGTCCGTTTGATCTTATCCACTCCGACATCTGGGGTCCTTCTCCTACTCTTACCATTGGTCGGGGTAGTTCCTATTTTGTCACGTTTATTGATGATTTCTCTCGCTGTACGTGGGTGTATCTGTTAAAAGATCGCTCCGAATTATTCTCTGTATGGACATCCTTCTATCTCATGATCAAAACTCAGTTTGATGTTTCTATCAAAGTTTTTCGGTCTGATAATGCCGCAGAATATCTCAGTCGTGACTTCTCTACATTCTGCATGCAAAATGGGATTCTTCATCAAACTAGTTGTGTCTATTCTTCACAACAAAATGGTGTAGCCGAACGCAAAAACCGACACCTGCTCGATGTCGCTCGCACCTTGATGACCCAGATGCATGTTCCTCGCTCCTATTGGGGCTATGCTGTTCTCCTTGCCTGCTACCTCATCAATCGCATTCCCTCCACGGTTCTCCATGGCCAAACCCCGTTCTCCATTTTGTATCCGGGCAAGGAGCCGTTTCATCTCCCTCTCCAAATCTTTGGATGCACTGCCTTTGTGCATGCCCCTTCTGCCACCCGTGATAAGCTCTCCCCTCGCTCCACCAAATGTGTCTTTCTGGGGTATTCCACCACTCAGAAAGGCTATTGTTGCTTTGATCCCGTCCTTCGTAAGCAGTTCGTCTCTGCTGACGTCACCTTCTTCGAGAATACCTCCTACTTCTCGGATGCCTCTTCTCCTCTTCTCCCAGCTTCTGATTCTCCTGCCATTCCCTTCGTTCCCTCGTCTCCTCCTCCACTCTCCACCACTACACCGTCTACACCCCCTCCTTTTCCTCCACCTCTCTCTCTCCCTTCTCCACCACCCTCTCCCTCCTCTCCGCTGCCGTCGCTCTCTTCTCCCGGGCCAGCTTTCTCTACCACGGATGCTCCGGATGCCGCGGGCCCGGCTGACCTGGATCTTCCTATAGCTCTTCGCAAAGGGGTGCGGACGTGCACCTTACACCCCCTTGCTGCGGTTGTTTCCTATGATCGTCTTACTCCTTCTCGCAGGGCCTTTGCACTGGCTATCTCTGCCACTGCCACACCCCGCTCCTATCAGGAGGCCCTTGCTATTCCTCACTGGAAGATGGTCATGGATGAGGAAATGGCGACCCTCACTGAGCGGGGTACCTGGACTCTTGTTCCTCCTCCCTTTGGCACTGATGTTGTTGGCTGTCGCTGGGTCTTTGTGGTCAAATTTAGCCCAGACGGCACTGTGGATCGGTATAAGGCTCGCCTTGTGGCTAAGGGCTTTACTCAGACCTATGGGGTTGATTACTTTGACACCTTCTCCCCTGTGGCTCGTCTCAACACAATCCGGGTTCTTCTCTCTGTGGCCGTCAATCGGGATTGGCCAATTTCTCAGCTGGACGTCAAGAATGCCTTCCTTTATGGTGATCTTCACGAGGCCGTTTACATGGAGCAACCTCCTGGGTATGTTGCTTAGGGGGAGACACGAGTATGCCGGCTGCAGAAGGCAATTTATGGCCTCAAGCAGAGTCCTCGAGCTTGGTTTGACAAGTTCAGCGGTATTGTGGCGGCTGTTGGTTTTGTGTGAAGCTCTGCTGATCACTCTCTCTTTATTCGCAAAACTCCTTCTGGGCTGGTTGTTCTTGCTGTATACGTCGATGATATTCTTCTCACTGGCGATGACCAGGAAGGGGTAGCCCTGACAAAGCTACATCTTCGCCAACATCTGATCACTAAAGATATGGGCTCTCCAAAGTACTTTCTGGGGATCGAACTCTCTCGGAAGCCCGACTCCTTAGTTCTCTCTCAGCGTAAGTATGCCCTTGATCTTTTAAAAGAGGCAGGATTGACTGGAGCTAAACATGCCCGATGTCCCATGGCTATTGGGGAGGACAAAACCTGGACAGATGATTCGCCTCTTCTTTCAGATAGTTCGCGGTACAGGCGTCTGGTTGGTAAGCTCATATATCTCACAGTGACCAGACCCGACATTTCTTATGCTGTGGGCAAGGTGAGTCAATTCATGCAAGCGCCCAGGGATTGTCATCTTCAGTCCGCCTTGCGGATCTTGGAATATGTCAAAGCAGCGCCTGGGAAAGGATTACTGTTTCAGAAGAATGGTCATCTGAGGATTGAAGCCTACTCAGATGCAAGTTATGCTGATGACAAAGGGGATCGCAAGTCTACCTCAGGTTTTTGCACCTTTGTTGGGGGAAATCTGGTGAGCTGGAAGAGTAAAAAGCAGTCTGTTGTCTCCAGATCCAGTGCAGAAGCTGAGTATCGCAGTATGGCGTCAACCACTTGTGAGTTGAAATGGTTGCGGGCTCTCATGCTAGATTTAGGAGAGGTGTACAACCATCCTCTACCTATGTTCTGTGATAACAAGGCCGCCATATACATCTCCAAAAATCCGGTATTCCATGAAAGAACAAAGCACATTGAGGTTGACTGCCATTTCATTCGTGAAGAGATTTTAGAAGAACAGATTTGCACTCCGTTTGTCACATCTGATAAAGAGCTAGCCGACATCTTCACCAAGCCAGTCTCCGCCTCGTTTCTGCATGTTTGCGACAAGCTGGGCATGATTGATATATATGCTCCAGCTTGAGGGGGAGTGTTGAAGTTGGAGACCGGGCGGTCTGTCTTGGCGGGTTAGAGACCGCGCGGTCTGGCGGTTTGACTCGGCGACTTGTAAACCGGGCGGTCTAGCAATCTTCACAGGCGACCTCTCTGCATCTCTTATTGTAAGCCGTGCGGTTAGTCCTTCTGTCTAACCGCGCGGCCTGTGCGGTTTACTTTGTACAGTCCGCTTAGCTTGTAAATTTTAGTCCCACATCTCTTATTTGTATTCTCTCTTCTCTCCTCCATTCTATATAAGGGAGGGCATACCTTTGTAATAGTTATCTTTTTTGGATAATAAAATTTCGATTATTCAAAAATTTATTCGGCTTGTTCTCTTCTTTTCGCTTCCTTTCTCTACTTTCTAACATGAAGAAGCCTAAACCCTACAAGCTAAGGTGAATAGAGCGTATGGGAATGAAAATCATAAACTTAAAATTGAGTTGAGAGAGATATTCATTACCAATACCAATTTCTTGAGAGTTGAGAGAGATATTCATTACCAATACCAATTTCTTGAGAGCAAACTTGGAGCCACCTTAGCCTTAGCCTAGAGGGTAATCTCCCCCTTTTCGGCTTCTGCAAATCTAGGTCTGTTGCATTTGACCCCTTGCTCCCCCTCAGTTCTTGCACCTGTGCTCACACTTGAGCTCCTGGCAGAGGCTCCCCCTAGATGCACGAGCCTGGAGCTTCTGTAGTCTTCATTCCTCATAGTTTAGCATCCCCAATTCAGTTTTGAAAAGACTGAACTTGGCGTCGTCTAAGGGCTTTGTGAAAATATCTGCAATCTGCTTGTCCGTGGGGACATAACAGAGAGAGATGTCCTTATTCTCCACGTGCTCCCGAATGAAGTGGTAGCGCACTTCAATATGCTTCGTTCTGATGTGCGATACCGGATTGTTGGCAATTGCAATTGCACTGGAGGAGTCGCAGTACATTGGTACTTCCTTGAACTGAAGGTCATAGTCAGCTAACTGGTTTCTGATCCATAGGAGTTGTGCGCATCAGTTGCCTGCCGAGATGTACTCAGACTCTGCTGCGGAGGTTGCTACACAATTCTGCTTCTTGCTGTTCCATGAGATAAGCCTTCTTCCGAGGAATTGACACGTCCCGGAAGTGCTTTTCCTGTCATCCCTACTCCCTGCAAAATCAGCATCTGAAAAACCTATTAGCTCAACATCATTGTTTCTCGGGTACCACAAGCCAAGATTGGGAGTACCTTTAAGGTATCTTAGAATTCGCTTTGCAGCGACATAGTGAGATTCCTTAGTGTTCACCTGATATCTTGCACAGACACATGTGGAGAACATGATATCCGGTCTACTGGCAGTAAGGTAGAGCAGGGATCCAATGATGCTTTTGTATTTGGTTTCATCGAAAGGTTTACCTTTCTCATCCTTATCCAGAGACATAGTGAATCCCATTGGAGTCCTCATAGAGGTTGCATTCTCCATACCGAATTTCTTGAGGAGTTCATTTGTGAACTTCGTCTGAGAGATGAAAATTCCATCCTCAGACTATTTCACTTGAAGTCCCAAGAAATACTTTAGCTCTCCCATACTGCTCATTTCAAACTTTCCTTGCATAAGTTTAGAAAACTTTTTGCAAAGATTGTTGTCCGTTGAGCCAAATATAATGTCACCGACATAGATTTGCACCAGCAAAATCTTGTCTTTGACTTCCCTGAGAAACAATGTCTTATCTATTTTACCTCTAGAGAACTTGTTCTCAAGAAGAAAACTAGATAAAGTCTCATACCAAGCTCGTGGAGCTTGTTTTAAACCATAAAGAGCTTTATTAAGAAAATATATATGATTGGGATAAGTAGGATTGACAAAACCTGGGGGTTGAGCGACGTATACTTCCTCTTTCAGGTCTCCGTTCAAGAATGCTGATTTCACATCCATTTGATAGATTGTGAATCCTTTGTGCGAAGCATACGCCAGGAACAATCTGATTGCATCGAGCCTTGCCACTAGTGCAAAGGTCTGGTCGAAGTCAATCCCCTCCTCCTGTCTGTAACCTTGATCCACCAGCCTGGCCTTGTTCTTTATGATGACACCATGTGCATCAGTTTGTTTCTGAAGATCCACTTGGTGCCAATCACATTCTGCTTTTGTGGTCTGGGAACCAGCGTCCAAACGTTGCATCGTTCGAATTGATGCAGTTCATCTTGCATGGCCAAAATCCATGCCGCATCTTTGTTCGCCTCGTCGAACTTCTTTGGCTCAACCTGTGACAGGAAGCTAAGATGCAAAATCTCGTTAATAGTACCTCTTCGAGTTCTGACACCGTCACGAGGATCTCCGATGATCTGATCTCTAGGATGATCCCTCACGTGCCGGAGTTCTAGAAGTCTGGCGTCTGGATCTTCGACTACTTCTTGGGCTTCTCCTTCTTCTAAGAGATTTTCTCCATTTTGATCTTCAACATTCCCAGTTGACGTTGAGGTGGAAACTTTGACGTACTTAGGAGTTACATCTTTAGCGGTCTCATCGAGACTCAGCTGTTCAAGTCGTGCACCTGCATCTTCAGGATGACCGCTGGAAGAATTGCTGTTAAGCAAGCTTCCTTCATCAAATACAACATTAATTGATTCTTCTACCACTAGGGTTTTCTTATTGAAGACCCTATATGCCCGACTGTGGGTACTATAGCCCATGAATATGCTTTCGAAGCATTTTTCACCAAATTTAGTACGCGGGTACTTCATATTATTCAGTACATAACATCTGCAACCAAAGATCCTCAAATGGGACATGGTTGGTTTCCTGCCTTTCAGTAGTTCGTAGGGCGTCTTACGATGACTTTTGTTGATCAATGTCCGGTTTTGAACATGACAAGCCGTATTGACCGCCTCAGCCCAGAAGTATTCTGGGAGTGAAGCGTCATTCACCATTGTCGTGCAGGCTTCAATGAGTGTTCTATTTCTCCTCTCCGCGACTCCGTTTTGTTGAGGAGTGCGCGGGGAGGAAAACTCATGAAAGATACCAAGTTCTTCACAGAACTCTGTCATAGCACCAGACTCGGACTCTGTTCCATGGTCACTTCTGATTTTGACCACTGAGCAGTTAAGTTCGTTCTGGATCTGCTTGACAAAGCTGGTGAAGATGTCAAACGTATCAGACTCGCGTTTTAAAAAGAACACCCAGGTAAACCGAGAGTGATCATCTACAATCATGAGAGTATAAGACTTCCCTCCTAAGCTATGAACTTGCATTGGACCAAACAAGTCCATGTGCAGAAGATAAATACATCTGGAGGAGTCTTTGTCTGAGATGCCCTTAAAGCTAGCCCGAGTCTGTTTGCCCATCTGGCATGCAGGACAGGGACTATCTTTGATACACTTAATAATGGGAGCATCCCTCACTAAATCTTTGGAAAATAGCATATTAATTGTCTTGTAATTAATATGTGTCAATCTCTTGTGTCATTGTTCACAAAGAGATGCACTGCCTTTTGCTACTAGGCATACGGGGGTAGATGAATCTAAGCTAAGAAAATCTAAGCAGAAGATATTTCTGCTCCTAATGCCTGATAATACCGTCTCAGAAGAGGCACATGATATTATCAGGCATTTATCCTTACAGAACTTAACGTCATAACCTTTATCACATAACTGACTTACACTGATCAGGTTATGGTCTAACCCTTCAACATAAGCCACGTCGGTGATAGAGATTATACCGTTGGAAATCATACTGTAACCTCTGGTGACTCCTCGATCTGACCCCCCCCCCCCCCCAAAGATGACTTTGGGTCCATTCTCGACTGGAGTGTAATCACGCAGCAGGCTTCTTGTCCCAGTCATATGCCGGGAGCATCCACTGTCCAAGTACCATATTGGAGTTTTGGTGGCCTTTGGACATTCCTGCAAAACAAAATTAATTTCCCTTAGGAACCCAATCGAACTTGGGTCCTAGATTCTTGGTTAGCATACTCCTCCTCGGGTGGTTAACCCTACGAGTGGTCGGCCTTGCATTGCTAACATAAGGAGTCTTGTTATACCTCGGATTAAACCAATAATCCACGGCAAAGTGACCGACTTTGCCACAACACCAACAGTCAAATCTGTTGTACCTCTTCCTAGGCTCCTGCTTTACCCTGGGAATGGTGGGTACAGCCGGGGCCTTGGATCTGGAGGTGGAGGCATCATAGTGATTGCAGTCACATGACTTCTTCACCTTATGTTCCTTCAGTATAACAGGCTTGGCTTTTGGTGCCTGCTTTCTATTATGGCCGCTAGAGAATTGACCATAATTTCCCATGTGGATTTCCTCATATGGTGCCTTGAAGACACTCTCACCGAAGTTGCGGGGAAAAGTCCAACCATCATATCGGCTCTTTGGCTTTGCAACCGAGGGCCGGAAATGATGACCAAAGGTTGACTCAAAGTCATGTTGGTTGCAGTGAAAGCTAGGCTTTCTGAACGCAACAGGACTGAGTGGGGCCTTTCCCTTTTCAGCAGCAGAGGCCTTCTTGGCGGCCTTATTCTTTCTCTGGTTCCTGTTTCTCCTGGATGAGGAACCAGATACCCCTACATGCCCCATGCCATCTCCTTTGGCCTGAGCAGAGAAGGTATCATCTAATGGAAGAACAGTTTTTGGCATAGAGAAGCTCTTGACGATCTTCCTGCAAGTTGTTCTTCCAACTTGTCGACTTCCTCCTGCTTAAGATCAAGGAGCTTAAGAGACTCTGAATGCTTTGAAGTCAGGTCTAGGTGCTCCTGTCGGAGAGAGATCAAACTGGTGATCTCTTCCCTTAGGGAGACACTCTCACCCTTAAGGAATTTCACTTCCTTTTTCTCAGCCTTCAATCTCTTACGGCACTCCTCGAAAGTGTTGAGCAGAAGCTCATACTTCTCGAGGAGCTCCGCTTCACGGGCCGAAGGGCTATCCTCAGGGTCATCATCCTGAGACTCGGGATCAGATTCAGAGTCTGAGAGCGGGGTGTGAGCTTTTACCTTCCCAGTAAATGGGGGGCATTCTCCTTCTGAGTCGGAGCGACCCACCAGCCCGAAGTAGGCTTCCTCATCATCACTGGAGTCTGAGGAATCAGACTCACTCAGTGTCTTTGGCTTTTTGGCGATGTAGCTCCTCTCTTTCTTCTTATCTCTAGAGGACTTGTGCTCCTCTCCCTTCTCCTTTTCTCTCTTGCCTTGGTGGCAGTCGTCCACGACGTGTCCTGGCTTATTGCATCCAAAACAAATAATATCAGAGGAGCGATGTTTGTTCGGTTTAGAAGCATACCTGTCAGAAAAATAATTTTTCTTCTGATGCCTGGAGGAGGAGTCGTCTCTCTTTCTTTGATTCCTCATCTTGAGAAACTTCTTGAATTCTCGAGTGATGAGGGAGAAATCTTCCTCAGACAACTCTGAGCTGGAGGAGCATGGCTCGGAGTCCTCCTCCTCATCCTTTTTCCCGGCACGGTATGAAACCGCACCCTTGCCCTTCCTGGAGTGAATGGCTTTTAGGGCCACAGTCTTTTCCTTGGCTGCAGCCTTCTCTGCTTCTTCTTCTGCTTTCCTGGTGTTCAGTTGAAGCTCATAGGACATCAGCTTCCCAAATAGAATTTGCGGGTCTGTTTCAGCAAGTCTGCCAAACTCTCGGATGGCGCAGATCTTTGTGTCTCATTCCTTAGTAAGGGACCTAAGGAATTTATCATTAAGTTCACCATCAGTGAACACTCTTCCATATCCTTTGAGGGCATTGACAATCTTGAGGAAGTTCTCGAAGGTGACTCTGATCTCTTCCTTAGGCCCTTGTCTGAAGGCCTTATATTTCTGGTTCAGGAGGGATCTCCGATCATCCCTCACTTCATCAGTGCCCTCCATTAGGATAATCAGGCAGTGTCAGATCTCCTTTGCTGTCCTGCAGTTGCAGAAGTTCTGCATCATTGAGTCATCGACCGCGCTGACCAGAATGTTCTGCGCCTTCTTGTCAAGTCCCACCAGCACCATATCATCCTTGTCCATTTCAGAAATTTTCTTTGGCACTTTCTTGGTAGGATCAATGGTGGAGGCCTTAGTGGGGACATAAGGTCCCTCCTCCACGATCATGAAGAGTCGGGGATCGACCGCTTCCATGTAGAACCTAATCCTTTCCTTCCAGATAGGAAATTTTAGCCTGGTGCACACTGGGATCTTGCATGTGTACTTGAGTCCGTCCATAGTAGAAGTCTGCCTTCTTCTTGACACTAGTGGCAGCAACTTACTCAAGGCGTTAACCTATTTGTTGAGTAACCTCGCTCTGATACCACTTGAAAGTCCACTTAGTGTCAACTACCTTCACCTATGGGGGGATAGGTGTCTTGCAGCGTTTTTGCGGAATTAAAGTCGTACCTGCACAAGAAAACAAAACAACACAGCACAGAAAGGACACAAGCAAATTATAGTGGTTCCCCGATTTGGGTACGTCCACTTTCCCCCTTCGACCTATCTCCCAACCAGGGACGACTCGGTCACTTCACCAACAGGATTGAAATCCAATCCTTGCACTAACGGAAGGAACCCTTCCACACGTAGGAGTCACCACTCCCACAACACGGGTTGCACCCAACCCTTACAACTAGGGACCAATCGGTCTGTTACAAAGAAATAGAAATTGGAGTATATTAGAAATACAAACTACTTATGGAGAATAAGGTGTCCCTCTTCGTTCGACGACGTGTTCTTGAAGTCAACGAAGAGTCCACAACCCTAAATCTCACTTGGAGAGAATCTCCCCGAAACCGGCGGCGGCAAGAAGGGCGGCGGCTTGGTTCTCGGGATCGGTGGCGACAACGGCGTGCTGCGGCTGTTCTTTGGAGATTCAATCTTCGTAGCAAAGCTAGCAAGATCTTCCAACGGTCACACTAGGATCGATCGTCTCGATCGATTCGGAAGGGTAAGGTTTTCCCGATCTACGAATCAAGAGACAAAGGATCTCTGGTTAGACGCGTGAGACGCAGTGCTTGGCTGAGCTTCTATCGACGGGAGATCTGGAAGAAACCAAGATCAACGAAGGCGATCAACTACACGAGCGGCGACGACGGCGGCGGAGAAGGATTTCCGATCTAGGTCACGTCGGCGGCTCGGCTTCTTCCTTTTTCAAAATCGAGTATTCGTTTTTCTGTCTTCTTGTCTTACTGTTCAAAAATACAGATGTATTTATACATTAGGTCTTCAAGATGACCGTTGTGGGCCCCACCAACAAGAAACCCCAAGCCCGATTCAAAACAGCGCCAGCGGCTGAGTCCGGTCCAGCGGGTTCCAGAAAATTCTCCTAAGGCAAAGTCGGCGAGAATCGAAGGTCATTCTCGTCGAAGGAATTATGCCAATTGAGCTCGACGATCGTCATTCAGAGATCGACGATCGTGGAAGGATTTACGGCAAGCCGGAGCTCGACGATCGTTGTTCGGAGATCGACGATCGTCGAAGGCAATAAGTCAACAAAGCTCGGCGATCTTCATTCAGAGATTCGGCGAGAATCAGTCAGTGATTCTCGACGATTTTGACTTAGCGACAGATAAGCACGCTCTGAGTTAGCCGGAGAGAATCGGCGAGAATCAGCTAGTGATTCTCGTCGATTATTACTTAGACGATTTTTCGTCTTTCCACCCATGAGCTGCTCTTTGACCCATCCTTGCTCCTTGTCTGCTCTTGCATTATCACAGCTCTGTACTTGAAAATAAGTACACTCCAATAGAGAGAGTACACGTAGGCCAACACACTGATCTGCTCAATGAGGAATTACGTCGCGCAGACCCGTGTATATTGACCTACTGCACCCTGACATTGGTGTGTACTTAGCGTGGAATAACTGCAAGCACAACTTAAAAGATTTTATCAAATACATTGTCTATTTACCTTAGCTTGTTCAGGGGCTTCTTCAAATCAGGTACGTTGTGGATACAATACCCAACAGGGAGTTAGCTCTTCATTTTCTCCAAGTCATTAACTTTCCAAGGGGTTAGAGAGAGGAGGAAGAAGGAGGGGGATTCCGGCCGCCGGCGGAGCATCGGAGCACTGTTTTGAGATCTGAGAGCGGATCCGTGGAGGAAAGGTCGTTGCGAAGACTCCTATCCGTGTAGTTTTTCCATGGCGCCAAAGCGGACTACAAGGGTAACGATTCTCTACTTGAGCATGTGAAGCTCTCTTCCTTTCTGCATAGGGAATCCTGCTCCCGCGAGTATGCTGTGAGTGCGTAGTGTCCCTTGGGGTTGATGTGAATAGTCCCCCTTGTGTTGTATATAGAGTCTGGAATCGAAGTACGGGCATAGGCATTGTGTGTGAAGCCTACCCGGACGTGTATTGTCTGGATCGGTGATGTTGCATTTGATATGTTTTGCCGGAGAAGACTCCGTGCTTTGGGTTTTTCAGGTTTCTACGCGGTAGATTGCAAGAGGGATCCTTGGGGATTAACTCCAAGGCGCACCGAGAAAACTGAGCGGAAACGTGTTCTGCTAACTTGGCGGTCAGGGAACCGGCCTTGAACATAACTGGGTTATGTGATTGTTTGGAAATGTTTTGTGATCTGAGAGAAGCTTGGCTCGTGTGTACGTCTTAAAGTGACTACGTGGTGTGAGCAACGGGCAAGTGGAATTGGACCTAGGCTATGTGGTTCGGTGCTAGAGACACGAAAAGGAGACTGGCCGTTGGCATAGTCGGGAGCCTTAGACGGTGGTCAGAAAGGCTAAATGCTCATGTGGTTGCCATCCTTAGGATGGTGGTGAAGACGCTGAAGTGTCAGGATTCACCGTTAATGTGCCCTGAGTGCACGGGGTGTTTGGTCGTGCGAGCCTACACCTGTGGCGTAGTATAATTGCGCTTTATTGTTTTTCTGGGCTAATGATATGCAGGGAAAGAGCACCGTCGTCCCGAGTAAGGGGCGGGGTCGTTATAATTTGGTCGGCTTTTGGCTGACCGTTGATTTGTTTGCCACCGTGCGGTGGAATGTTGCTTGCAGGTGCTGCGGAGCCGAGTGCAAAATAGCGGGCTGGATCCCATGTTGCCGTGCTGGACCTCGAAGGCTGTAAAGAATAGTTGTTTTTACTTTATCATGTGTGGCCGGCCTGCGAGCCGGTGTATGTAAGACACTATTTATTAAGTGAACTATTGTAAGGCCATAAGGCCATGTACCTTTTCAGTGTATTTGGGTTCATTCCTGTTGTGTGGATGTGGACATTCATGATTATGGATTTAAGATTTGGGTTCTTTCAACTATTTAAAATCTTCTGCTAGAATGCTCTGTGTGGGACGAGTAGTCTTAATTGGAATGTTTGGATATTCTTATATAACCCTTCCGACTGTCTGTGGTATATGGCGTCGGGTTCCAGCTGGACCTTCTGTTATATGTCATGCGACAGATGAGGGTGTTACATATCTATTATGTTAATTCTATGCCTGCAAGGAAGGAATATCGCTGCCCCGGGAATGGGGTAGGGTTGTTATAAATTGGTCAGCCGAAAGAAGACCGTTGTCTTGTTTGCCACCATCCGATGGAATGTCCCTATACAGGTGCTGGAGAGCCGAGTGGGAAATAGCGAGTTGCAGCCCTGAAGCTATGCCGGCCCTCGAAGGTCAAGCGAAGTTTTATTGCTTTCATGTGTGGTTGTCCTGCGTGCTGATGTCTATAAACCACAATTCTAAAGAATATTTGTAAGGCCTTAAGTCTGTAACAGTTTGATTACTATTGACTGTCGCCTGGCAATAGTATCTTTTGTGTATTTTGTAAGAACATTTCAGTGTATATATAGTGGACATTGCTGTGATACTTGAGTTCAAAAAGTTAACCCTTGAAGTTTCTGCTACAATGCTCTGAGTTAGGATTCGTTTAGTCTTTAATATTAGCATGTAACTCCGCGCGACTGTCTGTGGGATATGGCTTGGGGCCCCAGCCGGACCCTCTGTTATATTTCATTTGACGGATGGAGGTGTTACAGTCTAGCTGCCCTTAGCGGGTGCGGCTCCGCGGCGCCGGGAGGGTGGTCGCGAGGTGCGGCCACCCTTAGCGGGAGAGACTCCGCGATCGCGGGAGGCAACTGCGGGGTACGACCGCCCTTAGCGGATGCGGCTCCGCGGCCACGGGTGGGCGGCACCAGTCTTGGCGGGGCCGGTTGGGCACAGACCGTTCAACGTCGGGACGGCGGTGTCGGCGTCTGATCGTGTTGGCTGCGTGGAAGGTGCACGTAGTGGGATGTGTGTGTGGGCCGTGTGGTGTATCGAGTGGGCCGATCGTGTGCACGAGAGTTACCCCCCATGATCCCACTAAGTTAGTGGGGATCATGAGGGTAGGCTATCTGCACCTCAATCTTCTATAAAAAATCATGACGGTCTCATCACCTACTATAGTAGGCTGTCATTAGGCATGTCAATAAACTATTCGAAGAAGATTATCATTAGGCATATCAACAATTTTTTCAATGAACTACCATTAAATCAATAAACTTTATTAAAATTAGATAAATAATATTGTAAATATTTTAAGCTTCATTAAATAATTGATAACATATTGTTGTTGAGGTACTTTTGTGATAGGCAGTAGGGGCGAAGCCCCGTATCTGTGCGCGAGATCTTGCAAGCAGTGGGAAAAATAACATTTTTTATTGTAGATAAAAAACTTTGTTGATATGAGCACATTTTTTAAAAATAAAAAGACAAACAGATTTTAAGAATTAAAATTTTATAATAAAGAGAGGTAAAATCGGAAAATAATTGTTTAACTAAAGGGTGTTTTCCCTTTTAATATAATATAAATTAGTCTTGCGCAAAAAGCCCGGGCACGGAAAGCCCGCTCGTGCCCAACCCAGCAAAAGCCGGCTAGTCCCGACCCAGGAGAAACCCGGCCCGGGACAAGGCCGGGCTTGGGGGCCTAACCGGGCCCCCATTTTAGCCAGTTGCACAGCCTGGTGCCCGGCCCAAGTCTGACAGCCAAAGCCCGGCACCAGGGCTAAGCCAGAAATCCCGCCTAATCATAGGCAGGAGTTTTAGGCTCCGTTTGGCACGGTGGTGGCGGTCATGAACATGAGTTAAATTGTCATTCGTTAACACCCACCTAAGAAACTTCATCCACTTTTATGTTCAAACAGATGTTTGTTAAGTGATCATTAACGAATGACGGTTTAACCCATGCGTTTACGACTGCCACCACCGTGGCAAACGGAGCCTTAATCCCACCTAATCATGGGCGGGATTAAAATCCCGCCTAATCATAGGCGGGATTAATCTTGCCTACGATTAGGCGGGATTTTAATCTCGCCTATGATTAGGTGGGATTTTAATCCCGCAATCCCGCCTTTTGTATTCAGGCCAGCCCGGGCAGGCCTGAAGGGCTTAATCCGCCCCCCTCTTCGAGAGGGAGTCCAAGGATGGCCCGGCCCGGCTCAAACTGAGCCTAGGCCGAGCCCGGTTGGCAAAAAACCCGAGACCGACCGGCCCAAGCCAAGCCCGGCCGACATGACTAGTATAGATGAGATAGCTAAAAGATTTAAGCCCACATGCATAAAATATCATCCAAATCTTGATACACACTGAGGAACATCCTTCAATGTAATCACGTGAATAAAAGACACAAGAATTAGAAGAACTTGAAGCAACGAAGAAGAACTAAAAACAACTGAGAACTGATTAAAATTAAATATTATACATTTTGCAATGCAGTAGCATAAATTACTTAATAAGAGAAGGTAAGTGTTTTAATAACAACGTTAGGGTTTGGGAGATGGAGGCAGTGTGAAATGACTGTTAGCCCAAATGATGTGATGGGAGTCCTTGGTGTTTGGTGTTTGTGGTAGAGCCAATGGAAGGGTTGTTGATGGCGACGGCCATCATGATGGCGATTACGACGATGGAGGCCTAATTGGTAAAGATGACGGCGATGACGGCGTTGGCGGCCTAATTGGTAAAGATGACGACGATGACGACGATGGCGGCGATGACGATGATGGCGCACGTGGTGGATTGATGGCGACAGCCATCATGATGGCGATTACGACGATGGCGGCCTAATTGGTAAAGATGACGGCGATGACGACGATGGCGGCGATGACGACGATGGCGCACGTGGTGTTCATGGCGATCGCGGGATATTGGCGGAAGATGAAGATGATGATCCACCGGCCAAGAATTTGCGGCGCCGCAGCGGTCATGGCTACAATCTTCGCCAATGGAAATAGACTTATTATTATTAATAATTTTAATTTGCTAGTTTATGAGTTTTTAATAATTGACATTTTTATTCCGGTGTGCGTTTAGCCACTGTTTTGGGCTGCTTATAGTTTTTGTTTGATGTAAGTCTTATAAAAGGCCATGACTATTGTTTTTATCATTAGTTTTATGAATGAATTGAAAACCTAAATTCCTCCAACCTAATTTCTCTCCTTCCTCCCTCTTAGCCGCCGCCTCCCTTAGGGGTTCTTCTTCTCCAACGCTCTTGGCCGCCCCTCCTTCTCTCTTCTTTTCCTCTTCTCTCATCTACTCCCTTTCCCCCACTCTTCAATACCTCCATCATCGTGTTTCTCCTCCACGGTTTCTTCACCTCCCATCAATCTTCGGCCTCCTTCGGTTTGGGGAGTCAAGCGCAAGGAAGAAGAGGCCATCGTGGACTTCTACGGCGAAAGGCGGGGAAGACGATCGAGTTTTCTCATCATTGGTGCATCTCCTGTCGCGTCCAAGGAAAGCGATCGTTCTTGTTTGTGGATCCAACATCTCGGATCTACTATTCCGAGCGGGGTAACGAAACCATCTACTCACGAGATTTCTTTTTTAGATAGTTCTTGTGGTGGCGACTTTTGCGTGAAATTTGAATCGTTGAATTTTCGCGGTACTACTTTTAATAGTTTGTCATTTTCGTTTGGTTTTCCGAAGATCCTTCGAGAGGAGTGGCGATCCTCGCTTCTTTGTTTTAGTTGGGATAGATCCTACCATTTTCCGAATTCGTGATTTATTTCTTGGTGGATCTATTTTGGTACAACTCCAAGCTCGTCGGAATAAATATTATTCCCTTTAGCCGGAAAGGATTTTGGCCTATAGTCATTCTCCATTCCTTTAACGGATCGGCTATCCGTATGTTAGCGCGAGAGATAAATTACATCATTGTGACGGCTGCGTTTCATAGTGTGCTGGTTAGAGAGCGTTGAGAGTTGCGAGCGTCGTTGTCACGCCGTCCGTGTAGGATCTTTTAGGACGGGCCTACATCAATTTGGTATCAGAGGGAGGTTCTCGTCAATTTCCTAATTGGCACTCCTCCCCTCTTCAAATTAAAAACAAATAAATTTCAAATTTTAAATTTCAGATTTCAAATTTCGAATTTCAAACTTCAAATTTAAAAATTTCAAATTTCAAATTTCAAATTTCAATTTTCAATTTTCAAAATTCAAAATTTAAATTTCAAATTTCAAATTTCAAAATTTCAAATTTTAATTTTCAAAATTCAAAATTCAAATTTCAAAATTTAAAATTTAAATTTCAAATTTCAAAATTTCAAATTTCAAAATTTAAATTTCGAATTTCGAATTTCAAATTTCAAATTTCTAAATTTCAAATTTCAAATTTCAAAATTTCAAAATTCAAATTTCAAAATTCAAATTTCAAAATTCAAATTTCGAATTTCAAATTTCAAATTTCAAAATTTCAAATTTCAAATTTCAAGTTTCAAAATTTAAATTTCAAATTTCAAATTTCAAAATTCAAAATTTCAAATTTCAAATTTTAAATTTCCAATTTAAGAAATCCAAAAAAAAAAATTTATTTTTTATTAAATCATTATTTTTATTAAGTTATTTTAAAATTTAATAGTTGGTCTGCAAATAGCGGCCTATATTTTTATATTTTCAACAAAATAAAAAAATAAAATTTTTTTAATAATCCTCATATTTTTCTAGTAAGAAAATCTATTTTATATAATTATAACTTTAGTGGCTAAGCGGGAACAATTCCATCTTTGAAATTTAAATAGGGTCAGGTTAGTTAGTCATTTCATGTGCAATAGTTCTGCGTGAATTTTCTCTCCGGTTCTCACTAAATGGCATATGACATATATGCTACCCAGTTAGACTATTCCTATGCTAAGGATATGACTAAACACACCCCTAGGGCACAACATATTTATCATACTTATGACGGTTCAGAGTATCCCCAAAATTTTAGACACTGGCTTAAGGGATTAGAACAATATTTTAATTGTCACTTATGGGATGACTACGAAAAGGTTAGCTTTGCCCGAGAGCTATTAGTAGGTCGAGCCCGATTATTTTGGTTAAACGAAGAGCGTCGTGTTGGTAGCTATCATTATGCTTGGTCGCACATGCGTAGCCTCCTATCGGATCAATTTGATCCCGCCTACCTGCGCACTAATAGCACAACACCCATTAGTAAGAATAGTTATGGCACCAGACCCGTATCTGCTTATAGGAGTGACCCTACACCTCAGGATAGATCCTATCCCCAGAGAGATAGTGATACCCAAAGTGTGCCTAGTCCCACCTATAGGGAACATAAGCCATTTAGACCTCAAAATTTGAACTCGAAAGAGGTTACGATTATGGTGCTAGCTTCTTTAGCATCGACATATAAGCTCTCTGGTATAGTGACTGATACCTCTGAGGATTCTTATGTGGATATAGAATCTCTGGATGATGAAGTTAATCAGCCAAGTGAGAGTCTTCCTTCACTTACGATAGTGTCTGACTCTCCTGTTGAACCTGAGGATGTGAATAGGACTAAGCCCGTCACTAAGGACGAGGCAATTCTCGCTGACGCTTTTAGTGACGTTGAGGAGTTTGGTTACCCTAGTGACTTGGACGAGTATTTATCCTCTGAGGAATCGTCTCCTCTTCCTTTCGACGATGTTTCTGAGGCATCTCCCTTGACAGTTATGGAGTCTTCTGATGACCCTGAGTCAGAAGACATTCCGGCTGAGTCACCCTATATTGAGAGCTTACCTATTACTGATTTAGGTGATGGCCTGCTTGAACACGAGCTAGTTCCTTCTAGCCCGGAACATATTGAGGTGCCCATTTCTTTAGCTTCCCCGGTAGGTCAATCCAGTCGGATCAGTGCGAGTGAGGATCACAATATTATAATGATTGATCCCGGTTTGGTCGATGGTTCAACGGTGTTGGAAGAGTCACCTTGGGATGGATGTTTATATTGGGATAATCTTAGTGGTGCACATCCGCGAGATAGTTCATTGATATTATCATCGTTGCTTGAGGGTCATAGTAATTTAGATTCTTCCCGGGATTCGATTTGCCCAACCATCCCTCATGATTTAGACAATGTACCTACTTCGTGGGAAGATTTGGTTAGCGAAGGATGTGACGTTTTGGAAGAGTTACCCTGTGTGGGAAGGCTATTTGTGGATGACGGTAGCACTGAGGACCCGATAAACATTTCTTTGATGTTAGCTCCTTCGCCAGAAGCCCAAAATGGATTAGGAATTTTGTCGAGTACGATCTTTTCTACTTTTGAGACCAATACTGATTCTGATTTGGACGAATTATCTAGTGGGTTGGAAGACATGTCAGCTGAGTTGGTAGAGTCACCCCATGATGAATGTTTATCTGATAGTGAGTTAGATGATGACGATCCAGCTGAGTTTTCGGTAAGGACGAATCTACTGTTTGATTTTTTCTTTGATTTTGATGGCTTGCACCCGGAGGATTTTTCTTGGACGTTAAATCCATGTTTTGACGGTGAGTATGATTTAGTTCCTCCTCTGGAATCGCCCATGTCGACTCCTCATCCGGTTCACTTGATTCGATTAGATGACTTGTTAGGGAACAAGCTTGTCATTTCTAGCCCGAGATATCTAGAGATATTTATTTATCCAGCTTCCCAATTAGACTTACCCAGACGGGTGTGTGTGAGCGATTTGTTAGTTGTCGCGTTCGGTCTTTCCACTACTGTTCATAGATCTGACTATGATGTTCCTAGGATGGACCGTTCATCTGACCGTTTGCCATTGGGTAAGGCTTCGTTTTGGACCGCTAGTGATTCCATGGCGATGTTACGTTTTGATGTGGTGTCCCCCAAACACAATTATTTTCCAAGCCCGGTCGCTTGCATTTATCCTCCGCCTTTTGATGATCTGTGCATGCACACGTTAGTGAACGTAGTTGGGCATGTGGAGTTTTGTCTCCCGCACTACCTTTCAACTCCGAGAGCATCCAACTATATAGTTGGAGATGACCGTTTTCCGCAGGCATTTCTTTGTGAAATTTTTAAATCAAAATTTAAATCTAAATTTAAAACTACGACGTTGGACTCCACAGAAATCGTTAATGAATGTAGAGCACCCGTGCCACCAGACTTAGTCCCGTTATTTTCTACTGTTAACTCAAGTCATGTTGCACATGGGTTCACCCCTCATGGAGGTACGTGGGACCTTGTTCTTCCGCATGCTCAATTAGCGTATAATAATTCTAAGAATAGGTCCACCGGTTTATCTCTGAATGAGATAGTGCATGGATATAAGGCACCCGTGCCTCTTGACTTGATTCCGTTACCTACATCCTTTAAATCTAGTCAATTTGCACAGGACTTCGCCTCACACGTTCACGCTCTCCATGAGCACATTGGTAAGATGTTAGCTACACAATATGATACTTATCAATCGAATGATAACGTACATAGGCGAGAAGTCCACTTGAATGTTGGTAATTTGGTAATGGTTCGACTTATCCCTGAACGGCTTCCTTCGGGCACCATAAAGAAATTAGCGAATAAGAGAGCCGGTCCTTTTCGGGTTTTAAAGAAGATAGGCGAAAATGCATATTTATTAAAGTTACCCGCTGATTGGGGAATCTCTCCTGTTTTTAACATTTCAGATTTAACGCTTTATGTCGCTCCACCACCTGAACTTTCTGTCTCTCCGTTTAATATTTCCACTATATCATCTAATGGGGTGGGGGTGAGATTGTTTCTGGATCGCTTCCTCCTTCGGATTCTCCGGGAGGTATGTTACCTACTGATGATGTAACTGGTTTTTCTTCTTCGCCTAATGCTTTTTCAAGGTTCCCCCGGACCGATTTCTTGCCTGACAGGATCTTACAGGACGCGGTGTTTCCCACCCCAGACGGTGACATTCACAGGTTTTTGATCAGATGGCGTGGTCGTCCTGCTTCGGACGATTCTTGGCTCTCAGCTGCACAGGTGGATCTTCTAGATCCGGATCTCTTGCGCCGTTACTTTCCCGCCCACTCATCGGTGATGAGTCCTTTTGAGCGGGGGAGGATTGATGGCGACGGCCATCATGATGGCGATTACGACGATGGAGGCCTAATTGGTAAAGATGACGGCGATGACGGCGATGACGGCGTTGGCGGCCTAATTGGTAAAGATGACGGCGATGACGACGATGGCGGCGATGACGATGATGGCGCACGTGGTGGATTGATGGCGACAGCCATCATGATGGCGATTACGACGATGGCGGCCTAATTGGTAAAGATGACGGCGATGACGACGATGGCGGCGATGACGACGATGGCGCACGTGGTGTTCATGGCGATCGCGGGATATTGGCGGAAGATGAAGATGATGATCCACCGGCCAAGGATTTGCGGCGCCGCAGCGGTCATGGCTACAATCTTCGCCAATGGAAATAGACTTATTATTATTAATAATTTTAATTTGCTAGTTTATGAGTTTTTAATAATTGATATTTTTATGCCGGTGTGCGTTTAGCCACTGTTTTGGGCTGCTTATAGTTTTTGTTTGATGTAAGCCTTATAAAAGGCCATGACTATTGTTTTTATCATTAGTTTTATGAATGAATTGAAAACCTAAATTCCTCCAACCTAATTTCTCTCCTTCCTCCCTCTTAGCCGCCGCCTCCCTTAGGGGTTCTTCTTCTCCAAAGCTCTTGGCCGCCCCTCCTTCTCTCTTCTTTTCCTCTTCTCTCATCTACTCCCTTTCCCCCACTCTTCAATACCTCCATCATCGTGTTTCTCCTCCACGGTTTCTTCACCTCCCATCAATCTTCGGCCTCCTTCGGTTTGGGGAGTCAAGCGCAAGGAAGAAGAGGCCATCGTGGACTTCTACGGCGAAAGGCGGGGAAGACGATCGAGTTTTCTCATCATTGGTGCATCTCCTGTCGCGTCCAAGGAAAGCGATCGTTCTTGTTTGTGGATCCAACATCTCGGATCTACTATTCCGAGCGGGGTAACGAAACCATCTACTCACGAGATTTCTTTTTTAGATAGTTCTTGTGGTGGCGACTTTTGCGTGAAATTTGAATCGTTGAATTTTCGCGGTACTACTTTTAATAGTTTGTCATTTTCGTTTGGTTTTCCGAAGATCCTTCGAGAGGAGTGGCGATCCTCGCTTCTTTGTTTTAGTTGGGATAGATCCTACCATTTTCCGAATTCGTGATTTATTTCTTGGTGGATCTATTTTGGTACAACTCCAAGCTCGTCGGAATAAATATTATTCCCTTTAGCCGGAAAGGATTTTGGCCTATAGTCATTCTCCATTCCTTTAACGGATCGGCTATCCGTATGTTAGCGCGAGAGATAAATTACATCATTGTGACGGCTGCGTTTCATAGTGTGCTGGTTAGAGAGCGTTGAGAGTTGCGAGCGTCGTTGTCACGCCGTCCGTGTAGGATCTTTTAGGACGGGCCTACATCAGTTGTGGCATAGCATTGATTTCATAAAAAGAATTCTGACTATTCATAAATTTTTTGATATCCCAAAACATTTTTTTTGATAAAAAATATATCCGCAAATCAAAATAAAATCTGCAAATCAGAATAAAATCTGCAAATCAAAATGATATCCACAAAACAAAATTTGAAATATTTTAACATAACCAACCTTGTTTCCAAATATTTAAAAAGTCCCTAACATCATCTAGAGAATGCAAAATCTAATATTATAGAGAACGTGATGTTAAATAGTAAGCAGAATTTAACAATTAAACATGAGCAAAAATTATCGTGGTTGTCTTCAATGGAGGGTTAGCTTAGCGTCAATCTTTTAACCTGACAGTAATGATTATAAAATTAGCTTGCAACTTGAAATATAAGGTAACAAAAATTTTAAATTAATTTTTGTATACCTCTCATCAAAATATAGATCGTCCAACCCTGCCAAAATAGTTAGCTCTATAACCGGTTGAGATGCCTGAAAGCAGTGATGGTCTCTATAAAACAGCATTAAATGGTACAAATCTGTGTAAAATATGTAATAAAAAAACTCAGCAAAAGAGAGTTTAGATAAATTTACAGAGTAAAAATAATGAATTGCAAGCAAATTTTGAGACGAAAGAAAAGATGAGGACAGCATCGGAGGTGGATATGAGCACTGCATACGTCTATGATGCCATTATCGCAGATGTCGATGTTGTAATTGCATTATTCTGACGAAGCCGCAATCGCCGGCGATGGCCTAAACGCGGTATGTAGAAAAACACGGGATTGCCGGAGTGGGATTGCAGGGAGCCCTGTTGAGGGTGAAAGAGAGGGAAGGGGGGATATGAGCACTGCATACGTCTATGATGCCATTACCGCAGATGTCGATGATGTTGTAATTGCATTATTCTGACGAAGCCGCAATCGCCGGCGATGGCCTAAACGCGGTATGTAGAAAAACACGGGATTGCCGGAGTGGGATTGCAGGGAGCCCTGTTGAGGGTGAAAGAGAGGGAAGGGGGGGTGGCCTGCACCATTGAGAGAGGGTGGGGGTAAAAGAAGATGAGGATGGAATTACCTTGAAACCCTCCGAAGAAAGTGGCGTAAAGACGAAAGGCTTGTCTCCTGTGCATCGTCAGGGCTGGATGCAGAAATTAAAGGACGGCGGGAGATTTTTTCTATGGAGCTCTGGTGGATGAAAACCCTAGAATGCGGAGTAAGTAGGAGGGGAAGAATCATTCGTGCACATAATTCAACAATATTGCTTTGCCATTATAGAATTGAGGAAGGAAAAATAATATCTAATTTCAAGTGCGGATAGCCAAAACTGAAGTGCGGATAACAATTGTCTTAGTATAAAAAAGCAGTCGCATACAGGAATGAGCAAAGATATCATAAATTAAGAAAAGAAATGCTCTGACTGTGTACCATTAATTGATTTCGTAAATATTTAAGTAATAATGAATACACTGATATTGGCTGCCCTGTTAAGGAAAACTAAGGAAACATATTTGACCACAATTATGCTACAGAATAATAAAGCAGAGCATAATAACAACATTCTTGAATGTAAGAATTACTTTTATGGACAGTAAAATGATAATTTATTGAGAGCATAATACATATATATACTACTAATTGATAAAGAGCAGAGTAACAATTTTTATAATCACGTTCATATAACAGCATCCAAAGCACTATAACAAAGCACATAAAAAGTAAATAAAGAGATTTCTATTTGACTTCTTAGTAGTGGTACGTCTACTTTATTTAACAATTGAATTGGATCACAGCATTATTTAAAACAATACTCCTTTGGTGTAATAGATTCACTAAGGCTCCTTTGTGGGGACTTATTTTCACCGGTCAAACGGTTACGACCGCACGAACCTTACAGTCGTAACCGCTTGACCGGTAAAAATAAGTCCCCCCAAACAAAGCCTAAATAAAACAGCAATGAGGCTCAACACCTCAACTGCTTTTTAAAAAGGCTATAAAAATAGATGTAATACTGAGTGCATAAAAGCACAACTGCTCTGTTGACACAATGTTGTGATTACTCTAAACCACCACATTTGTTCAAATAATAGATGTATTCTGCCTTTTCATATAACTATTTAAGTACTTAAATAATGGTGTTTCTCATGGGCAAGACTTTTTAAGTATATTTTAGGAGTATTATATACGATGTTTCTTTGTAACAAAACATTTCAGGAGGAATAACTGATGGCTATTTCGACCAATGATGCATGCTTACCATTTCAAATCATATTATTTATCGTAATGCAAGCACAATGGAGGAGCCTTGAGCCGGTGGAGAGTCGATTACCCTAAATGTTTTGAACAGAAAATTACAAGTTTAATCACATTATTGTTGTTGCGGGTCGCTCGGTTTTCCCCCAGTCCAGAGAATCAGACCGCCTTACCTCGAGAGTGAGCCGAGCACGCAAATAATCAAGAAAGATCCAACAACAATGACAAGCGAGACGTTTTAGCATGGAAACCCCGTAAATGATGAAACACCGCGTGGCGGGATCTGTGTTGGGCCAAAATTGATGCAGTGGTGGGTCGACTCGAAAAAAAGGGCTTTTCTAAATGCAAATGCAGTGTAGTGTCGTGCGGGAATGGTCCACTTAAAATTGCAACAGGTGATTAATTATTATAATAAAACGACAGAGGCACATGCAAGTGCAAATAATAAACGTAAGGAAAACGAGTATTAATTTTTACTTCAACTGAGGCACAATTATTTTAAGTGCAAACGGAATGTGTCCCGCACATTTTACGACAAACGAACTAACAGCATAATAATGTGAACATCCACTACACAAGGTGCCAAAAAAAACAACATTAATGGACAAGACTTTATACCACAATTTGCATACGTAGGCGGAGGCGGTTGTTGACGAGCATCCAAGGTCACGCCGATGTCGGGGTGGCTGATCTGAAGTGGATCCACGACATGAGGGTTGACTGGACAGTGGTATTGGCCGTGGTGGTAGTTGTTAGATTGCAAGATTAGGCTGGAAGGAAGTGGGGGCCACTGATCTGGAGGAGAATGGCCAGGAAACTGGTTCTGGATGGAGGGGGCTTGGTCGGAGTATGATTAGGCGGAGAGGGCTTCAGGCGATGCAGGTTTGTAGAGGAAAGGGGTGGGTAATTGCCCGGCAGGGGAGAGGGGGAAAGGAGGAGAGGTGGAGGTGGGAGTAGGAGGTCCGGCGGTGGAGGGTGATTGCACAGGGACATCTACGGATAGAAACGGGAGGGGGCGGGAAGGTCAGCTAGGGTTCGGTGGGGATGTACTGGAGAGGAAGAAGAAGAGGACGGCGGAGGAGGTGGAGGGGCTTACCGGAGAGGGAGGCGGAGAATGTGTCGCCGGCGTCGCACCGGAAAGGGGAGAGGAGAGGGGTTGGCGTCGCACCAACCGTGACAGACGGTTTCGGGATTTTGCTCCAAAACTCTCGATGCTCAACACCTCCAAACTACCGGTTTAAATAACCCTAGGCATGAACCGCCACCACTCATGTGAACCGCTGTCTTCATAGTACATCCCAAATAAACCCACCGCGATCGGACGGTTCACAATGTTTTAGGCCAATTAAGTTACAAATACAACATAAAATATAAAAGTAATATATGGATTCGACTCGGATCGGTCATCCGGACGCAACCACGGGCTCTGATCGACCGCCCGGGCAGCAGGTCACCGCCTCCTGCGGCAATAAATGTATGTCGGTCGTGGCGCGCCGTCATAAATCCACTAGTTCCCTTGTTGTTACAAGAATTGAGATCCTAGGAGGGTGACGGGTGAGGTCACCTCTCCATTTACAAGCATGAAGGCGACGAGGAGAGAAAACAGGCCAAGTCCACAGAGCTGGAGCGTTCACGAGATCATTCTTCTATGCCTCTTGTGCTTGTTGAAGCGCTCGCATGCCTTTTTATAGCTTTCTTGAAGGGACGGTCCCGATCCGTCGTTCTTCTTCGTCTTCTTCTTTGTTTTCGTCTTCGTCTTCGTCTTCGTCTTCTTCTTTGTCTTCTTCTTGGTCTTCGTCCTCCGCGTCTTCCTCCTCCTCGTCATCGTCCTCTTCCTCTCCCTCTTCCTCTTCATCTTCCTCTTCTTCTTCCTCTTCCTCTTCCTTCTTCTTCGTCTTCTTCGTCTACGACTTCTTCTTCCTCCTCTTCTTCTCTTTGTCATCGTCTTTGTCGTCTTCTTCTTCTTCATCTTCCTCTCCTCCTCCTCCTCCTCCTCGTCGTCCGTCGTCCGCCGTCCTCTTCCTCTTCCTCTTTCTCTTCCTCTTCCTTCTTCTTCGTCTTCTTCTTCTTCTTCTTCCTCTTCGTCGTCTTCTTCTTCTTCTACTTCTACTTCTTCTTCTTCTTCTTCCCCGTCCTCTTCCTCGTCCTCTTTCTCTTCCTCCTCCCCGTCCGTGTTTGATGCTCTCGAGCGGCCTTCGGCAACTTCTAGGCGGGCTTCGCCCGGTTCCGCACGGACTTAGCCTGTGCTTGATGATATGGGCGGTCTTCGCCCGCCTCCACGCAATCCACCAGCTCAACGTCGCACCCGCCACTCACGGCCCCCGGAGAACTATGGTTGTTGTTTGATTTTGCAAACGCACTCTGGGTGTCCGCGAGTGTCGGGCAGTGCCGAGCTGGCAGAATGCGTGGAAGCAGGTAAAGCTCGCTTCTATGTGGCTGAAGGTCGCTCGGCGCATCAAGCCCGGGCAAAACCCATGCGGAGGCGGGCGAAGCCCACCTAGAGGCGGTCGAAGGCCGCCCAAGAGCATCGAACACGGCATAGCCCGTGCAAAGATACTCATATACTATATATACTCAATGACGTCGGAAAAGAAAAATAATAATAAATAAAATTTCTATCTTTCAACTTTTTTTGACATAAACAAAAAGAAATAAAAATATTCTCAGGGCGAAGTGGTCATCAATAATTAGACCGAGTTAATTAATAATTGCTTCCAAAACAAATAATATTAATCTTTATGAAGCAAAAAAAAGCAGAGGCGTAACTTAACAGTGGAGGGTGCAACCCAACAGTGGAGTGCAACCCAACAGTGGAGGCCACCGCCGCTAGCGGAGCCGGCGGAGGCCCAACAGTGGAGGCCCCACCGACGGGATCGCCAGACCCCACCAAAGGGATTGCCAGACCCCACCGACGGGATTGCCAGACCATTGATGACTCTACTGATTCACATATATCGGAGCACAAAACAAAATAAACAAGTCCAGCATTGTAAGTTGTATCAACAGAAAGGGCAACATTCACTTGGCCTCATACTCTATAGAGGCGCCTATAATAGAAAAGCCCACCTTACTTTCCATTGACACTGAGTTTTCCATATAAGATGCACTACAGTTTCTTTAGCTAAATATCTGGAACTTAACACCCGCAAGGATTAATATCAACCCGCAAGGATTAATATCATCCCTTGGGCCAACAAAAAATAATAAATTTCTGTAACCTGAAAAGAACTGTAAACCGCTTAGGGCTGCAATTATAGATGTCGGAAGAGAATGGAGGGATGGAGTTAGAGAAAGAGAGCGTGTGTACCAACATAAAAATTTGGCGGGGCTGTAAGGTTTCGGATCACGGAGAACAACACAGAGTACATCTCATCAAGATCACAGGAAAGGCATCGTGTAGCAGTCTGCTGCTCGCCAGAATTTGTCTTTCTTCCTCCGGCTTTTATTAGGGGTGTGCATGAAAAACCAAAAACCGACCAAACCTCCCCGAACCACCCAAACTGAACCAATTTTACACCTAACCGAACGATAGGGGTGTGCATGAAAAACCGAAAACCGACCAAACTGCCCCGAACCGCCCAAACCGAACCGATTTTACACCGAACCGAATGACTCGGTTCGGTTTTCGTCTAGGAACCTAACACAAGAGAAATAAGGTGAATAACCACCTCACGTCATTCAATGTCATACATAGGCAAAAACTAGGGGCACTAAACTAAAGATAGAGTTGATGCACAAGATCGAAGTGACTCTTTAACCAAGATGTTTATCCTCACAATGCTCATGAAGACTTATCAGGAGGAATGAGTAGTGGTTGGGGGGACCGTGACAAGAGATGTGATTGTTTGCATAGTGTTATTTTGTTAGTGTAAATTTATCACTTTGCTCGTTTTTTTTTAAAAATTCACGGAGCCCCGAGTCAATCAAAATCTATCCACCTAGATAGATACACTTTAACTTGTATACACACGACTTTTGTACTAGAGTTTTGACCCAAAGTTTCACACCTAGTATAATCACAAGTCTATCGTGACATTGATTACTCAACGTATTTCTAGCGCGTTAGAATATAGTGTCACGAGTTATAACATGTACGCGTAACATTCTTTGTATTGAGTGCACCGGCTAGGGATGCGTGTATCATGTGAAATCATTTCTCTATCTAAGTCCTCACACATACCTAGAGGCATAGTCAACAGACACGACCCCGCTTTGTCGCACTCAATAGATAAGCACCTATAGATTCAGCCCACTATGACCGGAGGACAATGTTTACATAGATTACAAGACTAAACTCAAACATTGTACATACGCGTTATGGTGTAAGTTACAGTCATGTGAGTCCTTAACATTATAAATCAATTTTTTGTGTGAACTTTTGGGTTTTCTATATTTTTTGTTGCTTATTTTCGGATGTAACAGAACACTGAACACGGGAAAAAAAATTTATAAGATAGGGGTGCAAGCGGTTCGGTTTGTGTCGGTTTGGACCGAAACCGAACCGATGTTTATCAGTTTGGTTCGGTTTTTTGGTCGGTTTACTCGATTCGGTTTTTTGTTTTTTCGGTTTTTCAGTTATACTATTTAAAATAATTGTGTACTTAAATATCTCAAGAAAATTTAAAAAAAGATATGATAATTAAAAATAAATATCATCAAACTTTATTTACATATGATATATTACAACTAGTAGCTCATATTACATAAAAAAAATTATAATTGAATATTTTTATTGTGAAATCGAGTAATAAATAAAAAACGATATAAATAAAATCAGTTAAACAAAATGTTTAATTTTTCTTGATGCATAAAATATGCATTACAAAAATTTATGTTGGCTCAAATGATGTAAAAATTATTAAGTTGATATAATTTGTGTAAATATTTTAGTTAATAAAAATAGTTAAAAGATCTGTTGGATATTGCATTGATTGCATATAATCTTTGTATTGCATATAATCTTTGTATTGATTACGTTATTTGTTTCCTAAATAGATCGATTCCTATTTAGGAAATATGAAAGCACACGGATCAGTGACGTGTCATATCGTTGTATTTGTATAAATACCCCCATGTGGATGAATAAACTCAATCAACTTTTCTCCTCCAACATGGTATCAGAGCCTTAGGGCTAAAATACCTCTCCCGTACGTTTTTTCCTTCTTTCTCACGCACGAACAACCCGCCGACCTCCGCCCGCAACTCCGCCGACCTCCGCCCGCAACTCCGACGACCTCCGCGAGCAACTCCCGACCCGCTTGCTCCGGCGGCCCCTAGCCCCACCTAGCCTCGACCGATTCCCCCTCCCACTCCTCCGTCGCACCCCGCAACCGCCTCCAGACGTTGTATGCACGCCGCGCCTCCCGCGCCAGCGCCTGTCGGGCTTCAGCCTTCTTCCAGCGGCCCCTCGACCACCGTCAGTACCTCCGGCCCCTGTCCTGCGTCGTCTCCTTGATACCGCACATGCGGTGCTCCTCCTAATGTCCTTTCCGGTGCCTACACCATTTTTTTTGGTTCCTTCCTCTTTCTATGAGGCCGACCTAGTTTCTATCTAGGCTGCTCTTTGCTCTCCCGGGGGATCTTGCTTTGTATGCTTGCTCACCATGGCCGGGACCAATGGCTCCCCTACCGAATCTTCCACCACCAGTACACCCCCAACTATCGTGACGTCCAGCGGCTTCCCTCGCCCGGGACATGACCACAATACGCCTCAAATCACGACGATTCGTCTGGATGGTGCCAACTATCTCCCGTGGTCTCGGGCTATTACTCTTGCTTTGAAGAGCAGGCGGCTGTTTGGATATGTCATGGGCACTACACCCATACCTCGTTCAGATTCCCCAGATTGGGTGCAATGGGAATCGGAGAACTCCCTCGTCAGGTCCTGGCTGACTAACTCCATAGTCGACTCCATCGCTCGCAACTATCTCTTTCTGGATACGGCTGCGGACATTTGGCGAAGGGCGGAAACTACCTACTCCTGTCGCGGCAACGCGGCCCAGATCTTTCAGCTACGACGCAAGATCTTCCTTCTTCGCCAAGGAGATCGCCCTCCGTCTGCCTACTACCTCGAGTTCACCCAGCTATATCAGGAGTACGATCACTTTGATTCCATTACTTTGGCATCGCCTGAAGATGAGCTCCTGGTTCACGCACGGGAAGATCGCAACCGAGTTTTCGAGTTCCTTCATGGGCTACATAGGGACTTTGACCAAATCAGTGTGCAGATACTTGGCCGCTCACCCTTACCCTCTCTTCCAGAGGTTTTCAGTCTCGTTCAGCAGGAATTTGATCGGAGGCAAACTTGGACTCCTGAGCCTCCTCCAGATGGTTCGGCCTTGACGGCCACGGTTGGGCTGCGCGCGGCTCGTGATTCTCGGCCGAAGTCCACTGACAAGGATCACCTCCTCTGTGACTATTGCGGGAAGAACCGTCATACACGGGAGACTTGCTTTCGGCTTCATGGGTTCCCTACACCCCGTGGCGGCTCTTCCTCTCGTGGCGGTCGCGGTCCTTGTCGCACTTCGGGTCGCTCTACCCAGCCTCGCTCCGCGCACCTGTCTGATGTTTTTGACGAGCCACAGCTTCCGACAACTCCCACATTGACTCTGATGCCTGATGAGGTCCTTGCCATCCGACGCCTGATGCAGGGTCCATCACCAGAGCCACATGCCTCTTCGTCCTCATATGCCCATCAGGGGCCTTCCGGTGCTCATGCTGCCTCCACCCGTCCCTCTACTCACTGGATCATTGATTCTGGAGCAACAGACCATAAGACCGGCTCCTCCTCAGATTTTGTGTCCTACCTTTCGTTGTCTGGTCGGGACAAAGTGAGCATCGCAGATGGTTCCCTCTCTCCCATTGCCGGAAAAGGCTCCATCCTGTGCTCCTCCCTAACTCTTTCCTCGGTTCTTCATGTTCCGAACTTTACCCGCAATCTCCTCTCTATTAGTCATATAACCAATTCTATGCACTGCTCAGTAACTTTTTTTCCTTCTTCTTGCATTTTTCAGGACCTGAAGACGGAAACGGTGATTGGAACTGGTAGTCTGGTGGACGGGCTATATGTGTTCGATTCTTCCACCCCGGCCTCTCCTCCCCGAGCTCTTCATGTGGATCGTACAACTACTTTGGAGTCCTGGCACTGTCGGCTGGGACATCCGTCTATCCATTCTATGAAACGTTTATTTCCTAATTTCCCGTCTGGGATAGTTGATAAATTTCGTTGTGATGCATGTGATCGTGGTAAAAATCATCGTACCTCTTTTAATCATATTTCTTCTCCAAGTCCTGCTCTTTCCATTTGATACATAGTGATGTTTGGGGTCCTTGCCGGGTTGCATCTATTTCGGGTTGTTTTTGGTTTGTAACTTTTATCGACAGTTTTTCACGTACCACCTGGGTTTACCTTATGAAAGCCAAAAATGAGGTCTTTCCCTTGTTCCAGCGATTCTACAACATGGTCTCTACACAGTTTTCGACCCCCATCAAGATTCTCCGCACTGATAATGGCCGTGAATTCATTGATTCCACCTTCGAGCAGTTCCTCGCCAATCGGGGGATTATCCATCAGACATCCTGCGCCTACTCCCCTGCTCAAAATGGGGTGGCTGAGCGTAAGAACCGTCACCTATTGGAAGTTGCTCGGTGTCTCCTCCTCCACATGCAACTCCCTAAATACTACTGGGGGGATGTTGTACTCACCGCAGCGTACCTTATAAACCGTATGTCATCCCATGTTCTCGGTTTCAAAACTCCCCTCACCACACTTGGGGTTCCACCTACCACTCTCCCACCACGTGTTTTTGGGTGTGTTTGTTTCGTCCATATCCACCACCGCCCGAAACTTGATTACTAGTCGGTGCGGTTCAGTGCAGTTCGGTTTTTCAGAGATGAAAACTAAAACCGAACCGAGTCGTTCGCCAAGACGATTGAGAAATCCATGGACAATATGTTGTCTTTCCCTTGGTGTTATCTCTTTTTCGATGCTACACGAACACATGGCATTGCCTTATATAAGACTTCCGCAAATAAGAATTGGACTGCAACTACACTATCTCTTTTTTAGCACAATACGTACTATAACACGATTTACACTCATGACGTTCTCAATGTTTGTTCAATTTGATTACTTCCTAACTCTTATAGCATTGTAGACGTACTCACTGTGTGCTTAGTTTGGTTTGTGCTGTCCTATTCATATTATCTCTAAAAATTGAATCTCTCAGTCTGTGTACCTTGCTCCATTTTGTGACTCATGTGCTTACAATTTTCTGATTTGTATTCTGTTTCGAGTCACCACTATGATTATCATCTCTAATTTTACTTTGTGTGTGAATTGTCTGCTATTTGTCTAAACACTCATCATATTTATTATTTTTCATCCTACATGTCTGGTTGGTCTTGCCCGTCCTTTTGTTATTATCAAAGGGGGAGAATAAATTGTTCATGAGTATGAGTCACGGGTTAGGAGAGGTCACGTGTAGGGGGAGCATGTTAACAATGTGTGCACATAGATAGGGGGAGCATGTCGAACATGTAGATAGGGGGAGCGTGCGTGTAGGGGAGCTATATAGAGAACTTGCAACCTGATGTTAGCCTATAACTCTTATTCTCCCAACATGAGTGACGTCAGCCTTCATTGTTGAAATGTTCTGAAGGAACTTTATCTCTGTTGGAGCAACAGTATAGGGTAGTTGTCACATGAGAACTAGGGTTTGATGAGTAGAAGAAAGAGAAATACCTTGAATGATCTTGTGTAATCCCTCACATGAGAGCAGCCCGGGTATAAATACCCGGGCCAAGGAGGGGCCGGCCGGCCCCTCCAAAAGGGGTTGAACCCGTTGGTTCAGCCCCGGCCGGCCGGTTCACTGAGAGGGGGCTGAACCAGATGGTTCAGCCCCATTGCCGCTTGTCGACTCCTTGTGCCTACGAACATACTGTCGTCCCGAGAAGAATAGCGGAGGTGTAACATTCCACTCCCCATCAATAACCAGCTTGTCCCCAAGGTAGTAGTCGGAGAAAAGCTCCTTGAAGTCCAGCAAATCCACCCATGAGTTGTGCGCCGCCGAGAGATTCTTCCACTTGAGCAAGAGCTTCGGTCGGTATTCAGCGCCTCGTAGTTTCCACTTGAGTAGCACAATATCCTCCGGAAGCGGGCGAAGCTCGCTCGCACTGGTAATCTGGGGCAGCAGAACGCTTGGTTGGACATTGGCGCCGACCTTCTGCTTGAGCAAGGATACATGAAAAGTTGGGTGAATGCGGGAACCCATCGGCAATGACAACTTGTATGCCACCGGGCCCACCCTGCTGAGTATACGAAAGGGGTCGTAGTACCGGGGAGATAACTTCTGATTCAGACGACGAGTGACGGACAACTGTTTGTACGGTCGTAGCTTCATAAACACCTCGTCGCCCATTGCAAATTCCCGCTCCTTGCGATGTTTGTCCGCCTGAACCTTCATGCGATCCTGGGAAAGGCAAAGGTTCTCACGCAGGGTTGCTAACATGTGATCCCTGTCCCGAAGGGCTCGATCAACCGTCGGCATGGTCGTGCTGCATGCCTCATAGCTGCTCAGAGTAGGAGGAGGGAGGCCGTAAACAACCTCAAACGGGGTCATCCTGTTGGCCGACCGGTAGGAAGTGTTGTAGCAATATTCGGCCCAGTGCAACCACCCCGACCAAGTCCAGGGTTCATCCATAACAAAACAACGGAGGTAGGTCTCCACCCCCCGATTTAAGACCTCTGTCTGGCCGTCCGTCTGGGGGTGATGTGCAGTGCTAAAACTTAGACATGTCCCTTACAGCCGGAAGAGTTCGTGCAAAAAGTTGCTCACAAAAGTGGGGTCCCGGTCGGAGATGATAGCTCGGGGCAGGCCGTGCAAGCGGATTATCTCCCGGGCGAACAGAGCGGCGTCAGATTCGCCAGTGTATGGGTGAATCAAGGCAAGGAAGTGGCTGTACTTGGAGAGTTTGTCAACCACCACCAGAATTACGGATTTCCCCTGGGATTTGGGCAACCCATCAATGAAATCCATCGATACTGTATCCCAAATCTGCTGCGGAATCTCGAGAGGCACAAGCAGCCCTGCTGGCGAGGTCGTCTCGTACTTCTGAAGCTGGAAAGTCTCGCACTGCCGCACAAACTGTTGTATGATGCATGTGGGGCCAAAAAAACATTTGCTCGCGCCCGCTGAAGGGTCCAGAGCACTCTCGCGTGGTCGTCTGTCGGTGAAGAATGAAACTCGTGCATCATCACAGTTTTCCATGCCGAGTCGGGAGGAAGAACCACGCGGCCCTGATGGTAGAGGCGGCCATTCTGAAGGTGATAGCCGGGGTCCACGGTCTCGCCGCGCTGTAAAGTCTCCACCATGGTGCGTAAATCGGCAGTTCGCATCACCTCCTCATGTATATCATCCAGGGAGTCCACTAATGGCCCTGAGATGTGAGCAACCGTACCCTCAGGAATACGAGAGAGAGCGTCAGCCACCACGTTGTCTTTGACGCTCCGATAGGAAATCTCATAATCATAACTCAAAAGCTTGGTCACCCACTTTTGCTGAAGAGAGGAAGAAACACGTTGGTCCAAGAAATGCTTCAAGCTTTGGTGGTCGGTGCGAATCGTAAAATGTCGGCCTAGAAGGTATAGCCGCCACACAGCCACCGCGTGGATGATGGCAAACATCTCCTTCTCATAGGTAGACTATCCCAGCGTGCGAGGGGCCAGTGCCTTGCTGTAGAAGGCTAGGGGTCGGCCCTCCTGCATCAAGACCGCACCAATGCCCACATCGGAAGCGTCAGTTTCTAGCACAAACTTCATGGTGAAATCTGGGAGCGTCGGGACTGGTGTCGACGTCATGACCCCCTTAAGTGCCTGGAACGCTGCCTCTGTCTCGTCCTGCCAAACAAATGCACCTTTCTGTAACAACTGGGTGAGAGGGCGGGCAATCTTGTCATAGTCCTTCACAAAGCGGCGGTAGTAGCCTGTGAGGCCCAAGAAACCCCTCAATGCTCGTATAGTCTGAGGGCGCGGCCAGGATAACATGCTTGCAATATTTTGAGGGTCCTCCTTGACGCCGTCGGACGACACCAAATGGCCAAATTACTCGACCTCATCCTGCCCGAAAAAGCATTTGAACTTCTTGGCGTACAGTTGGTGTTGGCGAAGAATGGCGAAGACCTGCTCCATATGGTGTAAGTGTTCCTCCCAGCTGGCACTGTAGATCAGAATATCAGCACTGACTGACGGAGAAGGGGACGGAATATCTCGTTCATGACGGCCTGGAATGTGGAGGGGGTGTTGGTGAGCCCGAATGGCATCACCAGAAACTCATAATGCCCGTCATGTTTATGGAAAGCGGTCGTGTGGACATCCCCTTCATGCATGCGAATTTGGTGGTAACCCGACCGGAGGTCGAGTTTGGTGAAACGGGAAGCACCATGTAGTTCATTCAGTAGTTCTTCAATCAGCGATATCGGAAACTTGTCTTTTACGGTGGAGCTATTTAGTCCGCGGTAGTCCACGCAGAAGCGCCACGGCCCGTCCTTCTTCACCAAGATTATGGGGGACGAGAACGCACTGGTACTAGGGCGAATGAGTCCCACTGTGATCATTTCCCGAACGTTGCGCTCGATCTCGGCCTTTTGGCTATACGCGTCCGGTACGGACGAATATTTATGGGCTCCGTACCGGTCTTCAACTGAATCTGGTGATCGCGGAACCGCGATGGTGGGAGTTTCTTGGGTGTCTGGAATACATTAGCATACTGAGCGAGCAGCGCCTGCATCTGCTCGGGCACTGGCGGAGGCGCCCCGGGGGTCTCTGTAATTGTCATGACCATCGCCATTGTGTTGTCCTGCTCCCACAATCGCTCAAGACTGCGGAGGGATATCTCCTTCAGCGGGGAAGATTTGAGGCCACCAAGGCAGTATTGCCTCCCCTGCTGGAGGAACTCCATTGTCATCTGTTCACAATCAAAGGTCACTCTCCATAGTTGTTGTAGCCACTGCACCCCAAGCACCATATCCGACCCTCTGATGGGTAGGAGATACACGTCAGTGCGTCCCAAGTACCCCCGTATCTTTAGTTCCACGCCTTTCATGACCCCCTCGCACCGGAGTTTGCTACCATCGGCCACCATAACATGAAAAGCAGCAGCTCGGTCAACCTCGTGTCCCACCCTCTGCGCCACTTCCGGGTGGATGAAGTTGTGCGTACTCTCGCTGTCTACCAGGATAGTCACCTTCCCCTGGCGGACCTTCCCGACCATCCTCATAGTGAGTGGTGCATTGCATCCCTCCATCGCCTGAAGTGACACGCCGAACTCAATCAGATCCAAGTCCCCTTCCCACTCTGATACGGGTGTGCCCTCGTCCTTCGTGTCCTCCCGTAGCATAAAGACCTGTATCTTTTGACATTTGTGCCCGGGAGCGAATTTCTCATCATAATTATAGCACAATCCTTTTTCCTTTCGCGCCTGAAGTTCTGCACAAGTCAGCCGAGTGACAACCGGCTTGCCAAGTCCCTGAGAGTCCCTCTTCGCCACCGGCGTAGTGGTAGTAGAACAGGTTGAGCTGCGGTAGCGTTGCCGGTTGTAGCGTTCCTCCTGTATCCGAGCTAAATTGATCGCATGGTTCAAGTTGCGGGGCATGTACGACTGGATCTCATCCCACAAATAATCCTTGAGGTCGGATACAAAACAACTGAGTAATGTTTTCTCCTCCCACTGCACTCGGTTAGCCAGCTTTTCGAACTCGGTTCGGTACTCCATTACCGTACACTTCTGGTGCAGCTTCTGTAAGAGCGCCTCAAAGTCTTCGTACTCGAGAGGTCCAAAACAAGCGATGAATCCATCCACGAAGTCGGTACAGGGTACGTAGTCCTTGTCTCTCAGGAACCACTGCACCCATTGGAAAGCATCATCCTCTAAATGAAAAGAGGCCAACTGTACCCAATGCCCCTCGGGAATCTCCTGGTAGCTGAAAAACAGTTCTACCTTCTGCAGGCACTCCAGGGCATCTCCACCATTGAACTTGGGGAAATTCATCCGCGTCAATTTTGGCGGCATGTACAGCCGGTGTCCGGCTTGTCCACGCCACCCTTCCTCCTGTCCATACTCTGCCGGTCTTCTTGGTTCCCCGGTTTCAAAAGGCATGTCGGGAACCCCTTGACGAAACAGCCCCGCCGCTGGATCTCCACCCCACTGCATACCGCCTCTTGCCGGAGGGGGCAGCAAGTCCTCCCCCGCGCCATATGGGAGAAACGGCCAACCACCACCCCTAGGGCCAAAACCACCCAAGCCGCTCCCACTGGTGCCAAAACCGGCTGTACCGAACCCGCCGGGACCCCAACCTGCTGGACCCAAGCCGTCGGAGCCACCCCCTCATGTGCTGAACCCGCTCGGCCCGATCCCGCCTGCGTCGACCCCGCCGGAGGCCGTCCCGCCTGCGTTGGAACCCCCCGTGCCGAACCCGCTGCTCTGGGTCGATCCCGAGCCCATGACGAACCACGTGCCTCTGGATGTCCCGATCGGGCCTCCGTTTGCGCCGATCCGGTGCGAATCGGCTCGTGCGGCGGTCGATCCGCCCGGATCTTCTTCTGTCACGGCCTTACCCTTTAGATTTTGCGTCAACAACGCCATGATCTCTTCCATTCGGGTGTCGATCCGCTCTTCTAGCCTATGCGTGGATGTTTTCACGTTTTTCTTGATGGCGGCCACCGAATCTGTCAACCCCATCAGATTTTCTTCTAGGGTTTCCAAGAGGCCGATTTCCTATTGCGTTCGAGTCGTCACCATGGTGGAGAAAAGTGCCTCTGATACCAAATGATAGTAAGAAGAAGAAGGGGGGGAAGAGAGATCTAAGGAGGAACCTAGAGAACTAGGGTTTGAGGAGGAGAAGAAAGAGAAATACCTTGAATGATCTTGCATAATTCCCCACATGAGAGCAGCCCGGGTATAAATACCCGGGCCAAGGAGGGGCCGGCCGGCCCCTCCAAAAGGGGCTGAACAATTTGGTTCAGCCCCGGCTGGCCGGTTCACTGAGATGACTCGCTCCCCTAAAAACAAACAAGAAAGTGATAAGATGGCGAGACGGGAAAAAAAACGAAGCGCGAGACAAGAGAGCGAGAATGCCTTCACCAGGGAGCACCGGAGGCAGCGAGTCGAGGCCTCGCCGCAGGAAGTTGACTTCAAAGTTTTTGCCGACGAAGTAATCGTACAACAGCTTCTCTGGGCCACCCACCTGCAGAGACGCGTAGAAGCTCTCGGGGGGTGACACTGGCGCGAGCGGGACGCCCCTAAAATCGCTGCGGATGAAGACGAACCCCGTGAGCCAATAGTGATTTTTGTTTGTTGTCTCCCACACCTTGAGCTCTTGCCCGGTGAAGTACGAGACGTCGTCGGCGTTGGCATGATAGATGAAGAGCTTGCGGAAGACCGTCAAGCTGAACTCAATGCGCTCCCGGCGCATGTAGCAGGTGAAGGCGATCAACACCGAAATGGCGTTCGGGTTGAACTGCACCGGGACGACGCCAAAGTACTTGAAAACCTGCTTTACCTCAGGCCATAAAGGCAACCTCAACCCCGCCTCAAAGTGCGAGACGGGGAAGGCGAGCTCTCCCGGATAATACGTGTTGATTGACTCACTAACCTTGGGGGGCCGCGACTCGAGCCCCTCCTCCAGATACTGACGGACAAAGCCGTGGTAATCCTCTTCAGAAAGCCGGCCGAGCGGGAAATCGTGGTCCGTGAACCGCTTCCCGCAGCGGCTGCGCCCCTCGCCTTCCTCAACCCTCTTGCCCATTCTTGGCGAGACGGACGTAAGCGAGACGGTGAGAGAAAGGAAGTAGTAGGAAAGAGGATCGGCGAGATGGCCGAGGGAGAAAAGAGCGAGATGAGTCGGCGAGACGAAAGAAACAAAGGGGCAAGAGCTTGGACACGACAGGAGTAAAGGGTGCGGGTATCGTTCTGATCCAGGGCCGGGGGTATTTATAGCGGATATGAAAATGATTGATGGGAGGGAAAACGTACAAGTGGAGGGGAAGAGTCGGCCGGCGTTTCTCTCTCTTTCCTAAAAACCTCGTTTTGTGTGGCCCGTCACAATCACGGGACAGAATGATTAAAATAAATTAATGAAAATGAAGAAATTAAAGCAGCAACAATAAATGTTTAAAAATACCATCCCGCATACGGCGGGCACCAGGTTCTCTGACAATGCCGGCGAGACGGCAGCACAAAGCATTACTTAATTATTACAGCATTCAAATACAAAATAAAGAAGAAGGGGCGAGACGGACAGCCTTCAGTACGGGTGCCATTGCAAGCGGCCACCGCGAGCTCCCGCGCAGGGAGGCCTACTGCGCGAGTGGAAGGCGCGAACGGACTCAAGCCCACGGCGAGCGAGACGAAGTTGCATATCGACCTCGTTGATGATGGCGTCAGGGTTGGTTCCATCGACATCTAACTCGGCATCAACTTCGGAAGATAAGCGAGCGCACTCATTCTCCAGACATTCGATGCGCCTATCCGCCGCCTGCTTGTCCTGCGCCATCGAATGGATGATGCGCGTGTGCTTCTGGAACAACTCGGCCGTCTTGCGCTTCATCTCCGCCGGATTCGTAAGATCGCGCGGGTAGTCTTCAATCCCGTCAATAGGAGGGGGAGGCGAGACGACTAGTCGCCCAGGGTGCTCCTCAGCAGGCGAGTTGGTCTGGGCGCCTGCGCAAGGAGTAGAGGGGCAGGGTGAGAGAGGCTCCCGCAGGAGGGTGTGGGAGTAGCGAGTGGGGCAGAGAAGCGAGAGGGAAGGTTTCTCACCAGAAGGACGGGAAGTCCCGGCGGCCTGCGAGGGATCGTCCCTCCTCTCGCAGGGAGGAGTGACGATCCAGGAGTGGAAGGTGGTTGCGAGTCAGAATCGTCGCGGTGGACGTCAGTGTCGTCTCGCGAACCTTCCGTTCGTTTTAGAGCAGCAGGGGCTCCCTGAATAAACAAAAAATTAAAGAGGGCAGATACCGATGTTGAAGGAGTAATAAAGAAGCGAGAGCTCACCTCTTTCTCCCTGGGAGACACGGGAGGAGGAGTGGGGCAGGTTTCCAGGGCTGCACGAGATGGCTCCTCGGCAGAAGAGGAGGGGCCACCTGTTTTTACCTTCTTCAGGCGAGACGACGAGTGCGGTAAAGAAGATAGAGGGCGAACTAAAGTTGAGGTAAAGGCAGCCATGTTGGCCTTGTTCTGCTTACGCACCAGTGCAAGGCGCTCGTGAAAGCTCTGTCTATGAGACATGGTTGAAGTGGAGTCAAGGAAGGAGGAAGTTTGACAAAGGGGCATCTTGCCTTCGGGGCGGGAATCCTATATTTATAGGCTTCGGAGGAAAGCCACACACAAGATTCTCTCATAAATACGCCCATAAATACGCTTTAATGACAAGCCTCGGTTGGACATTCTTTCTGAGCTTAACATAATCTCGAAAAGAGCGGAGATTGTGTACAACCTCGCGCTCGCAAGAGGCCCTAAAGATGCGAATAGAAGAAACGGGCGAGAGGTGCTGATAGGCGAGAGGTGCAAGAGGTGCAAGGGGCGAGACGGGTGGTCTCTGCAGTAGGCGAGACGCCCCCCTTTGGCGGGCGAGTAGGCCCATAACGGCGAGAGGGTCCCGTGACAAAAGATACCTGCAAGACGAGCAGGAGGGCCCGTCTCACTATTGGGTGCTCCCCCACTCGCCATATAGAAAGAAGGCCGTTTTTTACATTTTCACACCCAAGGGGGTTTTTACTCTTCTATCCCGGATAATTTTACCCATTTTGCCCTTGGTGGTCTGCATATAACTCTTCAGAAGAGCGGAGTTTGGTTGTTGGCAGACCCAACCAAGGGTACTCTGGTAATTTCAGGTCAGGTCAGTATGATTATTGGCAGTTCAAACTCAGAAAACTATAAATAGGCTCATAGGGGTTCTTCAGAAGCACTTTTTTTCCCGGGGACTGAAGAGGATTTTTCTGTGCTTTCCGAGGATCTCCAAGCCCAGCTTTTGGCTTTGGAGGGGAAGCTCTCAGAGATCTTCCGGGTAAACGGTGGGACCTCCCTGCTGAGGCTTAGGGCCGGTTTCTAGTCCTTCACGAGCAGTCGGAGGTCAGAGCTTGGGACGAGTAGCTGTTGGCTACGCCCCTATTTTTCGAACTTTTGTCGAAGTCAAGTTTTGGCTTCAGCAGGAGCACTCACCAGAGATGAGTGATTTCGAGAGGGGGAGAGTTGGAGGAGACCAGTCCAGATCAGATCGTCGCAAAAGATCCAGACGCCACACCCGTCCGGACCACTATAAGCCATGAATGTTGAATTGTGTTATTTTGCAATTTATGCAATTGTGTTTGGTATTTTTGTAAAAAAATTATAAATATATATATATATATATAGTTGTTAAGAAAACACTACTAAATATATATAAATATATATGAGTGCCGACACGGGGCTCCGCCCCTACGGCCAAGCGCGACAGTACCTGGCCGGCGACGGTGGGCTTCGCCTGGCCCCGACGGGCTTCGCCCGTGCTCCATGCATCGTTGTGGGTTACGCCCACATCAAGGCGGGCTGCGCCCACAACATATACATATGAGTACACAAAATGATCGTAAAAAATATACATCAATATTATTATTTTTATTTTGTAAAAGAATGTACGTTTTGATGTACAAAAATTAATTTCTAATATCTCTTCTATCTTTCTCCCTCTCTCCCTCTCTTTCTCTCTCCAATAAAAAAGCCCACTCTCTCTCCCTCCCTCATGCCGCCCTCTCTCCTCTCTCCCTTTCTTTTTCTCTTTCTCTCTCAGAACCGTGAGCCTCTAAAGCTTTAAGACACCTAAGATTTTTATTGAACGGTGATAAATAAAATTGTAAGATCCGACAGTCAGGATTGCTCCGATAGATTTTAAAATCATGGTTTTAAAAATCATTAGATATTTCTTTATAAGTGTTGGATATATATATATATATATATATATATATATATATATATATATATATATATATTTTTATATTTATATTTATATTTATATTTACGAGTGACAGGCACGGACCTCCGGCCCAATGGCCACGCGCCACAGTACCTGACTCGTGACGGCGGGCTTCGCCCGCACCAGGCGGGCTGCGCTCTCCCCCGGCGCTGCGCCCGCCTCCCGGCAGGCTGCGCCCGTCACCAGGCGCTGCGCGGCGCCCTTCGGCCGCAATGAGGACGGCCCCTTCGGCGGGCGGGCGGGCCTACTTAGACGGGATTTAATCCCACCTGCTTAGGCGGGATTTAATCCCGCCTAAGCAGGCGGGATTAATCCCGCCTAAGCAGGCGGGATTAATCCCGCCTAAGCAGGAGGGATTAATACCGCCTGTTTAGGCGGAATAATAAATCTCGCATGGGATTAATATTTGCTTTAATCCCAGGAGGGATTAGTCCCATACTGCGGAATATAGATTAAATTTCGTGTATATATAGGTTTGGCGCGACTACAAATAAAAAGACTTGTCTTTATCTGGTGGGTCCGAAGGTTATTCTCGTGGCTTTGATTGAGGGCCTGGTTTAGCAGCTTTTGTCTTGATTTTGTAGCACCCAGATTGGGTGGGCTTGTTTTAGGGTATTCTACAAAAAAATTGAGGTTTGAGATGCCCTATCATAGGTTTAGGAGACCTAAGAAAAAATATGAACGGCCATGATTTGTTTATGTGATCGAACGGTTCCAAATAAAGGGAATGAAAAAATGTTAGGAATCATGATTTGAACGGATGGCTAGGATCAAACGAATGTCTTATATACCTTGTCATGCAACCTAAAACGATACTTCTTTTTAATGTAGTAAAGATATTTATATATAAATACACATATTAATATATATCTATAAATCTGGTTCAGGTTTTATTCCCAGCAGCCCGATACACTGTTCGTCTTCCCGGTCATGTGAAAACCCGCAGGTTAGGGCTCGCTTCCAATGGCGCAGCCGATTCCGCCATTGCCGGCCTGAACTAAGCGGGATTCATGCTCATTCACTCGCCCGATGACGCTACTCGACGTCGTCATCGACCACGTCGGCTGCAACCGCTGAGCACGGCGTCCTCCTCCGACAGTTGTGCTTCCACCATAGTCGTTCCTCCAGCAACTGCGGGCTTGGTGTGCAAGTTTTCATTTCTGTTTTTTGCTTCTGTTTCGAACCCTATAAAAGGGATGTGTCTGTAATTTTTTTGGGTGTGTGAATGATGTAAGCTCGATTTAGGATTCTAACTGATGTAAGCTCGATTTAGGGTTCTCAAGAATAAATATTTTTAATCAAATATTTTATTAGTTTAAAAAAAGAAAATTAGATTTGAAAATCGATGTTGAGTTTTAAATTTTGAAGAGGCCGAGCGGGCCAAAATCGAAGCTTTGCACGTGAAATCACTCCCAACGTCCGAATTTCGAGAAAGTCGTTAATTGTTGTTTGGAAGAAAACTCTTTGACTATTTAATGAGTTGAAACGACGCGAGACTGGTAAATCCACAAGCATAAATAACAGGAAATAATTTATGAAATAACGACAATTAAAATAGATTGAACGTTCGAGCCAAGCTTTACTAATTAGATGATTTGCATACGATTAAGCTAATAAACGGAGCACGAGAAAATGGAGGAGTTTACCCAAGCATATCCAGTTCTATTGCGGGGAAGTGGCCCCTTTTCAATCACGTGTCTGGATGGAGAAGCTGCTTCTCCTACTAGATTTGTCGGACGAACGGATTGTCGGAGGGGATGTTGAAGTCGACGACAATCCTAGCTGGGGGGTGTCATGAACAGTCAGGCCAGCCACCGAAATAAGATAAGAGCCCATGGTCAACGGTAGAAGCCAGAATCCAGGTCGTCGGAAGAGGTGTCCACGTCGACGACGACCTAAAACGCGAACGGTGGAGCTTGGCGGCGTCAGGTGGGGGTTTTTCGGCACGCCAATCGTGGAAGACGGGGAAGCGGTCGGCCACGAATAATTGCATCGAATGGCAGGCTCCGTCGGACGACCTCTCTCCTAGATGCAGACGACGGAAACTTGGATCGCTGGACGGGCGACTTCTTTCACGGGAGATCCTGCTGGTTAACAGAAGAAACGATTTTGAAATCATTTCCCTGTTATTTTTCCATCCCACCTTTCCTTCTCATAGATGGCCCTTTTAATGAGCCAAACAATTTTATTTTTATTTGTTTCCAATTCTCAAGGTGATCTTTTAGCAAGGAGCCAAACTTTGCATATTTTATTGATTCCTAAAAACTCACGGGAGAACAAAATCTGTCGTTGATAATTCCATATACATATATATTTCCCAAATATCTTTACTTGTTAATTTCTCTTACTTGGAAATGATTTGATTTTGAATTAGCAATCTTATGCATTCATAATTAGGGTAAGCTTGCATCTTACGTCCTAACTATTCGAAATTACCGGACCTATTTATCCAGGGTCATATCGGGCGGTCAAACCGATGAGCCAAAAAAAGTACATGAATGAGGACGAGTACATGATATGAAAACGAGTACGTAAAATGAAATACAAAAATAAATATATGGGAAGGAACTACAATGCGACGTAGGATGCATCAATTCTCTCAGGGTTGAAAGAGCTCGACCCCGGCGAGACTTTGCAAAAACTGGCAATGGGGAGATCTGACATCATTGCTGGTGCTAGATCGGGTGGAATATCTGGAGCCTCGACGGGTGGCTCAACTGGTGGCCCAATGCGCTGCTGAACATAAACTAGACCAAATCTCCTGCAATAAACAATCACATAACCTCCCTTTGAAAATAACAACTCATGGCGATAACGATCGACCGTGAGTTTGTAATGTTCAAAGGTTGCTCGCAAAATATTAGCAGTAATTTTATGCAATTTTTTTAAATAATGAATATGAGCTTGAGCATCGAAGGAAATACGTTCATGGAATGAATGATGATGACGGTCAGGTGGGTGGGGCAATGCATGGAAAATCCCGAAAGGAGATATAGTAAGAGAGCGGCATTTAGAATTATTACATATAAATTTAGCTTGTGACGGTACAAAATCTCATTGCTTTAAATTCGCCCTGATTAAACGCCTAAGAAAATTCTCCAAACTCATATTAACGATTTCCATTTGTTCATCGATTAAAGTGTGATGTGCGATACTAAACTTGAGTGTGGTGTCCTCTCGAACCCCATAATATATTCAAAAAATTTATTAAGAAATTTTTAATACATTGTCGTAATTCCGCAAATTCACTTATATCTAGATTAATATTATTTTTAAAAAAATTGATACCAATTTTATCCTTTAAAAATTTCCAAAGAAATCCTTTAAAACGAGTGTCTTTATTAGGGGTGAATTTTTTTTATTTCTCACTATCCTTATAAAAAGAGTTTTATAAAATATATTTGTAATTTGAAAATAATTTTTCTCAGACTCATTTATAGGATAATACGATGTTATGAAATGATGTTCTTCAAATATGAAATCATTATATGGCGATGATTATAATTTTAAGCCCAGGAGATCATTAGACATAGTGATTGCGTCCTCCAGTGTTTGTGATTGCAGTGGACTAGGAGAATCAGGGCACATGTAGCTCGAATCTATGTCACCTAAGGTTAGGGTCTCATTACTAGTCAACTCTTTCTCCAGGAGAAATGAGATTGCAGTTGTGTCATTCGTGGTGAGTGACACAACTAGTACACTCTTTTTGGGGCGGGGCCTCAGGAATAAACTCAGCAACTAAAGATTGTGATTCAGTGTAAACAAGTGGAGATACCGCTTCAGTCGGGATGGGGGGATGAGGAGGATGAAATTCCTCTTCTTCGAGATGGGGCTCATGAAGGAACTCCTCGACTGAAGGGGAGGCTATAGTGGAGCCTAATGGAGCCAAGGTGCTCGTGGGGGAAACGACGAGTCTAGAGAGGGGACTATCAATTTTTTGAAATGTGGGTTCCACTGGTTGGTACGTACTAGGGAAGGGATTAGAAAAAACATATCGTTTGTGCATTTTTATTTCAAGGTTGTGTCCAACGGCGCACAACCCATTCAGAGTCTGTGAGAATTCTGCAGTGGGGTTCTCAATGTTTTTCATTAAAATTTTCATGCGCTCTTCAAAACTTTCCATTTTACTAAAGATTGGAAAATAATTTGTTTTTTAGAGAGATAAAACAACTTAATTTTTATTTTATTTTATTTTAATAACTTAAACAAATAATTAATTTGAATAATTCTTTTTAAGGATAGTTGACACTTTTAATGAGTGGTAAACAATTTTATTTTGAAACTCGAAAAACATCGTAGCATTTTTTTTGTTCAATGTAATATTAAATTTTTTTTTTGATGAACTCGAGAGCAAATATATATTTAAATTGAGAGAAAAATATTAATTTTAGAATGAATTAAAATATACATTTTAAAAAAAATAGGGATCGTTCGATTCGTGATAGGAGCGAACCAATTTTCCTCTGATACCAAACTGATGTCAGCTCGATTTAGGGTTCTCCAGAATAAATATTTTAAATCAAATATTTTACTAGTTTTAAAATAGAAAATTAAATTTGAAAATCGATGTTGAGTTTTAATTTTTGAAGAGAGGCCGAGCGGCCCAAAATCGAAGCTTTGCACGTGAAATCACTCCCAATGTACGAATTTCGAGAAAGTCGTTAATTTTTATTTGGAAGAAAACTCTTCGACTATTAAATGAGTTGAATCGCCGCGAGACTAGTAAATCCACAAGCATAAATCACAGGCAATAATTTATGAAATAACGACAATTAAAATAGATTGAACGTTCAAGGCAAGCTTTACTAATTAGATGATTTGCATACGATTAAGCTAATAAAAGGAGCACGAGAAAAGGGAGGAGTTTACCCAAGCATATCCAGTTCTACTGCGGGGAAGTTGCTTCTCCCACTAGATTTGTCGGACGAACGGATTGTCGGAGGGGATGTTGAAGTTGACGACAATCCTAGCTGGGGGTGTCATGAACAGCCAGGCCAGCCACCGGAAGAAGAGCCCATGGACAACGGTACAAGCCGGAATCCAAGTTGTCGGAAGAGGTGTCGACGTCGACGACGACCTAGAACGCGAACGGTGGAGCTTGGCGGCGTCGGGTGGTGGATTTCCGACACGCCGATCGTGGAAGACAGGGAAGCGGTCGGCCACGAATATTTGTGTTGAATGGCAGGCTCCGTCGGACGACCTCTCTCCTGGATGCGGACGACGGAAACTTGGATCGCTGGACATGCGACTTCTTTCACGGGAGATCCTGCAGGTTAACAGAAGAAACGATTTTAAAATCGTTTCCCTGTTATTTTTCCAGCCCACCTTTCCTTCTCATAGATTGCCCTTTTAATGAGGCAAACAATTTTATTTTTATTTGTTTCCAATTCTCAAGGTGATCTTTTAGCAAGGAGCCAAAATTTTCAGATTTTATTGATTCCTAAAAACTCACGAGAGAACAAAATTTGTCGTTGATAATACCATATACATATATATTTCCCAAATATCTTTACTTGTTAATTTCTTTTACTTGGAAATGATTTGATTTTGAATTAGCAACCTTATGCATTCATAATTAGGGTAAGCTTGTCTCTTACGTCCTAACTATTCAAAATTACCAGACATATTTATCCAGGGTTTTATCGGGCGGTCAAACCGATGAGCCAAAACAAGTACATGAAATGAAAACGAGTACGTGAAAAGAAATACAAAAAATAAATATATGCGAATGAACTACGATGCGACGTATGATGCATCAGTGAAAAATGTTGAATATATGAAATTGTGTGAGTTTAGATCTTCCGTGAGAGAAGATGATGACTGTGTGAGGATTTCCGTTGGAATTCCTGTTAGAGTTAGGTGTGTTAGGTAGGGTGATTGGTGTAATATTGGTTGATGGACGATTCTTGCTACTTCAGTTTTACTTCCCGTTGAATGGTGGTAGATGTTAAAATTCTTGTAAGATTAGTTGTTAATGTTATTGAAATCGTTGCTCGTTTCTTCGTTTCCTGTTCGAATGTGGAAGATGAATAGTGTTTCTTGAGGGTACTGAGAGGCTTATTGTTTCCTGTTGAGAATGAGGTTGAGAGTGAAAGTTACTGTTTACCGCTTCTTGTGTTGATTTTCCCATTTGATAATTATAGGAAGAAGATGAACAGCTGTATTAAAGGGTGAGAAAGTCAATAGTAGAATCGATTTTTCTGTGTTCGAGACTTATAAAACCGATTCCACTCTTTCCTGCTTGAAGATAATTAACAGTGCTAGTGAGTGTTTGAGTGTTAATGAATTTGTGAGTTTACTGTGGGTGTACTTCCGTGAAAGTGATTAAGGTGGCGATTGGTTCGGCTGTTCAGCTGCGGTGCGGCCCGGACGCACCGTAATTTTAATTAAAAGCAGTGTTTGTTTGCGCTTATATGCAAAACTCCGTTTATTAAAATCCGTCATTCTCTCCTTATACCCAGCCGCGACAATTTTTTGCGGACAACCCCAGACGCCCAATACCTCTCCTGCTACCCGTGACCGCAGAAGGAAATCGCAGAGCTCTTCCTCCCTGATCTTTCTCCGCCTTGTTTCACTCCGGCGAAGCTCCTACTCCTACTCCGGCGCTTCTCACCGCAAGCCTCAGCTCCGACCTGCTCTATTCCTCTCCTCCGGCGAATCCTCGCAGCAAGCTTGTAGGGATTTTGCGATGCGGTGCTGCGTGGCCCGGCCTCAAAGGATTCCTTTCTATATTGGAAGAGGGAATCAGAGTCACCGACGGCGATCGTTTGGTCATGCAGAGCTAGAACTGCTGCTTGTATCAATCACTGAGAGGTCTTTATAACTGTGCCACTGTTCTCTGGAGAAGTTTTCATTTGAAGGAGATGATTTCAGCTTGCAGGTCTGCAGTACTAACTTCTCAAGGGTTCCTATTTCTTTATGCAGCTGGTTAGAAGTTTTCCTTTCACTCCTTGACGGGTCATATGTTTACAGATTGTATTCTTTTGATGGTCAGTAATGTTGCATGATTAGTGATTTTCTAATAACAAAATTTGCGCACAAAGTTGTGAAAGCCGCGGCAGTTTTCTGGATGAATTTTTTTCGATTCATGGTTTGGGTGTATCTTCATGTTTTGGAAGCTCCATTTTACCCAAACAATTTTTTAACAAAACTTCATTTTCTAGAATCAGCATTTTTCCTATCAGCAGCTTTTAATCGGCAACTTTTCATCAGGACCCAACCAAACAGAGCTTAAGATTAGAGTGTTTTGTTGCTCCCTACTTGAGAGTGTTACGGGAAGTTATTTTGAAATTGTCGTTGACATTGCCACGATTGTTGCCGTAGGAGATTGGGATTTTGATTCTACTGTGTGAATCTTGATCCCCCTTGAGTGTTAGAAACTTCGTGGATCCACCGTGAGTATTAGAGATTTTGTGGAGCCGCTAATGTGAGAACGAGTGAATTTAAGGTTTGTTAGCTTGTTGTTTCCTTTGCTGAGTGATTCCGTGGAACCACCTCATGCGAGGAAGCGATTTAATTCCGTGGTGCCCGTGTGTAGTAACGGCCGACCTCAGAGCAGGAAATCGAAGGTGACGAGTAGTTTCTTGCGTGATCGTTATCGACTTCGAATACGGAAAGACGCCTCTTTCCGTGGGTAATTGTTTCTATCTCTTCCTTTGTGTGTGCTTCTATATTTTTCTCGTAGATAATAGACACATTGCTGGATTTTCGTCCGAGTTTTGTCAGCAAACGCTAAGTCGAAAACTCCAAACGAAACGTATTTGGAGTTCACGATTTTCGTTTTGCTGCGACAAGGGGAACAGAACGAAAGTTGCAAACTTGCTTCCCCGGATTTAAAATTGAACCATTTTATTTAAGAAAAATCATTTTAAAACAAAATAGTGATTTTGTGCTCTACAAAGAATTTAGTTGCTTCATTTCTTAAAGTTCGTGCAAATTTCGCTCCAATTTTGTTACGCAACGTTCATCAAATATTGCATGCATTATGGTTTCATAGAAAAAGCCGACAGACGCGTAAACCCTACGCGTCATCCTGCATCAACCGACCCGTGTACCATGAGTCTAAAGGACTTCCTTCACGGTCGTTCAGTAGATCTCATGATTGACAGCGAAGCAAGCCATAATATTATCTCCCAAGCCCTCATTTCAGAGCTGCAACTTCCGGTGATGCCCACTCAGGGTTTTCATGTGTGCCTCGGCGACAGCCGACGGGCACAAACGTCGGGCTGCTTCCTCGGGCTGCCTCTCACGATCTGATCCAATTCAGGCACTACGGATTTTTGTCTTCAGACTTGTTGGCCCGGATGTCATTCTTGGCGTGGTCTGCTTGCGCACGTTAGGAGACATTCAACACAATAGGGATCGCCTCACCATGGTCTTCGAGACGTCGGGAACCACTCACCGACTGCAGGGAGACTCGTCCTTAACCCGTTCTCCCACCGCCCTGCGCTCCATCCTGCGGACCACCTACCCGGACTCAAGCGTCCTCCTGTGGCACATGTAGGCGACAGCTCCCCAAACATTGCACTCTGACATCCAGCGACTCTTAGACATTCATAGACCCCTCTTTTCTACACCGCAAGGGGGTTCCCCCAAAACAAGTCGTCGATCACGTCATTGTCCTACAGTCGGGGGTATCTGCTGTCTCCGTCCGCCTGTATCGTTATGCCAAGATCAGAAGACCACTATGGAGGTCATGGTTGTCGAGATGCTTATGGCAGGCATCATCCAGTAGAGTGTGAGCCTCTTCTCCATCCCGGTTCTCTTGGTACGAAAGAAAGATGGCAGCTGGAGATTTTGTGTGAACTATCGGGAGTTGAACGAGCTCACCTTCCACAACAAGTACCTGATCCCCCTCATTTAGGAGTTGTTGGATGAACTACAATGAGCGACATACTTCTCCAAGATAGATCTTCATTCGGGCTATCACCAGATTCGGGTCAGAGCCGAGGATGTGCCCAAGACAGCATTCAGCACTCATGACGACCACTATGAGTTTCTAGTCATGTCCTTCAGCCTGACTAATGCCCCGGCCACATTCTAATCCACGATGAATAACGTCTTCCGGCCACATTTACGTAAGTTCGTCTTGATATTTTTTTATGACATATTGATCTATAGTTCTTCTTGGCAGCTCCACCCGGATCATCTGGCCACCGTACTTCAACTTCTCGTGGCGCACCAGTTCGTGGACCACCACAATACCTGCCTGTTCGGGCAGACACGGATAGAATATTTGGGGCACATCATCTCAGCTGGCAGTCTGGCTATGGATCCGGCCAAGGTGGGCGCGGTCCTACAGTGGGCAACTCCGATGAGCATCAGAGACGTGCGCGGATTCTTGGGACTTACCGAATAATAGCGTCGATTCATCTGCAACTACGACAGCGGGCCATTACCGGATTCTTGGGCCTTACCGGATACTACCGTCGATTCATCTGCAACTCACGAGTTTCATGCTACTTCAACGGCGGGCCATTCCTCGAATAGTGGCATAGGCTTTTTTATAAAATTAAAAACTAAAAGGGCAGTCTACATAGCATAATCTTTTTGAATAAAATGTAAAAGATCATGGAGTGAGGCATACCTCTTTCCCAGTCAAAATCACTTTTTGAAGCAAGTTTGGCAACATGATCGGCGGCGACATTTGCATCCCTCCCGGTAAACAAGAGAAATTATCACTTTTGGGGCATCCATTAGAAGCTTGGCAAGACGAGCATCGGTGTCATCTGTGCAACTTCCTGATAATATGTGATTGATCCTTGCACAAGAAATGGTTGAATCTCCCTGCAGAATGACTCAAACGACCTCATTGAAGAAACGTCTCGCAAGCCCAAGCCCCATGTATGCCCTCCTAAACTTTGTCATATCAACTGAGCGGCTAAAACATTTTATCCCTTTAGAGGCATAAAGAATACCAAGATGGTTGCGCACAACACATCCCAAACCAAAATAGAGTTTGATTGAACTGAGCCATCGAAATTTACTTTCATCCAACCGACAGGCGGGGAAGTCCAAGATGTTTGGCAGTTACATTGGACATTCCAGCTCCCGTGCGCGGCATCATGCAAAGCATTTATAACAATGGTTGCGGGTTGTATGTATAGATTCTACGGACCAAGCAGTTCCTTGCCTTCCATATATTATACGAGCATCTTCGCACGGGCTACGCCCGTGCTCGATGCTCTCGGGCGGCCTCCGGCCGCATCAGGCGGGCTCGCCCGCCTGCGCACGGGTTTCGCCCGTGCTTAATGCTTTGTGTGGTCTTCGGCCGCATAGAAGCGGGCTTCACCCGCTTCCATGCAATCCACCATCTCGGCGACGCACCCACCACTCGCGGCCCACCAGAGCAAAATCAAATAACGATAGGGCTCTGGGGGCCGCGAGTGGCGGGTGTGTCGCCGAGAAGGTGGATTGCGTAGAAGTGGGCGAAGCCCACTTCTATGCGGCCGAAGACCACCCAAAGCATCAAGCACGAGCAAAGGCCGTATGCAGGCGGGCGAAGCCCGCCTGATGCGGCCGAAAGCCACCCGAGAGCATCAAGCACGGGCGTAGCCCGTGGGAAGATGCTTGTATTTAATAAAAAAAATTAATATACTCAATCATAGATGTGACAGACTGACAATGCGAGTGAAACGGCACGGGCCTCCGGCCCTATGCGAGTGAAACGGCACGGGCCTCCGGCCCTATGCGAGTGAAACGGCACGGGCCTCCGGCCCTATGCGAGTGAAACGGCACGGGCCTCCGGCCCTATGCGAGTGAAACGGCACGGGCCTCCGACCCTACGCGAATGCAACATAACGGGCCTCTGACCCTATGCGAGTGAAACGGCGCAGGCCTCCGGCCCTACACAAATGCTTACTAAGGAAAAGAGAAGCGCATGGAGAAGATAGAGGCTACCTGTAGCAGACAAAAGCTCATCAAATGCTTGCATCAACGTGCTCGAGCTCAGCCATTCCAGGCAGCTAACCGCAACAGTTGATTGGCGTCGAGTCTTGGCTTTGAGTGCTCTCAATGCCATGATCTTGGCGTTGAGAGCACTCGACGCCAAGATCATGGCGTCGATTCTTGGCTTTGAGAGCACTCAAAGGCTCTGTTTGGGACAGCTCTGGCGGATTGAAAAGCTGCTGTCCGGATAGAGCTGTTTTAAAATAGATCTCTGGGGAGCGGTTTTGAAAAGCTGCAGAGTGTTTGGGTGTTTTGTGCAGAAGTGCGCTCGGAATCGCCGGAGGAAGGACGTCGGGGGCTCGGAAACGCCGGAGGAAGGCCGTCCGGGGCTCGGAATCGCCGGAGGAAGGCCGTCCGGCCTCTAAGCATGTTCCAACTGAAGAAACCATTAGATTTTCAAAACATGTGAGAGAGAAAGCTATTTTGCAGGAGCAGGAGCTGGGGGGGAGGGAGATTTCTGAAAAGCTGCAAAACAGCTCCAGATTTTTGAAAATCTCTTCACAAGGAGCTGTCTCAAACACATATAAAGCAGCTCTGGCGGCTGGAATAGAGATTTTCCAGCCGCCAGAGCTGCGCCAAACAGACCCAAAGTCATGCTCATGGCTTTGAGAGCACTCAAAGCCAAGACTCGACGCGATGATCTTGGCATCGAGTGCTCTCAACGCCATGATCATGGCTTTGAGAGCACTCGACGCCAAGATCATGGCGTTGAGTCTTGCTCTCATTAAGACCATGGTACTTTTTTCCCAGATTGTATTTTTGCTCTCTCCGTCAGGCGGAGCACACCGCCGCCAACTATGGTGAGCTAAGAGGCTGTCAGCGTCCTTCTCTAATTAGGTTGAGTAATCATGCCAAGCATAGTTTGGGATATTTAAGAGTTCAGCTTCCTTCTCTAATTGTAGAATTCTGGATGCGGTTAAAGGCCGCCCGAGAGCATCGAGCACGAGCGTAGCCCGTGCGAAGATGCTCGTATAGTAAGCGCAGAAGAATTTCATTGCTGACAAATTTGGTTTTATTGGGAGCGGTGTTTTTGCTCCGGTGAATGCGCACAAAACACTATTGTCATTGAATGTATGTTTGGCGCGCCAACACTTCATACCAGCGAAAATTAATTTTGAAAATAAAAATGAACGAAATTACTTATATAAGATCGGACATTCACAAACGACAATTGATAACCAGCAAATTCAGGACAATTGCAAATAGAGCCAAAAAAAAGTAGAATTTTTCATTTTAATCGAGGGAAAAATACGTAGCATGTAAACCCTCTCGATCTGAGATAAATATCATGAAAATGTGTGGATGTGTCATAATAATTATTATTATTATTATTAAAAAGGTGAAACAAAAGCAAAATGATATGGTTAAAACTAAATAATAATTTAATTATCTGAGCAAAGGAAAAGAGTTGTGGTCCCCGGCTCCGTCCTCATTTTCAAGCTTTTTTGCAAAACGACGCAGGGGTGCCGCAGATGAGCCCCATTGTAAATATATATATAATATAAATAATATTATATATATTTAAATAATAATATATAATTATAAAATCTAACTTAGGACTTACAGCACGGGGAGGAGGAGGAGGAGGGGCAAGAGGAGGGGTGCACGGGAAGAGGAGGAGGAGGAGGGGCAAGAGGAGGGGTGCACGGGAAGAGGAGGAGGAGGAGGAGGGGTGCACGGGAAGAGGAGGAGGAGGAGGAGGGGTGCACAGGAAGAGGAGGGAGGCAGGCAAACCACCGGAGGGCGACCCCGGCGGAGGTAGGCCGGAGGCGAACCGGCATGGGCCACCGCCGTCGGTGGCCCTGTCCGTGTGCCCCAAACCTGGAGCTCACGGGCAGGGCCACCGCCGGCGGTGGCCCTGTCAGTTCGCCTCCGGCCTACCCCGTCGGGGTCGCCCGCGGCGGCGACCCCTTCGGTTGGGTCCGTTCCAGATGCCGCCGGCACCGATGGCGTTGTAGCACTGTAGAACGCATGCTGGATGGGGGAAGGGCAAAAGCGGAAATCCAAAAGTAATGGACGCCTCCAGCACTGTAGAACTCCAACGTTTCGGTTTATATTAGTATAGATAGGATAGGGGCTAGGAAAATAGCTGTGCGAGACTTTCTGTTGATGGATGCTTTAGCTTATATGCGCTCCAAAAAATTGCCTCCAATGGCAATTGGGGGATCAGTCCTGAAGTACTCCTTCCAAATTTTTGAGATAAATTTGCAATCTTCGAAGAGGTGGTTGATGACTTCGTCAACCCCACATCCCCAAGGATAATGAGCTTCGTTTGATAATTTATGTTTGAAAAGTCATTAATTTGTCGGTAATAGATTATTGGTAGCCCTCAAAATAAGCACTTCCACCGGACAGCAGGCCATTCTGATGTCTACCCTATGTATCGTTGGCTAGACTTCACCCTGCACTGGTGGGGTATGTTGCGGTTCGTGCAGCAGTTTGTGGGTGGCCAACTGTCTGACATGTCAGAAGGCCAAGTACCAAGCTCTCTCGCAAGCCGGACTCTTCCAGCCCCTACCTGTCCCTGATATGGTCTAGGAAGATATAGGCATGGATTTCCTCACTCGCCTACCCCTCTCTCAGGGCTAAGACTATCTTCTTGTAGTGGTGGACCGCCTGTCCGAGTACGGGCATTCATACCGATTCGACATCCCTACTCTACCAGCTCAATTACTCGGATCTTCATTGGGGAGGTGGTCCGCCTCCACGGTTTTCCTCGTTCCATCGTGAGCGATTGCGACCCAATTTAATAAGCTCCTTTTGGCAGGAGTTGTTCGTCTACATGGGACCAAGCTGCGGTTCAGCACCGCATATCACCCACAGACACACGAAGGCCCTCAATCTGTTGCATTGGAACGTATCTGCGTTGTCTTGAGACTGAGCAGCCTCGACAGTGAACCCAAAAGACTGCATGGGCAGAGATATTGTACAACACGTCCTATCAATCCACCACGGGTGTCACCCCCTTTCAGGCAGTCTACGGCCGTCCACCCCTACCCATAACAGTGCAGCTTACTTGGCAAATGCCAAGTATATGCTCTGGTCGCCGACCTCCAGGATCGGGACGAGGGCCACTGCCAACTGAAGCACCATCTGGTGTGGGCTCAACATCGCATGATCCAGCAGGCAAACCGTCATTGTCGTGAGGTGATACTCTGGTCGGGCGAGAAGGTATTCGTTAAACTGCGACCACACAAACAGAGCTCCTTGTCCGGCCGACTACACCCCAAGCTCTTGGCCTGCTATTTTGGCCCCTTCCTGATCTTGGAGAAAATTGGAGAGGTGGCAAACCGTCTAGAGCTCCCCAGCGACTACCGAATTCACCCCGTTTTTCATGTCTCCCAGCTGAAGAGGGCCATAGGGATCTTAGGGGAAGAGGGGGGCAGCGACTGTCGAATTCACCCCGTTTTTCATGTCTCCCAGCTGAAGAGGGTCATAGGGGATCATCCCCTCCATGCTACACTACAAGACGATTTAGTTGTTGATTCGATTCCTCGGGCACGGCCTACATCAGTCCTGGGAACGTGGACCGAAGATATCCAAGGACGAGCAGTGTGACAGGTCCTCATCCAGTGGAAGACCAACCGAACGAGGAAGCCACGTGTAACCTGGAGGAGGAGATCAAGGCCCAGTTTCCGGAGTTCGCCTTGAGGAGGTTGTTGTGGAACCCAAGAGTGTTGATACGCGAGCAGAAAACCCCATCCTCGGAAAGCGATGCACAAGGCTTTACACAAGGCACGCATGGGGACCGGGCGCGTCTTGAGATGCGCCAAATTTGATTTGGAATTTATTTCCGCTAATTGCATTTCCTTTTTATCTTATATTACCTTTATCTTGTATTTCTTTTTATTGTATATTTTCTTTTTATCAATATCATTATGTAAATGCATTCCAATATATATGGGGGAGGAGAACAATATGTAGTAGGCAATTCCTATCTTGAGTATTGAGTAATTGGAGGAGGGGTATCACCCAGCGTAACCCAACCTTGCGCTTGCATAGTAGCATAGATAAGAAGACTGAGAGCATAAGAATAAGAACATGATTCGTGGAGTTTCGTTCAAGTGCAATGTGCATCGATAGAGTTCCTATTAGATATTTAATCATGCTTGCTATTAAATAAAATGAAGTACCAAGGATTAAGTACTTTCACAAACTAAAAGAAAAATTAACTTGCACATAACATATAAAAAACTCTAGATGTGATATACAATAAAGAATATGAAAAACTTTGTACAAAATTTTGTATTAAGATGATCTTAACAATTTAAAAAGTGTATCAATATGATTTTAACGTACCTCAAAAAGAATTCCCGGCCGGACAAAACTTTAACATCCGTAAGGTTTGCAAATACACCAAACTGATTGAGAACGACACTAGCATAGAAGAAACAAAGTGTCAGTATTTTCAGAAAGTGATTAACAGGGAGAAAACATATAGATTGCCTTCAAACTGAGAAATTGTAGAACAAACCAAAACTAAATAGGAACTCATAATTGTTAATGCTGCTGGAATGTCCATAGGGTGGAGTCGGTAGAGGCAATGGAGGAAGCATGGTTACGAAGTAGCCAGCAGAAACAGAGCACTAGAAGGAGCGATCTCCCAATGTTCGCGAGCCATGAGGAGAAGACAATCCCGGAGCGCGGAGGATGAATCCCATCACGGGAGAGGAGAGAACGATGTCGGTAGTCAGAGCAAGCGACCTTCTCCCTAAAAATGGGAGGCGCAAGTATGGTGGAAATGGTAGCGCAAAAGGGCTGTTTGATCGGAAGGTCGTCGAGGGTGAGCAGGGATGCAACGGCGATCTTTTAGAGGAGAAGACCGATATCATTGCCTAGGGGTCGCGGGGGAGAGGTAGAAGGAGGGATCACGGGGGAGAGGACGAAGGAAGTGTTGCGGGGGAGAGGGAGAAACGCGATCGCGTGACCTAGACTCAGGATGGGCATTGAAAGTAGATCGGTCGTGTTGTGTTGAAATTTGTGAAGTGAAAGTGGGTGACGGGACAGGCCGCGCGGCCTGTGGCGGACAGCTTTGGCTGACTGGGCGGACTGGGCGGACTGAGGGTTGCGGCCTGGTGAGAAGTCTGGTGGAAGCCGGCTGTGTTCTGAGCGGGTTGTTGCATGGAGTCCGCGGTTTGGTGCGGCCTGCTATCTGCGGATAGAGAGGCTTGCGGACTGGTGCTTTGCTCAGTGGTCGCAGGTGCAAGCTTGCGCTGTTGGCGGGTTGGCTCGAGTTCGCGGGAAGCCTTGCGAACTGGTGTGTCCGCGGTTTTGGCTGTTGCGGACTGGGTTTTGAGCTTGGCTGAGGCCTTGTCGAGCTCAGTTGTTACAGCAGGTCTTGCTGTGGAGACCGGTTGGCGGACTGGTGTTTGGAGTCCGGGAGGTTGCTGCTGTGTTGGACAAGTGCGAGGAGCTCGCGGACTGGTTGCGGTCTGTGCTAGGGTGTTTGGCGGACGGGACTTTGTGTCCGCCATGCTCGCACTGGCCCTTGATGGTTTTGAACTTGGTCACACATTGTGCCAAGTTCATGGTGTCCGCCGTATCCGCCAAGTCCGCTGTGACCGGGCGGACTGTTGTTGTTTACCTTGGGTCGTGGACTTGTGGCGGATTGAGGTGTGAGTCTTGCGGACTGCCTCGGGTTGGTGCGGACAGCCATTGAAGGGGGTTTGCTGTCCTGAAGCAGTTGGAGCTTTGCGGGCTGGTGTCTTGTCCGCTTAGCTTGGGCGGACTGGAGAGGGTTCGTCAACGGTTGCCTTGCTCCTGGCGGTTTCCCTTGGTGACTGGCTAAGTCCTCGCGGACTGAGCGGACGGTCGTTTGTGTTCGCGCGGACTGGGGCGGTGTCGCTATCTCTTGGGCGGTGACCACACTCCTCACCTGGCCTATAAATAGGACCCCCCTGGCACATCTACAGTAACCTGAGTAACGTGAGTGAACAGTAAATTGGGTTGGGCGAGTGCTGCGGTCTGTGTTTTCCAGTCCGCGCGGATTGTTTCAGGCTGACGGTTTGCTGTGTGCAGGTCGCGCGGATAACTTCAAGGAGCCAGGAGTTTGGTTGTGACTTCGGTCAGTGCTTGGAAGTGTGCGGTCTCTGCGGACTCAGCAGGAGGTCGCTCTGCGGCTTGTCAGTTCTGTTTCAACTTTCCCAGCTTCAATAACCTGTCCGCCGGCTTCAGGCGGGTAGGGGAGTTCCTCAGTTCGGGTTCAGCAGGAGGCGAATACTGGTATGTCCGCGCGGCCTCGCGGTCTCGGCGGACTCCGTGGTATTCGGCGGATTGCAGCATAGCTTGGGCGAGCTCAGCGGTCTCGGCGGTCTCGGCGACCTCGCGGTCTCGGCGGACTGGAGTGCTGTCCGCCCGGCTTGTTTTTTGGTTCTTTCTGTTTACAGTTGTAATACTAGTGAAATCATGTCTCGCTATGTATGCCTCGGATTGTAAAGAAGTGAATGCATAATAAGACATTCTTGTGCTTCCATTGTTTTGTTGGGTGCAACCTCTAGTCCTTGGGTTTCCGCAGGCTCAGCGTGCGAACTGGGTAGTTCCGAAGATATTAATTTGGCGTTTGGGCTATCTTGCTGACCACGTTGAGAAAATTTAACATGGTATCAGAGCCAGGTTTCTGAGGTTGCGGAGGTTCAGTTGCGTGAGCAGAAGTCAGCCAGTGTTGTTACTCAGTGATTGAGTGGTGTTCAACCTGTGTTGTTGCTCGGAGCTGCTGAAGGGTACCAACAGGTGATTGCAATGGAAGGAAGCTTAGCAAGAGGTCTGGGCATTGAACTCTTAACGCCGACTAATTATAAAAAGTGGAAGTCGTGCATGAAAAGTTATCTTCTAGGCGAGGAGCTGTGGGGAGTCGTCGGTGGAGACGACAGACAGGAAGTTACTGCTGCTTTCGGTACTGCTGAGCAGGTGAGGCTCTGGAGAAGAACAAATGCTAAGGCAGAGTTCGTTCTGAAGAGAGCTGTCTCTCCGGAACTGTTTGATCACATCATTGGATGTGAGTCGGCTGCTGATATTTGGACAACCATTGATGAGTTGTTCAAGAGGAAGAATGTGGCGCGACTTCAGTTCCTGGAGAATGAGTTGGCCAGTGCAACTCAGGGAGACCTTTCCATCTCCAAGTACTTCTTAAAGATGAAGAGCTTGTGTGCTGAGCTGTCGGCACTGGATCCTGATGAGCCTATCTCTGAGGCAAAGATGAAAAGGCACATTATCCGCGGCTTGCGGAAGGAGTATGTGGCCTTTGTTACATCTGTTCAAGGGTGGGCTACTCAGCCGTCGTTGCTGGAGCTGGAGAATCTGCTTGCCTCGCAGGAGAGCTTAGCAAGGCAGATGGCTGGAGTGAATCTGAATCAGGAAGGCAGCGAGGCTCTCTTCTCAGGCAAGAAGAAGGGATGGGAAGGGAAGAAGAAGAAGAAGGTGCAGGCCGCTGGTGAAAAGGAGACTTCAACTTCGTATCCGCCGGAGAGGAGCAATGCTCCTAAGGACTGGAAGAAGAATCTGAAGTGCTACCGGTGTCATCAGCGAGGGCACTTCAAGCGGGACTGCAAGGTCAAACTGCAGCCTGGGCATGCTGCGGGAAAGGAGGAAGCTTGCTCGCGAAGTGAAGAAGCAGAATGGGGAGGAGCTTTCATGACGGGCACTTGTGTCCGGGCCTTATCTGCTGAGGACTTCAACAGCGAGTGGATCGTCGACTCCGGGTGTGGTCATCACCTTACCGGAGACAAGTCGAAGTTCACCTCCATGCAGGCTTACTCAGGTAATGAAGCTATTATCACTGCTGATAATACTGTTTATGCAGTAGAGAAGGAGGGGGTCGTGTCTTTGGGTAGTGATCAGGGGCCACTCACGTTAAGGAGTGTGTATCACGTGCCGGGCATGAAGAAGAACCTCTTCTCGGTGACCAACGCGGTGGACGCTGGGTATCACGTTCTGTTTGGGCCAACAGACGTGAGGTTCCTTCGCAACGTATCAGCGGTGAAGGCTGATGTTGCTCATGTTGGGAGGAGGGTGAAGAACTTGTTTGTTCTTTCCACCAGTGCCTATGTTGATAGGATGAGGGCCAATGATAGTGCGGCTATCTGGCATGAGAGGCTGGGGCATGTTGGCATGGACAAGCTAAAGGCAATGGCGAGTAGAAGTCTGGTGAGGGGGTTGCCGAAGTTGTCCTCCTTTGGTGATGGGCATGTTTGTGCGGGCTGTCAATACGGTAAGGCACATCGCCTTCCGTTTGATAAATCTCAAACAAGGAGCAAGAAACCATTGGAGTGTATTCATGGCGACCTGATGGGACCGACTGTTACTGCCAGCCTTGGTGGAAGCAAATACATGCTTGTCTTGGTTGATGACTACTCAAGGTATACTTGGGTGTACTTCTTAAAGGAGAAGTCGGATGCCTTCCGTTTGTTCGTGGAGTTCAAGGAGTTGGTAGAAGGCCGGCTTGGCTTGCAGGTTAAGAAGTTTAGAACTGATAACGGGGGGAGTTTGTCTCTTCCGAGTTTTCTAACTTCTGCAGGAAGCACGGGATCCAACGAGAGCATACTTGTGCTCACACTCCACAACAAAATGGGGTAGCGGAGCGGAAGATCCGTCATTTGACGGAAACCTGCAAATGCTGGCTGCATGCGAAAGATATCCCGAGGTCCTTTTGGGCGGAGGGAATGTCTTGTGCTGCTTATGTTATCAACCGGATGCCACTCAGCCCTATCAACATGAAGACTCCTATTGAGCTGTTGCTGAAGGAGAAGCCGAGTGTTGGACACCTTCGGGTGTTCGGTTCAACTTGCTACGTGCATGTCCCGGATGCTTCACGGACAAAGCTGGATGCGAAGGCAAGGAAACTTGTCTTTGTTGGCTATGATGAGCGGAAGAAGGGATGGAAGTGCATGGACCCTGTGACGAAGAAGTTCGTGGTGTCAAGAGACGTTGTCTTTGACGAGCTGACGTCATATGGAGGTGGCTCGGTGGAGCTAACCGGAAGTAGCAAGGTTGAGGAAGCACCGGTGGAGGCTGCTGAAGGCTTGGAAGAGGAGCTTGCTGTTTCACCAGCAGCTCCTGTTGCTTCGAACTCCGAGGCTGAGCCTTCTGGCTCAGGAAGCAGGGGGAGCACTGCTCAATGCTTGCCCCAGGTAGGAGTGGAGCCTGAAGAAGCAACGGAAGCCGTGAGCAAGGAGCCATGTCTTCGGAGATCGAAGAGGGTGGTTAAGCCACCGGCTCGATACTGTGATGGGAATGCAGTGAGCTTTGTCTCCCGCTTCTTTGCAGGTCCTCTGGATGAGCGAGAGCCTGCAAACTTCAACGAGGCCACTGGAGTGAAGGAGTGGGATGATGCCATGAAGGAAGAGATTGATGCTCTGAAGAAGAATGAAACCTGGGACCTTGTGCCCAAGGTTGATGGCGTTACTCCAGTTACTTGCAAGTGGGTGTATAAGTTGAAGAAGAAGGCTGATGGGAGCATTGATCGGTTCAAGGCTCGCCTGGTCGCAAGAGGATTCTCACAGCAGTATGGAGAAGACTATGAGGAGACATTCAGTCCAGTTGCGAAGATGACATCTGTAAGAGTGGTGATCGCCTTGGCTGCTAGCAAGGGATGGAGGTTGTGGCAACTTGATGTGAAGAATGCTTTTCTTTACGGAGAGATTGACAAGGACATCTTCATGGATCAGCCGCTTGGTTTTGTCTCTGAAAAGCATCCGGACTATGTCTGCAAACTCAGGAAGGCTCTCTATGGGTTGAAGCAAGCTCCTCGAGCGTGGTATGGGAAGATTGCAGAGTACCTGCAATTCTGTGGATACTTTGCTTCTAACTCGGATTCTAGCTTGTTCGTCAAGAAGAAGGGAGAGCTAAGAGTCTTGGTCCTACTGTATGTGGATGATATGATCATCACAGGGAACTCGGAGGAGGAAGTAGCAAGGCTCAGGGGTGAGCTTGCTATACGCTTCGAGATGAAAGACTTGGGAGAGTTGCATCACTTTCTTGGTCTGGAAGTGGAGAGGAAGGAGTGCGGGATTCTCATTAGCCAGAAAGGGTATGCTGATCGTATTGTGAAGCGGTTTGGCATGGGCGAAGGGAAGAAGTGCTCTACTCCACTGGAATCTGGGCTGAAGCTTCGACGGGATGAGGGAAGGGTTCTTCATGATCCCTTGGTGTTCAGGGCTCTTGTTGGGAGCTTGATTTACCTGACGATTACAAGGCCGGATATAGCTTATGCTGTTGGCCGAGTAAGTCGATATATGGCTGAACCAAGGAGTTCTCATCTGTTGGCGGTGAAGGGAATTCTGAAGTATGTCAAGGTGACTTCTGAGATGGGACTCCTCTATGGAAGGGATGCGGAGTTTGCGTTGCTCGGGTACACGGATGCTGACTATGGCGGTGATTCGGATGATCGAAGGTCTACTTCTGGTTATGTGTTCACTTGCGGTTCAGCTAGCATCTCGTGGTGTTGCAAGAAGCAGGACTCGGTGTCGGTTTCAACCACGGAGGCGGAGTATAAGGCTTCGGCCTTGGCTGCTCGGGAAGCCGTTTGGTTGAGGAGGCTTATAGAGGATGTTCATGAAGAAGTGCAAGGGCCTACTTTACTCCGGGGTGACAATGAGAGTGCTCTCAAACTGGTAAACAATCCAGTGTGTCACGCCAGGACCAAGCATATAGAGATTGATCACCACTTCATCAGGGAGAAGGTGTTGGAGGGGTCTCTGCTGGTCGGGCATGTTCGGAGTGAAGATAATCTTGCTGACATCTTCACGAAGCCGCTGTCGAAGGGGCCCTTTGAACGTTTGCGCAGCTTGCTGGGCTTGGTCACCACTTCTCACTTCAAGGGGGAGTGTTGAAATTTGTGAAGTGAAAGTGAGTGACGGGACAGGCCGCGCGGCCTGTGGCGGACAGCTTTGGCGGACTGGGCGGACTGAGGGTTGCGGCCTGGTGAGAAGTCTGGTGGAAGCCGGCTGTGTTCTGAGCGGGTTGTTGCATGGAGTCCGCGGTTTGGTGCGGCCTGGTATCTGCGGATAGAGAGGCTTGCGGACTGGTGCTTTGCTCAGTGGTCGCAGGTGCAAGCTTGCGCTGTTGGCGGGTTGGCTCGAGTTCGCGGGAAGCCTTGCGAACTGGTGTGTCCGCGGTTTTGGCTGTTGCGGACTGGGTTTTGAGCTTGGCTGAGGCCTTGTCGAGCTCAGGTGTTACAGCAGGTCTTGCTGTGGAGACCGGTTGGCGGACTGGTGTTTGGAGTCCGGGAGGTTGCTGCTGTGTTGGACAAGTGCGAGGAGCTCGCGGACTGGTTGCGGTCTGTGCTAGGGTGTTTGGCGGACGGGACTTTGTGTCCGCCATGCTCGCACTGGCTCTTGATGGTTTTGGACTTGGTCACACATTGTGCCAAGTTCATGGTGTCCGCCGTATCCGCCAAGTCCGCTGTGACCGGGCGGACTGTTGCTGTTTTCCTTGGGTCGTGGACTTGTGGCGGATTGAGGTGTGAGTCTTGCGGACTGCCTCGGGTTGGTGCGGACAGCCATTGAAGGGGATTTGCTGTCCTGAAGCAGTTGGAGCTTTGCGGGCTGGTGCCTTGTCCGCTTAGCTTGGGCGGACTGGAGAGGGTTCGTCAACGGTTGCCTTGCTCCTGGCGGTTTCCCTTGGTGACTGGCTAAGTCCTCGCGGACTGAGCGGACGGTCGTTTGTGTTCGCGCGGACTGGGGCGGTGTCGCTATCTCTTGGGCGGTGACCACACTCCTCACCTGGCCTATAAATAGGACCCCCCTGGCACATCTACAGTAACCTGAGTAACGTGAGTGAACAGTAAATTGGGTTGGGCGAGTGCTGCGGTCTGTGTTTTCCAGTCCGCGCGGATTGTTTCAGGCTGACGGTTTGCTGTGTGCAGGTCGCGCGGATAACTTCAAGGAGCCAGGAGTTTGGTTGTGACTTCGGTCAGTGCTTGGAAGTGTGCGGTCTCTGCGGACTCAGCAGGAGGTCGCTCTGCGGCTTGTCAGTTCTGTTTCGACTTTCCCAGCTTCAATAACCTGTCCGCCGGCTTCAGGCGGGTAGGGGAGTTCCTCAGTTCGGGTTCAGCAGGAGGCGAATACTGGTATGTCCGCGCGGCCTCGCGGTCTCGGCGGACTCCGTGGTATTCGGCGGATTGCAGCATAGCTTGGGCGAGCTCAGCGGTCTCGGCGGTCTCGGCGACCTCGCGGTCTCGGCGGACTGGAGTGCTGTCCGCCCGGCTTGTTTTTTGGTTCTTTCTGTTTACAGCTGTAATACTAGCGAAATCATGTCTCGCTATATATGCCTCGGATTGTAAAGAAGTAAATGCATAATAAGACCTTCTTGTGCTTCCATTGTTTTGTTGGGTGCAACCTCTAGTCCTTGGGTTTCCGCAGGTTCAGCGTGCGAACTGGGTAGTTCCGAAGATATTAATTTGGCGTTTGGGCTATCTTGCTGACCACGTTGAGAAAATTTAACATGTTGGACGGTGAATATTGAAGGGTTGTGTATTTCCAAATTTTTGACGGACAGTCAGGATCAATTCAATGCCTCACATAACCAATTTTATTTCCAACATATTTTTGTAGAAAAGTTTAGAAGATATGTGTAACACCCCAGTTTTGAGAGAGGGTCGTTTTGCGTTTCTGAAAATTTTTTGGTTTCTGGCAGGGGGTACACGGCCTGCGACACGGGCGTGTCGCAGGGCGTGTCGAGCCGTGTCGACACTCGGCCCGGGGTGTCGACACTTTCGCTCGACAAGGTGTCGAGACTAGGGCACACGGCCTGCGACACGGGCGTGTCGCAGGGCGTGTCGAGCCGTGTCGACACTCGGCCCGGGGTGTCGACACTTTCGCTCGACAGTGTGTCGAGACAAGGCACACGACCTAGGACACGGGCGTGTCCAAGGCCGTGTGGGTCTGTCGACGAGCTTCAGTCGACGATGTTCACTCGACGAGTGTCGAGTGTCGAGTGTCGAGTGTCGAGACTGGGGCACACGGCCTGTGACACGGGCGTGTCACAGGGCGTGTCCCGCTTGGTCGACGATCTTCGCTCGACGTTTTTCCGTGGTGTCGACACAAAGGCTGTCGACGAGTGTCGAGACTTGGCACACGGCTTGGGACACGGGCGTGTCCCAGGCCGTGTCACTTCTCGGGTTGGTTTCGGGGCCGTGTCGTTGGAGGCACACGGCCGGCCACACGGCCGTGTCATTGGGGACACGGGCGTGTCGGATCGAACACGGGCGTGTCAGATGCCCGTGTGCAGTTCCAGGCGCGTCGATTTGAGACGGCGAATGAGGCACACGGCCCTGGACACGGGCGTGTGCAAGGCCATGTTCGGCCCAGGTCTTTTTTTTCTGTCGGATCGTGGCCGTTTCTTTCCCTGGTTTTAGGATCTGATGGTTCAGATCTTTTCTTTATGAGTTAAGTCCAAGAATAGGGTTGAAAACCCTCATTCTTCTCCAAGCATTCTCTCACTAAAGATCTAGAGAGAAGTGAGATCAAGGAAGAAGGAGAAGGAGAGTTTGGGCTGTAGGAGAGGTTTCGGTGCTCCAAATCGCGAGCCGAGTCCGGATCCGTGGAGGTTAGATCGTTGCGAAGGTTTTCATCCGGCTATTTCGCCATGGCAAGGAAGAAGAGTCGGAAGGTAACGACATTTTTTCTCTCGGTCTTAGGATGCATGTCTTTAGCATCATTTATTTTTTTTCTTTCTAGTTTTTGGGCACCAAACTCTCACATGAGAGGGGTTTTGGTTTGCCAAGGTTCAAGAGGAACCTCCGGGTGGATTGAGTCCGTCCCCGGCATATTTTGCATTAGAGATCCGCTCCGTTAGTGGATTAGGCATGGTGGGTGAAGCCGTTGTCGCGACCGTTAGTCCGACTCAGTGATGTTGCATACGAACGTTAAGGATTCGTAACGATTTCGTTGCGGCAAGACGCCGTTTGTGATGTGGTGATGTTTTTCCCCTTCTCCTCGAGTGAGTACGTGTAGTCGGAACCGGACAAGGTTAGCTCCTCGTGGCGGTAGATGTTTTCCTTGGTGGACAAGGTTAGCTCCACATGAGTTGGAGATGGTTTCCTTGGTGCGCGGGAACGCTGCAGTACAAATGAGGGACTAGGGTGGATTTGTCTTGGTTTGTGATGTGTCAAGGAGTGACTATGTCTCCGTGGTCGGCTGGCTATCCCGTGACGTTCACGTCATGTGCGGAGAGTGTCCCGGCGAGACTAGCCCCCTTCTGTGAGACTGACGAGAAAGCCAAGCATGGGGGCAAGCCCGGGCAATGAGGCCATGAGCTGGTGGGGTCCGGCAAGGCTTCTTAGAATCGGTCAGTTTTGTGTTTGTTGGAATCCTGACATGAGACGTCAGAGCTTGTAGGCAAGCGCGGGTCTAAGACCTTGAGCGGGTGGGGCCTTGACAAGAGTTCCATGAGGCGGCCTGTGAGCCGTTGGGGGAAATGGTGACCCCCTTTGTTTGCGGCTTTATGTCAGTGGGGAATCGATGAGTACCCATATGATGTGATGATGTGCTAGATGCATACGAGTTAGGGTGTCTTTGGTGAAACCCGGGTTATTGCATACATGATTGCATAAGTAGGCCCTTTTTAATATATGCTCAACCAGTAGAGAACATGTATGATGCGTGTGACATCCAAGCCTGTTTCTGTAGTTGCTTTTCTTGTTTATGATTATTGCATACGAAGTGCTAACCTGCAGGTTGGATGGGTTCCCCGGGGTCCGATATGGGCGGCCGGGAGGAGATGTGTTGTTACACAGTTTGAGGTCAGCCTTTGCTGACCCACGTTACTAATAAATTTTTCAGGGCAAGGATCGCATGCAGGAGCTAGCTCGCCGGCCAGAAAGACCTAAGCCTCATGAAGTGCTTTTCTCTTTGTAGCTCTACTTATGTGATGTTGTATGTTTGAGACTCATGTTGTCCGGCTTGCATGCCGAGGTAGACTAGAAGTGCTAAGCACATTCATGACTGTTGTATTATTTGCTTTTGGACACTTGATGTAAGGCCTTAAGGCCATTTGTTTTACTCTTCTAGTGGTGGATAACTTCTCGTCTTGCTTGTGTTTCCGCTATGATGTGCAAAGTGTTTTGAGTGTGGGTAGCTATATCAACTTTTAATACTAAAGCTGTGGCGTCCGTATGTTGTGGGGCCCCGGCCGGACCCATATTATACGTTCATTATAGGGGAGGTGTTACAATTTGGTATCAGAGGGAGGTTAGATTCAAGGTCAATGCGTAGAGAAGTTATCCACATAAGAGTAACGCGGGACCATGAGTGTCCTGATGTTTTAGTCTGGAGATTTGAGACTGATTCTTTGTTTCTTGTTTTCTTGAAGAGTGCAAGCAACGAGGCGGGTACGTCGAGAGCTAGAGAAGAGCTTTCGGCGAGCAGTGCTACTGCTCCAGGCCTTTTGGGCACGGGTGTTAACCCGGCCGACTTCTGCCGCATGCTCGCGGAAGCGATGGTGGCAGCCCAAGCTGCAGCGGCAGCTCAGGTAGCAACCCCTGCTACACCAGACACGGCGACGGTCGTGCCAGGCGGAGAGGCCAGGCGAGTGGAGCCTTTGGCGGAAAGGGTAGTTGTCGGACATGGGGACCGACACATGAAGTATTTCCTGAGTTTCCATCCCCCGTCATTCAAGGGAGTTGGTATGTCAACGGATGCGGAGGACTGGTGGGTTCGCATTCAAGAGCTTTTAAGGGCGGCAGAGACGCCAGAGGAAAAGAAAGCTGAGTATGTGGCTTTCATGTTGGAAGGAGACGCCAAGTTATGGTGGGTGAGCCATAGCGGCCGCCAGTTCCCGGGACGCACCCCGTCAGTGGAGGAGTTTGGGGATGCGTTTCTAAAGAGGTATATTCCAGTTTCTACACGGTTGGCCCTTCAGAGGCAGTTTCTGCATTTAATGCAGCGGGACAAGACAGTGGATGAGTATGTGCAGGAGTTCACCAGGTTGGGTCGTTACGCGGGAACGACGATGGCAGATGATGTAGAAAGGGATAACCTCTTCTACCAGGGGCTGAGGGAGAACCTGAGACAACCCCTCATCTCCATGAAGAGAGCGGGATTCAATGAACTAGTTGAGGCTGCCAGAATTTTGGAAAGTGATTTGGAGCGAACCCAACGCCGTAAGGGTTTTACTCCCAAGCAAGGGGAAGGGAAGCCTTCCCAATTTCATGGAAAGTCTGAAGGGAGTAGGTGGAGGAAGAAGCCTCACACTTCCAGATCCGGTGAGAAGAGTAATTGGACGTCTGGAGGTTCACACTCTAGGGGACCGCCGACGTGCTACAACTGCGGTAAGGTGGGGCACATAGCTCGTGTTTGTCCCCAAGGAGGAGCGGGGCAAGAGACAAGGCAGGAGCAGACTGTGCGCTCCGGCCCCAGTGCTGCAGAGAAAAGAAAGATGGCGGAGTCGAACGCTTCTCGGTTCCAACCGGTGCAACCAAGGGCTTACAACCTTGGACAGCAAGAAGCGATCCGCCAAACCGATGTGGTGACAGGTATGAAGAAAATTTAAGTTTAAATTTTGTGCTTCATGCTTTTAGACTTTTTGTGTGTGTTGTCTATGTTGTAGGCTTCGTTTTAGTTTCCGGATACCCCGCTAGGGTATTGTTTGATACGGGAGCATCGCACTCCTTTCTCGCGGAGAGCTTCATCCGGAGAATAGGAGTTGGGTCTTTCTCGTCGGGAGCAGAGCTGAAAGTGTGCATGCCCAATGGGTCATCCATGACCACCGGGGTCAAAGGGCGCATCTGTTGGGAGGTAGACAGAGTTGACTTCGTTTTGGTAGCGGCGATTTTGCCATTGGTGGAGTTCGATGTCATTTTGGGCATGGACTGGTTTGCAGAGCAGCGCGCCAGTATTGATTGCCTATCTAAGGTGGTGACCCTAAGGAGAAAATGGCAGACAGAAGTCAAATTTGAGGGCCTTTGTGGAGTGACATGTTCCCTGATTTCGGCCATGCAGTTGATGCGGGCGGTTAACCCGGGTGGTGTAGCGTTTGTAGCATTATTGGAGGTTCGTCTCTCCCAGCTGACTATTGAGGAGGTGCCCGTTGTGGCAGAGTTCAAGGATGTGTTTCCGGATGAACTTCCTAGAGCGCCTTCGCGGAGGGAGATCGATTTCTCGATCGAGTTAGTGCCGGAGGCTAGGCCGGTGTCACGTCCTCCGTTTAGGATGGCACCAAAGGAGTTGGCTGAACTTAAAGTACAGTTACAGGAATTGTTGGAGCAAGGGTATATTAGACTCAGTTCTTCGCCGTGGAGTGCGCCGGTGTTGTTTGTAAAGAAGAAAGATGGTAGCATGCGGCTGTGCATAGACTACCGAGAGCTGAATAAATTGACCGTCAAGAATAAGTATCTGATCCCTCGGATAGACGACTTGTTCGACCAGCTGGTGGGGTCGGTGGTGTACTCCAAACTGGACTTGAAGTCAGGCTATTATCAGTTGCGAATTCGGGATGAAGACATACCCAAGACTGTCTTTGGTACAAGGTATGGACACTTTGAGTTTACGGTGATGCCGTTCGGGCTGACGAACGCCCCATCTGTGTTCATGGATCTTATGAATCGGGTATTTCGGGAATACTTGGATTCTTTTGTGGTTGTTTTCATTGATGACATCTTGGTGTATTCCAAATCGGAAGTGGAGCATGAGACCCACTTGAGAGTGGTTTTGCAAGTGTTGAGGGAGAATCAGTTGTATGCAAAGTTCTCCAAGTGCGAGTTCTGGTTAGAGAAGGTGGCGTTTTTGGGCCACGTGATTAGTGGGGATGGGGTGGCAGTGGATCCAACAAAAGTGGAGGCCATCAGAGATTGGCCAGTCTTGAGGACCGTGGCGGAAGTCCGAAGTTTTCTTGGCCTAGCCGGGTATTACAGGAGGTTCGTGGAAAAATTTTCGCGGATAGCCCTACCCCTCACCTCACTCACTCGTAAAGATCATAAGTTTGTTTGGACTCAAGAGTGCAGCCAAGCATTTGAGGCACTGAAGGAGAGACTGATGATGGCTCCAATCCTAAGTCTAGCGTAAGGGACCGAGGGATTTCAGATCTTCAGTGACGCATCGGGATGCGGTTTGGGTTGCGTTTTGGTGCAACATGGCAAGGTGATAGCTTTTGGGTCTAGACAGTTGAAGCCTCATGAGAGGAATTACCCCGTCCATGACTTGGAGTTGGCGGCGGTAATTTTTGCGTTGAAAATATGGCGGCATTATGTGTATGGTGCAAAGGTGGAGATCTTCACGGATCACAAAAATCTGAAGTATCTCTTGGATCAAAAGGACTTGAACATGCGGCAACGCAGGTGGGTTGAGTTTCTTGGAGACTACGAAGTGGCAATTCAGTATACACCAGGTAAAGCCAATGTGGTGGTGGATGCTTTGAGTAGAAAGTACTCAGGGCAAGGAAATTGGATCGAAGCTCATGATGAGCGGTTGGTACGGGAATGGGAGTCCCTTGGATTGGAATGTGTTGCGAGAGGCGAGTCCAGCGTGGCTCGGTTGAACTGGATTGAAGTACAGAACGACTTGACCGATCGCATTCGGGAAGCGACTCGGTTGGATGTGGAGTTTTGACCTTTTGTGTTGGAGGCTCTAGCGGGCGAGAGCAGCACCTGGGAGATGAGTGATGGGATTCTGAGGAAGAACGGAAGGGTTTGTATACCGCAGTTCGGCAAACTCCGTGAGGAGTTGATGTTTGAGGCTCACTTCACAAAGTACTCCATTCACCCGGGCAGTACAAAGATGTACTTGGATATGAAGAAATCCTTTTGGTGGCCGGGGCTGAAGCGGGACGTAGCTTTGTACGTGAATCGTTGCCAAACTTGTGCCTTGGTGAAGGCCGAATGTCAGAAACCGGGCGGGTTCCTGAAGCCCCTTCCAATCCCTGAATGGAAATTTGATGACATCTCCATGGATTTTGTGCATGGTCTGCCTAGATCGCAGCAGGGTAATGATGCTATTTGGGTGATCGTGGATTGCCTAACCAAGGTGGCTCACTTCATCCCAAATTGAAAAGAGGACAGCGTGGAGAAGCTGGTGGAGTTGTATGTTCGCAACATTGTGCGACTGCACGGAATTCCTAAGAGCATAGTCAGTGATCGAGATGGACGGTTTACATCCAAGGACTGGAGACTGGTACAAAAGAGCTTGGGCACGAAGCTAAAATTCAGTACGGCGTTCCATCCTCAAACTGATGGGCAAACTGAAAGAACAAACCGTACTATGGAGGATATGCTAAGAATGTGCGTTCTTGACTTCGGCAAGAAGTGGGAGGATCACCTCTTCATGGTAGAATTCGCGTACAATAACAGTTTTCAAGCAAGTGTAAAAATGGAGCCATACGAAGCTTTGTATGGGAGACGGTGTCGAACACCGATGTCTTGGGCAGAGGCGGGAGACACCAAAACTTTGAGAAAAGAGGTGGTAGTAGACGCTTGTGAGTTGGTACGGACCATTCAAGAGCGTATGAAGGTGGCGCAAGACCGACAAGCAAAATACTTTAATGCTCGTCACCGGAAGTTGGAGTTTGCGGTAGGTGATTGGGTCTATTTGAAGATCAAACCGTTCAAAGGCGTCTCACGGATTCGCCGACTCAAGAAGTTGAGTATAAGGTTTTTGGGGCCTTTTGAAGTTGTTGAACGGGTGGGAGAAGCAGCCTATCGGTTGGCGTTGTCCGCGGAGCTGAGTGGATTGCATGACGTCTTCCACGTCTCCGTTTTGAGGAAAGACTTGGTGGAGGCTAGTGTGGTGATTGAGCCGGCATCGGTGTCGATTGAGGAAGACTTGAGGACGCGAGTCCTTCCAATTGCTATAGAGGATTCGGAGACTCGGCAGTTGCGGAATAAAGAAGTTAAACTCGTGAAAGTCCGATGGGACAACTGCGGTCGAGAGGAGATCTCTTGGGAGCGAGAACAGGCCATGCTAGAAGAGTATCCAGAACTCTTCATTTCAGGTACAAGTTAAGTTTGTGTACCCTTTGTTTTGTAATTTCGGGACGAAATTCTGTTAAGTGGGGAGAGTTGTAACACCCCAGTTTTGAGAGAGGGTCATTTTGCGTTTCTGGAAATTTTTTGGTTTCTGGCAGGGGGCACACGGCCTGCGACACGGGCGTGTCGCAGGGCGTGTCGAGCCGTGTCGACACTCGGCCCGGGGTGTCGACACTTTCGCTAGACAAGGTGTCAAGACTAGGGCACACGGCCTGCGACACGGGCGTGTCGCAGGACGTGTCGAGCCGTGTCGACACTCGGCCCGGGGTGTCGACACTTTCGCTCGACAGTGTGTCGAGACAAGGCACACGGCCTAGGACACGGGCGTGTCCAAGGCCGTGTGGGTCTGTCGACGAGCTTCAGTCGACGATGTTCACTCGACGAGTGTCGAGTGTCGAGTGTCGAGACTGGGGCACACGGCCTGTGACACGGGCGTGTCACAGGGCGTGTCCCGCTTGGTCGATGATCTTCGCTCGACGTTTTTCCGCGGTGTCGACACAAAGGCTGTCGACGAGTGTCGAGACTTGGCACACGGCTTGGGACACAGGCGTGTCCCAGGCCGTGTCACTTCTCGGGTTGGTTTCGGGGCCGTGTCGTTGGAGGCACACGGCCGTGTCATTGGGGACACGGGCGTGTCGGATCGAACACGGGCGTGTCAGATGCCCGTGTGCAGTTCCAGGCGCGTCGATTTGAGACGGCGAATGAGGCACACGGCCCTGGACACGGGCGTGTGCCAGGCCGTGTTCGGCCCAGGTCTTTTTTTTCTGTCGGATCGTGGTCGTTTCTTTCCCTGGTTTTAGGATCTGATGGTTCAGATCTTTTCTTTAGGAGTTAAGTCTGAGAATAGGGTTGAAAACCCTCATTCTTCTCCAAGCATTCTCTCACTAAAGATCTAGAGAGAAGTGAGATCAAGGAAGAAGGAGAAGGAGAGTTTGGGCTGTAGGAGAGGTTTCGGTGCTCCAAATCGCGAGCCGAGTCCGGATCCGTGGAGGTTAGATCGTTGCGAAGGTTTTCATCCGGCTATTTCGCCATGGCAAGGAAGAGGAGTCGGAAGATAACGACATTTTTCCTCTCGGTCTTAGGATGCATGTCTTTAGCATCATTTATTTTTTTTTCTTTCTAATTTTTGGGCACCAAACTCTCAAATGAGAGGGGTTTTGGTTTGCCAAGGTTCAAGAGGAACCTCCGGGTGGATTGAGTCCGTCCCCGGCATATTTTGCATTAGAGATCCGCTCCGTTAGTGGATTAGGCATGGTGGGTGAAGCCGTTGTCGCGACCGTTAGTCCGACTCGGTGATGTTGCATACGAACGTTAAGGATTCGTAAGGATTTCGTTGCGGCAAGACGCCGTTTGTGATGTGGTGATGTTTTTCCCTTTCTCCTCGAGTGAGTACGTGTAGTCGGAACCGGACAAGTTTAGCTCCTCGTGGCGGTAGATGTTTTCCTTGGTGGACAAGGTTAGCTCTGCATGAGTTGGAGATGGTTTCCTTGGTGCGCGGGAACGCTGCAATACAAATGAGGGACTAGGGTGGATTTGTCTTGGTTTGTGATGTGTCAAGGCGTGGCTATGTCTCTGTGGTCGGCTGGCTATCCCGTGACGTTCACGTCATGTGCGGAGAGTGTCCCGGCGAGACTAGCCCCCTTCTGTGAGACTGACGAGAAAGCCAAGCATGGGGGCAAGCCAGGGCAATGAGGTCATGAGCGGGTGGGGTCCGGCAAGGCTTCTTAGAATCGGTCAGTTTTGTGTTTGTTGGAATCATGACATGAGACGTCAGAGCTTGTAGGCAAGCTCGGGTCTAAGACCTTGAGCGGGTGGGGCCTTGACAAGAGTTCCATGAGGCGGCCTGTGAGCCGTTGGGGGAAATGGTGACCCCCTTTGTTTGCGGCTTTATGCCAGTGGGGAATCGATGAGTACCCATATGATGTGATGATGTGCTAGATGCATACGAGTTAGGGTGTCTTGGGTGAAACCCGGGTTATTGCATACATGATTGCATAAGTAGACCCTTTTAATATATGCTCAACCAGTAGAGAACATGTATGATGCGTGTGACATCCAAACCTGTTTCTGTAGTTGCTTTTCTTGCTTATGATTATTGCATACGAAGTGCTAACCTGCAGGTTGGAGGGGTTCCCCGGGTCCAATAGGGGCGGCCGGGAGGAGATGTGTTGTTACACAGTTTGAGGTCAGCCTTTGCTGACCCACGTTACTAATAAATTTTACAGGGCAAGGATCGCATGCAGGAGCTAGCTCGCCGGTCAGAAAGGCCTAAGCCTCATGAAGTGTTTTTCTCTTTGTAGCTCTGCTTATGTGATGTTGTATGTTTGAGACTCATGTTGTCCGGCTTGCATGCCGAGGTAGACTAGGAGTGCTAAGCACATTCATGACTGTTGTATTATTTGCTTTTGGACACTTGATGTAAGGCCTTAAGGCCATTTGTTTTACTCTTCTAGTGGTGGATAACTTCTCGTCTTGCTTGTGTTTCCGCTGTGATGTGCAAAGTGTTTTGAGTGTGGGTAGCTATATCAACTTTTAATACTAAAGCTGTGGCGTCCGTATGTTGTGGGGCCCCGGCCGGACCCATATTATACGTTCATTACAGGGGAGGTGTTACAATATGTGTTGTAGTCATATATGAAAATAGGTATGCATTTAGTCACATTTATCAATTAGTGTGTACATGAATGTGTGTGCACATGTGCGTGGGTATGTGTATGTATGCTAGAGTAAGAGAGAGATATCCTCGGTATGAGAAGAGTTCATTTCAAATCACGATATTAGAGCCTAGGTCGAGACCTAGTCGTACATTGCATCTCCCGTCGTAAGAATCTTCAGGTTATCATGACGTTGGTGCCTTTTAATCTGTACGGAGCCTCCTACTCAACAATCCTCACTATTCTAGCTCATTGATTGCTAATCGAATTGTCTGCTGCTTATTTTGCTTGCTTCTTCAATCGATATCTCATTCATAACATCAATTCATGTTGCTTAACACAACGACCTATCTAGTCACTCCCGATTGATTTAAAGCAACTTAGCTAACTTAATCTTGTGGATGTAGTGCTATGTTCACCACCAGACAAAACTTGAGGTAAGGTTGGAGGTGGAGACAATCTTATTTTTTGGTTTCTATAAGGGAGCCCATGGTCTTAGCACTCATTAGGCTTGGCATGCCTAACCCTTTCTGTAAGGAGGACAAAACATCAACCTCAAGACCATCAATGGTACTGCATCTTGCCATGGCCTTGTTGACTAAACATGGACACACACACACACACACAGGGAGAGAGCGGGAGAGAGCGGGAGAGAGCGGGAGGGAGAGAGCGGGAGAGAGCGAGAGAGAGCAGGAAAGAGAGAGAGAGAGAGAGAGAGATTCTTTTATTTTAAACCAAGTTGCAGCTAATTACCAATCCCCTCTTTAATGTGGAGGGGTTGGTTGCCCTTATGTGAGAAGCTATAGACGGTTGCCAGTTGCGGGTTTAACCAATAACAATAAATTTAGATGAGAAAAATTTTGCCACATAAATTATAGATTGGATTAAGCAAGAAATATTGGATCATAATGTGAGAACTAGAAAATAATCTGGCAAAAAATTAACAATAACATGCAGGAAATTAAAAATAACTGAATTTTTATTTCTAAAGGATCTCAATGTTACAAGGGGTAAGCCCTCCTTTATATAGAGTGAGGAAATGAGAGAATTTACATTTAGACAATGTGGGACTAATTATAAGAATCTACATATGTGCGACAAGTGCAGTTAATGCGGTCATACAGGAGTTGGCCGCACAGGATGTGGGTTACACAAGTAACTGTCCATACCAATCAACATAAGAGAGAAGGAACTAAGGATGAATCCACCGGACTTTCATCAGCAAAGCTTGCGGTTAACCCATCATCACCACGATCGCCACATGGTGCGGTTACAAACGATTAACCACCCATATATCTATGTTCTCATAACTTGCGGTTGGCCAAATATGACCACGGAGATCACAAGGTGTGGTTAGACAAGGTTAATCGCCCATACAATCATATGTTCTAACACAAAAAAAACATAAATGATGTAACAAGAAAATCTATACTCAAGAAGGAAGAAGGGATTACCTTTCTGAGCTAAATCTCTCTCACGTACAATGATTAAGAAATCATTAGATTTTGAATGACCAATGCGCTTTGAATCCTCTACTTTGCTTGAACCAAAATCCAACACTTTCATATGTTGGCCGGGGGTTCAAGAGAGGGGGAGAAATAACAAAATTAGGATTTTTGAGAGCTTTATAGGACTTTCTCCTTCTAAACCCCACTTTTCCTTTTTGTAGGTCCTTCCAGAGCATGAATTTCAATGATACTGTCTCCTAAATATCATATTCATTTTTGAGCTTAGGTACCACAGTATAAAATTACATTATAAAATTACAGCCCGAATTATTTAAGATAATTCATTTTCAATTGAGATGTATTCTTATAAATTTATATAAGTTCATAATAATAAAATTAAATCCCTTAATAATTAAAATAAACTATATCCCGACCCTTTGTTGGGCTTGGTATGGACTCCCTTTCCAGGAAGGAGAAGACAAGTAGGCCAAAATAACAACCTCTCGTATTTTATGGCATATCTTTTACTTATCGTGATAGTGAGAGGGCGGAGATAGTTATGGGGGCATTAGTTAATGTGGGTTAAGGCATTCCAAGCACACAACCGAATGTAATTTCTATATCCAGAAAAATGCTTTGTCCAAACTTGCCACATAAGTAACTATTTGAACATGCATCTGCCGCATATTGGCAAAAACAACCTACCGGGGGATATACCAAAAAACAATGATACTTTTGTATGTTGTAAGTGTAGATATGTATGTTTGCAACTAACCAGGCCAGCCGTGGATTCTTACCCTAAAATTACAATTATTTTCTAAGAGGAGGGAGGACCAAATTTCCCACATATTTCCTATTGGAATTTTGGGATCTAGAAGTAATGAAGGGATTAATCTTACCGTCAACGTAATATAAGCTAATAGAGTCGCATATAAGAACATACGTAAATTGGAGTGTTTGATCATGTTACTTTGTGAAACCAAGTTCTAAATATGCATATATGATGTATGTTATACGGTATTTGAGACGCACGACTCGTGTGCCAAGTGTGTGTGCACCCAAGATGGCATGATAATGGTTGGCAGTGATTCTGTACCAAAAGATATGACATTTGAAGGCACACGCCCGTGTGCCAAGGGCGTGTGGGCAGTTATTCGTTCCAGAGCCACGAGGAGATACGTCTGCATGAACTGACGCGACTTTTGGGACACAAACATGTGCCAAGGGCGTGTGAAGAATAATTTTTTGTATGGGTACGCGCTTATAAATAGGTCAATTTATCCCAAAGAACACATGACGTTTTTGGAGTTCTTAATACCGTAAAACCATGGAGAACTCATCTCTTCAAAGTGGAACTAGCATTTCGTAGCAGAGAAAAGGCAATCATCTTCCATTCCCGAGTTTGTTGCACGAACTGCAAGGTATTTTCGGTGTTTGTGTGGATACCTTTAGAGACGCGGATATTATTTTGTGTTTGGACTCAAACGCTAGTTATTCTCCTTGAAACCTTATTTCGACACAGGTATAAATTCTATTTTTGATTTAGTGTGTTTCACATGTATCATGTCGAGGGTTTTCTATATTTTCGCTACCCATTTAATGCCCTTGAAATCCAACAGTGGTATCAGAGCAGGCTGCGCAATTTCTCTTTCAGAAATTGCTTTTCCCACTTTCACAGTAATCATCAATCTTTGAAATGTTTCGTTCATTGTTATACTGATAGGCGAATTTATCTACCATCTAAACGATGGTGGATTCGAAATATATGTGCATGTAAATATGATGATTTAGAAAGGTTCTGAAACATCAGATTTAGTCCTGGAATATCAAATGTTCATGAATTTTCTTTAAGAAAAATTGTGGTGGATTTTGTTTAGCTTTCGCGGCACTGCCCCGAACCCCGCAAGGGCTCAGTGAGACGAGCATCAAGGGCTATGCCCCTTGGACCCCGTTAGTGGCTCTACCCTTGAGACCCTGCTAAGGAAGCTGCCACTTGCAACCCCGCCATGAGCACCTTATATTTTGATGTCTAGTCAATATCTAAGGGTCCATTCGGCGCGTAGGAAATTGGCTTTCTGGAATTGGTTTTGGGTTCCAGAAAGCCAATTCTCTTGTTTGGTGGGACGGAATTGTGTCGGAATTGCATTTCACCCCAAAGCCGTCGGTTTTCAATTATACCTAAAAATAAAAAGCCTGAAAAACTTACCTCCTCAGGCCAGTTTTGCGTGATATTGCTCCAGACGTCTCGCCCCGACTATTTTCTCGACGACCGCGACTGTCACTGTCGACTCCTCATCCTTCCTCATCCTTCCTCATCCTTCCCGCTCCTCTTCTTCATCCTCTTCCACCCCTTAAGAAGTCGCCCTTCCTCCCGTCCTTCCTACCATGGAATCCTTCAATTTCCGAGTTCCACATGCGCTTCTCGCCGGTTATCGGCAGGCGGGTTTGATGCAGCAGGCGGAGAAGATGGTCCTCAGTTATGTAAATTAGTTTCGTTAATGGCAGTTTTGAGGCTTCTCTGGTCATTTATAGCCTTCATCCAATCACCACGGTGCCACTGTCGGTGGAAACTCCGGCATTTGCTTATGGCTTGGAGTTATGAAGATCTTCGCCGGAGGTTGGCTTGGATCTCTCTTGGCCGAGAGGTCAGAGAACTTTCGGGTATGATTATTTCTAGATTTCATTACCAAAAGGCAGCAGATCTATGCTCGATTTTTCAACATGCTTGGTAGAAGATTTCATATTTTTGTTCTCTCTTGGATCCCTTTTTTAGTTCTCTCTTGGATCCTTTTTTTAGTTCGCAGATTCAATAATGAAATCTATTGTGGGGTGTTTTGTATTTTCCATTTTGTAACTTGGGCAGTTTTATTCTGATACTAATGCTTTCAATTCCAGAAAGTCAATGTCAATGTCCAGCCAAACAGCTTTTAAAGGATGCATGTCATTCTGTTGATGCAAATGTTCACACTCGTCGTGTCTAGTCACCATGGGTTGTTTTTCCTACTCAAGATCTAAAAATTGCATGTCATTTTGTTGATGCAAAAATTATCAACTTTACTCACATGTGAAACCTCGTTCGGCAGAAGCTACTTGGCTTGACATTCAAAATAAAGAGAAGTTGCAGGGGTAGATAATTGAGATGAGAGTATTTCCTAAGTGAGAAATCTTGCAACTAAAATCTTGTCACTAACTCAAAAAAACAAAGAACCACCCCTACCGCCTTGGAGCACCAACACAAGCCAATACAACGGGGCTAAGGGTCTGTTTGGCTAAGCCGCAGCACTGGGAGAAGCAGCGATAGGAAGCAGTGGTAGGGAAATCAATTGTTTTGCAGTGGTGGAAAAATTTATGAAATTGTTTGGAAAACTGTATTTGCAGTGCTGTGTGAAATAGTTGTGCAGAATTAAACAGTGATGGTAATAATTAAACAGCCCGGAAAATTTACGAAATCTAAAAATAAATAAAAAATTTGCTGGACATTAATTTTATTTAATTATAAAAGTAAATATATTAAAATTGATGGGGTTCCCCAAAATATGTTCGGACGAGACATATATTTTTTTCACGATCTTGTCCGGCTCGACGCTACAATAATACAATTACAACGGACACATTCACGCACAATTTTGAGTATGTTTAGTATTCCAAACGGACGTCAGGACGCACGTATGCGCACTCAATTCGCTCACAGTCTAGGACGATTCATTTTTGACCGATTCACGAGCGTCTCGAGTGACCCACAATAAAAATTATTAAACATTTAAATATTAATTAATTATTAAAAAGAGTTAAAATGTTAATATAATTTATTAATAACTAAGTTTTAATAGAATTTTATTAAAACTTAATTTTAACTTTTAAAAATTATTATATTAACGTTTTAATTACAACAACAACACTCAAGCCATTATCCCACTATAGTGGGGTCGGCTATATGGATCCTTTGTCGCCATTATGCCATATTTTTTTGTCATAATCTCACTAATACCTAAGTACATCATGTCTTTTTTCAAAATTTCATTCCACGTCTTTATAGTTTCATTCCAAGTCTTTATATTAACGTTTTAATTAATTACAAAAAATTAAATGTTAATATAATTTATTAAATACGAATTGATTATGTTATTAATATAAAATTTTATATAATATAAATAATTATCCATATATATGTATATATAAATTATAAAATAATATATATATACGCAATATATGTATATATGTATATATATATTTATATTATATAATATTTACTTTTTATATTTAAATTTTAAAAATTATTTTATATGATTATTAAAAAAAACAACACAGCAGCCCTTTTTCAGGGCTGCAGCGCTGAGCTGCTGCCGTGAGCTGTGGCTTCTTGCCACCGCCCACACCAAACTTTTTGTTTCGCAGGGGCGACAGCAAAATCAGCGGCATGTCGTTGTACTGCCGCTCCGCCAAACAAGTCCTAAGTGTTCGAAGAGAGCACTCCAAAACATATCACTTCTCTAGCAAATCACATTTATAGATTTTGGTGGCCAGCCCAAAGAGCACACTACGAGCTCTCGCGGACGGGTAAGAAATGAGTCGACTAGGTCTATGGCTTTCGCCGGCACGCCTCCCTCATGCTTGATGTCATGTTTGTTGATGTGGCATGCCTTTGTCAAGTACTCTCGCACATGTCAGTACCCATAGTCTGGGTGAGATCTTGAAATCATTGGTGAGTGCCTGACGGAAACGTTTAAGTGGGTCCATTTTCTCATCCTCTCTACCTATGATGCTTCTCCCAATCCCCGCATCGGGTCGCAAATTCTCGTGTATGTACGTAGTTTCACTTTGCTCGGTGCAAACAAACCAAAATTAGATAAACATGAAATATCATGGTGTCAATATTCCATGTTCACTGCCAATGGATTTTACCCCCAATGAAAAAAGGTGGATCCATTGTTCATGAAAAGTATGACAATAAAAAAAATATTGAGTGCATTTCTTCATTAGGAGGTCTACTATACAAAAAGACATGTAAAACAAAACAGTCATTACTATAAGCTATTACATATCATACAGGCATAGTAGTTCGTGTTAGGTTTACGATTACCTAGAATGTTGGTTGTGGTGATGCTATATAGGAAAGCAAATAAATCAATCAAAACGAATGGATATGATAAAGCTTTGTTTTTTTTCCTGAATAGAAGTGATAAGGGCTTGAGTTTTCAAGTAATTGGCATTACAGATTAAACAAATATAACAGTTTTTGAGATTAAAAACAAAACAAGAAACGTGTGACAATACCACTGTCATTATTCTGCAAGTGTGTCTTCGATCAGCTTCAAGGCAGAAGGCAAGAGCTTCATTTTTTTTATGTGTAGTTGGATCTCAGCTATTTCCAACTTCTTACAATCTGCCTCCAACTTTTTTGCTTTTGCAGTAGACATTTGACTTTCAAACACTAAAGCATAGTTGAGATTCTCACTCTTCAGAAACTGGTGTAGAAAAGGATATTCCGCTGCAAAAGACTTTACCTTTCCTTTAATCTCCTTGGTGCTAATTATCTCCGGTTTGATTTTATTCTCAAGAGAGTGGGAGTCCAAGTTGGAACCCCATATCTTCGTCGATAGATCAAAAACAGCAGCACAGTGGGCATTTGAAACATGCTGATTATCAGTGCCTTTCACTATTTTAGTAGCATTGTCGTACTTCTTCCTCAGAACACGAATCTTTGCATTCATCTGGGTCAGGGTGACAGAGGTAGATAACGAATCATTCCAAACTTTTAGAAGAGACCTCAACTGCACTGGAGTGGATGGAATTACGTGATGGTTCTCCTTATAATCAAGAATGCATTGCAGCAAGGAAAGCTCATCTACCTTGCAGCAAATCCTCCTGGAAATCTCCTTCTTTGCCTGACCTCCATCTTCTCCAACTATATCAGCAGTCCTTCTTTTTTTCTGGGAAATTTGGGGGGAGGGGGTGGCCAATCGCTTCCCAGACACGGGATTTTTGTGCGTGCACTGACCACGGTCGTCCATGGGCGTGGAACTGAGCGGCATCAATGAAGGATCAGAAACCCTGTGGGAGGAGCCGTGAGGAGGAGGTGCACTCGTATTAGAATCAGAACTGGTTTCGAACTCATCTTCTGAGACTGGGTCCGAGCCAGAAATTAGGACTTCTGCTGGATTATTCGGAGCAGTAGATCCAGCTGCTTGAGGAGGAGGAGGAGGAGGAGGCTGCTGCTGCTGCGCGTATTTAGAACTGTAATCCTCCTCCTCTTCACAGTCTTCTTCTCCATCTTCAGAGCCAGAATCAGCGGAAGTTGTATTCGCACTCATATTAGAGCCAGTAATTAGGACTTTTGCTGGATTATGCCCAGCAGTAGATCCAGCTGCTTGAGGTGGAGGAGGAGGCTGCTGCTGCTGCATGGATTTAGAACTGTAATCCTCCTCCTCCTCACTATCTTCTTCTCCATCTTCAGAGCCCGAATCAGAGGAAGTTGTATTCGCACTCATATTAGAGCCAGTAATTAGGAGTTCTGCTGGATTATTCCGAGCAGTAGATCCAGCTGCTTGAGGTGAAGGAGGAGGAGGCTGATGCTGCGCGGATTTAGAACTGTAATCCTCCTCCTCTTCACAGTCTTGTTCTCCATCTTCAGAGCCCAAATCAGAGGAAGTTGTATTCGCGCTCATATTAGAGCCAGTAATTAGGACTTCTGCTGGATTATGCCGAGCAGTAGATCCAGCTGCTTGAGGTGGAGGAGGAGGCTGCTGCTGCTGCTTCTGCATGGATTTAGAACTGTAATCCTCCTCCTCCTCCTCACAATCTTCTTCTCCATCCTCAGAGCCCGAATCAGAGGAAGTTGTATTCACACTCATATTAGAGCAAGTAATTAGGAGTTCTGCTGGATTATTCCGAGCAGTAGATCCAGCTGCTTGAGGTGAAGGAGGAGGAGGCTGCTGCTGCGCGGATTTAGAAGTGTAATCCTCCTCCACTTCACAGTCTTCTTCTCCATCTTCAGAGCCCAAATCAGAGGAAGTTGTATTCCCACTCATATTAGAGCCAGTAATTAGGACTTCTGCTGGATTATGTCGAGCAGTAGATCCAGCTGCTTGAGGTGGAGGAGGAGGCTGCTGCTGCTGCTGCATGGATTTAGAACTGTAATCCTCCTCCTCCTCCTCCTCACAATCTTCTTCTCCATCTTCAGAGCCCGAATCAGAGGAAGTTGTATGCACACTAATATTAGAGCCAGAAATTAGGAATTCCGGATTATGCCGAGCAGTAGATCCAGCTGCTTGAGGTGGAGGAGGAGGCTGCTGCTGCACGGATTCAGAACTGGTTTCGAACTCATCTTCTGAGACTGGGTCCGAGCCAGAAATTAGGACTTCTGCTGGATTATTCGGAGCAGTAGATCCAGCTGCTTGAGGAGGAGGTGGAGGCTGCTGCTGCTGCTGCTGCGCGTATTTAGAACTGTAATCCTCCTCCTCTTCACAGTCTTCTTCTCCATCTTCAGAGCCAGAATCAGCGGAAGTTGTATTCGCACTCATATTAGAGCCAGTAATTAGGACTTTTGCTGGATTATGCCCAGCAGTAGATCCAGCTGCTTGAGGTGGAGGAGGAGGAGGCTGCTGCTGCTGCTGCGTGGATTTAGAACTGTAATCCTCCTCCTCCTCCTCACAATCTTCTTCTCCATCTTCAGAGCCCGAATCAGAGGAAGTTGTATGCACACTAATATTAGAGCCAGAAATTAGGACTTCTGGATTATGCCGAGCAGTAGATCCAGCTGCTTGAGGTGGAGGAGGAGGCTGCTGCTGTGCGGATTTGGAACTGTAATCCTCCTCCTCACAATCTTCTTCTCCATCTTCAGAGCCCGAATCAGAGGAAGTTGTATGCGCGCTCATATTAGAGCCAGAAATTAGAACTTCCGGATTATGCGGAGCAGTAGATCCAGCTGCTTGAAGTGGAGGAGGAGGCTGCTGCTGCACGGATTTAGAACTGTAATCCTCCTCCTCACAATCTTCTTCTCCATCTTCAGAGCCCAAATCAGAGGAAGTTGTATTCGCAGCTTGCTCACCAGCATATTGAGATTCTCTTATCAATAATGGAGGGTTGGATCTGGAAACGGCAGCTCCGGAATCCTCACATGGCCCGTCTTCCGTGGACCCTTCTTCACTGGACCCTTCTTCCGTGGACCCTTCTTCACCCAAAGATACGTCGTGTTTGTACCTTTTTTCATGAGCAGTGGACTCTGAGGAGGGCTCGGCGTGCATTCGCAAAACAGACACAGTAAAGTCGGCCGATGGCTTCTTCACTGGAGAATACGCGGGAGTAGGAGATGAGACCTCCTGGGTGGAGGAGGAGGAGGCAGAGGAGGAGGACGAGGGGGAGGAAGCGGCGGCGGCGGGAGGCGCGATAGCAGCCTCCTTGTTATACATGATTAGCGTAATGGTAGGGTTTTGGTGTCGGTGAGACTTACGTTGGGTTTGGTGGAGGTGTCTTATTTATACGTAAGGATAATTTTATACACATTTAAATTATACCTAAAAATCATAAAAAGTGGGCCTCACACATAATAAAATACGTCAATCTTTACTTTTTTTGTGTGTGTGTTTTAGGAGTGTGAAAAAATCCAAATAATATATTTTATTGTGTATGAGACCCACTTTTTTTGGTTTTTAGGTATGATTTAGGTATGTGTAGTTCCATCCATTTCCTAAACACTAGTTATTAAGGTTGATGTTTAGCTTTGTTTACTGTATATTCCCTTTCGCAACCAATATACATCCGGTCGTGGAAGCCCTGTCTTTTCGTTCTCTCCCGAAAAACTATCGGGAGGGGTGATTTCCCGCTCCCCCTCCTGCGAGCGGCGACTTCACGAACTTCATTTCCCTGTCGGCGATGGCGAAAAACCAACTTTTCATATCCTCATCGTCGGTCTCCCTCGTATGTTTCGCTCCCTCATTTCTTCAAAAAAAAACACCGCGGGATCTTCCTCTTCGGCAGCTTGGATTTTCGCAAGCTTGTGTCGCGGATTTTTCGGTTTCTCCTTTTTTTCCAGGCAGGGGCGGATCCAGGAATTTTAGTTAGGGGCCCATGTTGAAGCCAGGAAAATTTCTAACCTCGAATTCGGACCAAAGCTGCCTAAGGTTACCGGTTAAGAGGTCAGATCAGACGGCTAGGGTGACTAGGATGAAGAACCAAGTCAAATAGGACCCCAGATGTTGCGGCAAGAAGGTCTCACCACGTACCCGGATGCTCGAAAAGAGCAGCCTCTTCTCAACCAAAGATGGTCGAACGGGGTACGAGGGAGACTAGTTGACGAGGTCGCAAGGTCGCGACTTGATCTCTAAGGAAAAGGAATACAAAGGCTTGGCTAGTATCCCGAAAGTGAAGCTCGCGAGTATCCTGCAGAGGATTTCCAGTGGCTCACCTCGTACCCCTGGGGTCCTATTTATAGGCAAATCCAAGGAGGGGTGGTCATATTTATACCCACCCCCCGTGCCGACTAGGCGACTTTCAGGGGAGCTCGCACGGGCTGGGCGAGTATCTGGCCTAGTCACCTACTGGGCGAGTATTCGATGTAAGACCCCCCTCCCGGATCCCAAAACATGGCACGAAGGGGGGTCTTATGCCCGGAACAACCGCCTTGCGGTAGCATTAGAACACGGGCTAACCTGTACCACAAGACGCCTATTCCGCCGGCTACAACCAATATCAATATATACATGCCAACTCAACCATAATATAAGCAAGAAGTAGTCAAATCCACACTAAGCATATGAGTCCAAATACATCAAATAAGAGAAGTTAAAACATGCTTCTACAATATCAGAGTACAACTATAAAATTGCCCAAACGGGCTACAACAGAATCTCACAACACTCACATCCGTAACCGACAATAGCGACGGTACCGTCACTTCAGGCCCTGTCGTCCTGGTCTGGCTGTCCTGCTGTAAAGTCTGCGGCTGCTCTACCTGTGGGGTGACCTCCTAAAAAGGAAGACGTAGCAACCGTTAGTCGAAAAGACTAAGTGGCTTCGCATCCGCTCCCCCGGCGACTCCTCGGCACCGGGCGGAGAAAAGAGCAAGGGTACAAGTATAATAAATAGTGTAACAGGTACAAGTAGGTGGTAGTGGTACAATAAGATTAATAGCATTTTACTCTAGCAGTTCTACATGTGTAACAATATTATAGCTAGCAGTTCTACTTGAGCAATTTGTAAAATCAACAAGTACAAGTAACTACAGCAAAAAAAATAACTTAACTTATAAGAATGCTCATACAAACTTATAAGTTAAGGATCAGGTTACATAAAAGTAACTCATCGTATAAGAGTGCCCATACAAACTTATACGATGAGGATCTTGTTTGTGCAATGCTATGTAATGATATATATGCTATGCAATGACTCACTCATGATCACACCATGCAAATGCTATATCAACATAGACTAGAAGTTCCCACTATTCGAGCAGGTAGCTAACCTCTCAGGAATCAACCGCCGTGGCCAGGCGGTGACAGTAGAGCGGGCATCTCTACTACTAGGCGGGTATCCACACTACTTCACCTAAGCCTCCGTACGCCTCAACGCTAACAACACAATAGCGGAGCCCATGCGTACTATGACCCAGCGGGGTCTCGGGTAGATGTGCACCGAGAACACAGCCCGAACTGGCCTGGTGTGACCCGGAAGGGGCCTCGGAAGTAAGCACGAGGACACAGCTCAACCGTTCACTTGACACGGAAGGGGCCTCGGGACGTGAACATCGAGGACACAGCCCAACCACCCAAAGTCTAACTGTCAACTCCCGTCGGTGTGATGATCGGCGAGCCCATAGACCTGTCACACTATCCTTAACCCAGGATTACGACACCGCGTGTCGACTCACACCTTATACAAATTTCGCATCACCATGGCATGGAAGGGGCCTCAGAAATAAGCACGAGGACACAACCCAACCATCCAATTGGCGCGGAAGGAGCCTCGGGATGTGAACACCGAGGACCAAATTCATCCGTCCGTCTTTACCTCACTTCAATATTAACCCAACTAGTGAAGGCCAACGCCGCACTTGCATCCTTCCACAATACAACCCGTAGGGAGACTGCGCTCTAAGTATTGAACTACTAAACTTCATTCTAACCATCATACATACTCATGGCCATGATTTATCCTTATATTTGTCATTCCAAATGAGTTTCAACATATTACAAACATGAAGCGCATTAATAATAATCTACCAATTTGTATCTAGTCATTTCATTCATCATATTATAAACATGATGCGCATTTATAATAATCTATCAATTTATGCAAATCATTTCATTCATCATATTATAAACATGATGCGTGTTGAAACCGAAATCCGGTCTCCTGTGGAGTTCGACCCTTGGGGAAGGGGTGACCGCGCACCTACTACCCTCAAGCAAACGATCTAGGCACAAGACTAGGAACACAAGGGACAGACCCAAGGTCTCAGCGTGGAGGACCCGCCGCATACCCAGAAGACTAACAAACTCTTCCCCTCCCAAGCCAAGGGCTGAGCTAAGGCACCTTCGGAGGGCTCTCTTGGCCGACCGGAACATCCAAGGAGGATCTTGAGATCCACTCCCAAACTAGAGGTGCCACCTCGGGTCTATATAAAATGTTCCCCGCCCGCCTTACTATTGGCACAAAACCGCCCAGTAGCCCTACTCTACGCAGCCCCAAATTGGGCCGCTAACAGCGGAACTCCGCTATTCTGAAAGGATGGCAACGGGCCATCAGGGGCTTCCCGGCATCTATACCTCGGGGCCCACACGGGGGGAGCGGTTCACGAACACACCGCTCGCCCAAGACAGGAGGAATAAACTATAATTGCAGAGCATCACAGATATGAAAAAATATTACAGGAATATAAATTCCATACTCGGCACGCAGGCCGGCAATATAAACAAAAAGGCTTTCGAGGGCCAGCACAAGTTTGAGCTTAAGCCCGCTACTCCCCGCCTGGTACTGCAACACCTGTACGACAACGTCTCGACGAGCAGCGACCAACTAGTCATCGGTCGGCTAATTTAAGCGGGTCAAACATATTGCACACACCCCTTTTTTGGGGGGCTACGGAGCGCATTCCCTGCAAGCGGCCAAATAAACAACTTCCTCAGAGTCTTCTCCGGGAACCCCAGAACATCACCAATCCGGCTCACACGTCCGGATGAGCTTCACACAACATGCCTAAACCCGTACTCACGCTTCCGGGTACTAATGCAATTAACTGCGGGGACGTACACGTCAACCTGTCGGGAAGCTCCCTTCCCCCCACCCGTTGGTGGAGAGGGGCTTCCGTGCAAATATGTAAACTGAAGGCTTCACCTGCACAAGTTGAAACATCGTTACCCTTGTCGCGTGCTTGGCGGCGGGGGCGGGAGAGGAGCTCCGGGTCGATTCTGCTGCGTGCGGCCGCGTCGGTGGTCGATCTCCACTCCAGGCCGAGCCTCGCTCCAGGCCGAGCCTCGCTCCAGGCCGAGCCTCGCTCCAGGCCGGGCCTCACTCCAGGCCGAGCCTCGCTCCAGGCCGAGCTTGCCGCCGGGAGAAGGGGAGGTCGAGGTGTGCTGCTCCAGGCGGCCGGAGAGAGAGAGGGAGGGGGCGGCGGCTGCGCTGCTTTGCCGGCGACGGGAGAGAGCGGGAATGGGCGGCGGCGGCTGCCCTGTTTGGCCGAGAGAGAGAGGGAGGGGGCGGGCGGCCCCTTGCTGCTCCAGGCCGAGGGTGAGAGAGGGAGGGGGCGGCGGCGGCGCTGCTTTACCGGCGACGGGAGAGAGCGGAAATGGGCGGCGGTGGCTGGGCTCCAGGAACGACCGGGCTAGGGCTCTCAATTTCCCCCTGCTTCCATTTCTCCTTTTTTTCCGTTGTCCCCCCGAACCCACCTTGCTTCTATTTTCTTTTTTTATTCCCCCCCCCCCTCTGCTGTGTCCCGAGCCCCCCTTTTGCTGGTCTCATCTTTCCCCCTTTATATCCAATATCATATATATTATATAATATAATAATATATATATTATATAATATTATATATATATATATATATATTCTAAGCACGCGCACGTAAAACCTCTGCACCCACGCACGCACGGGGACCCGCATGTCTCCGAACGGGGTCGCACCAACTCGTCGCCCATAACACGCCCCTAGGCTGATATTTGGGGAGGGTCCCACTCGCCCGGCTACGGGGTTGTACACAATCCCCGCTCTTTTCGAGCTTGACACAAGCTCGGAAAGAATCATCCAACCCAACGTATCCGGCGAGTGGGAGCTGACCCAACAAAAATTTTGAGAGAAACTGAAATCTGCGCTTGGAGCATCAATCTCTCCATGACCTTTCTGAACCTTTTGAATCACTCGATACACTTTGGCTCGCTGCTATTGAATTACTCTTATACCATTACTTACAACAAGTATATAATTTCTCGCGATATCGTGAAACAACAAAGCCATATATTTTGTACCCTCTTGTACATGCGGAGCTAATCCTTTCCCCCCAGGTGTGCATACAGCCCTGCCAGCTAATGAGAGCCTGACATCGAGTCTACCCGGGGCCGAGCAGCACTCGGGGTACCTTACCCCCCAGGCGAGCCTACAGACCTGCCAGCTAGTAGGAGCCAGGCAGCGGGTCTACCCGGGGCCGAGCATCACTCGGGGTCCTGCAAAAAACTCTCCAAGAACCAACCCTTTCCCCCCAGGTGTGCCTACAGCCCTGCCAGCTAATGAGAGCCTGACAGCGAGTCTACCCGGGGTCCACTACTGTAACGCCCCGGATTTTTGATTACGTACGCATGATGGGCGTTACGTTGGTTTTGACTGTAGTTTGAGCATGGTTTTTCCCGCGGGCTTGCGAGTGGCTGTTTTGTTTGCCGAGTTGCACGATTCCCCAGCAAACCAGAGTCCATATGAGGGACTCGGTGAGGCCTCTTAGGGAATGCTTGCACTTTTTCGCGCCCGGGTAATGTAGCTCAAAATAAGTTGCTGGTTCAGGAAACAAAAAATGGTAAAAAGTGCTTGAGGCAAAAATGGTCTAGGACGTCTCAGAAACAGTTTTCACAAAAGGGAAAAATGGTCGTTTTTGTGCGAGACACGCCCCCTGACACGGGCGTGACCCAGGCCGTGACCTGGGCGTGACCTCCTTGACTCGACGATTTTTCTTGCGTCGAGTTGAGCTCGACGAATGGAGTACACGCCCCGTGACACGGGCGTGTCACGGGCCGTGTCCCGCTTCATCGAGTTTCGAGTATCGAGCGTCGAGTATTGAGCGTCGAGTATCGAGTGTCGAGCGTCGAGAGAGGGGACACGGCCTGTGACACGGGCGTTTCATAGGGCGTGTCAAGATGGGTCGAGTGTCGACACTTTCTGTCGACGAGGTGTCGAGACACGGGCTACACGCCCTAGGTCACGGGCATGACCGACCCGTCACGGCCGTGTACCGTGTGGATAAACGTGGAATTGCCGCCTTTCGGCGCCGCTTATGGTACACGCCTTGTGTCACGGGCGTGACACAGGGCGTGACCGGCCCGAAAATCGACTTTTTCCAGTTTTTTTGTGCCGTTCATTTTCTTGATCCTGCATCGAACGATTCAGCTCTGTTCTGGAGGAAATAAGTCCGAAACAGAGACTTGGGTTCTCATTTCATCTTCATCTTCTTCTTCTTCATTCCCAAAGAGAAAGCAAGAGAGCAAGGGAGCAAGCAAGGCAAGGAAAGAGGAGAGCAGCCATCGCGGCATCGCCTCGGTTCAGGCAAGCGGTGTTCTCCACCCTTGCCAATCTTCGTTCTTGTGTCAATTTTCCATTTTCCTAGCTTTAGATCTTGTGTTGAATTCTTCCTTAAATTGCTCTTTCAATTCCCCTATGCGTATTTGTTCTTCTTGATTCAAAATTATGATCAATCCTCTTGTTTGTTAATTTGATACATGTAGCGAATTCCTTATGCTAAATGACCTTGCTAATTCCCTATGCTAAAATTCTCTATGCTAAATTCAAATTAGCTAATTCCTTATGCTAATTCCCTATGCTAAAATTCCCTATGCTAAATTCAAATTAGCTAATTCCTTATGCTAATTCCCTATGCTAAACGACTTTGCTCTCCCATGTTTAGATTTGTGATTCATGTAGTTATCAACTTTCCCTATGCTAGATTATTTCATGTAGCTAATTTGGTTCATATTCATGTAACCTATCAAATAGAGGTGATTTTTTCTTGATCAAAAACATATGATTGTGTTCCAAATATGTGGTTTATGTTAAGCAAACTCTATATGTAATTCTTCTTGGATACAAGGCCTATGACCTTTTTCATGTGATGAAGTTCGTCAAACTCTACGTTGGAAATTGGTAGTCGTGTGTAAGGGCGATGAAAGGAAACGTGTTACCTTGGGTTATGGGGCATTTTGCGAGGCGACTTTGTGAACCATGGCAGGAGCGTTTGTGTGAGAATTTTGCAAGGGGTGGTGTGGTTTCAGCCTGTGGCCACCGAGTTTTGTTTTTGTGGTTAGAGAGACCACTTTGGCCTCGATTTGGGCTGGTTTTGTTTGGTGCGTTCCACTTTAGGGCCGCCACCGATAAGACCCTTGCGAAATTGAACTTAACCGCTGCTTATGCTTCCCTAGTATCGTAGTTTCTTGTCCTATGAATGATGGAATGGACATGTGTTTTGCCTTTTGCTCCTACGGTTTGAGCAGGACTTGCTGAACGTGTACGCACTTGGTGTGGTTGACCCTTTGGAATGACATTGTTTACTACATGTACGCACCTGTTTTATGCACTCTTTTTACTTAAACATTGCTACGGGGTCAGTAAGCCCCTTATTTATCACTTATGACATTCATGCTCTCTTTTGTATAGCTTGGTTGATTGCTGAGGTATTCTTTCTTGAATGCCTCAGGTGCAGGTTGTAGCCGGTTGAGCGGCTAGGTTGGTTGGTGGCGTTTCCTGGGAGCTAGCCGAGCATTCATAGCGAGGTAGTTCTTCTTTTTGTTGTACAGACATACATGGGCCCCAATGGGTTCGTGTCAGCTTGTTGGCGCCCATTGGTGGTTTTCTTTTGTGTAAATATGAACTAGACTGGTAATGTACCTCACTTGGATGGCATGATATGTACTTGCTTTTGGGATGGTTTTCTCGTAGGTTGCATTAGATATTTTGAAGTTAACAAAACCCACTATTGTCTATCATGCATACATGTTTTGTTTCACTAACACATACTTTCCAAATGACGTAAACAAAGAGGAGTTCTTATAGTAGTATCACTCTCGACTGCATATAGGAGCTCATCATAAATACACAAAGTATTTCCGCCGCGTACAAATACAGTTTTACTATCTAAGGCCGAGGGATACGGCCATTTAATCCAAAAGTTTTCTTACATTTCACTGTTGAATTTCAACTTACAAAGTAAGCGTCAAGAGTTGCCTGAGCGTGTGCAGCTATCCCCTGCACGACGTGGCATCATAACCCGTAGTTCCTCTTGCTCTGATACGATATGCTCGTTGAGGAAATGCGGGTTGTGACAGTTGGTATCAGAGGGAGGTTTGCTTGACATTTGGTCGGGCAAACTTTCTCTTTGATTTTGTGTTTCTAAGCATCATCTCATACACACACCGAGGTGCCATCAGTATGTCTGGGCTGAAGCACGTACACTACACTCATGGCATGAACAGAAGTATACGGGGCATATTATGTAGTATGGGATGCATAATATGTGGTTGTATATGGATCCACCATAGGGGCAACATGTGAGGGTTATGTAGTATGAGATGCATAACCTCACCACATGGATGCGACTAGCACGTTTTCTTTTATTCGTTGCATGCAATGCTATGTTGTATGGGATGCATAACATTGTGATGCGTACGACCGCTCATGGCATGCATTAAGGCTTTTTTTTAGATTGCATAGCACAACACGCATAACATAACATTGCATGAGCACAACGTGCCAAGCTAAGACGTACATGATGACACCTGTACACACATGGTTTTGGGTCAAAGAAAGTCATGCATTCATGGTTTAGGCACAAGTTCGTGGGATGGCGGTGAGTCATCTTTAGGCTAGGCATACCATCATTCTCAAACTCCCAAAGCAAGTTAGCAGTTGATGTTCATATTTCTTTATGTATGGTCTGTGCATAGCCGTTGTGTGTTTTGTTGGGTTTGAGCTTGATAAGAGTGAACGTGTTATAGGATGTCGAAGCGTCCAGTGACAAGGCAAACTCCCCAATCCGAGGGCGAGTCTTCGGGCGCGCAGAATAATGCGCTGATGGATAGTCTTCGCCAAAGTAATGAGGCTTTGACGAGGCAGGTGCAGGAGGTCCAGTCCCAGCTCCAAGCTATGTCATCCGCGATGTCTGGGCTGGCACCAAGAGGACAAGAGGCGGTTAGAGGCCCCACTAGTTCGACTCCTTCAGTGGCAGTGACACCCCCAGTTGTAGTTCCTCCTGTACAACCCTGTGTCCGGCGAGCGGGTCCCGCCAGGAAGGATGAGTGGGCCTGCCCCCGCGACTCGCACCCAAGCGGCAGGACGGGCTGAACGACTAAAAAGGGCTGGCCCGCTCCTGCCCGTCTCAGGCGAGCGAGCTGGCGACCCGCAGCAAGCAGGCCGGACCCGAGCTGGCGACCCGCAGCCGCGAGCCGGGCGGGCTGGCAACCCGCGGCGAGCGAGCTGGACCCTAGGATGGCGACCCGCCGGCTGACCCCCCGCATGCGACCTTTCCGCCGATCCGCCCGGCAAGAGGTCGGCAGCTCGCCCATATCGGCACGCGCTCGCCCAAGGAGAACGGGCGAGCCCCGGAGCCAGGTCGCGCCCGCCTCCTGCAGAGGAACTGAAGGCGAGCTGACCGCCCAGGGGTGCGAATAACCACTCAGGACAGCGGAGCCTCGCTGTTGGCAGACCAGGTTGGACTGCGCATAGCTATTCAAAACAGCGGAGTTTGGCTGTTAGCAGACCCAACCAGGGGCTCTTTGGTATTTTCAGGTCAGTTCTTTTGGTTATTGGCAGTTCAGATTCTAAAAATCTATAAATAAGACCCAAGGGGTACCTCAGAGGACACGCTTTCAGTGCCTCCTTGCTCTCATTTTCAAGTGTTCTCTGAGAGTACCTTAGCTCGGCTCTTGGCTAAGGAGGGGAAGCGCTCAGAGATCTTCCGGGTTTGTGGTGGGACCTCCCTGCCGAGCCCTTGGGTCTGTCTCTTCTTGTCTCTCTCGTTGTTTTTCTTGCAGGTGCGAAGTAGGCACGAGACCACCCCTTCCCCAAGGGTCGAACTCCACAAGAGGCCGGTTTCCGGTTTCAACATTTTGGTGCGGTGAGCGTGGAAAGTGGTCAGTGCGGAAAAGCTTCGGCGAGCTCAATGACGGGAGGTCAAGGATCTGACAGGCAGAACTCGCCGCCCAACCCACCCCTCGCGACAGTGGGGATGTTTGAAGACTTCAGGAACGAGGTGCTGGATCTCGTCAAGATCGCACTCGGCGTGCGGGCCGAGTGTTCGACTCCGGCAGCCCAGATCGCGGCCGCCCCCTCTCTGGGCGAGGACGCTCCTGGCAGGCGAGCCGGGAAGGAAGTGGCTGAGGAAGGTCGGGGAGGCGAGCTCTCGGGGCGCGAGCTCTTCCCCGGCTCGGCAGGCCGAGGCCGATTCGGCGAGCTGGGTCCGCGTGACTCGCCGGCCCGCCAGGTGGGGGGAGGCAGCCCTTTTAGCGAGCTGGTCTCCTCAGCTCCAGTACCAGACGGGTTCAGAGAGCCCGAGATGACCTACTACACCGGGAAGGGAGACCCGGTTCAGCACGTCCAGTGGTTCGAAGACGTGGTCTCCATCCGTCAGATGTCGGACGGATTCAAGTGCCGTCTCTTCGCCATCACCCTCCGGGATAAGGCGAGGGAGTGGTTCCACCAGCTGCCGGCCAGTTCCATCTATTGCTTCGAGGACCTACGCCGAGGGTTCATGTTGAGGTTCACAACCGCAAAGAAGAGGAAGAAGGAGTCTGAGTCCCTGTTCCACATAAAGCAGGGGGTAAACGAGACGTTGGGGAGCTACGTCGATCGGTTCCAGGAGGAGGTTACCCAAGTTCAGGAGATGCCGGGCCACAGTCTGATGATGGCCTTCACACTGGGCCTGCAGCAGGGTTTTTCTTCCGCATGGAGCTGAAGAGGATTCCCCCCCTCTCCTACGAGGAGCTGATGGAGAGGGCGGCGAGAGAGGTCGACGGGGAAGCGTCGAACCCAGAATTTGCGAGAAAGTTGGCCAGGTGGGCGACTGAGGAGGAGAAGGAGTCGAGGGGAGGAAGAAGACAGGAAGAGAGGAGGAGGAGCCCAGGCAGAGGGAGCAGAGGCAGCTCCAAGGACAGCAACCGGGATGGGGGCGTCAGGAGCCCGACCGTAGGCTGGGCTGGAGACCAGAGTGGCAGGGGCAGGGGCCACAGAGGGGATACTACGGGAGAGGCCACTATCAGGGGAGGCAGGACCAGTTCCACCCCCCAGGCTGGAGGCAGGGTCAGAGGCCGCGGCTCCCCGATCAGGAGGAGGCCATGGCCATAGCTCTGGGAGCAAGGAGAGGGGTCATGAGGAGGAGGAGAAGGGAGTTCAGGGTGGAACTGCCCTACTGCGACTTCCATCAGGAAGAGGGGCACGCAACGGCCACGTGCCCGGAATTCTTGGAGATGAGAGAGAACAGGGGGCGGCAGCAGCAGCAGGAGGAGGTGCGGCAGGAAGTGAGGATCGAGGAGGTCCTGCCTCGGACGGAGGAGGATCGCTGTGAAGACCGGGTGGATGTGGGGACCCGAGGAATGATCGGAGTGATCCACGGGGGAGTAGGGGTCGAGGCTTCCCGCAAAGCGAGTCTCCACACCATGTATCGGCGGAGCGTCGCCTCTACGTCCCAAACCCCGCCGCCGGAGGAGAGGATCACTTTCTCCAGAAGCGACATGCCGGACCACGAGGATCCGTTCTGTGATGCGCTGGTCATCAAGGCCGCCATCGAGAACTTCAACTGTCTCTCGGATCCTAGTGGACAATGGGAGTTCCGTGAACGTCGTCTTCAAGAAGGCGTTTGACGCGATGCAGGTGGAAGCTAAGAGGGTGCTGGCCTCGGACGGGCCCTTGTTCGGGTTCTCGGGAGAGAGGAAGGAGGTAGAGGGAGGAGTCGGCCTCCACGTAACCCTGGGGGGGCAGTCCCGAAACTGCAAGTTCGTCATTGTGGACGCCCCCAGCAGCTACAGCGCAATCTTCGGGAGGCCCCTGATCAGCGCCTTCCGCTGCGTCCCCTCATCCTTCCATCAGTGCTTGAAGTTCAACACTGAGGGGGCGCAGGTCAGGGTTAGGGGAGACCCTAAGGTGGCACGGGAATGCTACGTCACCGCGGTGAACACCATCTCTTGGCAGGAAGGGGCCGAGGAGATGGGGCGGAGGATGGAGGCAAACGAGCAGAGAGCCGGAGAGGTGGAGCTGGAGGTGAAGAGCTGCGCAGAAAAGGCGGGAGGAGGGAGTTTGGAGGAAGTGGTCGAAGTAAGGGCCGTGGCAGAGGAGATGGAGGTAGAGGTCCCCGCTCAGGAGGAAGGGGATGCCGAGGGATGGGGGGAGCAGTCCAGACTGGAGGCCGCAGAGGAGGTGGTGGAGCTGGAAGTGCTCACCCGCGGAGGCAGGGTGGAGAAGATCCGCGTCAGCGGGGGGCTGACCCCGGAGGACCAGGGCAGGATGCTGGAGTGCATCCGGAAGAACGTGGACATCTTCGCCTGGAGCGCCGCGGAGATGCCGGGGGTTGACGCGGATGTGGCTTGCCACCGCCTCAACCTGGACCCGGGAACACGCCCCGTCCAGCAGAAGAAGAGATCCACGGCGGACAAGCTAGCGGAGCCCATCAGGGAGGAGGTGGCAAAACTTCTCAAAGCGGGCTTCGTGTCCGAAATTCAATACCCCGGCTGGGTCTCGAACGTTGTGATGGTCAAAAAGGGAGACGGCCGCTGGCGCCTGTGTATCGATTTTTCCCTTCTTAATAAAGCTTGTCCTAAGGATTGTTACCCCTTGCCTCGGATCGACGCGCTGGTTGACTCAGCCGTCGTTTTTCTGTAATGAGTTTTTTAGATGCATTTTCAGGTTACCATCAGATCAGGATGCACCCCCCGGACATAAAGGATGTCTCATTCATCACAGGGGACGGCTGCTATTGCTACAAGATGATGCCGTTCGGGTTGAAGAACGCTGGTGCCACCTATCAAAAAATGATGGACAGGGTCTTCAAGGAGCAAAGGGGGAGAAACTTGGAGGTCTACGTGGACGACCTCATGATCAAGAGCCGAGACGTGGACTCCCACCTCCGGGACCTGGAGGAGACGTTCGCCACCCTGCGCCGATACAAGATGCGGCTGAACCCCCTTAAGTGTGTTTTCGGGGCTAGCCGGGGAAATTCTTGGGGCATCTCCTCACCCCCGCGGGGGTCGAGCCGAATCCCGACAAGGTCAAGGCTATCTTAGAGCTGGGGTCCCCGCGGAATGCGAAGGAGGTCCAACGGTTGACCGGGAAGCTAGCAGGACTGAGCCGCTTCCTCTCTCGGGCAGGGGAGAAGTGCTCCCCCTTCTTCAAAACACTGAGGGGGGGCCAGAGGTTCGAGTGGACTAAGGAATGCGAGGAGGCGTTCCAGGCCCTCAAGGCGCAGCTGACACAGGCTCCGCTGCTCCAGGGCCGAAAGAGGGTGAAGATTTGTTCTTATACCTCGGGGTCGGGGCAGAGGCCCTGAGCTCCGTCTTGGTGCGAGAAGAGGGGAAGAGGCAGCTCCCTATTTATTATGTCAGCCGAGTCCTGAGGAAGGCCGAGCTCCGATATCCAATCTTGGAGAAGCTTGCGTTCGCACTGATCATCTCGGCTCGGAGGCTACGACCATACTTCCAGGCACACTCGATCCGAGTGGTGACCGACCATCCCCTCCGCAACGTCTTCGAGGGGGGAGCATTCGGGCCGGCTGGCCAAGTGGTCGGTGGAGCTGAGCGAGTTCGACGTCTCCTTCGTTCCGCGGCTCTCGATCAAAGCTCAGGCGATGGCCGACTTCTTGGCCGACTACGCGGTGGAAGTAGCGGAGGAGGAACTCACCCGCCCGACTCCTTGGAAGGTGAGGGTGGACGGAGCATCAGGAAGGCATTCTCTCGGAGTAGGAGTGGTCCTGGAGAGCCCCCAAGGGACTCAGATTGAGCAGACGGTGGTGGTATATTTCCCCATTACTAACAACCAGGCCGAGTACGAAGCAGTGATAGCGGGACTACGCCTGGCCAGAGAGTTGGGGGTGCTGGATGTGGAAGTTCTGACCGACTCCATGGTGGTGGCTTCCCAGATCAACGGGGAGTTCGAAGCAAGGGAGCCCGCTTTGAAGTTATACTTGGCCAAAGTGAAGGGGGTCATAGGGACCTTCCAGACCTTCTCCATCCAACACGTGCCAAGGGGAAAGAATGAACAGGCCGATCAACTGGCGAAGCATGGCCCCCGGATGGGGGGCACCATCACCGACCTGTTCCGCCCCTCCATCGAAGAGGGGGAGCTCATGGAGATCGATCAGCAGCCCTCGTGGATGGACCCAGTAGTAGTTTTCCTCTCCACGGGAGAGTATCCGGAAGGAGTAGACAAGAAGAAGCTGAGGCACAAGTCCGCCTACTACCTCCTCAAAGACGGGCAACTATACAGAAAAACCCTTTCCGGGATGCTGGCTCGCTGCGTATCCGAGGGCGAGGCACAGAGGATCTTGGAAGAAGTCCACTCAGGGGAGTGCGGGAGTCATTCCGGGAGTCGGACTTTAGAGGGGAGGATAGTCCGGCAGGGATATTTCTGGCCCACCCTGGGCCGGGACGCCGCGGAGTTCGCAAGAAGATGTCATAAGTGCCAGCTATTTGCCCCCCTCCAGCTACAGCCGGCCCAGCAACTCAAGAGCATCACGGCCCCCTGGCCCTTTGCAATCTGGGGGATGGATTTGGTTGGGCCGTTCCCCCAGGCTAGCGGCCAGAGAAGGTTCCTCCTGGTGATGATCGACTACTTCTCAAAGTGGATGGAGGTGAAGGCGTTGGCAAAGGTGACCTCCCAGGTAATCAGGAACTTCGTCTGGGGGGAGATCATCTGTCGCCATGGGCTTCCCCAGGCCATCGTCACAGACAACGGGCCTCAGTTCGCCAGCGCCGAGTTCACCAGTTTTTGCGAGCAGCTTGGGATCGACCTCAGATTCGCCTCGGTCCACCACCCAAGGAGCAACGGGCAGGTGGAGGCGGCGAACAAAATCATCGTCAATCTCCTAAAAAAGAAGGTGGAAAACTTGAGGGGGAGTTGGGTGGAGCAGCTCCCCGCCGTCCTTTGGGCCCTTAGAACCACTCCCAACACGGCCACGGGGGAGACCCCCTTCAAGCTCTCCCATGGGTGCGAGGCGGTGCTCCCCATAAATTTGAAGTTCAAACGCCGCGGGTTGGAACGGCCAGGGAAGGCCGAGAGGAATGGCAAGCCGAGAATGGGGAAGAGCTGAGACTTTCCCTCGACATGGTAGAAGAGTTGAGGGATCTTTCGGCCGTCCGACAGGAGGAGGTCAAAAGGAGGATGGCGAAATACTTTGACAAGCATGTCAGGGTCAAGCAGTTCACGGAAGGGGACCTAGTACTGAAGAAGGTGGACGCGGCAGGGCGGTCAGCGTCCGTAGGGAAGCTCAACCCCAGCTGGGAGGGGCCATTCATTGTGAAGGAAGCTTTGAGGTCGGGGGCTATCAGCTCCAAAATGTGGAAGGCGAGGCCCTGAGTCTCACCTGGAGTGGAGACGACTTGAAGAGATTTTTTCCCTGATTTTCTGTAAACAACCCGATTTTCATAATGAAGATTTTCTTCTCCTCCCCCCAGGAATGTCATATCTAAGCTTGCTCAGAGAGTTGGAATGAACTTGGACCCCGAGAAGATCCCGCTGCCAGGCTCCCACCTAGCTGGCAGGGCCGGAAGTCACTCGGTGTCATCCCTAGCCTCGAGAAGATCCCGCTGCCAGGCTCCCACCTAGCTGGCAGGGCCGGAAGTCACTCGATGGAATGAACTTGGACCCCGAGAAGATCCCGCTGCCAGGCTCCCACCTAGCTGGCAGGGCCGGAAGTCACTCGGTGTCATCCCTAGCCTCGAGAAGATCCCGCTGCCAGGCTCCCACCTAGCTGGCAGGGCCGGAAGTCACTCGATGGAATGAACTTGGACCCCGAGAAGATCCCGCTGCCAGGCTCCCACCTAGCTGGCAGGGCCGGAAGTCACTCGGTGTCATCCCTAGCCTCGAGAAGATCCCGCTGCCAGGCTCCCACCTAGCTGGCAGGGCCGGAAGTCACTCGATGGAATGAACTTGGACCCCGAGAAGATCCCGCTGCCAGGCTCCCACCTAGCTGGCAGGGCCGGAAGTCACTCGGTGTCATCCCTAGCCTCGAGAAGATCCCGCTGCCAGGCTCCCACCTAGCTGGCAGGGCCGGAAGTCACTCGATGGAATGAACTTGGACCCCGAGAAGATCCCGCTGCCAGGCTCCCACCTAGCTGGCAGGGCCGGAAGTCACTCGGTGTCATCCCTAGCCTCGAGAAGATCCCGCTGCCAGGCTCCCACCTAGCTACAGGGCCGGAAGTCACTCGATGGAATGAACTTGGACCCCGAGAAGATCCCGCTGCCAGGCTCCCACCTAGCTGGCAGGGCCGGGAGTCACTCGATGGAATGAACTTGGACCCCGAGAAGATCCCGCTGCCAGGCTCCCACCTAGCTGGCAGGGCCGGAAGTCACTCGGTGTCATCCCTAGCCTCGAGAAGATCCCGCTGCCAGGCTCCCACCTAGCTGGCAGGGCCGGAAGTCACTCGACGGAATGAACTTGGACCCCGAGAAGATCCCGCTGCCAGGCTCCCACCTAGCTGGCAGGGCCGGAAGTCACTCGGTGTCATCCCTAGCCTCGAGAAGATCCCGCTGCCAGGCTCCCACCTAGCTGGCAGGGCCGGAAGTCACTCGATGGAATGATCCAGAAAGCAATGGCCTGCGACCTAGAGCAAATTGCGTTGTCAGACTCCCACCTAGCCGGCAAGGCCGGAAACTGCCCGAAAAGCGTGCGCAGCAGGACGGAATCGCAAGAGTTAGCCAGAAAAGAAGGAAAGGGTCTAGCATAGCCCCATCCTCAAGCCCCGGGAAAAGTGGCCGAGTAAACACAAGGGCCTGGGCGAGGGTCCACAGAGAGTTAAGCATGCGGCCGAGGGGCGAGCCAGCTCACCTCGCTCGGCAGACGAGCCAGCTCGCCTCGCTCGGCAGGCGAGCCAGCTCACCTCGCTCGGCAGACGAACCAGCTCGCCTCGCTCGGCGGACGAACCAGCTCGTCTCGCTTGGCGGACGAGCCAGCTCGCCTCGTCAGAGCCAGGCCGCTGGGACGGGTCGCGCCATCCGGCAGTGACATCATTGGAAAAACAAGACAGGCGAGAAATGTAAAAAGAACAGTGTGTAAAAGGAACAGTAGACAGAAATATAAAGCATAAGCGCAACTCGCGCATATAACTCAGACCAGATCTTTACACATAATGTTCATCTACAAGGCAGATTACAAAAAACACGAGACCTACAAACCCTAAAGCGGCTGGAAGCTTCTGTCGCCGGGCTCCGGCACGGGGAGGAACAGCGCCGGCACCACGTCTTTTGCCGAGAGTCCCGCTGCCTCGCTCGTAAGCAGATCCGCGCGCCTCAGCGTCTGCATCGTGTATCTCGCTGCGCTGGCCGCGTTCTTCTGCATTAGCACTTCCAGGTCGTAGTCGGAGAGGTGCTCGCGCGGGCAGACCCCGCTGGCCGGAGGAGGGACAGCGGCAGCGGCCTCCAGCTCGCGTACCCGGGCCTCCAGCGCCGCCTTCTCCTGGCGAAGGGTGGCAATCTCGGCGCCCATCTGGCTCGCAGTCGCCGCGTCCTGAAAAACGGAATAGGAATTATCATGAGCTGCGTTCGCTGGAAGAAGAGATTAGCTCCGGTTGAGAGCGTACCACCCCGCCCAGATATTGCGCGAGGGTCTCCTCGGCGGCGGCGGCTCGCCCTCTCTGAAGATCCGCGTCCTCCCGAGCGAGCTTCCGGGCCTCTTCTTTCTCCTCCGCCATCTTTTGGATGGACGCGGCGTTCCGCTCCACCTGGGTACAGCGCCGCCCCACCATATGAGCCAGCTCCAGGCCGCGCAGCTGGGCCCGCGCGCTCTCGTGGATCAGCACCCTGTCTCCTCCTTGTCGAATATGGCGGCGTCTTCGCGCGAGTACAACCCAAAGGAGAAGCTGTACGCCTCCCCGCCGATTGTGTCCTGTTCCATCCAGCTCGGCAGCAGGGTCGAGATCGTTGCGCGATTCGACTCCTTGTCCCAAGCCAGGAGCGGGACGCCGAGCTCGTCCAAGTACCTCTCGCCGTAGCCGAAGTTCCGATGCCCTCTCGGCACCGGCTCCGCAGCGGCTCCAGACCCGCCTGGCGGCGCGGAGGTGCCCGCCGCCCCGACCGGGGAATCGCTGGTCGAAACAACCAGCGGGGGCGAGGGGGCCTCAGTCGGCAAGACCGCGGGGGCCTTGCCCTTTCTTTGGCCTGCGGATGGTTGCTGATCCGCGGTCTTCGCCGACTTCGGCGGAGGCGCTGACTGCCCGCCGCCCGGTCGCTTCTTGGCCGGGACCGATGAGATGTCGCGCTGAGCGGCATCCGCGGCCTGGGCGCGGGCGAGAACCCCGGGGGGATCCGGGCGCTTTCGTAAGGAGGATGAAGGGGAATGTCGCGTTCGCCTGCGAAGAAGGGAAGGTGAGATGAAAGAAGAGTGGGAAAGTAAGGACTAATGGAGACGAGTAGCAAACCTCCCCCCGGCGGGACAACCGCGAGATCGTCAAGGTGGCGGCGCAGGAACGCGACCTCGAAGTTCTTCCCGACGAAGAACGCGAACAGGTCGGCTTCATGGCCGCCTAGGTTGGGTGGCCGGTAGCTCGCCTCACTGAGCTGCACCGGCGAGAAGGGCACGTTGCCGAAGTCCCCCTTGACGAACAGGAACTTCTTCAGCCAGTTGTGGCTCTTGTTGACGGTCTCCCGCACCTTGAGGTGGGCGCTGGAGAAGTAGGCCGTCCCGTCTCGGTTCGCCCTGAAGGAGAACAGCTTCCGGAATACCGCGAGGCTGAACTCCACCCGCTCCCCTCGCAAGAAGCAGGCGAACCCCATCATGACGGCGATGGAGTTCGGGGTCATCTGGCCCAGGACGACCCCGAAGTATTTGAGCACCTGGCGCACCTCGGGCCACAGGGGAAGTCGCAGGCCCACCTCGAAGTGAGCGAGAGGGATGGCGAGCTCATCCCCAAATAGGTCGTTGATCTTCTCCCTCTCATCAGGTCGCCTCGCAGAAAACCCGGCCGGGATGTGGTCGCCTAGAGCTTCCAAGTATTCGCGCTCTGTGATGACGGCGCGAGGGAAATCGTGCTCGGAGAAGGTCCAAGCGCATTTGCTTCGGCCGTCCGCGTCGCCGCCGCCTCCGCCCATCCCCGTTGATTCGCCGCCGAACGCGAGACAAAAAGCCGGGAGGCGAGCTAGAATCGCACTTCGCGAGAAAAGGGGAAGCGAGAAGACGTTTTGGAGTCGGTGAAGAAATAAGGGCCGGCGGGACCTATTTATAGGAAAAAAGAAGGGGCGGGAAACTTCCCGCCAAAAGATGGGGTGCGGATAGCAAAAATTAATCCGACGGTTCGACTTCCCGCGCGCGAGCACACCTCAAAGGTCGAGCCGGCACGGTTCTCGCCCGGCTGCAGCCGCGGGAGACCGGTGCGGGCGAACCAACCCCAACCCGCACCCGCACGGCATGCCGCGCGAGACGGGGGATTCCCCGTCTAGCGAGCTCCTCGGCTCGCCCCCGCCCCGATCAGCGCGAAGAGAAGAATGGACCTTTCCCCCTAACCCGCACACAGAAGACCAAAGAAGAGCAGCGCAACAATTTCAATACATCTCAGCAACAAAATAGTCAGGCCCATAGGCAGGCTAAAAGAGTCGCAAGCAATTACAAATACAAATACAAGATAAATTCGAGATGACGGTAACCCCGCGGTATCACGCGAGCGAGGGGCAAACAACTGGGTCAGTACTCGACCCACTTCCACCTGTGCCGCCTCTTCGTTCCCGCCCGAGGCGGCACGCGGGGATCGTGGTAATCGCGAACCGCCACCAGCTCCCGCTGAGCCCGGCCGACCTGCTCCACGACGCTCTTAAGATGCCCCTCGGCTCGCGTTATATGCACGCCCGGCGAGGTGACGTCGTCGTCTTCCGCTTCACGCCGAGGGCCCTCCAAGGCCGCGAGCCGGGCATCGGTCTCGGCCTTGTCGCCTTCGATCCTCCTTATGGCCTCCTGCAGCAGCATTGTGTGTTTCTGGAATAGCCGCGTCACCTGCCTCTTCATCCCCGCCGCATCGTTCGGGTCGCCCAGATAGTCAGATACACTGTCCACGTCAGGCGGGGCGAGTACCCTTCGCTCATCTCGGTCTCAGGCGAGGCCCTGCGAAAGCCTGCGAGCGGGGAGGGGTCAGAATGAGCGAGCAAGAGGCAAAGTCAACGATAAAAACCAGCTCACCAGGGGTGGGCACATCGCCCGCACCGACAGATGGGCGGGAAGAGCCCGGCCGATCCCGAAAATCCCCTCCCTCGAGGGTCTCAAGAGATTTCCCCAGCCCATGGGAGACCGCTGGACGGGGAGTTTCCGGAGGTGGGCGATCCGGACCTGGGGAACTCGCGATCTTCTCAGGCGATGGAGGCGGAGGACGATCCTCTCCCCGGTTCTCCACCTCCTCACAGGGAATTACCTGCAAAACAGGGAGTCAGACGAATAGCGATAATCGGCGGAAGGCCACGCACCCCGGGGACTACCTCAGCACCCGCCGCCGAGCTGGAGGCCGGGCAGTCGCCCGCCAGAGAACGCTTAACGATCTTTCCCTTCGCCGGCCTGAAGAGGGGGACGGAGGATCCGCGAACTAGCCATGGGGCGGCCTCAAGGGCCTCCTCCTGAGTCTGCAGGACCGCTGCCGCCAGGCGAGCTCGCACTTCTTCGCTAACCGGCATCGAGGAACAAAAGTCTGCTCAGGGAAAATAAAAGGATTCGGGGGGCCTCCTACAGGGGTCAGCGGTATGTATTTATAGCAGGACAGTGGGCCCCCACCAGAAGATTCCCTGCCAGCTCAGCACAGGGCCTCGCCGAACACGCGGGTTGGATGGTTCTTTCCGAGCTTGGTTCAAGCTCAAAAAGAGCGGGGATTGTGTACAACCCTGTGTCCGGCGAGCGGGTCCCGCCAGGAAGGATGAGTGGGCCTGCCCCCGCGACTCGCACCCAAGCGGCAGGACGGGCTGAACGACTAAAAAGGGCTGGCCCGCTCCTGCCCGTCTCAGGCGAGCGAGCTGGCGACCCGCAGCAAGCAGGCCGGACCCGAGCTGGCGACCCGCAGCCGCGAGCCGGGCGGGCTGGCAACCCGCGGCGAGCGAGCTGGACCCTAGGATGGCGACCCGCCGGCTGACCCCCCGCATGCGACCTTTCCGCCGATCCGCCCGGCAAGAGGTCGGCAGCTCGCCCATATCGGCACGCGCTCGCCCAAGGAGAACGGGCGAGCCCCGGAGCCAGGTCGCGCCCGCCTCCTGCAGAGGAACTGAAGGCGAGCTGACCGCCCAGGGGTGCGAATAACCACTCAGGACAGCGGAGCCTCGCTGTTGGCAGACCAGGTTGGACTGCGCATAGCTATTCAAAACAGCGGAGTTTGGCTGTTAGCAGACCCAACCAGGGGCTCTTTGGTATTTTCAGGTCAGTTCTTTTGGTTATTGGCAGTTCAGATTCTAAAAATCTATAAATAAGACCCAAGGGGTACCTCAGAGGACACGCTTTCAGTGCCTCCTTGCTCTCATTTTCAAGTGTTCTCTGAGAGTACCTTAGCTCGGCTCTTGGCTAAGGAGGGGAAGCGCTCAGAGATCTTCCGGGTTTGTGGTGGGACCTCCCTGCCGAGCCTTGGGTCGAGACCACCCCTTCCCCAAGGGTCGAACTCCACAAGAGGCCGGTTTCCGGTTTCAACACCTCCTGCGATGACTTTCATCTCGCAGTTTCAGCGACTTGGACCACCGACGTATGATGGAAAAGCAGACTTCGTGATCTTGGATGATTGGGTGATTACGTTGGAAGAAATGTTTGTGTATGCTGGTGTGACCGAGGACCAGAAGGTTATGCTTGCTGCCTATCAGCTGAAAGGGTTGGCGAAAGGTTGGTGGTTACGAGAAAAGGAAGGCCTAGGGGCGGGCTGTTCGTGGGAAGTGTTTAAAGAAATGGTACGGCGCAAGTTTCTACCGGCAGTGGAAAGGGACCGCCTGATGAATGACTTCTTGTACTTGAAGCAGAGGAAACTCACAGTTAGTGAGTATGAAATTGAGTTTAACAAGTTAAGTCGGTTCGCTCCGAGCTTGGTGACTACGGAAGCTGATCGAGTCAAGAGATTTTTGGGCGGACTCCGCAGTGACGTGCAGCAGTTCGTAAGTGCTTATGGAGCGACAAGTTACACTACGGTGGTTGAGGCGACGTTGAAGGTAGAAGCTATCGAAAATGCCAAACAAAGAGGGCAGCAGATGAGGCAGGGCAAGAGACAGCTGGTGGGAGAGAAAATGTCCCACGAGTCAGACGTAAAGAAGAAGAAGGAACTATGTAGCTTCTGTGGCCGAGCCGGTCACCCGTTTGAAAAATGTTTCAAGCGGTTGGGGATGCAAAAGAAGGAGCAGGTGCACGCCATTCAGGGTGCGCCAACCAGAGACTTGGAGTGTACATTTTGTGGGAGAATAGGTCATGATGTGAGCCGCTGCTGGGCTAAAGACAAGGTATGCTTTCAGTGTGGCAGACCAGGACATCTTCGCGCAAGGTGCCCACAGGTTCAAGCTGTGTTGCAACCCGCACCACTCCAGGCTTTGCCTCCACCTCCGCGCTTGGACAAAGGCAAAGGGAAGTTGAATGTGGTCTCTTCAGAGGAAGCGCACATGTCACCGCAGGTTATCTCAGGTTCGATTCAGTCCTCTGGTTCTCGTTTTGTGTATGCCTCTTATGTGTAGTTCTTAGCATAACATATATACCTTATAGGAAACTTTAAGGTAAAGAACCGTTGGGCCCGTGTTCTCTTTGATTCTGGCGCGACCCATTCATTTGTGGCTCGAACCTTTCTGGATCGATATCATTTGACACCAGAGCGAGTGGGGAATGCGTTTTTGGTGAAATTTCCTTCCGGCGCTTCTGTGGTGGCTGACTGGGGTCTTCTTGATTGTCCCATTTTGTTGGGGGATTTCATCGCAAGAGTTGATTGCAAGGTGATCGATTTGGACGATTTTGACGTCATTCTAGGCATGGACTGGTTAGCCCGTTATGATGCCGTCATCCAGTGCAGAGGAAAGCGCTTGGATTTTATTAAGGATGATGGTCAGCCAGGAAGTGTGTATGGTGATTCTTGTTAGGATTCTCCAGGGATTTCGGCGGTATGTGTTCGGACGTTGTTTGTTTCCGACTGTTGTGCTTGTTTTGTCTACGTTGTGGGGACGAGTGCTGTTTTGCCGCTTTTGGAGGAGATTCCTGTTGTGCGTGAATATCCAGATGTTTTTCCTACTGACCTTCCTGGTCTACCCCCTAATCGTGATGTCGAGTTTGTTATTGATTTGGAGCCGGGTACGCGACCGATTGCGAAAGCGCCGTACAGGATGGCCCCGCGTGAGCTAGCAGAGTTGCATACACAGTTGGATGACTTATTGGCAAAAGGGTTTATCCGGCCGAGTTCATCACCTTGGGGTGCACCGGTGTTATTTGTGAAGAAGAAAGATGGGTCGATGCGCCTTTGCATCGATTACCGGGAGTTGAACAAGGTGACAATTAAAAATAAGTACCCACTGCCAAGAATCGATGATTTGTTTGATCAACTGCGTGGCAGTTCTGTATTTTCGAAGATTGATCTCCGCTCGGGCTATCATCAGCTCAAGGTCCGGGAGTCTGATATTCCGCGGACTGCATTTCGATCACGACATGGTCATTTTGAATTCCTTGTGATGTCGTTTGGTTTGACCAACGCACCATCAGCCTTCATGGATATGATGAACAGGGTGTTCAAGGACTACTTGGATAAATTTGTGGTGGTTTTTATTGATGATGTTCTTGTCTACTCCCGCAGTGCTGAGGAGCATGAACAGCATCTGCGATTAGTATTGGCCACTTTGCGAGATCAACGGTTATTCGCCAAGCTAAGCAAATGCGAGTTTTGGTTGCCGCAAGTTGCTTTTCTGGGTCATGTCATTAATCACCATGGTATTTCAGTGGATCCCGAAAAGATTTCTGCGGTCATGGAATGGAGAAGACCGGAAACACCCAAGGAGATTCGAAGCTTCTTGGGCTTGGCCAGCTATTATCGCAGATTTGTCGAAGGTTTTGCGACGTTGGCCGCACCTTTGACTCGATTAACCCAGAATAATGTGGCGTTTGAGTGGAATGACAAGTGTGAGGTCTCATTCCTAGAACTCAAGAACAGGTTATGTACCGCTCCTGTGTTAATCTTGCCAACAGAAGGAAAGGATTATGAAGTGTTCGTGGATGCGTCGCACGTTGGACTTGGATGTGTGTTAATGCAAGACAAAAAGGTGATTGCGTATGGGTCTCGGCAGTTGAAAATTCATGAAAAGAATTACCCAACGCATGATTTGGAGTTTGCAGCGGTGATATTTGCATTGAAGTTATGGAGACACTTGCTATATGGTGCACAGTGTAAAATCTTTACAGATCATAAAAGCTTGAAGTATGTCTTCACGCAGAAAGAACTTAATTTGCGCCAACGGCGATGGCTTGAGTATGTAGCTGATTATGATGTGGACATTCAGTATCATCCGGTAAAAGCGAATGTTGTAGCTGATGCTTTGAGTCGGAAGACGGGGAAATTATTTCATCTTCCCGTCGACCGTCTTGTAGAGGAATTTCTATTGATGGATATTGCGGTGGGAAAATATGACCCGCAAAGTCAGTCGGCAATAGAAGAACCGTCATGGCTGGTGCTTGCAAGACAACATCAAAAAGATGATCCTGATCTTTTACATTTATTTCTTCGGACTGAAAAGGATGAATTACCAGATTTTGCGATTGATGGTGCAGGCACGTTAAAGTATCGTGGGCGATTTTGTATTCCCGCGGTTGGGGATATTCGCGAGATGGTGTGTAAGGAAGCCCATGGCGCAAGTATGGCCTACCATCCAGGCTCAACAAAAATGTACCGTGATTTGAAACAAATTGTTTGGTGGTATGGAATGAAAAGAGATATAGCACAATTTGTCTCGGAATGTCATACGTGCAAGCGGGTGAAAGCTGATCATGGGAAGCCTGGTGGCAAGTTGACACCATTGGAGATTCCAACCTGGAAGTGGGAAAGCATCTCAATGGATTTTATTACCGGTTTACCAAGATCTCCCCGAGGACATGACTCCGTGTGGGTGATCGTGGATAGGTTGACCAAGTGTGCTCATTTCATACCCTTTAAGGTCAACTACCCGATGAAGACCATAGCGGAGCTCTATTTGAACGAGATCATCCGACTGCATGGTGTGCCTATGAATATCATTTCAGACCGAGATTCCCGCTTTACCTCTCGTTTTTGGCGCAGTCTACAAGAAGGGTTGGGGACAGATTTGCGATATTCCACGGCTTATCATCCTCAGACGAATGGCCAAACCGAAAGAGTAAATCAAATTGTAGAAGATATGATTCGATGTTACATTCTTGAGTATGGCGGAGCATGGGATGAACGTTTGCGGCTTATGGAATTCGCGTATAATAATAGCTATCAAGAAAGCTTGCAAATGGCTCCGTTCGAAGCGTTATATGGGCGACGATGTCGGACCCCACTCTTTTGGACTGAGGTTGGTGAGCGGCCTTTGTTGGGTCCAGAGGCGCTCGAGGATATGGAAGTTGCAGTACGACTTATTCGGGAGAAGCTCCGAATGGCCAAAGAGCGATATGAAAAGTATGCCAACCGACGAAGGTCGGAATTAGAATTTGCGGTGGGGGATTCTGTTTTCGTGAAAGTCTCCCCAATGGTTGGGATTAAACGGTTTGGGAAAGAGCGCAAATTAGACCCAAGATTTGTGGGTCCCTTCACGATTCTTGCGCGAGTTGGAGCATCCGCCTACAAACTGGAATTACCCGTGAACTTTCCTGGTGTTCACAATGTGTTTCATGTTAGCCAACTTCGCAAGTGTGTGCGGAATGACAAGCAAGTGTTGGACGTTGTGCCGCAATTAGCGCCCAACCTTTCTTATGAGGAGATGCCCATCCGGATATTGGACTCCCAAGATCGCGTGTTGCGGAAAAAGAAGATTCCTATGGTAAAGGTGTTATGGAAAAATCAGGATGTGGAAAGCGCGACGTGGGAACTCGAGTCAACAATGAGGGCGGCTCATCCTCATTTGTTCCCGTAGATAAGCTGGTATGTGACTTGGTGTTTGATTGCATTCATGTTTTTAATTGGTTTTGTGAAAGTTTTGAGGCGAAACTTTTTGTTAGGGGGAGTGATTGTAACGCCCCGGATTTTTGATTACGTACGCATGATGGGCGTTACGTTGGTTTTGACTGTAGTTTAAGCATGGTTTTTCCCGCGGGCTTGCGAGTGGCTGTTTTGTTTGCCGAGTTGCACGATTCCCCAGCAAACCAGAGTCCATATGAGGGACTCGGTGAGGCCTCTTAGGGAATGCTTGCACTTTTTCGCGCCCGGGTAATGTAGCTCAAAATAAGTTGCTGGTTCAGGAAACAAAAAAGGGTAAAAAGTGCTTGAGGCAAAAATGGTCTAGGACGTCTCAGAAACAGTTTTCACAAAAGGGAAAAATGGTCGTTTTTGTGCGAGACACGCCCCCTGACACGGGCGTGACCCAGGCCATGACCTGGGCGTGACCTCCTTGACTCGACGATTTTTCTTGCGTCGAGTTGAGCTCGACGAATGGAGTACACGCCCCGTGACACGGGCGTGTCACGGGCCGTATCCCGCTTCATCGAGTTTCGAGTATCGAGCGTCGAGTATTGAGCGTCGAGTATCGAGTGTCGAGCGTCGAGAGAGGGGACACGGCCTGTGACACGGGCGTATCATAGGGCGTGTCAAGATGGGTCGAGTGTCGACACTTTCTGTCGACGAGGTGTCGAGACACGGGCTACACGCCCTAGGTCACGGGCGTGACCGACCCGTCACGGCCGTGTACCGTGTGGATAAATGTGGAATTGCCGCCTTTCGGCGCCGCTTATGGTACACGCCCTGTGTCACGGGCGTGACACAGGGCGTGACCGGCCCGAAAATCGACTTTTTCCAGTTTTTTTGTGCTGTTCATTTTCTTGATCCTGCATCGAACGGTTCAGCTCTGTTCTGGAGGAAATAAGTCCGAAACAGAGACTTGGGTTCTCATTTCATCTTCTTCTTCTTCATTCCCAAAGAGAAAGCAAGAGAGCAAGGGAGCAAGCAAGGCAAGGAAAGAGGAGAGCAGCCGTCGCGGCATCGCCTCGGTTCAGGCAAGCGGTGTTCTCCACCCTTGCCAATCTTCGTTCTTGCGTCAATTTTCCATTTTCCTAGCTTTAGATCTTGTGTTGAATTCTTCCTTAAATTGCTCTTTCAATTCCCCTATGCGTATTTGTTCTTCTTGATTCAAAATTATGATCAATCCTCTTGTTTGTTAATTTGATACATGTAGCGAATTCCTTATGCTAAATGACCTTGCTAATTCCCTATGCTAAAATTCCCTATGCTAAATTCAAATTAGCTAATTCCTTATGCTAATTCCCTATGCTAAAATTCCCTATGCTAAATTCAAATTAGCTAATTCCTTATGCTAATTCCCTATGCTAAACGACTTTGCTCTCCCATGTTTAGATTTGTGATTCATGTAGTTATCAACTTTCCCTATGCTAGATTATTTCATGTAGCTAATTTGGTTCATATTCATGTAACCTATCAAATAGAGGTGATTTTTTCTTGATCAAAAACATATGATTGTGTTCCAAATATGTGGTTTATGTTAAGCAAACTCTATATGTAATTCTTCTTGGATACAAGGCCTATGACCTTTTTCATGTGATGAAGTTCGTCAAACTCTACGTTGGAAATTGGTAGTCGTGTGTAAGGGCGATGAAAGGAAACGTGTTACCTTGGGTTATGGGGCGTTTTGCGAGGCGACTTTGTGAACCATAGCAGGAGCGTTTGTGTGAGAATTTTGCAAGGGGTGGTGTGGTTTCAGCCTGTGGCCATCGAGTTTTGTTTTTGTGGTTAGAGAGACCACTTTGGCCCCGATTTGGGCTGGTTTTGTTTGGTGCGTTCCACTTTAGGGCCGCCACCGATAAGACCCTTGCGAAATTGAACTTAACCGCTGCTTATGCTTCCCTAGTATCGTAGTTTCTTGTCCTATGAATGATGGAATGGACATGTGTTTTGCCTTTTGCTCCTACGGTTTGAGCAGGACTTGCTGAACGTGTACGCACTTGGTGCGGTTGACCCTTTGGAATGACATTGTTTACTACATGTACGCACCTGTTTTATGCACTCTTTTTACTTAAACATTGCTACGGGGTCGGTAAGCCCCTTCTTTATCACTTATGACATTCATGCTCTCTTTTGTATAGCTTGGTTGATTGCTGAGGTATTCTTTCTTGAATGCCTCAGGTGCAGGTTGTAGCCGGTTGAGCGGCTAGGTTGGTTGGTGGCGTTTCCTGGGAGCTAGCCGAGCATTCATAGCGAGGTAGTTCTTCTTTTTGTTGTACAGACATACATGGGCCCCAATGGGTTCGTGTCAGCTTGTTGGCGCCCATTGGTGGTTTTCTTTTGTGTAAATATGAACTAGACTGGTAATGTACCTCACTTGGATGGCATGATATGTACTTGCTTTTGGGATGGTTTTCTCGTAGGTTGCATTAGATATTTTGAAGTTAACAAAACCCACTATTGTCTATCATGCATACATGTTTTGTTTCACTAACACATACTTTCCAAATGACGTAAACAAAGAGGAGTTCTTATAGTAGTATCACTCTCGACTGCATATAGGAGCTCATCATAAATACACAAAGTATTTCCGCCGCGTACAAATACAGTTTTACTATCTAAGGCCGAGGGATACAGCCATTTAATCCAAAAGTTTTCTTACATTTCACTGTTGAATTTCAACTTACAAAGTAAGCGTCAAGAGTTGCCTGAGCGTGTGCAGCTATCCCCTACACGACGTGGCATCATAACCCGTAGTTCCTCTTGCTCTGATACGATATGCTCGTTGAGGAAATGCGGGTTGTGACAACTACTACCGCCATCGAGTGACTTCCAGCCCTGTCAGCTAGGTGAGAGCCTGACAGCGGGATCTACTCGAGGCCCACGGATGACACCGAGTGACTTCCGGCCATGCCATCTAGGTGAGAGCCTGACAGCGGGATCTGCTCGGGGTCCACTACTACCGCCATCGAGTGACATCCGGCCCTGCCAGCTAGGTGAGAGCCTGACAGCGGGATCTGCTCGAGGCCCACGGATGACACCGAGTGACTTCCGGTCCTGCCAGCTAGGTGAGAGCCTGACAACGGGATCTGCTCGGGGTCCACTACTACCGCCATCGAGTGACTTCCGGCCCTGCCAGCTAGGTGAGAGCCTGACAGCGGGATTTGCTCGAGGCCCACGGATGACACCGAGTGACTTCCGGCCCTGCCAGCTAGGTGAGAGCCTGACATCGAGATCTGCTCGGGGTCCACTACTACCGCCATCGAGTGACTTCCGGCCCTGCCAGCTAGGTGAGAGCCTGACAGCGGGATCTTCTCGAGGCCCACGGATGACACTGAGTGACTTCCGGCCCTGCCAGCTAGGTGAGAGCCTGACAGCGGGATCTGCTCGGGGTCCACTACTACCGCCATCGAGTGACTTCCGGCCCTGCCAGCTAGGTGAGAGCCTGACAGCGGGATCTACTCGAGGCCCACGGATGACACCGAGTGACTTCCGGCCCTGCCAGCTAGGTGAGAGCCTGACAACGGGATCTGCTCGGGGTCCACTACTACTTGAGGACTTGACTTTGCTCGAGGTGGAGACATCCTGTTTACTTAAGAGGTGTTGGAGAGTTAACTGCACATATGTTCTTACAAACGGAGGACGCATTCTCTTCATAAGAGAGACGATCTGTAAGTCGTCAAATCGGGAAGCTGGCGTCCGAGTCTGTTCCTAATAAATCCTCCAATCGGAAGAGAGATGCAATCGGGGGGACATAGGCCGGCGTGCAAGGGGGGAGCTGATCTCGGCCGTCAGTGCAGAGGCTCGGTCTTACAATAGCGCTTAGAGTCCCGAGGCATCGTCCCATCATCCGAACTGGGCTATTTAAAAGGAACGGGTTGGACGTTTCGTATCCTGATCTAATGACAAAGATCACTTTTCACCATGTCACTTGTGATTGCTTGGAGAGATCGGCCCTTTATCAAATCTGGGAGGTTAGCGTCTAGGCTCGTTCCTGATAATTCCTCTAGTCGGAGAAGAGGTGCGATCGGGAGGACATAGGACGAGTGCAAGGGGGGAGCTGATCTCGGCCGTCAGTGCAGAGGCTCGGTCTTACAATAGCGCTTAAAGTCCCGCGGCACCGTCCCATCATCCGAACTAGGCTATTTAAAAGGAACGGGTTGGACGTTTGGCTTCCGGAGTCGATCGCGAGACTAACCCTTGAAGCCCTCAGAAGCTCGAGGCGAATTGGTAATAGAGTGAAAACTTGACCGCTACTGAATTACAAGGAAGAGATAACATATTACCGCTAGGGAGGGAACCCTTTCAGGTCACCTCGGCTCCTAATGCCTCTGAGCTGCTCTCTCACTTGACCTTGAAGATAATAACCTCCAAGTTTCTCGTTGATGTAATAAATGGGGATACACGGGTTTTCATAGGTAGAAGCGCTTCAAATAGGTGCAAATCCTACTCCAAATGCTATGAGAGGGGATAACTCTGAGAATGAGGACCTTACACACAAAGTGTCAACGCATGACCGTAGTCGTCACCTGGTTCCACTTCTATAGCCATGATGTTCGCCTGAGTTCTTCTGTGCTGGTCACTCTCCACGCTCACTGCACCAAAATGTTGAAACCGAAATCCGGTCTCCTGTAGAGTTCGACCCTTGGGGAAGGGGTGACCGCGCACCTACTACCCTCAAGCAAACGATCTAGGCACAAGACTAGGAACACAAGGGACAGACCCAAGGTCTCAGCGTGGAGGACCCGCCGCATACTCGGAAGACTAACAAACTCTTCCCCTCCCAAGCCAAGGGCTGAGCTAAGGCACCTTCGGAGGGCTCTCTTGGCCGACCGGAACATCCAAGGAGGATCTCGAGATCCACTCCCAAACTAGAGGTGCCACCTCGGGTCTATGTAAAATGTTCCCCGCCCGCCTTACTATTGGCACAAAACTGCCCAACAGCCCTACTCTACGCAGCCCCAAATTGGGCCGCTAACAGCGGAACTCCGCTATTCTGAAAGGATGGAAACGGGCAATCAGGGGCTTCCGGGCATCTATACCTCGGGGCCCACACGGGAGGACATAGGACGAGTGCAAGGGGGGAGCTGATCTCGGCCGTCAGTGCAGAGGCTCGGTCTTACAATAGCGCTTAAAGTCCCGCGGCACCGTCCCATCATCCGAACTAGGCTATTTAAAAGGAACGGGTTGGACGTTTGGCTTCCGGAGTCGATCGCGAGACTAACCCTTGAAGCCCTCAGAAGCTCGAGGCGAATTGGTAATAAAGTGAAAACTTGACCGCTACTGAATTACAAGGAAGAGATAACATATTACCACTCGGGAGGGAACCCTTTCAGGTCACCTCGGCTCCTAATGTCTCTGAGCTGCTCTCTCACTTAACCTTGAAGATAATAACCTCCAGGTTTCTCGTTGATGTAATAAATGGGGATACATGGGTTTTCATAGGTAGAAGCGCTTCAAATAGGTGCAAATCCTACTCCAAATGCTATGGGAGGGGACAACTCTGAGAATGAGGACCTTACACACAAAGTGTCAACGCATGATCGTGGTCGTCACCTGGTTCCACTTCTATAGCCATGATGTTCGCCTGAGTTCTTCTGTGCTGGTCACTCTCCACGCTCACTGCACCAAAATGTTGAAACCGAAATCCGGTCTCCTGTGGAGTTCGACCCTTGGGGAAGGGGTGACCACGCACCTACTACCCTCAAGCAAACGATCTAGGCACAAGACTAGGAACACAAAGGACAGACCCAAGGTCTCAGCGTGGAGGACCCGCCGCATACCCGAAAGACTAACAAACTCTTCCCCTCCCAAGCCAAGGGCTGAGCTAAGGCACCTTCGGAGGGCTCTCTTGGCCGACCGGAACATCCAAGGAGGATCTCGAGATCCACTCCCAAACTAGAGGTGCCACCTCGGGTCTATGAAAAATGTTCCCCGCCCGCCTTACTATTGGCACAAAACCGCCCAACAGCCCTACTCTACGCAGCCCCAAATTGGGCCGCTAACAGCGGAACTCCGCTATTCTGAAAGGATGGAAACGGGCAATCATGGGCTTCCGGGCATCTATACCTCGGGGCCCACACGGGGGGAGCGGTTCACGAACACACCGCTCGCCCAAGACATGAGGAGTAAACTATAATTGCAGAGCATCACAGATATGAAACAATATTACAGGAATATAAATTCCATACTCGGCACGCAGGCCGGCAATATAAACAAAAAGGCCTTCGAGGGCTAGCACAAGTTTGGGCTTAAGCCCGCTACTCCCCGCCTGATACTGCAACACCTGTACGCCAACGTCTCGACGAGCGGCGGCCAACTAGTCATCGGTCGGCTAATTTAAGCGGGCCAAACATATTGCACACACCCCTTTTTTGGGGCTACGGAGCGCATTTCCTGCAAGCGGCCAAATAAACAACTTCCTCAGAGTCTTCTCCGGGAACCCCATAACATCACCAATCCGGCTCACACGTCCGGATGGACTTCACACAGCATGCCTAAACCCGTACTCACGCTTCCGAGTACTAATGCAATTAACTGTGGGGACGTATACGTCAACCCATCGGGAAGCTCCCTTCCCCCCACCCGTTGGTGGAGAGGGGCTTCCGTGCAAATATGTAAACTGAAGGCTTCACCTGCCCAAGTTGAAACATCGTTACCCTTGTCGCGTGCTTGGAGGCGGGGGCGAGAGAGGAGCTCCAGGTCGATTCTGCTGCGTGCGGCCGCGTCGGTGGTCGATCTCCACTCCAGGCCGAGCCTCGCTCTAGGCCGAGCCTCGCTCCAGGCCGAGCCTCGCTCCAGGCCGAGCCTCGCTCCAGGCCGGGCCTCGCTCCAGGACGAGCCTCGCTCCAGGCCGAGCTTGCCGCTGGGAGAAGGGGAGGTCGAGGTGTGCTGCTCCAGGCGGCCGGAGAGAGAGAGAGAGAGGGAGGGGGAGGCGGCTGCGCTGCTTTGCCGGCGACGGGAGAGAGCGGGAATGGGCGGCGGCGGCTGCCCTGTTTGGCCAAGAGAGAGAGGGAGGGGGCGGGCGGCCCCTTGCTGCTCCAGGCCGAGGGTGAGAGAGGGAGGGGGCGGCGGCGGTGCTGCTTTACCGGCGACGGGAGAGAGCGGAAATGGGCGGCGGCTGGGCTCCAGGAACGACCTGGCTAGGGCTCCCGATTTCCCCCTGCTTCCATTTCTCCTTTTTTTTCCGCTGTCCCCCCCGAACCCACCCTGCTTCTATTTTCTTTTATTATTTCCCCCCCCCCCCCTCTGCTGTGTCCCGAGCCCCCCCTTTTGCTGGTCTCATCTTTCCCCCTTTATATCCAATATCATATATATTATATAATAATAATATATATATATTATATTATATAATATATATATATTATATATATATATATATATATATATATATATATATATATATATATATATATATATATATATATATATATATATATATATATATAAATTCTAAGCACGCGCACATAAAACCTCCGCACGCACGCACGCACGGGGACCCGCACGTCTCCGAACGGGGTCGCACCAACTCGTCGCCCATAACACGCCCCTTGGCTGATATTTGGGGAGGGTCCCACTCGCCCGGCTACGAGGTTGTACAATGCGCATTTATAATAATCTAACAATTTTAGCAAGTTATATCGTGCAATAAAGCTTGCTTCACAATTCAGTTTTATGAAATCTAATTGACAAGATTTATCATTCATAGCACTACGGTGGTCAGCATAAATAGTTCATCAAAATCTCGGGTTAATTTGCAACATCGATTCCACCGAATTCAAATTCATATTATATAAACCCCAGAATTTAGGTGCAGAATAAATCTGGACATCAATTTCGACCGGAGATTCCTGAAGCTACAGGAATCCAGTGAAAACATGTAACCCCTTGATGGAAAGGTCTTTCCATGGGTTACAACTTTCATATTCAGCCCACAACTCAGATTTGACTGTATCCTATTTGAAATCGGCTTCAAAGTCCGCTGCGCACAAAATAACATTTCTGCAGTACTTATCAGATGTCATATTTGTTCAGGATTTCTCGTGGCTACATACTTCGCTTGAAGTCGTGCAACTATTCGTCGGAAAGGTATTTTCAAGGGCTTCAACTTTCGTGTTTAGTCGAAAGCCCAAATCTGGCCACAACCTACATGAAAATGGCCAAGAAGATTGTTGCGTAGAATACAGATTCTGCACGTATCTTAAAGAGGAATGAACGACATCGGTTCATTTTCCTCTTCGAGTCGATCTTCCAAAATCACTCTAGAAATTCCTCCTCCCTCATTCACCCTCAAGGGGCGTGATTCTTCACGAAACCATCCACCCATCATCACATAGAAGAAAGGGGAGGTTGAAAAGATCTAAAACCTAGAACACATGTCCTAGCATGTCCATTCCTAGAAAACTCCTTCTCTCCGTCAAAAATCTCTTGATTCGATGTCTCTCCTAAGGAAATAACTAAAGATCTAGCACCAAGGGAGAGGGTAGGAAGCTCACCTCATTTCCGGTGTTTCCACCATTTCCGGCCATGGATCTCGTGACTCTTTTTGGCGGCATCTTCTTTTCTACGGCGGCGGCGGATCTTCTCCTCTAGAACTAGATCGAGTGACTTCCTTCTCTCAAGAAGAGTTTCTCTCAGAAAAACTGGCTGGAATGAGGAGTGAAAACGGCTAGGGTTATCACTTCCCCTTTTATATAAAAGTAACATGGGTAGGGACACGCTCGTGTCCTTACCCATGTCCTGCTTAGGCGAAGCGTTACGATAGTTTTTATGCATCGGTTCAATACTCTACACGACACATGGGTGGGACATGCCCATGTCGGCCCAGTCACGCCCGTGACATGGGGCGTGTAACCCACTCGAGAGGATTTACTCGAGAGAAAACTAACTACTCGAGTACCCGGATAAGACATGCCCATGTCACAGGGATGACACGACTGTGTCACCCCCTCTTACTCGAGTACTTTTCCACCTACTCGAGTACATTTCGACCTACTCGAGAGATACTCGAGGATGAGCGGGACATGCCCTGTGACAGCCTAGTCACACCCATGACACAGGGCGTGTAACCCACTCGTGACCTACTCGAGAGGACTTACTCGATAGAAAACCAACTACTCGAGTACCTGGATAGGACACGCCCGTGTCACAAGGATGACACGCCAGTGTCACCCCCTCTTACTCAAGTACTTTTCCACCTACTCGAGTATATTTCGACCTACACGAGAGCTACTCGAGGATGAGCAGGACACGCCCTGTGACACGGCTGTGTCACAGGCCGTGTACCCCATACTTGACACTCGACGATCGTCGAGCGCTGGTCATCGACCAGAGGGAACATACGCCCTCCGACACGCCCGTTTCGGATGGGACACTCCCGTGACACTGGGCGTGTTCCCTCTGCCGACCATTTTCGTCGACCAAAGTCTCGAGTGTCGACACAAAGGAGGACATGCCCTAGGTCACGCCCCAGACACGCCCGTGACACGAGCCGTGTCTGTAATAACCCATTTTTCAGCAGGCTCATTTTTGGGGTGACACGGCCTGGGAAACGGGCGTGTCCCAGGGCATGTTAGTGGGCGTGACCACCCCTATCGACACTTGAGTCCTGCAGTCGACAAAATTTGGTCGACGATCGTCGAGTGCTTAAGACACGGTCTGTGACACGGGCGTGTCATAGGGCGTGTCAGCGCGGTCGGCGAACTCAGCCCGACAAATTTAAGATGGGGCGTGTCTAGTACCGTGTGTGGGCACACGGCCTGGGACACGGGCGTGTCACAGGCCGTGTGAGTCTCGGGTGATTTTGAGATTTTTTAGCCTGATGAATACGGCCACAGACACGGGCGTGTCTGAAGGCGTGTCGGGTGACACGGCCCATGACACGGGCGTGTCACATGGGTGTGTCACTGGATTGGAGAAGTCGGTTGAGCACCGCTTAGGGAACACGGCCATGGACACGGGCATGTCACAGGCCGTGTCAGGCAAAATTTATGAGTTTTGGTGAAATCGTGGCCCTCCATTCCTTCAGCCTATATCCAAGGGCTGAGAGGCCTCCCTGTCTTCTTAAGGCCGAGAATGGGTTGGGGAAACTCATTTGGCTTTTGACTTTCTCTTACTATACTTCTGAGAAAGAGAGAGGAAGAAGGAGGAGGAGGAGAGGGGGCTGATCACCGGTGGTGCTGCAGTTTGCCGACAAGATATTTGAGGCCGACGTTGCGGAGGAAACGCTCTTGTGAGTCGTTCGAGCCAGCTTAGAGCTCATGGCACCAAAGAGGTCTTCAAGGGTAATGACTTTTCTTCCTAGCCATGTGAAGGCTTCCTTTTTGGCATATGTATGTGATTCCCCCACCAAAAGGTGACTGAGTTTGGGAGTCTTTGGGTGGATTCATGAAATACCATTGGTTGGCATATAGATCCAGAAATGGAGTACGGAATAGAGATACTGTGTGAAGCCCATCTGGATAGGTTGGTCTGGATTGGTGATGTTGCATACGAACCGGAGAAGACTCTGTGATAAACGTGTAGTTTAGGAGTCGACGGGTTGAACCTGTGAAAGAAAGTAGTATGAAGTACTGGAGTGGTAGTCCAGGAAAATCCCGTAGAATGCTTGTGCTGCTTGTGCTATTGGGTTCGACCTGTGAAAGGAAGTCGCAGGAAGTACTGGATTGGAATTCTAGGAAATACCCTTTGTAATGCTTAATGTTCATGGGGAGTCCACCTGTGAAGCGAGTAACAGGAAGTACTGGCCTGGTAGCCAGGAAAGACCCCTGATATTTGTGTTATTTGCGGTGTCCACCTGCGAAGAGAGTAGCAGGAAGTACTGGTGTGTCCAGGAAAGACCCGCTGATGTTGTGATATGAATGGGTGTAAGAGAGTAGCAAGAAGTACTGGTGTGTCCAGGATTAGTGAGACCGACCCGTGCCTTTTGTAGCCGCGAGTACGCCGTACTCGGTGATGGCAAGGCGATTTGAGCAACGGGGGGGGGGGGGGGGGGGGGGGGGGGGGTGGGGTGGAGGATCCGACCTGCTTTAGGTCCATCCAACGTGAGACAAGAAGGTGCGGTCTTTTGGAGCGCATCGCGAGAGTCGTAGGCCTGTGTGTCATGACACAATGAGGGGATACGGGTCCATCCTAGTGCATTACGACTAGAATGAACTCCGGTTGCACGCCATGGAGTAAATGCTCCAGTGAGTTGTCGTTGGGCTGTGTCCCTGATAAAGTGGTGGGCAACTGATTTGCCAGTACATCAAGAATGTGCCCTGAGTGTACGGACCGTTGGGCTGGGTGGCTAACGGTTGTGATGACATGTGTGCGTGAAAGCACATTATATGAGATATATAGCCATGCTTGTGATATGTTATGCCTGCAGGGAAGATTACCGCTGCACCGAAAAAGGGGTAGGGTCGTTATAATTTGGTCAGCTGAATGTTGACCGTTGCCTCTGTTTGTCACCTTTGGGTGGAATGTCCCTGTGCAGGTGCCGGAGAACCGAGCGGGACGCATAAGGGCTGAAGTCCCTTCTGCTTTTGCTGCTGCCGCTGCTAGCCCTCGAAGGCTATTATGAATGTACATGTTATGTTTTCTTTTGATGTGGCCGGCCTGCGTGCCAATGTTTGGGCCACTGTTTGGAAGCCCTGTAAGGCCATAAGGCCAACAATGTTTTCATGTTGTAAGATATTCCTATAATCTATAAAATGTGGGGTTTTATATGTTGGACATTCAAGAGTGGAGTTCAAGTGTAGTGTTGTAGGCTTCCGCTAGAATGCAATGAGTTAGGTGCGCTGCACTACTCTGGTATCACTCCGTAGTTTCATCGTCTGTTTTGTGGTATATGATGTGGGGCCCCGGCCGGACCTTCTAGTATATAGTATATGAACAGATGAGGTTGTTACATTTTTGGTATCAGCTGTCTTGGTCTTTCCCTCACGAAGTCGTGGTCGACTTCTTTTATGGGGTGGCGAGCACGTGTCTGTGCAAACAACATTAACACGTTTGAACTCCTGAATGTCCATGATAGGAATGCAAAGTCTTGTGTTTGAGGAACCTGCGCGTTCCTAGTTTGTGTTGTTTGCTTGTGTAGGCCGCTAATGTGTGTGTCTTGTCCCCATTAGGTGACTCGGAGTGGTGCAGGGCAATCAGAGCCCCAGCGTTTGGATGAAAGTACGGCACCAACTGAGGTGCCTACACCTTCGCCGTCTGTAGAAACCATGTGAAAAATTGCTGAGGCTTTGTTTGCAATGGTTCATGGACATCCGGTTGGGCAGGCGCAGCTGACCGTGCAGTCAGAACAGGTGGAGGCGAGGCCAGAACCTGTTGTGCATGTGAATCCTCGAGTAACTGAGAAGCAGTTGACCCGATTTATGAGTTTTCACCCGCCGACGTTCTCGGGAGTGGGAGCTGCTGCACAGGCTGAGGATTGGTTATCGCGCGTCAAGCGGATCATGACGGCGATTGGAACGGAGGAGCATCAGAAAGTCACCTTAGCTACCTTCCTTCTTGAAGGAGAGGCTAGACTGTGGTGGGACGAGATGGAGCTGCATCACTTGGCGGGTCGTCCATTAACACAAGTATCGATGGAGGAATTATCTCGACTCTTCCTAGTGAAGCACCTTCCTGCGGCACAACGGATTGCCATGGAGAATGAATTCCAAAGGCTGACGCCAGGGGATGGCAGTGTGGAAGCTTACCTGCATGAGTTTACATGCTTGGGGCAGTATGCTGGTTCGATATTTGCGGATGAGCAGAGGAAGATGAATAGGTTCTACGAACGACTGCGGGATGAACTGAGGTTCCTGCTTTCTAGTTCGGTGAACCAAGGCTTCCGGGCGTTGGTTGACACTACAAGCGCGCTGAAAAAAGACATGAAGAGAGTGCAAGGGAAGATGGCATTGGCTGTGTCCCAATAGGAGTTTAAAGTGCCCCGACCGACGAAGTCATTCTATAAGAAGAAATGGGGCAAGAGGCCTAAGACGGCGGGACAAGCTCCTTCTTCTGTTGCATCAGGAGCAATGTCGGGAGCCACCTCCAAGCCGGATACTCGTACATGCTTCAATTGTGGCCTGGTGGGGCATATAGCTCGAGACTGTCGGGTGCCGCCATAGAGTGAAAAGAAGGCGGGAGCGTCATATGCGGACACAGGAAAGGTGATGGTGGAATCCTCTACCTCTCAGCCGCAGCCTCGGGTCTACAATCTTGGCCTGCAGGAGGCCATCAAGCAGAGTGATATCGTCACAGGTACGAGTTTAGTGTTTGAGTATTTTATTTCTTGTATATTTTGCTTAATGTCTCTGTGGATGCGGCTTGTGTGTGTGACATGATTGCCATATGTTTTGTGATGATTTGGGACACGCTGGCGCGAGCACTGTTTGATACATGTGCATCACATTCTTTTATATCTCGAGAGTTTATAGCGCGGATTGGAATACCTAGTCGTGTGAAGACAGATAGCGTCAGAGTGGTGTTGCCGAATCGCTGTTGGATGCTTGCGGATCAAGCTTGCGATGTGGCGGTCCAAATAGGAAGTCAGGATTTCAGTTTGACTGCATCTGTATTGCCGATATCAGAATTCGACGTGATATTTGGTATGGATTGGCTTGCAGAGCAGCATGCCATGATTGATTGCCAGTCCAAAGAAATCACGTTGGGCCAGAATACCGAACAGGAGACAAAGTTCGCGGGTATGCTAGGAGTGGGCGGGACTTTATTGTCTGCACTCCAAGTCTTGAAGGTTGTTCGGAAGGGTGCGGAGTGCTACTTCGCCTTAATTCAGGCTGTTGAACCTAAGGCCAGTGTAGGTGATGTTCCGATTGTGTCGGAATTTGTAGATGTGTTTCCCAAGGATCTCCCTGGGCTATAACCCCAGCGTAAGATTGACTTCACGATCGAGTTGGTGCCAGGTGCGAAACCTATGGCCCGCTCGCCATATTACATCGCGCCAAAAGAAATGGCAGAGTTGAAAGTCCAACTGCAGGAATTGATGGAGCAGGGGTATATACGCCCAAGCATGTCTCCTTGGAGCGCCCCTATGCTTTTTGTGAAGAAGAAAGACGGTGACTTGCGGTTATGTATTGATTACTGCGAATTGAATAAGCTAACCAAGAAGAATAAATATCCGATTCCGCGGATTGATGAGCTCTTTGATCAGCTATTGGGATCGTCTGTCTACTCGAAGTTGGACTTGAAATCCGGGTATTACCAATTGAGGATCCGGGAAGAAGATATTCCCAAAACCGCATTTGGAACACGGTACAGGCACTACAAGTTCACAGTCATGCCGTTTGGACTGTGTAATGCACCTTCAGTATTTATGGACTTGATGCAGCGAATATTCCGTGAGTACCTGGATCTGTTTGTGATAGTGTTTATTGACGATATCCCGGTGTACTCTAGATCGGAAGCCGACCATGAGAAACATTTGCGGTTGGTGTTGACTACATTGAGGCAGAATCAGCTCTATGCCAAGTTCTCGAAGTGCGAGTTTTGGCTATCGTCGGTGACTTTTCTGGGCCATGTGGTGAGTGGAGTGGGCATAGCTGTGGATCCAGCGAAGATAAGGGCCATAGAGGAGTGGCCAGTGTTATCTTCAGTGGCCGAGGTCCGGAGTTTCCTTGGACTAGCAGACTACTACCGAAGATTTGTTGAAAACTTCTCGCGGATTGCTTTGCCGCTAACCATGTTGATGCGAAAAGAGCAGAAGTTCGTTTGGTCGCTAGAGTGCCCGTGTGCTTTTGAAGAGTTGAAGATTCGGTTTACCACGACGCCTGTGTTGTCATCGCTATGTGGTACCGATGGATTTGTCATCTACAGTGATGCTTCAGGAAGCGGCTTAGGCTGCGTGCTTCTGCAAAATGGAAAGGTGATTGCTTATGGCTCACGCCAGCTGAAAGTGCACGAGCAGAACTATCATGTCCATGATCTTGAGTTGGCGGCGGTGATTTTTGCACTAAAGCTGTGGCAACACTATCTTTATGGTGTGAAGGTAGAGATCTATACAGATCACAAGAGCCTGTAGTATCTATTAGAGCATAAGGACTTGAATATGCGACAACGAAGGTGGTTGGAGTTCCTCGGGGACTATACATTTGAGATTAACTTTACTCCCGGGAAGGGGAATGTTGTCGCAGATGCCTTGAGTCGGCGGACTCCGACAAAAGTAGCTTGGTTGCAAAGGCATGATGAACGTCTCATCCAGGAGCTGGAAGCGTTAGAGATTTCTTGTGTTGACAAGAATGCCACTGCCAATGCATGTTTGAACTGGACGGAGGTGTAATGTGACCTTTGTTGGGTACATTGGAAAATATGTACCAGATTTGAAAAAGCCTCACCTTACTCAATGATATGCATCAAGGTGTATTTGATGTTGTTTTGAGTTTATATGTGCAGGTTAAGAAAATGCAGCAATGCAGGAAAAGTTTCTAAGTCCATGAGTCGACAACAGAAGAAGCTGTGTTGACACTTATGAAGGCTTGTGTCGACACTGGAGAAAAGCTGTGTCGACACCTGGAGTCAATTGTGTCGACACTTGGAAAGGCTGTGTCGACACCAGAAGAAACTGTGTCGACACACAGAGGCAGTGTCGACACACAGAAAAGTTTAGTCGACATCAACTGTGTCGACACACAGAGGCAGTGTCGACACACAGAAGACTTTGTCGACATCAACTGTGTCGACATACAGGACTTGTGTCGACACATAACAGAGTTTCAACAAAGTTGATTTTTGAAGAGAAGAAGTGACTGTGTTGACACACAGAACTAGTGTCGACACATTCTACAGAAGCTGTGTCGAGAAGCAGTGTCAACACCAAGGGAGCTATGCCGACACCACCAAGGCTTGTGTCGACACTTAGTCTACTTGTGTCGACACATGATGAAGTTCAGTCTCGACACATTGCTGACAGAGACAGAGTTTCAAGAAGTGACTGGAAGACTTGACAACTGCCATAACAAACCGGTCAACTGCAACTGTCAGAGCTGTCAGAAGTTCGTTAGAAACCAGTTCAGCCGGTTACTATGGAGGAAGTCTATATAAAGACATTCTCTATCAACAGAAGAAATATAAAAAGATATATACAGATACACATGAGATAAAAACGAAAAACAGAAGAAGATTTTCAACAGAAGATCTAAGAAGACATTCTCAAGTGGTGATCTACTCAGAGTTTGTTAAGAGAATTCAAAGAAGAATTCAGAAGAATCTTTAGAAGAATTTGGAGAGAGAGAGCTTCATCTATTCAAGTGAAGAAAGGGACTTACATCAACAAGTCTCTCAAGTGCAGATTCTGAACCAGTCTGCTAAGAAGAATTCAGATTGATTTCTGAATTTCAAGAAAGAAGCTGATTGAAGATCAACTTCAAAAGAGATCAACCCTACTGTGTTCAGATTCAAGAAGCTTTGAAGAAAGCTAAGACAGGTTGATCTCTAACATCAGATTCTTTCAAGAACTGATCAAGAAACCTTCCATCCTTTCTCTCTCAACCAGGGTGGTGGTAAATTTCAAATTTACATCTATTTTGTGTAGGATCTTTATAAGATCTGAGTTGTAAGACTGATTTATAAAGGCTGAGTTGTAGGAGATTAAGTTCTCTGAGTGGTAGGCCTTGTTGAAGGCTGAGGTAGGGCTGAGAGCCTGAGTTGTAGGAGATTGTCATCTCTGAGTTGTAGGCCTTGTTGAAGGCTGAGGTAGGGCAAATTGCATGAGTTATAGGAGTGTGGTCTCACTCTGAGTTGTAGGAGCCTTGTTTGGGTTCTGAGCTGTAAGATCTGCGGATCTGAGGAGAAGGAAAGAAGTTAGGCAGAATCTAGCACACTGCTAGATATGCGAAGGGGGAAAGTGGATGTACCCAGTCCTTGGGGAACCACTATAAATCAGTGTGCCATCTGTGATTGTGTGTGGTATTATTATTTCTGTGCTGTGATAGCTGTAGAACTATATGTTTCTATTAATTAACTGAATTAATATTCTGTCTTAGAAAAAAAAGGAATTGCACCTATTCATCCCCCCCTCTAGGTGTTTAGGAACCAATTCTTTCAAGTGGTATCAGAGTCAGGTTCCTCAAATAAAGACTTAACAGTCTGAGTAAGATCTGTAAGGCAGAAGTAAGTTAAAGAAGATGGGTTCAGGAGAAAACCATAAAGAACTTGGTTTAATGAAGTTGCCTATCCGTAGGAAGGAAATCTTTGGAATATGGAAGGAAAGGGTCAGACTATTTATGGAGGCATCTGATCCTAGAATTTATATAACATTTAAGGAAGGACCATATATTCCAATGAAGGTTTCTGTTCTTGATGCTAATCAAAGGATTCTTAAGGATTTTTCAGAAATGACTAAGGATGAGATCATCTTGGCTACAATGGATAAAAGAGAACAGAATATTATAGTGAGTGTCATAGATGACTCAACATTCCAGAATCTGATTCACTGCAAAACCTCCAAGGAGATGTGTGACACATTGGTTGTCTACATGGCGGGTTCTGAAGAGGTTAGGCAAGATAGAAAGTCTATGCTTAATCAAGAATATGAGAGTTTCAGATAAGCCAAGTCTGATAGCATAACTGAATGTTATAAGAAGTTCTACAGAATTGTAAATGAACTAATGTCCTATGGAAGAATCTTTAGTACATATGAGCTGAATGGCAAATTCCTTAGCTCTTTGACTAAGGATTGAGATACAAAGATCTGTGTCATAAGGGAAGTGGCCAGACTGGCAGAAATTTCACCTCCAACACTGTTTGACAAATTGCTGTCTTATGAGATACAGCTGTTGGGCAGAAAGGAGGAAGAGAAAAATACAAAGGGTGACTATAGAGATAAGTCAGTGACCTTCAAGGTAGAAGCCACAAGGAAGAATAGGAGGATGTCTCCATCTTCTCCTAAGAAAGATGCAAAAGTGATCTCAGAAAATTCTGATAATCACAATTCAGACAACAATAATTCTGATGAAGACTTTGTTGCTTTCATAAGGCAGTTTCAGAGATTCTTAAAGAAGAAGCAGTGGAAATCTAAGCCATCCTCATCTCAGTCAACGGATGACTATTATCAGAAGAGGAAATCATCCAGGAAGGACAGGAGTGGGATAAAGCCTAGCAAGTCAAATACATCAAAGATTATTTGCTATTGCTGCAATAGACCTGGACATGTTGTGGCTGACTGTCCAGACAAAAGGAAGGAGTTTGCTGATAAAAAGAAGTCTCAGCACAAGAGCAAGAAGGAGAATTCCTTGGTAGCTAAGAAAGAGAAAAGTTGGACAGATCAATCAACTTCAGAGTCTGAATCTGAGGCTGAGGCCTATATTGGTTTGTTTGCAACAGAAGAAGAGGATGAGTTATTGAAATTACTGGACTCTATCTATGAGCAAGAAGACTATCAGTGCAAATGACTGATGGCTGTGTCTGAAGAAGACCAGTGTCAGGATCAACCTGGTCCCAGTAAGGTAAAAAGTTTATCTATAGATTTTGATTACTACACTGGGTCAGAATCAGATGCATCTGCATCAAGAGATGAAGATGGGTCTGAATCTGAAGGAGATATTCATCAGCTTATAGATGAATATGAGGATTTGTTGCAGGCACTCAAGAGAAGCAAAAATCTGGCCAAAAATCAGGCTAAGGAAATTGCAGCTCTTAAGTTGACTGCATCTGATTCAGAAAAGTTGTTGGATCAGAAGATGAATGAGATTGCCAAGCTAAAAAACATAACTGTTATTCAGATGGGAACAATCATATTCAAAAATGATCAGATCAAAAGTCTGGAAGATAGACTTCAGAAAGAAAAGGAAATAGTGGCTAGTTTCTCTAAGCCAAAATCTGTCCTACCCTTAATTGATGACTTTGTGTCTCAAAAGGGTAAGGCATGATTAGGCTTTAAGGGAACTGCACGGGCTGCCCAGTCCAATAATAAAGGCAAAGCCCCAGCACAAAACAAGAGATCTGCTGCCAACAATACAGCTAAGATTGTACCTAAAAAGAGGTATAATAAGTATGAGTGCTGGTGTTGTGGCAAGATAGGCCATTATGCCTTACACTGTTGGCACAACTCCAGTGTAAGGAAGAATAGCAGTCTACCTATTAGAAGAGCTGCATGCAGATTTGTCAAGTTTCAGGCTAACTTGAACCAAGGACCCAAAAGTTATTTGGGTTCTAAGGTTAAGTAATCTTTGTTGTAGGTGAGTTCAAGTTGTCATGCCCCTATATGGTACTTGGACAGTGGATGTTCCAGGCACATGACTGAAACAAGAGAATTGCTGAAGGACTACTCACCAATGTTGAATGAGCCTAAAGTAATCTTTGGTGGTTCTGAAAAAGGAGTCATCAAAGGGTTTGGTAACATTTCTAACAATTTAATCACTATCACTCAAGTGGCTTATGTGAAGGGTTTGAAACACAACCTAATAAGCATAAGCCAGCCGAGTGATCTTGGATATGACATTTCATTTGTCAAGAATAAGTGTCATATCAAGAGGTAAAGTGATCAAAAAGTCATATTGACTGGCTATAGAAAAAGAAATGTGTATTGCCTAAACTTTGAGAGTGAGAATAAAAATTCTCCTATCTGTCTTGTGGCTGATGAGAAAGCCTCTCATTATGTCAAATGGCACAAGAGGCTAGCTCATCTTAACTACAAGACTATTGGCCAACTCTTTAGTAAAGAGTTAGTGAGGAATGGTCCTCAAGTTAAGTGCTTTAAGGATGAAATATGCTCTGCTTGTCAAAAAGGCAAGCAGACCAGATCCTCCTTTCATAGCCTAGAAACCAAAGACTCAGTGAGATGCTTATATCTCTTGCATATGGATTTATTTGGTCCTATGCCAGTTCATTGTCTAGGTAGGAAGGTCTACACTTTTGTGGTTGTAGATGACTATTCTAGATTTTCATGGGTATTCTTTCTGAGGCAGAAATCTGAAACCCCAAATGTCTTCTGCAATTTTGTCAAACAAATTCAGAATGAATTAGATAGTTCAGTGGTCAAAATCAGTATACAACCCTGTGTCCGGCGAGCAAGGTCGCCAGGAACCAAACATATCGAGCTAAAGGCAGTAGACGAGCTCGGCAGTAGAGAAGCCGAGCCCAAGCTCGGCATTCGTCGACCAGAGATCAGCATCCGTCGACCGGAGATCAGTATTCACCGACCCCAAGCTCGACATCTCGCCGAGATAGCCCCAGCTCGCGCCCTTGCAACGGAGCTCGACAGTAGTAGGCGAGCAGGACCCGCCGAGATGATCAAGCTCCCTAGCTCGCCTGGATGAATGAGGTACTTTTTACTGTTTTGCCCCCGCTGGTCTGCCTATAGCCCTTCAAAACAGCGGAGTTTGGCTGTTGGCAGACCCAACCAAGGGTTTTCTGGTAATTTCAGGTCAGCTCTTTTGGTTATTGGCAGTCCAGATTCTAAAAACTATAAATAGGACCCAAGGGGTACCCTAGAGAGCATGCTTCCTGTGCTCTCCTACTACAGTTCTCAAGTGCTTTCTGAGGGTACCTTAGCTTGACTACTGGCTAAGGAGGGGAAGCGCTCTGAGATCTTCCAGGTTGTTGAAGTTGGTGACCGGGCGGTCTGGCGGTCTGTCTTGACGGGTTGAAGACCGCGCGGTCTGGCGGTTTGTCTCAGCCGGCTTGGAGACCGGGCGGTCTAACGGTCTCCCCTGACATCTCTCTTCTTCTCTTGTGGTAGCCGTGCGGTTAGCCCTTCCTCTGTCTAACCACGCGGCTTGTGTGGTTTGTTTTGTATAGTCCGCTTAGTCCTGTAAATTTTTAGTCCCACATCTCTTATTTGTATTCTCTCATCTCTCCTCCATTCTATATAAGGGAGGGCATACCATTGTAATAGATACCTTTTTCAGATAATAAAGTTTCAGATTAAAACCATTTCTGCTTGTAGTTTGTTCGTTTCTAACATGGTATCAGAGGGAGGTTGTCCTGCTGCGGGGGTGTGTTGAGACTATATTAGCCAGCAGGACACGTGTGTGTGGGACCGTATGTTTGGGCTTCCCCATCGCGTTCCAGGTCTGGGTGTTGACCCCGGTGGGCCCCCTTGTGTGGCGGAATATCCCCGCGGTCCTGTGGTTGGGGTTAGTCCCACATCGCTCGTAGCAGGCGATCCTTTGTGTTCATGTACCCCCATCCCCCCTTACTATAACCTCGGGGTTTTGGGAAGATGTGTGGTGATGGGTTCACTCTGACATTTGGGGTCCCGCTCCTACCCTCACCATCGGGCGGGGTAGTTCCTATTTTGTCACATTCATTGCTGATTTCTCTCGGTGTACGTGGGTGTATCTTCTCAAGGATCGCTCCGAGCTGTTCTCTGTTTGGACCTCATTTTACTCTATGGTTAAGACTCAGTTTGATACATCTATTAAAATCCTTCGTTCTGACAATGCTAAGGAGTATCTTAGCCACGACTTCTCCTCCTTTTGTATTCACCATGGTGTTATTCGTCAGACAAGCTGTGTCTACACCTCCCAACAAAATGGGGTGGCGGAACGTAAAAACCGTCACCTCCTTGATGTCGCTCGCACTCTGCTGACTCAAATGCATGTTCCTCGATCCTATTGGGGCTATGCTGTCCTCCTCTCCTGCTATCTCATCAATCGCCTTCCCTCCACAGTTCTCCACGGTGCTACCCCCTTCTCCCTTCTTTATCCAAACAAGGATCCCTTTCCTATTCCCCTGCACATCTTTGGGTGCACCGCCTTTGTGCACTCTCCCACTGCCACCCGTGACAAACTCTCACCTCGTGCCACTAAATGTGTCTTTCTGGGGTACTCTCCCACTCAGAAAGGTTACTGTTGCTTTGACCCCGTTACCCGTAAGCAATTTGTCTCTGCGGATGTCACCTTCTTTGACAATGCATCTTACTTCTCTCCCGCTTCCTCCTCTCCTCCTCTTGATCCTACTGCTCATACCGACCCATCCATTCCCTCTGCTCCCACTGCTGTTCCGCCATCTCCACCATCTCCACCATCTCCACCATCTCCACCATCTCCACCATCTCCACCTCCTCCACCATCTCCACCCTCTACTCCGCTTTCTCCCTCCACTCTGCTGTCATCTCTCTCTACTCCCGGGCCAGCTCTCTCCACCACGGATACTCCGGATACTGAGGCACCTGTTGACCTGGATCTCCCCATTGCTCTTCGCAAAGGGGTTCGGGCATGTACCCACCACCCGCTTGCTGCAGTTGTTTCCTACGATCGTCTTACCCCTTCTCGCAGAGCTTTTGCACTGGCTATCTCGGCCACTGCCACCCCCCGTTCCTATCAGGAGGCCCTTACTATTCCTCGTTGGAAAGCTGCCATGGATGAGGAGATTGCTACTCTCACTGAACGGGGTACCTGGACCCTTGTTCCTCCTCCTTTCAGCATGGATGTTGTTGGTTGTCGATGGGTCTTCGTGGTGAAGTTTCTCCCAGATGGCAGTGTGGACCGTTATAAGGCTCGCCTGGTTGCCAAGGGTTTTACCCAAACTTATGGCGTTGATTACTTTGACACTTTCTCTCCAGTGACTCGTCTCAGCACTATTAGGGTTCTTCTCTCTGTGGCTGTCAACAGGGATTGGCCCATCTCGCAGCTTGATGTTAAGAATGCTTTCCTCTATGGTGATCTGCAGGAAGATGTTTACATGGAGCAACCTCCGGGGTATGTTGCTCAGGGGGAGCCACGGGTATGCCGGCTCAAGAAGGCTATCTATGGCCTCAAGCAGAGTCCTCGTGCCTGGTTTGACAAGTTCAGTGGCATTGTTTCGGCCATTGGTTTTACAAGAAGCTCAGCAGATCACTCCTTGTTTGTTCGGAAAACAGCCTCTGGTCTTGTTGTTCTTGCAGTGTATGTTGATGACATTCTTCTTACTGGCGATGATCATGATGGGGTATTGATGACCAAGAAACATCTTCGTCAACATCTGGTCACAAAGGATATGGGCTCCCCAAAATACTTTCTGGGGATTGAAATCTCTCGGAAGCCCGACTCCTTAGTTCTCTCTCAGCGTAAGTATGCCCTTGATCTTTTAAAAGAGGCAGGATTGACTGGAGCAAAACCTGCCCGATGCCCCATGACAACTGGAGAAGACAAAACATGGACAGATGATTCGCCTCCTCTTTCAGATAGTTCGCGGTATAGGCGTCTGGTTGGTAAGCTCATATATCTTACAGTGACCAGGCCCGACATTTCCTATGCTGTGGGCAAGGTGAGTCAATTCATGCAAGCACCTAGGGAGTGCCATCTACAGTCCGCCTTGCGGATCTTGGAGTATGTCAAAGCAGCGCCGGGGAAAGGATTACTTTTTCAGAAGAATGGTCATCTGAGGATTGAAGCCTACTCAGATGCAAGTTATGCTGATGACAAAGGGGATCGCAAGTCAACCTCAGGTTTTTGCACCTTTGTTGGGGGAAATCTGGTGAGCTGGAAGAGCAAGAAGCAGTCTGTTGTCTCCAGGTCCAGTGCAGAAGCTGAGTATCGCAGTATGGCGTCGACCACTTGTGAGTTAAAATGGCTGCTGGCTCTCATGCTAGATTTAGGAGAGGTCTACAACCATCCTCTACCTATGTTCTGTGATAACAAGGCCGCCATATACATCTCCAAAAATCCTGTCTTCCATGAAAGAACAAAGCACATTGAGGTCGACTGTCATTTCATTCGTGAAGAGATCTTAAAGAAACAAATTTGCACTCCCTTTGTCACATCTGATAAAGAGCTGGCTGACATCTTCACCAAGCCAGTTTCCGCCTCGTTTCTTCATATTTGCGACAAGCTGGGCATGATCGATATATATGCTCCAGCTTGAGGGGGAGTGTTGAAGTTGGTGACCGGGCGGTCTGGCGGTCTGTCTTGACGGGTTGAAGACCGCGCGGTCTGGCGGTTTGTCTCAGCCGGCTTGGAGACCGGGCGGTCTAACGGTCTCCCCTGACATCTCTCTTCTTCTCTTGTGGTAGCCGTGCGGTTAGCCCTTCCTCTGTCTAACCGCGCGGCTTGTGTGGTTTGTTTTGTATAGTCCGCTTAGTCCTGTAAATTTTTAGTCCCACATCTCTTATTTGTATTCTCTCATCTCTCCTCCATTCTATATAAGGGAGGGCATACCTTTGTAATAGATACCTTTTTCAGATAATAAAGTTTCAGATTAAAACCATTTCTGCTTGTAGTTTGTTCGTTTCTAACACGGGTGTGTGGAGGGACCTCCCTGCCGAGCCCTTGGGTCGGTCTTTCCTTGTTTTCTTTGTTGTTTTGCTTGCAGGAGTAAAGTAGGCGTGAGACCACCCCTTCCCCAAGGGCGAACTCCACAGGAGATCGAGAAATCGGTTTCAACATTTTGGTGCGGTGAGCGTGGAGCATGGTCAGTACAGAAAAGCTTCAGCGAGCTCGATGACGGGAGGACAGGGATCTGACAGGCCGAACTCGCCGCCCCCCACCTCTCGCCACGGTGGGGATGTTTGAAGATTTCAGGAATGAGGTGCTGACTCTTGTCAAGTTCGCACTCGGCACGCGGGCCGAGTGCTCGACTCCAGCAGTCCAGATCGCGGCCGCCCCCTCCTTGGGCGAGGACGCTCCCGACAGGCGAGCTGGGAAGGAGGTGGCCGAGGAAGGCCGGGGGTGCGAGCTCCCCGGGCGCGAGCTCTTCCCCGGCTCGACAGGCCGAGGCCGGTTCGGCGAGCTGGGCTCGCGAGACTCGCCATCTCGCCCAGTGGGGGGAGGAAGCCCTTTCAGCGAGCTGGTCTCTTCAGCTCCAGTTCCAGATGGGTTCAGGGAACCCGAGATGTCCTACTACACCGGGAAGGGAGACGCGGTCCAGCATGTTCAATGGTTTGAGGACGTAGTCTCCATCCGATAGATGTCGGACGGATTCAAGTGCCGACTCTTCGCTATCACCCTCAGGGAGAAGGCAAGGGAGTGGATCCATCAGCTACCGGCCAGCTCCATCTACTGCTTTAAGGACCTGCGTTGGGGGTTCATGCTGAGGTTCACTATCTCGAAGAAGAGGAAGAAGGAGTCAGAGTCCCTGTTTCACATCAAGCAGGGAGTGAATGAGACGTTGGGGAGCTACGTGGACCGGTTTCAGGAGGAGGTCACTCAGGTCCAGGAGATGCCGGGCCATAGTCTGATGATGGCCTTCACATTGGACCTACAGTAGGGGTTCTTTAGGATGGAGCTGAAGAGTGTTCCCCCCCCCTCTCCTACGAGAAGCTGATGGAGAGGGCGGCAAGAGAAGTTGACGGGGAGGCATCAAACCCGGAGTTTGCGTGGAAACTGGCCAGGTGGGCCACGGAGGTGGAGAAGGAGTCGAGAGGAGGAAGAGGACAAGAAGAGAGTAGAGGAGAGCCCCGACAGAGGGAGCATAGGCAGCTCCAGGGGCAGGAGCAGCCGAGGTGTGGGCGTCAAGAGCCCGACCGTCGACTGGGCTGGAGGCCTGAGTGGCAGGGGCAGGGGCCACAAAGGGGATACTATGGAAGGGATCACTATCAGGGGAGGCAAGATCAGTTCCACCCCCCGGGCTGGAGGCAGGCCCAGAGACCCCGGCTCCCCTACCAAGAGGAGGCTATGGCCATAGCCTTGGGGGCGAGGAGGAGGATAATAAGGCGGAGGAGGAAAGAAGTTAGGGTGGAGTTGCCATATTGCGACTTCCATCAGGAGGAGGGGCACGCAACAGCCACGTGCTCGGAATTCCTTGAGATGAGGGGGAATAGGGAGCAGCAGCAGCAGCAGGGGCGGCAAGAAGTGAGGATTGAGGAGGTCCTGCCTCGGACGGAGGAGGATCGTTGCGAAGACCAGATGGATGTTGGAACCCGAGGCGGGATCGGAGTGATCCACGGGGGGGGGGGGGGGGGGGGGGGTCGAGCCTTCCCGAAAGGCGAGTCTCCACACCATGTATCGTCGGAGCGTTGCCTCCACTTCCCAGACCCCGCCTCCGGAGGAGAGGATCACCTTCTCCAGAAGCGACATGCCAGATCACGAGGATCCATTCTGTGATGCGCTGGTCATCAAGGCAACCATCGAGAATTTTACCGTCTCTCGGATCCTCGTCGACAACGGGAGCTCCGTCAACGTCGTCTTCAAAAATGCGTTTGACACAATGAAGGTAGAAGCAAAGAGGGTGCTGGCCTCGGACGGACCCTTGTTCGGGGTTTTAGGGGAAAGGAAGGAAGTGGAGGGAGGAGTAGGCCTCCATGTTACACTGGGGGGGGGGGGGCAGTCCAAGAACTGCAGGTTCGTCATTGTGGATGCCCCCAGCAGTTACAATGCCATCTTTGGGATGCCCCTTATCAGCGCCTTCCACTGCGTCCCCTCATCTTTCCACCAATGCTTAAAGTTCAACGCTGAGGGGATTCATGTCCGGGTCAGGGGGGACCCAAAGGTGGCGCAGGAGTGCTATGTCACTGCGGTGAACACCATCTCTTGGCAGGAGGGAGCCGAGGAGATGGGGCGGAGGATGGAGGAAGCTGAGCAAGAAGAAAGAAGGGAGGAGCTGGAGATGGAGAGCTGGGCTGAGGAGGCGGCAGGAAGAGACCTAGAGGAGGTGGCTGAAGTGATGGCCGAGGGATAAGAGGTGGAGGTGGAGATCCCGGTCTTGGAAGAGAGGGATGCTGAAGGATGGGGAGAGCAGTTCAGGTTGGAGGCTGCGGAAGAGGTCACGGAGTTAGAGGTGCTCACCCGTGGAGGCAGGGTGGAAAAGGTCCGCGTCAACGGAGGGCTGACCCTGGAGGACCAAGGCAGGATGCTGGAGTGCATCCAGAAGAATGTGTACATCTTCTCTTGGGATGCCACGAAGATGCCGGGGGTTGACGCGGATGTGGCCTGCCACCGCCTCAACCTGGACCCGGGAACACGCCCCGTTCAATAGAAGAAGAGGTCCACTGCTGACAAGCTGGCGGAGCCTATCAGGGAGGATGTGGCGAAACTCCTCAAGGCCGGCTTCATGTCTGAGATCCAATACCCCGGCTGGGTCTCCAACGTGGTCATGGTCAAGAAAGGAGACGCCCGGTGGAGGATGTGTATCGATTTTTCTTTACTTAATAAAGCTTGTCCTAAGGACTGTTATCATTTGCCTTGAATCGACGCGCTGGTTGACTCAGCCGTTGGTTTTTCTGTAATGAGTTTTTTAGATGCTTTTTCAGGTTATCATCAAATCAGGATGCACCCCCCGGACATCAAGGATATCTCGTTCATCACAGGGGATGGATGCTACTGTTACAAGATGATGCCCTTCGGGCTGAATAATGCAGGGGCAACCTACCAGAAAATGATGGATAGGGTCTTCAAGGAGCAGAAGGGGAGGAATTTGGAGGTGTACGTAGATGACCTCATGATCAAAAGTCGGGATGTGGACTCCCACCTCCGGGAACTAGAGGAGACCTTTGCCACCCTACGCAAGTATAAAATGCGGCTGAATCCCCTAAAGTGTGTCTTCGGGGCTAGCAGGGGAAAGTTCTTGGGACACCTCCTCACCCCCGCGGGGGTCGAGCCGAATCCTGATAAGGTCAAGGCTATCTTGGAGCTGGGGTCGCCACGGAATGCTAAGGAGGTCCAACTGCTGACGGGGAAGCTAGCAGGGCTGAGTATGTTCCTCTCCCGGGCAGGAGAGAAGTGTTCCCCCTTCTTCAAAACGCTGAGGGGTGGTAAGAATGGACCAAGGAGTGTGAGGAGGCGTTCCAGGCCCTCAAGATGCAGTTGACTCAGGCTCCGCTACTCCAAGGGCCGAAGGAGGGGGAAGACCTGTTTTTATACCTCGGGGTCGGGACAGAGGCCTTGAGCTCCGTCCTAGTTCGTGAAGAGGGGAAGAAGCAGCTCCCTATTTATTACGTGAGCCGGGTCCTGAGGAAGGCCGAGCTCCGGTACCCGATTCTGGAGAGGCTAGCCATCGCCCTGATCATCTCAGCCCGGAGGCTGTGACCTTACTTCCAGGCACACTTAATCCGAGTGGTGACCGACCATCCTCTCCGCAACATCTTTGAGGGGGTGGAGCATTCAGGTAGGCTGGCCAAGTGGTCGGTGGAGCTGAGTGAGTTTGACGTTTCCTTCGTTTCACAGCTCTCGATCAAAGCTCAAGCGATGGCTGACTTCTTGGTTGACTATGTGATCGAGGTAGCAGAGAAAGAACTCACCCGTCCGACTCCTTAGAAGGTGAAGGTAGACGGCACCTCGGGGAGGCATTCCCTAGGAGTGGGGGTGATCCTGGAAAGACCTCAGGGGACTCGAATTGAGCAGACGGTGGTGGTGTGAAGGATCAAGCGCATAACCAACTGTTCCAAAAGCCCAGACTGTTGGAAAGGATGCTACTTAATTTCTTAAATAAGTAGAAGAGCGCCACGGGTCAAGTGAAGGAACGCCCACTCTGGTTTAGAGGGAGGTTGCACACTGAAGGTAGAGGTGGAGTTACCACATGACCCACATGGCTCAGAGGTGGGGTTACCACATGGCCCACACGGCTCAGAGGTGGGGTTACCACATGTCCACGGTTTCACGGCTCAGAGGTGGGGTTACCACATGTCCACGGTTGTCTGACCCGCCGGACCCACACAGGTAGAAGGGAAAAATCAGGATTTAATAGCGCTCCCCCGGTCTTGAACCCGTGACCTGCTCTGATACCAATTGAAGGATCAAGCGCATAACCAACTGTTCCAAAAGCCCGGACTGTTGGAAAGGATGCTACCTAATTTCTTAAATAAGTAGAAGAGCGCCACGGGTCAAGTGAAGGAACGCCGGACCCAACATGGTGTACTTTCCCATTACAAATAATCAGGCCGAGTACGAGGCCGTGATAGCATGGCTACGCCTGGCCAGAGAGCTGGGGGTGGTGGACGTGGAGGTCCTCACCGATTCCATGGTGGTAGTTTCCCAGATCAACGGGGAGTTTGAGGCAAGGGAGCCCACCCTGCGATTATACTTAGCCAAAGTGAAGGGGGTCATAGGCACTTTCCAAACCTTCTCCATCTGACACGTGCCTAGGGAAGAGAATGAACAAGTCGACCAACTAGCAAAGCATGGTACCCAGGTGGGGGTACCATCACCGACCTGTTCCGCCCATCCATCGAAGAGGGGGAGCTCATGGAAATTGATCAACAAACTTCGTGGATGGACCCAGTTGTGACTTTCCTCTCCACGGGAGAGTATCCGGAGGGGGCAGATAAGAAGAAGCTAAGGCACAAGTCAGCGTATTACCTCCTATAGGGCGGCCAGCTGTACAGAAAGACACTCTCGGGAATGTTGGCCCGTTGCATGGACGAGGAGGAGGTACAGAGGATCTTGGAGGAAGTCCACTCTGGAGAGTGTGGGAGCCACTCCGGGAGTCGGACCCTGGAAGGAAGAATAGTCAGGCAGGGGTACTTCTGGCCCGCCCTAAGCCAAGACGCCACAGAGTTCGCGAGGAGGTGCCATAAATGCCAGCTATTTGCCCCCCTCCAGCTACAGCCGGCCCAGCGACTCAAGAGTATCACGGCCCCCTGGCCCTGGGGAATGGATTTAGTTGGGCCACTCCCCCATACCAGTGGTCAAAGGAGGTTCCTCCTAGTAATGATCGACTACTTTTCCAAGTGGTTGGAGGTGAAGGCGCTGGCCAAGGTAACTTCCCAGATTATCAGGAACTTTGTTTGGGAGGAGATCATCTGCCGCCATGGGCTGCCCCAGGCCATCGTCACGGACAACGGGCCCCAGTTCGCCAGCGCCGAGTTCACTGGTTTTTGCGAGCAGCTTGGAATCGACCTTAGGTTCGCCTCGGTCCATCACCCCAGGAGCAACGGGCAGGTGGAGGCCGCGAACAAGATCATCGTCAACCTCCTCAAGAAGAAGGTGGAAAATTTGAAGGGGAGCTGGGTGGAGCAGCTCCCTGCGGTTCTTTGGGCCCTAAGAACCACCCCCAAAACGGCTACTGGAGAGACCCCCTTCAAGCTCTCCCATGGGTGCGAGGCAGTGCTCCCCGTGGAATTTGAAGTCCAAACTGTTGGAGTCACCATGATGATCTGGAAGTGATCAAACATGTAATCTCACTGCCAACACGATATGAGCCTGCAGGGTCGCACATAAGAGATGTGGAGAAGTTGGTTGATTGACTGTGTTGGTAAAGGTTACCAATCACCGACCTGAATAGGGTTATGGGCAAAGTGTTGCCTTATAGGATCATCGGGTTGGGCAAATATTGCCTTGAAGGGCTGGTTGGGATTGTCGTCCGAGGGTCGATGACATTAGTCGAGAATCGTCTTCTGATTCCCGCCGATCGGCGAGAATCGTCTCTCTGATTCTCGCCGATCGACGAGAATCGTCGAGAATCAATTGTTGATTCTCGACGATCGACTACTTCGACAATTGTCGTCGACCGCGGTTCGACGATCGTCGAGTATCGTTGTGTATCGTCGAGCGCGGCTCGACGATCGGCGAGAATCATCGAGTATTGTACTCTGATTCTCGCCGATCCTGTATGATACTCGTCGACTGATTCTCGCCGAACCTGCTCAGTGATTCTCGCCGATTGTCGCCGATTCTCACCGAATGATACTCGCCGATTCTGAGCCCTATTTTCGGGTGGTCTGCGGATAGCGATTTTCCTGGGTTTATTTATACCTTGGTATAAATAGGACCCTTAGGGTTTTCGGGATAACACACGCTTGCTCGCGATTTTCTCCTGTAGCGAATCGAACCCGACGGAAGAGTTCCGCTCGTTCGCTCCGCCGATCCCGATTCCCGCCGCCGGAAGAGTTCCGCCGCCGTGTTCGCTCCGTCGACCACCTCTTCTCCGGCGACTGTCGCTGGTGCTGCAATCCCTGGCGCGGACCTAGCAGTCCGTGTGAAAGCAAAGGTGCGGTCTTCTCCATCCCGATCTTCCGTGTGACGGAAAGCCCGGTGTTCTCCCGCTCGTGTGGACTTCTGCAGAAACGTGGATACTATTCCACGTAGAACTCGCCACCAGCAGAAATCAAAGTTTGGAGCATCTCCGTTGGGTTGTGACTCAACGCCACTGAGGTAATTTTTGCCTAGTTTTGCTAACTTCTTGATTCAACGTTCATAGCCCGATCCACATCTCTTTGGGTTTTTCTTGATGTTTATTTTTCCGCTGCGTGCACAAGCGTTGTGCCAACCCTATGGAGAAACCCAACAGTGGTATCAGAGGGAGGTTGCGGCCATGATCGTTGTTTTGGAAGTTTGTTATTCCAGTGCGTGTAAACCTAGGGATTTAGAAGTGTTCTAAATGTCTAGATTTAGTCTTGGTTCCCGCCAAGAACGTCTGGAATTGCGTGGGAATTTCTAAGTGTTAGAAATTGTTGTCTCCTTAGCAGTAACCATCCCTCGAGTATATTTTGGATTGTGAATCCAACATAGAGAGATGAGCTTGTCTACTGCTTTAAGTTGAGTTGTCTTTGCCTTTGTCCAATGCATGTAAATCTGAGGATTTGGAAATTTCCGGATGTTCAGATTTAGCCCTTCCTTCTATCAAATGTTGATGGTGTCAGGATGTGCATATAAGGGATGCATGTGGTTTTAGAAGAATTGTTTTTCTTTGGATGTGCACGTCGATCAAATGTTGATCATGGTTAATTGTTAACATATAATTGAAAAATCCCTTCATCAAATATTAAGTGTTCGGATGCCTTCCGATGGATGACACTCTTCCTGCCTCGATCGATGAAGTGTGGGCTTGCCAAAGCAAGGTGCATTAATCTATCTTGGTAAGGGTGCGAGCGGATAATTGTGATATCCCACTGTCGACATCGGGTCCAGCTTAACTAGGTGACCTCAAAGGTTGAGTGCCTAGAGGCATAGGGTTGGCATGCACCATATGATGGATGCGAATAAGGAGTTATTCACCAACCATACAAGAATTGCATGAGGATGCAATTGGCAAGCGTTGCCTACCTAAATAACCGCATCGTGAGAGGAATGCCAAAGCGGACTCATAGTGTTGGTGAAATACGGATCTTGTCCACTAAGAGAGTAGCTCGCATGAACTCTCCGAATTGTTAGTGAGGGCTATCATTTCGAATAAAATAGTGGGAGTATTTTAATTGAAGTCCAAATTAGAATAAATTGTAATTGAAATTTAGGTACTGAGTTTATTCTGCATAAATTCTTGTAGAATTCCATGGCAAGCGTTGCGCACTCCACGTTGTCTCTGAGAGCCATCCTTGAGAAGGATAAGCTCAGTGGGACAAATTATATGGACTGGTATAGGAACCTGAGAATTGTTCTCAGGCAAGAGCGAAAGCTCTATGTCTTGGAAGAAGAAGCCCCCGAGGTGCCAACCGGGAATTCTTCCCGTGCTGAGAAAGATACTTATAAGAAGTATACTGACGATGCTTTGGATGTCGAGTGCCTTATGCTTGCCACCATGAACTCTGAGGTTCAGAAGCAACATGAGAACATGGGGTGCAAGGAGATTGACGAGCATCTCAAGAAAATGTTTCAAGGGCAGGCTCGTCAAGAGAGGTTCGACATCACGAAAGCGTTGTTTCAGTGCAAGATGGGAGTTAGAGACTCAGTAGGGACTCACGTACTCAAGATGATTGGGTATATAGAGAACCTTGAAAGGCTGGGTTTTCCTCTTGGTCAAGAGTTGGCCACAGATCTGATCCTGCAATCGTTGCCGGACAGTTATGAGCAGTTCGTCTTGAACTACAACATGAACGAGATAGACAAGACACTGCCCGAACTCCTAGGCATGTTGAGAACTGCCAAAATCAATATGAAGAAGGCCAAGCCTACCAGCCCCATACTGATGGTGTATAAGGGCAAGGGCAAAGCCAAGGGCGCCAAGAAGACGAAGGTAGGACCTAAGTCATACCTTGAGCCCAAGTCTTCAGCACTGATGAAAAAGAAGAGCACGGTGAAGGATGGGAAATGCCACAACTGTGGCAAGGCTGGTCATTGGCGGAGAAACTGTCCTTCGTATATTGAGGGTCTGCAGAAATTGAGGGGAGGTATGACTTCCGGTTCTAATATCTACGTTATAGAGATAAACCTTTCTGCTCCTTCATCTTGGGTATTGGATACCGGATGTGGTTCTCACATTTGTACAAATGTGCAGGAACTGGGAAGGAGAAGATTGCTGAGTAAAGGGGAGGTGGACCTCCGCGTCAGCAATGGAGCAAGAGTTGCTGCTGTAGCCGTAGGAGTTTACCGTCTTTCTTTGCCCAGTGGGCTTGTAATAGAACTAGATAACTGTTATTTTGTTCCGGCGATAACTAGAAACATTATATATATTTCATGTTTGGACATGATTGGATTTTCTTTTATAATTAAGAACAATTGTTGTTCTATATTTAAGAATGATGTTTGTTATGCTGTAGCCCAATTGTTTAATGGTCTTTACGTTTTGAACTTGGACCATCTGATCTGTAATGTAGAAAACAATAAAAGACTAAGAACAAATGACTCAAACCCTACGTATCTCTGGCATTGTCGTTTGGGCCATATCAACGAGAAGTGCATATCCAAGCTCCATAGAGATGGACTTTTGGACTCATTTGATTATGAATCATTTGAGCGATGCGAATCTTGTTTGTTAGGCAAGATGACTAAAGCTCCTTTCACTGGTTATACTGAGAGGGCTGAGGATCTTTTGGGTGTTGTACATAGTGATGTATGCGGACCCATGAGTTCCATGGCTAGAGGTGGGCATTTCTACTTTGTTACATTTACTGATGATTTCAGTAGATACGGATATGTGTATCTTATGAAGTGCAAATCCGAGACCTTTGAAAAGTTCAAAGAGTTCAAGAATGAAGTAGAAAACCAGTTGGGTAAAAGGGTTAAAGCACTCCGATCTGATCGAGGTGGCGAATACCTGAGTCATGAGTTCCGTGATCATCTGAAAGAGTGTGGTATTGTATCACAGCTCACTCCACCTAGAACACCACAACATAATGGTGTGTCTGAGAGGAGAAATCGTACTCTGTTAGACATGGTACGTTCGATGATGAGTCATGCAGACTTGCCTGTTTCCTTTTGGGGTTTTGCTTTAGAGACTGCTGCAATGACATTGAATCGCGCTCCAACTAAAACGGTTCTGAAGACACCATATGAGATATGGACTGGGAAGCATCCTAGTATGTCGTTCATTAAAATTTGGGGCTGTGAGGCATACGTGAGACGTCAAATGCCTGACAAGCTGGAACCCAAATCGGATAAATGTTATCTGGTGGGATATCCTAAGGAAACGAAAGGGTATTACTTTTACCTACCGTCTGAGGGCAAAGTGTTTGTCGCAAGGACTGGTGTCTTCTTGGAGAAGGAGTTCTTATCAAGAAAGACTGAAAAGGTAGAGCTTGAAGAAGTTCAAGAACCACATGTAGTGAATGAACCGGAATTGGATTCTGAGACAGGACTACAAGATATTATAGCTAGAGAACCTGCTCAGGGAACAGAAGTCCTACGTAGATCTGGTAGACCGAGGTTTGAGCCTGAGAGATATGGATTTATCGTGTCTCAAATAGGTAATGTGTTGCTTATGGATCATGATGATGAACCATCAACCTACCAAGAGGCTATGAATGGACCGGACTCCGACAAATGGCTTGAGGCTATGAAATCCGAAATGAACTCCATGTATGCAAACCAAGTTTGGAACTTGGTGGAACCACCTGAAGGGGTACGACCCATAGGGTGCAAGTGGGTCTTCAAGAAGAAGACCGACATGGATGGGAATGTACAGACATTCAAAGGGCGACTGGTGGCTAAGGGTTTCAAGCAAATTCATGGTATTGACTATGATGAGACCTTTTCCCCTGTTGCTATGGTAAAGTCCATAAGGATATTGCTTGCTATTGCTGCGTATTATGACTACGAGATCTGGCAGATGGATGTCAAAACGGCTTTCCTTAATGGAAACCTCCTTGAGGAAGTGTATATGACACAACCCGAGGGTTTTGTATCCCCAGATGAAGCCACTAAAATATGCAAGCTGAATAAGTCCATTTATGGACTGAAACAGGGCTCTCGAAGTTGGAATCTTCGTTTTGATGAGAAAATCAAAGAGTTTGGTTTCATCAAGAATGAAGATGAGCCTTGTGTTTACAAGCGAATCAGTGGGAGCATTGTTGTCTTCCTGATATTGTATGTAGATGACATACTGTTGATCGAGAACGACATTCCTACCCTGAAAGTTGTTAAGAACAACCTAGGGAACTGCTTTTCAATGAAGGATTTGGGTGAAGCGACTTATATACTCGGTATTAAGATCTATAGAGATAGATCGAAGAAGTTGCTGGGTTTGACCCAGAGTACGTACATCGAAAAGGTGTTGAAGCGGTTCAACATGCTTGAGTCCAAGAAAGGATTTTTGCCCATGTCTCATGGTGTGAATCTCTCTAAGGACCAGTGTCCAAAGTCTTGTGAAGATAAGGACCGCATGAAGTTGATTCCATATGCTTCGGCAATTGGATCAATCATGTACGCGATGTTATGTACTCGACCCGATGTCTCCTTTGCTTTGAGCATGACTAGCAGGTATCAGTCAGACCCCGGTGAGTGTCACTGGATTGCAGTCAAGAATATCCTGAAGTACTTGAGAAGGGCTAAGGACGTGTTCTTGGTGTATGGTGGAGAGGAAGAGCTCGTTGTAAGTGGTTACACGGATGCTAGCTTCCAAACTGATCGAGACGACTCCAAGTCTCAGTCAGGTTTTGTGTTTTGCCTGAATGGAGGAGCTGTGAGCTGGAAGAGTTCCAAGCAAGAGACAGTTGCTGATTCTACAACAGAGGCCGAGTATATCGCAGCAGCTAATGCGGCGAAGGAGGCTGTATGGATTAGGAAATTCATCGGCGAGCTTGATGTAGTTCCTAGCATTGTTGGTCCCGTAGTTCTCTACTGTGATAACAATGGTGCAATTGCACAATCTAAGGAACCTAGATCTCATCAGCGCTCCAAGCACATACTCCGGCGGTTTCATCTTATTCGTGAGATTGTCGAACGAGGAGATGTAAACATTTGCAGAGTGCCGACTGAGGAAAATATTGCGGATCCGCTGACAAAGCCTCTCGCGCAGAGAAAGCATGATGGTCATACTAGATCGATGGGTATACGATACCTAAATGATCAACTCTAGCGAGAATCTTGTGGGTTGCATGTAATCTTGTATTTTGTTGGCTGTTTGTTCATATGATGAACTGTGTACCTAGTTTTTCTTTTACAATTAATGGCAAATTCTTTTATTATGAATTTTTCTATATATGATAGTTAAATGTTAACATAATAGATACCCTTAGAATGTTCGCTTCCATGGGACATCAAGTACGTGACTTGAATGTGAGAGCCCATGATTTATTTGAAGCTTCATTCTTAAAGGTCCCTGGTCGAGTATCATCATAGAAGCTAAGGGTGATGATGATACATGAAGGCTAGCACGTGTGTTGACTGATGACTGGTTCTCACAGGTCATGATATTGTGATATCAAGTCATCACGTGGGTACTTGTTAGTGAACAAGTTGTACTGGACAGACCCAACCTGAGACTACTCTGTGGATTGTCATCCAATCGTGTCACGAGTAGGTCTCAATTGACAATGGTGTTGTGATCCTTTGACCTGAAGTCACAGCATTCATCAAGTGAGGAAGAGCGTGCTTTGATGCCATATAAAGTCTTCCTTGAGAAAGGTTGATGATAAGGGTGGTTGTTAGGCATGTTACGAATCATTTGGGTGTTTGTGTGTGAGCAGATATGAGATTTGTCCTCCTGTATGACAGGAGTTGCATCCATGGGCCCCTTGATGGAACTGGACTGAGAAATGCATGGCCATGCTTGGTTGAGTCAATATGTGATATTGGACTCACCATTCTCTGGAAGTCCGTCCTGGATCAAGAAACTTGGATTGAGCTATTACGAGGGTGACACGGTCCATGCCTCTAGTTCTTTCCGGATGTAAGGGACAAAGGGACAAAGACAACGCTGATACATTGGTCATAAAGGCTTATGAGTTATAAACTCTTATTGCTTGGGGAGCAATGATGCATTGCTAGATGCCGCTCATTGTTTGTGAGGTTTTTGCTTTGATACTTTCGAGATCAAGTGGGAGTCTGTTGGAGTCACCATGATGATCTGGAAGTGATCAAACATGTAATCTCACTGCCAACACGATATGAGCCTGCAGGGTCGCACATAAGAGATGTGGAGAAGTTGGTTGATTGACTGTGTTGGTAAAGGTTACCAATCACCGACCTGGATAGGGTTATGGGCAAAGTGTTGCCTTATAGGATCATCGGGTTGGACAAATGTTGCCTTGAAGGGCTGGTTGGGATTGTCGTCCGAGGGTCGATGACATTAGTCGAGAATCGTCTTCTGATTCCCGCCGATTGGCGAGAATCGTCTCTCTGATTCTCGCCGATCGACGAGAATCGTCAAGAATCAATTGTTGATTCTCGACGATCGACTACTTCGACAATTGTCGTCGACCGCGGTTCGACGATCATCGAGTATCGTTGTGTATCGTCGAGCGCGGCTCGACGATCGGCGAGAATCGTCGAGTATTGTACTCTGATTCTCGCCGATCCTGTATGATACTCGTCGACTGATTCTCGCCGAACCTGCTCAGTGATTCTCGTCGATTGTCGCCGATTCTCACCGAATGATACTCGCCGATTCTGAGCCCTATTTTCGGGTGGTCTGCGGATAGCGATTTTCCTGGGTTTATTTATACCTTGGTATAAATAGGACCCTTAGGGTTTTCGGGATAACACACGCTTGCTCGCGATTTTCTCCTGTAGCGAATCGAACCCGACAGAAGAGTTCCGCTCGTTCGCTCCGCCGATCCCGATTCCCGCCGGAAGAGTTCCGCCGCCGTGTTCGCTCCGTCGACCACCTCTTCTCCGGCGACTGTCGCTGGTGCTGCAATCCCTGGCGCGGACCTAGCAGTCCGTGGGAAAGCAAAGGTGCGGTCTTCTCCATCCCGATCTTCCGTGTGACGGAAAGCCCGGTGTTCTCCCGCTCGTGTGGACTTCTGCAGAAACGTGGATACTATTCCACGTAGAACTCGCCACCAGCAGAAATCAAAGTTTGGAGCATCTCCGTTGGGTTGTGACTCAACGCCACTGAGGTAATTTTTGCCTAGTTTTGCTAACTTCTTGATTCAACGTTCATAGCCCGATCCACATCTCTTTGGGTTTTTCTTGATGTTTATTTTTCCGCTGCGTGCACAAGCGTTGTGCCAACCCTATGGAGAAACCCAACACAAACACCTCGAGTCGTTGTGGCCAAGGAAGGCAGAGAGGAATGGCGGGAAGAGAACGAGGAGGAGCTGCGGCTCTCCCTCGACATGGTGGAGGAACTACGGGACCTCTCCACCCTCTGACAAGAAGAGATAAAAAGGAGAATGGCCAAGTACTTTGACAAGCATGTCAGGGTCAAGTAGTTCGTGGAAGGGGACTTGGTGTTGAAGAAGGTGGATGCAGCAGGGAGGTCGGCATCAGTAGGGAAGCTCAACCCCAGCTGGGAAGGACCATTTATTGTAAAGTAGGCTCTAAAATCGGGAGTCTATCGACTCCAAAATGTAGAGGGTGAGATCCTGAGTCTCACCTGGAGTGGTGATGACTTAAAACGTTTTTTCCCCTGAAACATGTAAGCGATACTTTGACTATAATAAATTTCTTCAACACTTCAGTACTGTCATAGCTAGCCTGCATAGAGAAATGGAATGTGTTTGGACCCCGAGCAGATCACGCTGCCAGGCTCTCACCTAGCTAGCAGGGCAGGAAGTCACTCGGTGTCATCCTTGACCTCGAGCAAATCCCGCTGTCAGGCTCTCACCTAGCTGGCAGGGCCGGAAGTCACTCGATGCAATGTGTTTGGACCCCGAGCAGATCCCGCTGCCAGGCTCTCACCTAGCTGGCAGTGCAGGAAGTCACTCGGTGTCATCCTTGGCCTCGAGCAGATCCCACAGTCAGGCTCTCACCTAGCTGGCAGGGCTGGAGGTCACTCGATGGAATGTGTTTGGACCCCGAACAGATCCCGCTGCCAGGCTTTCACCTAGCTGGCAGGGCAGGAAGTCACTCGGTGTCATCCTTGGCCTTGAGCAGATCCCGCTGTCAGGCTCTCACCTAGCTGGCAGGGCGGAATTCACTCGATGGAATGTGTTTGGACCCCGAGCAGATCCCGCTGCCAGGCTCTCACCTAGCTGGCAGGGCAGGAAGTCACTCAGTGTCATCCTTGACCTCGAGCAGATCCCGCTGTCAGGCTCTCACCTAGCTGGCAGGGTCGGAAGTCACTCGATGGAATGTGTTTGGACCCCGAGCAGATCCCGCTGCCAGGCTCTCACCTAGCTGGCAGGGCAGGAAGTCACTCGGTGTCATCCTTGACCTCGAGCAGATCCCGCTGTTAGGCTCTCACCTAGCTGGCAGGGCTGGAAGTCACTCGATGGAATGTGTTTGGACCCCTAGCAGATCCCGCTGCCAGGCTCTCACCTAGCTGGCAGGGCAGGAAGTCACTCGGTGTCATCCTTGACCTCGAGCATATCCCGCTGTCAGGCTCTCACCTAGCTGGCAGGGTTGGAAGTCACTCGAAGGAATATGTTTGGACCCCGAGCAGATCCCGCTGCCAGGCTCTCACCTAGCTGGCAGGGCAAGAAGTCACTCGTTGTCATCCTTGACCTCGAGCAGATCCCGCTGTCAGGCTCTCACTTAGCTGGCAGGGCCGGAAGTTACTCGATGGAATGTGTTTGGACCCCGAGCAGATTCTGCTACCAGGCTCTCACCTAGCTGGCAGGGAAGGAAGTCACTCGGTGTCATCCTTGGCCTCGAGCAGATCCCGCTATCAGGCTCTCACCTAGCTGGCAGGGCTGGAATTCACTCGATGGAATGTGTTTGGACCCCGAGCAAATCCCGCTGCCAGGCTCTCACCTAGCTGGCAGGGCAGGAAGTCACTCGGTGTCATCCTTGACCTCGAGTAGATCCCGCTGTCAGGCTCTCACCTAGCTGGCAGGGCCGAAAGTCACTCGATGGAATGTGTTTGGACCCCGAGTAGATCCCGCTGCCAGGCTCTCACCTAGCTGGCAGGGCAGGAAGTCACTCGATGTTATCCTTGGCCTCGAGCAGATCCCGCTGTCAGGCTCTCACCTAGATGGCAGGGCTGAAAGTCACTCGATGGAATGTGTTTGGACACCGAGCAGATCCCGCTGCCAGGCTCCCATCTAGCTGGCAGGGCAGGAAGTCACTCGGTGTCATCCTTGGCCTCGAGTAGATCCCGATGTCAGGCTCTCACCCAGCTGACATGGCAGGAAGTCACTCGATGGTGTCGGCCTTGAAATTGCCCGGTAAAGATCAAGAAGTCTCGAATGACAAGGAAAAATGGGAAAGAGGTTCTGCATAGGCGAGCCCGGACTCGCCTAACCCAGCTCGGCATCAGCAAGAGGATTCTGCACAGGCGAGTTTGGACTCGCTGACCCCAGCTCGGCATCAGCAAAGAGGAGGAGAGTCCGGGCCTCGCTGAAGGAAGGCGAGCCATGCCGGGGCACTTCACCCCTTTGCCTGTTTTCCTTAGAAGATTTTCTCTTCTTTTTGAGTTCAACCTGGATGGCTCGCGGGCGAGTTAAGGTGGCGTGACAAGGGCGGAGAGCAGCCCGCTCCCGAATCGCTTGGGGCTCGGCGAGCACTCAAAATGTATTCACTCGCGGGCGCGTACACATGACTACCCTACTCGCGGAACCTGTCTATGCGAGGTCGCATTGGGAAGCACTCGCGGATATTCAGAGCATAACAAACAAAGTACAAAGAGAAAGGGAAAAGAAAAGTGGCACGGGTATGATCAAAAACTTTCTTTTATTAAGTAAGTGTCTACAAAAATAGTTATAGGGGGCTCGCCTCGGCGAGTAAACAAAAAGGAAAAAAAGAAAGAAGAAGTACAAGCTGTCTTCAGGCCTCCCCCCCGCCGGACTGGTCCTCGCCTTCACCTGACTGATCCTGGAAGCCCTTACCGAACATCGCGTCCATGCTGTCTTCCTTCTCGCTGGGCGGCGTTGCTGGGAACAGGCTCGGCATCAGGTCCCAGGCCGAGATCCCCTTGCATCCCTCCACCAGCATCCCCGAGTCCTTCATCATTTGGAGGGTGCACTCGGCGGCTTGGATGGAGTTGATCCGCAGTCTCTCGGCGAGGTCGGCCTCGCCAAAGATCCGCGGGCTCTTGTAGGGGAGGGTAGGGTCGATGTCGTGGGGCGGGAAGAAGATCTCCGCCTGGCGACGGACCTCGCGGAGGAGGTGCTGATTCTCCTCCTTTAGCTTCGTGTTCGCGCCCTCCAGCTCGGCGAGGCGTGCACGCAGCTGGCTGATCTCCTCCCCCTGCTCGGCATTGCGAGCCTGAAGCTCCCCTACAGCCTTGGCATCCTGGTAAAGAAAAAATTCAGTCCGGCATCAGCGCAAAATGTTCTAAGTAAAAGAGAAGAGTAGTGCTTGACACTTACCAGCCCGCCGGCGGCTTGGGCGAGTAGACCCTCCGCTATGCCGAGCCGCCTCGCCTGATCAATGACCTTATCCTTGGCGATGCCGTGAGCCTGCTCAGCTTTTTGGAGTTGGTTGCTGAGGGCGAAGCTGCGGCAGGTCAGCATGTGGTGCAGCTCCATTGTCTGCAGGTGGGCCTGCAGGCCCTCATGGCCGAGCTACCAGAGGGTCATCTTCTTGTAGGCCTCGGCATCCTCGCGGCCATATAGGCCGAAGCCAAGGGCTTATGCATGACCGGTGGCGAGCTCGCAGTCGTGCCAAGATGGGTGCAGGGTGGAGATGGAGACTCGATGAGCGAGCTCATCCCACTGCAGCATGGGCTCGCCCGCCGAGTCCTTCCACCGCCCGCCGAAGTTGAAGAGGGGGTGTTGATTCGGCGGCGCGCGCTTTCGGGCTGCCCTCTTCACTGATGGAGGAGGGGAGATCGCCGCCATGGAAGAGGAGGCCTCGCCACCTTTCCGACCCTTGCTGGTAATCTCCTTCAGCGGGCTCTCCGGCGACGCGTCAGGAGGGGTCTCCGACGAGCTGATGTATTTGGGGCTGGGCTGTTGATGTTGTTGTTGCCCCCGCGGAGCCAACAGGGCTCTCCGCATCTTCTTTAGTGGTCACTGGCGGTGTGGCGGGTTAGACCCCGCGTCCTCAGGTCGCCTCTTGTTGGAAGAGGGTTGGGAGAGGGCCGCCTCATCTCGGCAGGCCGCCGCTGCCGCCTTCTCACGGGCAAGGGGGTCCAGGTGCGATCCCGGATCCGCAAACAGCGGGTTCGCAGGAATTATTCGCTCCCCTACAAGAAAATACTTTGAAAAAATCAGAAGAGATTCAGCAACAATATGGCGAGCTCGGCGATCGGGCGAGCCCAACAAGATGAGGAGAGAACAGTACCTTCGCCGGGTAGAACATGGGGAAGCGCGTCAAGGCCCCTTCGCAGGAAGATGACCTCGAAGTCCTTGTGGAGAAATAACTTGTGGAGCTCAGCATAGTTGCCGGACACGGCCGGCGGGCGGTATACCTCTTCGCCCTTCTGCTGGGGAGAGTAGGGGATGTTGCCGAGATCGCCCTTGATGAAGGCGATCTTGGTCATCCAGGTGTGGTATTTGTTCGCGATCTTGCGAACCTTGATCAGCGAGCCGCCAAAGTAGGCGACCCCATCCGGCCTCGTCTTGTAGGAGAAGAGCTTCCTGAACACTGTTAGGTTGAACTCAATCCTCTCCCGCCGGAGGTAGCTCGCGAATGCCACCATCATCGCGATGGCATTGGAATTTAGCTGCGCGAGCACGGCTCCGTAATACTTCAGGATCTACCGGATCTCCGGCCAGAGGGGAAGGAGCAACCCCACCTCAAAGTGTGAGATGGGGAAGGCGAGTTCATCCCCGTAGAAGGTGTTGATGGCCTCGCCCTGCCTCGGCCCACGCACCTCGAAGCCCGGCGGTGCATACTCGGCCTTGAACTCTGCGAGCTCCTCCTCGCTAGTGTGCCCCTCAAAGAAACAATAATCTGTGAAGCGCTGCACGCACTTGGAGCGGCCGTCGGCATCTGGATTGGTCTTGCCTATGATCGCGGAGGAACGAGCGGAGCACGAGCAGGAAGGGAAAGAAGCACAGAGAAAGGGAAAGAAAGCAATAAAGGCACAGTATGGGGTAGGTGAGGGGGGGGGGGGGGGGCTATTTATAGGAAAAGAAATCTGGGGCAGGCCGTCCAATCGGCTCAGCTCGCCACCCCAGTTCGCCACCCCAGCTCGCCACCCCAGCTCGCCGACTTCCGGCGCATCCCCACCAAGGCTAAGTCAAACATTGCAGTACATTATTTGAATAACATGTCCAAGAATTTTCTAAAAGCTGCTTATTACAGACAAAGTTCAGGAATGAAAAAGCAGGGCACGCGAGCAGGGAGAGCATCGGGATGCGAGTACCGGTCGGCTCAGCAAAGGAGCCGCTCACTTACCTACCCTGGCCTCGCGACCCCCGCCACCCAGACTGCCGCGCGCGGAGCAGCTCGCAGATCCTTCCCGAATTCCTCTGTGCCACTGAGAGACCGTCATCTATCTCGTCTAGGAGCCGGGAGGGGGACATCAGCTCGCCAGCCTGGCCGCTTTGCACCTCATCAGCGAGATGCACGTAGTCGCGCTGTAGTGTCTCGTTGACCCCCTGCACCTCTCGCAGCCCGCACACCAGCTTCTTGAGGAGCTTGACCTCCCTCCTCGTCAGCTCGCCTTGATCCACCTCAGGACCCAGGTAAGAGTCCAGCGAGCTTGGGGAAGGAAGGGGAGAGTAGTGGGCTGCCCGCGAGGATTCCTCGGCAGCAGATTGGCTGGGAAGAGCTGTGAAGACAAGTGTCAGCAAGAAGAGAAGCGCATACAAAACTCATGGGGCAAGAAGTCAAACAAGATTGACCTGACGAGCTCGGCAGCTCAAAGGAGATGCGGGGAGGGATGAACCTGAGATCCTTCCCGCGACCTGGACCGCGAGCCCCCGACGAGAGGATCTCAAATCCCGGGGTGGGGATACTTCCCAGACTCGCCCCCGCGACCACATCAGTTTGCTAGGGAGAGGAGGCGTGCATCGGCGAGCTCGGCCTCTGCGAGCTCACTGGCAGTATACCAAAGAGAAGAGGCGAGTCCTGGGGACGGTCATCCGGTCCCATGAACCGCGAGCCCGCGGGAATTGTCTCGCCTCACGGTATGGGCTCTCGCGGCATAACACCCCCCGTGTCGTCAGGTTGGCCATCCGGGTCGTCGTCGACTACGACAACCTCTCTATCCTTCTCAAGAATTGTCCGGGTGGAAGAACCGGTCTCGCGCTCCAAGGTAGCCCTCAGGTCATGGTAGATGGGCTCGGCCGCCTGGGGGAATAACTTCCTCTTGGAGCCGGGCTCGGAGGAATTAATTTGAGGAACTTTGGCAGGAACCGCCGCCAGGGCGGCTACGCGAGCTGTGGAAGCCTGACGAGCTCGGTCTAAGCACTCTTGGATCTCCTTAGGAAGAGGCACTTGACAGGGTTACGACAAAGGGAATGGAAAGAGTCAGGCAGGTGGGCAGGTGCACATATATATAGCCGCAGGTGGACCCCACCCAAAGATTCCCTCCAACTCGCCAACCCACGCTCACCGCACACTTGGGGTTGGATGTTTCTTTCCGAGCTTTGCCAAGCTCAAAAAGAGCGGGGATTGTGTACAACCCCGTGTCCGGCGAGCAAGGTCGCCAGGAACCAGATAGATTGGGCTAAAGGCAGTAGGCGAGCTCGGCAGTAGAGAAACCGAGCCCGAGCTCGGCATTCGTTGACCAGAGATCGGCATCCGTCGACCGGAGATCAGTATTCGCCGACCCCAAGCTCAGCATCTCGCCGAGCTAGCCCCAGCTCACGCCCTTGCAACGGAGCTCGGCAATAGCAGGCGAGCAGGACCTGCCAAGATGATCAAGCTCCCCAACTCGCCTGGATGAATGAGGTACTTTTTACTGTTTTGCCCCCGCTGGTCTGCCTATAGCCCTTCAAAACAGCGGAGTTTGGCTGTTGGCAGACCCAACCAAGGGTTTTCTGGTAATTTCAGGTCAACTCTTTTGGTTATTGGCAGTTTAGATTCTAAAAACTATAAATATGACCCAAGGGGTACCCCAGAGAGCATGCTTCCTGTGATCTCCTGCTCCAGTTCTCAAGTGCTTTCTGAGGGTACCTTAGCTCGGCTTCTGGCTAAAGAGGGGAAGTGCTCTGAGATCTTTTGGGTGTGTGGAGGGATCTCCCTGCCGAGCCCTTGGGTCGGTATTTCCTTGTTTTCTTTGTTGTTTTGCTTGCAGGAGTAAAGTAGGCGCGAGACCACCCCTTCCCCAAGGGTGAACTCCACAGGAGATCGAGAAATCAGTTCCAACAATCAGAAGTGACCATGGAACTGAATTTCAATCTGAAAGTATGACAAGGTTGTGTGAAGAATTTGGGATTCATCAGGAATTCTCCTCACCTAGAACACCTCAGTAAAATGGCATTACTGAAAGAAAGAATAGGACATTGATTGAGGCTGAAAGAACACTATTGAGTGACAGTACTCTCCCAGAATATTTCTGGGCTGAGGTAGTAAACACTGCATGCCATGTGCTCAATAGGGCTTCCATCACCAAAAGCCACAAAAGAAACCCTATGAGGTTATGAAAGACAGAAAACCAAACTTATCCTATTTTAGAATCTTTGGTTGCAAGTGCTATGCGCTTAACAATGGCAAGTCTCACCTAACTAAGTTTACTGCCAAATCCCAAGATGGGATATTTGTTGGGTACATCAACAATATTAAGGCTAATAGGGTCTACAATTTGGCTACTCAAGTTGTAGAAGAGTCAGTTCATGTCATATTTGATGAATCTAGACTTATTAACAGTAAGTTGCCTAGTAGTTCTTGTAGCTCGACAGGTATACAACAGAAGATGGACCAGCTTACTATCAGAGAAGATCCAACTGCAAAGCAGGATGAGAAAAATGGTAGTTGCTGTCCAGGGGGAGTACAAGACACTCAAGAGACTGATAAAGACCATGAGGTGCAGCATAATGAAGAGATTGAAGAAGGTCAAACTGTTGATAGATTACCTCCAGCAGTTAGACATTTAAAGGATCATCCTGCACACCAGATCATTGGTGATCCAAGACATGGAGTACAAACAAGAAGAAGGAACTTAAACACAGTTCTTTGCTCAAGCTTCTTATCTCAACTGGAACCCAAGAGATTTGAAGAAGCTATTCAAGACCCACACTGGATTGATGCTATGCAGGAGGAGATAAATCAATTCAGAAGGTGCAAGGTCTGGGAGTTGGTTCCAAAACCAAAGGGCCACAATGTCATAGGGACAAAGTGGATTTATAGAAACAAGCCTGATGAGAGTGAGATCATAGTGAAGAACAAGACAAGACTAGTTGCCAAAGGATACATGCAGGAAGAGGGCATAGACTTTGATCAGACTTTTGCTCCAGTGGCAAGGTTGGAAGCTATCAGGCTATTTCTAGCCTATGCAGCATATCAAGGCTTCAAGGTGTTCCAAATGGATGTTAAGTCAGCATTCTTAAATGGAGACTTAAAATAGGAGGTGTATGTAGAACAACCCTCAATTTTTGTTGATCCACTCAATCCTAATTATGTTTATAAACTTAGGAAAACTTTATATGGGTTGAAACAAGCCCCAAGGGCTTGGTATGAAACCATGTCTACTTTCCTCATTGAGAACAAATTCTCAAGGGGGAAATAGACAAGACTCTATTCCTTAGAGAATCTAAAGGAAAGATCATCCTAGTCCAAATATATGTTGATGACATAATATTTGGTTCTACTGAAAACAACCTTTGTAGGAAGTTTGCTAAACTTATGCAAGGGAAGTTTGAGATGAGCAGCATGAGAGAACTTAAGTTCTTCTTGGGACTCCAAGTAAGACAAACTGATAATGGTCTGTCCATATCCCAATCTAAGTTCACCCAGGAGTTAATTAAGAAGTATGGTATGAAGTCATCCACTACCATGAGAACTCCAATAGGGACAAGTATGTCTCTAAGCAAAGATGATGCAGGGAAACCTATAGATGAGACTTTGTATAGAGGGATAGTTGGCTCACTCCTTTATCTGACTGCTAGTAGACCTGACATCATGTATGCTACATGTGTTTGTGGTAGGTACCAATCTTGCCCTAAAGAATCTCATTATACTGCTGTCAAAAGGATTTTGAGATATCTTAAGGGCACACCTAATCTAGGCCTTTGGTATCCTAGGAATAGAGATTTTATACTAATAGGCTATTCAAATGCAGACTTTGCAGGATGCAAAGTAGATAGGAAAAGCACAACAGGCACCTGTCAATTTCTAGGAGGAAGATTGGTGTCATGGAGCTGTAAGAAGCAGACTAGTGTGGCAATTTCCACAACTGAGTCTGAGTATGTTGCTGCAGGAAGTTGCTGTGCACAGCTGTTGTAGATACAACATTAGTTAGAAGATTATGGTATTCAGGTAAGTAGAACTCCATTATTATGTGATTCTACTAGTGCTATTTCTATTGCTCATAATCCTGTTTCTCATAGTAGAACAAAGCATATAGAAATAAGATACTATTTTCTTAGAGATCATGTAGAAAAAGAAGATATTTCTTTAGAATTTGTTAATACAGATTTACAAATTGCTGACATGTTCACTAAGCCATTAGATGAAACTAAATTCAATAATTTCTAAATTGAATTAGGAATGTTGAACATAAATTAGTTTAACAAATTTGGCTAAGTAAAATTGTGTCGACACAAAAAGTTGTCTGTGTCGACAATAGTAGTTGGTGTCAACACTCCAGGAAAGTGGTGTCGACACATCTAGAAAATTGGTGTTGACACTTCAGAGCAGTTGTGTCGACACATCCAGAAGTTGTGTCGACACTTAGAATTAGAGTCGACACATAATTTTTGTCGAATTGATAAGAATGTCTGTGTCGACACATCATCAATTGGTGTCGACACATAGAAGTCAACACTTCTGTCGAGACATTAGAAGTCTGTGTCGACACATTTCAACTGTGTCGACACATTAAGAGAATTTTGACGTGCCTTTTGAACTTCTTTATTTAGAAGGGTATAAATAGGTCAATAACATACTCTGTCGACACACTCTCCTTATTTTCGAGAACAAAACCTTGTGTCGACAAATTCTCTCTTCTCAATCCAAGATTTCTCTCAACCCCAATGATGCCAAAGCTTGAAGATAACGTCAATGAAGGCTATGAGCTGGTTCGCAATACTTTTGATAATGTAGAACCCGAGATTAAAACAGTAGTTACCCTAATTACTGCAAATGGTTTGGAATTTCTGGTATCCGAACCTACAAAGATATGAAAGAAAGAAATACTGGAATTCTATGACGCATCTACTTTAGATTCAACTGGACTTAAGATCAAATCTACAGTTCAGGGAGCTAAAGTTAAACTTACCTTGAAGAGCTTGAGGAAAACTCTTCAACTCTCAAGAACTCAAGAAGAAGAAGAGGTACCCTCATTCGAGACTAGGGAAGCACTTCAGTGGTGTGGATTGGATCCCACCATGAAGATTGGATCTGCAATGAACAGGAAAGGGATGAATCTGCAAAGAAAATTCCTTTCTGAAGTGGTTGGAAAGGTCATTCTCTGCAAGCCAGGAGGACATGATAGGGTTTCAACCTATATGTTCAGCCTGATGACCAGGATTATCTTCAGTCTGAACACAGATTGGTCTGCAGTAATCTTTGAAAAGATTAAGGAAGGTATCAAGAAGCCAAATCTGGGAAGAATCATGAGTATATACTTGGCTGGAACAATTCCAGAAGTAATGCAACAGGCTGCTGGTTCAAAGATCAACCACATGAGAAGAATGGATCTAAGGATAATCTCCAGATGGGATAGAGTCCTAACAAAGGACAAGCCTGATGAAGAGAGGCCAGAGATTGCTGAAAAATCTCCTGCACAAGACATTACAGATGGTGCTCAGGTGCAGGGGGAGCCTCATCTTGAGGAAGAGCTAATACTCTCACAAAGTGAAATGTCTAATCAAACTATTTTTGAGGTAATCCAAGAAGTTAATCAAACAATTTTCAATAATGAGGATGAAATAATAACTGAGCCTTTGATTAATGCTGACCAGACCACTCAAGCACAGGATGTTATCATGAATGATACATCTACAATTGCTGATGCTCCAGAGTTAGTGGTGCCTCCAGTCCAACCTCAACAAGAGTTACCCTTGAAGAGTTGTTCCCTGATATAGAACAAGTAAGAACTGAGGGGTAATAAGTCAGAACTGAGGGGGAGCAAGCTGAAATTGAGGGGGAGAAGCTGAAATTGAGGGGGAGCAAGTCAGGACTGAGGGGGAGGAGCAAGGGACTCAGGGGGAGTTACCTAGATCTGACAAAGAGCTGCCCACAAGTCCAAAGGATACTATGAATCTAGAAAGTACTTCTGATTCTGATGATGGAGAAGCTCTAAGAGCAAAGAAGAGAAAGCTGATGGTTTTCAAAAGAAGAAGACAAAGCTATAAAAGGGCATTGCAAACTGCTCCACAATCTTCCCCAACCACTAATTATAGCTCTTTACTGGTATCTTTGCAAGTCAAATTAGATGAACAAAGAATAGTCATGGAGAAATATATGGATGAGACCCATAAAGATTTATAATTCTCCTTGGCTCAAGATATAAAATCAATTAGATTTGAGGTAAATCAGAATAAAAAGGAGATGACAGACTGATTTCACAAAAGAGGTAATGCTGTGGTTTTCCTAGCAAAACAACAAGAAAGAATAATGACTCAAGTTGTTGATATAGCTGTTAAGCAAGACTATGTCCTAGAAAATCAACTAAGGATGAATGACAATCTGACTGAATCATATAATGTGATTATTACAGAATTAAAGAATACTACTACTGCCCTGACTGAGGCAAGGGCTAAAGACAAGTCAGATTTTGATAAATAATTACAGGAAGAACTAGCTGCTGTACAAACAACTATTAAGAATTCTCAAAAGATCATTTCTGATCAGCTACTAAAACTAAGGTCATTTTATAAAGTTGGTGTTAATTATCTAGCTGACCAAGTAAGATTTCAGAAAGATGACCTCAGGGATCATATTGCAAGAGAAGTCATAAAGGGGGAGAGAGTGTTAGTCAAACAGACTCAGATCATGCTAAATGGATATCTAATAGCATCAGAGCCACCCTTGGATATCCACCCCTATGTGATGATGATAATATAGCTGGGTCAGGTGTGCAACCTGCTTATTTTGAAGGTGATCAACCTGAAGTTGCTCAGGTCATTTACCCTCCAGCAGATTTTGATATGATTCAGTAAGAAGTACAGTCAATGTACAGTCCTCCACAGGAGGGTGACAATATTATTATTGAGAAAGTGGAAATGTCAGAGGCTGCCAAGGAAGCTCAGAAGGAAGCTCTATTGTCTAAGAAAAGGTTTAGAGAACAGGCTGAGTTGAAGCCTGATTTTGAGCAATGGAGCCCTACTTCCAGGAATATTATATTGACTTCCTGGAAGGCTGTGAAGGACAAGACCCATGAAAGTGGTAAATGGTATGCTGAGCAAGAATGGAACAAGCATGAAGCTAGATAGGAAGCCATTCTACAATATAGAAGAAAAGCAAAAGCTGGGAAGCTACCTCCTAATGCTCAGGAGCCTAGCAAGTACTTCCCAAAGCCTTTTCACTATTTTGAAAGACAAAGGATAAAGGCTGAAGAACAGAAGCAAAAAGTTTTAAAAGGAAAGAAACCTGTTGATGATGCTGAACCTACTGTGCAGGCTCAGATCAAATCAGGAAAAGATATAGTTCTCAAGGAGCCTGATCAGCCTTAGAATAGATTAACTAGATTTTACAACATTGTAATCTTTAGTTTTAAAAATCTATGTAAACTATTGTTAAGAAACTTTTGAAAGTTTTAAAAAAATAATGATTAATGCTCATTATGTTTGCATCATTATTCTGTGATGACATTTCATACATGATTTGTTTATAAGTTACCCTGTCATGTAATGTTTTTATACATCATAATATGTGTTTATTATAAATAGTGTATATCATTGACTAAGGGTTATGACTTCTCCAAATAGGGGGAGATTGTTGGGTACATTGGAAAATGTGTACCAGATTTGAAGAAGCCTCACCTTACTCAATGATATGCATCAAGGTGTATTTGATATTGTTTTGAGTTTATATGTGCATGTTAAGAAAATGCAGGAAACGTTTCTAAGTCCATGAGTCGACACCAGAAGAAGCTGTGTCGACACTTATGAAGGCTTGTGTCGACACTGGAGAAAAGCTGTATCGACACCTGGAGTCAATTGTGTTGACACTTGGAAAGGCTGTGTCGACACCCGAAGAAACTATGTCGACACACAGAGGTAGTGTCGACACAAAAAAAAGTTTAGTCGACATCAACTGTGTCGACACACAGAGGCAGTGTCGACACACAGTAGACTTTGTCGACATCAACTGTGTCGACACACAGGACTTGTGTCGACACATAATAGAGTTTCAACAAAGTTGATTTTTGAAGAGAAGAAGTGACTGTGTCGACACACAGAACTAGTGTCGACACATTCTACAGAAGCTGTGTCGAGAAGCAGTGTCAACACCAAGGGAGATGTGTCGACACCACCAAGGCTTGTGTCGACACTTAGTCTACTTGTGTCGACACATGATGAAGTTCAATCTCGACACTTTGCTGACAGAGACAGAGTTTCAAGAAGTGACTGGAAGACTTGACAGCTGCCATAACAAACCGGTCTACTGCAACTATCAGAGCTGTCAGAACTTCGTTAGAAACCAGATCAGCCGGTTACCATGGAGGAAGTCTATATAAAGACATTCTCTATCAACAGAAGAAATATAAAAAAGATATATACAGATACACATGAGATAAAAATGAAAAACAGAAGAAGATTTTCAACAGAAGATCTAATAAGACATTCTCAAGTGGTGATCTACTGAGAGTATGTCAAGAGAATTCAAAGAAGAATTCAGAAGAATCTTCAGAAGAATTTGGAGAGAGAGCTTCATCTATTCAAGTGAAGAAAAGGGCTTACATCAACAAGTCTCTCAGTGCAGATTCTAAACCAGTCTGCCACGAAGAATTCAGGTTGATTTCTGAATTTCAAGAAAGAAGCTGATTGAAGATCAACTTCAAAGGAGATCAACCCTACTGTGTTCAGATTCAAGAAGCTTTGAAGAAAGCTAAGACAGGTTGATCTCTAACATCAGATTCTTTCAAGAACTGATCAAGAAACCTTCCATCCTTTCTCTCTCAACTAGGGTGGTGGTAAATTTCAAATTTACATCTATTTTGTGTAGGATCTTTGTAAGATCTGAGTTGTAAGCCTGATTTATAAAGGCTGAGTTGTATGAGATTAAGTTCTCTGAGTGGTAGGCCTTGTTGAAGGCTGAGGTAGGGCTGAGTGCCTGAGTTGTAGGAGATTGTCATCTCTGAGTTGTAGGCCTTGTTGAAGGCTGAGGTAGGGCAGATTGCCTGAGCTATAGGAGTGTGGACTCACTCTGAGTTGTAGGAGCCTTGTTTGGGTTCTGAGGTGTAAGATCTACGGATCTGAGGAGAAGGAAAAAATTTAGGCCGAATCTAGCACACTACTAGATAGGCGAAGGGGGAAAGTGGATGTACCCAGACCTTGGGGAACCACTATAAATCAGTGTGCCATCTGTGATTGTGTGTGGTATTGTTATTTCTGTGCTGTGATAGCTTTAGAACTATATGTTTCTATTAATTAACTGAATTAATATTCTGCCTTAGAAGAAAAAGAATTGCACCTATTCACCCCCCTCTAGGTGTTTAGGAACCAATTCTTTCAACCTTGCAGACCGAGTTTGACGGGCAACGGAGTTGGATGAAGATCTCCTACGCTATGCGAAAGCTGGGCCAGAAGGGAAGTTCTCTTGGAATGACGGTCTTTTGCTGAAAATGGGCCGTTTGTGCATCCCAAATGTGGGTAAATTGCGGGAAGAACTGATGTATGAAGCACATTATACAAAGTACTCAATCCACCCAGGGAGCACGAAGATGTTCAGAGATATGAAAAAGCTATTTTGGTGGCCAGGGCTAAAGAAAGATGTTGCTCTTTATGTGGACAAATGCCAAACATGTGCTATGGTGAAGGCAGAATGCCAGAAACTGGGCGGTTATTTGAAGTCATTGCCAATTCCAGAATGGAAATTTGATGATATTTCTATGGATTTCGTGCACGGGTTGCCGAGATCTCAGCGAGGGAACGATTCCATCTAGGTGATTGTTGATCGGTTGACAAAAGTGGCACATTTTCTACCAAACAAGCGAGATGATTCAGTAGAAAGTTTGGCAAAGTTGTATGTGAAAAAGGTTGTATGGCTTCACGGTGTTCCTCGAAGCATCATGAGTGATCGAGATGGGCGATTCACGTCAAAGGATAGGAGGCTAGTTCACCAACTGTTGGGCACGAAGTTGACTTTCAGTACGGCCTTTCATCTCCAAACAGATGACCAAACTGAACGGACCAACAGAACTATGGAGGACATGCTCAGGATGTGCGCCCTAGACTTCAGAAAGAGATGGGAAGATCATCTCTACATGGTGGAGTTTGCTTATAATAACAACTACCAGGCGAGCATCGGGATGACACCATATGAAGCTCTATATGGAAGGAATTGTCGTACTCCCTTGGCTTGGGTAGAAGCGGGCGAAGCTAGAGTTTATAATCATAATGAAGTCGATGAAGCAAATTCAACCATTCATACTATTCGAGAGAAGCTACTCATAGCCCAAGATCGTCAAGCGAAGTACTACAACGCCAAGCACCGGAACGTGGAGTTCGCGGTTGGCGATTGAGTCTACTTGAAGATCAAGCCCTTCAAAGGTGTCTCCAGGATTCGACGTTTGAAAAAGTTGAGTCCAAGATATTTGGGTCCATTTGAAGTGGTTGAGCGAATCGGAGAAGCTGCGTATCGGCTAGCTGTTTCGGTAGACTTGGGTGGACTACATGATGTGTTTCACATCTCGGTGGTGCAGAAGGCCGTTAAAGATCCAGCTCAAGTGATCATGGATGATCGTGTGTCGGTGGAGTATGGGCTAACAACGAGAGTTAGACCCATTCAGATCGAGGATCGAGACGAGAAACCATTGCGGAACAAGACAGTTAGAATGGTTAAAGGCCGACGGGACAATTGCGACCGTGAGGAGCTTACATGGGAGCGAGAGCAGACCATGCGAGCGGAGTTTCCCGAGCTATTTTTGTAGCGATTGCATAGTGAACATTTTATTGTAACATAAACCTTTCATGTTATAAAAATGTTTGATTGCTGGTTGCCTTCCTGTATACAAATTTCGAGGACGAAAGTTCTTGTAGGAGGGGAGGGTTGTAACAACCCATTTTTCAGCAGGCTCATTTTTGGGGTGACACGGCCTTTGACACGGGCGTGTCCCAGGGCGTGTTAGTGGGCGTGACCACCCCTGTCGACACTTGAGTCCTGCGGTCGACAAAATTTGGTCGACGATCGTCGAGTGCTTAGGACACAGCCTGTGACACGGGCGTGTCACAGGGCGTGTCAGCGCGGTCGACGAACTCAGCCCGACGAATTTGAGCTGGGGCGTGTCTAGTGCCGTATGTGGGCACACGGCCTGGGACACGGGTGTGTCATAGGCCGTGTGAGTCTCGTGTGATTTTGAGATTTTTCAGCCTGATGAACACGGCCACAGACACGGGCGTGTCTGAAGGCATGTCGGGTGATACGGCCCATGACACAGGCATGTCACATGGGCGTATCACTGGATTGGAGAAGTCGGTTGAGCACCGCTTAGGGAACACGTCCATGGACACGGGCGTGTCACAGGCCGTGTCAGGCAAAATTTATGAGTTTTGGTGAAATCGTGGCCCTCCATTCCTTCAGCCTGGATCCAAGGGCTGAAAGGCCTCCCTGTCTTCTTAAGGCCGAGAATGGGTTGGGGAAACTCATTTGGCTTTTGACTTTCTCTTACTATACTTCTAGAGAGAGAAAGAGAGAGGAAGAAGGAGGAGGAGAGGGGGCTGATCACCGGTGGTGCTGCAGTTTGCTGACAAGAGATTCGAGGCCGACGTTGCGGAGGAAAAGCTCTTGTGAGTCGTTCGAGCCAGCTTAGATGTCATGTCACCAAAGAGGTCTTCAAGGGTAACGACCTTTCTTCCTAGCCATGTGAAGGCTTCCTTTTTGGCATATGTATGTGATTCCCCCACCAAAAGGTGGCTGAGTTTGGGAGTCTTTGGGTGGATTCATGAAATCCCCTTGGTTGGCATATAGATTCGGAAATGGAGCACGAAATAGGCATGCTGTGTGAAGCCCATCTAGACAGGTTGATCTAGATTGGTGATGTTGCATACGAACCGGAGAAGACTCCGTGATAAACGTGTAGTTTAGGAGTCGACGGGTTGGACCTGTGAAAGAATGTAGCAGGAAGTACTGGAGTGATAGTCCAGGAAAATACCCGTAGAATGCTTGTGCTCCTTGTGCTATTAGGTTCGACCTGTGAAAGGAAGTCACAGGAAGTACTGGATTGGAATTCCAGGAAATACCCTTTGTACTGCTTAATGTTTATGGGGAGTCCACCTGTGAAGCAAGTAACAGGAAGTACTGGCCTGGTAGCCAGGAAAGACCCCTGACATTTGTGCTATTTGCGGTGTCCACCAGCGAAGAGAGTTGCAGGAAGTAATGGTGTGCCCAGGAAAGACCCGCTGATGTTGTGATATGAATGGGTGTAAGAGAAATACCCAGGCTTGAATGCTAGAACAGGATTTATGAGACCGACCCGCGCCTTTTGTAGCCGCGAGTATGCCGTACTCGGTGATGGCAAGGCGATTTGAGCAATGGGGGGTGGAGGATTCGACCTGCTTTATGTCCGTCCGACGTGAGACCAGAAGGTGCGGTCTGTTGGAGCGCATATCGAGAGTCGTAGGCCTGTGTGCCATGACATAATGGGGGGCTACGGGTCCATACCAGTGCATTACGACTAGAATGAACTCCGACTGCATGCCATGGAGTAAATGCTCAAGTGAGTTGCCGTTGGGCTGTGACCCTGATACGGTGGTGGGAAACTGATTTGCCAGTACACCAAGAATGTGCCCTTAGTACACGGACCATTGGGCCGGGTGGCTAACGGTTGTGATGGCATGCGTGCGTGAAAGCACATTATATGATATATATAGCCATGCTTGTGATATGTTATGCCTGCAGGGAAGATTACCGATGCCCCGAAAAAGGGGTAGGGTCGTTATAATTTGGTCAGCTGAATGCTGACCGTTGCCTCTGTTTGCCACCTTTGGGTGGAATGTCCCTGTCCAGGTGCTGGACAACCGAGCGGGATGCATAAGGGCTGAAGTCCCTACTACTTTTGCTGCTGCCGCTGCTAGCCCTCGAAGGCTATTATGAATGTACATGTTATGTTTTCTTTTGATGTGGCCGACCTGCGTGCCAATGTTTGGGCCACTGTTTGAAAGCCCTGTGAGGCCATAAGGCCAACGATGTTTTCATGTTGTAAGACATTCCTATAATCTATAAAATGTGGGGTTTTATATGTTGGACATTCAAGAGTGGAGTTCAAGTGTAGTGTTGTAGGCTTCCGCTAGAATGCAATGAGTTAGGCGCGCTGCGCTACTCTGGTATCACTTCGTAGCTTCATCATCTGTTTTGTGGTATATGCTGTGGGGCCTCGGCCGGACCTTCTAGTATATAGTATATGAACAGATGAGGTTGTTACATTTTTGGTATCAGCTGTCTTGGTCTTTCCCTCACGAAGTCGTGGTCGACTTCTTTTGTGGGGTGGCGAGCACGTTTCTGTGCAAACCACGTTAACACGTTTGAACTCCTGAATGTCCATGATAGGAATGCAAAGTCTTGTGTTTGAGGAACCTGTGCGTTCCTAGTTTGTGCTGTTTGCTTGTGTAAGACCTCTAATGTGTGTGTCTTGTCCCCTTTAGGTGACTCGGAGTGGTGCGGGGCAATCAGAGCCCCAGCGTTCGGATGAAAGTACGACACCAACTGAGGTGCGTACACCTCCGCCGTCTGCAGAAACCGTGCGACAAATTGCTGAGGCTTTGTTTGCAATGGTGAAGGACATCCGATTGGGCAGGCACAAGGGCAGGCGCAGCTGGCCCTGCGGCCAGAACAGATGGAGGCGAGGCCAGAGCCTGTTGTGCATGTGAATCCTCGAGCCGCTGAGAAGCAGTTGACGCGATTTATGAGTTTTCACCCGCCGACGTTCTCGGGAGTGGGAGCTGCAGCACAGGCTGAGGATTGGTTATCGCGCGTCAAGCGGATCATGACGACGATTGGAACGGAGGAGCATCAGAAAGTCACCTTAGCTACCTTCCTTCTTGAAGGAGAGGCTAGACTGTGGTGGGACGAGATGGAGCTGCATCACTTGGCGGGTTGTCCCTTAACACAAGTGTCGATGGAAGAATTCTCTCGACTCTTCCTAGCGAAGCACCTTCCTGCGGTGCAACGAATTGCCATGGAGAATGAATTCCAAAGGCTGACGCAAGGGGATGGCAGTGTGGAAGCTTACCTGCATGAGTTTACATGCTTGGGGCGGTATGCGGGTTCGATATTTGCGGATGAGCAGAGGAAGACGAATAGGTTCTACGAAGGATTGCGGGACGAACTGAGGTTCCTGCTTTCTAGTTCGGTGAACCAAGGCTTCCAGGCGTTGGTCGACACTGCAAGCGCGCTGGAAAAAGACATGAAGAGAGTGCAAGGGAAGAGGGCATTGGCTGTGTCCCAGCCAGAGTTTAAAGTGCCCCGACCGACGAAGTCATTCTATAAGAAGAAATGGGGCAAGAGGCCCAAGAAGGAGGGACAAGCTCCTTCTTCTATTGCATCAGGAGCAACGTCGGGAGCCACCCCCAAGCCGGATACTCGTACATGCTTCAATTGTGGCAGGGTGGGGCATATAGCTTGAGACTGTTGGGTGCCGCCAAAGAGTGAAAAGAAGGCGGGAGCGTCATATGCGGACAAAGGAAAGGCGCTGGTGGAATCATCTGCCTCTCAGGCGCTGCCCCGGTTCTTCAATCTTGGCCTGCAGGAGGCCATCAAGCAGAGTGACGTCATCACAGGTACACGTTTAGTGTTTGAGTATTTTATTGCTTGTATGTTTTGCTTAATGTCTCTATGGATGCGGCTTGTGTGTGTGACATTATTGTCACAGGTTTTGTGATGATTCGGGACACGCTGGCGCGAGCACTGTTTGATACAGGTGCATCACATTCTTTTCTGTCTCGTGAGTTTATAACGCGGCTTGGAATACCTAGTCGTGTGAAGATAAATAGCGTCAGAGTGGTGTTGCCGAATCACTGTTGGATGCTTGCGGACGAAGCTTGCGATGTGGCGGTCCAAATAGGAAGTCGGGATTTCAGTTTGACTGTATCTGTATTGCCGATATCGGAATTCGACGTGATATTTGGTATGGATTGGCTTGCGGAGCAGCATGCCATGATTGATTGCCAGTCCAAAGAAATCATGTTGTGCCAGCATACCGAATAGGAGACAAAGTTCGCGGGTATGCGATGAGTGGGCGGGACTTTATTGTCTGCACTCCAAGTCTTGAAGGCTGCTCGGAAGGGTGCGGAGTGCTACTTCGCCTTAATTCAAGCTGTTGAGCCTAAGGCCAGTGTGGGTGATGTTCCGATTGTGTCGGAATTTGCAGATGTGTTTCCAAAGGATCTCCCTAGGCTACAACCCCAGCGTGAGATTGACTTCACGATCGAGTTGGTGTCAGGTGCGAAACTTGTGGCCCGCTCGCCATATCACGTCGCGCCAAAAGAAATGGCAGAGTTGAAAGTCCAACTGCAGGAATTGATGGAGCAGGGGTATATACACCCAAGTATGTCTCCTTGGAGCGCCCCTGTGCTTTTTGTGAAGAATAAAGACGGTGGCTTGCGGTTATGTATTGATTACCGCGAATTGAATAAGCTAACCGAGAAGAATAAATATCCGATTCCGCGGATTGATGAGCTGTTTGATCAGCTATTGGGATCGTCTGTCTACTCGAAGTTGGACTTGAAATCCGGGTATTACCAATTGAGGATCCGGGAAGAAAATATTCCCAAAACCGCATTTGGAACACGGTACGGGGACTACGAGTTCACGGTCATGCCGTTTGACCTGTGCAATGCGCCTTCGGTATTTATGGACTTGATGCACCGAATATTCCATGAGTACCTGGATCTGTTCGTGATAGTGTTTATTGATGATATCCTGGTGTACTCGAGATCGGAAGCTGACCATGAGAAACATTTGCGGTTGGTGTTGACAACATTGAGGCAGAATCAACTCTATGCCAAGTTCTCGAAGTGCGAGTTTTGGCTATCGTCGGTGGATTTTCTGGGCCATGTGGTGAGTGGAGCGGGCATAGCTGTGGATCCAGCGAAGATAAGGGCCATAGAGGAGCGGCTAGTGTTATCTTCAGTGGCCGAGGTCCGGAGTTTCCTTGGACTAGCAGGCTACTACCGAAGATTTGTTGAAAACTTCTCGCGGATTGCTTTGCCGCTAACCATGTTGACGCGAAAAGAGTAGAAGTTCGTTTGGTCGCCAGAGTGCGCGCGAATTTTGAAGAGCTGAAGATTCGGTTGACCACGACGCCTGTGTTGTCATCGCCATGTGGTACCGATGGATTTGTCATCTACATTGATGTTTCAGGAAGCGGCTTAGGCTGCGTGCTTCTGCAAAATGGAAAGGTGATTGCTTATGGCTCATGCCAGCTGAAAGTGCACGAGCGGAACTATCCCGTCCATGATCTTGAGTTGGCGGCAGTGATGTTTTCACTAAAGCTATGGCGACACTATCTTTATGGTGTGAAGGTAGAGATCTATACAGATCACAAGAGCCTGAAGTATCTATTAGAGCAGAAGGACTTGAATATGCGACAACGAAGGTGGTTGGAGTTTCTCGGGGACTATAACTTTGAGATTCACTATACTCCCGGGAAAGGGAATGTTGTCGCAGATGCCTTGAGTCGGCGGACTCCGGCAAGAGCAGCTTGGTTGCAAAGACATGATGAACGTCTCATCCAGGAGCTGGAAGCGTTAGAGATTTCTTGTGTTGACAAAAATGCCACTGCCAATGCATGTTTGAACTGGACGGAGGTGCAATGTGACCTTGCGGACCGAGTTCAACGGGCAACGGAGTTGGATGAAGATCTCCTACGCTATGCGAAAGCTGGGCCAGAAGGTAAGTTCTCCTAGAATGACGGTCCTTTGCGGAAAGAGGGCCGTTTGTGCGTCCCAAATGTGGGTAAATTGCGGGAAGAACTGATGTATGAAGCACATTATACAAAGTACTCAATCCACCCAGGGAGCACGAAGATGTTTAGAGATATGAAAAAGCTATTTTGGTGGCCAGGGATAAAGAAAGATGTTGCTCTTTATGTGGCCAAATGCCAAACCTGTGCTATGGTGAAGGCAGAATGCCAGAAACCGGGCGGTTATTTGAAGTCGTTGCCGATTCCAGAATGGAAATTTGATGATATTTCTATGGATTTCATGCATGGTTGCCGAAATCTCTGCGAGGGAACGATTCCATCTGGGTGATTGTTGATCGGCTGACAAAAGTGACACATTTTCTACCAAACAAGCGAGATGATTCGGTAGAAAGTTTGACAAAGATGTACGTGGAACAGATTGTACGGCTTCACGGTGTTCCTCGAAGCATCGTGAGTGATCGAGATGGGCGATTCACGTCAAAGGATTGTAGGCTAGTTCACCAGCTGTTGGGCATGAAGTTGACTTTCAGTACGGCCTTTCATCCCCAAACGAATGGACAAACTGAATGGACCAACAGAACTATGGAGGACATGCTCAGGATGTGCGCCCTAGACTACGAAAAGAGATGGGAAGATCATCTCTACATGGTGGAGTTTGCTTATAATAACAGCTACCGGGCGAGCATCGGGATGACACCATATGAAGCTCTATATGGAAGGAAGTGCCGTACTCCCTTGGCTTGGGTAGAAGCGGGCGAAGCTAAAGTTTATAATCGTAAAGAAGTCGATGAAGCAAATTCAACCATTCATACTATTAGAGAGAAGCTACTCATAGCCCAAGATCGTCAAGCGAAGTACTACAACGCCAAGCACCGAAACGTGGAGTTCGCGGTTGGCGATTGGGTCTACTTGAAGATCAAGCCCTTCAAAGGTGTCTCCAGGATTCGACGTTTGAAAAAGCTGAGTCCAAGATATTTGGGTCCATTTGAAGTGGTTGAGCGAATCAGAGAAGCTGCGTATCGGCTAGCTCTTTCGGCAGACTTGGGTGGACTACATGATGTGTTTCACATCTCGGTGTTGCAGAAGGCCGTTAAAGATCCAGCTCAAGTGATCACGGATGATCGTGTGCTGGTGGAGTATGGGCTAACAACGAGAGTTATACCCATTCAGATCGAGGATCTAGCCGAGAAACAGTTGCGGAACAAGACGGTCGGAATGGTTAAAGGCCGATGAGACAATTGCGGCCGTAAGGAGCTTACATGGGAGCGAGAGCAGGCCATACGAGCGGAGTTTCCCAAGCTATTTTTGTAGCGATTGTATAGTGAACATTTTATTGTAACATAAACGTTTCATGTTATAAAAATGTTTGATTGCTGGTTGCCTTCCTGTATACAAATTTCGAGGACAAAATTTCTTGTAGGAGGGGAGGGTTGTAACAATCCATTTTTCAGCAGGCTCATTTTTTGGGTGACACGACCTGAGACACGGGCGTGTCCCAGGGCATGTCAGTGGGCGTGACCACCCATGTCGACACTTGAGTCCTGCGGTCAACAAAATTTGGTTGACGATCATCGAGTGCCTAGGACACGGCCTGTGACATGGGCGTGTCATAGGGCGTGTCAGCACGGTCGACGAACTCAGTCGGATGAATTTGAGCTGGGGCGTGTCTAGTGCAGTGTGTGGGCACACGACCTGGGACACGGGCGTGTCACAGGCCGTGTGAGTCTCGGGTGATTTTGAGATTTTTCAGCCTGATGAACCGGCCACAGACACGGGCGTGTCTGAAGGCGTGTCGGGTGACACGGCCCATGACACGAGCATGTCACATGGGCGTGTCACTGGATTGGAGAAGTCAGTTGAGCACTGCTTAGGGAACATGGCCATGGACACGGGCGTGTCACAAGTCGTGTCAGGCAAAATTTATGAGTTTTGGTGAAATCGTGGCCCTCTATTCCTTCATCCTGGATCCAAGGGCTGAGAGGCCTCCCTGTCTTCTTAAGGCCGAGAATGGGTTGGGGAAACTCATTTGGCTTTTGACTTTCTCTTACTATACTTCTAGAGAGAGAAAGAGAGAGGAAGAAGGAGGAGGAGGAGAGGGGGCTGATCATCGGTGGTGCTGCAGTTTGCCGACAAGAGATTCGAGGCCGACGTTGCGGAGAAAAAGCTCTTGTGAGTCGTTCGAGCCATCTTAGAGCTCATGGCACCAAAGAGGTCTTCAAGGGTAACGACTTTTCTTCCTAGCCATGTGAAGGCTTCCTTTTTGGCACATGTATGTGATTCCCCCACCAAAAGGTGGCTGAGTTTGGGAGTCTTTGGGTGGATTCATGAAATCCCCTTGGTTGGCATATTGATCCGGAAATGGAGTACGGAATAGGCATGCTGTGTGAAGCCCATGTAGTCATGTTAGTCTGGATTGGTGATGTTGCATACGAACCGGAGAAGACTCCGTGATAAACGTGTAGTTTAGGAGTCGGTGGGTTGGACCTGTGAAAGAAAGTAGTAGGAAGTACTGGAGTGGTAGTCCGGGAAAATACCCGTAGAATGCTTGTGCTGCTTGTGCTATTGGGTTCGACTTGTGAAAGGAAGTCACATGAAGTACTGGATTGGAATTCCAGGAAATACCCTTTGTACTGCTTAATGTTCATGGGGAGTCCACCTGTGAAGCGAGTAACAGGAAGTACTGGCCTGGTAGCCAGAAAAGACCCCTGACATTTGTGCTATTTGCGGTGTCCACCTGCGAAGAGAGTAGCAGGAAGTACTGGTGTGCCTAGGAAAGACCCACTGCTGTTGTGATATGAATGGGTGTAAGAGAAATACCCAGGCTTGAATGCCAGAACAGGATTGGTGAGACTGACCCGCGCCTTTTGTAGCCGCAAGTACGCCGTACTCGGTGATGGCAAGGCAATTTGAGCAATGGGGGGTGGAGGATCCGACCTGTGTTATGTCCGTCTGATGTGAGACCAGAAGGTGCGGTCTGTTGGAGCACATAGTGAGAGTCGTAGGCCTATGCTCCATGACACAATTGGGGGCTACGGGTCCATCCCGGTGCATTACGACTAGAATGAACTCCGGCTGCAAGCCATGGAGTAAATGCTCAAGTGAGTTGCCGTTGGGCTGTGACCCTGATACGGTGGTTGGCAACTGATTTGCCAGTACACCAAGAATATGCCCTGAGTGCACGGACCGTTGGGCCACGTGGCTAATGGTTGTGATGGCATGTGTGTGTGAAAGCGCATTATATGAGATATATAGCCATGCTTGTGATATGCTATGCCTGCAGGGAAGATTACCGCTGCCCCGAAAAAGGGGTAGGGTCGTTATAATTTGGTCAGCTGAATGCTGACCGTTGCCTCTGTTTGCCACCTTTGGGTGGAATGTCCCTGTGCAGGTGCTGGAGAACCGAGCGGGACGCATAAGGGCTGAAGCCCCTACTGCTTTTGCTGCTACCGCTGCTAGCCCTCAAAGGCTATTGTGAATGTACATGTTATGTTTTCTTTTGATGTGGCCGACCTGCGTGCCAATGTTTGGGCCACTGTTTGAAAGCCCTGTAAGGCCATAAGGCCAACGATGTTTTCATGTTGTAAGACATTCCTATAATCTATAAAATGTGGGGTTTTATATGTTGGACATTCAAGAGTGGAGTTCAAGTGTAGTGTTGTAGGCTTCCGCTAGAATGCAATGAGTTAGGTTCGCTGCGCTACTCTGGTATCACTCCGTAGCTTCATCGTCTGTTTTGTGGTATATGCTGTGGGGCCCCGGCCGGACCTTCTATTATATAGTATATGAATGGATGGGGTCGTTACAGTGTCTCGCCCGAACACTTCATCGAACCCATTTTCGTCACCTCGCGACTGCTAAGCACCAGAGCAGGACACGCCCTAGGACACGCCCGTGTCCCAAGCCGTGTCACCAAAAGTTTGCCAATCCCAGACTTTGGGCTGTTACATGCTTCCCAGTTGTCAGTACTCCCCTGAGCCCAAGTCAGCTCTCTTGGCTCAAAAACACGCACAAGGGGCCTAGTGCGATTCAGGACGTTACAAATCCTATAAACAAACAAAAGATTTCGTCCCCGAAATCACGCTAAGGCTATGGGGAGAAATGCATAACAGAAAATATATTATGCGGTCAAATAAAATTACCTTGAGCAAACAACTCCGGATAGTGGTTTTGCATCAAATCCATTGGCTCCCATGTATATTCCTCCTTCCCATGATTAGACCATAGCACTTTCACTAAAGGAACACTTTTGCGGCGCAATATCCTTGTCTCGTTATCTACGATCCGCACCGGCTCTAATCGCACTGACCTATCGGACGCCACAACACCATCAGTTATGGGGATGTATTGATCGGGCTGCAACAACGCCTACCGAAGCAACGACACATGGAACACGTCGTGGAGGTTCTCTATCTCGGGCGGTAACTCCAACCGATAGGCCAACAGGCCAATCCTTTCCAATATAGTATAAGGCCCAACATACCTTGGGCCGAGATTTTTCACACCACGCACACGTGACACTCCATGCATCGGTCGGATTTTCAGGAACACCTTATCACCCACTTGAAACTCCACCATCCGGTGCCTTGCATTGTAATACTTCGTCTGTAGACTTTGAGCCTCCAACATGCGATCCCGTATCAGTCTAACCGCCGCATCGGTATAATCAATATATTCAATGCCCAAAGCCTTCAGGTCTTCATCTTGCACCCAAGACAAAGGGGTTCTTCACCTCCTTCCGTAAAGAGCTTCCTGAGGCGCCATGCCGATGCTAGCATGATGGCTATTATTGTAGGAGAATTCTACCAGCGGTAAGAGCCTTTCCCACGGCTCTCCTCCATCCAACACACATAATCTCAATAAATCTTCCAATGTCCGGATGGTCCTTTGAGATTGCCCGTCCGTATGAGGATGAAACGCGGTGCTGAAGGTAAGGCGTGAGCCCAAATACGCCTGTACCGCTTTCCACTCATTGGAGGTAAACCAACCATCACGATCAGACACGATCATCTTAGGCATGCCATGATACCGTACGAATTGCTCCACAAAGAGGCGTACTAAGACATACACATGAGCTTCTTTCTTCATTGGGATAAACTGGGCTACTTTCGTCAGGCGATCAACTATCACCCACACTGAATCATTCCTGGAGCGTGAGCGAGGTAACCCATGGATGAAGTCCATGGAGATATCCTCGAACTTCCATTCGGGGATGGGCAACGATTGTAACAAACCACCAGGGCTCTTGCATTCTGCCTTCACTCTTTGACAAGCTTCACAGTGTGTAACAAAATATCGGACATCCTTCTTCATTCCCGGCCAACACATAGTCTTCCGCAAGCCGGCGTACATCTTGGCAATACCCAGGTGCACCGAATACTGAGAGCAATGTGCCTCTCTTAAGATATCCTCCCGGATTCTACCGCCCTTGGGAATGTATAGCCGACCACGGAAATAAACGAGGCCGTCTTTTAGTGTATACTCGTAAGAAGTCCCATCTTCAATTGCCTTGACTGCCGGGGACAGAGCCACATCCCTTCCTTGCTCCGCCCGGATTCGGTCCCGGATATCACAAACTATGCTCATGGTTGCCACGTACTCTGTATACTCTGCCGAAGGAGCCTTATATACTAAGGTAATATCCATCTCTTCAATCATCCGAGCCAACTCCATACTCATCAACCGAGACTCCGGGCTTGAGTCCGGTACTTTTCTGCTCAATGCATCAGCCACCGAGTTTGCCTTTCCGGTATAATAGTTCAAGGTGAACTCATAATCGCACAGAAACTCTAACCATCGCCGTTGCCTAGAGTTCAACTCCTTCTGTGTATGAACGTACTTTAAGTTTTTATGGTCTGAGAAAATCTCGCAGTGGACGCCGTATAGATAGGCCCTCCAAACCTTCAAGGCGAACACCACTGCTCCCAGTTCCAAATCATGAACCGGGTAATTGATTTCATGTTTCTTTAACTATCTTGAAGCATAAGCGATCACGTGTCCGTGCTGCATCAGTACCGCTCCCATCCCTTAATATGATGCGTCAGTGTAGACTTGAAATCCTTCCTTCCCAGACGGAAGTGCAAGGATGTGGGCGCAGGTAAGTCTATCCTTCAGCTCATGGAATGCCACTTCACATTGGGGTGTCCACTCAAATGGCACACCTTTCTTCGTCAATGAAGTAAGAGGGAGGGCAATCTTGGAGAACCCTTTCACGAACTTGCGGTAGTACCCGGCAAGCCCAAGGAGGCTCCGCACATCGGCCGCCGACTTCAAGGGAGACCACTCCTTCACGGCACGCACTTTGGCCGGATCCACCGCCAGCCCATCTCCGCTGATCACGTGACCCAAGAAGGCAACCTCCTTAAGCCAGAATTCGCACTTGCTGAATTTGGCGTATAAAGCGTGCTCCTTCAATTTCTTCAAAACCAAGGTCAAATGCTCAATATGCTCCTCCTCCGTCTTTGAGTAGACCAAGATGTCGTCGATGAAAACAATGACGAGTACGTCCAAATACGGTTCAAATACCTTGTTCATCAGGCTCATGAAAGCCGAAGGGGCATTTGTGAGCCCAAATGGCATTACAGTGAACTCGTACAACCCAAATCTTGAACTAAAGGCCGTTTTCTGGATATCCCCTTCTTGTATTCTCAGCTGATAATAACATGAGCGCAAGTCCAGCTTAGAAAACCAATGCACCCCCACTAGTTGATCGAACAACTCGTCAATCCAAGGTAGCGGGTAAGTGTTCCGCACCGTCAGCCGATTGAGTTCCCGATAGTCTATGCATAAACACAGGGTTCCATCCTTCTTCTTCACGAACAATACAGGGGCTCCCTAGGGTGACGAACTGGGGCGAACGAACCCTGACTCCACCAGTTCTTGTAGTTGAACTCTAAACTCCGCGAGTTCCTTCGGGGCCATTCGGTAAGGGGCCTTGGATACAGGCTTGGCACCCGGTACTAGATTAATCTGGAAGTCAACCTCTCTATGCGGGGGTAGTCATGGCAGTTTCTCAGGAAATACCTCGGGAAAGTCCCGCACTACCCGTACATCTTTCATGTCCAGCGCCAACTCCTTCAACTCGAAACAGATCATGAAGACTTCATCCCCCTTCATATGTGCTTTCACAGTCTGAATTGAAGATAACAGCATGCGAGGTGAGAAGCTAATACCTTGGAAGATGACATCGGAGTCCCCATGTCTCAAGTAGATTTGTTTCTCCGCACAGTCTATCCTTGCAAAGTGCCAGTCCAACCAAGCCATGCCCAAAATGATGTCAAACTCCAGCATTCTCAAGACCGTGGCAGGTGTCTCAAAGGCCTTTCCTTCAATAAATATCTCAAACTCACACTTAGCAGTTGCAATCATCTCCAAGCCGTCCGGTAGGCGCACTCGTCGGGCTATACCAGTAAAGTATTGTACGTCCTCCATGTACTTAATGAAATCCTCAAACATAAAGGAGTGTGAGGCACCGGTATCGAACAACGCATAAGCCATCTTCCCGCCGACTATCACGGCGCCTAAGTACCAATAACCAAAACTTGTTGCTGGGTGTCTAGTATGTCTCAAGCAACTTTAAGTTTAAGAAAAGAAAAACGAGATAATTACTTAAATCATACCTGCAATCACATCTTGGGGATTCCGTTCTTGCGCCATGTCTAACGCGTACCCTTGATCCCGAGCAGGGCCGGGGTTTCCTCCTCGCGGTCCTCGTCCTCAACCACGCACATAACCACGCCCCGCGGAGCAGCCGGAGGGAGAGCAGGAGGGACAATCCCATACAACCGCGGGCAGAAATGTCGAATGTGGCTCAGCTGGTTGCATTCAAAACACACCAGCCCACGACGCCCTTCATGTTGCTGAATTTGTTGAGGCTGAGGCGGTGGAGGCAACGCAGGCGGCTGCGGAACCGGATGCTCCACTCTAAAATCTCGGTGGAAACATCCTCCACCTCTTTGACATCCCCTTCCTCTCCTAAAGTCCTACCTTCTTCTATTGCTTGGGCCAGCTTCCATCACGCCCTCCGCAGGTCTATTACCACTACTCAAGTGGTCCGCCTCCAATCTCTTCGCCATGTCGATAATCTCCGCCAAGCTACCGTCCGCTATAAACAAAAGGACCTGCCTTAGGGGATCTCGCATCCCTTTGTAGAAACGCTTGTCATATCCTCTATCATCCAGGTCATATGAGTCCGCGAACCTTGCGAGATGCTGGAACTCTTGCTTGTATTCTGTAACCGATTTTGATCCCTGCTTCAGTAGTAGAAACCTCTGCTCGAGCTCGTCTCGAGCCGATGTAGGAATGAAGTGCTCCAAGAAGACACCCGAGAACTCGCTCCAACTTATCTCGGTATACACTCATCCTTGGAATGTGGAGCCCATGAGTGACTTCCACCACCTCTTAGCATGTAGATCCAAGATGGACACCACTAATGATACAACCATGTTGGCCAGGCAACGGATCCACGCCAATAGCTCTTGGACCGTGTCAATCCATTCCTCCGTGCGTACGGCCGACTCCATCCCGAGGTAGGCGGGATGGGAGAGAGCCCGAAAGGTGCTCAGCCAGTTAGAGCCCGGAGCCTGTTGTTGCACCGGAGACTGTTGCGCTCTAAAGGCATCCAGAATTGCGGTGAGCGTCTGTCCCAACTCGAATTGTTGAAACTGAGTGGGTATGGAAGGGGCAGGAGTGCGCCCCATCGGCTCAATGTGTACTGGAATCTATATATAAAACACAAACGTATGGTCAGATTGGCTAATCCTGAGGTCAAAGTTGGACAACTTAGTGTGAATTACATATGGGCACGCACCACAGATTCCGCTAAGTCAGTTTGTCCGTAAACTGACTAATTGAACGGGGGTGGTACCATTGTTGAATGAATTCTTTAGTTGAGGATCGTGGCAAACTGATACCATTTGTAAGACCCCCCCTCCCGGATCCCAAAACACGGCACGAAGGGGGGTCTTATGCCCGGAACAGCCGCCTTGCGGTAGCATTAGCACACTGGCTAACCTGTACCACAAGACACCTATTCCGCCGGCTACAACCAATACCAATATATACATGCCAACCAACCATAATATAAGCAAGAAGTAATCAAATCCACACTAAGCATATGATTCCAAATACATCAAATAAGAGAAGCTAAAACATGCTTCTACAATATCATAGTACAACTATAAAATTGCCCAAACAGGCTACAACAGAATCTCACAACACTCACATCCGTAACCGACGGTAGCGATGACACCGTCACTTCAGGCCCTGTCGTCCTGGCGTGGTTGTCCTGCTGCAAAGTCTGTGGCTGCTCTACCTACGGGGTGACCTCCTAAAAAGGAAGACGTAGCAACCGTTAGTCGAAAAGACTAAGTGGCTTCGCATCCGCTCCCTCGGCGACTCCTCGGCACTGGGCGGAGAAAAGAGCAAGGGTACACGTATAATAAATAGTGTAAAAGGTACAAGCAGGTGGTAGTGGTATAATAAGATTAATAGCATTTTACTCTAGCAGTTCTACATGTGTAACAATATTATAGCTAGCAGTTCTACTTGAGCAATTAGTAAAATCAACAAGTACAAGTAACTACAGCAGGAAAGTAACCTAACTTATAAGAATGCCCATACAAACTTATAAGTTAAGGATCGGGTTACATAAAAGTAACTCATCGTATAAAAGTGCCCATACAAACTTATACGATGAGGATCTTGTTGTGCAATGCTATGTAATGATATGTATGCTATGCAATGACTCACCCATGATCACACCATGCAAATGCTATGTCAACATAGACTAGAAGTTCCCACTATTCGAGCAGCTAGCTAACCTCTCAGGCATCAACCGCCGTGGCCAGACAGTGACAGTAGAGCGGGCATCTCTACTACTAGGCGGGTATCCACACTACTTCACCTAGGCCTTCGTACCCCTCAATGCTAAGAACACAACAACGGTTCCCATGCGTACTATGGCACAGCGGGGTCTCGGGTAGATGTGCACCGAGAACACAGCCCGAACTGGCCTGGTGTGACCCAGAAGGGCCTCAGAAGTAATTGTGAGGACACAACCCAACCGTTCACTTGACACGGAAGGGGCCCCGGGACGTGAACACCGAGGACACAGCCCAACCGCCCAAAGTCTAACTGTCAACTCCCGTCGGTGTGACGATCGGCGAGCTCGTAGACCTGCCACACTATCCTTAACCCAGAATTACAACACCGCATGTCGACTCACACCGCATGCAAATGCCACATCACCATGGCATGGAAGGGGCCTCGGAAGTAAGCACGAGGACACAACCCAACCATCCAATTGGCGCAGAAGGAGCCTCGAGATGTGAACACCGAGGAACAAATCCATTCGTCCGTCTATACCTCACTTCAACATTAACCCAACTAGTGACGATCAATGCCTTACTTGCATCCTTCCACAATACAACCCGTAGGAAGACTGCGCTCTAATTATTGGACTACTAAACTTCATTTTAACCATCATACATACTCATGGCCATGGTTTATCCTTCTATTTGTCATTCCAAATGGGTTTCAACATATTAAAAACATGATGCACATTAATTATAATCTATCAATTTGTATCTAGTCATTTAATTTATCATATTATAAACATGATGCGTATTTATAATAATCTGCTAATTTGTGCAAATCATTTCATTCATCATATTATAAACATGATGCACATTTATAATAATCTAACAATTTTAGAAAGTCATATCGTGCAATAAAGCTTGCTTCACAATTCAGTTTTATGAAATCTAATTGACAAGATTTATCATTCATAGTACTACGGTGGTCAGCATAAATAGTTCATCAAAATCTCGGGTTGATTTGCAACATCGATTCCACCGAATTCAAATTCATACTATATAAACCCCAGAATTTAGGTGCAGAATAAATCTGGACAGCAACTTCGACCGGAGATTCCCGAAGCTACAGAAATCCGGTGAAGACGTGTAACCCCTTGATGGAAAGGTCTTTCCATAGCTTACAACTTTCATATTCAGCCCACAACCCAGATTTGAATGTATCCTATTTGAAATCGGCTTCAAAGTCCGCTGCGCACAGAACAACATTTCTGCATGTAGTACTTATCAGATGTCATTTTTGTTCAGGCTTTTTCGTGGCTACAGACTTTGCCTGAAGTCGTGCAACTATTCGTTGGAAAGGTATTTTTAAGGGCTTCAACTTTCGTGTTTAGTCTAAAGCCCAGATTTGGTCACAGCCTACATGAAAATGGCCAAGAAGATTGCTGCGCGCAGAATACAGATTCTGCACTATCTTAAAGAGGAATGAACAGCATCGGTTCATCTTCCTCTTCAAGTCGATCTTCCAAAATCACTCCAGAAATTCCTCCTCCCTCATTCACCCTCAAAGGGCCATGATTCTTCACGAAACCATCCACCCATCATCACATAGAAGAAAGGGGAGGTTGAAAGATCTAAAACCTAGAACACATGTCCTAGCATGGCTATCCCTAGAAAACTCCTTCTCTCCATCAAAACTCTCTTGAGTCGACATCTCTTCTAAGGAAATAACTAAAGATCTAGCACCAAGGGAGAGGGTAGGAAGCTCACCTCATTTACAGAGTTTTCACCATTTCCGGCCATGGATCTCGTGACTCTTCTCGGCGACATCTTCTTTTCCACGGCGGCGGCGAATCTTCTCCTCTAGAACTAGATCCAGCGACTTCCTTCTCTCAACAGGAGTTTCTCTCAGAAAAATGGCTGGAATGAGGAGTGAAAACGGCTAGGGTTATCAATTCCCCTTTTATATAAAAGTGACACGGGTAGGGACACGCCCGTGTCCTTACCCGTGTCCCGCTTAGGCGAAGTGTTACGACGGTTTTTATGCGTCGGTTCAATACTCAACATGACACACGGGTGGGACACGCCCGTGTCGGCCCAGTCACGCCCGTGACATGGGGCGTGTAACCCACTCGAGACTTACTCGAGAGGACTTACTCGAGAGAAAAACAACTACTCGAGTACCCGGATAGGACATGCCTGTGTCACAGGATGACACGCCCGTGTCACCTGATGAATTGTAAATATACCTATTTTTCTGTACATTAATTTAGTCGTTTTCATTTCTTTTCGTCATTTTTACATATTTTTGCTTAATAAATTGCTCCTTTTTTGTAAATATTTGCTGACTTGCTTTATTTTTATGTTTCAGAAAAAATGAAAAATCTGCCAAAAAATTGTCAACTCACGCCCGTGACAAATTGGTCACGCCCGTGACCAGGGCGTGACACGTCAAATTCCAGTCAATCAGCAAATTTTGAAGTGCAAAGCCTGACACGCCCGGGGTCACTCCCGTGTCACCCGACACGGGGCGTGACCCAAGCCCGTGTCCACCCGCTCAACGTTTTCATCTCAACGATCGTCGACCTCCTCGACACGCCTACAGTCACGCCCGTGACCTAGGGCGTGACACCTCTTTCCGCTTGACGATTTTCAACTCGACACTTTCCGCTCGACATTCGTCGAGTGTCGACACCAACTGACACCCCCAGAGTCACGCCCGTGACCTGGGGCGTGACCTTTCCAGCTAACCCGACAAGACCTGCCCGAAGACTTTCGGCGCAACCCGCGCCCAGATCCACCCACTTGACACGCCCAGCGTCACGCCCGTGACCTGGGGCGTGACCACTGTGAGACCGACACGTGTCCAGCCCGAAGTCCACTTTCCCGTCAAATCGCCGGCTGCCTTCGCAAATAGTACTGACACGCCCCCTATCACACCCGTGACCAAGGCGTGTACTTGTAAATTTTTCCCTATAAATTCAGAGCTTCTGCTTGAGTTCCTGTTCCCTTTTGGATCCATTTTGCTTAGGTGTTGTGCTGCTGGAATGCTTCAAATGCTATGTAAGGAAATTTCTCCCCTCTCCTTTATTTTCTTAGCTTTGTAATCTTTGTTTTTAGCTTAATAAAATTGTAGATTTTCTCTCTTTTATGGATTTGGACTTCAACTATGTGGCTACTCTTATGCAATCTTATTTCTTTCCTTGTTTTAGTTTTATTTTCTTGTCTTTTTAATACGTGTGTGTGTGTGTATGAGTATTGTTCTTTACTTTTATGTTTTCATTATTAGTGTTAGGATTTTTCTGCACTTTCATATCCATCCTTATAAAAGTATAAAAATGGTTATAAAAATGGATTTTGATCTCTCTTACTTAGCCTTTTTGTTATTTTTGTAAAACTTTTCGTGCTTTTAACTTTTCTTCCACTTTTTAGGCATTTTTATAGCATTATAAGAATGGATAAGTTGTTATTCTACTTTTTCAAACACTTGTATTTTTCCTTTATTTTCCAAAACTTTTTCCTTATTTAATTTTTTCGTTCTCTTTTTATGCATTTCTACCGCATTCTAGCGGTAGAAATGTATTCGTTTTAATTTTTCGAGCACTTGTGTTTTCATTTTTATTTGCAAAACGTTCTTCCCGTTTAATTTTTATTTTCGCTTTTTATGCATTTCTACCGCATTTTAGCGGTAGAAATGCAGTTGTTTTAATTTTTCGGCAACTTAGTTTTTTTTGCAATTTTTTATGTATGCGCATTTATTTCCGCCTACTCGTTAAGAGTTAAATGACGCTTGCTTATTTTATTTTCTGTAGAGTGCGTGAGTTTGTAATTTTCTTTATTTTCGCCTACTCATTCGAGTTAAATGACAGGTCTTTATTTTCCCTACTCATTTGAGTAGGATTTGTGTGTGTGCGTTTTCATTTATGTCGAGAGAGAGTGTGCGTGCGTTGCATTTATTTTGTCCTACTCGGTTGAGTAGGACCGTATTTATTTTCTCCTACTCATTTGAGTAGGACTTGCGTGTGTGCGTTTTACTGCTTTCATTTCTCCCGCCCACGCATTTGCGCCGGGACTCGCAATTTACAGTTTTCTTCAGTCCTACTCGTTTGGGTAGGACTTGCAATTTTCAGCTTTCCTTTACTGCTTTCATTTTATCGCTTTCATTTACTGCTTTCTTTATCGCTTTATTTACTGCTTTTCTCGCAAGCCATTCCCATTCCGATGAGTGGCTAATCGTTCTTAGCCCTCGGCATCGAAGAGCATTGGGACAGATAAAAAAGCTTAAAATAATTAAAAGTCATATCTTTCTAATTAATTAAAAGTACTTAAGGTTTGCCCGGGGTTAACGACGCGTAGGACCACATATCGATGTGTGGACCCTATTTCCGTTTTCCATACGCTCGCCAAGAGGCCGTGCGTATGGACAGATCACCCCTTGGCAAAGAGAGTTCCGCACTAACCCTCGAGAGAGGAGGCGCGCCAACTCTACCGGATTGGGTTCCCCACCCAATAGCGGGGTTCTTAGCGTAATGCAGGCGTTAGGAGGAATCGTTCGTCGGACGAGAGCCCGGTCGAATAGTCTTACCGTTCAGGTGAGCGATAGTCCTAGAGATAGGTGAGCTCATTTTAGCGGAACCTCCACGGCCAAGTCTCCGCCTTAATTAATTAGAAATTTAGGAGCTCTTTTTTATTTAAAGTCTATTTTAGTTCATTGTTTTTTCGGTGCCATCGAGCTAAGCTCTTCATCGACACCACCTTCAAGCTTTCTTTTCATGCTTTCATTTTTTTCTGCCATTTTCTGCTTTTTATTATATATAAAATATCCCGACAAGTTAATTATCGGTAAAATAATAGTCCCCTCCATGGAAGAGTAGAAATAATCGAACCGGCCCAAGAACAATACGACCTCGATATTCCACCCGGAATATCCTGTACTACTCACGATAGGTGCACTTGCCTCTTTTCGTTAAAATCGATCTAAACCGTTTATATCCAAATAAATAAATACGCGTGTCCCGTTTTCTCAAATAATCACATCCGCCTTTTTTCTCAAATAAAACCGCCGGGTCGCACGCGTCACCGTAAATAATTTTGGAGTTTTAAACCATCAAGTTTTGGCGCCGTTGCCGAGAGTTTTCGGCACGTTATTTTGAAACTTGGGTTCTATTAATTTTACCTTTATATATTTATATAACAAAAAAATTAGTTTGGCGCAACTAAAACAAAAATATAATACTAATAATAATAATAACTATAAAAAATTTATAAAATAAAAATTCGAAAACGAAAAAATTTTTGAAAACTTATAAAACTAAAAATTTTTTGGCAAGAAAACTTAGAAAATTAAAAAAAAAAACTTTGAAAAAAAAACTATAACCTAAAAAATAATAAAACTAAATAAAAAAAAACTAAAAACTCCAAAACAATTGAAAAAAAACTTAACAAATTAATTTTTATTTTCATTATTTGGTTTTGAAAAAAACAAAAAACAAAAAAAAAACACTATAAAACAAACAAAACTAAAAAAACAAATTCGAAAAATGAAAAACTTAACGAAACAACCCAAAAAAAATAAATAAATAAAAAACTTATATATTTTCATTATTTTTATAAAAAAAAAAGAAGCTAAAAACTTCTTTTATTTTAATTTGTTTTATTTCATTTCATTTTTACTTCGACACGCTTCCATTATTGTGCACGCTAGGGGATCACATTTTTAGCACTCATGTCGCTAAGGCCTTAGCTACCTTCGAGTCGCCCACGCACTTGCCCCCTACCACCCGCACACTTTATGCCGAGTTTATCTTTTTTTTTTGTTTTTTTTTTGTTTATCTTTTGTTGTTTTTCTTCTAATAATGCAGGGTTTCAACCTGGGCCTCCCGGACTCGTCTAAGGGAAGCTCTTACCCTCCCTTTTTCTTTTTGTCCTTATTCTATTTTATATATTATCTGTTCCGCATAATTTAGATTGCAACATTGAGGACAATATTGGGTTTAAGTATGTGGTGTGTTTTCGTATTTCTTTTATTTCTTGAACTTTACAAAAAAAGCCGCATAAAACAAAAAAACAAAAA